>CM062927.1:67357500-68607500 GCA_031878705.1 Tapirus indicus | reverse complement strand
TTTTAGAATTTATTCTACTTTTTATTCTACTTTTTAGTACCTTTTATTCTACTCTTTCATTTTACTAAAAGTCAGATAAGCTCATGTTTTCTCTGTTACACAATTTATCAGCAAGAAAGATAACTTAAGAAGATGGTTAGCTGTTTAATGTCTCATGAAATTTTCATGAGTAATCTAAACATAATGTTAAAAACAAGTGAATTAAATAGAAGTAAGATAAAAGTTTACAATTGGACTTTTCAACCATACTTATACTTTATGGTATGTTTACTTAAAAATAGTTTCCAAAATACTTTTTGGTAACTTGACGTCCTAAAGTTATACTAAGATAAGTTAAATGAGAACTAGTCAATGAATATCTAGATTATTTCCAAACAGGATAAAATACTGAAACTTTGATTACAGAACATAGATTTATCCACTTTTGACTTCCTTTTACAGAATAATTAATTAAAGATATTTAGGTCTATTAGTAAACATGTTTTGTGCCACAATGAAAAATTTGCTATGAGGAAAAATATACTTCTAGAAATTATGAAATGTTTGTCTAAATTTGCCAATCCACAGAATGCTAGTGTAATAGTCCATAAATTGTTTATTTCTTAATTTTCACTAGGAATTAAGGATTCTAAGGGTTAATATTTATAATTAACATTTATAGTTAAAACTATTAGAAATAATAAGGGCAAAATCCCTATGCAGGAAAGTAGGATGTGTTTTGGTAAGAAAAGGTATGAGGTATAGAGATGTGTTTTTGTTAAGGGGAAAAAGAAAGTAATTTTGTCCTAAAGTAAAACAACTGATCCAGAATGAGAAAGAGGAAAAAAAATAGAGGAAAATCTGAATAGATATAATAAGTTGTAGGTTTGTGAAAAAGAAGTTTTGGAAAATGAATTTTCTGTGTGATCAAACTGACTAAGATTGGAATGGAATTATTTAAGTTTTAAAAAATGACCTTTAATATCAAAAGTACACGGGTGCAAATTGGCATTTGGTTTTCTCTTTGTTAAAAGGACAATGTTTTCTTAGATTATTGATCTGCTCTTAATAAGACATTGTAAACAAAATATTTTCTTTACCTTTTAACTAATCTGCTTAGAAAACAAAGATTTTATGTCTCACCAAAATAATTTACTGTGCTTTGCCTTGTCTTTATCAGGTCTTTAATTACTTAAGAAAAACCAGTTTTCTCAATATTAAAAGAACTAATGGTTTTTATAAGAAGGTAACTTTCTATATTTGCCTTTGAAGTTTTTAGCTGTCACTTTGGTTAAATAGATATTTTTTGACAAACGTCCCCCAAATCAAACTGTAAATGAAATCTTTTTGACCTCAAATTAACTTCTCAGAGGGCCCCTAGAAAATCTGAAATGATCTGTCTGTCACCTGGTAAGATGTTAAACTACTTGGGTTAATTTGATATGTTTAATTACATGGGAAGCATTATCAAATAAGAAGTGATGCTAACCCTTTTAGGTTATGTTTTTATGGATGCAAGATATTAATAAAAGTGTTCTAGAAATTGTATGAAATTTCCTAGAAACCCAATATGTCCTGGTATAATGTTATCAGTCATAATTTTAGTGTTGTTTTAAAATGTTGTGTATCACAAAAATAACCAAATTTTCTTGTGAATTCCATGATAGTGAAATCTCATCAGACCCTTAACCACGGATATTTTTAAGTGTTTTGTCATTTACAGACAGTTATTGTTTTACTTTGATGCTTTTGCAAAAGTGAGATTTATGGAAAGGACCTTACCAAGTACTCTTGACCACTGACACCATTACCAAATTGCAAGGTACAGTACAGGTGCATATTTATAATTGAAGAAGACTCCACCTAAAATATAGTCCTGTACAAATTCTGGAGATCTCAAAATCAATTTGACTAGGAAGAGAAGATGACATTGAGGTAGACTACTTCCTCCCAAGACATTGGATCAAGAGAATCAAGAATATTTCTTTCCATTCCTCCTTTCCTCTCTGACCATCCTTTTCCTAATTCTTACACCATGAAGGTGTTTATGATTCTTTTGTCCACCTTTTTCCTTGCACTAGCTTGAAGAAATGATGCCATTGTTCACATATCTCAGGCTATTGCAAAGGAGGGTAATTCAACCTCCAATTGACTATTGGATTTGCTACAATGCTGGTGATCCTGTAGTTCTTTCTGCCTGTCACAAACTTCTCCCTGATTTCCAATGCCTCGGCTTCTCTGGAACAAGCTTGCTGGATAGACGCTTCTAGGGAAGTGGAGACACAGTTACGTGAAATACATAAACAAGCAAACTGGCTCAAATAAGTATCCCCGTCATTGGGATTATTTCTTGACTTGTTTGATTCTAGTTGGCTTGGGTCATGGGGACCCTGGTTCAGGAGTACTGTCCAAGACATGGGCATTGTTCTGTCGCTGATAATTATTGTTGTTTCCTTAAGATGCTTCATTCTCTCAAAAGTTTTAAATGAATGTGGGCTACCATTGATGAACCAACAGTTGATCTCTCTCTGACTGGAACAACAAAAGAGGATAGAAGAATGTAACCAGCTCCAAGGGTAGGAGCCTGACATCATCTCTGTGAACGCTATGCTGAGACCTAGAAAGGCAATGGTAGCTGAGAGTCACACTAAGACCGATATTTTTTATCAAACCTCTTGAATGGTCAAGAGGATGATCAAAAAGGGGAACTGTTGAAATAACTTTCTAGGCCCAAGATGGAACCACTCCTGCCTAGAGGGTCACATCAGCAAGATGAAACTTAGATAATTTATGTGTCCCTGTAAATGCCCTGCTTGACCAGAAGTGCAGTATATTCAATCATCCAATCCCCAAACACCAAGCCAACTCTGGGCCTTCTCACTCAGTCAAGGTTGACTCTGCGGCCCCAGTCAATCAGATATTTTCTATTTGTCTCTTCCTTGTTTTTTATTCTTTATCTTATAAAAGCTTCTTGCCTTCCACCCCATTTTGCAGTTATCCAAAAAGAGACTGTCCCTTCATGAAATAAAGTCTGTTTGTATCACCTAAGTTGTCTTCTTTTTAATCATTTTCTTTAGCACTGATGACTTCTTTGTATATGATTATCATAGGGATTAAATGAGATTATTAAATGTAAGAGCTCAATACCCTGCCTGGCACATACGAATAATTCAAAAAAAAGCAGCTACCATTTTTACTGACAAAATAGAAAAAATGCCTAGTACTAAGTGAGCACTCAATAAATCAGTTATGAACACACAGTGAACACCATTGTGATTTAATAAATATAATTTGGTTGATGAAATCAATTTAACAAATAAAATGTTAATGATTAACACATGGAAAATGCTGACTGTATTGTTAGAAAATTTTGCTCAACACTGTGATCTCAAATCAAGGTAACTAGTGATGATACTCTTCCATATCACTATAAAAGGCCAGACTACTCTTGAATAACTGTTTGAAAGTTAACAAATATTTTTAAATAAGCTCATTACGTTTATTATGCATCATAGCTTGAAATGAAACATAAACGAATTGTAAAACAAATCCTTTATTTTGGTACCTCAAGAATAAATTTTATTTTCACATCAACTCAACAAAGATATTGCCTTTAAAGGTATAAAACTTTGGTATTTCAATCAAGTTAATTTAAAGCTTCTACATATCTTTGAACTTTCCATATAGAATGGCAGGATGTGTTAAAAGGACTGCATCAGCTTTCCACAGAATTAGCTACTCTTTCAATTTTCATTAAAATTCATTTTATTTTGTTCATTAAAAATAAATCTTTTGCTTATACCCAATTTATCCATGTTTTCTATTATCACCCACAGCACCCACCCAATTACCCACACTTAACAGATCTAAATGAAATTAACATCTATTAAAGGTAATCCTCAGCTAATTACCCTCACTGTTCTGTTCATTCCTAATAACACTTTTTGATTAGTCTCATAACGGCAGAGTGTTCCAAACATTATGTAGCTCTAATGTAATGTCATTAACTTTGTTCAATATCTCCCTATTTATGGTGCATATATCAGTACATAGGAAGAAAATAACATAAGAATTACTAAACCTTTTGTTTTAACAATGTTCTACTCTCTTCTCATTCTGTTTGGTTATACAAGAACTGAAGTGTTTTTCTCCAGTTTTTTTATTTGTTTGTTTCTTTGTGTTTAGTGGATATGTGTTAGTAATTCTCTTTAGGATACATGAATCAGCGACTCATTTTAGACTGTCTCTAATAATGGGGTTATTATCAGGCTGCATTTGTCAATTAAAAAAACTAGAAAATCACAGGACCCACAGACTCAGGCCTCACCAAAATGGGAACATAGTTATGGCTTTGAAGACAGTTCAGGATCCAAGGTATTAAATGCTTACAATTAAGCTAAATTATTTACCTTTTTAAGCCAGAAAATCTTTATTATCCAAAAGTGTGGGTGATTTTCCTTGACTTTCACTTAAATATTTTCTTACTTGACTTTAATTCTATCCTCTTCAGTACCTGGTGTGTCAGGCAAAATAATGGCACCCCCACCATGATGTCCATGTCCTGATCCCTGGAATCTATGAATATATCACCTTACATGGAAAAAGGGACTTTAGTGATTAAGATCAAGGACCTTGAAGTGGAGAGATTATTCCAGAATATCTGGGTGTGCCTAATTTAATCAAATGAGTGTTAAAATGGGAGACGAGGCAGAAGAGTAGATCAGAGCCACGAGCCTTGAGAAGGACTCAACACACCATTACTGGCTTTGATAATGGAGAGAAGAGGCCATCAGCCAAGAAATGCAGATAGCCTCTAGAAACTGGGAATGGCCATCAACTGACAATCATCAAGAAAACACAGTCCTACAACCTCAAGGAAATGAATTCTCCCCCAGAGCCTCCAATAAGAAAGACAGTCTTACTCCTTGATTTTATCCTAGAGAAACCTGTGTCAGACTTCTGACATAAAGAACTGTAGGGTAATAAGTTTATTTTCTTTTAAGCCAGAGAGTGGAATTTTTTTACAGCAGCCATGGGAGACTACCTACCTAGTCATTGATCCATGAAATTTTTTTCCCCTCTAAAGCCAAATACATCCTGATCAGGTACTCCATCAAACCCTGCCAAACTAAATTCTAAGTCCAATGTTTTAAAATAGTTTTGTTATCATTGAAGTAATCTAGAGTGAAGGGGCCTTCTCATATGCAAGCTATTTGGGTAATGGATTTGTCTGTATCTCTACCCCTAGCTACAGGGACCAGAATATACTAGGTGATAAATAAATATTCTTGACTACTTACATAATGACTGATTGATGAGCTAAAATAAATTCTTGAGATCAATTCTAAGGAGCTCAGAGAATATGACTGACTGCCATTTGTCTTTATGTTTTGAGCAAAGTTTTGACCAATCTTGACCCAATAGTGGAGATGAGATGAGAGGCCATTCTGGCCTCAATGGGCAAAAGGAGTAAAGGGGCACATACATATAGCGATGGATAAAAATTAGACTATGAGTAGTGAGCACAATGCAATCTATACAAAAACTGATAAATAATGATGTACACCTCAAATTACACAATGTTATAAACCATTATGACCTCCATAAAATAATTGAAAAATAAAAAAGAAACTGGCTGAGAAGTCTACTTAGTCCTTTGATATCTACTCTCCACAAAGATTACCAACATTCATCAATTGCTTTTATAATGTGAATTCCATCTCCTGGCCTTCAATATTGTGCTTTCTGTATCCACTAAGCCCCAAACACAGGACTGTCCTGTCTTGACCATGTTCAAAATCTTTACAGTTTTAATTGTACCCATCAAAAGTGCCCAAATTTTCCCCAAAGATCAGGAACAAGGCAAGATGTCACCTCTCAACCCCCCTATTCAACAGTATATTAGAAGTTCTAGCTAATGCAATAAGACAAGGAAATGAAATAAAAGATGTGCAGATTGGGAGGTAAGAAACAAAACTGTCTTTGTTCACATATGACATGATTGTCTATGTAGAAAATGCCAAAGAATCAAAGACACTTGAAACTAATAAGTGATTATAGTAAAGTTACAAAATTAATATACAAAAGTCAGTAGCTTTCCTATATACCAGCAAAAAACAATTGGAATTTGTAATTAAAAATATGACACAATTTACATTAGCACCAAAAAAATTGAAATACTTAGGTATAAATGTAACAAAATGTATCAAAGATCTATATGAGGAAAACCACAACTCTCATGAACAAAATCAAAGAAGAACTGAATAAATACAGAGATATTCCATATTCAAGAATTGAGAGACTCAATCTTGTTTTATGTCAATTCTTCCCAACTTGATCTATAGATTCAATGAAATTCTTAACAAACTCTTGGCAAGTTATTTTCTGAATATTGACAAGCTGATTCTAATGTTTATGTGGAAAGGGGAAAAACCCAGAATAACCAACACAATTTTGAAGAACATTAGAAGACTGGCATCATCTGACTTAAAGACTTATAAAGCTACAGAAATCAAAATAGTGTGATATTGGTGAAACAATAGCCCACTGGATCAATGGAATACAATAGAGCCCAGCAATAGATCCACACAAATATCGTCAACTCATCTTTGACAAAGGAGCAAAGGCAATTCAATAGAGAAAGATAATCTTTCATCAAATGTTTCTTGAACAACTGGACATCCATATGCAAAAAAAAAAGAAAAACGAAAAATTGAATCTAGGCACAGACCTTATACCTTCTGCAAAAATTTATTGATAGATTTACGGACAAACAAATTGTGGTACATCAATACAATGGAATCTTATTCAGCAATAAGAAGAAATGAACTATCAAACCATGAAAAACATGGAGGAACTTTAAATGCAGATTACTAAATGAAAGAAATCAGCATGAAAAAGCAGCAGACTAAATGATTCCAACTATATGATATTCTGGAAAAGGCAAAATTTTAGAGACAGTGAAAAAGTTGTGGCTCCTGGAATTTGAAGAGAAGGAAGGAGAAATGAACAGGTGGAGCACAGGGGATGTTTAGCGCAGTGAAACTTGTGTATTATACTGTAATGGTAGATACATAACATTATATATTTTTAAAAATGCATAGATCTGTACAGCACAAAAAGTGCATTATCATGTAAACTATGGAGTCTAGTTAATAATGTATCAATATTGGTTCATTAATTGTAACATATGTACTACACTAATGCAAGAAATTAATAATTAGTGAAACTGTATGGGGACGTGGGGAGTGGAGTGTGGTATATGGGAACTCTGTTCTTTGTGCTCAATTTTTTTGTAAACCTAAAACTTCTCTAAAAAATAAAGTCTATTAAAAAGTGTCTGTCATCCATTTTCTCACAGTTAGGCTTTCTAATTGGAGATGGTCAGTTAACTGAAAATAGAATAAGTTCTGTCCTGTTGCTCAAGTGCAGCCTTGTTGAATGAAATGTACATTTTTTATTGACATCTCCTAAAAGCAATGTTGTATCTATTCTCCTTCTCTTGTTTGACAAAGAGATAAGAAATATGTTTCAATGTCCACTGTACTTTTTGTCAGACAAAGCTTTCTGATAGAATTAACTCCTATCTTTGTCATTACTTTGTTGTTATAATTTTATTCTTAAATGATTTATTATACCAATATTTCCTAAGGTAAACATTTCACTTTCTTTTTGGCAATAAAAACACTCTAAATAATCAATAAAATAATCTGCTCCATTTAAAAACACTATTTCTCATTGTAGATGTTTTGGCAACCCTGAAAGGCACTACCAAATGTTAGTTACACTGAAGCAGACAGTACCTTGTGATTCCACTCAAATCACGTGGTAAATAGGCAGATGCTTTCCCTATCTCACATACCACTCTCTCTCTTATTTCCTTCTATTGTTTTATCTATCATGCAATCTACTTGCATTTCTTAAACTCCTTCTATTGTGAAATACTAAGGACTCTAAAGTATCTATCAGCTCTAAAAGTGTTTATGTGCTATGTACTAGGGTCTGATGAGAATAGCTAGATTAGTAATTCCTAGCAATGACTCTCAAAGATTTAATGGATTTATGAGGGATATGAAGCATAGTCACAAAAGATTCTAACACCTAGCGGCATGTAGCAAGTGTTATAATTTGCAAAAGTAAATGCCAAGGGGCTTCAGTAAAATGAGAGCTCAGTTCAACAGAGAGATACAAGACTTTGGGCAGAATTCAAGTTAGGCCTTAAAATGAGTATAGTTTCTGATGTTGACAAAGGGAATAGGTTCACTGACATAAGGACTATTTGCGTATGCAAAAATGCTGGGAAAAAAAGGAAATTGAATAATTTTAGGCTTCAAAAAGTGATCCATTTTGATAGGATTTTAAGATACATGAAGGAGACAAAAGAAACATTAAGTTGAAATGGAAGTTTTGACGTAGAACAGAGGTTAGCCAACTTTTTTGTAAATAGCCAGAGAGTGAATATTTTAGATTTTGAGGTCCATACAGTCTCTATCACAACTTAACACTGCCATTATAGCAAGAAAGCAGCCCCGTGGGCAAAACATAACCAAATGGACATGTATGCATTCCAATAAAACTTTATTTATAAAAACTGGTTGAATTTGGTCCACATGGCATAGTTTCCTGACTCTTGTCTGAGATTATAAAAGGGACTTACGTACCATTATAAAAATTTTGATGTATATACAAGAAGATATGCATAGACTGGGTGGGGGTAGTGGATGGCACACTCTTTGATAGTGACACTTGGCTGAGAATCAGAGATTAAAAAAAGCCATTTTCTTTTATAAACTGTGTTACAAAGATTCTCTCCTTGACCAAACTCTCATCAGGCTCTTCTGAGCTCTTTTTCAGCTAGACCTTGATATTTGGATTCCCAAGTGCATCTCTGCATCCTCCAATTTTAGGAAGAATCCTGCTAATCCGTAATTCCCCATTCTCAATATCTGATCACCCTCGATATCTATTCAGGTTACTCATTCTTCACCATCCCCCCACCCCGTGATGTTTAATCACCCTGGTCTGCCTTCAGCAAAAATCCAGTTAGGTCAATTTAGCCAGAATCCCCTTTTACCCAGATGATTCCTCTTAGTAATTTTCCAATCACTAACCCCCATTCTGCTCTTTGGCTTTAAATCTCCACTTTTCCTTGTCATATTCAGAGTTGAGCCCAATCTTTCTTCCCCACTGCAAAAATTCATTGCCTCTCTGCCTTGAACAAAGTCTGCCTTATTCTTCCTTAAGAAGTGAATGAATAATTTTCTCTTTAACATATGCAAGTAATAAAAATTACACATTTTTAATCTATATTTATAGATTTTATATTTATATAGTTGTAAAATAGTCACAACTGATAAAATCAATCAAGACCATGTTTCACTTATTATACTAGTTATTAGTCTGAAACCAATTGATTTTTATTTTTAGATCTATCAAATTATTTAATTGAATTTTCAAACTGAAATGGAATATCAAAACAATCCTTAAGTATTTTTTAGTACTTTCCAAAAAGGGGGAGTTGTGATTTAATGGCAGTGACCATATTTGCTGTCTGTGGTTTATGCCATTGTTATTCTAAAAGCCATATTCATTGTATTATACAAAATTATCATTCATTCCCCTAAAGAAATATATTTCTTATTATGGCCATACAAATAATTCCCTAAAATATGTTTTAAACAAACTATTTTACTTTTTGATTTAGTGTATACATGTCTGAAATTGGAGTCCAGTTTTAAGGAGAGGTTTCAGATATGAGCATTGATGTCTAGACATTCTTGCTAATGACATGTTTCAAATACCTATAGTCATTCCTGAAAGTTTTGGATGTTTATGGAAGTGGGGATGGTTTTAATATAAATCCATAAACCAGTGATTAAAATATGTGAGAATGCCTTTACTCTAACCTTTTTGGAAGCTATGATATACCAGTCAGCTTCTGTGTGACAGATCCTCCAAAAGAAACCTAAGTAGGGAAGCCCTTTTTAGGTTGACTGTGTAGGAGGTAAAAAAGTGGAAGGCATTATGTTGTATCTTTTTAGGGTAGAAAATGGAAATGGGTCTTTCCGAACATGTACTCTATATCAATATAGTACAGTGTGTTACGTGTTCATATATATATATACAGGAAAACTAAGGCTGATCAATAAATATATACATTTTCTTTCCCTCATTACATATGATTTCAAAGATTTTTTTTCTAGCATATCAAATCTTTGGGTATTAGAACAAGGAGTCTGTTACTTTAAAACATGGAAACTGAATTTTGTTAAAGTTAAATGACCTAAGAAGCATGACAGATAAGAAGGTTTGAATTATCTTGAATCCAAGTCAAGTGCTCTATTTGAGAGAATTAATTTTCTCCATCATTCAGAGAGCCTTTAGTAGACATATCCAATAGAATCAGCATCCTTCCTTTCTGCTTTTAACCTTGCCAATATAACATTTAAAAAAATGTTGGAGAGAGGGCTATTAACCCTCAAACATGCTTTATATAGTAATAATATCAAGGCTCTCTGTTTTGCTCAGCAGTAATCTAATTCTCCAGCTGTGATAAACTGCTCTGCCTTTGGCCTTCTTACTTTAGCCATTTAGGAATTGGATTATTGTCTCATAAAAAAAGAGAGGCAATGATATCACTGCTTAATTATTATCATTATTAAAAGTTCTGAATCATGCTATTATCAAGAAAAGGGCAACTGATGGTACTTGAATGAATGACTCACAAAGAACATTTCAATTTATTTTGTGTCAGGAAAAATAAAAACACATTTGGAGTGTAATACTCAAAGTGGAAGACAATAGCAGGCACTGTTAAGAGCTTGAGGTTTTGAAACAGATAGAAATGTTTGAATCCCTACTACAACATTTACTCATTGTATGACTTTAGGTATTTCATCTGTAAAATGTGAACAAAACATTGTGTCTACTAATATTCTATAATTCCTGTGAAAATGAAATGAGATTATGCACGTTTCACGTTTAACATAGTGTTGCCTGACATTTAGTAAATACCAGATAAATTGTAGCAATTTAAAATAATATTCATGATAATGATGATGTTGATCTTAGTTATTTCAAAATGTCTTTAAGTCCACTGCAAAATTCAAAATCATTGTAGCCCCAGTCATGCTATTTTTTTACACATAAATATGCAGCATTTTGTGTTTCGTATTATATCGTGTAATACTCTGTATTTCACAGCAAGTTGACATACACAGATCCTATGTACAAAGTTCTGAGTTAGTTTCTAGTTATTCTGACAAATTCATTCATTCAATAAATATTTGGGAAATGTTTATTTAGTGCCAGGCAAGCTGTTAGAAATGAAACACGGTTCCTAACTTAAGTAAGCCATTAAAGTGTAATTAGTGCTGTGATAAGAATAAGATGAACAAGACAAGTCTCAAATATCAGTGACATTAAAATAAGGAAAGGCACATGGGTGGTTTACTGTAAAACAAATCAAGTGACGGAAGTGTTGGAGTTAAAAGGGAGCTATTGCTGGAACACAGATGCTGGAGAAATTCTGACTGAAGGAATCAGAGATAATGGAGTTTGAGCTAGGTCTTTAAAGTTGAGAAAAGTTTCAAGAGGTAAAGAATGAGGGAAGAGCATTTCAGATAGATTAGTAATGAGCAAACATAAAGTTATAAAACTTTGTAAGTTTATTTATAGCCTAATGGTATATTCTGGAAATGCAGAGCAAGCAGAAATTGTAAATGTTGAATTAAATTAGGAGATATAAATTACAAATAGATAAAAGCTACGGTGAAACAGGATATGAATTAGGTAGTACAGAATCAGAAAATAGAAAAGATTAAAAATACACATGTTGGAAAGAACTTTAGAGGAGTGAGAAATTGACTGTATCCGAAACATATGAAAGAAAGGAATGTCAACATATGTCTGTGTTCCAAGTCTGTGTTGCAGTGAAGAGAATAATACAGCATCATTAATTGAAATATGGAAGAAGAAATGTAGTATGTATGATATAGGAGAAGATGACACTTTTTAATTCAGAAATGTTGGACATCAGACACCAATAGGATTTCTAAGAAGACATGAGCAACAAGTATAGATTTTATGCCCTCTATGTTATAGGGAATCTAAATGAGATCAGATGTTGTGAATGTTGAGATACACATAAAGAAGACACAAATTGGAAAATATCCTATTGGTGATAGAGAGGGAAGAGGAGCTCAGAAGTCAGGGAAATAATTAGAAAACCAGGACAGCATGAAGTGTCAAAGACATAAAATTAAAAGTCCAAGGAGAGAGAATGGTCAATGAGTATCAAATGTCACATTAAGTTCTAGCAAGGTGAGAAATGAGAAAATGTTTGGCAATTAGGAAGTCACTAATCACTTTCAGGGAAGTAATTCAAGCCAGATGATAAGACAAAAATATATTTCAAGGACTGATGAGTGAATGAGGAGAAAGGCAAACGCGTCAGTAATGTTAAACTCTTATTTTCAGAAATATGGTAGTTCAAGGTAACAAAAGTGTGTTTTGTTTTGTTTTAAAGTTCAGAGGAAATCTCCAGCCAAGAGGAAACTGCAGTCATGAGAAAGCAATAATAATTGATGGAACCAGTTCATAGAGGAAGCAAGAAAGTATTCAGTCCTGAAAATATTCCTCAAGCATTCATTGAGTGCCTACTGTGTTGCAGAGATTGTGCTTGATGTTGAATTTATGTTGATGTTGAATTTATGCCAAGTATACAATCTACCTGAAGAGAAAACAAAAGAAATAACAATAGTACAATATGATCTATCTCAAATATATATACATATATAATATTATATAAAATATATTATGAATGCAAAAAAAAAAATTGTCTCCAAGTCTGCCTGGAGCAGAAGAGAGACTTGACATAAATAGATATTCATGAGCGAGAGACAAGAATGGAGGTTATCTAGGTAGAGGGAAGAGCTTATGCAGTAGCTTCAGTACTAACAGAGAATGCAATTTGAGAAGTTCTAAGTTTCCCAATATTAAAATAGAGTTTGGTAAATTAAACAGTAACTACCAAATATTTTTTACAGCTTTTTTGAGGTATAATTGACAAATAAAGTTATAATATATTTAAAGTGTACAATGTGATTATTTGACAATGTATACATTGTGAAAGGATTTATAAAATTAAGTGAATATACACATCCAACACCTGACATAGTTACCTTTTATTTATTTATTTTTTAATGAAAACTTTTAAGATCTATTCTCTTAACAAATTTCAACTATACAATGCGTATTTTCAACTACAGTCACCATGCTATACATTAGATCGTCAGAACTCATTCATTTTCTAAATGAAAGTTTGTATCCTTTTACCAACCTCTCCCAATTTCCACCACCTGCCAGCCTCTGGCAACTACCATCCTACTCTGCTTCTATATGTTCGACTATGTTTTTTTTAGATTCTGCATATAAATGATACTAGGGAGTATTTGTCTTTTTCTGTCTAATGCCCTCCAAGTTCATTCATGTTATCACAAATGGCTAGATTTCCTTCTTTTTAAGGGCTGAATAATATTCCATTGTGTATAAATACCACATTGACTTTATCCATTCATCTGTTAATGGACACTTATGTTGTTTTCCTATCTTGCCTATTGTGAATAATAGCCAAATAGCCAACAATAGCCAATTGTTAATAGCAAAACAATTCAAATTGTTTGAATATCATGCTTCAAACAACATGGAAGTACAGATATCTCTTTGAGATAGTGATTTTGTTTTCTTTGCTATATAACTAGAATTGGGTTTTCTGGATCATATTGTAGTTCTATTTTTAATTTCTCGAGGAACCTCCATACTGTTTCCATAGCAGCTGTACCAGTTCACATTCCGACCAACAGTGGACAAGGTTTCCCTTTTCTCCACATCCTTGCTAGCATTTGTTAACTCTTGTCTTCTGGATAATAGGCATCCTAACAGGTGCAAGGTGATATCTCATGAAGGTTTAGATTTGCATTTCTCTGATGACTAGTGATGTTGAGCATTTTTTCACATATCTATTGGCTATTTGTATGTCTTCTTTGGAAACATATCTATTCAGGTGCTTTGCCCATTTTTTATTGAGTTGTATGAGTTTCTTATATATTTTGGATATCAGGCCCTTATCAGATAAGTGGATTGCAAATATTTTCTTCCATTCCATAGCTTGCCTTTTCATTTTGTTGATGATTTCCTTTGCTATGCAGAAACTTTTTCATTTGATATATTTCCACTGGTTTATTTTTGCTTTTGTTGCATATACTTTTGGTGTCAAATCCAAATAATCATTGCCAAGACCAATGTCAAGGAGCTTATCCTCTATGTTTTCTATTATAGAGGTCTTACATTCAACTCTTTAATCCATTTTGAGTTGATTTTTGTGTATGGTGAAGGACAGTGGTCCAATTTCATTCTTTTCCATTTGGATATCTAGTTTTTCCAACAACATGTTTTTGAAGAAACTGTCCAGTCTCCATGGTGTATTCTTGGTGCGTTTGTTGAAAATAATTGACCGTATATGTTTGGGTTTGTTTCTGAGCTCTCTATTCTGTTCCATTGATCTATGTGTCTGTTTTTATGCCAATACCATACTGTTTTGATTACAATGACCTTATAATTTAGTTTGAAATCCTAAAATGTGATGCCTCCACCTTTGCTCTTCTTGGCCAAGGTTGCTTTGGCTCTTCAGGGTCTTTTGGTTCCATAGAAATTTTAGTATTTTTTTTCTATTTCTGTGGAAAATCACATTGAAATACTGATATAGACTGCATTGAATCTGTAGATTGCTTTGGGAAGTATGGACTTTTAACAATATTAATTCTTCCAATCCACGAACATGGCATGTCTATCAATTAATCTGTGTCTTCTTCATTTTCTTTCACCAGTTTTGTAGGTTTCAGTGTACAGATCTTTCACTTTCTTAGTTAAATTTATTTCTGATTATTTTATTCTTTCTGATGCTATTGTCAATGGGATTGTTTTCTTAATCTCTTTCCAATGGTTTGTTGCTAGTGTACAGAAACAAAACTGATTTTTATATATTGATTTTGACTCCTGCAACTTTACTGAATTTGTGTATTAGTTCTAACAATTTTTTGGTGAAGTCTTTAGGATTTTCTGTATATAAGAACATGTCATCTGCGAACAGAGACAGTTTCACTTCTTCCTATTAAGATGCCTTTATTACTTTTTCTTGCCTCAGTGCTCTGGCTAAGGACTTTTAGTACTTTATTGAGTGGAAGTAGAGAGTGGACATTCTTGTTTTGTTCCTGATCTCAGAGAAAAAGCTTTCAGCCTTTCACCTTTGAGTATGATGTTAGCTGGGCTTATCATTTATGGCCTTTATGATATTGAGGTACATTCCATCTATACCTAATTTATTGAGAATTCATCATGAAAGGATTTAAATTTTGTCCAATAAGATTTTTCTGCATCTACTGTGATGATCATGTGATTTTTTTAGCTTTCATTCTATAAGTGTAGTGTATCACATTTATTGATTTACATATGTTGGCCCATCCCTGCATGCCAAGGAACCTATTCCACTTGGCCATGGTGTATGATCCTTTAAATGTGCTGATGAATTTGGTTTGCTAATATTTTGACGAGGAATTTTACATCTATGTTCATCAAGGATATTGACCTGTAACTTTCTTTTCTTGCAGTGTCCTTGTCTAGCTTTGGTATCAAGGGTAATGCTGGCCTAGTAAATGAGTTTGGAAGTGTTTCTTCCTCTTCAAATTTTGGAAGAGTTCGAAAAGGATTGGCATTAACTCTTCTTAAATGTTTGGTAGAATTCACTGGTGCAGCCATCTGGTACTGGAATTTTCTGTGTTGGGAAGTTTTTGATTCCTGATTCGATCTCCTTACTCCAATTGGTCCGTTCAGATGTTCTATTTCTTTGTAATTCAGTTTGGTAGGTTTCTAGGAATTTATCCAGTATTTCTAGGTTATCCAATTTGTTGGTAAAATTGTTCATAATAATTTCTTAATAATTCCATAATAATTTCCTCTCTGATTATTTTATATTTTCTTTCCTTCTACTAACTTTTGGGCTTAGTTTGTTCTTTTATTTTTCTTAATTTTATTGAGGTTATAATAGTTAATAACATAGTGAAATTTCAGTTGTACATTATTACTTGTCAGTCACCATATAAATGTGCCCCTATACCCCTTTATGCCCACCCCCAACCCCCTTCCCCTCTGGTAACCACTAATCTGTTCTCTTTGTCCATGTGTTAGTTGATCTTCCACATATGAATGAAATCATATGATGTTTGGCTTCTCTGTCTGGCTTACTTCACTTAACATAATACCCTCAAGGGCCATCCATGTTGTTGCAAATGGGACAATTTTGTCTTTTTTATGGCTTAGTAGTATTCCATTGTATATATACACAAACCACATCTTCTTTATCTAATCATCAGTTGAAGGATTCTTTGGTTGCTTCCCTTCTTGGCTATTGTGAATAATGCTGCAATGAACATAAGGGTGCATAAGTCTCTTTGAATTGTTGATTTCAAGTCCTTTGGATAAACACCCAGTGGTGGGATAGCTGGGTCATATGGTATTTCTATTTTTAATTTTTTGAGGAATCTCTATACTGTTTTCTTTAGTGACTGCACCAGTTTGCATTCCCAACAGCAGTGTATGAAAGTTCCCTTTACTCCACATCCTCTCCAACATTGGTTATTTTTTGTCTTGGTGATTATAGCCATTCTAATGGGTGTAAGGTGATATCTTATTGTAGTTTTGATTTGAATTTCCCTGATGATTAGTGATGTTGAACATCTTGTCATGTGCCTCTTGGCCATCTGTATGTCTTCTTTGGAAAAATGTCTGTTCATATCCTCTGCCCGTTTTCTGATGGGGTTGTTTGTTTTTTTGTTGCTGCGTTGTGTGAGTTCTTTATATATTTTGGAGATTAATCCCTTGTTGGATATATGATTTGCAAATATGTTCTTCCAGTTGGTGAGTTGTCTTTTCATTTTGTTCCTGGTTTCCTTCAACTTGCAGAAGCTCTTTAGTCTAATGAAGTCCCATGTGTTTATTATTTCTTGTTTCCCTTCCCCAAGTAGGCATGATATTTGCAAAGATTCAAGACTGATGTTGAAGAGTGTTCTGCCTATATTTTCTTCCAGGAGTTTTACAGTTTCAGGTCTTCTAGGAGTTTTATACTTTCATTTTTATTTGTTTCCAGATTTTTTTTATTTCTCCTTTAATTTCATGAATGATCTATGTGTTGTTCAGTCTCCACGTGTTTGTCACTTTCTCAGATTTTTTTTTGTAGTTGATTTCCAGTTTCATAGCATTATGGTCAGAAAAGATACTTGTTATGACTTCAATCTTCTTAAATTTATGGAGGCTTGCCTTTTCCCCAACATGTGGTCTATCCTTGAGAATGTTCCATGTGTGCTTGAGAAGAATGTGTATTCCCTTGTGTTTGGATGGAGTGCTGAATATATATCTATTAAGCCCATCTGGTCTAGTTTTTCATTTAAGTCCACTATTTCCTTATTGACTTTCTATCTGGATGATCTATCCATTGGTGTAAGTGAGGTGTTAAGGTCCCCTACTATTATTGTGTTGTTGTTAATATATCCTTTTAGGTTTGTCAACAGTTGTTTTATGTAGTTAGGTGCTCCTATGTTGGGTGCATATATATTTATAAGTGTTATGTCTCCTTGGTGGAATGTCCCTTTAATCATTATATACTGCCCCTCTTTGCCTCTCATTGCCTATTTTATCTTGAAGTCTACTTTGTCTGATATAAGTATGACAACACCTACTTTCTTTTGTGCCATTAACTTAGAGTATCATCTTCCATCCCTTCACTCTGAGCCTGTGTTTGTCTTTAGAGCTGAGATGTGTTTCCTGGAGGCAGCATATTGTTGGGTCTTGTTTTTTAATCCATCTAGCTAATCTGTGTCTTTCAATTGGAGAGTTCAGTCCATTTATGTTTAGAATGATTATTGATATGAGGGCTTAATGCTGTCATTTTATCAGTTGTTTTATGGTTGTTCTGTATTTCCCTTGTTTCTTGTCTTATGTATTTTGGACTACCTATTCAGTTTGGAAGTTCTCTATGATGGTTTTCTCTTCATTTGTCATTTGTGTCTCCATTCCGATTATTTGTTTAGTGGTTACCATGAAGTTTGTATAAAAGATCTCGTAGATAAGACAGTCAACTTTCTGATAGCCTCATATTTCTTTAGTCTAAGTGAATTCCATCCCTTTCTTCTTCTCCTTCTAAGTTATTGTTGCCACAACTTATTCCATATTGTTGTGTGAATTTGTGGTTAAAATGAGAAGATTATATTTATTTTTGATGTTTTCCTTCCCTTTATCTTTAATGTTATAATTAAGTTTTTGCTAACTTGTTCTGATAGAGAGCTGCAATTTTCTGATTTTGTCTGTCTATTTATCTCATTACTCAAGGCTTTGTAAACCCTTTATTTTTTTTTTCAGCCATGAGGGCCTTCTTGATAATTTCTGGTAGGGGGGTTCTTGTGGTGATGTACTCCCTGAGCTTTTGTGTATCTGGGAAAGTTTTTGTTTCTCCACCATATCTGAAGGATATTTTTGTTGGATAGACTATAGATGACTGAAAGTTTTTGTCGTTCAGAATTTTGAATATATCATTCCAATCTCTCTTAGCCTGTAAGATTTCTGGTGAGAAATTGCTGAAAACCTCATAGGGGTTCCTTTGTAAGTTATTTTCTTCTGCCTTACTGCCCTTAACATTTTTTTCTTTGTCATTGACTTTTGCCAGCTTTACTACTATATGCCTCAGCGAAGTCTTTTTACAGTAATATAATTAGGAGTTCTATTAGATTCTTTTACTTTTATTTCCAGCTCCTTCCCCAGATGTGGGAAGTTCTCAGCTATTATTTCTTTAAAAAAGCTTTTTGCTTCATTCCCCCTCTGGAATACCTATAATCATTTACTGCATTTCCTAACTGAATCAGATATTTCTCAGAGAATTTCCTCATTTCTTTTTAGTGTTAGTTGTCTCTCCTCCTCCATCTGAAGCATTTCTATATTTCTGTCTTCCAGACTGCTAATTCTGTTCTCCATTACATCAGGTCTGTTATCCAGGGACTTCAGATTTTTCTTTATCTCATCCATTGTGTTTTTCATCTGCACAATTTCTGATTGGTTTTTCTTTATAGTTTCAACCTCTTTTGTGAAGAATTCCCTCCGTTCATTAATTTTGTTCCTGATTTCATTGAACTATTTGCATTTTCTTGTAACTAGTTGAATAGCTTTTTTTATGATAGCTATTTTGAATTCTCTCTCATTTAGATTGTAAATTTTTTTTATGCCTTCAGAATTGATTTCTGGGTGCTTATTATTTTTCTTCTGGTCTGGAGTATTAATATATTTCTTCATACTGTTTGATGGTGTGAGTTTCTGCCTTCACATAGTGATGATATTTGGTCACAGATTCTACCTGCCACCACTGGGAGAGGGGGTTCAAGAGATATGTATTCTGAGCCCATCATGGTCCCTGGTGCTTGTGCCTGTCCTTTGGAATCTATGCTGACAAGGCTGTCTGCGACTGTCAGCTTGCTCATTCACTCACAGCTGCTGCTCATTCACTCACAGCTGCTGCTTTTCTAATGTATGTGTGGGCTTTCTGGTCGACTGGCTAAGCTGGAGCACCAGGCTAGGGGACGGGTGCTGCCTTTTGCGTGCATGATCCTGGGGGTGTTCTTGCTCTGCTCTTGCTATCTGCTCTCCTGTGGCACTGGCTTGATGAAGACACCCCTGCAATAGCTTAGCCTCCTATGTGTGAAGGTTTTGCATGGGCTGTGGGGGAACTTTGTGAGTGATGGTGTTCCCATGGAGTGCCCTGAGCTGCTGCCAGGGAGGGAGAGGAGATCCACTTACCTCCTCCCACTTCCTCCCAGGGGGTCCAACACCTCCACCTTCAGACATATGGCTGTATGGGTCTCAGACATCTTTTATGTTGTGTGATTGTCCTCTGTTGTTTTATGAATGTACTTTTCATTGTATCTTATGGGGGAGAGTCTAAGAGAAGAGCTCACTCTGCTTTGATGCTGACTCACCACCTTTTCCTAGTTCTCCAAGGAATAAAGTTAGATTATTTGAGATCTTTCTTTTTTCTTCATATAGATGTTTATCACTATAAACTTACCTGTTGGAACTGCTTTTGGTGCATTCCATAATTTTTGATATGTTGTGTTTCCATTTTCAAGACTTTTTTGATTTCTTTTTTAACTTCTTCTTTGATAGATTGGTTGTTCAGGAGTGTGTTTAATTTCCATGATCTGTGAGTTTTCCAGTTTTCCTTATTATTGATATTTAATTTCATACCATTGTGGTCAGAAATGATGCTTGTTATGATCTCAATCCTCTTAAATTTGTTAAGACTTGTTTTGTGTAAGACTAGTTCAATCTGGGTATAAAAGATGTCATGATGAAGTGAGAGGTGCTTCTCTGTATCACCATCAGAACCACTGCTGTTTGTCTGCAAGAGAAAGACCAGTTTCATTTCCTTGCTAACTCAGCATGTCAGACTGTGTGGCCTTGTTACCCTTAAACAGCCAATTAAAAGAATATATTTTAAAAAAGAAAAACCTTCTGTTTTTAGAAGGTAAACAGAAATAGATGTCTAGGAAAGTTTTAATTTAGGATTTGAGTTCTGTAAAAAATTGGTTAATAAGTGTGTAACATTTGATGTTATATATTACTTATATTTAATCACAATGCAGCTAGGAGGCTAAGTCTAAGACCTGGTCAGAGAATACTTTCTATGATACTGCATGATTACTCACTGTAGTCTTGGCAATTACAGCACTTTTTTCCCCCATTTTTTATTTCACAGTCCATCAAAATCTATTTCAAAATGACTTATTTCTTCATTCTACCAAGGGTCTATCTATCTAGCCATTCATCTACCAACTGTTTACCTATTTGTCATCTAACATTTATCTATTTTTGATATTCTATTCTGTAGACACTAAATATAACTTTTTCCTTTCTGGAATCCAAGCAGCCATCTAGGTTTAACTGGGAATGGTGAATTAAACATTGGTTTAGAACAATTTTATGATGTTTATGGCTAAAGAAAAAGATTTTTAGGAATCAGGGAGAAACATTTTGTTGCTGAATGATTCTGCATGTTTAAAATATTTGCTCTAAAAATCCACAGAAAACAATTCTAACTCAATGCACTTTTAAATCTAGTTTGTGCACTGATGTATGTGTGTGTATAATTGTGCCTCTGTCTAAATTAATATATATAATCATATATATGTATATACTTATGTATACACATTGGCATCAAACCAACCCAGCTTTGTTTTTCTCCCCAATGGAAAATAAAGAATTCCAGATTTTATAAGTATACAAAATTTTTTCTTTGTTCAGAGGCACAAAAAACTTAATGAACTCAGAGTTTACTTTAGAATAAAAACCAACAGTACTAAGCCAGCAATGAAACAGTCCAGCTAATTATAAACACCTGAAAGAGTTTTAGAAATCCAGTAGAATATATCCTACAAAACCATAGTAACCTGCATAAAACTCACCATAGTGAAACTCATATGAAGAGGTTAAATTTGCTATTGTCTAGTTGAGTCCCTTTATTTTGGAGTAAATATTCAAATAATTTTTTTAACTCTGTTTTAGCAAATAATTTCCAGAAATTTTATGTAATTGTTGATCAAGAAGACCCACTTTCTTCTGCAAAGAGCCTCGCCTCTGGATTTTATGTTGAATGGCTAGACAATGACATTAATTGTATAACATTTATACTTAGACACTTTCTGCAGAGGAAGCTAAACACTCTTTACTAGGATGATTCCATTTGGGCTCACTGAAGTCACATGTATCTGTGAACTCATGAACTGCTCACTTGTCTAGGGAATCCACCTACAATCCTCACATAATTCATCTTTGACAAATTATTAAGAAATAGGTTCATGGGAATTACTAAATCTTTCATCAAATTTAGTTTACTTCTAATGTGGTTCTGAGGTTAATTTTTGAAACTTTAGCCAAGAAGGACCTTTGTTTTCTTGGTCCTCACAAGGTCATTTTCTTCTCAACTCTAGGAAATGCTTGCTTTGTTCTTTGATTTCTCTTATGCTGTTTTTTCTACAATAGTTCCTTATTTATTCCAGGCACTTCACTGGCTTCATTTCTGTGGCACTAGCTACTGATATATGTATTTGCACAGATATTTGGGATGGTGACATTTAAGAAATATTCAAAATATCTGCCATGTGCTACTCAGGGAATAGTATTTCCCATTTGTACCTACTGGCATTCTTTGTGCCATCCTCCATCTACCTCTCACAGAGCCAGAGTCAAAGGTTACATCTCCAGTGGCTTTTGGCAAGAAAGCCATTTTCAGGTTAAACCCAACTTAAGAAATATTTCTTCACATTAAAAGGTAATACATCTCAATAATACTATTTAAGACTTTCAAACAGTTTCCTTTGACGATAATGTGTCAAGATTATCATTCATCTAGTAGACAATAATAATATTGTTTTTGAGATGGGATTTTTAAAGTCCAGTGTTTATATAATTGTATTATTGGGCACAAAAATGTGTGCTCTCCTTCGTTGCTCCATGATTATCTGTATATTTTGTTTCACTTGTAGCTGTGAATTTGCTTCCATGTTATAACAACCCTGTTATAGACACTCATGATGCAGTTATCATCAAGAAATGCATACTGTCAAACTTCATTGAGCACACACACTAACTTACTATAGGAGAGACAATGCTGTATTTTCACCAATTCCATGATTTTCCTCCTGACTGCACTTATCAGCCTCCCTTGTAGTTATGCTGAGGTCATGTGATGGAGTTGTGGCCAAAGTTATGTTGGTCAAAAATAATCTGTATCTTATCCAAGCCCATCCATAAAAACCCAACTCAATACCTGACATTCTATCATCCTAACCACATAGATCTTGAAAGCCACATGATGAAGATGGCAACATTATAAAATGGAAGCATCCTGGATCCCTGCGTCTCCCATTGGAAGAAAGCTTCCAGACACACACTGTGATGCAAACAGGAAAAAAAAAGTCCAAAACGTTAATTACGTTAAGCCAATGAGATTGGGGGTTGCTTGCTACAGCAGTTAGCAAATACTGACTAATGCACATAGCATGGTTATAAGAGGAAGACACTAAGGTTCCCTGTAAAAGGTAGTCAAGTCCAAAGTTCAGAGGCTGCCACCAGCACTGGTAAGATAGGTACATAAAGAAAAAATGAGTACAATGACCTCTTTAGGTAGCTCATCTTGAACAACACGTATTTCATCTTTATATTTACTTGGTTTTTATCCCAGTGAGAAATAAGATGCTGCATCTGACCATAAATGGATGAGACTATCCATTTATGGGTTTACACCATTAAGGTTTATACTTCCCCTATGGATGTGTGCTCGGAGAACAAAAAAGGGAATACTAGAAAATGACTGTGAATGGACATCAGTGGGCGCCTTATTTGCTAAAGAATAATATTCTGAGTGTGCAGAGAGAAGGCCCAGTGGTCTAGTTGTTAAGATTCTGTGCTCTAACCACCACAACCCAGGTTCCTTTCCCAGTCAGGGAACAACACCACTGATCCGTTGGTTGTCACATGGTGGTGGCTGCATGTTGCTGTGATGCTGAAAGCTATGCAACCTGTACTTCAAATACCAACCTGTCATGGTGGACAGGCTTCAGCAGAGCTTCCAGAATGAGACAGACTAGGAAGAAGGACCGGACACCCAATTCCCAAAAAATTGGCCATGAAAACCATCTGAATAGTGGTGAAGCATTGTCTGATAGAGCGCTGGAAGATGACAGTATGGAGCAAAAAGACCGGGCACAGTTCTTCTAGGAGTCAGAATTGACTCATCGGTGCTAACAACAATAGAGAGAGGAGTATAAAAATATGAATAAAGTTTCATAAGAGTATTTTTTCCAAGCATATCATAAATTTGTATCCTGCAAAATATAGTCATAAAACTTTTATTCTGAGAGAATGAAAAGAAACTAATATTTATACTTATGTTTATAATGTTATTTGCATACATTATAGCATGTAAGGCTCGAAGAAACTTATGTTTTATTAGTCCCACTGAAGGGGAAACAGGTCAGAGAGGTTAAATAATTTACTCAAGATTATGTGATTTGTAAGAAAGAGTTAAAACCAAATTGGTCTGAATTTCTAATCTCATGAATTTCTAACTATACCAGTATTCCTTGTTAGTGTCAAGCAACCTCTGGAATTCACTAACTAATTAGAACATTTTACTGTACATGTGGGTGTAATGCTACTGCCTATGTTTTGTTCATTGACCTTTTTTTTTTCATTTTAGCTAGTAAGATTGTAGGTACAAGAGATAAATTCCATCTACATAGTTTTCTAATTATGAAATACATTAGCAGATGCTGATCGTTATCTTTAATTTTGTATTGGATTAGTCAGAACATTGACATACAGTTGAACACTTAATATTTGATTCTGATAATTGGTGCAAGAATTTCAAGTTTGACACACATTTTTTTTTAGTCAGGTACTGCCTGCAAGATTATTTTGAAATGAGAGAATTATTTTGTTTGCCAATTACAAATGTACCACAGATATCCTGGATTATTTTTTGGTTTTGTTTTAATAAAAATTTACCTGGTATTTACAAGCTTCTAGTGCTTAAAATACATACCTAGTTCTTTTTTCTTTTAAAATATTTGATTCTCAGGAATATATGAAGCCTATGCTCATTTTCCCCAGCATGACAGAAGATGGTGAGAACATGGAAAAACAAAGTCCCAGATCTTCATGTTAACGAACTCTGAATTCTCTCCCAGGATTCTTTAGTCAGAGTAGGAAACAAGTAGAATGAGTGGACTTAGCTGATGGGTGTTTCTTCTCACTGTAAATGTACTCTTCTGTAAAAGTCTAGAAACAAATAAATTGAGTGAATAGTTAAATGTGTGTAAGAGGAGAAAGAAGTAGAAACAACACACCTGAAGTATCCTGCAGCTGAATAAGTCCCTGAAGAATAGTTGGTTAATCATGCCTTTCCTTGTATCATTTGAGCAAAGGAGATCCCTGTAAAACACATTTTTGCAAACTAAGCTATCCTCTTTTTTTCTGTATGCAGTATTTTTCTTACTGATGTTAAATGTAAAACTTCAAACGTATTTTATACAATATAAATATTACAGTATTTTAGTGTATTTGCCTAGCCCAATATAA
Source organism: Tapirus indicus (assembly GCA_031878705.1). Classification (NCBI taxonomy): domain Eukaryota; kingdom Metazoa; phylum Chordata; class Mammalia; order Perissodactyla; family Tapiridae; genus Tapirus; species Tapirus indicus. Next base: position 68,582,288 of record CM062927.1, on the reverse strand, counting down.
GAGCGGTGATTTTCTTTACCTATATACCTCCTTGCCAAAAGCAAATATTTATAGAATGACATGGTTGAATGTGACAGCTCCTTTACTCTTGAAAATTTGACAGTATTTCTTATGGAAATGTTGAAGAATGAAGCCTTGCCAGTGATGCTTGTTAAAAAGGAAAACAAAGCTCTCCTAGTGTGAGAATTATCTTAAAAATCTCTCTGTGAGTAGACATAGAGTGGCACTGTCATAGGATAGCAACGTTAGATCACATCACTCTGCTCAAAATCCTTGCATTACTTCCAGAGCAAAGTCCTGGCTTCTTAGCATGTCATTCATATTCCTTCAAGATGTAGTCTCCTTCTACTTCTTCACACTCAGCCCTTACTCCCTCCATCCATTATTTGTTTCTGCAGCTGTAGTGGAAATATCTGCCAATCCACAAACCCAACGCACAGTTGAATAACGCTGCCAAGTCTTAATCTAAAATGCACACTCTTAGCCTCATCTCATAGCTCAAATCTGGATTAGACCAACTGAGGCTGGTGTGGAAGAATAATTTTCTTAGCTAACAAGAGAGTGACTATGAACAGCTGCTCCTTCCTCATTTTAACTGAAAATTGACAGCACAAGAGTTTCAATCCTTTATAAAATCAAAGCTCTATAATATAAATATAAATCTCATATTTCAAGACTGTTAGTCATTAGATTTCCCTTATAACGTTGTAGTTCTTTTTTAAAATATAATTTCCAAATATGCATTTTGAAAATAAAAATTCAGTGTATTCTTAATTTTATAAGTTCCTATTCCTTGTAATTAGAAGTTCAAGAATTTTATTAATTCCACCCCTGAATTGTTTGCAGTTATCTGATATGGAACTGTCATAAAATGCCTAGTATTTTGCTACTAATTACTCCCAAGGTGACTTTAGCAGCCCTGACTAGCTGAGAGAAAAAAATATTATTTTCCAGTCATGATAAACTCTGTTTCCATTTAAACACAAAATATTTTGGAAAACAAAGTTTATTCCCAATTAGGAAAAAAAAAACTTTTGGGGGGAAAATGTAATTTTGTACTTTAAAGGAACTTTTAAAATGCCTCTTATTTGAGAAGTTCTTTGTGCAAATCAATGACTCATAGGTATTGCCAAGGAATTAACTACTATTATGTCTTTTACATGAAAAGATTTACAGTGCTTGAGTATAGTTGTAGTTAATCGTGATTCATGTAGATTTGTGAATTATCCTTGGCTTTTTTTCTTAAAAGAGATAATATTAATTTCTATTTTTAAAATGACCTTTATTTCTGAACCAATTTTCTAGGCTTTGCAATTATACATTTTATAAAGTTTAGAAACTTTTGACACTGCTTTAGAATCAAAACATATGAGAGAAAACTCTTAGTTTCTTGAATGAAAGAGCACTGTTTACATTAAGATGTTGATTTCATCTGTTCCCAGACCATGAAGTGGCTGGTTTATTCCTAAACGATGGTGAGCTCATTAACTATAAGGAAAATTTAACTGTATTTTCTTCTTTACATTGCCTTCTTGGAAATTTTGATCAAAATGGACTTTATATGAATAAGGGCTTAGAATCGTTGTAAAGAGTTTGTGGACTTATATCACAGACAGTGATGTACCCACTATGATTCAGGACCTAAGGAAAGGCGGTATAGAAGACCCAACAATTGAACTGACCTTGAGGAAAAGATAGATGCTAAGAAATAATGATGAAATAAAGAGTATTTTAGGCAGGCTAAATGGTAATAAGCTGTGCCTTGGATTTTAAAACATATATTGTTATTACTATTTTTGTCATAAAGTACTAAAAAGTAATTATAGGGCAGATTTTTCTTTTTTGTGTGTTTGACATGGACGATTTGGGAGCATAGCTGCTTACACGAGAGGCAATGTTTTTAGGAGATTAATCAGGTAACAACCTTTAAGATAATTTCACAAGTGAGGAGTAAGCCAAAAATCAGAGAGACTACTTTTTAAATAATTCCATAATCTAAGTATAAAACAATGACCTAAGTGGTAGCAGCAGAAGTAGAGATCAACACAGGGATTCAGGGAGCATTTAAAAGAAGAATCAACAAAACTTTGTGGTTCATTCACTGTGGGCTGCATGTTTCACTCTAAATGCCTAGACAAGTTGTTATTTTGACAGAAGTCAGGAGGTCAAAGCGAAAATGCATGGAAAAGATAGCTAAGCTGAAGGAATAGAAGATTTTAGTTGAGAATCACACAAATGAAAAGAAGAATATCTTCAAATGTAAGAGGAGCTTCTGTATAAAAGAGCAATTATACTGGTCCGTAGCTACACAAAGAGACAGAACCAGAATCAATCATTGGAGGTTACAGATGAAATCTTAGAATAAAAAATAAATTTCTAACAAATGATGAAATGAGTTGTCAGAAGATTGAAACTATAGATGTTCCTAAAGATGATGACAAATGTAATTGGTAAGATTGTATAGATGATGAGAGCTTTGCAAGGCCCATCGTCTTATATGACCTTAAATATTTTTTAGCTCTTTAAGTTTTTGATTTTGTACTGAGTACATGCTTACCAGTTTCAGGCCTTGTTTACATTTGTATAGGTTATGGAAATTAAGTTAAAAGACAACTCAAAATAATTTATTTTTGCTTACATATCTCAATTTTCCCTTATATGTTATTTTCAGATATTCTCTTTTTTAAATTTCTTGCCTTTCAAAATGTTATGTTCTGGAGAAAAATTTTCAGTCTTCAGACTGAACAGCTTGCAATTCATGTTTAGGAAAATATTTGTTAATCCATTGGGTTACTAAACAGCCCTTCCAGTATTCATAATTCTTAGAAAACGTGTGTTCCTTCCTCTTATCTTTTCCTTAATACTATGATTCTTTATGTAAATAATTAGAGCTCTTTGTAGAAAATTTGGCAAGTAGGAAAATATATGTAAAAGGCAAAATTAACTTTAGTCATAGCAACAACCACCCTTGGAATATTTTTCAGTATATTTTTCTTTTCTTTTTTTTTAATTTGTGTGCTCATAGTTTTGTTTGCATATGACTTGATTTGCATTAGACGACTTATCACTGTGGCTTAAATAGGCAAGTTATTCATTTCCCTGCTTGATTCACATTTCTCCTCTGAGTCTGCTCTTTCAGCATCTACTGAGGGGACACTGGGCATGTGATCTTGAAACCCTAGTATGTATTGATTTGACCAAAGGTAGTAGATCATGACCAAAACTGGGCCAACCTGTTTCCTTATTGAGTACAGAAAGAAAAAAGATAAAATTATTCTATATTGAGAACAAACAAGAATGGAAGAGGAAATCAGTCGCTTCTGGAGAAAAGGGAGAGGAAACTCTGGAGAAAAGAGAGAGGCAGAGTGAGACAGAGAGAGGGTCAGAGTCATTGAGAGAGGCAGTGAGAGACTGCATGGTTTCCTGTAGAATTTCTAGATCCTTTTCCTCATCTTTCCTGATATGTTGAAGTATCTAAGATAGCTTGTTAGAGTTGACAGATTTAGAAAATACAGGACACCCAGTTGCATTTGAAATTGAGATAAACCACAATTCAAGTTTTTAGTATAAATATAGCATAATAGTGCACTATTTGGGACATAGTTATGCTAGAAAATTATTTGTTGTTTATTTGAAATTCAGAACCACCAGGTGTCCTGCCTTTCATCTGATAACCCTTCATCTAATCTCCTTCCTAAAAGGCAATTCGCATTTTAAGTGGAGATGCATCGAGAGGTTCTCGTTATATAATCACACAAACTGTGGCTATAACAGCAGTGCCCATTTCACTGTATGGCTACACCAGGCCTTCTTTAACTATTTCACAGTCATTGTAAATTTAGGATTTTCCACTGATAATTTCTGCAGTCTTCTTGGTTCCAAGAACACAAGTACCTGACAAGAAATTTCCTTTTCCTTTTCGGAGGTGTCTTAAAAAAACAAAACAAAACAACACTTTGATTCATCTATTTCTTGGCATTTTCTGTAGGTCACTATTCTATGATCTCCTAGGCCACCTTCTGAAAAATATAACTCAACAGTGGATGTTATAAATGTTATAACTTTATAAGAAGAGAAATAAACAGGATGTCAAAAACTTGAAAATAAGTGTTTTGTTTATTTTTAGAAATTATGAGTTTTTTTCTTTGCTATTTTCTCCTCAGCACCTGCTTGACTTTGCACAGTTCCCAGTCTGTTAAGAATGTGGGTATTTCTGACTGCACAGGTGGTATTTGCTTTACCATTGAAATGAAAAATAAAGACTCGGCTACTTTCCTTTATATTTTTTTCTTGTCGTGTGTTCATATGTCTGACTCTTTTCTCTAACTATTCACAGCCATGCAATGGAAGTCTAAAAGTTTTTAAGTTATGTGCTTGGAATTCTGTATAAATTGAGGGAAGAGCATGCCACCAATGGGTTTCACAGGTGGATGACTAGTGGAATTGAGCCTTCAACCTTGCTTTATGATGACAGACCTGCACTTTCTGTGTTTCTCTTAACTATATCAAAGAAAAGGCTCTCAACAAAGATTGTACATATGGCACTTACACAAATAGAAAGGTGTTAACACTTAAGTGTTTTGTAACATATTGGAGACATGTAGACTATATGTGAAAATATCAGATATTCTCGGCCTGGTGCTTAACTGTACTCTCAACATTCTTCTCTTGAGAATGTCCATTTCAGGTGAGTCTTCTCTTTCAAGCAGCCTGGAGCACATAATTCCTCTTAAATTGAGTGCTTAGGTGCCAAGAGGAGATTGTTTTACTTTACTGTAGCGTCTGTTAAGCCTAAATATATCCATAAATGGAGAGGGAAAAAAATCTCTCTCAATTTATCAGCTCACTTTCCTAACTTCCCTTCCATTTAGTGTACAGTGATATAGTTAAAGAGAAATTAGAATTTATCAGGGCAGTATTTCTTAATTGGATTACCTTGATGATCAAAAATAAAAGTCCTCTTTTGCTCCCTCTAAACAAACGTGTAGTACTTTCTACATACCCACACACATATACATCTGTATGTATATCTATGTATTTATCCAAGAAGTGCATTTGATTACTGCTCTATATAACGAAAGGTCATGAGGGGGTTCCATTCATTCTCACCCACATTCAGATATTTAGAAATTTCTGTTTTATGTAACCACTTCACTGGATTCCTTACTTTTTCCATCTTACGGGAGCAGCATTCCTGGGCTTGTGGCCACATCAGTCCAATCTCTACCTCTGTCTTTACATTGCTATCTTCTCTGTCTGTCTGTCTAATCTCCCTCTGCTTCTCTCTTATAACGATACTTGTGATGTCATTTAGGGCTCACTAGGATAATCTAGAATGATTTCCTCATTTAAAGATCCTTAATTTAATCACATTGGCAAACACCCTTTTCCCAAATAAGGTAACCCCTACAGGATTAAGGGATTTGGATGTGGACCTATCTTTGGGAGCATTGTTCAGCCTGCCACAGGGGCCTAGTTAAACCTTAGGTTACAAACAAGCATCTCTAACAAAGCAATAAATAATGTGTGACTTTTGGGCTCTGATCAAAGGGAGTTCTCATGAGGCCACCTAGAGAGAAACCCAGTGGTTCTTTGGCACACACATCATATGGCTCAGTCAAGTAAGACCTGAATGGTTTGTGGATTCTAACTGAGGTCTGATGCAGGACCTGAGCACTGGTGATTGATACAACCCACAAGGATATATATTGAGAATCTGTGGATGTTGACTAACAGCAGTCCACATAGAAAACTAATTTTTGTCCCCCATCAACTTCTTTCTCATATCGTCTCCACTTTCTCTTTCTGTTTGTTTGAGAATCTCTAACTTGTCTTGAGAGTTAGGGGTTAGGTAAAATTTATTCCCTATTCATCACACGTTCCTCAAATTTTTATGCATCTGACTCCTGTGAATAAGACTCACGTCCTAGAAAACTCTAGTTAATATGTAATATTTCATAGAAATTATTAAAAATATGAACCCAACTATAAACAAACCCCACAAAATAGTTATCAGATTGAATGAAGGTTGCTATTAACACATTGATTATCCCTAAACAAACAAAAACAAATATAAATATTTGGGTGATGATGTACAAGATTACTTCGTGATAATAATCCTTCCAAAGAAGACACTAATATTTCTTAGATTACTTTTTGACAAACATGCTCTAATGAACATAGTTGAAATTATCTGTGAGCATTGAGGATTTTGCAATATTCCAGACATTGTTTAGAATTTAAAACATTAATGGAGATTTGAAAATATATGAGAATATGGAACTGACTCAGGAAAACTGTGGATCTCTTTTCATGACTAAAACCTTCATATCAATTCAGTTCAACTTCTCTTATGAATAACTTTGTTGACACCTTCAGTTAACTTTATTATGATTAGGCAAGATTATAATACATAGAGGAGAAAAGAACAAATTATGTCACAATTTGTATACCTTTCTAGATTCATCATGGGCTAATTTCACTACAACCATCGGTTTATGTTGGAAATAAGTTCTATTTACAATCTTTGAGTGTGGCAATTGTGGGCTTTTTTCTTCATGTTACCCCCAGATATTGTTCATTTAAAATGAATTTATTAACAAGACTATCTCTTCAAAGTAATCAGGCATGTTCAATATGCACCATGACTGTTCAAAATAATTTTACAGCCTGTACAGAGTAGAGATGTAACTAGGACACAAATTAACATAGGGAAAACAACCATGTCTTTATTGAGAGAGAGATTGGAAGTACCCAAAGAACCCGTTATTTGGTCTGAGAATTTTTATATTCAGGTTTCCTTCCTAATGTCGGAAGCGCTACTTTCATGGTTGGCAAGTGGGAGAAATTCACCTTGATTTTGCTTAAGGAAGTAGGGGGAATTTATCATAAGTATATAAATGTATCTCAAAGAACTTATAGGATAACCTTCTTATAGATGGATTCCTCTGATGCCACCTCTGCTGGGCTGTCCATGCCAGCTAAACCACACATGGTGCCATTTCCTCCTCTGCCTTCCCTCCCTTTGTCATGGCCTGTTTGGCATAGCATGGGTTTATATCATCAGCAATAGTGTCTCTACTTTTCTTATGAACCCACTTTCTTCATTTCAGATATGGCTGTGGCCAACAACAGGTTTCATATTTTAGTATAACCACCCAAAGGGGGAAAACAGTTCTATATCCAGATTCTAATCATCAGGGAAGATCTTGTCCACAGTTGGTTGAGCTTCCCATCCTTGAATCTATCCAATGTGGTCATATGGGTAAGGTCTCATTGCTCAGAGATGGTAGCTCCACAGAGATCATGTGGGTCATGTGAGAGAGGGGTTATTCTGCAAAGAAAGCCCCTAGACAGACATTCCCATGTCTTTCCATCATTCTGCTCATTAGCACTACTCCTGTTGGTCCATAAAGTGTTGGCTCACTTCTTAGGCATATCATACGTACTCTTATGCCTCCTAAGGAGTTTTACCTTTGGATGAGAGAACTGTATAAGGAAGAAGGAGCATAATAGTTCTACTTCATATTTATTATTCAAATCAAAATCCCAATATATTCTCTCTCCCTACTATATGCTTTTACTCATTGCTTATTTTCTTCTGCTACACTATTGCCATAGCCTCTAAATGGGATGCCTCCTTCTGAGCGAAATCTTCCTCAAGATAGATGCCAGCATTTTCTCGCATAGATCAAATGTGGGTATTTTAAGTTCTCAGTCTTAAACCTTCTATAGTTCTCCATGCCAACATACAGTAAATGTTCAGCAATTTTCAGTTAACAGTAATGGATAGAATTCTTTGTAAAAATACATAAAAGCCTAATAAATCAAATAGCTTAATAAACAGGGGATTCAGAAGTTATGATTTAAACGGTTGGAAAAGGGAGGTTTGTGTATGGGAAATTCTTTATCAGTAATTTTCTCATGGCATTTATCACTTATAATGTGTATTATATTTAATTTCTGTGTATGCCATCTGTCTTACCAGACAGTAAGTACCTCAAGGGCAGAATCCATATAAATTGACATTGGAGCATCTCAAAGTTTAACATCAGGATTTACACTAAATAGTTGTCTAATTATAGTGGTAAAAGGAAAGAAAAAAATGAGGGTGAGAGGAAGGTGAATGGCCAACAGAAAGAAACAGAAGAGAAAGAAAGAAAAATGAGAGATAAAAAGAGAGGAAAAAATAGTAGAGGTAAGATTTTGAAAGCATATGGAAGAGAAGAGCTGAATAAAAGGGTGAGCATTTTTTGGCAGCACTTGTGTATAACAAGTTGGAGAGAGGCAGGATGTTAAGATGTGAGACAAAACTATGTGTAGTAATGAAGAAAGAGGGTTGAGTGTGCAAGTTAGCCCTAAGCTTTCAGTTGGGACTTTGATGTTATCAGTGGCATCAATCATTCAGATATATACTTTTTTTGGTAAGGGCGATTGGCCATGAGCTAACATCTGTGCCCATGTCCTTCCATTTTGTATATGAGATGCCCCCACAGCTTGGCTTGATGAGCGGTGCATAGGTCTGCTCTCAGGATTTGAACCTGCGAACCCTTGGCCACCAAAGCAGAGCACGCGAACTTAACCACTAAACCACTGGGCCAGCCCCTGATTCAGATATTTTAATCTAACACCTCCCACAAAATTAGAGGCACCTTTTTTTTTTCCATTTACTGGAAAAATATCTAGCAGTTAGTATAAAAAACAGACAGAAGAAGGAAGTCCCTTTTCCCTTTACATTTTCTCCTTTTGTAGGTGGAAAGTAAGCTCATTGTCATTAAATTTAATCATCAGAAGTTAGCCACATTATGTTAGAGTTTCTTATGTGATGACAGCAGAGATACCTTCAATTTTGCAAGGGGATTTTCCCATCTGTACTTTGTGATTGAGTGTGAAATTTCTTAAGATTTCATGGCTGAGTGCTAGTTAGTAGCATACTGCTAACACAACTGGTTGAAATATGAAATGTATATATGTAGATATTTATCAGACAATTAGTAATCATTCAAGCATTTTCTTGTTTCCTATCTTCCATGTGGTCATCACTCTATGAGACACTATGGGAAGACACAAAAGACTTATGTGACATATCCCGTTTCCCTAAAAACTCAGTATCTATTTGGAAATGACAAATTATATGGCTATACATAAACAAAGGCAATGTATTATAATTAGTAGGGAAATTGAAAGAATAATCTGAGATACATGATGGCTGAAAAAAGTTGCCCTGGGTAGAGGAGATCCATCAAAAAGTAGGATAGAAACCAGGTCTTGAAACAATATGTAGGGCTTGGATAGGTCATTTGGATTTTGGAAGACATTTCATGATTTTACAGCAATTGAAACAATAAAGGAAAAAGCATAAGTGTGAATGAGAAGACTGTGCTTGTACAGGTATTAGAAAATTAGCCTGACTACAGCACAGTTTTTAAGTTAAAGAGCACCAAATCAAACAAAACAAAGTTAAATAATTAAATACAAAGATTATTAAAGACTTTGAAAGGCAAGTAAAAGAATCACCCCTCCAAGTCTTGCCAGGGTAGGTCATAAGTTATAATTAATCAAAGTAAACATTTAGGATTTGCGTACATGTTTGTATCTGTGTGTGTGTGTGTGTGCACGTGTGTGTGTGTGGTGGGTTGGTGGCAGTGTAGTCATTGTATGTATTTTATGTATGTCCTTTTCTTTAACCTGCCAAGTAACCTGGATAATGATAATTGTTCAATAACTACACTGATGGTTTCTTTTTTGCTTCATGTTAAACCATTCTCTGCAGAGGCCATTGTCACATCTTACTATGTTTAGTTCTTTAACTGAATTCTAACTTAAAAATAAAAGCACCAAAACTCATCTGATACTGGTGGGTCAAATGAAATCAGCCTACTCAGAATTATTCCATCATCTGAAGATACTATCAAAAATGAGTTCTTGGGAAGTAAACTATTAGCAAACTTACCTGAGGCATTTCTGCGTACTAACCAGAATTTCCACTTACTTAAATTTACTACATGATATGGGTGTCAGTACCACCTTTTCTTGTGGTTTCAATTCATTTCACTTGCCTGGGTCCATCAACCTAATTGGTTCTAGCAATTATTTCTGTGTTTCAAAATGCATTAGATAATTAGATAACGAATCTAAAAGATAATTTTTTAAGCAGTCCATTTATTGATTCAAAAATCTCATAATCTTATCTATTCAACTTTTTGTTGGAGGACTCTCACTTTTTTCTTAAAGTAGACATTAGTAAAATCATAAAGACTACTCCTTATTCCAAAATGCCATAATATCCTAAGTAGATATTAGCTCAACTAGACTCAGAGTCCCCCCCCAAAGTTTTATTTATACTTTATTTAAGACATATCATGCTCAGTAGCTAATCTACATTAAGTGGGAGCTGTTATTTATTGGGTTTCTTGGTGTTCTCTCTGGTCAGACTATAAATTAATGACAAGATTTTCAAATCCCACCATCTCCATATCTTTCCGTAATTTAACATCATTTCACATATTGAATGTCAAAGACATATTCAGCAGCACCTGTGAGTAGCTGAGATGCAGATGCCTGACACCTGTTGGCTACAGGGCTCTCCGAGGTAAAGTAGGTCAAGAACACACAGGTCTAGCATGCAAAAGGCATGAGCTCAGGAATCTACCAGGGACTGCAGATTGTCAATGTCACTTAACTTTAAACCTTGGATATTTGATGAAACTATACAAAAGAACTCTAAACACTGAATAAAAACAAAAACGATATTGGAAGACAAAATTGCACTAATTCTTTTAAAAAGAAGTACAGAGAAAATTTAATCAAGGGTGAATCTGATCGGATCTTAAGCATATCGGTAATAGAGAGCTATGAGTGTATTAATATTTAAGAAGCAGAAGAAAATTGGTGCCTAAGAACCAGGAAAAGTAATAAATATAAAAATTTAAAAAGCACCTAAACTTCCTATTTACATTCAAAGTAATATTTGAATATTTGAAATATTCAAAGACATTTGTATTAGGGATGATAAACTCATCTTTCTGTTTATGAACCCAAAGATTAGGGGAAAAGGGCCAAGTATGTCTGTGTACTCCTCAAAAATGTAAATTTGAATATGGATGTGTAGATTTTTCCATTGTAAATTGTGGTGTAGATTTTCATTAATTGTATCTATAAAACAATGATGCTGGCATTTTTCTTGGAAATCATATAGTTGCCAGCATGTAGCTTCCAATTATTTTATTCTTGGTTGATCAGTCTCTAGCCAAAGTACTTGAAAACGCCAAACATGACCATTTACAATGAAATGAGAAACACCAGATCTGGAAATCACTGGCATGCAAACTCCCAAATCTCCTAAAGAACTAAAAACCCTCAGCTGTGAACCACGTAGATGACAACAAAAATGTTTGGGCAGGGTGATGACAGTTACACATTGTGTGGAAACAAGCCATTTATTTCCCAAGTGAGCTGACAGATGAGGCTACAAGGCAGGCCACTAACAGAAGCAGCCACCACTGTAAAATGTTTTATAAATGCCAGAATGAACAGTTGGAACCACAGCCACCTTTCCAAATTAGTCACAATTACAGCCATTTCCTAATATAGTCTGAGAGAAACAGAAGGGATTAGTCTACCTTGAAGCACCAGTACTTCCGCTTCAAGAGCTGGGAACATGAAGGTCCTGGTCCCCTTATGTACTATTAATTTCCGTATCCAACACAGGACTCAACACACTTAAGAGTGGAGACAGAATGTTAACTCTGGTCTTTTCACATAGCATTGCCCGTCAAAGGGCATGTTGTTAGAAGTTGGCTAATATGCCACAACCTTGCCATGTGAGGATAATTGTGCATGTTAAGAATTCTTGTGCCCATTGAAATAACAAATGTTTAAATTTTGTGTCTCTCTTTCAATCTCCAATATATGAGGCTTTGATCAGAAAATTGTGTGTTGTTCATTGTGTGAGCATCAGAAGGTTATTATATCCATTCTTTAAAAAATAGTATTGCTCGGGGCCAGCCCAGTGGCATGTTGGTTAAGTGTGGCATGCTCTGCTTCAGCAACCTGGGTTCACGGGTTTGGATTCTGGGTGTGGACATACACCACTCATCAGCCATGCTGTGGCAGTGACCCACATACAAAATAGAGGAAGATTGGCCACAGATGTTAGCTCAGGATGAATCTTCCTCAAGCAAAAAGAGGAAGATTGGCAACTGATGTTAATTCAGGGCAAATCTTCCTCAGCAAACAAAACAAAACAAAACCGGTATCTTCATTGAATTATTATGACATTTTTCCAATCCCCAGGCTCTTCTCTCGTAAATATAAGAAATTTTTTTTGTTTTCTATGAATTTAGAATTTTAGAAATAAAATGAAAAATTAGAAATAAAATGAATTTTACTTTTTATGAATTTTCTACTTGAATTTTGGTGTGATTTTAAGTTAGCATAGGTAGTTAAATCATTTTAAGCAAACTTGAGAGTCTAATGGTTGCTAAATGATTTGGTTTTGATTTCTGTTGTTGTTTGTTTTTAATCATGAGGCATTAGTGCATAGAAGTATATGGTTTCCCTAAAGTCAGAAGTGGACTATTTTTGTGCCAGATTGCAAAGTGAAGTTTGCCATCTTGAATAAAAATTACTATGTTAAGAAAAAAATCAAGCAAAACCTATAGCATTGCAAAGATATTTTTTCTGCAGTGATTCGAAAACTTTACTTTGAGTATAAAAATAAGTAAAATAAAGGGCATGTATTCAAATGATTAAATAACATATAAGTGAGATTCCTGAGAAAGAATATCAATCTACATCTATAAATCTGAAAAACTATACAGGTGATCTTGCCATTTGGTCTGTTTTGATAATTTAAACATGGCTAGAAATCAGGTGAGTAGTGTAAAAATCTGTCCAAATTTTCACATGGCTCCAGTGATTAAATAAGATTACTTCAGTCTGGTCATTTGGCATATAGAGTCCTAGCCTTCAGATATTGGAACAGTGGGTTTTTTAAAAAAGTTGAGAGTATTAAATGAATTACTGTATTTTTTCATGAACTAAAAAGATTGAAAAATTAGAGAGATTAAATTTTATCCTTTAGCTATTTTTCAGTAAATACAGAAATTTTGTATTGATGCCTGCCACTTATTGATATGTGTTGTTAACCTCTTAGAGCCCAAAAGATATTTAAGAGACTATTGTATAGAATATAGCTCTGATAATGGTTATAGTGTCGTAAGAGTTGTCACGTGTGCTCAAGGCAACTTCAAATGGCTCGGCACTCCGAGCAGTCATCTAGTACGAGATAATGTGTGTGAAAGTATTTTGTAAACAGTTTATTATTTTTTTCGTCCCAATAATATTCTGCATCTCCCTCCTTTATTTAGTTGTCTGATGCCTTGGGAATTGGTTCAAGCCCAAGAGGTGGGTTGTGATTAGACTAAGGCAATCAAGGTCACTCATCTCCTTTGCTGATGATCTGCCACAAACCCAGACTTAAGCCTAATGGATGAGTTCATATATGACACAACTGGGGCCATTGACAGTCAAGGGGAATTGTACTGGAGATTTACAAATAAAAATTCTCACCGATGAAGTCAGGAGGAAGAAGTTGGTCTTAATTTGCCTTATGCAAATAAAAAGCTAGAGCCATTTTACTACCAGAATGATTAAGAGGTATTGCAGAGAATGGAGATGCCCAGAAAATTACAAAGAAATGTTATGACACTGGTTGGATTAAGTCAAAAGAGAGCCTGTCTTACATCTGAATTCCAGTTGTACAAGCTAATCAAGTTCCTTATTTTTAATTCATTCTGAGTTTTCTGTAACTATTGACAAAGCAGTTTAAGTAATCGATGCTGTGAAAATGTAGTGAATAAATATGTAGGAGCAACATAAGTACCACTGTGATGTTGAAATAACACTGGCCCAACTACCATTTGAAATAGTCTAAAAGTATGACGACATGTGGGAACAATAGTCAATGATATTAACCGAAGCTCCATCTCAAATGGAGATGCTCCATCTCAAATCTCCATCTTCAAATCTTCTCTTCTCTGGAAAAAAATTGTGTTACATATTATACAAAGAGAGGATATGGAAAAAGTAACTCATTGTCACATTAATACTACATCTGTAGATTCTAAACCTATCTTTCTAATGAAGTTTGTTAAAAGCCCCCTCTTTTACCTTTAATCAATATTGTAAAAAAAACTGTAATCATGTATGTGTAAACAATAATTACTGACAAACTGATTTTAACATTTTAATAAGGTAAAATTCTCAAATATAGAACCTTCTAGCAGGATCTGTGCAAGTTTCTCTTGAAGTTACACAGAACATAAATTAACTTATTAATTTCCATCCCTCCTCTCAAATATTTAAGTTTTCTAATTAGACTATTGTTATCTAGTAGAAAGTATGAAAATATGAGCATGATAAGTATCTTGAAGAATAAAGAAACTGACAGGAAAAAATTGTTTTAGAATTTGTATTTCTAAGTTCAACATAGGTGATGGGCAGTATTTTCATTTCTAGGGAAGAACTTGGGGAAAATATTAAGAGATCAATTATTATAAATATATACTTGACTGAAACAATTTAGAGGCATTTCCAAAACACCTGTCATCTTTATAAAAAAACAAAAATATACTGAAACTAAATTATCTAAATTCATGATCATGATTATCGATGATATGAGCATAAAATAATAATAATAATAAAACATTTTAAAAATAGTGGATATATGCATTCAGTCCTAAAAGTAGCCCTGGAAATTGATAGGAAGAGTAAGAGAAACTCAGATGGTTCTATGACTTCTCTGATAATGTATAATTACTAAATAGTTAAGATTCAACTGAGACTTCTGATATAAATTCTTAAAATATGGATCTTCTAATATTCAAAAAAGGAAAATATTCTGTGTTTACCTGACTATACAAAATGTTTTTTCTTACCAATTTGTATATGTCATATATATGTATATATGTTATTTGTTTAGCTCAACTTAAAATAATTTTTAGCCAAATCAATATATTTATAAAGCAATAATAAGTAATTAGGTACTAAATATGTCTTTTTTTAAACCAAAGTCCCAAGGCTATACTTGCTTAAAAATATTGAAATGCATACTTACCTTGCAAATTCTATTTGAGTATAGTGTTTACTTCATTACTTTTAAGACGTTGTTTTCTAGATCAAACTTTCACTTAACTTACAGTTAATCCCATCACTATCTAAGTTATGATTATGTGCATATCAATTTTTAAGTGCCCAACCAATCAAAATCAATATTTGGTTTGATTTCAATGAGGAACAGATCCTTTTTAAATTACCATTTAGTCAACTCTGAATATATAGCTAATCCTCAACCAAAATGTCTCTGCCTATTGGTTATAAAGAGAGAGTCAAACAGAAATGATGTTTTATGACTTATCTCTCTGTTAGTAATAGTCTCTGGTGCCAATAACCATGCTGTGGATGTAACATTGGAGGAAGTGGTCTTTGTCTTCAAAGGCCATTTTCTCCAGTAGAGACATTTGTGCTTAAATGGGGACAAAAAGGAGGAGTGATCAATTTTGTCTGAGAGAGAGATTAGTAATAGTATCTGAGTGTTGAAGGTTAATTAGACATTTTCTAAGTGACTAGAATGAAAAGGAAATTTTAAGTAAATTGAGCAAAAGTGACAGCATTGATATCATAATCCATTTAATCATGTCTAATAAACACCCATTAAGTGTTTAGGACACTGTTCTGCCCTTTGCGGAATAGAAAACATATATATAAGGCATTGTCAAAGTATTAGTGTTCCCCAAATCTCCTTACAAATAAATGTTTTTATTTTCCCACTGAAATTTTCTTGTAATGATTATGAATATCAGTAGTAAATTGGAGAAGAACAGATAGTTTCTTTGCTTTTATTTTCCCAAGGATATACTGACCAGTATTATAAATGTATAAATAATAACTAAATACCTAATTAAATTCTAATCATCACCATAATCAAGCTCTGCCTCCTTGTTTCCATTTTAACTCAAATAAATGAGAAGATATTAAGAAAAATAAAGTCTTGGCTAGAATATTTTGGATTGCCTATGCATACCACCCACCTTTCACCAATAATTGCCAGTCTATGCACTGTGTAGACATGGCAACTAGGTTATTTTGGATAACTCATTTATTTCATTTGCAACACATGAGCCATCTTTTTCATGTGAGAAAGAGTACCCAAATAATTGTATTAAAGTGCTTTGTAGAGAATCCTGGAGTCAATTTTAAAGATGATTATTTTCATTTAATATATTTGAGCTTTGAAAATTATGTTACTTTTCTAAATGTACTTCTGAAATTTTATATTCCATTCAAGATACATTTATTTCTTTACATGCAGAATTATAGAATTTCCAAAGAAGCACTACAGTATAAGAAATGTTTGCAGGCAGCGTGCTAAGAAATCTCCTTGTCAGACATGAAACAAGAAAGCAAATTCAAATGAATTTAAAGTACCAACCATGACATTACTAAGACAAAAAAATGTGAGTTGAATCAAGGCAGAAAAAAGTACTCATTCCATTTACTCTGTGAAACTTTATAAACAAAAGAACTTTTTTTGAATTGTTTTTTCATTTCAAATCTGCACATAACTAGAAAACACAAATTCTCTTTCTTACCTGGCTATAAAAATTTTAGGATTTAAATTGTTCCGTAAAATCCAATACTGTATGTCTCTTTCCTTCTCCTAGAAAGGTTTCCCCAGGAGAATATAGATCTTCTTACCCTATACTCAAGAATTATAAAGACATTAATTGCCAAATATTATTTTCTTTTGTCCTGCAATAGACTCAATTCTGTCTTGAATATCCCTGGATATGGGTTGATTTGACAGCACATGGACCCACCTAGGAAAGCCCAGAATTCCCTTTAGTCTTTTCTTTGTGAAACAAGAAGAAAGGGAGGGAGGGTGAGAGGGAAGGAGAAGGAAGGAAGGAAGGAAACTATTAGCAAACTAGGAATAAAAGGCCACCTCTTCAAATGCCAAAAAAAACAGAAAAAGGCAACAACCTGATTAAAAAATCTACTAGAAACCTAATATCACACATAATGGTGAAAAACTGAATGTCTTCCCACTAAGATCATGAATAATCCTAGAATGTCTACTCTTCTCACTACATCTGTTCAACATTGTGCTGGATGTCCTAGGCAGTGCCATAAAGCAAGAAAAAAAAAAAAAGTAAAGAAAACCAAACCATAGAAATCAGGAAGGAAAATTGTCTTTATCACATATGACATGATAGCCTATGCTGAAAAATCCTAAGATATCTATGTAAAATCTACTAATATTTAAAAAAAAATGAATTTAGTAAGGCCATGGAATACAAAGAAGCAACCCTTGTCTTCCCAGATATCTCTCTTCTTTGAGCCTTTTGATTGCCTGTATCTTTGAAATTGTTTAAGAAGGCTTAATATTGGGTAACATATCTGATTTGTGTGCATCTGGTTTGATAATCTAATTCAGTGTCTTAGCTCAATGATATATGGAAATATAATATAATTATATATTATCATAATCATATATTTGGAAACTTAAAATACACTCCTAAATAACTGATGCATTAAAGAAGAAATTGCAATGGAAATGATAAGATCTTCTTAAACTCAACAATGATGAATGTGCCACTCGTGAAAAATTTCAAGATGTAGCTAAAATGATGACTAAAAATATATTTGAGTTTTTAAAGAAGTTTATTTTAATAATGAAGTTTTAAATATATGAGTAACGTGTTTATGCCAATAAAGTAAGTAAAGGACTATAAGATAAACTTAAAGAAATGTATGGGAGAAAAGATTAAATGTATAAATGGACAATATGGAAAACTAAGAAACACTAAAGAGGATAGATATTCACAAAAGTTTTTTTTTTAATAAAATGGATGACATCTATTAGTTTGAGCTGCGTAAATTCATCAATATTCCACTGCTTGCCATTTAAAAGGCAATTTTATTTAGCTTACCATAATTATAACAACCAACATTAAAAAGGAGGAAAAAAGGAATAGTTATAAAAAAGATTGAAGTACAAGAGTTAAATATGAGAAAATACTGTGAATAAATATATGCCTATAAATTTGAAGCATAGAAAAAGTTGACATTTTTAAGAAGAAATATTTATTAGCAAATTTGTTCAGGAAGAAATAGAATAATTTTTTTAAACCAGCTTTAAAGAAATTCAATAGTTTTAAAAAATTCCTATGCCCCTGCAAAAGTCACTGAATATATATTGTTTTAAAATCACGTTCTACCAAATCTCCAAAGTGCAGTTAATCCTCATGTTTTACAATACATTTTAGAGAATTAAAATTGAACATAAATAGGGAATGTTACCCAATTCATTTTATGAAGGTAGAATAAAACAAGCAAAAACAGAACCAGAGCAGAAAATATTATTAAAAGCTCATTTATGAACATAGGTATAAAATACTAAATAAAATAATAGCAAGTCAAAGTCAACAGTGTATTAAAAATGTATTATAGTCAAGTAGAACTTATCTCATGAATGTCATTTGGAGAGACATTAGTCAATATCTAATAAAACTGAAGGGATGCACATGGAAATACAATCCTTACTATCCTGCTAGTCCATCTCAAGTATATACCACTTAAAGCAGATTTATACATGAGTATATATAATGAGATGTATATCAGAAGGCTCACTGCAATATTGTTTGTGAGATATTGAGAATATTGGGGAAAACCTACATGCTATTTAATAGGAGAATAAAGAAATAAACATGTTCGTATGATACAATAACTGAAAATGTAATTGGATAGAGTTGTCTATATCAACATGGTTAAATATTATGTATATATATTTAAGTTAAAAACTCACATTGTAGAAGAGTACATAGATTATACATGTGCAATGAAAATGCACAAGTAGGCATAACGATGGTAAACTCAAATTCAGAATGGTGTTTACTTCTGAAACTGGGTAGCAACAGAGAGCAATGAAGTATAAGAGGGATATATAGAAGCCTTTAAATTATTTGTTATTCCTTATCTCTTCATTTAAAAAAAAATTCTGACATAAATATCCTAAAATATCTGTATTTGAAAAAGCTGATAGTGGGTTTATGACTGTTATTATTCTTTGTATATTTTGAAATATTGTATAACAAAAACTGGTGAAAATTAAAAACACATTCAGATTTTTTTGTGAGAATCATATTTTTAAAAATCTGAGTTTTTTAAAAAAGTCTTTTGTTAATATTGTCAAATAAAAACAAATCCAGAATTAGGAAAGGATAAACTTTATTTGAAAAAATTATTAAAATAGGGAGAAGGAAGACTAGGGAGGAATCTTCCACCATAAGATCTGCAAATATCTCAAAGATTGGGCAGAAAAAAAAGCCTTTTCTTTTATAGAGAGGAGTAAACAAGGCTAGAAAGAATGGGGGAGGGGAGAATGGGCTGAGGTGGGTGGTGTGATGGACAGCTGATCAGGGAATGTCCTTCCCTGAGATCATCAGAAAGGATATATTCTGGCTCAGACTGAGGGTGGTCCAAGTTCAGGGACCTAAGAGAAGGAGAGAAACTTAACTAAAGGTTAGTCCGATCAGGTGCTTAGTCCAGATTAGTCAGTGGGTACAAACAGTTCAGCTACTAATTTATGATACAAAGAATGGGAATTTGGACAGTCTGTATCTGGTCTTGTCATAGGTAAGCCAGGGGTCATCTGCAAATCATTTGGGGAAGAGTGAGTCTTTGCAATAAGCTGTTTCCAGGAACACACAAGCTAGGGGATTTCTTTAACCATTAGTCTTCAGGACCACAGACCTCAAGCAAAGTTTAAAATGCTCCATATTTGGAAGTCAGTAAATGGTAATTTGTGTACAAGGCTTCTCCAAAACCTGTTTGGCAAGCTTTCTTTGTCTAATCTTTTAAGTGAAACAAAGTGTACCTTTCCTTTTCTAACATTAGAAACTAGGTCATATTGAAAGAGACTTGGAGAGGTCAATGGAAAATGTAAATCCCAGCTCTCAAATTTACAGTCAAATCAGGCCAGCAGCAGTATTAGGAATGGCTGGCACGTTTATATTGTTTGTTTCTATGGTTAGTTCATGTTTTTTGTTAGCTAATGGATTTGGTTGTATCTGGGCTGGTATGCACTCTCCATTTCCCAAAGGGAAGCCACAGCCCTACTGCTGTTACTGGCTGTCTCACGGGTTCATGTTTCTTTCCTGGCCATTGAAGGATTTGAGTTTGCAACCCCTAGTCTAAATCAAAATCCAGCTATGCTGAGAGCTCTGGAAACTGAAGTCACATGGTTTTCCTGAATGTTACTATTTTCATATAAGTACTTTGAGAGGGATCAGATGAAATTGCAAGTCGCTTTTGAGCTCTAAAATGTTCCACTCTTCATCTACATTTTAGTGAGAACACTTCTCACAAATGAGATCTTCAATTATGAAAGGGCGGAAAGAGAAACATTGAAGACATTTATAATAACTGCAGTCAATGTATTTGCTTAAAATCTTTGTTTTTCTAGATTAAAGGCTTCTAATAGGTCAAACCAAAGCAGTATATAGAAGATACATTTCAACCTATTAGTCTCCCAGTAGACAAAAATTAAAGAAACACTCTCAAGAAAATGTGACACCTAGCTTAAGAGTAAGCGTATGTCTGTACTATTCTGCAGAACAGCAGGACAAAAGTGATTAAATTTGAAACACTTAAATGTTTAAGGAATAAAGTTTAAAGTCATTATACAGTACAATTGCAGCAAAAGTATAAATATCTAGATAGATGTTTATACTCTGTTTCAGGCTAACACAGAACATTTTAAGAGACTTTTGTTTATGCTTTTGTAATATGAGTACAAACTAAATTGCAAAAATATAAAATACTGTTTTAATTATGAGAGTCCTAAAATACCTTGTTTTGATTTAAAGACATATTTATACCAACATTTTATCATTCCTTTTAGACTGATTTTTTTTGGGGGGGGAGGTGAGGAAGACTGGCTCTGAGCTAACATCTATTGCCAACCTTCCTATTTTTGCTGGAGGAAGATTGTCCCTGAGCTAACATCTGTGCCAATCTCCCTCTATTTTGTATGTGGAACTCTGCCACAGCATGGCTTGATGAGCAGCGTGTAGGTTTGCACCCGGAAACTGAACCTGTGAACCCCGGGCCGCCAAGGTGGAGTACGCGAACTTAACCACTACACCACCGGGCTGGCACCTAAATTGATTTTTTTACTTCTTTTGAAAGATAGTTTTCATAATCAAATATTAAAACAATGACTATAAATTAGTGTTATCAAACTCAGTTAACTATTGGACAAGAAACATTGAATTTTTTGTTTCCATGAATCAAAATATATTATGTCTCACCTTTTTGCTGTGTTTTCTGGAAAGTCAACAAAAAACTATTTGAGTGGGAATCCGGTTGGTGTAGAATGGAAGCCAATCGCTGATAAGGGAGACAAAGATACTACAGCAGCTAAATAATATTATTTTATGCCTAACACCCATTCTGCTCATTCTCATGATAATTTCTTCTCTATTCTCAGGATGCACAATAACCTTGATCTCTAGCTTAGAGGCACACACTACTAGCAACATCAGTTTCTGTATGATTTTAAAATAGTAACCCTGTCTTTCTCAGCTAACAGTATAAAATAAAATAATATATGAGAAATCACTGTATAAATTGCAATGCCCTCTTGGTATAGATTGCTATCTATTGCACTTAGATACCTTACTGGCCCTTTACTCCATCATGAACTTCATTCATTTTTGAATCCAAAGGACTTTGACTAGTATTTAGTATATAACAAGGGCTCCATAAATGTAGCACAGTGAGTAAATAAACCAATGCAATTATTTTACTATCTGAGCCTTGGGTTCCTCATCATTGTAATAATTGCAGTTCATCAGAAACAGAAGGGTTCATTTAAATAAGATAATGAATGCAAGCTATCTCATATAGTGCCTGCCAACTTATCATAATAGTAACAGGCATGTCCATTACCACAGTTAGAATACTTAGTATGGGTCAACAACTTTTTTGATATATACTAGATACGTATTTGATTGTTAACATTTATGTTAACCCAAAAGGTAAGTATTATAATCATAATCATTTTAAGTTGAGTAAGCTGAAGCACATAGAATTTAAGTAACTTAATAAAGAATACATAGCCAGTAGGGTATGTCTGTCTACCCAAAACCTGTCCTCGTTTTATTAAGCCACATATCCTGGAGTTGCTCAATAAATGTTCAATGAGTGGTTTACATTACTAATTTTTCTTAGCCTAAATTCCATTTATAATGAAATAAAAATAATAGTAGAAATTTCATAGTATCATGTGGAGGGTTGAAACAAGAGAAATAAGTGAAAAATCCATGAAGTTTATTCTGGCACACAGTAGGCCTTATTGAATATTATTTATCAACCAAGAAACCCTGGCAGCTGTTGAATGCAGATCCTACAAGTTTTTAATTAGTACTCTCTACAGTCTCCTCTTCAGCTAAAATAATCAATTTGTATTTTAATCATATTCTACTTTTTCCTTGATCTTAATGCTCTAATATATGATCTACTAATGCTTTAAACAATTATATATTCTCCCATGAATTTGGTGTATTTTAAATAATTTTTCTATAGTTCAATCTCGTATAATTTCTTTCTTTCCTAATATAATTTTACAAATCACTCCACAGTCCAGACCACTTTGAATACTGTCATAGGATTGCCCTATAACAAGAAATATTGTCATTTTCATCCAGTGATTAAGTGTAAAGAATTGTTGAGTAGTATTTGTCCATGCACATGGGACAATCAAAATCCTTTCAGAGACTCGTTCTAATAGACAGCTTTTAAATCTTTGCTGATCAGGACTTTGATTTTGACAAATTACATTTTTCTGGGTTTGGAATTTACCCTCTACTGAAGTTCTACTAGTTGAGTTATAAGTTTATGCCATTATATTTACCAAGTACAAAAATAATAGGCAGCATTAGCTTCTTAAAAGATGGTAACATAATGGATTTCCCTAACTACTCAGAATAGGAGAGCAATAGACTGGAATTTGTTCCTTTCATGCTATAGGTTTATAAGAGTAGAAGAAACAACCTTCTTCCACTTTAAAAAATTTTTCTCATAATACTATATATCAAGTGGTATACAAATAAAGCCTAACTTCAGTGCAGCCTCTTCTCTTACTATAGGCACCATAAATCACTGGCTCCAGCCCCCAAACAAAGATGAGGACAGGATTCTTATGGATTTTCACCTGGACTCAGTATCACAGCCAAATGCATATTCTAAATATGAGATTCTATTCACTGTCTTAATAAAAATTCTAGGTTACTAAGCTCCTTTTAGCTAAATAAGAAAGAGAGCGAGGCTCTCAGTTGACCTCAGTTAATGGGAATTACTTATGAAGATTCCTGGGGAATTTAGATTAAATAGGAAACAATTTCAATAGCTAAAGAAAAAATACAACACCATATGTTGTACCAGGACAAGTAATTAAGTATCAAAAAGAGGTGGTTCCTGGTGCATCTGAGTGAGGCAGTGGTGTCAGAGGCTGTATGATAGCAATAAATACCATATCTGGTCAGAGACCATTCAAAAATATAGATAGCATCAAATAAGATGAGAAAGCCATTGAGGGCAAATTTCTGGGAAGGGGCCATCATTGCCTAAACACTTCAATTACACATTTCTCCATGCTTCTGATGTCTTTTCAACAGTTTTTAACTATTATGTCAATATATTACACTAAAAATAGGTGAACAAACTTCTTCTAATTTAAAGCATAACTACTACAGACCTTGTACTGTATCATAAACAGCTATAACATTGTGCTTAATATATGAAACAATAGTTTTAAGACGGCACAATAGTCAACACAGATTCTGGTTTCAGCAAGAAGAAAAATCAACAAAGTGAACCCCACAACTGCTTCAGCTTTTTTCCAAGAGGAAATTTCCTGACTGTGGATAAAGAAAGGAGAACACCAAAGTTAAAAAATCTGGTGGTCTTGATGAATTAAGGAAAAAGAGATCAGAATCAAATTATATAAAGAGCAGAGTATGGGAAGGCTAATATAGCTAAAATTTTAGGACAGGGGGCCACAGTGGATGGAGCTATGAAGAGACAATGTTCCAGAAAACTACATCGGATCCCCTTGTCTTTGACTGAATACTGATATGTACATGCATAGAAAAAATTCCACGAGGTTAGCAAAAAACTATTGCCAAGAAAACCTCATTGACTGGGAAGCTGTAAGTGAACAATTCCAAGAGTTCAAAAAGAACAAAGAATTGCTCAAGTTTCTATCAGTTTGATTGTGGTGACTTCATCAAATATATAGGATATTCTTGAGAGGTCACAAAAAAGGTAACATATACTGTCATAGTTGCATGATTCAAATAGCCATAGAATAAAGGATATTCTAGATACACCTTTAAAACACAAAATGAAACCAAAAAACCTTGAAAAAGATGAAGCTGAGGGCTGGCCCAGTGGCGTAGCAATTAAGTTTTTGCATTCCACTTCGGCAGCCCGGGGTTCTCCAGTTCAGATCCTGGGCAGGACCTACTCACCGCTCATCAAGCCATGCTGAGGCAGTGTCCCACATAGAAGAGCTACAAGTCTACAACTATGATACACAACTATGTACTGGGGCTTTGGGGAGAAAAAAGAAAAAGAGCAAGATTGGCAACAGATGTTAGCACCTGGCTAATCGTCTTAAAAAAAAGTAATTTAAAAAAAGAGAGTATAATCATCAAAAAAAAAAGATGAAGCTGATCTATAAGTAACTTAAATGCTTCTTTAAGGTAACACAGAATATCCATCAAACAATAACAATGTGTTGTAAATGCAGGAGTAAGTCCCCCATGTAGGGATTTTAAGGATTATTTCAACACAGCCTCAGAAATTACATTTAGAGAGACATATAAAATTAAAGAATTTATTATATTCACAGATCCTAGAAGAGAGAAGCACAGCACACCAAGGAGGGGACCATATAGGAGGCACACCAGGGATCTAGCTCAACAAAGCAGATGGGGATCTGAGAGAGAGCGAGAACTCATGGGCAAGTGTCTTTATTGGGTCGGGGTGGAGTAGACAAGCAAAGATCTGAAGGGATTTCATTAGTGTGTCTGAATGTCACTAGGTCAATCAGAGGAGGACAAGAAGGGGAGCTTGTGGCAGGGGCCAGCCTTATCACACTGGTATAGGTGGTCACCTGGGCAGGGTGCTCAGAGACTGTGGGAATATTGAGGCAACAGGAAAATATGAGATTTTAAAAATTTACAATACAAACAGAAAGACATTATGCTGAAGATTCCATAAAATATTACTATACATGAAAAGAAATGGGCCAGCCCAGTGGAGTAGCAGTTAAGTTCGTGCCCTATGCTTTGGCAGCCAGGGGTTCATAGGTTCGGATCCCAGGTGTGGACTGATGTACCACTTGTTAAGCCATGCTGTGGTGGCATGCCATATAAAGTAGAGGAAGATAGGCACAGATGTTAGCCCAGGGCCAATATTCCTCAGCAAAAAGAAGAGGATTGGCAATGGATGTTAGCTCAGGGCTAATCTTCCTCACAGAAAAGAAAAAAAGAAATGAGCAAATATTTCCAAACAGTCAATTAACAAATTGATTAACAAAATCAGTCAATAGAAGCAGATCAAGAAATAAAAGAGAAAGTGGAATTGACAGTAAAGGAATTAAAGAAACCTTTATAAATATTAAAAATATGTTCAAGGATTTAAAGGAAAGCTTACAAATATAGAGGAGACATAGAACAAAGAAAAAAACAAACTTATAGATATGAATAGTACATATTTGAAATAATAGTAATACATTGAATTGGATTAAACTTAGACATTGTAAGAAAAAAAAAATCTGTGAATTTGAAGACAAAGTAATAAAAATTCCCAAATTGAAGAACAGAGGCAAATAATACTGAAAAAAAGTGTACCAGTGACCTCTGGGATAATATCAAGCAGTTAATTATATGTGCAATTGAAATCCCAGAGGAAAATTAGTAGACTGAAAGGAATAATGGCTGAAATCTTTCAACTTTAGCTGAAAGTTAGAAATTTAGAGATCAAAAAATATCAACCAATTCCAAGCAGGATAAACACAAAGCAAATCACTAGAATACAAATCATAATCAAATTGCAAAAACCTTGTGATAAAGAGAAACAGAAAAAAAGACACAAATCATACAGAGAAACAAAAATATATTAATAACAGAATTTTCATCAGAAAGTATGCAAGTCATAAGATAGTGAAATGGCATTTTAAAGTACTGAGTGGAGAGACAGAGAGAGAAACTCTAACCTAGAATTCTATACCCAGCTAAAATATCTTCTGAAAATTTAGACCAAAAAAAAAATTCATACAAAGAAGAACTCAGAGAACTCATTGCTAGGATATCTGCACTAAAGGAAGTGTTAAAGGTAGTTCTTAAAGTAGAAGGAAATGATATCAGAATAGAAGTTCTATCTACCAAAAGGAATGAACAGTGTCAGTAGTGATAAATACGTGATAAAATGTAAAATACTTATCTTTCTTATTAAATATTCATTTCCAAGATAATTGAATATTTAAATTAAAAATATATTTTTGTGTGAAATGGATATTTAAATATATTATGATAATGCAAAAGGTGGGAAGAAATGAAGGATGTTGTTGGAAGTTTGTAAGTTAATATATAATGATGCATATTTTTATGTAAAGAAAAAAATTTGCTGATTAAAGTTACATTCAGTGAACTACAGAGTAATTGCTAAAAAGTAAGATGCAGATATAGCTAGTAAGACAAAAGTAGAGAGCAAATGAAATATTAAAACAATGTTCAGTCCAAGTGAACATAGGAGAAAACCTATGGGTTAACAAAGAAATCAAAAGAGCAATTAGGAATTATTTTGAACTATGTGGAAATGAAAACACAACAGACCAAAATTTGTAGGATACCAATAAACTTTAACCAGAACTTAAGGGGAAATGATAGCACTACGTGCCTACATTTGGAAAAGAAGAAAGAATGCACATCACAGACCTCGGTATCCAGCAGAGGTTATTAGAAAAGAAGAGCAAATTAAATCCAAAGTAAGGAGAATAAAGGAAATAAAGATTATGGCAGAAATGAAATAAAGAGAAGCGCAGCAAAACAATGGATAAAATCAATGAAATCAAACGCTGTCTCTTCAAGATCAATAAAATTGGTAAAATTCTACCTGAGCATAAGAAAGATAGGACACAAATTACCAATAACAGAAATGAAAAAGTTGAAATACCTACAGATTCAAATGATATTAAAAAGATAATAAGGGAATATAATGAATATTTCATAGCAATAGTTCAGATGAAAAGGACAAATTTCTGGAGAGATACAAACTACAAGCTTGCTAAAGAAGAAATAGATGCCCTCAACAGCCCAATACCTATTTAAAAGTTGAATTTTAGTTTAAAACCTTCCCACAAAGAAAACTCCTGGCCCAGATGGCTTCCGTGACCCAGGAAGAAATATATTTAATAAATTAATACCAATTCTACCCCAGATCATACAAAATACATATACACCAAAGAGAAATCAAAGCTTATGCCCATGCATAGATGTGTATGTGAATGTTCACAGCAGTTTTACTTGCACTTGCCGAAAAGTCTTAGCAACCCACACGTCCATCAACAGGTAGAAAGTTTGAAACAACTCAGATGCCCATCAAAACACATTGTAGTATGGCCATGAATAATGGAATATTACTCAGCAAGAAAGGAATGAACTAATGCTATATGGTACCAAATGTATGAATCTAAAAATCATCATGCCAAGTAAAAGAAGCCAGACCCTCTCCTAAAATTAGTACACATTGTGTTATTCTCTTTACAATAAAATTATTGAAAATGGAAACTAAGTTATAGGGACAGAAAGCAGATTGGTGCTTGCCTGGGAAAAAGATTATCTGAGAGGGGACAAAGGAAGGAAATGTAAAACGGTACAAGGTAATTCTTGCAGGTGATAGAAATATTCACTATTTTGACTGTGTTGATGGTTTAATATGTGTCTATATACATCAAAACAAAATGTACACTTTAAATATGTACAGCTTATTGTAATGTTAATTATACCTCAGTAAAACAACTACACATAAAGAAGGCAGAAAAAAGATGAATAAAGGAGCAAAGAATAGAGATTACAAATAACAAATGAGTAACAAAATGTTAGATTTAAACCCAAACATATAAATAATTACCTTGAATATAAATGTCCTCAATATTTCAAATAAAAGACAAAAAATGTGATGAAATAAAAAAGCAGAACCCAACTTTTGCTGTATGGGCAAACATCACTCTAACTATAAAGGCCTAAATAGGTTTAAAGTAAAACAAAGAAATAAGATATACTATGCATTAATTATAAGATTGGAGTGGCAATGTTTATATTAAAAAAAATAGACTTCAGAACATATGTATTACCAGGGCTAAGAGAGACTTTTAATAGCAATAAAAGGGTCAATTAATCCAGAACATGTGACAATCCCAAATGTTTATGATCCCATACAGCTATTCAAATTACTAAGCAAGAGCTTATAGAACTTAAAAGAGAAATGGACAATTCCAGGAATCTTGGACACTCCTTCCTCAGTAATCAATAAAACAAGTAGACAGAAAATCAGTAAAGATATAGACACATGAATAGCACTATCAACCAATTTGACTTAATTGACAGTTTAACCAAAGGAAAAAATTAGGAGAACATTTTCATCATTTTGGGATAGGTGAAGATTTCTCACAGATTAGACTTCATGAAATTTTTAAGTATCTTTTAATCAAATGATACAATTAAGAAAATGAATAGGCATGTTGCAAACTAGGAGAAAATATTCAGAACACATACGTCTGACAAAGTATTTGTGTCCAAAATATGTAAAGTACCCCTACAATTTTATAATAAATAAGACAACCAGTAATAAAAAAGAAAGTACAAAAGACAAGAACTAATAATTCGCCAAATATACAAATGGCAAATAAAGGCATGAAATAAAATCTTGCAAATCAGTTGTCACCGGGAAATGCATATGAAAATTACAATAAACACAACTACATAACCATTAGAATGATTAAACTTCATCACTAGAGTTAACACTAAATAATATCAAAGACGTGCAGAAGCCAGAATTTCAATACTTTGCTAGTGGGAGTGTAAAATGATACCACCACTTTGGAAAACTGCGTCATTTCCTTAACAAATAAAATGTAAATTTTTTTGGTTTGTTTATTTTTTGACCCATTAGTTCCAGTCTTTCATATTTAAAGAGAAATAAAAACATATTTCTGCAAAATTCTTGGGCAAGAATGTTAATAGAAACTTTATTCATAATAGGCAAACAGTGAAAACCGCCAGATATTCCTTAACAGGAAAATTATTTAAAATTCTATGGTATACTCATATAATAGAATACCACTCAGGGATAAAAATACTCAGAAATAAAAAGGAATGAACTGCTGTACTTGTAACAACCTGTATGAATCTGAAAAACGTTATCCTCAATGAAAGAAACCAGACACATACACACACATGTTGTATGATTGTGTTTATATGAAGCTCTAGAACAGGCAAAACCAAGGTATGTGATGAGATTTATGATGGTTGTTGCTGTAGTGGAGATGGACTAGGAAGGACATTGAAAACTTTCTCAGATGGTGAAAATACTTTATACCTTAATTGAGAAGGTGGTTATATGAGTGCATAAAATTTCCAAAACTGATCAAATTATACACTTACCTATTATTTTGCCATAAAAAAACAACAAATCTCACCCAACACTTCCCCACAAAAAGTTATGAAAGTGCTGGGAATAATTATCCGTGCACACACTCACACACACAGGTGAATGAAAACAGCTTCTTCTATTACTGAAGTATAATTGACATACAATATCCTATTAGTTTCAGGTGTCCATCATAGTGATTCAATGTTTATATACATTATGAAATGATCACCATAGTTAAGTCTAGTTACCATCTGTCACCATACAAAGTTATTACAATATTATTGACTATACTCTCTATGCTGTATGTTACATCCCCATGACTTATTTATTTTACAACTGGAAGTTTGTATCTCTTAATCCCCTTCACATATTTCACCCACCTCCCCAGTCCCTCCCCACTCTGGTAACCACCAGTTTGTTTCCTGTATCTGTGAGTCTGTTTCTGTTTTGTTTTGTTTGTTTGTTTTGTTTTTTAGATTCCACATGTAAGTGAAATCATATGGTATTTGTCTTTTTCTGTCTGACATATTTCACTTAGCATAATACCCTCCAGGTCCATCCATGTTGTTAAAAATGGCAAGATTTCGTTCTTTTTTGTGGCTGAGTAATATTCCATTGTGTATATATTCCACATCTTCTTTATCCATTCATCTATCAATGGATGCAGGTTGCTTTCATGTCTTGGTTATTATAAAGAATGCTTCAATGAATAAAGGGGTGAGCATATCTCTTTGAAAAAATACATAAAGAACTTACATAACTTAATATCATAAAAACAAACAACATGATTAAAAATCAGCAGAGGACTTGAATAGACTTGAATATCTTCTTTCCAAAGAAGATATACAGATGGCTAACAGGCGCATGAAAAGATGCTCAATATCACTAATCGTTAGGGAAATACAAATCAAACCACATGAGCTATCACCTCACACCTATATTAGAAAATAACTTATATGATTCTATAATTATTAGAAAATAATTTTTCTTTTATTTCTTTCCCAAATAACTGTGTTAGAATACCAAAATTTAGATCTGGAGGCATCTTTGCTTGGAGCAGCTCAGTCACCTTATTGGAAATGTGTGGATTAGGAAAGGTGAAGAACATACATCTGTGTTTGACAAAGTTCACCTGACCAAACTTCAGTCAGGCTCCTGAAACTTCTCCTAGGCCCAGCTGTGCAGTTCCTTGTAAAATCCAGTTTTAGCAAGAACCCTGCTAAGTCAGTTTAATCAGAACCCTCCCCTTGATATCTGATCAGTGTCTATATCTGATGGGGTTCCTCATCCTCCACTGCCCCCCAGGTGATGTCTGATCACCCTGGCCTGTCTTCAGCAAGAATCCTGTTAGCTCGGTTTAGCTGGAAACTCTCTCCCCCGTGATGTTTCCTGCTAGTTATTTTCCATCCACTGATCCCCACTCTTCTCCTTGGCTATCAGTTTCTACTTTTCCTTGTTGTATTTGGAGTTGAGCCCAATCTCTGTCCTCTACTGCAAAATCCCATTGTAGTGGTCCTTACACCTACCACTATGGTCCTGAATAAAGTCAGCCTTACCATCTTTAACAAATGTCATGAGTATTTTTTTCTTTAGCAGTGTCAGATGCCTGTTATATGGTATTCAAGAATCTATTTTTATTCTCTATCTCAAAACACTGATTTTCCTTTAAAGCACTTTTAACGAATTACAATTATTGCAAAAATTAGTAGTATATTTTTCTGCTTCCCTCAGAAGAATATAAGCTTCTTAAAGTGCATGTCATGTCTTGCTTGTGATTAATTCCTCAGCACCTAACACAAGGCCTGGCATGTATTAGCTTTCAATATAGAACTTATTGAATAAATAGATAGACTGATCAATAAATAAAAAGAGCCTAAAATTCCTGGCTAGGGAAAAACCAGGAATTTCTCCTTCTGCTTTTATTCACCTAGATTTGGGTTGTCATAGTGATAAAAGGGGAGGGAAACTAAATAAATTAGGGCATTGTGATAATGATTGCTGCATGGCACTGGGCAAGTTACTAAACTTCTCTGTGCCTCATCCTTCTCATTGGTATATTGGAGAAACTAAGAGTTTGCTATTACTATTATGTTGTTATTAGTATTAAAGGTTTCAGTCAGGCTTTATCTGGGAAAATACCTAGATATTGTTTACTGGATGCCATATGATCAATAAAAATCTCATATGATTATTCAGGACTTTTTCTTTCTTTGTAATTTTAGGTTCAGTGTCCTAGATCACGGAGAGTGAGGCAGCAAAGATAGATAAACACACAGATACGAATTATTCTCAAATGAGCTATTCACTCAACTCTAGCTCTATGTCATTACATTGTAAATACTAAACCACTTTCTAGTTGTAATTCTCCTGACATTCTGTCTCTATCTCACGGTGTCTGTTTGCACATGGACTCTTCCTCATCAGCTGCTGCTCTCTCCCTTCTGTGTTACTCATCTTACGCTCTCCTGCACTGGCTATGTCCCTTTCTGTATCTAGTATTTCAGTCCTCAATAGAGAGGGTCTAGTTTGTCAGCCACTCACCGCTAGTATATACAATTCTGTTAGAGAGAGCTATGGCACCACAGCCCCTTCATAAATGTCCTCTGGCCAGGCAACATTCCTTACTTTCACACCTGTGGCTGAAGTCGTTGATTAAATTGATGTAAAATGGAATGAGACTGCTACTAAGGACCTGTTATGTCTTCCTTTACATCAGCCAGCAGTAGACATGGCAAGTCCACAAGGTGTCTCTTGACTCTCTCCTCATTTAGCTGCTGCCCCATTTCTTTGTGCCTCTTACTGTAAACTCCACACAACAGTCTCTCCACCTATTTCCAAATCCATCCCTCTTTTTTTGTCTTTTTTAACCACTGCAATCAAAATTTGCCCCTCCGGAAGCTGCTTTTGTCAGTCACCAATGGCCTCTGTGTTTCCCAATCCAAAGGTCAATCCTCAGTCCTTATTTTATTCATCTTATAAGCGTTATTTGGTGTAAAGATAGATAAAACTTAAAAATAGAAAGCTTAATTTTTCCTGTTGAAAATAAGGAAGAGACTTCTGCCCTTGCCTCCTTTTTCTTAGAGCATTTACTTCAGAAAACTTGTAATTTAGATAACTTGTAAGTACTTTCTCCTATATTTGAAATGTATATTAATCTTTTTGAAAACTAGATGGGCCTTTTGTCAGTTTTATGACCCAGAATATCTTTCTCAGGTCCCTGAGTGCCATCCCTTTGAAATGTAAACACTGAGGGTGATAGCACCCCTATCTTCCAGTTCTGTGGGAGGGTGGGAGACCAACTTTGTTGCGCGCCCTACTTCAAATTGCAAAACTATCCTCCCATAGAGATATGAGAAGTTTATTCCTCTGCATAAAGCCAACTAGCCAACACAAATGGTCACTCCAATTACCAGGTAAAATTAGGATGAGCTCTATGTCACAAATGGTGCTGTCAAATCCTCTTACTTGAGACTAGTTAGTTTATCTTAAGAACATGTGTATAACTCGGTGTGTCTGCTTGACTATGTAAAAGGGTGAAATTTCTTTCTCTTTGCAACCACTTAGTGGTTGGCCTGTGATACACATCACATTCTGGTTTAATATTTATTCTGTAATAACTGTTTTCTTTTTCTGCTATCTTTGTGAAGAGGATTTCTGGGCTGGGAGAAGATTTTGTCTTTAATTGTATTTCCCCAACATTGGTAAAATTGGTAATTCCTTTTTCTTTGAAACACTCTTCTCTTGACTTCCATAATTCCATTCTTCCCTGGCTTTCCTCCTTCCTAGACTGACACTTTTCCTCGTGGTTCTCTATTGCTCCTTTCCACATCAGACTCTAAACTGGCATGTCTTATGGCTCAGTCCTGGGACATCAGATCTTCTTTACTGTGCTTATTCTTTGATGAGCTCGTTCAAGCTCAGAGATTCAAATACTGTCTATTAACTGACGATTCCCCACATTTTATCTGTAGCCTGAACCTCTGCCCTGGACTTAGACTCATGTATCCAGCTACCTCCTCAGCATTTCTACTTGAAAGTCTAATAAACATCTCAAAATCATGTCTAAAACTGAATTCATGATATTCCCTTCAAACCCTATACTATTTGTAGTTTTCTCATCTTAATGACATCATCCAATTGCTTTGGCAAAATAACCCACATATAAACATTGAGTAAATTTCACGACTTGAATCACGAAGTGTTGTACCACACACATTGTAAAATGGTTGAAATCTAGTTATTTTTCTCAGTCAAACTCATTCAGATGTTAGCCAAATACATTTACCATTATATTCTAGAGTTTGATTTTAAATTCTCAAATTACTACTAAATGTCATAGCTCTGATTAGCTATGTTGAAATCAGCAGGGTTTAGCATTGCTCTCATTTCAGAATAACTGAATGAAAAAAAATAGACTATAAACCTATTATTGAAATGTAATGTGGTCTTGATGTGTTTCATTTGGATGGATAGATAGATAGATAGATTTTTTTAACTTATTATGTTTTAGTACTTACCAGTGATACTTGTTTTTCAGGTGGTCTCTCTTATCTTCACAGTGTTTAATATGATTTTCTGGTACTATATTTGTACAGACTTTGTAAGTTAACTAGTGTATTAAAAAACTTGTTCAGTCTCAGTCTTTCACTTTAAACATACCAGAGCAATAAAGCGTGTGACATTGTAAAAGAGAATTGATCTAAATGCAGTGTGGTATTCTGGGGTTGATCCTGAAAAGAAAAAGTGGAAAAAACTAGGAAAATATGAATAAAATCTGTAGTTTAATTGATTATATTGATGTTACTTTTTAATTTTTAATAAATGTGTCATAGTTGTGGAAGAGAAATGTACCATGAGTAGAATATGTTAACTTTAGAGGATGCTAACCTGACAAATTTATTGTTAGACTGTTGAGAAAGATGGATGGAGGGTGTAAAGAAACTATGGTCTATCTTTTCAACTTTTCTTAAATCTAATATCACTCAAAAAAGTGTATTCTATAAAATGAATTACACCTGGTTCTTATTTATTTTATTCACTTTCATATCTCTTGGAGACATCTTAAATTCTGACTTAGGAAAAATCACTTGGCAGTTATTCATTTGATGGCTATTTTTTTTTCAAGTCACAAAATAGATTTTTTTGATCTCTGAATCTGCTGCTGAAGGTTGAGATGTGTTTTTTTCTTTAGAGTATCATTTCATAGAGTGCTCTGTGCTCTTTTGTATGATGCTTCCTATCCCTGGAATGATCTGCTTTATCTAGTACATTCAAACTCGTTTTTCAAGACTACATCAGTATCTTCTTTTCTGCACATATTTCTCTAAGCTCCCCTACTCTTTTAACAAAATTAGTATGTTTCAACATATAAATAATAATACAGCGGTGTTATATACTTTGTAGATCTATGTAATTTTTCCATTGTGATCCTCAAATATTAATGTTTATCACAATCACCTGAGGAGTTTGTTTTCCCAGATAGATAAAATATCCCAAACTGCCATGGCTGTTAGAGAGGAGCCCTAGAATCTGAGTCTTTAATAGGGACTCTCCCTTCAAGGAAACTCTATTTTGAGATATACTGTTTTACATGGTAGGAACACATTTTATTTATCTTTCTATGCCAAGAATTATAATTTATTGAATAAGTATTAATGAATGAATCAATTAGTTAAATTATTAATAATAGGATAGACTTAGATCTAAATTCTCAGGGCTCTGCTTGAGAGACAAGTATTCTTGAAACGTAAGTGAATGTGGCCAGGCTCCAAGTTGTGCTTTATTTATAGAACCTGGACTTGGACCTGGCCTATATTTGATTTTCACTGAAAGTATTTTTAAATGAATGAGAAAAATGTGCATTTTTTTCTTTAATTTTTGGGCCCTTTAAAATTTTTTTAATCTGACATACAGAGTTATAGATTTTGACATAAAAATTTTAGACACAGAAAAGCTGGAAATGTTGCATAAAGTTCCCATATACCAGTTACCTGGCTTTCCCTAAAGTTAACGTCTTACATAATCATAGTTTAATTATCAAAACCAAGAAATTAATAGTGATAGACTACTATTTAGAATCTATAAACTTTATTAAAATTTTATCATTTTAATAAAGTTAATATCATTTACGACTAATATCATTTACGACTAATATCATTTTCCCATTCCAGGATCCACTGAAGATCTCACACTGCGTTTAGCTGTCATATCTCCTTAGTCTACTCCAATATGTGACAGTTCCTGAGTCTTTATCTTTTATGATCTCGGCATTTTCAGTCATAATTTTCATTTGTCCTCATTTTGAGTCTGTCTGATATTTCTAATGATTGTATTGAGGTTATGCACTTTGGGCAAGAATCCCACAGAAGTGATTTGCATTTCTTTTTTTTTTAAACCAAATTATTGAGATATGATTGACATACAAAAAGTTGTGCATATTTAATGGATACAACTTGATGAGTTTGGACACAAATATACACCTGTGAAACCATCATCACAATTTATACCATAAACATATCCATCACCTCCAAAAGTTTCTTCCCACCCTCTTTATTTTTTGTGATAAAACCACTTAACATAAGATCATATTGTTACCTATAGGCACTATGCTGTACAGTAAATCTCTAGGGCTTGTTTGTTTTATGTAACTAAAACTTTGTAGCCTTTGACTAATACTTCCCCATTTCCCCCTCCCTCCAGCCTCTGGCAGCCATTCTACTCTCTACTTCTATGAGTCTGGCTATTTTAGATTCCTCATATAAGCGGTATTGTGTAGAGTTATCCTTCTGTGTCTGCTTTATTACACTTAGCATAATGTCCTCCAGGTTCATCCATGTTGTCTCAAATGGCAGAATTTCCTTCTTTTTTAAGGTTGAATAACATTCCATTGTATGCATGTCTCACATTTTCTTTATTCATTCATCCACTGATGGACATTCAGATTGCTTCCATATTGTGGCTATTATGAATAATGCTGCAATGAACATGGAAGGGCAGATATCTCTTTAAGATCCTGATTTCAATTCCTTTGACTGTATACTCAGAAGTGAGATGGCTGGGTCATATGGTGGTTCTATTTTTTAAATTTTTCAGGAAACTCCATATTGTTTTTCATAGTGGCTGCACCAATTTTTATATTTCCACCAATAGTGTACAAGGGTTCCCTTTTCTCCACGTTCTTGCCAATACTTATCATTTGGTTTTCTGATATTGAGAATTTTAAGATTTTTCAAAGAGGCAACACACATGTGATCAATTTGTGAAAATTACATAAACTGAGAGGGTACTTATCGAAATGAGTTTGACATCCCCAGGTGTTCCTTCCAACCCTAACTCTTAGAAAGTGTTATATAGCAATGATCTTCAAGCACTTTTGCTTGCACATACCCTAAATGAATTTCAAAAAGTTGCTCTTTTATATATTTTAAGTTGAAATTTAACATTTTTATTATAAATTCAAGTATAATTGAAAGGATGTAATTTCTTGTGTATTGTAAATATTGACATTTTAAAATAAAAATGTTTGGGGCCTGCCCAGTGGCATAGTGGTTAAATTCACGCACTCCACTTTGGTGGCCCAGGGTTTGCGGGTTCGGATCCCGGGAGTGGACCTACGCACAGCTTGTCAAACCATTGCTGTGGTAGGTGCCCCACATAAAATAGAGGAAGACAGGCATAGATGTTAGCTCAGGGCTAATTTTCTTCACCAAAATAAAATAAATAAAAAATAAATATTGCTCATTTAGTTTCTTCTGAGGGGAACTAAATACCTTTGTAATATGTTACTTAACATCATCTCTTTAAATATTTCATTAAAAAGCTTTTATTTAGGGCCAGCCCGGTGGCGCAGCGGTTTAGTTCGCGCTTGGCAGCCCGGGGTTCGCAGGTTCGTATCCCAGGCGCCCGCGGACGCACTGCTTGTCAGCCATGCTGTGGCGGCGTCCCATATAAAGTAGAGGAAGGTGGGCATGGATGTTAGCCCAGGGCCAGTCTTCCTCAGCAAAAAGAGGAGGACTAGCAACAGATGTTAGCTCAGGGCTGGTCTTCCTCACACACACAAAAAAAGCTTTTATTTAATATATTTTTTCCTTTAAATATTTTTTGTTATGCTCCTCTCACTGCTGAATTTCACTTTATTTTTATGCTTACAAGTTTTTATTGATTGCTTACCATAAGGGTCCCCTAGCATAATTATGTATAAAGTATATAATTATGTACAAAATGTATTTCTTGTGATCATTCATGAAGTGAGAAGATACTGTAGGATTTGAGGAAACAATGCCAGAATCTGATATAGGATTTTTAAAGCAGATATTCTCACTGTTGCTGCTGTTTTGAGAATATATGCTAGCAGGATAAGATGAAAGAATGGAGAATAGTCAGAAGGATACAGAGTAACCAGGCAAAATATTTTGGTGATTAGGCTGAGATGTGAGGATGGAGAAAATTGGTCATATCCTGGTTAAATTTTGAAAGTAGAGGCACAAAATTTGCTGATAGATGGGCGGTGGAGAATGAGAGAATGAAATGCTGATATATCAGTGATTTTTTTTTTTTTTACCAGAAGAATGAGAAAAATATAATGATCATTTACTAGATGGGGAGCTATATTTGAGACATGTGAAGATACCACTTAACCTCCAAGGGACAATGTTGTATAGGAAATTTGGTTTATGTGTCTGGAATTCATAGTCTATTTCCAGGCTAGAGACATAAAGTTGGGAATCAACAGCATAGATTGTGCTTAAAGCCATGTGTCTTGATGAGATTATCTGGAAAGTGAGTAAGGAGAGTGAAGATGAGGAGGAGCCATCAAGGGAGACTAAAACAGTGTGGCCAGTGATATGAGAGAAAAACCTGCCCTGAATGCCAAGTATAGCAAATGCTTCCAGAAGGAGGAAACAATTGGCTGGTAAAATACTGGCGATGGATGAAAACTGACCATTGAATTTACCATTGTGTAGGTTATGGTTGATCTTGACAAGAGAAATGGTATGGAGTTATAGTGGGAGCAAAAGCCTCACTGGAGTGGAATCAAGAAAATACATGGAAAGGAACTGCATATTTTGAATTTATAATTTTTTTCCAGATGTGTTGTCAAAGGGAAGAGGAGAATTAGGACTGTAGCAGCTGAAGAGTGATTTGGTGTCAGAAAACTTATTTTCCTTCATGGGAGAAATAAGAAGATATTCATATGCTGATAAGAATGATCCAGTAGAGACACAGGGGAGCAAATGATGATTCAGGAGAGAGTGAGAGAGGAAACTGCTGAAGCAATAGCCCTAATTAGGTGAGAGGAGATGAGATCTACTGCACAAGTGGAGGGTTGTCCTTAGCTAAGAGCACAGATAGTTTAATCATAGTAAAACAGGTGAAGGCAGAGTATATGAACACAGATGTTAAAAGTTAGATAGGTATCTGGGACTGATTACTAATATCTAGTCATGACATTTGCTTTCTGGATTTCTACTACACAATTAAAATATGAAAGCCCTGGCCAGTAAGCTATTTTAATGTATTTTTGATATATTATGCCTGTAATTTTTTTGATATTTACAGGAAAGCATTTTAACTAGCAGCATATCTGTGTTTTGTAATTGCCAGTAGAAGGCATTCCCTTTTAATATCATCTGGATATATTAGTAGGGCAGATGCTATGTATAGAAAAGGAAGAAACAATCTATGGGCAGATGAAAAAGTATAGTGAAAAATTGCAGTGCTATCGTATAAAAATTCAGAAGTGTGAATATCGTTATAATGAATCCACACACTACCAGCCAGGTACTTGTGATGTAGCCAGACTTATAGAAATTCTCATTATATTATCTTAGTTTGTTTACTATATAATTTGTAAGAAATTGGTTAATTGAACCTAAGGAATAAAGTTACCTTATCATCACTCCCCTAAAAAAAATCTGAGGGCCAGCCTTTTGGCCTAGTGGTTAAGTTTGGTGTCCTCCACTTCGGTGGCCCCGGGGTTCAGTTCCTGGGCACAGACGTACACCACTCATGGACAGCCATGCTGTGGCAGCGACCCACATACAAACTAGAGGAAGATAGGCACAGATGTTAGCTCAGGGCGAATCTTCCTCAATAACAACAACAAAAATCTGACATCCTTGACATTTTTTTACGTTGTGAATTATACAGTTCAAGTCTTGATAATTCATTTCATGTGTATACGGTGCCGTTTTAAGAGCTTGTTGTGAAGTCTATTTATAAAATGTTTAATCAAAAATCATTAAAATGAATATACTTTCGAGATTTTTAAAAAATGTTAGAAGGCTCTGCCATTCATTGAATGATATGATAGATTTTAAATGTTGTCTTATGTTCTTCTCAAAGCAGTTTTAGGATGTAGGGACATTATCGTCCCTATTTCATAGGTGAGAAAACTGAGTCTCAAAATAGGTAATGTGCCAAAAACCACACAGATAAGTATTTGCGAAAGGTGGGATTCCAACTGAGAGTTCTATGAGTCTAACTTGTTC
The DNA here is from genome assembly GCA_031878705.1 of Tapirus indicus. Taxonomy (NCBI): domain Eukaryota; kingdom Metazoa; phylum Chordata; class Mammalia; order Perissodactyla; family Tapiridae; genus Tapirus; species Tapirus indicus. Next base: position 68,542,014 of record CM062927.1, on the reverse strand, counting down.
TCTTTAAACTACACTGTGCTCCCAGTCAAGGGGTTCCTGTCAGAATTAGCTTGTCCAGGCATGCATCTTTGTCTTGTGGCATCCTAGAGAAGGCTTCTAGGTTTTGTAGTTCTACGAGGTGACCACAAGAGACTTTTAAGGAAGATTAAGAAGTTTTACTCCATAGTAAACATACTCCATAGAATGCATTTGACTCATCTTTCTGTCTTATTGATTCTTTTCAAGTCACTGCACCACTGAGTGCCCTGGAAAAGCATTTGCCACCATTGGTCCACCACTGATTTTTTTGATGCTCTGAGAGATAGCAGTTGAGGGAAGAATTTCTGTCAGTGTATTTTGATGTTTTTGTGTTATCACCTGTGCATTGGGAGAATATGCTCACACAAAACCTCAGCTACCTAGTTTCCTATTTCTTATGCCATATTCTATTTCTACACAACCTTGAAAGTAAAATGTTAAATAGAACACATCATTTATTCCAATTTGAAGTACTCCTTAGGATTTCATATTTGCTCCATGTTTCGTATACACCAAATATTTTCCTTAAATATGAAAAGGGGGAAAAAAAAAGCACTTAACTTACTTTTAAAATACATATTTATTAAGGAAAAAAATCATGTTTGGAAAAGATAAAAGGTAAAAGGTGAAAACCACAGCATTTGGCTCCTTTTCAACGTGAGCAAATACATAAACAGCCTGTGGAAATGCAGATCCCTTAGCAGGTGGACGATTTTTCTTTTCTTAGGAGCTTAGCTGGAAACTTCATTGATCTACTTCATAAGACAAGTTCCCATTGGAGTTCGACTGGCTTGTTCATTTTTATTTTATTGATATTTAGGGTTTTGAAAACATGAAAATATGCTTCTAAAATATGTGCTTTAAAATTTAATAAGACACAGCTGAGTAGATTTAAATGTAGGTATTTTAGTCCATGAGTATAAGCTTTTTAAAAATGATTCTGAAAATAAATTACTTAACAGCTAAAAGGTGCAGATGGCAGCTAGTTCTTTTAGGTCAATTAGTACCAAAATATATATGTCTTAGACCTTTCACCCAAAGGATCTTGCTTCTTCCAAGCAATATGGGCATCTATATAAAGCTGCACCACAGGTATTTTAACAACTGAACAATCAAATTTGTTTAGCAAATCAGATGAAGGTGACACTAAAAGAACACATAAGAGGCTTTATTACAAAATTTTAAATTACATTTAGAGGTGGCACAAATGAATGACCCTCTTTTACACTAGGGACAGCACTTATTTCTTAATAAAAATTATGGTGTTATTAGAAATCAGTTGTTGATATGGCAAATGTTGATAAATATTTCATTCAGAGGGAAAAGTCTCATGTTACTAAAGAAATAGTTTGCCACTAGTTATAATGAGAGCTGTCCTGTTATGTTGTTTTTTGTTTTTTGTTTTTTTTAAGGGGAAGACCAGCCCTGAGCTAACATCCATCGCCAATCCTCCCCCCCCTTTTTTTTTTGCTGAGGAAGACTGGCCCTGGGCTAACATCCGTGCTCATCTTCCTCCACTTTATATGGGACGCCGCCACAGCATGGCTGACAGGCAGTGCGTCAGCGGGTGCCCGGGATCCGAACTCGTGAACACCGGGCTGCCAAATGCGAGCTAAACCGCTGCACCACCGGGCGGCCCCCTGTTGTTTTAATATTAAATTAAATATACGCTAAAAATGCCATGAAGTACACTGACATAATTGCAAGCCAATAAATTTTTAAGTACATATCAGCAACAAATAAGTTGCAGAAATGCTTTTATATAGTCATCCCACTTAGGAGTGAATAAAACAAAGTAAGAAAAACAATGTAGCTCTGGCAAAGGAGATTAAACAAAGAGATTTGGGGCTAGTGAAAATGAAGTCTTCTCTGCAAGTAAGGTAATTTATGCCATTATTTACCCCTATATACTGAACACCCAAAATGCGGTAGATATTGTGCCCCCTTTATTTTATGCCTTTAGAAAATCAACCCTTCTAATTGCTTATCAAAACATCAAACATTTTAATCCAATATTATTTACTGAAACTTGCATTACTGAAATGAGGGTGGACAAAATACATTAAATATTAGGGCTATTGTATCTTTTGAGAATTCTAGGTCACTTATCAGGGCCTATAGGATTTGCTAACACCTAAGAATATATTTGTCATCTGAAAAAATGTATATGGTTACAAAATATGAAATTAAAAATAAAAAATAGACATCAATAAATCAATACTTATTGACCAAAATGCTTAATGACAAAAACACAGTATTATAGTAACTCTAGTCAACAGCAGTTCAACTTATCTTATTAAGTTCCAGAAATGCAATAGAATAAAAATCACAAGAGTAAAATTAGTAGATTATTCTTAAAATTTATTTTAAACAATTATTTTAATGTGTAATATAAGGCTTCCGTAATAAGTACTTAGAGCCTACCAAGATTTTAAAATGGCAAATATATTGTTGCCAGTTATCTTTTAATAGAATGTTCCAACACAGACTTTATATTGTCCTCATAAAGGTTTTATTCTGAGAGGAAAGCATATTATAATTAAAGGAAGGAGGCTAATATGTGTGGAGCGGAGATCAACATATGATATGGGTATTCCTACAATTAATGAGTAGCAAAAAAATAAAAGTAAAAGAAAAAGAGAGGCTTACCAAGTTATAAAACATACCCAGGGTCAGATTGCTGGTAGGAAAAGAGAGTTTAAATACACTTAGTTTAACTAACTCTAAGCCCATTATTTAGTCACCTCAGTGTGACACTTCCAAAGTAAACACTGGAAGTTATTGGTGTCAGATAATTCTGTAAAAGGAACACAAGTTGAATGGGGACATTAAAAAGAAGATCTGAAAGTGTTGTGCACGGCTACACACTTGAAATAAATAATCGACCACAGGTATTTATTGAAGCTCTCCCCTTTGCCCAACATAAACAAGAATCGTGATGTTTCACCAGTCATAGTTTTAACCTCCTCTCCTGTCATGGAAAGGAAAGGCACCTTGAGATTTGAAGAGTTCAGTGGAGGAGAGAGCTATACACAGCATATCCACACAGCAGAGAGATACTATCTTTAGTGGTTCTGGGTTCATTCTGTGACTGTGTAGTGGGGTCAGACAGAAGGAAGAGTCCTCTAATGGCAGCTAGCCATGGAGCTATCTTATTCAACTACTGTGTATTGGTTACAGCTTATGAGGAGGAGAACACCTGAGAAAACACAAACTGAAATCCCCATGACATTTTTGGATTGCCCAAGTAAATTGGCATATTGGTAATGAGGCTGAGACAATCAGAAAGATATTGACAGTATTAATTGAAATATTTTCTCTCTTTTTTATGACATAATATCAGATAGTGTTCAAGAATTTATGGGAAGTGGGGGCCAGCCCGGTGGCCTAGTGGATAAGTTCTGTACTCACTTCAGTGTCCCAGGATTCACCAGTTCAGATCCTGGGCACGGACCTACACACTGCGCATCAATCCGTGCTGAGGCAGTGTCCCACATAGAGCAGCTAGAAGGATGCACAACTATGGCATACAACTATCTACTGGGGCTTTAGGGAGAAAAAAGGAAAAAAAGGAGGAAGATTGGCAACAGATGTTAGCTCAGGGCCAAACTTCCTCAAGAAAAAAAACTATACTGAGGACTTGCTGGGAATCTAGTGTGACTTTAAAAGGCCATGGATCATCTTTAAAAAACAAAGAATTTATGGGAAGTGAAGATCAATAGGAAAAGTGGAAATAAGCCTCAAGAATTTTATGTACTTATTCTTTTGAGATCAGGAGTTGACCAAAATTAACATAGCCTATTTTTATTGTAGTATTACAACTATTATGTCTTATTAACATTTAGGAAAGAGAGAAATATGTATCTGAAATGTAACGTATAATACAGAAACAGTTTCCTTAGAAAAATTGCAAGAAGGCAAAGAGCAGAAGACATATATTCCTTTCATCTTAATCACTATAGTAGCCTGAACATTCTTTCAGGATAAGTAAGACAAGATAAAGACACAGCCTACACATAAGTGTCATGGCTTTGGGCCCTTTTAAGCAGTGTCCTAAGACATCCGTCTACCTTCCTAGTCATCATAATTCATGCACGTGATGCAGCACATCAGAAAAGTATATTAGGAGTGCATCATACGATTTTTAGAAAAGAATGAGTATTGGAAAAAAACAAAACAAAATCAGCAAAATGCTGTAACAAATTCCTTGTTTGGCTGCTCTGCAACTTGTGTTTTTGTTTGTATTTTTGTCTGTTTTTATCTCTTCTTTATGGGATCACTGGAGTGAGGTGGATTTCAATAGCGAAGTCCATATTTTTTTTCTGATCCAAGATCAATGAATTTTATTCTTATGACTTTCAGTGTAGAATTAATTAATTAATTAAATCACCTTATCAAGGTATGATTGATATGTAAACAAACTGTACATATTTAATGTATACAACTCGATGAGTTTGAAGATAACTATGCACCTGTGAAAACATCCCCATTATCAAGGACATAAACATGTCCCTCACTTCCCCAAGTTTCCTCCTGCCTCCTTTATTATTATTATTTTTTTTGTGGTAAGAACACTTAAGAGAAGATCTACTTTGTTAGCAAGTATTAAGTATATAATACAATATTGTTAACTATAGGCACTATGCTGTATAGTAGATCTCCAGAACTTAATTATCTTGCGGAACTGAGATTTTTACCCTTTAATCATGACCTCTCCATTTCCCTGTCTCCCTAGCCCCTGGCAACTACCATTCTAATCTCCACTACTGTTAGTTTCACTATTTTAGATTCCACATATAAGTGGTATCATATAGCATTATTTCTTCTGTGTCTGGCTTATTTCATTTAACATAATATCCTCTAGGTTCATCCATGTTATCCAAAGAGGCAGAATTTTCTTCTTTTTTAAGATTTAATAACATTCCATTGTATGTATTGCCACATTTTCTTTATCTGTTCAACCGTTGATGAGATTTAGGTTGCTTCCATATCTTGGCTATTGTGAATAATGCTGCCATGAACACGAGAGTACAGAAAGTGAGAGTGTCTTTCAATTCCTTTAGACAAGTTCCCAGAAATGGGATTGTTGGACTGTACGGTAATTCTACTTTGAATATTTTGAGGGACCACTATGCTGTTTTCTATAGTGGGTGCACCAATTTACCTTCCCACCAACAGTGTAAAAGTGTTCCTTTTTCTCCATATCCTCACCATCACTTGTTATCTGTTCTTTTTCTAATAACAGCCAACCTAACCAGTGTGAGGTGATATCTTAATGTGGTTTTGATTTGCATTTCCCTAATGATTAGTAATGTTGAGCATCTTTTCACATATTTGTTTGGCCATTTGTATGTCTTCTTTGGAGAAATATCTGTTAAGATCCTTTGCCCATTTCTCAATCAAATTATTTGGTTGTTTTTTGTTTGTTGTTGTTTTTGCTAGTAAGTTGTATGTGTTCATTATGTATTTTGCATATTAAGCCCTTGTTAGATGCCCAAAGCAATCTACAGATTCAGTAGAATACCTTAGCAAAATTCCAAAGGTAATTTTCACAGAAATAGAAAAAACAAAACTGAAATTATTAAGGAACCACAAAAGACCCTGAATAGCCAAAGCAATCTTTAGCAATAAGAACACAACCGGAGGCATCGCACTTCCTGGTTTCAAATTGTACTGCAAAGCTATACTAATCAAAACAGTATGGTACTGACATAAAGACAAACACATAGGCCAATAGAATAGAATGGAGAGCTCAGAAATAAACCCATTTTTGTGATTATTTCTCTAGGGGAATCACTGGGAATGAAGTGTGTGTGTATTTGTGTGTGTGTGTGTGTGTGTATGTGGTATGTTTGTAGGTGGGTTTGAGTGTTTTGCTGTGGCTTTTTTTAAAAAATTATTTTTATTTTATTTTTTGTGTGTGAGGAAGACCAGCCCTGAGCTAACATCCGTTGCCAATCCTCCTCTTTTTGCTGAGGAAAACTGGCCCTGGGCTAACATCCGTGCAGATCTTCTTCTACTTTATATGGGATGCCGCCATGGCATGGCTGACGAGCAGTGCATCGGTGGGTGCCTGTTATCCGAACCTGCAAACCCTGGGCTGCCAAGCGTGGTCTAAACTGCTGTGCCACTGGGCTGGCCCCTGCTGTGGCTTTTAAGAAGTGCCATTCATGTTCATGATGAAAAATATTTCTATTACAGATATCTTAATTATCTGGAAGGTATTTGTATGCATGAGTACTTATTATTAAGTAATTATTATTACTTATTAAGTACTTATTATTAAATAATATTATTATTAAGACAGCTGGGTCTCAATTTCACATGAGACTGGTTTTCACATGACTCTTGTGCTCAGAGAATGGTCCTCCTGATGAGATCAGAGTGATTCCAAGTATGGATTGGGCCATTTACCTAAGACCCCTCCCTGTTCGCAGGGATCATAATGTGGAAGGTCATTTTTTTGTGATTTAACAGTTACTCAGATGATTGACTCATTCATTGATTTAAAACATTTATTGAGTATCTACTTTGTGGTGAGCACTCAGCTGGGTTTTGGATATAGCAATGGTTAAGGAAGGTGACATCCCTGCCCTTACACAACTTATAGTCTAGTGATAAAAGAGATATTATGATAATTACCAGTGTAATGAGTTTATAAAAGGGAACTATCAAAAACTCATAATAGTAGGGAATTTAGGGTGTTAAAACACCTTGATGATAATTTGTGTCTGAAAAATGCAGAAGTCCTTATTATCAAGGTAATGAGCTCAGAAATAGTATTCCTTTTTCTTTACTCTTCAGTTCTTCCTTATTGTTATTTAAGTTTGCATGTTTAAGTTTGCACTTGAGAAATATTTGGCTTTATTTCATAAGATATAAGTTTATCTATCATTCAACAAATATTTGTTGAGCATATACTATTGCCAAGTACTGTGATAAGTACTCAATTTTTTTTTAACAATGCTTTGCTTTTGCCTTCATAGTGCCTGGAGTCTAGTGCAAGACATATTAAATAGAGTTAGGTACATAATGTAAGTGGAGTCAAGAAAACTATATCTAAACTAATACACAAAAGAGAATTAAATTTTAGCCAGGTAAAGAAAAACAGAGGGAGAATGTACTCCAGGAGAAGAAAAAGAAAATGTTCAATAGTCCAGAGATAAAAGAAAACATCATATTTGAGGAACTGAGAATGATTTATTATGTCTAAGCTTATAGTTTAAAAAGTGAATGATGTAAGGGCAGTAAACATCTAGGGGTAGTGAAACAGTTCTGGGTATCTATTGTTTTCTCTGTCTATATCCATCCATTCTTCTTTTATTAACATGATCTTAATTTTACTTGAGTAATCACCCCTTCAGAAATCTCAGTTCACATGGCTCTTTAACTCACATTGGACTTTAACTCTGTCCTGATAACTCCGAAAGTGAACATGTGACCTAAACCTGACCAATGAAGCCTAATGAAACTCCATTCTGGGTTGTTAGTTTCTGTGAGTGTTTTTTATTTTGTGAGTGAATATGTTTGCATTATTTGAGATTATGTGCATTCTTTTGCTTTTTCTACTGGGCATTTCTGGAAGGATTGAATGCAGCATGGGGCTACTGGGGAACATATTTTCCTGGTAAAGGAAAACTCACCTGAAATAGAGAGAACAAACACATGGCCAGAAGATGGAAGGAGAAAGACCAAGACATGGTGACACTGTTTGATCTCTTGTACCTAGTCATGTTTCAAATCGTACTTTGAGTTATATGAGCCAAATTTTCTATAGTTCATTTCATTTATATATTTATTTATGTTCTGAATTAAGCCATTTTGAATTTATTTTATCATTTTCATCTAAAAGAGTCCTAACTAATAAACATCTAAACCAGCATTATTTATACAAATTTTCACCTTTGACTTAATGGGAATGTAGATGTAGGATTTCTATGAATAAATATCATATACTCTTTTCTTTGTATTCAAAGTAAGAAAAAATTTTAGATGCAATTTTGTGAGCCAGAACAATTAGATAATATAAGAAATAATAGCTTATCTGTTATTTGCTATTATAAATAAATATTTATGAAATATTTGCTACCTGTTGTTCAGTTCTAGAATTCCATCTGATTGACTTCCGTTTTAGGCCACTCTCAGAGGGCTGATAGAATTGGTACAAAAACCTACAGCTAAAGAGTGAGGCAATTTTCCCCTATCCCCTGCCTTTATATTCTTTATGAGGGTGAAATCTATATCTGCAAGAGCAGAGCTAATATACGTTATATAAGTTATATAAAGAATCTTGTATTGAAATAGGAGTTGACTAGCACCACAGTTACAAATAACATCATTGATGTTTTCACTTTCCTGGTAAATCAGTACTTGGGCAGTCTTATGTCCCCTTAAAAGCAGGGAAACAGTAGGAACCTGAAATTTAAGAAATTAGAAAGTATTGAAAGGTTTTAATGAGCATATTGAGATACTGGAACTTAATCTGAAAGCAGGTTTGAGATAATCATAGACTGTAATATGGTAATACCGATGAAGACGAGCAAAGTGTTTGGTAGAAGTGAAAAATACATTAAAGGAAACAGTATGATTGATTTAGGTCTGTGAAATTAAACGAGATCTATATAAAGTTCCTCTATAATCTGAAGCCCTCCAGTTCAGTATCATAGTCTTTGAGAGAAAGAAGGCTAAGACAAATTTACTTAGACTAATGACAGAAGCTCAATTCTACATGAATCATATCTAAGATACAAACTACTCTGTTTGAAGTCTTTAAAAATCTTAAATTATTAGGATGAGAAACACTGAACTGGAATGTGGAAGTTAATTTAGATATCATTTTTAATCATCTATTTCCCCTCCTATTTTCACTCTGTGGTCAGAATCTAAATACAGTAAACATGGATCAAGTGAGTAGTAGGGTTCCCTAAGATATCTGTCGTAGGAAGTATAAGATGGTCTAGCTTTAAGATAGAGAACAACAATGGCAGCAAGGAGAAGTTAGGGCATCATTGTTAGGAAATCTCTGACATCAGTGAAAACCATCTCTGTGGTTTGTTGAGAACAATGCCATCTGTTTAAAAGAAAAGAAAAGAAAACATTACAATGAGAATATGGACAGCATCAAATTCCCTTATTCTTTGCTCTTTTACAAAATTTCTTTAGAACAGGGATTGGACTCCAAGATATTTGAAATCCCTGAAATTCTAAGCAAATTTTTTTCTGGAATCAAGCTCTATGACTTTCACAGATTCTCAGAGGTGTCTGTGACGCAAAAAGCGTTGAGAACAAGCTCTATAAAAACTTTTTTTCAGGTGTGAATGTTTTATGATTGTATCCAAATCTGTTATGTGCCTTGGGATAATGTGATATTGAACTGGGATATGCAAAACAAAACTGCTCCCCAGATAAACTGTGTAGCATAGGTCAAGCTTGGCTTTGATTGTTTGCTTTATTCGTTGTTGAAGACACTCTTAGAGGGCAAAAGGGATTTGCCTTGTTAAGCTGCATTTTACTTGGTGTTCCTTGTGGGATAAATGTTTCCCTTTGGGTTTCTCCTTTTCTTTTGAGGTCAAATGAGCTCTGACATAAAGCACAAGAGATACAAAAATGAATACTGAGTGGATGCCACTTCTTATGTGTTCTATTTTCACCCTGCATGACCAAGCTGAACCCCTACCTGGCTACGCCTGCCATATGGCTTTGATGTTGTCAGAGGCCCCTGGATATCACTTTTACTTTCTAGAGTTGCTTATTTGTTATTACCACTCTTTTTTCTTCTTTTATTTTTTATCCTTTGTAAAAGTGGCAGTTTCCTTTCTCTCTCTCTCTCTCTCTCTCTTGCTCTCTGTCTCTCTCCTTTTCTCTCAAGAATATACTGTTGACTTCTGGCAAGATGATACCCTAAGGTTGTATTATCCCCCTGCTCTCTTCAATATTCCCATTGAAATTATCAACATATTTTTTAAACTGAACTGAAACAAAAGTAAAGACAGCACTAGAAAATGAAACATCCATTACCAGTTCATCCCCTTAATTCTGAATAGGAAGGAAGTGTGCCTAGGAAAGTAGGTCGAAGAGGAATATTAATTCAGATATTTCAGGACAAGGACAGAATTTAGGCCCTTGGCAATCAAGAATATATCAGTTTCTACATTCACCATAGGAATCAAAGCTTCAATTTACTTCCAGCTTGGATTTGGTCATGTTAGAGAGAACAGGGATATTGTGTAGCTGGCTCCTAATCATAGCTTAGCAAAGATTTGGATACCACCCTGCGTAAACCCTGAGGTAAACTAAATTAGGAAAATAGTCTCTTGGTATAAAACTAAAGATCCCTGCCATGACTGTTTCTAGTTTTGACTCTATCCTTGTTCCTATACTTCAGCCATTACTTGATATTTGATTTGCAAAATAAAAAAACAAATCTAAATTATTTTCTTTTAACACTATCTTAGCTTCATAGATTTAGAGAGAGGAATTCTAGAATATCTGGAAGAAAGCCACCTTAATTTCCAATATTGGAACCAGTCCTTCTGTATGGATAATTAACAGAGAAATATTATCAGCCATAGGAAAGGTATTGCATTGCAAAGAAAAATCTCTTCTAAAGCAGGGGTTGGGAAACTTTTTTCTGTAAAGGGCCAATGCTTGTTTTACTTTGTTGATCAGAAGGTCTCTGTTGTAGTTACTCAACTCTGGCTTTGCAGCATAAAGAAAACTATAAATAACACACAAACAAAAGAGTATGACTGTGTTACAATAAAACTTTATTTACAAAAACAGGTCATAGGCCAGATTTGTCCTATAGGCCATAGTTTGCTGACCCTTTTCAGTGAGACAGATCAAATATCTTTCTAACATACAAGTAAGAGAAGAACATTTTAGAAAACTTCTCATTCACATCCATGATTCAATAGGAAATTACCTCAAATTAGAGCATACCATAATGAAGACAAAAACATAAATGTCAAATTTAAAATTACAATGCCATTGGTGAACAGCCTTTTGTATACTGCGGAATATTGAATAGATATAATTTTTGGATAGACATAGTAACACCACCAAATGCTGGTAAGAATGAGGAAAATTAGATCACTCATACTTTTCTGATGGGAATATAAGATGGTACCACCACTTTGGAATTGTCTTAATGAACTATAGATAAAACTATCATACAACCCAGCAATAGGATTCCTGAGGATTCATCACAAAGAATACTGAAATCTTCACACAAAAACCTGTACACAAATGTTTATAACAGCTTTATTTGTAATAGCCAAGAACCGTTTCTGGCTCAGATGTCTTTCAACTGCAAATAATTAAACAGACTGTGGTACATCCATACTATGGAATACTATTGAACGTACAGTCTGCCTTCCATATCTACGGATTTCACATCTGTGGCTATGGAGGGCTGATTTATTTCATTGTACTACAGCCATTTTATATAAGGGACTTGAGCATCCCTGGATTTTGGTATCCAGGGGTGTTCCTGGAACCAATCTGCAGATACTGAGGGACAAGCGCATGAAATAAAAGAATGACTATTAAAACAGAAAACAGCCTGGAATAACCTCCAGAAAATTTTGCTGAGGGAAAAAGACCATTCTCAAAGAAGTTCTCAAAAGGTTACACACTGTGTAATTCCCTTTATAACATGCTTGAAATGACAAAATTATAGAACTGGATAACAGATTAGTGTTCGCAAGGGGTTAAGGAGGAGGTGGAAGCAAGTGACTGTACAAGGACAACATGAGGGACCTTTACAGTGAAAGAACTGTTCTGTATCTTGACTATATCAGTGTCAATACGGAGTTTTGCTGTTGTGCTGTAGTTTTGCAAGATGCAGCCATCGGGGGAGCCTGAATAAAAGCGACACAAAACTTCCTGTGTCATTTCTTACAACTACGAATGAATCTTCAATTCTCTCAAAATAAAATCCTTAATTTAAAAAAAAAATGAAGGCAAAATAAAGACGTCCCTGGATTGTTAGAGAGATAAAGACACTTTGTTTCTAGCAGAACTGCTTTATAAAAGATATTAGAGGAACTTCTTTAGGCTGAAAGCAAGTGATACCGGAAAGTAATTCAAATCCACATGAAAAAATAAAAGCACTGCTAAAGGTAATTAGTAGGTGATTTAAAAGGCATTATAATTGCATATTTCTTTTCCTTTTTTCTCATTGCTGATTAAAAAGCAATTGCATAATACAATGTGTATATAATTACAAAACAGCACAAAGGGGTGGGTGGGAACAAAGCTGTATTAAAGTAAGGAAATGACACCATATAATTAACTTGAATCACAGGAACATATGAAGAGAACTAGAAATGGTAAATAAGAAGGTGAGTATAACCAAATCTGCAAATATATACTTTATATTTTTCTCTCTCAGCTTGTTTAAAAGATATAACATTATATAATGTAATAAATATAGCAATATATTATTGGGTTTGTAACATGTATAGATACAATATGTGTAACAGAAATAGCACAAAAAGAGAGAAGGGGGAATAGATCTATAAAGGAGTAACATTTCTATAGCTCTCTGGAATTAATTTAGTATGAATTTGAAGTGGATTCTGATAATTTAAAATAAATATTGTATTCTCTAAAACAATCACTAGGAAATTAACACAAAAATATTTAGAAAAATCATGAAAGAAATGAAAATGTTACACTAGGAAATACTGCCTCAGTGCAAAAGAAATCAATAAAGGAGGAACCAAGGAACAGAAAAGACATGAGGCATAAAGAAAACAAAAAGTCAAATAGCAGAGATAAATCCAGTGATATCAATAATGGCATAAAATGCGAATGGATTAAACAATGTAATCAAAGGCAGAGATTGACGGACTGCATAGAAAAGCAAGCTCCAACTATATTTTGTCTACTAGAGACACACTTTAGATTCGAAGTCACAAGTAGGTTGAAAGCAAAAGGATGGGAAAAAATATTCATGCAAACAGCAATCATATCAAAGTCGGAGTGGCTATACTAATCTCACACAAAATAGACTTAAAACAAAAAAGTGTTACTAGAGATAAAGAGGGATATTTTATTTTTATTTTTTTGTGGGGAAGACCAGCCCTGAGCTAACATCCGTCGCCAATCCTCCCCTTTTTGCTGAGGAAGACTGGCCCTGGGCTAACATCGTGCCCATCTTCCTCCACTTTATATGGGACGCCGCCACGGCATGGCTGACAGGCAGTGCGTCGGCGGGCGCCCGGGATCCAAACTCGCGAACCCCGGGCTGCCAAGCGCGGACCAAACCGCTGCGCCACCGGGCGGCCCCTAAAGAGGGATATTTTATAATGGTATAAGGGTAAATCCACTAGTTATGTATAATAGTTATAAACATGCAGCCACCTAAAAACAGAGCCCCCTAAAAATATATGAAGCAAAATTGACAGAATGAAGGAGAAATATGCAATTCAATGATAGTTGAAGTCTTTAATACCTTGCTTTCAATGGTGAATTAACAAGTAGACAGAAGTTGAGCAAGTTATACAAGAATTAACAACAACAACAGATATACGTAGAACATTTCACCCCAAAGTAAGACAGTACCCAATCTTCTCTAGAGCAGGAACATTTGGAACATTTTCTAGGAGGGATCATATTGAAGGTCAAATAACAAGCTTCAGTACATTGAAAATATTGAAATCAAAGTATGTTCTCCAAACACAATGGAATTAATTAGAAATAAAGAACAGAAGAAATAGTGGGAAATTTACAGAAAAGTGGAAATTCCACAATTTATTTCTAAATAACCAATGGATCAAAAAAAAAAAAAAGACTTTAGAAAATACTTGGAGATGGATGAACAAAAACATGCAGCATAGTAAAATATGGGATACAGATACAGAGATGCTTAGAGGGAAATTTATACCATTAAACATCTATATTGGAAAAGAAGAATGATTTCAAGTCAATAATCTTACCTTTTACCTTAAGAAACTAGACAAAGAAAGTGAAACTAAAACCAAAGCAGGGAAAAAGAAGGCAATCATTTTAAAATAGGGCAGAAATAAATAAAATGAGGATTAGAAAAGCAATAGAAAAATGAACAAAACCAAAAGATAGCTCCTGAAAAGGTAAACAAAATTGACAAAGCTTTAACCAGATTGAAAAAAAAAAAAGGAAATACTCAAATTACTATAATAAGGCAGAAAGAGAGGGCATTGCTACTAATGTGACAGAAATAAAAAGAATTATAAGGGAATACTATCAGCAATTGTACACCACCAAATTACATGGCTTAGATGAAATGGACAAATTCCAAGAGGGGCACAGAATACTAAAACTAATTCAAGAAAAAATAGAAAATCTGAATAGATTTAAAAGGAATAAAGAGATTGAATTGTAATTAAGAAATTTTCCACAAAAAGAAGCCATGCCCAGATGGTTTCAGGTGAATTCTACTTAACATTTAAAGAATTGACACCAGTCCATCACAAACTCTTCCATGAAAAATAGAAGAGGAGGGAACACTTACCCACTCATCCTGTGAGGCCAACATTACTCTGATATCAAAACCAGACAAATGCATCACAAGAAAGAAAAATCGCCCACCAATATCCCTTGTGAATCTAGATGCAAATATCTTCAACAAAATACTTGCAAACCATATACAGCATGATGTATAAAGGATTAGACACCATGAGCAAGTAGATTTTATCCCAGAAATGCATTGTTGCTTTAACATCTGGACATCAATCAATGTAAGACACCATATTGACAGAATAAAAGACAAAAACCACATCATCATATTAGGAAATGCAGAAAAACCATTTGAAAGAGCATAATAACTTTTCAGTATAAAAACACTGAAAAACTAGGAATACAAGAGAACTTCCTCAACCTGATAAAGGGCATCTACAAAAAATCCATAGCTAACGTCATACTTAATGGTGAAAGACTGAATGATTTCCCCTTAAGCTCAGGAACAAGACAATGATGCTGACTCTCCCTATATTTGTTCAGCGTTATACTAGAAGTTCCAGCCAGGGCAATTAGGCAAGAAAAAGAAATAAAAGTCATCAATACTGGAAAGGAAGGAGTAAAACTATCTCTATTTGAAGGTGAAATGATCTTATTTACAAAAATTCCTAAGGAATCCAGTATAAACTATTAGAACTATTAAGTTCAGCTAGCTTTCAGAGTACAAGATGAGTATGCAAAAACCAATTGTATTTCTATACACTAGTAATGAATAATCCAAAAATGAAATTAAGAAATCAACTCCATTTATAATAGCATGAAAAAATTAAACATTTAGAAATAAATTAGGAAAATAGTTTGAGATTTGTATACTGAAAACAACAAAACATTATCGAAGATATTAAAGAAGACTAAATATATGGAAATATATTACATGTTCATTTTTCAGAAGTCAATATTGTTAAGATGACAGTACTCCCCAAATTAATCTATAGATTCAAGACAATCCCTATCAAATTCCATCTGGCTATTTTTTTGCAGGATTTGACAATATGATCCTAAAATTTATATGGGAAATCAAAGGTCCAAGAACAGCCAAAACAATGTTGAAAATGAAGAACAAATCTGGAGGACTCACATTTCCTAACTTTAAAACTTACTATAAAACTACAGTAATAAAAGGCACAAGTGAAAAACAAGAAGATAAATTTGACTATCTTAATGAAAAACTTTCGTGCTCCAAAGGGCACAATGAAGAAAGTGAAAACACAGCCTAGTGAATGGTAGAAAACATTTGCAAATAATATATATGACAAGAAACTTGTAGTCAGAATAAATAAATAACTTTTACAACTCAAGAACAACCCAACTGAAAAATGGGGAAACAATTGAACCAAGCATTTCCCCAAAGAAGATATGCAAATGGCAAGTAAGCACATATAACTATAACTCAACATCATTAGTGAATAGAGTAATTTAAACCAACACCACAATGAGATAGTACTTTGCAGTCAACTAGGATGGCTATCATAAAAAATGCATATAATAGCAAGTATTGACAAGGTTATGGGGAAATTGGGACCTTCATTCATTGCTGATAGGAATGTGAAAAGGTACAGACACTTTTGAAAACAATTTGGCAGTTCCTTAAAATGTTAAAAAGTTACAATATGACCCAGAAATTCCACCCCCGGCATATATCCAAGGTTAATGAAAAATACTTTCATGCAAAAACTTGTTCACAAATACTCATAGCAGTATTATTCATAATTGCCAAAAATTGGAAACAACCAAAAGTCCATCAACTGAGGAACGAATAAATAAAATAAGGTATATCCGTACATGGAATGTTACTCTGCATAGAAAGGAATGAACTAGTGACATATGCTACAACTTGGATAAAAATTAACAGCATTATTCTAAGTAAAAGGAACAAGTCACAAAAGACCATGTATTGTTTTGGTTATGATTTTGTTTTGTTATGATTCGTTTCATATGAAATATCCAGAATAAACAAATCTGTAGAGACAGAAAATAGACAAATGGTTGTCTGTGGTTGGGTGGTGGTAGAGGGGGGAGGATTTGGGGCAAAATTGGGAATGGCTGCTAATAAGTATAGAATTTCTTTTTGGAGTTTTGTACATGTTCTAAATTGATTGTAGTGATGGTTGCACATCTTTGTGAATATACTAAAAAATGTAATTGTACAATTGAAATGAGTGAGTTTTATGGTATGTGAATTATATCTCATTAAAACTCTAAAAAACTGAGATAACATTTCACACTCATTAGAATGACTAATGTTTTAAAAGTCTGACAAAACCAAGTGTTAAAGAGGATGTGAAGCAATTGGAGCTCTCATATCTTTTGTTGGGGTTGTAAAATCCTAGAGCAACTTTTGTGCATTCTTTAGTAGTTTCTTGTAGAGTTATACACTCAGTTACCACAGAAATGGGTGATTCCAGTTCCTATGAATTCAACCAAGAGGCATACAAATATATATTCACACGAGTTGTACACGAATGTTTATAGCATCTCTATTATACACAGAATTAGAAAAAACACAAATGTCTACTGAAAAAAGTAAATGGATAAACAAATGTATTACTCGCAAATTACCACAACAAATTCTTGTGATGTAATAAAACACCACAAACAGTAACTTAAACATAAATGTAATTATCTTACAGTTCTGAAGCCCATAGTCCAAAATGAATCACACTGGGCTAAAAAATTAAAGGGTCAGCAGGGCCTGGTTCTTCCTGGAGGCTTTTGGGGAGAGTGTGTTACCTTGTTTGTTCCAGCTTCTGGAGCTGCCTACATTCCTTGACTCCTGGTCCTTTCCTCCATCTTCAAAGCCAGCAAAGTTAAAATGTCACATCTCTCTGGCTATTCTTCCAGAGTCACGTGTTGTTATATTATTTGGGGTTTTGGAATGAACATATACTTTTTAAAACAATATAGAGGATATCTCTAATTTGAAAAAATTTAAATGGATTTACTCTTTAACCAACAAAGTCCATTTCTAAGAAGGTATTTTCTTATGGTTAGAATCAGAGATGCATGCAACTTTTATATGCAAGAATACTCATTTCATCGTGCTGCATAGAGAAATTAGACACAGCCAGCTATGCCAAAGCAGTAGAATTAGATGGTGTTGGTGTAACCATACAAGGGGATGCTATCAGTAATTGGAATTTCTTCATGACACAGGAAAGATACAATATGAATATCTAAAAATTATAACAGCAGGGGCCAGCCTGGTGGCATAGGGGTTAAGTTTGCTCTCTGCTTAGACTGCCGGGGGTTAGCAGGTTTGGATCCCGGGCGCAGAAAGATGCACTGCTTGTCAAGCCTTGCTGTGGCAGCATCCCACATAAAGTACAGGAAGATGGGCAGATTAGCTCTGGGCTAGTCTTCCTCACGGAAAAAAATAAATAAATAAAAATTATAACTGCATATTTATCATGATCACATTTTCTTTTTTTTTTTTTTTTTAGTGAGGAAGATTTGCCCTGAGCTAGCATCTGCTGCTAATCTTCCTCTTTTTGCTTGAGTAAGATTGTCCCTGAACTAACATCTGTGCCAATCTTCCTCTATTTTCTATGTGAAACATCTCCACAGCATGGCTTGATGAGTGGTGTGTGGGTCTGCTCCCAGGTTCCAAACCTGTGGACCCAGGGCCGCCAAAGTGGAGCGTGCGAACTTAACCACTATGCCACTGGGCTAGTCCCTTTAAATATATATATATTTCTAAAACCAGAAAAAATTACAAAATTGTCCATAGTATTTCTGCAATTATTCATGACCTTTATTTTTCACATCTTTTTGTAGTTTACACATCTGTTGTAAGTGTGTATTACTTCTGGAAACTAAACAAAAACAATATGCCTGCCACATAGAAGATACTAAATAAATAGTGATTGAATGAAAATAAAATTGATCAAAATGTTCAAAATAGTGTAATATGACTAGATATGATTAGTTGTTTCTATCGTATAATAAAAAAATAGAAAAAAGGCTTGTAATAATGAATGGAGAGTTGGGCTGTTCATTTCTCTGTATTAAATTACACTATGTGAAACTGCCACTTTTGTAGGTCCCAAATAGTCAAATATTAGCAATTTTATGTTTCAGCCTAACATATTGGGAAGATATTTTAATAGATAAACTATGGGGATGGGCCCCAAAGTAGTCATGATTAAATTTTCAGACTTGAGGAATTAAAAGGACTTTACCAGGATATATTTTTCCATGCTGATAAAATTTCTTTTTTTAATTTTTGGCCTGGACTGAGAATTCATTTTTCTTTAATAGCAACAGTGTATGAGGTGATGATATCTGCAGTGCAGCTCACAAAAGCCTATTTAACCCACACTGTAGCTGAAATATAGTAGTTATTTATCCACATAAAATCGTGTGGGTAAGAATGTTGCTGTGGGGAGTCGAATGCAGAGTTTATTTCTAATAGCAACATTAGAAAACACGGCTCCCGTGGGACTAGAACCCCTGTTTCCTTTGTTGTTCATTTTAGCATGGCTCAAACTGCTTTAAGAGGCTTGTGGCCCCATAAGAGCATGTTTTGCCTCAAGCATTCATGAATTGAGCCTGGTGATTCATGTCATTACTGCTTTCAGCCTACTGTCCTGAGAAGATGAGAAGTATGCCAGGCATCGGACAACTTGGGCACCAGTTTTGCTTAGTGCCTTTGGTCAGGTCACTAAAATGTTCTGTGACCAAATTTCCATCTTTGAGGACTATGTATTTCTTAACAATCCATTCACTATGGTTGTTAGTAAATGTGATGAAATGGATTAAACATTATGTACATAATATAAGTTTTTCTGTCGTTTTATAATAAACAGTATTAGGCAACTGATTTAACTCTGTGGATCCAACGTGCAATTGAATACCGTGAAGATAAGCAACCGAAAATGTTCGTTGTGTTCTTTTGTGCACTTGTTTATTAGTGTGAGTACTTAGAAGAGGGTCTCTAGGAAACAGAAGGGCAGAATAACCATGGCTAAATACACACACACAAACATAAATACACCCCACACTGAGTGAGATAATGTGACAATTTATAAATGGAGCATTGAGATACTGTTCCTCTAGTGGGACATCAGAATAATGACTGTGATTGTCAGGTACTGTGCAAGGTAGTAGATTATTAACTCAATATTGGAAAAGGAATGTTTTAAATCTAGGACATTATATTTATTATGTATTATATATACATGATATGTAATATATATTATTTATTGTATGTGTTTGCTTTATTTTTACAGTAAGGCAAAACAAAACAAGATAAATTATTAGTGACAGAATACACCCAATAGCATGAAAACTCTATGCAGCTAACTACAGGTTAATTAGCCATAAATAAGTAACATCCTCATTGATGTAGCAATTGTACCTCTGATATAGCAAAATTCTAGTATTTGATTTCTAGTTCCTCTTCACTATTTATAGGTGAAAGCCATGAGCCAAATGTGGCCAAACGAAATTTGTCTTCTCTTTTCTTTTTTCATCCCTCTTTTACCATTCTTTTCTATCTGCCCTACATGGGATTTTAATCCACATGGTTCCCATCTGAATGGTTGGTTGGTTGTTATCAAGAGACAGTATAGGATATTAGTTAAGAGCCTGACTCTAACGCTAGACTCCCTGGGTTTAAAGGCCAGTCCTGCCATTCCTACTTGTGTGACCTTGAGCAAGACGCTTCATCTCTCAGAGGTTCAGATTCTTCATCCGTACAATTGGAAAAGAAATAGGATTGACGAGAGGATTAAATGAGTTCTTGCACTCTGTACAGTTCTTGGGACATTTTGTTCCTTGAAGAGATGTCAGCTATTATTATTATTTTCATCTTTTGCTAAGAGCTCTCCAAACGCTGCCCATGTGTTTGGTCCCACTGGTCTCTGGCAGGCATAGTAATAAAGCTATTAATAAAATAACAGAAAGCAATGTTTGTTAAGCACTTACTATGTGTTAAACACTGTAGTGAGTGCTTTAAATAAACGATGTCCACTAATCCTCAGAATAGCTCGCAAAACAGTTTAAGGAACTTTCAAAGATCACATTGCTAAGAAAGATGTGCTAAAATTTGATTAGATCCATGCATAATACTATTCCAAAACACATCTAAGTAATGCCCTTTGGGTGGCCATTTTCACGTATGCTACATTCCAAATAAGCCTGACCACACTCTGGAGAATCCATTCAGATCTTCCCTTATCCTGCTTCCTGGACCATAAGGTCCTATGATGCAGTTTTTGCTTCACTGTGTGATATTTAGGCTATAAGTAATTCATGTGGGCAGTTGGACAGCTCTACGTTTTGTTCAAATGCACAAACATTCCTTAAAACATTCCAACAAGTGGCAAGGAGAAGGTTTTAACTACATGATAGAATAGAAAAATAAGAGAAAATTCAAAATGAATTTTCTATGAACTAGCACAATTTAAAGGCATAATATCAAATTAAAAATACATGACTGGGGGCCGGCCCGGTGGCGCAGCGGTTTAGTCCGCGCTTGGCAGCCCGGGGTTCGCGAGTTTGGATCCCGGGCGCCCGCCGACGAACTGCCTGTCAGCCATGCCGTGGCGGCGTCCCATATAAAGTAGAGGAAGATGAGCACGATGTTAGCCCAGGGCTAGTCTTCCTCCTCAGGAAAAAGGGGAAGATTGGCAATAGATGTTAGCTCAGGGCTGGTCTTCCCCACCAAAAAAAAAAAAAAAAAATACATGACTGCTTTATTTAATGGACGGAATGCTTTTCACAAAGTTAGGATTGCAACTTGGTTAAAGCAAAGTTTTATTTAGCCTACAGAAGATGTGTGTGTGTGTGTGTGTTCGTGTGCAGGTGTACGTGCACTTGTGCGTGCACAAGCATTTTATTATATTTCAGTGACTTTGGGCAAGATATGTACTGTCCAGTTCATGGAGTTTACTTCTTCTTTCTCCATTTGCCAGGAACCAATATGCAGCTAGAGTAACTGACACCTCTTTGTTGGCATTTTTACGCCTTTGAGTTGTAACCCCTGGATTTAATCAACAAATTGGTATGCGTGCAGAACTGAATATTTCCTGTATTGTTGTGGGAGACTTCTAATTTAAGACCACTTGATTACTTGTTTATATAATCTCCTCCCTTTCCAGTTCCAATCAGAATGTAAGGCAGCTATTTGGGATATTGAATTTTTTCAGCTTCCAAGGTTTGTGACCTTGATTCATTTAGATATAAATGGGAAATCTGAGACATGTTAATAAAACAGACTCTGAAAGCCCATCTCATTTCCACCTGGATCAACACTTTCAAGGGATTTGATGGCATGTGTCTTACTCAGGGATATAGATGTATGTGTGTGTGTGTGTGTGTGTGTGTGTGTGTGTGTGTAATAAAGTGTGCACATATGAGTGCTGACAAATTATTTTTGGAACAGACATCTGCTGATTAGATATAGATTTATTCAAGCTATTTTCCAAGACTAAAATGTTCATATCTACTTCCCTATTAGCTTTTGTGATGACTTAAAATGGTGCGGATATAAAAAAATCAAGATTAGAAAAAGCAGAGAGGGATATTCACTAGGAGCCAACATTTGCATTGTAACATGAAGCTTTCCATTAAAGCCTGTTGCATCTTCCTGTTAAGAATGATTCTAGAGAAAATATCCCTTAAGGGATTTTCTAAAGGGATGGGTGAGAGGAGGAGGTGCCAATACAGAACAGACAATTCTATGGTGCCCACTAAGACGATGACAAATCACATAAGAGAAAAAATTCCTGACTTTAAATTTCAATTCTCTGAGTTCCATGGCTATTAGAGCTTAGTGTTTTGTCTTAATCACTCATCCCATTTTATTTGAATGTAATGTGAATCTTTCACTTACTAGCTGTGTCTTTTATCTTTCATTCATTTATTGTTTATTCAGTTAAAAAATATTTATTTATTGCCTACTATATTCTAGGCACTAAAGAGAGAGAGATAAATATACAGACCCAATCTGTGGTCAACAGTGTCCGTGCCTGGTCCGTGGTGCTCGGATATTATTACTAGGCGCTCTGTGTGACTTCCACCTGCCAGTCTCATCTGTGCTGAAGGTCACTTGTGTCAGAACTGCAAACAGCCCAGCTCCCCTCTCTGAGAAAGCTGGAAGTGATGAGAAATCAGCAACCCTTGGGAGCAGTCTTTACCAACGACTGTCAGGAATTAGTATAGAAATACTCCAGTTCCCTTTCCCTATTAGTAGGATAATATTGAGGCATTTATGTTGCAGAATTTCTCACAGTTTCCCTAGGACATTATGTTTCAGCTGGCTACTGTAGTAACTGTCTAATAGTATACCCTTTATTAGCTCTTATCCCTTCCCTATAGTGCTTTCCCTCTCCTCTTCTCTACCGGTGCAACTGCACTTTCCAAATAAACTGCTCTTGCTTGAATCCTAATCTCAGGTCAGCTCTTGGGAAAACCTAATTATGACACAATACCTTGCTATCATGTAATTTACACTCTGCTCCAGTTTAATGCCAAATAAGGTGAGATGCCACCTGCATGAGGAATAACCTGTATCCTTGAAAAAGCACAGTATCCTAGACAACTGAAGCAAAATTCTGCTGGAGGAGCTTGGTAGTTTGGACTTTTAACCAGCTCTCTGCTTGCTTTCTGTGATCCCTCAAGTTTGAGAACCACTGGCCTAATGGACGGCTTTGCATTTGCAAGTCTCTTGGCCTTGACTTGAAAAGATATCGAGTTGTATTAATAATTTAATCTGTTTGTCAAATATTTTATATTTAAGGGATTAAAGTATGAACAATTAAAGTAAAAATTTATTTTTATTATAGTCTTCAAAACATCAAAATGCATTTGAAAATCATGGGTATCTTTAAATTTCAAATACTTTGGATTATCAAACTAAAAAGGAAGGTTAAGGCACAATTTGTATGTACTAAGATTAGAGCCATACAGAATAAATAATATTGTCATATTTGTGCTTGGACAAGAGTATTTTGTGTTTTGACTGAGAGTATTTTTTTTAAGTTTAGAATTTACTGATTTATTTATTCACCTTTCAATTATTCAGAAAATTCTATGTACTGAATAACACCAGCAGGTACTAAATTAAGATATAGAGTTACAGGGCCACCCGGTGGCGCAGCAGTTAAGTTCGCGCTTGGCAGCCCGGGGTTCGCGAGTTCGGATCCCGGGCGCCCGCTGACGCACTGCCTGTCAGCCATGCTGTGGCAGCGTCCCATATAAAGTGGAGGAAGATGGGCACAGATGTTAGCCCAGGGCCAGTCTTCCTCAGCAAAAAGGGGAGGATTGGCAACAGATGTTAGCTCAGGGCTGGTCTTCCCCACACACAAAAAAAGATATAGAGTTACAGAAGTGAAGAAGCAAGACATGGCTTCTCCCATCAAACATAGAGTATCTCTATGAGATCTAGGGCATTCTTACTGATATATAAACTTGAAGGAAATTCAGAAAATAAGTATTCACCCTAAATATCACATGGAAAGAAAACCTATAATTAATCATTGATATTTATGGTTTCCTATTTACAAAACAAAAACAAAAGACTACAACTTTCTCTACACCTTTGTAATTCCCCAAGACCTATAGTGAAAGGAATACAGTTACTCCTTGTTCAAAAGAAACGGCATTGTGTGTAGGAAAATGTGAATTTCTCCACCTTGCATGTAACCTACAAAATCTCCAAGTAGAGATTACTACTGTAGCATTTGTTTTATCTTGCACATATCATGGGTAACTATTGTTTCTAGTGATTTCAAAATACATGCATCTAATCAATAAAATTGGAAAGCTCATTTATCTCTCAGGAAGGTAGGTTCTCATCTATGTCTAACTTTTCAAGAGGTCAGGCCTGGATATATGTAAAACAAATATTCTGTCAAAATACAGAAACTGCATTTGCCTTGTAGGTTTAGATTTAGCAATGAACCTGCTATTATACTTATATCTTATAATATTGAAATTTTGGAATCTCAAACTTCAGTTCTGGAAAATATTAAGAAATTTGTTACAATTTGATGGCATTGTCTAAAACAAAACAAAAAAGACTAGCAATCATGTCTTGCACAACATGACTATACATTTAGCCCATTTTAATAGGCTTAAATGCTCATTTGAAATACTTTCATAATCATCTCTTTCTGCATAATCTGAATATTTTCCCTTCTAAATCATATGCTCATGTAAGTTTTCCATTAACAAGTCATTTTTTTCCTGCACACACACCCCCAACCCCAGGATATCTTGACTTTATTTCTGTGTTCTGATAGTTACTTCTACCAGTTTGATGATTATTTTTCTCTGCTTGTTCTGCACTCACATTTTAATTTTTTCTGGCTATCTCTGAGTCATATGGCCGTTTTTCTGAAATTAATATGCGTGTTTTCAGAATTGTTTCCTGTCCTCTGATCATTTTGAATAAGCAACAATATTTATCAACGTTGAAAATGATGATATATTTTACTGGGTACCAAGGAAAATGACATAGACAGTGTCTTCATAAAAGAGAAAAATAGATAAACTTTGTGATGCAGGAAAAGACAGAAAGATTTTTAAAGTATTTAAAGTGACCTATCCCATATAAACAAATAATGCATGGATATACAGATGTATTCTAAAAGTGACCTGTGTTTGTAGATGACAGTATTCTCGATATTGAAGTGCATGTGTGGAATGGGAGAAGGACAGGCATAAAATAGTAATTTCTGCATGCCTTTTTTTCTTCTTTTACCTTGTGCCCATGTGGTTGAGATAGGGCCTTGCTAGCAAGAATCTTTACATACATACCACTTTTATTTTTTAAATTATTTTTCTTATCTTTAGCCTAATTGAAATATTTATGGCATGACCAAGTTATTCCATATGTTAGTAAAGGAAGAAAGAAGAGAAGGAAGCTGTCAACAATTTGGTAAATATTAATAAGACAGTTTGGTGGGACAGGTCAGAATGATGCTGGCAGTGGCTTATCAAGAACAGGAGAAACATGAATTCCAGGCAAAGAATATTAGGTCCACCTGGTCCATGTACCTCTCTTCATGAGGATATTCTCTTTCCAGTTGTAACTTAGAGGTCTTGGGTTTTATTTTACGAATAAAGACCAACTTCTGGTTATCTTGGTGGATCAAACATGTATTACTTCTGCTTGTTCCAAAAATCACACTAAAATGTCAGAAAAGGAATAAAAGTTTATACATCCATCCATAAGGTCACAACATGGAAAAGAAATAACAGTGATAAATGTGGAAAATGGAAAACAGATGAACACATGATAACTGATCAGCACTAGAAGAGAGGGCGTTCTAACATAGCGATGGGGAGAGCTTGGCAAGAAGCATATTTGACTCATAGAACCACAAAAATTGGAGGCATCTCTGAGAGCTGGGTGCTTGTGGGGATGATGAAAAGGAGAATTGTTTGGAAATCTATATAAGAAAAAATCACCTACATTGAATTGAAGGCTAGTTGTCTGAAGAGATTGAGCCAGATAAGGCTCTGGATATCAGAACACCAGACATGGATGAGGATGGAGAGACTACATGGAAAGTCAGAGATCTGTGAAAGCCGACATAGAGAACAGTAAAACCACTTCTCCCACTGAGCTCTGAGAACACTGGCTGGCTGCGCTTGTAACCTACCAGCAGGATATTAAATAATTCCCCTTCAGGGAAACTGAGAGATGTACACACTTTTGATAGTTGAAGTTCTCCCAAGAAAAAGCGCGACCTGATCACCATACAAAGAAGTCCAGCGGTGGAGATATACAAAAATGAGAAAAGGTAGGGTGTCCATGAATCAAGAAGAAGGGGCTGAAAACAATAGAGAAAAAAATTATTGAAAACTAAAATATGTCAAACAAATTAAAATTTCAATAAAGGTGTTGGAAAATGAAGTTAATAAATCCTCTCAGAACAGAAATGGAAAATACCGAGAAAAAAATTGAAAACATTAGATGACCCACATAATATATTCAATATCCAAACAATAAAAAGAGTTAGTGAAAAAGGAGTAAAGAAAAATATCAGTGTCACTAGAAGCTAGAATTCTGTATCAGTTCTAATTATTCATCAGATGTGTTGGTAGAATAACATTATTGAGTGGTTGTGTAGTGTATAGGTGAAAACATGGACTCTGAAGCCTGATTTCAGGCATTTATATGCTGGAGCAGCAACCCTCTTCATGACTCAGAATTTAAATTTAAAATCTTAAATTTACCTTCTCTCCAGGAAGTAATGATCAACTATATTACAGGGTTGTTTTGAGGACTAAATAAGTAAAGTATAAAATGCGAAAAGCAGCCTCCAGCAACTGGAAAGCTCTTAGCGTTAGTGGGACCAGCCAGGTGGTGTAGCGGTTAGGTTGGCACGTTCCGCTTCAGTGGCCTGGAGTTCGCTGGTTCGGATCCTGGGCGTGGACCTACTCACGGTTCATCAAGCCATGCTGAGGTGGCGACTCATTCACATAGAAGAAATAGATGGACCTACAACTAGGATATATAACTGTTTTCTGGGGCTTTGGGGAGAAAAAAAAAAAGAGGAAGATTGGCAACAGATGTTAGCTCAGGGCCAATCATCCTCAAAAAGAAAAATGATAAAGGTGACTGCTCACCTATGAAAAAATGTGTTGGCTACCATCATTATTTTATTTACAGACATCCAAGACCTCAAGAAACTGAGTTGTTTTCACTTCATTTTCAATGACCCATAAGATATGGTCCATTAAAATTAAAGCCATAAATTAAGGTAAGGAAAAACTGAAAGCCAGGAAACAGGGATCCAATGCAGGAAGGATTCGATGGGGACTCCTATGATGAGGCTGAATAGAGATCCTAAGGTGACAAAATAGCAGCTGTGTTGCAGGATTAGAGAACAGATTCCAGATTGGAGAAGAAAAGGAGAGGGCTTCAAGAAGTATTTATCTAAGAAAACAATTAAACTAATGAATTATGTGATGTGTGACCATAACGAAATTATAGTTACTCCTCTGGAGGGGAGTTGTGGGATGAATTACTAGCAAGTAACATTTAACCACATATAAGTAATAGATAAAATAATTATTAAATGCAGTTAAAAAGTTGTATGAAAAAGGAAATAGATTAGAAACATAAAATATCACTTTAATAATGAACACAATGGTAATCATAACCATGTGGACACTAAATATTGATCTAGTAAAAATATTTCAGTAATTTCATTGGGAACACTGTGTGTGCTTTTGGCGTGGTGGAA
Source organism: Tapirus indicus (assembly GCA_031878705.1). Lineage (NCBI taxonomy): Eukaryota > Metazoa > Chordata > Mammalia > Perissodactyla > Tapiridae > Tapirus > Tapirus indicus. The sequence continues at coordinate 68,514,295 of CM062927.1, read as the reverse complement.
GTGGTGTGGTTGACAGTAACAAAAGGAAATTCCCATTTTTTTCATAGTAGGAATTCATTGGATAACATCAGAAGCTGAAAAATTAATATATGGAGTATAAATATCTAATTGATAAACGTGGTTGTAAATTCCAGAAGAAATAGCTAAAAAAATTGAAGGCTTTAGAGAAGGGAAGGTTTGGAACAGGGATACTGCTACATTTGGTTACAAACCTTGAGTTATTTGATATTTTAAACTATGCACTTGTAAAACGTTTAATTTAAAACTACAGGACCATTGCTACCCATGTGGGTAATTTGTGTGAATTAGAAAAAAACAGTTCCTCTGGGCAGGCACAAGGGGTTGCAGAGCTGGGTGAATGCTGTGTGGGATAGATTTCAGCCCTGCTTGTACCCTCAATCAGGGACTCTTGATCGATGGAAAACCTGCGTAACCATACATGGCAGCCTTACACCAGGACAGTGGAACACTATGCAGCTGTTAAAACAGAATAAATTTGGACTTAATGTTGTGGAAAGTTGTTTACTGTATATTCAATGCTGGAGATAGATTATAAAAGAGTATTTGAAAAATCACCTTATTTCGGTTAAAATGACCTTTTAAAAACTATTCGTTTATTTTAAATTGCATTAATATTATGTTAATTATTCTCCACCTCAAAAGATAAATCTCACATTTTTTACAGCGTTCTATCTAAGTGATAAAATTGTGAATAATTTTAAACTACTTATTTTCTCATTTTATATAATGAAAATACATTTTTTGTGTATTTTTATGATAGCAAGATCTATCTTAAATAGGGAAAAGGAAATTCTAAATATCTCAATACTGAAAAGGGAATTTTGGCTGAAAAGAAAAAGTGATCTCAGCATATTGTCCTTTGCTAGGAAGCCATTAAACAAAATGGAATAGATTTTGGAAAGGTGAACTTGGAAAAGTCTTTAAAGAAAAACAATCTGTTGTTGCTGGGAAAATAATATTCCTAGAGGCTGTTGATGAGCTATTTCTTTCCAACTCCAAATGACAGAATGCACAGGCATTCGCTACATTTAGGGCAATACAGATAGCAGAGAATTAGAGGATACTGTCAATCATATTTCCTCCCAGAGGACTGTGGGAATCATTCAGACCACAGTTGCAGAGTTGTCCCTGTGGGGGCGTACTCATCTGTATGATGTTTTAAAGTGTAGACCAGGTGCCTGAGAAGACAGGGAATATGAAATGATCGTTGAAGAGGTAGATTAAGTTTTCCTCTTTCAAAATGCAACCTGTAAAATTTCATAAAGAGGGAACAGGTCAGTATAATCTATCAGTTTATCAAGACAGTTTATCAAAGGAAAATGGTGTCCAACATAAAGTGATGTATTACACCAGGATTAAAGTGCAAGAGATAAGTAGAGCCTCTATTCCCCTGACCACAGAGATATGCAACTAGTTAATGTGCACTTGATTTAATTTTGGCAAAAAAATTATCATTATCATGACCAGAGCTATGCTAGAAGAAGAAATTAATTAATCTGCAACAATGAAAGTTGCGATATAGAGGGGACCTCGGTAGAGGGGAGAAGGTAAAGAAATTTAGGAAGATATTGCAAGAGTCTAGCCATTAATAAATAGCTTTCATGTGTTAGTGATTGTGAGAATCTTGGAACATTTTCACCCAAACATTATTCAGTAATATTAAATTTGATTACTGCAAAAAGTGACCAAGATATCTGTGCAGAATGAAATTACAATTAAATTAGAATAAAACATTATTTCAAGAAGAATTGAAACAATTAATAAGAACCAGACATGAAATGACCAGGAGATAATTTGCTTTGTTACTTTATCCATACAGACATCAAAGGGCAGATTTAATCAGTCTTGAACACTGAGAAGCCATGGGCAATTTTAGACTATCAGACCAAAATGCTTTTCTCAGTAACATCTTCCTGTATAATAATTCCCCCATATAAAGAAAAGTTTCATTACACTTAACCTAATTTCAGTATGCTGCAGAGAAATCTCATTGACCCCTTTCTAAATCCCCAATGGAGAAACTGACAGCTGGCTTCCTTTCTTTAAAATATAACTATTTTTACATTTGGTAGCTATTATCCAGTATCCCCTCAACCAGCTTTCCTTCAGTCTCAATAATCCAAGCTACTCTAACCCATCCTCAGAGGCCAAATTTCCCAGCACTTTAATTATCTTTGTAGCTCTCAACTGACCACACTTCAATTTGACCACATCTCCATTTTGCTCCTGAGCTCAGAATTGAAGATATTATTCTAATAAGGGTTTGACCAGTGTTGAGTATAATGAGAAGATAATTTTTCCATTATAGTATTTCCCAGTATAATGCGTGATTATACTCTACATTTTTTTCACTCACAGTGTAGTGTTTCTAATTCATAATAGACTTGTGATATCCTATGAGATCTAGATCTTTTTCTATTCTAATTATAGATAACGTTAATGTATAAATAACTGAGATTTCATAATCTCTTAGGAGTGTTACTTTTATATGTTTATTTTTTCTTGAAACTATTTTGATCTTTAAATTTATAATACATGTTTTACCCTCTAAAATTTATAATTTATATCTTGGTATTAGTGATACAGAAAGAATGTAATCACTTGAAGAATAAAAAATTCTAACTTCAACTCCAGGTTCTGACTTTAATTAATCACTGATTTTGGAAAAGACACAACATTTTTTTTTCAGTATTTGCTCCATAAAATAAGAATGCTGGAAGAAGGGACATCTAAGATTTCTGTATTTCTAAAATCTTATGATTTATAAAAACTTATTTCCCATATCTAGGAAAAATATTAAATGAATATTTACTGAGTATCTGCTTTTTATGTGTTATACACTGTACTAGACCCTGGAATAAAGCAGTGAACAAAACATGCAAAAATATATTCTTTATAGTATATTTGGGGAGATAAATAATAATATAATAATACTTACTAGTGCTCAGAAGACAGGAAGTAAAGAAGAAAGCTAGGAAGTAGTGAAGGGGTGGATTTTTAAATAGAGTGGGCACGGGAAGTTACACTTAGATGATATGGGAGCAATAACCTAAAGAAAGCCAGTACAACTGTTATCAAGAGAAAGAACACTTTTTGGAAGAATGAACAAGTAAGAAAGTCTTGAGGAGGGAGTGTGACTGGCATATTTGAAGGACAGCAGAGAAGTGAGTGTGTCTGGAGCACAGTGATTGTAAGAAAGAATATTAAGAAATGAGATCAGATGTGTAATGGGGCAGAGGAGAGATTATGTACCTCCTCGTAGAGCATTGTGAAGACCTCACCTTCACTTTAAGTCAGTTAGGGACCATTGGAATGTTTTGAGGTCAAAACTGACAAGATCTAATGGTGTCACTGTGGATGCTCTATTAAAATAGACCAATATGGTGCAAGAACAGTGATCAGTTAGGAGACGTTGGCAGTAATTCAACTGAGACATTATGGTAGGAGGCTGCTGTGCAGTAACGTGGAACAGAGTAGTAGTAATAGAGGGGTGAGAAGTGATTTAGTTCTAAATATATTTTAAAGTTACCACAGACAGAATGTGCTGAGGGATCAGATGCAGGGTGCAGGAAAAAGAAAAGTATGCACAATGATTATGTAGTAATATAGATGTATGATAACAGTGTGGGCATCCTTTTGTAGAAGACTTCAGGCGCACCTAGGATTTGCATACCCTAGCAGTTTTTAAAGCTTTCATCTCTTATACATTACTAAAGGAGACAAAGATTTTAACATTAATCTATGAAAACAACATTTTTCCTGTAAATAAATAAAATGTATTATTTACTTGGAATAATTTTATTCTAATTAACTCACCTTTGTACCCTGCTTCCAGGTGGTGTATCTCTCTCTATCTCTATCTCTATCACTATCTCTATCTCCACATCTACAGCTACATCAATATCTATGCCCATCTGTATCTACATCTACAGCTACATCAATATCTATGTCCATCTGTATCTATCTAGGTAGAGATAAATTTAATCTCAAAACACAGTCTTGCATAAATAATAGACTGCTGAAATTAGAATTTGATTATCATCATCTACTCTCCAACCATCAATGCAAAACCTTTTTGCCACTCAGAGTTTCTACCTCTAAAACAAGCTCCCGCCCTCCTTTTCCTGATAAGGATGCAAAACCGGTCAATTGGTACAGATTCTCTAGAGGAAAATTGATGTCAAAAATCTCAGCGATTGCTATATTGAATTTTGCTAGTCAGTTATTAGATTATTTAAGGGAATCTTCTCAGTATCTCCAGATAATTTTATTCGTGGATTTAGCAGTCCACCCTCTGTGGGAAAGTCCTTTCAAATATTACTTGCTTTTTAAAAAATCTGGTCTGTAGTTCTCATCACTAAGAAAGAAAATATGAGGCTAATATTGCTATCAATCCTGTCAGATGCAGGAAATTCAAGTAGACTTTCAAGAGGCATGATAAAAACTGGCCTACGGTAATAATCATTGCACTTAAGGTCTGTTCAATTTTTTATTATTGCTTTCACTTTACACCCGCTGTGTTCATACTGTGCAGCTCTGAGAATGCATTAGCTGCAAGCACTACCACTTCCAACAGTTCAGTTAACAACATACTCCAGTTACTGGGAGTCATCAGGGCTCAGCAGACAGTGTTAAGAAAACACAGTTATTGAGCAAGGCTAGAGGATGCAAAAGAAATTTTAACTCAATCTTTGAGAATTCGCAGATATCCTTTTATATCTATTCTCATTAGAATCCTGGCCTTCTGCTTGAGAGACCTTGGCCAGAGTACAAATGAGGGTTTCTTTTTTATTATATTGTGACTGTAAAAATCTGCTTTTATAGTAAATAATTTTCATTTTAAACTTGAAAAGATGCAGGATGCTGTGTCTTGGTGGGGCGGACAAGCTCAAAATACACACACACACACACACACCGCCATCAACTCCCCAACCACCATCCCAATCTTCATTGTAGTTTTCTCTAAGGATTCACTTTGAGGTGATATAGGATGTTTTGCATTTCTTTTTATGGTTTTGTTAGTAAGACCCATTAACAATAATTCAGTATAGTAGTAAATTGTTTTATATTTCATTTGTGTGTGTTTGAGTTTGTCTTTGGTGCTCTGCTTAGATGGAAACATTTGACAATGACCAGTGATATGGTGTGTTATGCACAATATTTAAAATAAAAATGTGTGCCCCCCCGAACTTGTCATAACATGTGTGAGTCCCACTTTACTGATTTTTTTGGTTAAATGAATAAAGGGGACACTTGGAAGAAATATGTTACTTGGAGCATTAGATAACATAAGAAAATGTATTGGGGAGTAATAATTCATTTGGAATTGTTTTAATCATTTTAGTTAGCATGTTTCTAGGAATAAAACGTAGGATAAGGTCACTTACTTTTTCTATTTCATCATTCATTCATTCTTTTTATTTCTCCTATTTTATTGAATATTATTCAATGTCTCCTAAACATTCCAATCATGGAACACTTTTTTGTAATACCTATCACTGTTTTAAGGAATTAGCGTTCTTTAGTTCACACTTGAGGAAACACTGTGCCATAGTATATATGTTGATGAGGGAGCTCTGAATTAGAGTTCATTGGGCTGCTGGCAAAGGTATTCTTTGACCACTGGATTTAGCTCTTGCACTTGCTTGTACCATATGCTTTTTTCTTGGTTATTTGTGTTGTTTTTTTTATAGTTATTGAATACATTCCACTAGATGCTGGGAATGTAATAGTGAGTAAATACAGACTATCCTTGTGTTCATAGAGATTAAAGTTTAGTTGAGAACGCAAAAAAACTTGACCCTAAAATGTTTCAAGAGACATTATCTGAAAGACAAGGTATGAGTAGTCAGTGGAAAGCATCAAGTTCTGACTCTTTAAAACGAAAGTACAAGCGAGATGGAAACAAGGACAAAGGTATGGATATATAAGTCATCAGCATTGATAACTAATTTTTGGAATATCACCCATTAGCGATTAGCTATCTGATGTTCCTCATTTGTGACTTGTTGTTAATATTTAAGACAAATAATTTTGATTGATTGGATTACATAACCCAGCTCAGCTGCTTAAAAGCACTTTGCTCTCACAGCAGAGTGCTTGCATTCAACCTGGAGTGCTCATTGCACTTGCTGCTTTTGCATCTGAGATGAAGAAGCTTCCACTGTATCTTTCTTATCTCTTTCCTCACCATTGTAACACTAGCCCAGCTGACTTCACTCCTCCCTCGCACTCGTCAACTCTGGGGGAATGAGTCCAGCTTCAAGGAGTGGATGCTCTCACTGGGAATGTAGCACATCTAAGCTTAGCGGGTACGTGGACTAGTGGAGCACAGTCGTGGGCTGAAGTGAGAGCTGAACTGACATTGTGTTCTGTTGACTCTGTGTGAGTGTAGGCATCACATAATTTAAGCCACTGAGGTTATGGATTCTGTTTATGTAGTCTCAAAAATATTTAAAAAAAATTTTTAAGTTACTTACTGAAAATTTCTATTTTTATTATACTCTAATTTTCAGAAGATATTTATTTGGCCAAAATTGTCTTGCAATAAATGAGGAATTTAAACTATTGGACTGGGCATAAAATAACTTTAATGCAGTTTCCAGCATCTGCTTTTGTCCAGCATCCCTTCAGTTTTCTCTGATAAGTGGGTGCCATGTTTGCTTTGGGGAACCACAACTACCCTCTTGAATATACACTTGGTGAGACTATTAACAGGTGCTCATCCTCCTCCAGACACATGATTTGGGGCACATAACCCCAAAAGAATTTTTTTTTACATGAGAAGAGAAAAGTTGAGCTACAATAGCTGTGGGACAGGATTAAAATTTTAAATAAAATCGTGAAACAAGCTTCACTGAGAAGTACATATTTAAATAAAGACCTGAGGGAGGTGAGGGAAGAAGCCATGAGAACATATGGGAAATTGCAATGGCCCTGAGATAGTATGTGCCTGCTGTTCCAAAACCAGCAAGGAGGCCTTTCTGCAAAGGAAGCCGAGGGAAGAGAACTAGGAGATAAGACAGGACGTTGTAATGACTTTGTATTTTACTTGTAATTAGGTGAGAGGCCACTGGGAAATTTTAGGCAGAGGAGTGATATAATCTGACTTCTACTTTAATAGGATCATTTGGATACTATTTTGAGAAAAGAAAAAAAAACCCTCAAATGTAACAAGTGTAAATGCAGAGATATTGTTTTGAAGAAATGATAGATTATGTTATATGTTTGCATTTATTTGATCACTACCTGCTTTTGTAATTTCTTCCTGTAAGTAAAATATATTCTTCCCCAGTGCATTGACTGTGGGCATAGCAATAGGCCTGCTTTGGACATGGGCAGATGTGACTTTAGCCACATTTAAATAGAAGCTTTAAATGCACCTGTGTATAGTTAGACTTTGTCCAGCCACCCCATACTTCGTCTTCAGGCTACTGTCATCTTCCACGAGATCAGCATGCGACAGACAGTAGCAGTTCCTTCTTCCTTGATACTAGAATAAAAGAATGTGAAACTCATGCCCAGCTGTTCCACAATAAGCCAAGCTAGGCCCAGACAGGTCAACAGAGTCCACTGGAGCTACAGGCATCCCTAACCACCCATGGAATATGAACAAGAATAAATGTTTGTTGCTGAAAATCACCGAGATTTGTAAGGTTGTTTGTTGTTAGATCAAACCTGATTAATACAGGTTGGGATATGGGAATAATTCAGCCCAAAGATGATGGTGGCTTAGGTCAAGATGGTAGTGAAACAAACACAGTAAGATTTTAGATGATGTTTTGAAAGTAGAGACAACAGGATATGTGAGTTATTTCTTGAGAAAGAGACAAATCAGATTATTACAAATATTTGGAATCCTTGCTGGACTATGAATTTACTATTGTAAAAATATGCAAATATATTTCAATTTACAAAAAATTAGTCAATATTAATAAAAGCCTTTCAGGCACAAAATGCATATTTAATTAGGTTATAATTTTGTGGGTGACATATTTGGAAATATTTTTACTTTCAGAATATAGCCTGTTCATGACTGAAGATTATAGGGATCAAATCTTTGTGGTATTCAGATCCTAATGACTACTTTTAAAAGAATGGTGTAGCAGTCATATTTTATAAAACGTATGTTTATAATAAGCTTAAGATTATATCCTTCACGGTTAAACTTCCCAATATTTTGCATGCATTAGCAATATAAGCAGTTGTAAGATCATTCTATATTTTACAAAAGGTTTATAAAATCCTCTTCTGTTTAGCATCTATGGCTAGAAATGAAGACAACTTTGGTTCCTTTCTATAGCTATGAGACAGTATTTCCATACCACATCAATTGATATTTCATCAGAGTAAATGAGAAAACAGTGCTATTGTCTTTCTTCCACTTTTGTACTCTGAAATAGTTGATAAGCAATACTTAAGTAAATGTGGCTTCCTGGGAATATCATCATAGGTTTAATAAGAAATATAAAATGTATTAAGAATCTTAACTTGTCTCTGCATTCTTCCTCGATGACAAAACTTACTCTGAGAAATCATGACTAACAGACCAACATTTCACTCAGGCACAGTATAGAACAAATGCATTAACATTTAAATACATATATACCCTGAAAATATATGTTCACAAAATTAATGTGCCCTTCTGATTTCCCATGTTCCCCCCAAATTAGGACCTCTGATGTAGCACCATTGTGATTTCAGTAATGCTTTTCATTTTCACATTCTATACAGATCTCTTTATTTAGGGCAAAGAAAAGTGGCCGAAAATATACTCCTATCTTTAGATTTCAGTAGGGATTGTTTATTCTTCTAGAAGCATCTGACAATAGAGTGAGCCAAGTTCTTATTAAACAATCTCTCTTTATTTTCTTTGAATTAAATGGTTCAATGTGTCAAGTTTTTAGAGACTGCTTACCTCCTGGTCACACTGATCTATGTTAGCTATTTTCTAGACTGAACATCATCCTTTTCCTTAACTGATCAGTAGTGTGATTGTAATGGTAGCAAAACATTTCCCAAGATCCTGGCTCGGGTCTGTGAGAAAACATGCCTTTTTTTTCCGCCTATAATGTCCACATTGCTAACCACTTCCAACACTGCTGGGGATGAGATTTACAACTTGATAGTGCCCGGTTCAATATGTTAATATGCGTGTGCATGAGTGTGTGTGCATTTGATTAACTTTTTATAGAATATCTTCAGAATAATTGTGGATATAGACTAGCTGGTTTATGAGGATGAGAAAGCAAATGACTTCCATAAAAAAAGAGAGATTGCAATAATGATTTTAAAGGGGAAGACAATGGGAACATTTTAAACCACTTCCTAAGTCTCAGTTCCCTAGTGTGTACTGTACATACACTTACATGTACACTCCTTAAAGGAGTAACATTAATAATTCTCTAAAGTGCACAGCTTGTAAACAGTATTCCTCAGGTGTGACCAAGCCCTAACTCCGGAGCTTCTGCTCTTTTCAATGAACTACAGCCTAAAGAGAGAGCAGTGCAACACCCATTTTCAAACTCCACAGAAACCAGGACCACTCAATTGGCTATTACATTTTTTGGAGGCGAAAATCTATATGGCAAGCAAAAACATCTTCCATGGGGATGATTTCTAGTCTATAGCCAATGTATACTTTCTAAGGGTCTAAACATGAGAAGACATTTTATTTGTATTAAGTGGTTTAGTTTTGGAGGCATGGATAATGAGCACAGGCAAGACTAGGGAAAGACTGTCGCTTCTGATTTTTCAGAAGGAACGTTGATAGTTCCTTGCCAGTAGTTTGCCCATAGCTCACAGCAGAAAGCAGATAGAGTCTCATAAGGTCAAATCAAGAAAGCAATGTGAAAGGATAGATGGGAAAATCTGATGGCCAATGTGAGAGCATTTCCTTTTTGTATTCTGCATGCAGTTCTGTGATATATTTATTTTCCAAGTTGGCTCCATTACACATCATCCTCACAAACAAGATTCAGTTTTGCATTTTGCCTTTTGAATTAACAAAACCAATTAAAATAACATGATGGAGTTCTCTAACTCCCTCCTAGTGAAGTGTGAATTTCAGTGGAATTACTCTTGAACTGTTTGGCCAAACTAATATAGACCTCCTATGTTTTTTTTTTTCTTTTCTATTTAATATAATAAGTTCAGTCCAGTGCTATTTTCAAAGACATTTAATTTTCCCCAAATATCATGGGGTATCAGTCATTCTAAATTACTTTTACTCTTTGTATGTTGAACATTCCAACTTAACAGCTTAGAGCCAAGATAAAACTCTAAATGAAAAAGAACCTTTTCTCTACTAAGCATTTTGAGTATAAATAATTACAAATAATATTTCTAATATCTTTGTTTTTCTGTAAGTGTGGGTTAGCTGTGAGGTTTTGCAGTTTTTGATTTTCAGTTTTGTAATTGTTTTTATGGTTGGCTTGTTGGCATTTCCCATTGTTAAAAAAAGTGTGTATATTGGAATGAAATGATATTTAGGATCATGCTTTTTATTATATTATCTCCATAATTCAAATGAAATAGAATATTTATTATCTAGTCCATGATTTCCCCAAATGGTTTAATGGTTTCTATGGAATACATTTTTTCTGAGTGAATTAAAATATAATAGGTGTCCTGAAGGTTAATGCCTGTGAAAATGCTAAATTAAGTTAAATGAACTTCTTTACTGAAGAATTATCAGAAGTTTTTAATGAGCTATGTGTGCATTTCTTCTAGAACACCTCCTACTATGATCTAGCACCAATTTGAGAAACACTTTTATTTTCAGATCAGTCTATATCAGGCAATTCAGATAATGCATCTTATAAAAAGAATTAGTTGACTAATATTTGAGTGACTGTGAAATCTGAATAAATCCTTTTAACTTAAATTTCATTTATGAATTTATTCATCCATTCATTCTACGTACTTTGAGTACCTACAGTCTGCACTTATAGATACTGGGACATATAAAGATAGATTAGACTCAGTTCCTGCCAAAAGGCACACGCAACTGTGACAAATCGTTGTGTATGTCCCTGGAAAACTAGACATCAGAGTACATTTGAATGAGGAACTATCTATACCAAAGACTGCATCTAATGTTGTCTTTTAATAAATTAATAATAGTTCATCATGTTTAGAATATGCTGAGGAAAAATACCTAGGAGTAGAAAAAACCAGGAGGAAAGAGAGAGAGGAGAAAATATCCATAATAATCATCTATTTCAGAGAACTTGTGTCAGAATGGTTGGCCTTCTCCTGGATGTTCTGACATCTTAAGATAGCTTATAGTAGTGGGTTAAAAGCTGTAAGAGTTCTGTGTTGTGTTCTAAATCAACTGGAAAACAGTTGAGGGTTTTTTATTCTTTTTACATGGATGCAGCAAGGAGTGCTTAGAAGTGGAGCATCCTACCAGTTACTTTCCTGAGAATCAGCAAGTGCGGGATATTTGAGCTTTGTGTTTGTGGATTGTTCTCCCCCTCCCATACGGCATTGCCAGGAAGCTATTCCTCTTCTACCAGTATAATGAAGTTCCTTACAGAGAAAAGAAACATTGCATCCTTTTTATAAGTGGGTAGAAAGAGAAAGTTTGCAAATGAAAACTGGAGGAGAGATTGTAGCGCTTCGTTAGTAGTTTGCCGTGGCAGGAGATGGTACAGAAACTGGAGGGAAACATAAGGGGAAACATGAGAAAAATTGTCAACATTTTCTTGATGATTTTCTGATTATTCATACTTTAAGACTTTAGAGACCCTCTACAGAGAAAAAAAAAAGCACATTCAGCACAGGTAAAATGCACTCACTTTCAGAGTGCTCCTGGACCTCCGGAAGAACATTCAAGCCTAGGAAGTCCTTGCACATCATGTTAAAAAGCCCTGATGTAGAAGAAAAGAGGAAGACAAGAAGAGGATATAAGATGTTATAAGAGGAAAAGAGCAGTAAAACGTATTTTGGGTGAGTGCAAAGAGAATTGGCTGAAAGAAATATGTAGTTGGTGCGGGCAGAGGGGTGGAGGGATAAAGAGAAAGATGGAAAAGAGAAAACAGAAAAATAGTAAATATAAAGAAAATATTACGAAGGTTTAAAAAAAATTCCTGGACACAGTGGGAAAAATTGTTGGAAATGCCATAATTTGCAGTAAGACTATACACATTCCAGTACTACCTGGAGCAACCTGGATGATAAAATATCGTTTCACAATATTTGAAAGAGTAGGATAGTTTAAAACAGCAGGGCGAGAGTGAAAATGCTAAATTCCTGAATCACATCAGACTCGTCAAAACTTACCAATTCCTGATTAAAGGAGGAATGGGTATTGTGAAGGAAATACAGTTATAGAAAGTTACCCTAGCCTTAAAATCCAGCTTTTGAGTCATTCAAACAAATCTCTTCTAAGGAGTGATGGAAGTAAAATTACCTTTAGATGAATATTCATTTTAATCAAAGTAAATCATGCTCATGATTTTTAAAAACTCAAATAATACTAAAGGAATTTTGGTAGCTGCCACAGTGGAGAGTGATTACTTCGGGTGAGGAGAATTGGGAAGAAGCCCTTGTAGCCAGTCTATTAATATTATTTGGTTAATATCTGCATCATATCGAAACCTGCTGTTTGAAAACATGCAGTATTAATATATGTCAATGCCCATTTGCTTCTTTTGTGAGTTTTTCTGATTCCTCAATCCCATGGCTCCTTTATTGGTCTGCTCTCAGTTTTTTTTTTTTTCCTTCATAAATGAAGATTGAAGTTTATAAGTATATAAGAGCTAATTCCCTATTTTTGTGGAATGCAATTTCTAGTAGTTTTGTTGGTAAAAACAGAATTTATTATGTTGTCAATCCTCAAAACTTCTGTATCTTGAGTCACAAAGCTTCAATCTGAAATGGTTGACTTCTATGTCTGGTACATATGTTTCATCCGGGGAGCTCTCTTCACTATCGTATTGGTGATTTCCTCTAATTCTCTCCTATATTTCATCTCTTTATTTCCTATATTTCCTGTATATAGGAACAGAGGAAGCTCTGTTCTAGTTTACTTCCTCTTCTGATGGTGGATATTACCCAGAGGCCTCTTTTGCACAGATAACAGGATGCAAATATTTTGAGTCCATACATGTCTGAAAATGTTTTTATTGTGCTCTAAACTTGATTGATAATTTAGATGTATTTAAAATTCTAGACTAAAAATGATTTTCTTGCAGAAATATAAACCTATCACTCCCTAATCCTTTTGCGTTCAGTATTCTTTTCAAAAGGCCCAAAGTCATTCTGAGTTTTTGAAACATTGCCTTTTCCCTAGAATTTCTGCTGAAGACAGTGATCTGGCATTCTACCATGACGTGTCTTAGGGTGAATCTAATTTTATCCATTCCTCTACAAACCCAGTGTGTGTCTTCACTATGGAAATTTGTGTCCTTCAATTATAAGACAGTTTCCACTTTTCTGCAGCCTTTAATATATTCATGTGATTTCTCACATTTATTTAGTTAACATGTTGAGGTACACTGATGCATTAGACATGTTAAATAAAGCTTGCATTACTATGATAATTCCTATTTGTTTATGATGTATTATCCTTTTATGTAAAGTTGGAGTCAATTTGTTAAGATTTTGTTCAAGAATTTCACCTCCATATTCATGAAAAATATTGGTCCATGCTTTTTCCTTTCTGTAATGTCCTTGTCAAGTTTTGATGATAGGGTTATGCTTGCCTAATAAAATGAGTTGTAGAGTGATTCTTCTCCCTCTATTTTCTAAAACATTTTTTGTAAGAGTGGTGTTATTTATTCTTTGATAACATTGCCAGTAATAAGATATAGACTTGTGATTTGGGGAATGTTCATAACATTCAGTTTCTGTAATAGAAATAAGGATATTCATAATTTCTATTTCTTGTGTCAGTCTTGTTAAACTGTATTTCTCAAGAAACTTATCCAATTCACCTAATTTATTAAATTTGTTGGCAGAAAATTACTTACTGTACTCTCTTATTATCCTTTTAATATTTATGGGATCTGTGGTGACAACATCTATTTATTGCTGATAATGTTGATTTGTGTTCTCTTTTTGCTAATCAATCAATTTTGTTGATGGTTTCAAAGAACCAGGATTTGGCTTTGTTGATATTCTCTATTGTCTGTCTGTTTTCTATTCTATTAGTATTTTTTCTTAAATTTATTTCCCTCTTTCTACTTATATGGGTTTATCTGGCTATACTTTTTCTCACAGAAGCTTAGGTCACTAATTTTAGATATTTGTCTTCTTTTAATATGTGCATTTAAAGCTAAACATTTCCCTCTAAGCCCTGTTTTAGCTTCACCATACAAACTTTGATATGTTCTATTTTCATGGTCATTTAGTTCAAAGTTATCAATCTCTGCTTTTTGTTGGAAGTGTTTAGACCACTAATATTTTGTATAATCATTAGTATGTCTGGATTTAACTCTATTATTTTGTTATTATTATGAATAATTATTTTGGTTGTCCTTTTTGCATTATGAATTTCTTTCCCTTTCCTGACTTCTTTTGGATTATTTAAATTATTTTTTCTGTTTCTTTCTTTTCTTAATTTCCATTTCATTTATTTACTGGATTTTATTTATGTATATATCTTTGTATTTTTTCAAACTCATCTGTTATATGGATCTCTCCTTTCACAGTCTACCTAATGTTAGTATTGTACCACTTTGTGTAAAATACAGAAAACACCAACTTTACAAGCTTGTTTATTCCCCTCTCACCAACCCTCAATTTATAGTTTGTATATATATTACATACCATATATTGAAAAAAATAGGTAATGCTAACATTTTTGCTTTAAACAGTTGTACATATTTTAAAAAAAAACTGAGGACAAAAATCAATCTTTTATATTTACCACTTTGTTGTTCTACCTTCATTCCTGAAAATTAAAGGTTCTCTCTTATATTGTTTGTTTCTTATGAAGTTCCTATCAGACGACCTCTTATATAATATAATCTGTTACTTGGTTCATCTTAGCAAGAGGTTAATTTAAAGAAACTTTTAGGAGATACTATATTCAAATTCAAAAGTTATTGACCATCTGAAAACCATATATTCATAAATTACTCCTCTGTAGTCAAGAGCTTTTCAGAACCTCTATTTTTTTCAGCCTCCACGTCTCAGCTTCTGTATCTACCTTCCTACTCACCTTTCAAGGAAGCCTCCAGAACTGCTCCTTGTGTACCACCCCACTTTTTTTATTTTATGGTTTCACTACCTGCTTTCCTCATAGGATTCAAAGCCAAGATGGGTTGAGATTGAGACCTAAAAGCAATCTGGGAATAAGTGTAACTATTTCCATCACATTAGGAGTTATAATGGCCCTTATGGTTAAATTCGTAATGTAATTGTCATTTATAATTTGCCTCAATAGAGATCTTCATTCCAAATTCTCATACAATTAGTTACAAATAAAATTTGAATGCACTATTTGTTTTCGGTGGGGTTTTTTTGGTAAGGAAGATTGGCCCCAGCTAACATCCGTGCCAATCTTCCTCTATTTTGTATGTGAGACACTGCCACAGCATGGCTTGATGAGTGGTGTTTAGGTCTGTGCCCAGGATCTGAACCCCTGAACTCTGGGTCACTGAAGCAGAGCACATGAACTTAACCACTCTGCTGGTCCCCACTAGTCATTTTTTTTTTAAGTTTGGAATTTACCAGCATTTTATTTACTTAACTGTACCTTTCTCCCTAAAAATTTACTAGACTGCAAATTCTTCATAAAGATCTCTGAAGTAAGAATTTTATAAATTCTCAAAGCGAGAATTTGTAGTGGTCAAGAACAAATTTGTAAATAGAATACCAAATTATTATCCCAGTGACACATGAATAAAACAGCCACCTGAAACCAAGATTTGGAAAAGTTTGTGAATATACAGGGCTTGGTTCCAATAACGATATTGAACTTTGCTTTTAGTTCTGGATCTAAGTGGCAGTTACAGGATCATTTAAATGTTCCTAATTGCTGAAATATAGTTAAGTGAAAAAGACAGCCACTCATGGGCATTTGAGTGGTTGTTTACCCTGAATATTGCAAGCATCTAAACCTACAGATTTCAACTAAATCCTACATCCTTTCTCAAATAGGACATAGCTTTGCATAACTTCCCGGTAAAATACCTTTTTGGGAAGAAGAGAGAGCCCCATGCTAGAATGTACACTTCCATTTCATTTTTATTTGTTGCTAGTCAAATGTTATAATTAATTCTCATGGAATGGAGAGTGGAAAAAGTTTTCTGCATATGTGTGCATGCGTGTGTGTGTGTGTAGTAGTAAATACTAAGGCACTATTTTCTTATGAAGGAAACATCTGTTTCCCTTCAAAATGGACAGAACTTTGTTAAGGATTCTCTTTCCTGGCTGCTGTTAGTGTAAAATTTAAACCACGGGGCAGCATATTTTCTACAAGCTGTTTTGTTTTCTCTTTCCTAGTATAAACATACATTGACACATTCATATACAGAGCCTTAGTTCAGTGTGTTTGCTTTAAAGTTCTGAATGATACTGCATTTATTTTTAATATGCTACTACATCGTAATTGCTGGTCTTTTTCACGGGTTAATTTCCTTCTGTGTTATTGTTTATTCTTCACTTGCAATCTGTCCAAGACAGCATACTAAGAATCCATCAAGAATTAGGAAATGTGTTTAGTTCGAATGGGATAATGCTTTGGCAATTCCTGTTTTAAAAGAGCAAAGTTCATGGATGTCAGTGATGTTATCCATTAGATAACAATAATTGTTGATGTGCTGTGTTTTAGTATCAAAGTGGAGAAAAAATGTATCATGTGAGCATCTCTCAAACTGTTAGTTCAAAACCAGTATTCTGAAAGTTGTTGTAGTATAACTAAATTTTAACTAGATTTAGTATAAAATTAGAAAAGTGTTTGAACTCAAGACCCTTTCCTTTCCAAATTACATAGTTTTAATGATTATTCAACTTTTAATTAAAGATTTAAGCAATTTATTCTCAATAAGTATTGTAACTATTAAGATTAATCATAACTTGTAATAGCTTTTAAATTAACAGGGCCTTTCGTTTAACAAATCTTTGTGCAGTAGGGCAAGAAATAATTACATTTTATTTCTCTTAAATGTGTTAGTAATTAACATTTCTAATTTTTATGTGAAATAAATGCTTTGATTTACATATAAAAGGACATTAACAAAGACTGCACATGCTGTAATTTAAACTGAATTCACAGGATATACCTATTCATTTGTTAGCATCAAACTTTTCCTTAAACCTTTGACTGTACTTGTGATTGTCTGAAGATGATGGGATTTTCCTGATAAAAATACTCTTCAGAGTATGTTCTAGAAACTGATGGGTAAAACTCTGAAATAAAGTAACTAAGGTTGAAAAGTGCAAATAACAACCCCAAAAATATAGACGTGGCCAGGTTCGGAGTATGTTTCATTGCAACGACACAGAAGCACCTTGTATACACTTTAGAAGATAGTTTATTGATCCAAGTGTCTAGACAGGTTTTAGTTAGTAAAACTAAGACATAAATTACAGGCCAGTACCATATCCCATCACTGGAAAAGGTACTGAAGTATTACTAAATGTCATCTTGGGGTTTTTGAGCATACCTTACTACGAATTACTAACCAGAGTTCAGTATGTCAGATCAATATGAACCAAATTTTACTCATATGACAATTGATTGTTTGCTAAATGCACAAAGACAAATTGCTTTCCTAAGCAACCAAAAGCGATATTATACATAAAGACATAAAATTAAACTTGTAGGTCTCAACTAATTCTTATAATTCAAGCCATATATAAAGTTTTCAGTATATCTGGTGACCAATGAGGCCCAAATTAAAACAAATGTTCCCAAGTTTGATAAATGAATGATATTGCTAATTGACTGCTTTAGATGGCATTTCTCATTAAAATATTCAAAGTGTTCAAATTAATTCTCTGGATTTTTTTAAATTAGTCAAATTAAAATACATTTTAAAACAACAAACAAAATGTTCTATACATTATACTTGAAAAAAATTATTCAAAAATGTTTTCACTTCTAAATCTGTACAAAATGGCAAAGTTATTTCATTTCTGTAGATTCAGAATCCGTCATAAATATGAATCACAATGCTTTTTCATGACTTTTGGGAGAAACCATTTAAGTAATAAAAATAGAATCAGAGTAAAAATGTCATTCTTGTCAACATTTGGCTTATGGGCTCACACTCTGTCTTCTCAACATTTCTGTTTTTATTGGCAATAAAAAGAAGAGGGTTTAAATATAAAAGCATGCAGTACCATAGATGCATAGTACCAGAACAAAGGCTTGTTCTGGAAGATTCTAGTATAACTGCTTTAACTGTTTAAAACTTAAACATTTCTTTTAACGTTTCATTCCAACAAGGCCACCCTACAATACCAACCTGCTCAGACAATTCATTAAATTCAGGGGGAATAAAATCAGTTAGACTAGGTTTTGCCACAAAAGAAATGAAATAACTTGTTGCTTGAATTTGCTTTTATTTTACTTTTGTTTTAGCATAATGAGGATAAATGATAAGATTAAGTATGAAAACCCTTGGATAATATAAAATAGTAAAATATATATGTTTTTAAGATTAATAACTTTTTATTCTAAAATAATAAATTCATTAAGTAATTGTGGCATGAAGTAAATAACTTAGTGTTAAATGTCGAAAAATAAGAAAAATTTTAGGGGCCAGCCTGGTGGCATAGCAGTTAAGTTTGTGCATTCTGCTTCAGTGGTCTGGGGTTCTGGGGTTTGAATCCTGGGTGTGGACCTATTCACTGTTCATCAAGCCAAGGTGAGGCAACATCCCACATGGAAGAACTAGAAGGACCTACAACTAAAATACACAACTATGTACTGTGACTTTCGAATGAAAACAGAAAAAGAGGAAGATTGGCAACAGACTTATCTCAGGGCCAATCTTCCTCAAAAAAATTTTTTTTCAGTTAAGGAATAAGCAGAACAGGTTCTTGGCTTGGTATATTAACTTCCACTAGAGTACAAATTAGAGAAAAGGAACAATAAAAATATTATTTCCTCCTACTTGCCTTTTCTTTCTGTTTAGCCTCATAGTTTACATGCATTTTCCCTCTAAAGTTACTTACATTTGAATATTTTAAATGATAATGATGCCTCTGATTGATTTTAACCAATGCGTGTGGATGAGAGGATGGGGAATATATAACGAATGATTAAAAATAACCAAAAACTCTTTGCTACTCTTTCCGTTAGAGGAGCATATAGGAGTCTAATTCCCGTCAGCTAAAATCTTGAATTACTTTAGTGACTTGTTATCTTGATAGAATGTAGTGGAGACTAGGTAATAGGAAGCCCTGCAGCTTCAACCCAGGGCTCATGGAACACTCCCTCTGACCCATCATGAAAGAAGTCCAACAACCCGAGACCCTAATGGAGACTCCAGAGAGCCAATCAAGTCTACTATTGATTCAGTCAAAAGACTCTTCTTATATTAGGGATTTTCCCCCTAGGCTTTACATTGGATTCTTATAGTTTGCACTTTTCTGTTAATATATCTCATCTATTTATGCATGTCACCCACCTTTTCCATTAGATCCTTTAACATAAAAAATATAGCTATTTTAACATGATTATCTCATAGTGGGTTGTGGTTCACTTGTGAGTCAGGTGCTTTTGATTGTTTTATTTCTTCACAATGTGTTAGGGTATATTTTTTCATTATTTTATTGTATATATCACAAACATTGTGCTTTTTTTTTTTTTTACTCAAATGCTGGGTATTACGTATAAAACAGTAAATTCTTTTTTTTTTTAATTTTTATTTTGAACTTTTTTTTTTTTTTTTTGCTGAGGAAGATTCGTCCTGAGCTAATATCTGTGCCAATGTTCCTCTATTTTGTATGTAGGTCACGGCCACAGCATGGCTGCCAACGAGTGGTGTAGGTCCGCGCCCAGGCACCAAACCTGGGCTGCCGAAGCAGAGTGTGCCAAACTTAACCACTAGACCACGGGACCAGCCCCTAAAACAGTAAATTCTGATGTAAAAAGTGTCATATCTTGAATTAGCATGCCTTTTCTTCTCTCAGGGCATTAAAGTGGGAGTTGAGATAGCCTCGGCCAGGGATAAAGTTGGGTTTTCTTTCTACTTTGACTATAGTTAATGTCAGTGATCCCAATCTTCAAATTCCTCCAGTGGTGGGCTTTCATCTACTTATGCGTAGGGTAGGGACTTTGGTATCAGAGGGTTTTCTCAGTTTTAGTTCTCTACCACCAACTTTTAGCCCTCTTTGTCTGTGGGCAGGCACTTCAGAGGTGGTCTTTATTCATGCTTCTGCCCTTCCCCAGCCTTAGATTTCTCTGTTAGGCTCATGTTAGGAGTAGGGGTATTCTTGTTGCTCTGGTCCAGCTTCAGTCTTAAAGAGGCTCTTTGCACCTGAGCCAAAATTATAGGAGCTTTCTCAGTGTTTTTGCCCCTTGTAATGGCAACCAAACTTTGCTTTGTATTTGTAGTTAGTCTTGCACAGACATTTCCTTCCCCTCTCTCAGTAGAATAAGACCTATGCTTGGTAGCAGTAGAATATCTTGAGCCTAAGATAATTCTTCTACTTCTCCTTCAGGAAGAGAGCACTTTATTTTTCCCACCCTTTTCCTAGCCACATATTGTCTTTGCCTTTGCCCAGGGAGCACTAGTCTACTCTCCCTCTGTGACTTAGGGCTCCTCCAAGAGAAGAGTTCAGGGAAATGAGTAGTGTTTTGTGCCTGGGCCCCCACAATAGCTGATCACTTCCTGCATGCTTGCCATTGCTGACAGAGGCTCCTCTCAGTCTTCTCTCCTGCCTCCGGTCTTTTCTGTAAGCACCCAGTAGAGGTGTGTAGGAAAAAACTTATGAGAGAGTAACAACTCCACTTAGGTCTGTGGTCCCTAGCTATTCTAGAATGACATGCTCTCCTATACTTGACCTTTCATTAAAATTTTGGGATTTCTTCTTATCCACTTACATAGAGGATTGTGCTTCTTCTGCCAATGCTCTACCACAGGTGATGCAATTTGTGCATCCTGACTCTTCTTGGACTTGCTTCTGTTTGGAAATCAGGTTACTTGGTTGCTTTGTGCCCTCAGCTCACTGATGTTATAATATTTTATAACATTATTAATAGTGTAATAATATAATATTTTAGTTTATCTGGGCTTTTCTCATTGTTATTGTGAAACCAACATTCTTTCAAGTTTTATTGTCCAAAATGGAAGTCTGGTAGGTTGTTTCTGTAGCTGTATCCGCAAAGTAATTCTGAAGCTAATTAAGAAATCTTATAGAATTGAGCAAATAAATAAATGTATGATGTTGTTGGAGCCAGAATTCTCACCGTGGAGCAAGAGGGAAGGCAAGTAATAACCCTGTAAGAATGGAATCATGGCTCATTGCTGAATTTTTTTCCAGAAAGATATAAATTAGCAAAGAAAAAGCATTTTGGCAGCCTTTTTAATACCTAAAATTATGTAATTTTTGACACTCTGGAATTCTATGATATTTAGCAATGAGACTCATTGAAACTAATATTGAATATTAATATAATATTTGAGAAAATAAGCCATTCCTTTCTCATCTGTTTCCAAATGTTTTCTTGAATACTAGAAATAAACAATATAATTTATCAAAGCAAATAATTACAAGATAAAAATACCTTATTGCATAAAAGAGTAAGTCACTTTTCCTGTATTTGCTATGCTGAACATTGTAATTGGACACACTCATGTAATCATTTTTACATATATTTTATATATATATTAATCATTATATATATATATAATTACGTATGTATTATTTTTGACAAAATGCTACTCTTCCTTAGGTTTTCTAATAGGAAAACCATCATTCTACCATCAAAACACATTCAATCCATTGAATGGAGTGAGATTGGGAAAGAGAAGACTGAATGTATCTGAATAAAACTTTTAAATCTAGATAATTTTTTGTCTTCTCTGTGAATTATTTTTCAGCAGCACATCTTTTGAGATTTTTTTAAGACTTGAAGTGAAAGTAAAAGAATCTGTTCTTAGAAGATTTACAGACAATTTCACTAACTCAAGTGATCTGGATAGCTGGTGCAAGTATCTGAACCTTTTAACTTTTTCTAAAGCATCCTCTGTCTCCGCTAAAATCTCCATTATTTTGCTGGTCATCTCTCTTGTTAACTGCTGTATCTTCAACTCTATTCACTCTTGATTTCTCACACCTACTTACTTATTATAAACTTTTGTGTCTGCCTTTACCAAAGTATGAAGTTTTATTCATTTTCCAATCTACCAGAAAAATCAAAGCCAGAACCTTTTTTTGATTAATATAACCTCTTTTCTGGATTCACAATATTTGACCTCCCTCACATCTAACCTTTTCAAACTCTATTCCTTCTTCTTTTCTGGTTGATCTGATCGCAGTAGGGGAGTTCACAGAGTAGAATCAAATCATATCTGATTGAAACTAGCAATCTCTATCAACAGCCTTTGTTGCACATCACACCACTTTTTGTAATCTCTTTTGCCCATTTTACTTATAAAATACTTTTCTACCTATCTGGTCGAGCTGTTGTGAGGACATTAGTTTAGTGAAAACCATTTTTTACATTACATTGTGTTCTTGGGAAAACGTGCTTTATTTGGCTCATTTTGGGGAGCAGATCAAAGTCTTAGTGGAATGTTATATATGTGTCCTTGAGCACTTGAAAAGAATGTGTATTCAGTTATTGTTGAGTGGAGTTTTCTAAAAATGTGAATTAGTTAAAGTTAGTTGATAGGTTATTGAGGTCATCTACATCCTTACTGGTTTTCTGCCCATTTGTTCTATCAATTACAGAGAAAGAAGTGTTTGCAGTTTCCAGCTATCATTGTAAATATATCTGTATTTCCTTTTAGATCTATCAATTTTTGTCTCATGTGTTTTGAAGCCCTATTGTTAGAAACATACACAATTAGGATTGTTACATCTCTTTGAAGAACTGACTCTTTTATCAGCATGTAATGTCTCTCTTTATCCCTGATAATATTCCTTATTTCCGTGAAGTTTACTTTTTCTGAAATTAATACAACCAGTCCTGCTCTTTTTGGTTAGTGTTTGTGTGGTATATCTTTTTACATCCTTTCATTTTTAAACTATTTACTTTTTAATTTGACTTGGATTTCATTAAAACAAAATCCCAGCTTAATATTATGTTAATATTAATTAAATAATAAATTAAATAAAATTAAATATAATATTAATCAGTTTATATGGCATTCATTGTTGTTTGTCCTAAGTAAATAAATATTATGTTTCTATCTGCAGGTATCTGTCCTGTTCTGAATGTGAGGGTGATTATTTGCCCTGTGACCTCAGTTCTTTGATGGGTTAAAGAAAGATCATTAATTTGTAGTTTGTTCTTTGTTTCTGGTTGTAAAGAGCAAGTGATGCCTTTTCCAGCTCTCTATGTCTCTAAGTTATTTTATTCCTCTAAAAAAAAAATATATATATACACATTGCTTTACTTTTTTAGCTGGGTAATTTAGTACAATGTTGGTTAGACACGGTGATAGTGAACATCTTTATCTTTTTTCCAATTCAAGAAATTAGCTTTAAATTGATCATTATCAAGTATTTTTTTGTTAGCTTTTTGTAGATTCCCCTCATTAGATTCCAGAAATCCCGTGTAATCACAGTTTGCAGTCATTATCTTTAATGTTTACTTTAGTTAAATTTTTTGTCTGTATATATTGAGATGATCATATGATTTTTTAAATCAATTTTGATCTTTAATGTGGTGACTTACAATGATATTCAGATATTAAACTTACCTTACATTCTTGGAATTTAGTTGTATTATACATTTTTAAACTTCTTTTAGTGCTACTTTACATTTTGTCAATAATTTATCTTACTTAAATTAATGAGAGAGGTTTTTCTGGAATTTTCTTTTCCAGTATATTTTTCCCAAGTTTTGGAATCCAACTTATACTGGCCTAATGAGTTGAAAAGTCTCCTCCTTTTCTATTCTCTAGAAGAGTTTGTGTAAATTGGTGTTGGTTATTTCTTCCTCAGATGTTTGATAGAACTCAGTGTTATAGTATTTTGTACCTGGATTTTTTTTGTGTGCAAATACTTTTCATTAAATACACTTATTTTAAAGATACAAAACTATCTCTGTTATATTTCTTTTGAATGTAATTTAAGTGTTTTTCTTAAAAAAGGTGCTTATTTCATTTAATTTCCATTGTATTTGAAAATATTTACTCATAGTATTCTACAATTTTCTGTTTAATGCCTGAAGATTGGACAGTGGTGATCTCTTTTTCTTCCCTGAAACTATTGATTTCTGCCTTTCTCCTTTTTCTGTTGATTGTATTTGCCACTGGTATTTCAGTTTTACTAGTCTCTTCAAAGAACCAACTTTTTGGCTTTGTTGATGCTTGTATTATATGCTTGTTTTATAGTTTATTGTTTTCTGCTCTTTTCTTTATTATTTCATGTATTCTAATTCATTTGATTCTTGAGATCAATACAGAGGTCATTGGTATTCAGCCATTTATATTTTTTGTAAATCTGATATAAGGATATAGATTTCCCTCTAAACACTTCCTTTGAAACATTACATAAATTTGATGTAACATGTTTTCAGTATCATTCAGTTAAAAATATTGTCTAATTCTAATTGTTAATGATTTTTAAATCCATGGATTATTTATATTGCTTAGTTTTCTAATATTTAGAGATTTTCTTGTTAACACTGAATTTAAAGTTATTTCAAGAGTAGAGAGGCACAATTCTCTGTATGTCTTTAATCCTTTGAAATTAGATGAGATTGGCTTTAGGCCCTAAACTGTGGCCCCTCTGGACATTTGTTCCACATGAACATGAAAAGAAAGTGCATTCTGCAGTTGCTTTATGCAGTGTTTCCTAAAGGCAATTCAGTTAAAACTTTTAGTTAAAGTTTTCTAATCTCCTATCTCCTTACAGATTTTTTGGTAGTTTTTTCATAAGTTACCAAGAAAAAATGTTCAAATCTAATATCACTGTTGCTGATTTTTCTATTTCTCCTGATCTTGTAAAGTTTTGCTGTGTATATTGTATATGTTTACAGGAGTGCACAAATTTAAAATTGCTATATATCCTTAGGATGTTTTTATCTTTATGAAATATACCACATAATGTCTTATAATGATTCTGTCTTAACATTTAATTTGTCTGTTATTGATATGTTTTTACAAGGTATTTTCTGTTAGCTTATGTGTGGTGCAACTTATTCCACACTTCTACTTTCAAAATTTTTCTGTTGTTTTTTGTGTGTGTGAGGAAGATTAGCCCTGAGCTAACATCCGTTGCCAATCCTCCTCTTTTTGCTGAGGAAGACTGGCCCTGGGCTAACATCTGTGCCCATCTTCCTCTACTTTATATGGGAAACCGCCACAGCATGGCTTGATAAGTGGTGTGTAGGTCTGAGCCCAGGATCCAAACCTGCGAACCCCTGGCTGCGGAAGTGGAGCATGTGAACTGAACGACTATGCCACCAGGCAGGCCCCTCTGTTCTTATTTTTAAGGTGTTTCCTTTTAATTATCATCACAAAGTTTCTTTCTTAAAATATAGGCTGGTAAAAATCTTCTTTAAACTGGAATCTGTTTTTAATTTCTATTTAATGTAGTAATTGATTTATTTTAGTTTAAATCTATAATCTTTGTCTCACTTATTTCTATATCCTTTTCCTCTCTCCTTACTTGACCATTTTTGGCTTAAGCAAGTGTCTTTTTTTTTTTTTTTAATCATTCCTGGTTTTCTTCTTTATTAGGTATGTGTCCCTTTTATTTTATTCTACTTTAGTGGTCACCCTAGATACTATAAGTTCTTTCTCTTTCTTATTTGATTTCTACATAAAATACTCATTTTACCAATTTTTGGATGGCATAAGGAGCTTAGAACACTATTTCTTTTATTTGCTCTCTCCTGTGGTGTAACTATTTTCATTTATTTTTACTCAACTCATAGTTTACATTTGTCAAGATATTATTGCTATTTAATACAGCAAATTCTCATTTATTTTTTTCTTATATCTATCATTTTCTTTACTTTTAATTCCTTTTTGTATGTCCTTGCTTAAAATTTTCCCAGAAAAACTACTAAACATCTCTTTCAGTTCATACATGCTTAAAATATCATCTATCAATTTATTTATTTTACTTTAATTTTGAAGGGTAATTTCATTTGATGTCGAATGCTAGCCTGGTACTTATTTTCTCTCAGCACTTTGATCTTATCATTTTATTATCCCCAGGCTACCATCATTTTCATGGTGAATTCAGCTGTGAGAATTACTTTGCTCTTTTGAAGGTAATACATCTTTTTGTCCTCTCTTGGTGCTTTTATAATTTTCTCCTTGACTTTGGTTTTAGGAATTTTACTCTGATGGTTCTAGCAGTGGCTTTCTTTGGATTTATCCCACCTGTGTTTGTAGAACTACTGAATTTGGGAGTTTTCGTCTTTTATGAGTTTAGAAAATTTTGGCCGTTATATTTTCTAATAGTGTTTCTTCCTCTTAGGTCCTTTCCTGTTTTGGGACTCCATTTATACCTGTGTCAGAACTTTTCAGTATTTTTCCTTATATGTAATGTTCTAGTAAGTATGTTTTAAACTTTATTCTCTACATCTGGATATTTTCTGTTGATTCAATGATCCCATCTTCTTTTACATCTAATTTGCTGTTAAGTCTTCTAGTGTTTTATGAATGCTAATTGCTGTATTCTTCAGTTTTATACTTTCCATTTAATAGTTATTTTTATAGTTTCACTTTTTTAAGTGAAAATATCCCTCTTTCATCTTTCGTTTTTCTCTGATAACTATAATTTTTGGATTGCCTCTGTGTTGGATTTTATTGTTTGTTTGCTTTTCCCTTTTTAGTCATTTGATTTTGTCTTCTGGCATCCCAGACATTTAAAAAAATTATTGCTAGTCATTTTATATGAAAACAAAATTAGAAATAGAGACTCCAAATATAGTTAACTTCCTCTTGAAAATATTATGTCATATTGTTAAAACAGGAGAAGATTGGTTCATTTCACTTTGAAATTGAGTTTGTTCAAAGCTGTTATTTTTCTTTTGTGAGGGCTAGTCTGTTTCCAGTTTGCTCTTACTCTTATTTTGTAGCACTGTGTGGGATCCTGTGTGCATGTGTGTAGTGTTTATCAAGACCTCCAATACATGGTGGGCTCTGAAGCACATTTTTTCCTCCTTAGCACTGTAAAACTCCTGAAAATTCTCATCAGCTTCCTAGCCTATCAGCTATCCCTTTCTCTGGTGTTAAATCTATCATAGTAGCACTACTTAGAAGTCAGTAAATGCCTTGACTTTAAAAGGCGCCTCAGGCCCACTTTCACCACTCCTGTTTAAGTGGTATTGGAAGTCCTAACAGGAACAATCAGGAAAGAAAAAGAAATAAAAGGGATCCAAATTGGAAAGGAATAAGTGAAACTGTCACTATTTGCAGATGGCATGATTTTATATATAGAAAACCCTAAAGAATCCACCAAAAAACTTTTAGATATAGTAAATGAATATGGTGAAGTTGCTAGATACAATATCATTATACAAAAATCAGTTGTGTTTCTATACACTAACAGCAAAGTAGCAGAAAGACAAATTAAGAATACAATCCCATTTACAATTGCAACAAAAAGAAAGAAATACCTAGGAATAAAGTTAACCAAAGAGGTGAAAGATCTGTACACTGAAAACTATAAAACATTGTTGAGAGAAATTGAAGAAGACACAAAGAAATGGAAAGATATTCCATGCTTTTGGAATATTAATTTGGAAGAATTAACATAGTTAAAATGTCCGTACTTCCTAAAGCAATCTATAGATTCAGTACAGTCCCCATCAAAGTTCCAACAACATTTTTCACAGAAATAGAACAATGAATCCTAAAATTTATATGGAACAACAAAAGACCCTGAATAGCCAAAGGAATCCTGAGGAAAAGAACAAAGTTGGAGGAATCACACTCCCTGATTTCAAAATATACTACAAAGCAATATTAACCAAAACAGCATGGTACTGGCAGAAAAACAGACACACAGATCAATGGAACAGAATTGAGAGCCCAGAAATAAGCCCATACATCTAAGGACAGCTAATTTTCAGCAAGGGAGCCAAGAACATACAGTGGAGAAAGGAAAGTCTCTTCAATAAATGGTGTTGGGAAAACTGGACAGCCTCATGCAAAAGAAGGAAAGTAGACCATTATCTAACACCACACACAAAAGTTAACTCAACATGGATTAAAGACTTGAATGTAATACCTGAAACCATGAAACTTCTTGAAGAAAACATAGGCAGTATGCTCTTCAATGTCAGTCTTAGCAGCATATTTTCAAGTACCATGTCTGACCAGGCAAGGGAAACAACAGAAAAAATAAACAAATGGGACTACATCAAACTGAAAAGCTTCTGCACAGCAAAGGAAACCATCCACAAAATGAAAAGACAACCTAACAGTTGGTAGAATATCTTTGCAAACTATATATCTCATAAGGGGTCAATCTCCAAAATATATAAATAACTCATACATCTCAACCAAAAATAAAAAAAATAACCAAATTGAAAAATGGGCAAAAGATATGAACAGAAATTTCTCCAAAGAAGATACACAGGTGGCCAACAGGCACATGAAAAGATGTGCAACATCATCAACTATCAGGGAAATGCAATCAAAACTACAATGAGATATTACCTCACGCCCGTCAGAATGGCTGCAATTAAGAAGAGAGGAAACAAGTGTTGGAGAGTATGTGGAGAGAAGGGAACCCTCATATACTGCTGGTGGGAGTGCAAACTGGTGCAGCCACTATGGAAAACAGTATAGAGATTCCTCAAAATATTAAGAATAGAACTACCACACGATCCAGCTATTCCACTGCTGGGTATTTATCCAAAGAACATGAAAACACAAATGCATAAAGATACATACACCCATATGTTCATTGCAGCATTATTCACAATGGCCAAGACTTGAAAGCAACCAAGGTGCCCATCAACGGACCAATCAATAAAGAAGATGTGGTATATATACACAATAGAATACTCTCAGCCATAAGAAACAATGAAATCCAGCCATTTGTGACAACATGGATGGACCTTGAAGGTATTATGCTAAGCGAAATGAGTCAGAGGAAGAAAGTCAAATGCTCTATGATCTCACTCATAAGTAGAAGAGAAAAACAACAAACAATCGCATTGAGACAGAGACTGGATTGGTGGTTACCAGAGGGGAAGGGGGGAGGGAGGAGGGCAAAAGTGATAATTAGGCACATGGGGGTGGTGACAGATTTTAATTAGTCTTTGGGTGGTGAACATGATGTAATCTATATAGAAATCGAAATATAATGATGTACATCTTAAATTTATATAATGTTATAAACCAATGTTACAACAATTAAAAAAAAAGAAATTTCTAGAGCAGGAAAAAAAATTAAGATTTACTGTTAATTTTTCAGCAGTGATAACCGAAACAACCATTTTGTTTAAAAACTAATCTTTATCTTTTAGAGACATGTTAAAATATTTATGAATAAAAAGAAGGAAACTGAAGCTCAGGAATTTAAGCAAATTGTCTAAGGTTATCTGACAAGAAATTGGCTGCATCAGAGTTTGAATCCCTATCTGTCTGAATCCAATTCTTGTATCTAATCTGCCCGCCCGGTGGCGCAGCGGTTCAGTCCGCGCTTGGCAGCCCGGGGTTCGCCGGTTCGGATCCCAGGCGCCCGCCGACGCACTGCTTGTCAGCCATGCTGGGGCGGTGTCCCATATAAAGTAGAGGAAGATGGGCACGGATGTTAGCCCAGGGCCAGTCTTCCTCAGCAAAAAGGGGAAGATTGGCAACAGATGTTAGCTCCGGGCTGGTCTTCCTCACAAAAAAAAAAAAAAAAAAAAAATGTAAAACTTAAAACTTAAGTTCCAAATATATCTATATGGTAGTTGAAAAGAAAAAAGTGTCTCAGGGCCGGCCCCAGTGGCCTAGTGGTTAAATTCATCATGCTCTGCTTTGGCAGCCCAGGCCTGGTTCCTGGGCACAGACCTACACCACTTGTCTGTCATTGGCCATGCTGTGGCAGCGGTTCACATACAAGAAGAGGAAGATTGGCAACAGATGTTAGCTACGGGCAATTCTTCCTCAGCAAGAAAAAAACAAAAGGGGCCTTCAGGTGTTGGGCTGACTTCAAGTGCTTTATTTCACTCTAACATACTAGTCCTCCATGGTCTGACTGACTTGGTAGCTCAGAAGTTCAAATCTTGTCTTCCTGCTCCATGACATTAAGGAAAATTAACCTCTATTTACCAACTACAGCCATCATTTTCTGCTTGGATTATTAGCTTCTCTTTTGGTTGCTGCTTTCAAAACTGGTAAATGTCTTGTGGGGGGAAACAATGAATAATTTGGATCTGCTCCAATATTATTCTCTTCTCTTTGTGACTCTCACTCCTCGTGCCCTGGATGTTTTGGCATGCCTCTGATGTCTTCAGAGAGATGCTTTTTGTATTTTGTAGTTATTATCAATGGAGCTAATGTGCACAAAGCTAATATGCCATTATTCCATCAGTTCTTCTCTTATTATTATATTTAAATCAATTTTATATATTGACTTCTATGTGCACAGCTTGACTTTTACAACTAAATTTTGCAGTATTTACACTGCAGGCTTTCACACATTTTACCTTATTTTTATACTTAATACTCTCCAGACTATAAATACTCTCCAGACTATAAATTATGCCTCAGAAAAATCAATTGCCTTGACTATGAAATTAAATCAAATTAAGCAAATAAATAATCAGGTTGTTAGAGTTTTTTGGGGGGAGCTATTTACATTACTCCAAAATTACCTTTTCTTTCCTCTTCCTTGGCTTTCTCTCCTATATCTTTGGAAAAAACTTCACACATTTTTTGATACTAAAGACTAAAATTTTGGTGCCATTTTTTGCTCAGTAGTGTAGTCAATTTTGCTCATGCTATTGTGCATCTCGGAAAGCAGAAATGAAGAAATGTGGAATAGTTCCTGCTATTTTCTTTTAGTTAGGAAGTATGCTTATTGGTGAACTTTGTTAAAGGACGGGGACAAAAGAAAGGGCATGGTGCTGGTTTTGTTATTTTAGTATCAATGTGACTAGAGGATGTGGTGCTATAATAGCAGAGAGTGAAATTGCCTTTCCAGTTGATAAGAGAAAAGGGGAGAAAAATAATACTAACATTACAACACCCTAAAGGGATTTTATCAAGCAGGGAAGAAATTTTAGGTTCACACTTTTATAATACCTTGCCTTTATTTTTTATTTCACCTCAGACCTTATCTATTTGGGCAGATTTAACTCCAGAATGAGTATCCCAGAAGGAATCCACAGAGGCTGAAATGGAAAAAAAAAAAAAACCAGCTCCGGAAAGGTTCTGTGTGGTTCCTACTGTCACACCCTGTTTAATGATCATAATGTTCTTACTACTGATTAAATTCTAGTTCCAAGTGTGTCCATGTGGCTACTTGACAGAACATTTAACTCTTTGGGGAAAGGAAAAATGATAGAGAAGGGATACAAAATTTCTAGATGCAATTATGAATGACCTTGCAATACTGAGCTGGCATGCTCTGCAGAATAAATAGCCAGACAAGATTCAGTAGTGGGTCCAATAAGATGAAAGGGAACTTTGTGAAGAGGGATATTCCAAGGTGGGAAGGTGACCAGCAAAAAGAGGAGGATGGGCAGATTAAACTGAATTGATACTGATGTGGCTGTGCCAGACTTTTCATGCTGCTTTTGAAGTCGAAATTTGATTCTCACAAAAATGACAGATGTTGCAGGTTTGGCCAATTAAGGGACAAAAAACTGTAATAATTTTACGCTCTGCTAGCTATATAACAGGTACTTGAACACCAGTCAGCTAGTCGAAAATGATCAGACAGGAACAGGCAGTTTATTGCTATGTAAAAAAAAATTTAAAGAAAGGAAACAATAGCAAAAAAATCATACATACATATATAAGAATTTATAGATGAAATACAAGTTACAGCAGACATTTAACTCTATGAAATTCTAAGGAGAGCCACCTTCATGGAAAAATGTAATGTATGTAATTTTATTTCCATTTTCAAATGAGTGAAATATTATTTAAATGTTGTTAATACCAATATTTAGAGAGAAAATTTACGTTTATATTTCTATTTTTGCCCAAATTAATTTGAGTTTTTGTAGTAGAGATTTTACAATGATAAATATACCTTCCCTCCAGAAGAAATGCATATTCAATGTATTTCAGCAACTTTTTTTTATTGTGGTAAAATGCACATAACATGCAATTTACCATCTTAATCATTTTTAAGTGTGCAGTTTAGTGGTATTAAATCCACTCATAAGGTTGTGCTACTATCCTTGCCATCTATCTCCAGAACTCTTTTCATATTTTAAAACTGAAACTCTATACTCATTAAACAATTCCCCATTCCCACCTTCCTCTAGACCCTGGAAACCACCATTCTACTCTGTCTCTATGATTTTGACTACTCTTAAGTGTCTCATATAAGTGGACTCATACAGTATTTGTCTTCTTGTGACTGGCTTATTTCACTTCGCACTATGTCGTCAAGGTTTATCCATGTTATAATATATGTCAGAATTTCCTTCCTTCTTTTTCTTTCTCTTTTTCTTGTTTTATTGACATATAATTGACTTACAGCACTGTATAAGTGTAGATGTACAGCATAATGATTTGTCTTCCATATATCATGAAACGATTACCCCATTAAATTTAGTTAACATCCATCGTCTCATATAGATACAAAAAATGTGTATATGTATTTTTTCCTCATGATGAAAACTCTTAGGATCTACTCAACAAATTTCATATGTATCACACAGTAGTGTTATCTATAGTCATCATGTTGTGTATTACATGCCTAGTACTTATTTATCTTATAACTGGAGCTTTGTGCCTTTTGACCACATTTATCCAACCCAATCCCTGTAACCAAAAAATATAATCTCTTTTCCTTTGAGTTTGTTTTTTTTGTTGTAATTTTTATTCAACTTATTTATTTCCTTCCCTTTTAAGGCTGAATAATATTCCATTGTATGCATATCCACATTTTGCTTATCCATTCATCTATCAATGGATATCTTCCACATATTGCGAATAATGCTGCTACGAACACAGGCGTACAAATATCTCTATGAGACCCAGCTTTCAATTCTTTTGGGTATATACCCAGAAGTGGTATTGCTGGATCATATGGTAGTTCTATTTTTAATTTTTTGAGGAACCACAATACTGTTTCCCATAGCTGCTGTACCAATTTACATTCCCAACAACAACGCACAAAGGTTTCAATTTCTCCACATACTTGCCCACTTATTTTCTGTTTTCCTTTTTTTTCGTATAGCAACTATTCCAGTGGGTGTGAGGTGGTATCTTATTGTAGTTTTGGTTTTTTGTGGGTTTTTTATTATGTGAGAAAAAAGGTTTTATTTTTGTTTGAGGCAGTGATCTCCAAAGTGGAGTGTGCCAGACCATCCAGTATGGGAGGGAAGAAAATATTAAAACTTTATCTATATAAAAAAGAGCAATATTATTATTTAATAGATGGTTGACACTGGTTGGTATGTCTAAAAGTCTGCTGTCACTTCGGTTATGTGAGGTCGCCTGAGGGAAGAGTGGGAATTTTACAACCTGGTGGAATTGACAAAGATACACTCATTCTTATTCTTGCATTTGGTGAACTCTATCCATGTAAATGGATATATGGATTATATTATCCATTTTTTTATTGGAATATAGTTGACATACAATATTATATTAGTTCCAGGTGTACAACATAGTGATTTGACACTTCTATACATTACAAAATGATCACCACGGCAAGTCTAGTAACCATCTGTCGCCATACAGAGTTATTGCAGTATTACTGACTCTATTCCATATATTGTACATTACATCCCCATGTTAGTTATTTTATAACTGGAAGTTTGTACCTCTTAATCCTCTTCATCTATTTTACCCATCCCTCCACCTCCCTCCTCTTTTGTGACCACCAGTTTATTCTTTTAATCTATGAATTTGTTTCTGTTTTGTTTTTAGAGTCCACATATAAGTGAAATACATGCTATTTGTCTTTCTCTGTCTGACTTATTTCACTTAGCATAACAACCTGTAGGTCCATCCATTTTGTCACAAATGGCAAGATTTCATTCTTTTTAATGGCTGAGTAATATTCCACTATATATATGTATATATATATATTACATCTTCTTTATCCATACATCTGTCAATGGATAGTTAGGTTGCTTCCACAGGTTGGCTGTTCTAAATAATGCTACAATGAACATAGTGGTGCATGTATCTTTTTATATTACTATTTTTGTTTTCTTTGGCTAAATATCCAGAAGTGAAATTGCTGGATCATATGATGGTTCTGTTTTTAATTTTTTGAGGGACCTCCATACTGTTTTCCATAATGGCTACACCAATTTACATTCCCACAACCAGTGTGCGAGGGTTCCATTTTCTTCACATCCTTGTCAACACTTATTATTTCCTGTCTTTTTGATAATAGCCATTCTGACAGGTGTAAGGTGATATCTCATCATGGTTTTGATGTTCATTTCCCTGATGATTAGTGGTGTTGAGTGTCTTTCATGTGTCTGGTGGCCATCTGTATGTCTTCTTTGTAAAAATGTCTATCCAGTTCCTCTATCCATTTTTAATTGGATTTTTTTTTTTATATTGAGTTGTATGAGTTCTTTTTATATTTGGATACCAACCCCTTATTGGTTATATCATTTGCAAATATCTTCTTCCAATGAGAAGGCTGCCTTTTTGTTTTCTTGATGGTTTCCTTTGCTGTGCAAAAGTTTTTTAGTTTCAAGTAGTCCCACTTGTTCATTTTTTCTTGTTTTTTTTGCCTTTGCCTGAGGAGACAGATCCAAAAAAATATTTCTAAGACCAATATCAAGGAGCTAACTACCTATGTTTTCTTCAAGAAGTTTTATGTCTTATATTTTTATCTTTATATTTTATGTCTTTATTCCATTTTTAGTTTGTTTTTATATATATTGTGAGAAAGTGGTCCAGTTCCATTCTTTTGCTTGTAGCTGTCCGTTTTCCCAACACCATTTATTGAAGAAACTGTCTTTTCCCCATTGTATATTCTTGTCTACTTTGTCATAGATTAATTGACCATATAAGCATGGGTTTATTTCTGGGCTTTGTATTCTATGCCATTGATCCATACATCTGTTTCTGTGCCAGCTTGGGTTACTATAGCTTTGTAGTATATTTTGAAATTAGGGAGCACAATACCTCCAGCTTTGTTGTTTCTCAAGATTGCTTTGGCTATTCAGGGATTTTTGTGGCTCCATACAAATTTTAGGATGATTTGTTCTAGTTCTGTGAAAAATGCCATTGGTATTTTAATAGCGATAGCATTGAATCTGTAGATTACTTTGGATAGTATGGACATTTTAACAATTTTAATTCTTCCAATTCGTGAGCACAGTATATCTTTCTGTTTATTTGTGTTGTCTTCAATTTCTTTCATCAGTGTATTATAGTTTCAGAGTAAAGGTCTTTCACCTCCTTGGTTAAATTTATTCCTAAGTATTTTATTATTTTTGATGAAAATGGGATTGTTTTCTTAAATACTCTTTCTTGTTCATTATTAGAGTATAGAGGTGCAACACATATCTGTATATTGATTTTGTGTCCTGAAACTTTATTGAATTTGTTTATAAGTTCTAAGATTTTTTGCTGGAGTCTTTAGGGTTTTCTATATATAGTATAATGTCATCTACAAGTAGTAACAGTTTAACTTCTGCCTTTCCAATTTGGGTGCCTTTTATTTCTTTTTCTTATCTAATTGCTGTGGCTAGGACTTCCAATACTATGTTGAAAAAGAGTGGCAAGAGTGGACATCCTTGTCTTGTTCCTGATCTTAGAGAAAATGCTTTTAGCTTTTCATCATTGAGTATAATGTTAGCTGTGGGTTTGCCATGTATGGCCTGTATTATATTGAGGTATGTTCCCTCTATACTCATTTTATTGAGAATTTTATCATAAGTTGATGTTGAATTTTGTCAAATGCTTTTTCTGCATCTATTGAGATGATACACCCTTCTTTTTTAATGTAGTATATCATGTTGATTCATTTGCAGATATTGAACCATCCTTGCTTCACTGGGATAAATCCCACTTGATCATGGTGTATAATCATTATAATGTATGGTTGAATTTAGTGTGCTAATATTTTGTTGGGGATTTTTGCACCTATGTTCATCAGGAATATTAGCCTGTAATTTCTTTTTTTATATAGTGTCTTTGACTGGTGTTGATATCAGGGTAATGCTGGTCTAGTAGAATGAGTTTGGAAGTGTTCCTTCCTCTTCAACTTTTTGGAATAATTTGAGAGGGATAGGTATTAACTTTTCTTTAAATGTTTGGTGGAATTCACTTTGGAGGCCTTGGGTAGTTTTGATTTTAATTTCTAATTAGTGATGTTGACCATCTTTTCATTTGCTTATTAGTCATTTACATATCTCCTTTGGAGAAATGTCTATCCAAGTCCTTTGCCCATTTTTGAATTGAGTTGTTTGGGTTTTTGTTGATGAGTTTTAGGAATTCTTTTTATATTCTGGATATTAATCCCTTATTAGATGTATATCTTTGAATCTAAAGTGAGTATTGTCAAACTAAATAAAGAAGTAAACTGAGGCAAGCTCAAAATAATAATTAGTTTTGGGGGGAATAACACAGGAATTGCAATTTGGGACAAGCAAACTATGGTAAACCATAGTCAAGTCCCAACATACAAAGGAAAGGTCAACTTTTATTAAGTTTTAGGAGGAAATTGGGGAAGTTGTTTTGAATAAAAGTTCATTGGAGAAGAATATGAGTTTGAGTTTGTGGCAGTTTCTTATTGGCAGTAAGTGGTGGTTAGTGAGTTGTTGTAGGGCCTGAAGGGATCTTCCTTCTTTTTCTTAGACACAGGAGATGAATTTCCCACATGAAAAATGTCCTCCCCTGTACCAGAAGAAAAGTAATATTCTTATCATCACAAATAAAAAGTTGAGAAAGAGAATTTTATACAAAGAATTCTAGACAAATAGACCTTGTTATTTTCCTTCTTCCTGCTGTGGAGGTTGCAACCAATGGTACATGCACAAAAGCTCTCCCTTCAAGGCTCCCTGACTCCATTTTAAATTGGATTTTTCTCTATTTTCACAGTATCTTGTACAAAGCATATAGTTGAATCATGGGGTTTTTTACATTCTGTCAATCTTTGTCTTCTGATTGGAGAGTTTAATCCATTCCCATTTAAACTAATCACCGATAAGGTACTTACTTCTGTCATTTCCCTATTTGTTTTCCATATGTTTTGCAGCTTTTTGTCCCTCATTTCCTGCATTACTCTCTTCTTTTGTGTTTAGTTCATTTTTTGTAGTGAAACATTTAAATTCCTTTCTCATTTCCATTTGTGTATATTCTATAGCTATTTTCTTTATGGGTTACTATGGAGATTACATTTAACATTCTAAAGTTATAACACTCTAATTTGAATTTGTACCAGCTTAACTTCAATAACATAAAAAACTCTGCTCATTTACAGCTCCATCCCCATCCCGTTCGATTGCTGATGTCACAAAAATACATCTTTATACATCATGTGCCCAACATCATGAACTAATAATTTTTTAAATGACTGTGTCTTTTCAGTTATGTAAAAAACAAGATGTGGAGTTACAAACCAAAGTTATAATATTACTACCTTTCAGACTAACTATTTTTTTAATGTATTTGTCTCTTAAATCATGTAGAAAGCCAAAAGTGGAGTTACATACCATTATTACAATTTTACTAGCTTTTATAATTGTGCTTGTATTTACCATTGCAGAGATCTTTATTTCTTCATTTGACTTGTAGTTACTATCTAGTGTTCTTTCATTTCAAACTGAAGGACTGCCTTTAGTATTTCTTGCGGGGCAGGTCTCATGATAACAAACTCCCTCAGGTTTTGTTTATCTGAGAATGTGTTAATTTCTCTCTTCTTTTTGAAGGACAGTTTTGCCAAATATAGGATTCTTGGTTGAAATTTGTTTTTTCCTTTAGCACTTTGAATATATTGGCCCACTGTTTTTTTGACCTCCAGTTTATGATGAGAAGTCTGCTTATAATCTTACTGAGGATCCTTTGTATATGACAAATCATTTCTCTCTTACTACTTTCCAGATTTTCTCTTCGTCTTTGTCTTTCAAAAGTTTGATTTTTGTGTCTCAGTGTGGGTCTCCTTGACTTCATCTTATTTGAAGTCATTGAAGTTCTTGGATGTTTATATTCATATCTTTGTTAAACTTGGCTTTTTAGCCATTATTTCTTCAAATATTCTCTGTGCCCCTCTCTCTTTCTCTCCTCTTTCTGCCACTTCTATAATGTGTATGTTGGGATGCTTCATAGTGTCCCACAAGTCCCTTAGGCTCTGTTCACTTTTCTTCAATCTTTTTCCTTCCTTTTGCTCAGATTTGATAATTTCCTTTGTCTTAACCTCAAGTTCGCTGATACTTTCTTCTTCTTGCTCAAATCTACCTTTGAATCTCTCTAGTGAATTTTTTTAATTTCAGTTATTTTGATTTTTAGCTACAGAATTTATCAGTTTTTTTAAATTTATTTTATCTCTCTATTGATATTTCCATTTTTTCATACATTACTTTTTTTGACTTTTTCCACATCTTCTTTAACTCTTTGAGCATCTTTAAGACTGAGATTTGAAATTGTTTGTCTAGTAGACCTGCCATCAACTCTTTTTCAGGGACAGTTTCTGTTGATTTTTTTTTCCTTTGAATGGGACCATACTTTGAATGGGACATTTCTTTGTGTACTCTGTGACTTTTTGTTGAGAAGTGGACATTTGAATCTAATAATGCGGTAACTCTGAAAATCAGATTTTCTCCCCTTCCCAGGGTTTGCCATTTTTAATTGTTTTTTGTTATTGCTTTTGTTTTTTTTTTTCTTTTTTTGTAGCTTATTGTAGGATTTCTCTGTGCTGAGAATCAGCCTAAAGTACTTAAGGCACTTTTAGCTCTTTTCTCAGCCTATACCTTTCCCTGGGCATGCATAGTGAATATATGCAGTTGCTTTTTAACATATTAGTCTTTAATCTCCGACTCCCAAAAGGAATAAAAGAGAAAAATGAAGGGGAGAAGGATGATAGCCCTTTAAATCCCCTGGAAATCACTTAGGCTGGAGGGGGAGAGGCTTGAAAAAATGGGGGAATTGCATCAACAATGGCCCCCTGCCTCTTTGTCTGCACTTCTGAGATCAGAAGCAGCAATCAGTGATCAGAGCACAGATGCCTAATATTTGTAGGACAGGGTTCCTTTTGCCCTCCCTGACTCCCACAAACTGCATGAAAACTGTTTGTGGAATGTATACATGGCTACCTGCCACAGGGCTAGGAGTGGAAGATGGGTAGTTGCTAATGTGCTAAGAGTTGAAACTGACCAAAATTAACCACAATTTACTATCCAAGCCTTCCCCTGGATGTTGCAGCCCTTCAATAGACTCCAGACTCCCCAAATAGTCACATCAGACAGATTCTGCCAATGCAATTGTTGTAGGTGGGGAGACAGATTCCCGGCATTTCATACTCTGCCATCTTCCCATATTAATATTAATTTTACATTGAAAAATAAAATGCTTAAGAGGATAATTGTTAACTCAATCAGAAAATTTTATATTGTTTTATTTAGAAGATTTCCTCTTTCTCTCTGTCTTACACACAAAAGCACACACCACACATGCAAGCATACACATTAGCACATACATACAGGTTGGAATTTGGAATTTGTTTAAGACCAAATAGTACCTGGAATGTAATAACATGTGTCTCTGTATCTGTTTTTCCTTATTTCTATCCCAAATCCTATAATGATGCTTCAGAAGAATTCTCCTCTAAGTTTTATTTGAAGGGAGATGGGCAATAAATCCTCTTGACATTGCCATTGCTTAGGCTCTTAGTAAAAACACATTGCACTAAAAAATGAGGAATGGCAGGATTGATTGAAACAATGAGTTCTAGATATCACAGAATGTTTAAATTCAACACGGATTCTATAGTTCATCTACTCTAAATAACTTTTTAAAGAAATGAAAAATGTAGTCAAGAAAGAAAGTGTTTGTGACTTGACCAAGTTTCCATGACTTCATAGAAGTTGAATAGGGATTAACAATGTTCATACCTTTAGACAAGAAATTAATTTCAGTCTTCAGCTATAATCAGAGATTTTTATGAACATGACATGCCTTGCTTTGTCCTTATCTCTACTTAAAACAGAAATCCAATTGAAATAAGGTGTGTGTGTGTTGGCATATTCGTGCTCATCTAGCTGATTCTAAAATAAAGTGTTTTTCTAAAAGATTGACACAGCTTATTTTCGATCTTTATAATTATGTTCTCTTTTGACAATTGCCATTTCAAACCAATAAATCCTATTTCTTCAATGACTGCAAAGTTTCAGCAACATACAAGACTGTCAGTCATTCTTTCCTAGCACTTTTGTTGAATTGAGTATACATATATGAAT
Organism: Tapirus indicus; assembly: GCA_031878705.1. NCBI lineage: Eukaryota > Metazoa > Chordata > Mammalia > Perissodactyla > Tapiridae > Tapirus > Tapirus indicus. Next base: position 68,473,635 of record CM062927.1, on the reverse strand, counting down.
TTAATAGAGAAGTAGATAATTAAACCAAAGTAAAAAAATAAATTTGTAAAAGACCTGTGGGGGAAAATATTCCAATTACCTAGGTTAGTTCTATTATAATCAAAGACAAATTTATTTCTGAATATCCAGGAAACCAAGTGAAGAGGAAAATATGAGTGTATTCTTCCATTCCTGCCATATTCATTTTTTCATCAAGCATTAATTGATGTGCTAGGCACTGCAGTAAATTTACGGAAATATTAAAATTGCAGTGTATACTTTTCAAAAGGAAGTAAGGACTAAATTAGAGGCTTTTAAAAAGCTCTTTTTAAATGATATAAGTAAGAATATCATATCTTCAATTACAAAATGTCTGCTTATTTTTCTACAAATTCATCATAGAAAACTTTTAAACTAAACAAAAGTATTCTGATAAAATAAATAGAAGAAAAGAGAAAACAATGTCTGATATACTGTCTATATTTATGTAGAGAGAAATATATATACATTCTTCTACGTATTTAAATATTAAATCTATGTATTCATCTGTTATTGTATCAAAATATGCAAAGTAATGCTTTATACATAACTCATAATTCAAACAACCATTCCTCTTGGTAAACATTTTTTTATTTGCCATTTCTGTGTAATATAAACAATAGTGTAGTAAATGCCATTGTAGATATATCCCTTATTGAATCTGTGATAGCTATTCTCTAAAAATGACTTCCTACAGTCTCAAAGGGCCACACCTACCAGTATGCATGTCCATATGTCATACTATTCACTTGAATTTTGGCAGGTCCTGTGACTCACTTATGACAAACAGAATGTGGCAGAAATTACTGTTCTGTGGTGTGAGCTCCAAGGGCTAGCCAGAAGAAATCTCGCAAGTTCTACTTTGATCTCCTGGAACACTCATTCTTAGAGCTTTGAGCCACCTCCCAAGCAGTTCAGCAATCCTCAGACCACGCATGATGTGAGAAGCTCAAGCCATATGGAGATGCACTAAAGGATGAGATGCCATATGGAAGGAGGAAGAGAGAGAGTGAGAGCAAGAGAAAGAGAGACAGAGAGAGAGAGGGAGAGAGAAACATACTGTGGCTCCAGACATGTTAGTGAAGAAGCCACATTGAAATTAGATTTTCCAGCCCAGCATTTCCTACTGATGCCATGTCAATCAAAAATGAACTACCTACTGAGCTGTCCCAAAATTCCTTATCTGCAAACTTATGAGTAAAATGAAATGAATTGGACCAAAATGTGGCCATGTGCCTGAAAAAAATTATTTTTTAACTTTATTGAGGTATAATTGACGAATAAAATTGTAAGATGTTTAAAGTGTACATTGTGATGAGTTGATATACATAGTAAAACAATTTCTTCCATCTAGTTAATTAACTCTGAGAATACTTATGTTCTACTCTCTTAGAAAATTTCAATTGTACAGTACAGTGTTTGCAATTATAGTCACCAGGTTATATATTAGATCCTCAGAACTTATTCATCTTATAACTGGAAGTTTGTACCCTTTTACCAATCTTAGTGGAAAAATATATGAAACAAAGATTTGAAGCCATTGTAATCAGGAAATGATCCCTGAAAGAGAGGAAACAAAGAGAGTCTTATAATTACCCAAGCTTAGAGCCTGGAAAGAGTTTTAAGAGTATGGCATAGAACAAGAAAGAACCGAAGTGGAGCCCAGTGGTCTCCTTGAGTTGAAGATTGAAGTTGGGAGTCTAGAAAGGCCAAAAGAGTCATAGTTTGGTCGGCAAAATATCAGACAGCGGAGAACTCCACAGAGAAGTACTCCAGAAATCTGTGAGAGGATTTCCCATGATGCTTCTGCTAAGTAAAGGTCAGCAGCTGCATGGGACGAAACTACCTGAAGGTAGGGCAAGAACATCTAGAACAATGTCTAGAGTTCACACTGAACTGGAGATAGTTCCAGTTTCCAACTATCAGAGGGGAAAACCTGGTAATTCACAAAGTATTGAGTAGAGTACTCTGAAAGATTTTGCCTTAGTGGTAGAGAAAACTTAAATGTAGAATAAAGGCTCCTCTGATACCCCCTAAAAATTCTTAATAATTCTTAAAGGTAAGATTCAAAAGTATCGAACAGCTTCCAAGTATCCTAACCACATCACAGAACAAGCCTGAAGAATATATGTAAAAATTCAAAAAATATCGAGCACCCAACAAGGTAAAATACACAACGTCTGGCATCCAATAAAAAATTACCAGACATGCAATGAAGCAGAAAATATAACCCACAATAAAAAATTCAATCAATTGAAACTATCCCAGAAATGACACAGATGATAAAATTAGTAGGAAAAGACATTGAAACAATTACTGTAACTAGATTCTATGTGTCCAAGAAGGTAGAGGAAAGGTAGAGTGTATCAAGTAAAGGCACGGAAGATATTTAAAAAACACCCAACTTGAAATTCTAAAGATGAAAACCACAATGTCTGAGATGAAAAATACCTTGGAAGAGAATAACAGCATAGTAGACAACGCAGAAGAAAAAAAGATTAGTGGACTTTAAGACGTAAAGTTTTAAAGTCTGCCACATTAGTGGGACTTTAAAACTATCCCAAATAAAACAGAGAGAAGAGAGACAAAATGAACAGAGCATCAGTGTTCTGTGAAATAACCTCAAGCAGCTAAATATAAATGTAATTGGATTCTCCAAAGAGGAGATGGAGGAAGAGAGAAAAATATTTGAAGAAATAATGGTTAAAACTTTTCCAAATTTCATGAGAATTATAAATCCACGGATTCAAACTTAACAAACTGCAAACACCACAAACTTGAAGATAACTATGCCCCAGTCAAACAAAATAACGTACTTGTATATAGCCACTGAATTTGGGGATGCTCTGTTATGCAACAATAGAAGACTGAAATGGTATCTGTGATTTTTTAAATAAATTCCTAAAAATGGTGTGATAAGGTGCAGATGTATATAAAATGTTTAGGCTTTTGCTAACTATTTCCAAATGTCTTTTAAGAAATGTGTTGCAATTTGCTCCCCAGTAAATGTGAAAAAAATGTGTCGGTTTCCCTGTTCTTTATTCGCTTTATTTTATCTTGAGAGCCATTATCATTTGTGTTTAAGAGCTCAGCCCCTGGAGTTGGATTGATCAGGTTTAACTTATAACTTTTCTGTCCTTGAGAAAGTCAAATAAGTTTTATGTGCCCTTCTTCTCATTCTTAAAATGAGGTTAGTTATCTATCCATCTCATGGAATGGTTGTTTGGTTACACGAGATTTCAAATATAAAATACCTGGCAGATAGAAAGCACTCATATAATATTAGATATTATATTAGATAATAGATATTGCAAACTTGCAATTTATAATCTACTGCTGACCTTCATTCTCTTTGCTATTCTATTTTATTCTTTGTTCATTTCGTTACAGTTATTTTAATATAATCAAGAAAAGAAGGGAAACTATATGCATGTGCTAAGGCCAGGAAGCTCTTCTTATCAGGGCCAAATTCAGGGCCTGTGACCAGGGCAATTGCACAGCGTCCCTTTCTCAGAAGTTTAATGCTCTTGAGGCCATCATCTAAGAATTTATAATAACTTGGCATTTGAATGGTATAAGTTTTGTGAGTGTTTTATAAGTGAAGTCCAGTGGGACAGTAGAGCATGTGCTGGGAGCCTAGAGCCTTAGCTCATGCCCAACATGCCTCCCACCACATCCCAATTACCCTGGTGGGCTCTTACTAGCCTGTTCACTCCCCTGCTCCCTGGCACCCAGCCTGCCCAGCCTCTCTCTCCACACCCTTGCCCAACCTGTTGCAGTCCTCCACCCCTGGTAGTGGCTGGGCACAGGCATAGGAAGAGTCAGGGTCTGATGTGTGCACACTGCAGCATCTCATGTCAGAGCTGGTAGTGGCCATCTCTGCCCTGGAATGGCTGTAGCATGATGTGCTGAGTGGGTAACTCAGTGGGGTCAAGCTTCTGCCTACCCCTGATCCAAGTACCTAGTTGTGTCCTAACACAGAGGTTGAAATACACTTGAGGGTCACCTGCTTACTATGGGTTGAAGCAGTGGGTTTGGGTGTTGAGCCGGTGGGAAGGACAGTTGCCTGGCTCAGCTCTGCCCCCACAGATGCATGTCCCTTCCACAGGTGGCTTAGTAGGGGGGCTGGAACTGGAAGCCATGACAGTTTGCACTTGTGCACCAGTATCCCTATCCTGAAGGAGCGCTCCTGAGTCCACTCTGTGCCTCAAGGGCCCCTCTCTTCCTCCTTCCAATGTTGCTGAGTCCTGTTTGTGTTTGGGTCAGTTAAACTCTGTTACCCTCATTTCTTTCATCTGAAAGCTGAGAATAACAATGTTGTAAAATTTACATTTAAGTCAGTTTAGAAACTCTGAATATAATGTCTGGCACATAGTAAATATTTAATAAATTTTAGATATTATACACTAAGGATATCAAAGTTTTTCTATCATACCCACTTTAATTATTTTTTCCAATTGACTTTATGGCATTTCTTTTTGTTTTTCTTACATATTTTTTGTCACACTAAATGGTGTATTTCCATACCTTAATGTTGTTTTGTTGTTGTTCTGGTGACATGCTCTGTCATTCTTAAATTTAAAAAATTCTCCAGATTCTAAATACTGATCTATATTCACATCTATTTTATTTATATTTTATTGTTATTTTTGTTTTATGCTATATTTAATTCTAATCCATTTGGCAATTACTTCAATGTAAGGTAAATGATAATATTTTTCAGCCTTATTGAAGTATACTTGACAAATAGCATTGTAAAATATTTAAAGTGTGATGATTTGATATGCATGTACATTGTGAAAGGATTCCCCCATCAAGTTAATGAACATATCCCATCACCTTACATAGTTACTTTTTTTGTTGTTTTTTGGTGAAAACACTTAAATTCTATTCTCTTAGCAAATTTCAATTATATGATAGAGTGTTATCAACTATAGTCACCATGTCATACATTAAGTCCTCAGAATTTATTAATTTATAACTGAAAGTTTGTACCTTTTTTACCAATCTCTTCCTGTTTCTCCCACCCTTTAGTCCCTGGCAGCCACTTTTCTACTCTCTGTTTTTAAGAATTCAACTTTTTTTGTTTTCTAGATTCTACATATAAGTGATACCATACTGTGTTTGTCTTTCTCTGTCTGGTTTGTCTCACTTACCATAATGCCCTCCATGTTTATCCATGTTGTTAAAAGTGACAGGATTTCCTTCTTTTTTCATGCCTGAATTATATTCCATTGTGTGTGTGTTTTTGACATATATATCACATTTTCTTTTTTTTTTTTTTTTACATTATGTCGCCATGACTTATTTATTTTATAACTGGAAGTTTGTACCTTGTGACACCCTTCACCCATTTTGCCCACACTCCCTCCACCTGGCAACCACCAATCTGTCCTCTGTATCTACCAAATTGATTTTGTGTGTGTGTGTGTGTGTGTGTGTGTGTGTGTGTGTGTGTGTGAGGGAGATTAGCCCTGAGCTAACATCTGCTGCCAATCCTCCTCCTCTTTTTGCTGAGGAAGATTGGCCCTGGGCTAACATCCATGCCTGTCTTTCTCTGTATATTTTTCTTTATATGTGGGACACCTGCCACAGGATGGCTTGATAAGTGATATGTTGGTCTGCACCCAGTCTGAACCCGCGAACCCTGGGCTGCCAAAGCAGAGCACGCAAACTTAACTACTATGCCGCTGGGTCAGCATCATGAACTCAATTTTTTTTGTGTATGTGTGTGGGGAAGACCAGCCCTGAGCTAACATCTGTTGCCAATCCTCCCCTTTTTGCTGAAGAAGACTGGCCCTGGGCTAACATCCGTGCCCATCTTCCTCCCCTTTATATGGGACGCCGCCACGGCATGGCTGACAAGCAGTGCGTTGATGGGCTCCCGGGATCCGAACTCGCCAACCCCCGGCTGCCAAGCGCGAACCAAACCGCTGCGCCACCAGGCGGCCCCGACCATGAACTCGATTTTTGTTTGTTTGTTTTAGATTCCACATACAAGTGAGATCATACTGTATTTGTCTTTCTCTGTCTGACTTATTTTTCTTAGCATAATGCCCTCCGAGGTCCATCCATGTTGTCACACACACACAAAAAAAATCCTTCTTTTTTATGGCTGAATAATATTTCATTGTGTATATAATACATATAATCTTTTCTTTATCCCTTCATCCATCAATGGACACTTAGGTTGTTTCCATATCATGGCTATTGTAAATAATGCTGCAATGAACATATGGGTGCATATATCTTTTCAAGTTAGTGTTTTCATTCTCTTTGGATAAATACCCAGAAGTGGAATTGCTAGAACATATGATAGTTCTATTTTTAATTTTTTGAGAACCCTCAAACTGTTTTCCATAGTGACCACCAATTTATATGTCCACCAACAGTGCACAAGTGTTCCCCTTTCTCTATACCCTTGCCCACACTTGTTATTTCTTGTCTTTTTGATAATAGCCATTCTAACAGGTGTGAGGTACTATCTCATTGTGGTTTTGATTTCCATTTCCCTATTGAAATGCAAATGTTGAGCACATTTTCATATACCTGTTGGCCATTTGCATGTCTTCTTTGGAGAAATGTCTATTCAGGTCCTTTGGCCATTTTTTAACTGGATTATTTTTGGCTTTTTGCTATTGAGTTGTATGAATTCCTTGTAAATTTTGGATATTAACCCCTTATGGGATATCTAATTTGCAGATATTTTCTCCCATTCCATAGGTTGCCTTTTCATTTTATTGATGGTGAGATAAGATGATGGTTTTACTATTGTTAAATATAATAGGACCATATCAAATATTTTCTTCTCAGGGATAATTCAAGATTTTATGTTTTTAGAAAATGTGCAAGCATTCTTCATATGGCCATTCTTGGACTGGCTCCACATAAAAACCAAAGGTAGAACATTGTACTGGTTTTCTACTGTCTCCGGTAAAAAATTACCACAAACTTAGTGGTTTGAAACAACACAAATGTATTATCTCAGAGTTTTCTAGGTCACAGGTCCAAGTACAGTGTGGCTCAGCTGGTTTCTTTGCACGGAGTATTCAAGGCAGAAATTGAGGTGTTAGCACGACTGGATTTCCTTCTGGAGGCTTTGGGGAGAATCATTTTGCAAGTTCATTAGGGTTGGTGACAGAATTCAGTTCCTTGTTATTACAGAATGAGGTCCCTGTTTCCTTACTGGCTCTCGGCCGGGAGTGATTCTCAGCTTGCAGAGGACACCTGCATTGCGTAGCTTCTGGGTTCTTTCTGTATCTTCAAGACCAGCTACTTGGTTCAAGTCCTTTCCCTATACTTTGAATCTCTCTGACCTCTCCTTTTGCCTCATCTGTCCTGCCTCTTTTTCTGCCACATCTTTCTGACTGGAGAAATTTCTCTGCTTTTAAGGGCTCAAGTTGAATCAGATTGGATCCACCCAGATAATCTCCTTACCTTAAAGTCTTTAATCTTAATTACATCTGCAAAGTCCCTTTTGTCATGTAACCTAACATATCTGCAGTCATGACATCAAGGGGCAAAGATTATGGAGGCCCAATTCCATTAGCATCATACCCTAACCCAATGAACATATTATTACTGTAAACCAAGTTAATGAAGAACTATAGAAAACTAAGTCAAATTCTGGTGATCAAATTTATGCAAAGATGGGACATAACATAGAGGAAAGAATGAATAATAGCTTGTTTTTCAGATTATCTAATTTAGGAACATTTATCTTAGCTAGAATTTTGGCAGAAGAGTGGTAGAAAAAAGTTAAGGCTAAACTTACATGCAAAAACCTGGATCCCAGGTATTCTCAGAGAGATCCGTATGTTTTGTATATCAGATGTTCAAGTGGAAAGATTGATATCTTACAGTGAATTGGGAAACGCTGGCCTATATTCACATGGAGAGATCAGCAACACAACACATGCAGAAATGAAGAGCCAATTATCTTTGCAGATATACCCCACATGTTAAGTTTTGTCAAATGCCTTAACAAATATTCAAACAATTAGGGATATTTGAAAACATTTTCACATTGAATAAGCTAAGTAAACAATTTCAATAGTATCCCTACAAATGTCATCGCTCCTTTGAACTCATTTGAAAATTTTGAAATCGTGATGAAATTGTGCCTAGCTTTGAAATTGTTAGAATTAGTCATCTAACAAAATTTTAGTAAGAAGATCAATTTAATAAAATAATTTCAGATTTCTGCATGTTTTTTCTTTCTTCTAGAAAACTGTTTTTAATATAATCTTAATCATTTCCCTTTTTTTACTTTTTTCCACTAATAAAAGTATTACCTTCCAATTGTAGAAAAAGTTTAAAAAAGAAAAATTATATACATCTGTGCATGTATATATATGTAAGTGTGTGTATTTCTACCACTGAGAGGCAATGAACTATTCGTAATATTTCCTTCTTATAATTTTTGTATATTATTTTTCATTGGTAATTTCAAACTGCTCATAAAATTTTATATCTTGCTTATTAAAAGCTAACATTACAATGTAAATAAATGTACTTCCTTCTTTTAACTTTGCCTGCTTGTTTCTCATATTTTCAACTTTTTTTAACAACCGATATTATTTCTACTTAACAGTAATAATATTCATATTCTCTGCAAAAGAGAGATAAGGTAAAGTTTGGTTTCTTCCATTCTCATGGCCAACCAGTAGCCAAATTATTTTACAAGCTGGATTGCGTTATGTGGTAGGTAGTAAGTTGTCTTCATCTTGAAAAGTATTCAGAATTGAATACATGCAATCATGCCCTAACAGTGCCTCAATCCCCAAAAGTCTAGTTCCAATTAAACAAGAACTTGTGTTCTGTCAGCTCCCAGCAATGACATGCTTGCTCCTGGGGATGTTCTTCTCTTCAATGGCCTTGTCTGACTCTGGTCAATAGCCCCTGGTCAGGAATCATCACCATTCTATCCTCAAGGGCTCCTTCTTAAATATCCCTTCTAGTTCTGTCTGACAGGTGTCCTATCCATCTTTTATACACTGGTCCCTTTTAAGACTAACCCACAAAATAACATCTTTGAAATACCTTTGTGCTAATAACTAATTGTATCGTTTCCTAAGGCGACAGCCTATGTATAACCCACAGTCTTCTGTCACTTTACTTGCATGATGCTATTTCCTGAGCTCTAGGTTATTTTGTTGCTAAGTCCTACCTGGAATGCCTGCTCGGGTGCTCCTTTATCTGCAAATCTTATATTCATATTTCTTCTGGCCCTGCTTTAACATGTCTTATTTATCTCATTGTAGCTACAATTGTTTTCCTCCTTAGTAGTTAACGTCTATTCATTCTTCACATCTGCCATCCCCTCAAGCAGTCTCTATTGACATGAGAGCACTCTCCAGTTAAAATTTTACCTTTATTTGTGTGATTATTTGATCCATAGCCCTTTCCCTTCACTCGACTGTTATCATCATGAGGGTGCAGTTTCCTTCTGCTTCTGCTTACATTGTGTCTAGGGTACGTGTCCTATGATCAGGATATAGAAATGTTGATTGAAATAAGAAATAAATGAATACAAACTCTGTCGAGCTAATGTAGCTGATAGTTGTTTTTGTGAAAGTTATCCCTATATTTTTCTAAATAACATTCTTTCTTCTTGCACAATTTATTAGGACATAGAACATGAGTAACCATTATGCATACCTACTATGCATGGGTACTCACTGTGCTGGGCATTTTACATGCATTTTATTATTTATAATCACATAGGATTCCTTGTTGAAGGAATTGTTTTACCACTTTTCATTTGAAAAAAGACCCTGATAATCTGAGTAAAAAGCTTGTCAAAAATCATACATATAATAAGTGGTAGATTTGAACCTAATTATATCTGGAACATATATAAAACATCTGTGCATGCTTTACACCATATCTAAAATAGGAAGCAAAATATGTTTAATAAAAGTACATATCATAGTCTCTTTAGCTAAAGAGAAAATTGACCCTTGTCTGGACTTCTGATTAGCTCCATTTTGTTCTCTAATTTGTACAAAAGCATACAAATGTAAACATTTTTATAATCACATTTCACAGGAAAACAATCAGCTTTCAGTTCACCTAGGTCAGCAGTTTGCACAATGCTGGACCAAGCAGTAAAGTGGCCCTGTGTCCAAAGTTTGGAGGGAGCAGGACTCCTGGCCCATCACTCCACCACTTCAAATTGAGGAGCCACGTCATCTGTTTTACGGTTTGACATTTCATGGAAGATGTTATTTGGGAAAAAGTATTATACAAAATAAGCAAAAACCACAATAGTTTGAAAAAATTGAAAACCAATAGATTAGGCCATAGACAGACTTTGAGCTCTGCAAGAATTCCTTCTGAGAGAACCCATCCGTAGCTGACATCAAGGAACAAGATTAACTCCACCAGCAATATGAGCCAAGGGTGATCCCCTTCTCTAAAGAAAGACACAGACCAAACAAGAAGGCTCCTCAGGCTACGAAAGGAATTCTCTCAGAAAAGCCTCCCTAAAACGGACCTTTATTCCAGTGGAAACTCTATATTTATGATTTCCTTTTCTTGAGGAGCAGATGCAGAGAGAAGCTGAAGGGCTCTGGTCCTTCCAGTTAGAAGTCTTGCAATCTAGAACAATCAACTTTCTTTTTTTTTTTTTTTTTTTTTTTTTTTTTTGTGAGGAAGACCAGCCCTGAGCTAACATCTGTTGCCAATCCTCTCCTTTTTGCTGAGGGAGACTGGCCCTGGGCTAACATCCGTGCCCATCTTCCTCTACTTTATATGGGACGCCACCACGGCATGGCTGACAGGCAGTGCGTCGGCGGGCGCCCGGGATCTGAACTCGCAAACCCCGGGCTGCCAAGCGCGGACTAAACTGCTGCGCCACCGGGCGGCCCCACAATCAACTTTCTTGCTCTGCATCCTGGCTTTCTTATTTTTTTAATTTTTATTTTATTTATTTTATTTTTATTTTTGTGTGTGTGTGAGGAAGATTAGCCCTGAGCTAACATCTGCTGCCAATCCTCCTCTTTTTGCTGAGGAATATTGGCCGTGGGCTAACATCCATGCCCGTCTTCCTCTAGTTTATATTGGATGCCACCACAGATGACTTGACAAGCAGTGCCTCGGTCCACGCCCGGGATCCAAACCTGTGAACACCAGGCCAACGAAGCAGAGCGCTCAAATTTAACTGCTATGCCACTGGGTGGGCCCCCTGGCTTTCTTAAATATAAAACTGAAAAATCAACTCACAGGATTTAGTAAAGATTAAGATAGTTAATGTTAACAAGTTATGCATTACTGTTGATAAATACTTAACACAAGTTAGACAATTCATTAGCAACATGAACAAAAAACTATATTTTAAGCATTTATACTCAAATGAGTTACTTTGCTAAATTTGATAGGAGGTACAAAGAAGTCTGAGTCATAGTCAGGCCATCCAGGTGTATGCGGTCTACTTAGGGAAAGAGCCAAGAATACAGACTAGAGACTTAGGGAACCAAACAGAAATGTTGACAGACTGTAGTAGTTAATAGTTAATAAATAAAGCATTATCAATCAGGAAAAAAAAGTCACTTCTGCTGATAAATGAAAGGAAAACAGCTCAACTGGAATCATAAAATGTAGCAGAGTATTGGGTCTGCCTACAAATTTGTTTTATTTTGTTTTTAGGCTGAAAAAACAAACCCAGCTCTGTTTCTTCTCCTGTTAACTTTATCTGTATGTCCAGATAGTTGCTATTTTCCCAATCATAGTACCTTACATTTTATTTTAAACTTTATAGATTTTGAGATAACTTTTAATGAATTATTTCTTACTGTAGTCTCACAGGGACCCAGGGAAGCAACAGGCACCTATGGTTTAGATTAGGAAGCAGAAGCACAGAGAGTGATTGTGGTCACGGAAGACCACACAGTACAAGGCAGAACACTAAATTCCAAATTTTCAGAATTTAATCCCCTGGTCATTAACTGAATTTGTGGCATTGTTCCTTCCCATGAGTTGCTCATGATTGCTCCAGGTTTATAATCATAAACCCTAAAATCCTGCTATTAAGTGCTGAATTGACTTCACCAGTCTTACTTGCCCTTGAAACAAAATGATGTCCCTCTTTCAATGATAGCATTGCTTGAGTCACCACTGATAAGGTATAACTTAGAAACTTTAGGATCCTGGGAGACATAAGGCAGTTTCTAGCACATTGTTTGACATGCTGTAGTTGCTTAAGCTGTCTACATAGAATGTCCCTTATAATTAAAGTTCAAAGTTTAAAAGTAAATGACTCAGAGACACAATTTAATGGCAAAATTGAAACTCGCTTGCAGGCCCTGGAGACCCAGTCTAAACTTCTTCTGCTAATCTCCCCTCTGCCATGTTTTGGATAGCCAGGTTCTCAGATGAAGGCTTATCCCTGGTTGCTTTCCCACTGGGTGTGCAGGGAGTACACTGGCATCATCTTTGGATGTTTTAAATTGTGCACAGATCCTGATGTATAGCAGCACGGGAGCTAGAGGCAACGAGAATGTAAATAGGATTGGAAAGGCTAGAATGATCTGGAAGAGATACACTTGGATATTTAGGTTGCTACAGCCAGACAAGAAAACAAAAGGGGACAAAGTTCATTGGTCAGTGAATTATTCCCTCATTGATTTTCCCTGCCAGTTCCTTTCAGCTCATTGATTTCCATTGCTGATTGAGTCATGTTCATCTGCTGCTCGGAGGTCACTTCATTTCCTTTTTGCTCATTTTTTCTACCTACTCAGCACTCCTCTGCACGTGCATGTCACTTCCACTAATCTCAATTGTCTGCCATCAGCATAGTGATATACTTTTTGCACAATGGGCCATGAGATTCAGGGAGGGTGGCTCAGGCAGCCACTGTGTAAAGCTTAACCAGAGTATACTCGCAGATTCCATTGTACTCTGCAACCATTTTGGGGGTTTTTGTTCCTCTATATCAGATGTAAACGGATGCAATGTGTATGGTCCCCAATGGTCATAGGCAATACACTCTAAGCCTGTGGGAGGGAATAGTGCCCGTCTCTCCCTGAAAACAGTTGATATCACAGTGCCAAGAGTCACAAAACAAACACCACCTAAGGTCACAACTCTGTCGTGCCACACTATCCAGAATCCCTTTAATTCTGCAGCCACGTGAGATCTTATGCCTACTGAGAACTGTTTAACAAGTGAAGGAAATAGGTATATTTTCACAGTGATAGCATTTTGGATAATCTCTTGAGCAATTTCGATTCCATTTACTAGCAAACCCATTTTAAAATACAGTTAAATATTTCCATCAAAGTATCACAAGAGTATGGGTATGTAGGTCAGGTCTGTACATAGAAGGCATACACAATTTAATTCATGGTATACTTTAATCACAGATACAATCCTTAGGAAAATAAAACCAATTGGATAGCTGTACAATTGTATGTTATGCAAATTCTAAATGCATTAGGGACAAAGCTGGCTATATTCATTCCCAGGCTGAAATCACAAACATATCCACGAAGAAGACAACAAAAGATTCTTTAAGACCACAGAGCTGCTGCCTTTAATGAGATTTTTTTCAGGTTTGTTTTAACATTGAAGATTATGCCTTTGAATTTTTTATACCACTTGAAGATGTGATTTACTTTGTATTTATATTTAGTAATTGGCTTTGCAGGTTTCATTTTTAAAATTTATTATGCAACATTCAACAAGACTAACAGTATTAAATACTAACCAACTTTTAATAAGAATTATAAATGCTATCTCCTTGCTCAAGACAAGAAAAGCAATCACTGCAATCAATCAGGTAGTCTAATCAATTTTCAAAATGAAATTAACCATGCCTCATGTAGGAAAAGAAAAAAAACAAAGCCTTGAAGAATAGTATACTATGCCTTTGCCACAGGAGATAAGGTCAGTTTTAGAAAATGTTAATAGGATATTTAGTTTCTGCATGATCTAGTCACTCTGATGAGTTTTCAAAGGGTTACTGAGATTTATTCTAACACGTCCTTTCAGAGAATTGAGTAGATAATAGATACGTGTTATGAGAATGTGATCTAAAGTCTGAACGTTTTCTCCACTTTAGTTCTTATACAATTATACCAGAAAGTGAATTTCGATTACCCCAGGATTCAGCCACTTCCTAAAATGGTAGAATCCATCAAGAATTTAACATACAGGTATAGTTTAGGAAAACAAAGATTCTTACATATAAGAAAATAATTTAAATTGCCTCCTTAACAAGAAGTTCTTTCAAAGAGTGTTTAAGTAAGTTTTCTCAGATAATGTCATGTTGTATGAAGATGAGTCATCCAATTTATTCAACTAATTTGGAATGTGGGACCATCATGTGCCAAGCAATACACTGGGCACTGGGAACATCAATAAGAAACAAATTCACAGACCTCAAAGAACTCAAGGCCCTGAAAGAGACAGTCAAGGGAACAGAATGGAAAAAAAGTCCCCGAGTGCAATGACTTTGCAAAGGAATTGTCCATACCTGACTAACCTGACAGTTAAAAAGAGTTGGTTTCTTAAATGTTTCATGAAAAATTAAGCCTGAGTTGTTAATAAAATAATAATAATAAAACTAACTTCTATTGAATAACTATCAAATGCTAATTGTTCTACGTACTTGATATATACTGTATTCTTTTATTCTCACATAAAATAGGTAGGCTTAGTATTGTAATTATACTCATGTTTATTTAAAAATGTGGAAACTTAAGATTCAAAAAGTTTGTATAACCTGTCCAAAGTCACACGTAACTGGTGAACCTGCTATAACAAACCATGCATTTGACCCTAAAGTCATCTAGATGCTTAACTGTTTTGCTGAAACATATTTAAATTCAAAGTTCAAAAGCCTCCATTTAATTTGGCCTTTTCTTTGAAGCAGAAGCCCATGAGAAATACCCTGAGATACCACTTACCATCATTTTCAAATTATTAAACTTGTGATACAAGTTTAATCTAACTTGTATCACATCTAACAATGTGATACATATTTTAAATGAGCTCTTTTACTACTGAAAAATACAAAGACATTTGAATTTGACATTTGACATTAATGTTGCTAACTCTATCTGCATAACAAATATGCTTTGCCGAAGCTATCTGCTTTATATAGAATTCTACGAAAAAGGAATTTTGAATAAGAGAGCAAGCATACTTGACAGCATATCCAATATTATCTATTAAGGATGCACACTTGACATGACAATACTTGAACAAGAACAACAGTAATCACTATTACATGACATGAAGATACCTTTTCAAAATAGCATCTGGCCTTGTTACTGAAAAGACTCCTCAAAATCACTGAGGTGTGCACAACTAAAGTCCTCAAAAATCCTTTAAAGTTAATTCCAAATTTTTTCTGACGCTATGATTTTATACACAGAGAATCATTTTCCAGTGTTATTATTATTTAGAACATGCAGCCATATCCATAAGGAATAATACAGGGCAAATCATTGGTAAGGAGAAGAGGCAGAATAATCATTTGTACATATCATCTCGATCAACCTTAGAATCAACTTTGACATCATTATCTCTACTTATTCAGATGTGGAGCACTGGATGGCAGAGGTTAATGAATAAACCAGAGTCCTGTTATACGGCCAGTTGTCAGGGGAGCCAAGATCCATACTTAAAACTTTTGAATCTGAACTCCATGCATTATTTTCCTCAACATATTGCTTCCTAAGCTTCTTTGAAATTAAGCAGAATATTTAGGGTTGCCTACAAGACAAAATTGAGCATTAAATGTTCCATAATATTAAGACTCTAAAGATCTTATATCTGAACAAGAACATGATTTTATATATATGTATATATGTACAAAAATTATATATACATACATAATATATAATATACATACATATATATATATTTCTCTTTGTTGTCCATGAACCTGAAATCTCTGTTTCTCAATCTCAGGTGCCAAATCTACCAAATAAAATGTAAATGTCTAGCAGGCATGTTTGTGTCCTACCTCCATGCCCACCACCCACACAGGAGGGACCTGCAACTTCAGTGGGCAGTTCTATATATAACAAGAATCATTCATTGTTAGGTATCTGATTTCTTTCTCTTTCTCCTGGTTTACTGCCATTAACAATAACACACACTCTTATCTCTCCTGCCTTGTCACTTTGCATCTATCCTTACACATGTAGCGTCCATTTATCATATTGTCTTTTAACAATATGTAAATATTGTTGTGATATGTACATACTTACCCAGGTAATAAGTCAAGAGTGTTGCTCTACACTGGCAAAGCTCTCACCATCATTATATTTACATTTTAATGGTGGAGATAGAAAATAAATAAATAAACCAGTAAATAATTTAACTTCAGGTGATGAAAAATACTATGAAAAGAATAAATTTGCTTAAATGTACAGAGATTAATTGAGAGGTGGGCTATTTCAGATATGCCTGTCGAGGAATACTTCCCCGAGAAAGTAATATTTAAACAGAGACTCACATGATGAGAAATAATGAGCCTAAGGAATTTGTTTTGAACAATGTTCTAGAAGTAAAAACACTACATGTAAAGTCCCTGAAGCAAGAATAAGCTTGGTCTGCAAGAATGACCACAATCAAGAAAATCTTTGAAAATTTTGATCCAAGAAACTATGTTAATGATGGTACTGTTAATAGGGGTGGGAGACTAAGGGTAGGGCTAGTTTGGCATTGGTAGGAGTTGGATAAATAGTTCTGGCTTGGTCTTAGTAGGTTAGAAATACCTATTAGGTATCCAAGTGGAAATATCAAAAAGGAGCGATAACATATGATTCTGGGGCTCAGTGGAAAGAGCAGACCTTGAGATATAAACTTAGGAACTGTCAGTCTATAGATGGAACATGAAGCCATGAGACGGGATGCGATCACAAAGGGAGATAATATAAGTAACAAAAATACATGGGTTAAGGAAAACCATTAGGAATACTCCAATCTTTAGAGTAAAGCAAAGGAGGAGGAACCACAAAAGGAGACTCAGAAGGAGAACTATGGGGTAAGAATATGATTAGGTGAGGGTAATGTGCTAGAAACCAAGAAATTGTCTCAAGAAAGTGGGCATGGGCAAATGTGTCATAAGCAACTAAGAAGTTAATTAAATAAGTATGAATATCGACTGCTGGATTCCACATGAAGGTGGCCGTTAGTGATGCTGACAAGAATAATTTCACTCAAGTGATAAGGACCAAGACCCCATTGAATAAGACAAAAAAAGAAAATAATTTTTAAAAAAAGAGAAAAATCAATGATATGTAAAAGATTAAGATAACTAAAATATATTTCACATCCATAAAAGATTGGCCAATATCAAAAGAAAGGCTAGAATATAAGATGCAAATAAATAAACTATTGTATTAAAAAGAGAGAACACCTACAGGCACAAGAAATGAGCTCAAAAGCCATGAAAAGATGTGGAGGAAACTGAAATGCATATTATTAAGTAAAGAAGCCAATCTGAAAGAGCTATATACTGTATGATTCTAACTATACAACATTCTGGAAAAGACCAAACTATGGAGAAAGTAAAAAGATCAGTGGTTGCCAGGGACTGGGGGAGGTGGGAAGAGATGAAGAGGCAGAGTACAGCGGATTTTTAGGGCAGTGAAAATACTATGTATGATACTATAATGATGGATACATGTCATTCCACATTTGTCCAAGCCCATAAAATGTGCAACACCAAGAGCAAACTATAATGTAAACTGTGGATTGGGGCGATGATGCTGTATCAATACATGCTGTACCACTCTGGTGGGGGTTGTCTATAATGGGAGAGGCTCTGCATGTGGGGCGGTGGGGAGTATATGGGAAATCTCTGTACTTTCCCCTCAATTTTGCTGTGAACTTAAAAGTGCTCTAAAAAAATAAAGTCTTAAAAAAAGAATTGCATTGAAGAGGAAAAAGAAATGATGAAGTGGATAAAAGCAGTTTTGAGGTCAAAAGAGGATGATGATTTTCAGATGAGAGATTTGTTTGCATATTGTTATACAAAAAGAAACTTTAATGGGACAGATGAGACAGTCTAAGAGAGAGAAAAAAAGGGTGATGCAGGGTTGAGGGAGGTTCATAGCAACAGTAGATTTCGATTGATGGAATAAGTTAAGATTCAGTTTAAAACTGGAGGGGTTTGCATAAGATAGGAGAAAGGACGTTTCTCTATGGTAACAGGAAGAAAAGAAAAGATTGAGAGCATTGATGCAGATAGGCAGTAAAAAAGAATTGGGAGGATGAAATGGTTGTCTTCTGTTTGCTTCTATTTTCTTAGTAAAAATGAATCAGCCCATCAGCTAAGAATAACAAGTGAGGAAGAAATGTTGGAGGATGGAGATGTGAAGAGAAGATGTGAATTTGAAGAGAAAACGAGAAATCAAATATCCAAGGAAAATTTGGTCTGATTATGTTTTATTTTTTACTGCTTTTTATTTTCCTCTGGACACTTTTTGTGCTGTTTCAGTGCAGATAAGAGACAGGCAGAATTTGAATTGCACGAGACTTGGATTTTTCCAGATGAAAACGTAAACACATCCAGTACTCACATTACTATATCTCTTAGCAGAAGCAAACATATTTGACCACAACTCCCTTTCTGAAGTCGATTTCCTTGGCTTTGAACACACAACCATGTTCATTCTCAGTTTTCTTTCTAGATTCCTTCTACTTCATCTATATAGGCAATGTTGGAACTCCTCGGGATTTAATCTTAGATAGTCTTCTCACTACAAAATTTTTCTGTAGTCTATATCCCATGATATCCTAATATCAGGTACCATCTATATCCCATAATATCAGGCATCATCTAGCTATAAACAATGCTTCCTAGTTTCACACCTCCAAGCCAGATGTTTCTTATGAGTCCCACATCACAAACACAACTGCCTCTCCTATATCTGCATTTGGATGTATGATAGGATCCTCGAACTCAACATGTTCAAGCAGAATCCACATTCTCACCAAAAATTTCCTCTCTCTCTACATTCTCTGTCTCAACCACTGTTACCGTTATCCATCCTGTGATAAAAATTAAAAACCTGTGTACTCATTCTTAACTCGTACCTCTTTCTAACCCACCACATCCAATCGATCAAGTCTTGTCTATTCTTCCTTCTAAGTATTTCTCTGATCTATTAGTTTTCATCTTGTCCTGAGTATTAGAATAGCTTGGGGAGCATTTTAAAAATATATACTTGCCTGAGTCCCATCTCTAGAGATTCTGATTCAATTGGTCTGATGTAGGTCCCAAGCCCTTGGATTAAGAATGATAAATTTAAAACCCCAGGAAATTCTAATATATAACCAATATTATTAAGAACCACTGCTATAATTCATTCGCTTCTCTCTATTTCACATCCTAATACAAACTAATACAGACTGAAATCATCTCATACTTGGATCACTGCAATAACGTCTTAAGGAGTCTCCTTGCTTCTACTTTTATTTCCTTTCTTCTCATGGCAGCAAGAGTGCTTTATTATTTTCTTTTTTTAGCACATATCTGATCATGTAATGTCCATGGCTACTACCCTTTAGTTACCTCCCACTGCACTTAGATTAAAGATGAAAATCTTATACATGCTTTAAAACAATAGCTGTAATTTGACTGCTGCCTAATTCCCCAGCCTCGTGCCTCACCCTGACTCCCTCCATTCTTTGCATTCTGACCATGTGATCCTTCTTTCACTTCTTCAAATATACCATATTTTTCCTGTCTTGAGAAAGGACTTACCCATGCCAGTTGTTCAACCTGGGTCACTGACGCTACCCCGTGTGTCTTTGCCTAGCCAACTGCCTAGACAAGGTTGTGCCTCCTGTTTTACTTTCCCTTAGTACCCTCTACTGGCCTGCATACTACAGAGTGCTAATCACACAGAATGTATTTGTACTGTGGATAATAATATCAGCAAAAAATTATTGAACACTTAGAACGTGCCAGGCACTGTGCTAAGTGCGTCACAAACACAATTTCTTTTAACCATGAAATAATGTCTAAAGGATGTGCTATCAATATTCCCATTTTAAAGACGAGTAAACTGAGGTATGAATAGGTTAAGCACCTTACCCAACATTATATGGTAGTAAGTGGTAGGGATAAAATTTGAACTCAGATCATTTGATGTCAGAGCACATCCTTACAATCCCTAAACTCAAATACCCAATCATACATTTATTTTATTTTATTTTTTTAATTAATAGCTTTATTGACATGTAATTGATATACAAAAACTGCACATATTCAAGGTATACAATTTGATAATTTGGACATATGCCTACACCTGTGAAACTACCACCACAGTCAAGGTAATAAACATACCATCACCCCAAAATTTTTCTTATACCCCTTTGTTGCATGAGTGTGTGTCTGTGTGTGTGTGGTAAGAACAGTTAACGTGAGATCTACCCTCTTAAATTTATTAAGTACACGTTATAGTATTGTTAACTATAGGCACCATGTTGTATAGCAAATCTATGGAGTTTATTCATCTTGCTTAACTAAAAATGTATAACCCGTTGAACAACTATTTATCCCTATTTACCCCTCCCCCAACCCCTGATAACCACCATTCTGCTCTCTGCTTCTATGAGTTTGATTATTTTAGATATCTCATGTAAATGGAATCATTCAATATTTGTCTTTCTGTGACTGGTTTATTTCACTTAGCATAATGTCTTCAAGGTTAATCCATGTTGTTACATCCTGCAGATTTCCTTTTTTAATGCTGAGTAACATTCAATTGTATGTATATACCACATTTTCTTCATCCATTCTGCTTTTGAAGGACATTTAGGTCTTTCCACATCTTGGCCATTTTGAACGAGTATTTAATGAACACAGAAGAGCAGATACCTCTTCAAGATACCAATTTCAGTTCTTTCAAACTTATAGTCATGCACCGCATAACGATGTTTTGCTCAATGACGGACAGCCTACAAGACAGTGTTCCCATAAGATCAGAACCATATAGCCCAGGTGTGTAGTAGGCTATGCCATCTAGGTTTGTGGGAGTATGCTCTACAATGTTAACACGATGACAAATCACCTAACAACACATTTCTCATAACGTATCCCTGTTGTTAAGCAGCGCAAGGCTGTATATCCAGAAGCAGAGTTGCTGGATCATATGTTCTATTTTTAATAGTTTGAGGAACCTCCATACTGTTTTCCTTAATGGATGTAAGAGTTCACATTCCCAAAAATGGTGTACAAGGGTTCCAATTTCTCTACATCCTTGCTAACACTTATCTTTTGTTTTTGTGATAATAACCATCCTAACAGATGTGAGGTGATATCTCACTATGGTTTTGATTTGCATTTCCCTAACTGTTAGTGATGTTTCATATACCTGTTCACCGTTTGTATGTCATCTTTGGAGAAATGCCTATGCAAGTCCTTAACTTATTTTTAAATTGGGTTATTTGTTGTTTTGTTTTGTTTGCTATTGAGTTGTAGGACTTTCTTATATATTTTGGGTATTGACCTCTTATCAGATTTTTGGTCTGCAAATATTTTCTCCTATTGTGTAAGTTGGCTTTTCATTCTGTTGATTGTTTTCTTTTCTGTGTAGAAGGTTTTAAGTTTGATGTAGTCCCACTTGTCTATTTGTGCTTTTCTTGTCTGTGCTTTTGGTATGATAGCCAAGAAATCATTACCAAACAAAACACACAAAATTAATGGTATGACTTCAGAATTGTGTTAAATCTTGCTGGTTTTCATACAAATTTAGTATACCAATTAGTGAAATCTAAAGTAAAAGGCTGATGCCCCTTTTAAAAATTATTAATTAACAAAAATACTCTAAATGAAATTTTTGAGGCATAGGACACATTGCATAGACGACCAAATTAATATCAACCATAATCCTAGATAAACACATTTTACTGGTATCCTTTCAACTCTATGTTTACTATAATTACCAAGAAGACAAGCACTGAATATCAAGAGTGTATGGCTGTCATTATTTTCTCTTGTCAAGTCATGCCAGCTTCAAACTGCAATCAGCAATTGGGCAACAGTAGGTCTGCCCAAGAAAGTCCATAGTTACGATGCAGGTGTAGGTTGTGTATTA
Source organism: Tapirus indicus (assembly GCA_031878705.1). Taxonomy (NCBI): domain Eukaryota; kingdom Metazoa; phylum Chordata; class Mammalia; order Perissodactyla; family Tapiridae; genus Tapirus; species Tapirus indicus. Next base: position 68,451,553 of record CM062927.1, on the reverse strand, counting down.
CTCCCAGATTCAACAAAAGCTTGTAGATTGATGACTATGTGACCACCACCACCAATGACCAACTAACATCTGGGCACTTACTATGAGCCAGGCAGCGTGCTTGAATGCTTTATTTCATTTAATACAACAACATTGAAGTAAGTACCATTATAATCCACATCTTACAGGTGTGGATAGCAAGTCTTATAGATAGTGAGTAATGTATTCAAAATCACACAACTCATAACTGGCAGAGCAGAGCCAGAAACCAAGAGATCCTGACTTAAAATGTCATGTTTTTGTTTTCCCTATCAGGCACACTTCTGTAGAAGATGTGAGTTCTGGAGGGTTTGGTGAACCAGATGGGAAAAGATAAGTTTCACTGGAGATATTGGGAGATTAGGGAATTCATAAACACCTGAAGGTGGATGGTAACATAGTGAAAATTTTTCAGCATAAAGATTAAGAATACGGAAGTTGGCTAGAAATCTGTTTCCTGCAGAGCTTGAAAGTAGATCTAAATGCAACTGACATTTTCATATGCTCTCTTGTAGAGTTATGTTTTATGTATATATTCTTTCTCTGCAAGAAGCATGTGGCCTAATTAAGGGCAGGGGTCATTCATTCCCCTTTGCATCCACCATGTAGCTCCTTGATTTACACTCTTGCTACAGGAGGTTACAGAAATTAGTTCATGCCATGCCCTACATATAGAAGCCCTAAGATAAAATGAATGTCGGGTACTTATGCTTTGCTGGCTTCAAAATCATGGCAGAATTCAAGGAGCAATTGTGTAAGCAATTTTAATATATACAGAATATATTCTTATGCTTTTACTCAAAATCTAACTGAAAGGAAGTGTACTGATCCTGATGCTTTATGATCTAGAGCTCTAGAAAATATAGTCTTGAACATTCTAATTGATTTTTTTAAACAATGTCCTGGTTTCTCTTAGTTTGCCTGCACCTGCACCTCACATAATGAATTTTGTTTTCATGACTGAATTTTCCACTGTTTGTCTCCTTCATACAATTAAGAACAGAAGGTTGATAAGTATTAATGAGGTATTTGCAAAGTAGCTTTATATATTTTGTGAAATAAATAGTATGAAAAACAGGATGTTAGTAACAAAGAGACACATATAACGGTCTTGTGATTCAACTGAAATTTTCAAAGTTTATTTCATCAACTCATCTAAATGTGCCTTAATATTAGTCACCTTCCATTATTCTGAAATTTGAAAGGGTGAAAATAATGATACCTGCTTAATATATGTTAAGGAAGACATATATATGTATTCATGATAAAGGTACATTATTGTTAAAGCCACATTCCCCCTTGTTTCCTATAATGTCTGCTTTTTTTTTGACGCCTCAAATTACTATTCAAACATTCAGGAGACTGTTCTGACAATGTAACGATTAACTCCTACTCATTGTTCTGTCATCACTATCAAAATGGAAACCAATTCACTTGAGATAGATAAGTATGTGAGTAGGGATTATGATTAAGTTCCAGCCACATAAAGCATCATGCTGCATTGATACAGTTACAGACCTTTTAACCCATTTTTATCAAAAAAAAAAATCTAAGAACCTAACATGGTAATAGATTCAATTGCCTTCAAACTAGTGTTTCAAAATTCTACACCTCCCCTCACATGTCAATGTTATTTCTTTTGAAGAATACTACAACTTTTGGTCAGCTGACTTGTTTATGTTTTCACAGAATTAATTCGTTATTGGTTTATACTTCCCTCAAGCAGGAAATGTACCTGTTGTTACAATATTATCATGAAAATTTGCATCCAGTATCTAATTAACCTGAAAATTTTAGGCAGCCCTTTTTTAAGCAACATTTTTCACAGACAGGGCTATTAAACATTTTAATATCTGTTCTCAACCCATTCAGAACACAGGCAAAATAATCACCCACTTTGATTTATAGAGATTTGCTTTCAGAACAGGAACTTCACCCAAGACATTGGTTTTCAAATGCATTTCCAATTCTTATTTAGTCAGAAGAACTGAAGACCCTATACCTTATCAGCAATAAATTACTTTCCTGTTAAACTTGCTGCTAAACAAGGAGCTACAGTCCTATTAAAATCCAATTAAACACACATCACATTTGATAGATATAATTACAACAACTGTAGAGGGTAAATGGCTCCAAGCACTATAGCCAGAAGAACTGTAGATCAGTGTTAAAAGGGAAAATCATAGATGTGCTGGGGATTTGTTTCTGCAACGATACCTTCTTTACTTTGGCAATTTTATTTATTACCTTTTAGCTATTTTTAATAGTTTCTCCAACCTATTGGGAAAGGATTGCTTTGCTTTCATGTTTGCTTCCACTAATAAGGATACTGTATCCACTTTCATGGGGTAAATCAGACAGTGTAAGCAATAAAATGGCAGATCTTGCAAAATACTCTAAAACTTGCAGCACTTAAAAAATAGTTTTAAATCATTTTTCAGGTTTTTAACTATCCTCATTGCATCATATACAACTTAGTTGTCTCTAGTTGTCTTTCTCACAAGGATGTAATCACTGGGAATTGCTAACCTAGACGTGGTAACAGTTAGGTAGATATGCAGTCATTCTTTCCCTTATACATTCATCTATCTTCCAAAGTGGCTATTGAGAATCTGTTTGCTGAATCCTTCCCTCTGGTTCTTAGCAACAATTTGTACTCCTTATCTCCTGTTTTTGCAATCAAAATGTAGAGGAATATTTTTGAACTTTACATATGGATATAAACAAAAGCTCCTTTTACCTTGGGGATAAAAGGAAATATTCTAAGCAGAGCCATGACCAGTGCACAATTTATTTTTGTAAAGGATGACTAGTACTGTAAATATAACTGTGTAGAACATAAATAGAATATTAAACATCAGTTTACTTGCACTGACTTGGTAATGTTAAAATTGAATATTCAGATAATAAATATGCTATGAGGCATCAGGGACAAATCAAGGAGGATGATACTTAACCATTTTATGTGTCCCTTCTCGCTTGTTAAAATATCAGCTTACTTTTACTTACTAGGTTTTAAAAATCTAAAATACTCAATCTTTCTTAAACTTCCTTGTAATTGTGGTCCTGTTACCAGACCAAACATGGGTCCCTTCTTGGGAATTAAATCAAACTGCATCAGAAGAAATTGTTTCACAATGCAGAATTTTTATTTGTAGCATGCAGCAAAGAAAAATGGAGACCATAGGGAATAATTTCACAAAGCTATGGTCCCCCGAACACAGGGAGGTGAGTGTCTTTATTTGGAGTGGAATAAATATTCAAAGGGAAAGTTTCATCATTGCGTGTAGAGGTGGGCATAAGCTTGCACATGCGTGGTTTGAAATCACGCTTTTATATACATCGCATGATCTAAAAAGGGCTGCTTTGCCCCTCCCAGAGGAGAGAAATTTACGATGTAATGAGGGCAGGTTACTTTAGTCCAACTCTCTGCCTATCCGTGTAGGTGCCAGTTTTGTGGTTGCGATCCGGGCCGGCCTGGTCGAGTTCCAAGCGCCTGGGTCCAGGGCAGTGGTCACTTAGAGCTTCTTCCTGGAACATAGCTGAAAACCACATAAGCTCAGGGCCCCAAGGCGTTAGATCAAGGAACACCTGCACCTTTCAAGAGGACAAGAGAATTAGGTCAAACACAAAAGTTAGAGTTTACACAGGACAAGAGAAGCAGGTTAGGGTCCCAGTCTGCTGACAGCCTCTACTTCAAGGCTGTGAATAGTTAAGACTTCGCACAATTAATGGCTCCTAGCCTGCATATCTATTCCCTGACACATCAGATGGGAAAAAAATGGACGTGAAGAGGCTGGGTCTCTAAAATGGACGTGAAGGGTCTCTAAAATAGGATTTATGCATCATTACAGTTCCTCTCTTTCTCTTTAAATCTTATCTTTCTGTTTTTCCACAATTGGCCTCCTTTTCTCTTACCAGAGAGATTTTTTTATCTGGGTGAAAAAGAGCCAAAGGGAGCTCTCAAGTCATTCCATCATAGCTAGCCAAAAGAAAAGAAATTTTCCTATCAACACCTTGTAGACAAGCTTCTGAAAAAGGACTCAGATTGGCCCTACTTGGCTCAAGTGCACAATCATTGTGACGGTGATTGGCTCAAACCTTGTCCCATGCCCACTTGTGATCAAGAAGGATTCCATCACTGGAAGCTGGGTTGTGGACAGGGATATATGTGCAAGGCAGACAGGGACAATAGTTATATCAGGCCTGTTCCATGAAACTGCTGCCAGGTAATCTTGGAGACTTTCCTGCTTTCAGAGACTCTCTGGGCCCCTTCATGGTCGCAGGCAGCTCATAGGGTTTTTGCAAACCTGTGGTTCACAGTCAACAAACCTTTCCTGATTCCTCAAGTGAGAAGGGAGGTGGAGAGAGGTTAATCTGTTTTTCCTGGGATTTCAGTCTTTTTCAATATTCTGTCATCTAATTGTCCCTCTGTTCTTTAACTTTCCTCTATATTTCTATAATAAAACCTTTTCACATTAGTGTTAATAAATGTATGATCATATTTCCTTGCAGTTGAAAAATATTAACCAAAAGTGACAATTTATTTGTATGAAATAGTTAAGGTCAAGATATATTCATATTAGGTTTTCTTTACATTATTGCCCTCCAAAATCTCATGTACATACAGAATTTCTTGACTTTAGATTCCATCAAAGCATAAACTCCCATGGTGGGGATGTGTCTAAATATTTGGAGCTTTAGAAATTTAAATACACAATATGAAATTTTAGGAACTATCAAATTATTTATATTTTATCGAATAATTAGGTAGACACACATACTTAAAAGTAATAATTCATTTTGAGCTAACTTGCTTTTAAGAAATACTTTAAAAAAAAATACCTTAAAGGCTATGTTGACCCTATAACTGGTCTGTTGCTTATTAATTCTGTCTAGAATTATTATATTATAAAGACATTTTATGCTATGGTATTTGAGTGTTTTATGATGACCTGTGTTTTATGGCATCAGAAATGTGAAAGAACGAAATTATCAGAAATAAATCTTGAAAGATTCATGCTTACTTGTTAAGAGCAAAAGTGCATTCATTTATCAAATTATTTTAGTATTTCATAGTAACATAATTTGCATATGTCCCTGAATTTTAGATTTAAAGAAAAACATGAAATCTATTTGTCTTATTCTGCATTTGTATTTGTTTATATACATTTATCAGATATGCCCTTATTTTAAATTAATGCATACTATTTCCAGAGTTGAATAGCAAATTTTAAATACACGACTTTAAAAGGAAAATATATTGTATCATCACTAGGGCAGGGTGATATTTAAAGTGTATTATGTGAAAATAATTTACACAAAACCTAAGAGTCTGAATTCTAAACTGATAAAGATAGTAATGCATTTCAAGAGAGATAAAATTGTACTTCCATTCTAGTCAAATAATAGAGACTTTAACTTAAGGGAAATTATGCATGTGTAAAATTAAAAGTTATGTGTAAAATTAGGCATGCTTTCAATGTAAAATTAAAATTTGTGACATTTACTATACAAATGCTTTGAGGTAATTAAAACTAAGAAATAAACTCTTTTAACATTTGGTGTTTCTCCTCCTAGTAAGCTGCTGAAACTTTCCTTTCAGAATCAGTGTCAGTGGTTTAAAACAAATACTATTTAGTTTCCTTATTCTGTAATCTGCTTAACTACTGTCAAACTTGACTTACACTGGAAGGTGCAAGCGTGAATTTGCTATTTGGCTTATGCTCTCATTTTCGATTAGTCAAGCTCTAGTCCAAGAGGATTTAAATGAAATAGCGAACAGAGATAGGACCAGCATTTTGGGAGAAGTTATATGAAGCATTTGAGCAGTGAGATGAACCTATCTGTGTACAATTTTTACTTGTTTCCTTAAGCTTTTTGTCTGTATACATTAAGTAAGTGTTAGCAACAAAATGGCAGTGGTCAGGAGGAATACAGTGGTCAATATAATGGGAACTGATATATATGATATACAGAAAGATAGATATCTTTATATATACAAACCAAGTAGTTTTGTTTCCAATTTTATTTTCTCTTGATAAAAATTAATACATATTCATTATACAAAAAATATAAAGTAGAAGAAATTTATAAAAAAGTAGCATTTGACTGTATTCCTCTTTGATGGTTAATCTTTATCTTTGACAGTTTCATAAACACAATCAATGTTTGGGAACACACCCCAAAAATTGTTTTGTGTATTATCTCGTATACTATTTTGTGACACCATTCGAGCTTAACTAAATTCTAAACATTTTACCCTAACGTTAATTAATATTCAGTGAAAGCATGAGTGTTAATGAGTATAGAGTAGTCTGTCCTCTGACCATAACATTATTTTATTCAATTACTTGTTTTTCTTTTTCACTTTTCTTCAGTTACATCCTTCCTACTTTAAGGAGAATGGAGTTATAATTACTGTGCTTATTTTTTATGCTCCGTCTCTGATTATTTCTTTGAGTTATATTGCTAAAAATTAATTAAAAGAGTAAAAGATTAAAAGCATAGAGACAATTTTAAGATTTTTGTCATATAGTAGCAATGTGGTGTCAAGAAAAATTTTAAAAGTTAAATTCTTTCCTTGCGTTTAAGCTGAGAAAAGGCTCTCTGACTGCCATCAGGTACTTTTGACAAAAATAATCAGTATTTTCTCTATAAATTCTAGTATGGAAAAGAATCACAACCTTCTTATAAGTAAAGAAGTTTTCAAATCAAATTCTGAATTGTTTTATTAACTCTAACATTAGTATATAGAAAATAAGTTTTAAAACTCTGTTGAGCCATGAGTAGAGCATTTTGTTTAGTAATCTGAGGAAGCATTGAATAATGAAAAGAGCACAGGGTTAGTAGTAGTAATTTTCCGTCAGATGTCTACCAATTCTTATTAATTCTCACTCAGCGTTTAGAATGATCTATTTTTCTTTCTCTCCAGGACAATTTGATTGATAGTCATCTGTTTGCTCATCAGTGTGAAAATACCAGGTATTTATGGATGTTGACCATTCTGATTGGTCAGTATGCATGCCAATTAGATTTTGGCCTCCTTCCAATCAACCAGAGCGAACTTTTTAAAATATAAACAACACAATAAATATTTCACTGCTGAAATTTCTCTAATGGCTTCCTATGTCTCTCAGAATAAAATCTAGACACATTCCTATAGCCTCTAAGACCATGATTTACCTACAACAAGCTAAACATGCTCCAAATTCAAGACCTTTTGCTTTTATATTTCTTTTTCCCAGATGACTCTTCTCCCAAATGTTCACATGGCTTGCTGCATTACTTAATAAGTGTCTTTGCTCAAATGCCACCTTCTTGATGAGGCTTTCCCTACCCATCCTATCTAAAATAATACTGTCCCCCACATCATACTCTATTCTCTTTCCCAGATTCCTTTTTCTCCAACTTCTTTACTGATCCTTGATGCTACATGTTTATTTATGCATTTGATTTCTGTTTGTCTTTACTATCAAAATGCAGACTCCACTAGGTCAGCGACTTTTTGTTTGTTTATGTCTACATCCTTAGTGCTCAGAGCATGCCTGGCATATGATGGGTTTTCAATAAAGATCTATTGCAAGGATGAATATTTAAATCCATGCGTTTGAAAAGATACTTAACCCCTCTAAGGCTCAATTTTCTCCTTTGCAAAATTGGTATAATGATGGCAATATCTACTCCACTGCAATTTGGTGAAGATTAAATAATACAATGAATGTGAGATTACTTTGAAAATTGCAAAGGACAATTGTGTTTCTCTGAGAAAAATCTAAATTCTTTGGAGGCAAATCTTTACTAAATTCATTTAGTTTCCTACTTTATCTTATTTTTATATTCTGAGAAGTTTATCTTCTCTCTCAATACCAGAAAGTGACAGAATGATATGACTTAATTAATCATAGATCATAAAATAAGTACAGTACTGATAATCCATATATATTCTCATGAAAACGACATCATCCATCACAGAAAGGAAAATTAATAGAGTGATCTTAGACACCTTTATAAGGCCTTAAATTACTGTAAATAGAATAAAGTTAAAAACTTTGCAGTATAGTCTCTTAAATCCAGCAAAAAAAACCCCTTTAATAATAAGAAAGTATTTTTTCAACAATATTTTAGATAGTTCTATTATGTAACTATTATTCCTGAAAATTGTGGTGACTATGGTTCTCTATAAGCAGGAGGTTTATGCCAAAAGAATAAAAATATAAAGTCAGTCAGCATCTATAACAGCTAAGTTTCATCATCTTTGTAAGTTCAACCCTCATAAAATTATTCATTGTGTGAATCAATTCTTCTAATAAACAATGGACTACTTATTAATAAAACATATAATAGCTATTCTGGCATAGAAACTTTAAAGTAGTTTCTCCAAATGTTTTAAATACCACATCTCAGGGAATAAATAAGCAAAATGATAGAGATCCAGCCATTTTGGGGACAAAAATCTCCACCTACTTATGTGAGGTTTAAGCCAGTTAGCTGGCTTAAATGACTTAAACCCAATGTAATTTCTTAGCAGAGGACAAATTTCCTAAATTATTATATCTTATTTATCATAAACTTAAATTCATATTTGTATCCAAAAAATAAAGCTATTACAATAATGCATATATTCATAGTTCTCTTTGAATTGTAAGAATGGGGATAATTTTTCCAAAGTTATAAAAAAATGTATCCAGAAGCTCATTTACATTGTTTACTTTCATGTGAAATAAACTTTTATTGGAAATACTTATATATAACTTCGCATACTATGTGGCACCCATAAATCTATTAGATTTCTCCCCAGAACAGTATAATTTTATTTTAAATTTAAGCACATCAAATGTTAGAATTACAATAAAAAATGGACTCCACTTATGTTTCTGGTATTACAACTATTTAGAATGGCAATTAACGTAATAACAATATAAAAATATCCCTTATCCAATTTAAAGTCATCAATATGATAATCACTATAACTTCAAAATATGACTGTATATTGAATTTATTCTCAATGAAGTGATTGACAACCTCAGCTATGATTTCCCCCTAAGAATTATGAAGAAAGTCAACACTTCCACAAAGAGAAAACTGAAATATATCTATTTTAATTCCAGAAGAGAATCACCAAATTTGTGTTTACTCCCTCTCACTTTCTTTTAGCAGCATTTCAATGATACAATGAAAGGGAAAATAATCTAGTTGAAGACCTGCTGAGAAGTTCTTTCAGCAGTTGTGTTCAAGTGTTTCACATTAGGTCTTAGATTAAACCTATAATTGCTATAACCACATATAGCAATATTGTAATTTAGTATAATTATATCTGTAAGGAAAAATTGCTAATAGATATAAATGCTTAAATGTTAATGTGCTTACGATTAAGCACAATGATTCAAGATCAGGAAAAGAAAAGGTACAATATAAGCATATACTCGTGCTCACTGCTCTCAGGGCCAATGTGTTACTTATGATGCATCTTGAAACTGACTTACTTTTGTAATTTATTGTCTATTTCTTCTTACATAGGGCCAAGATGGACTTGGTTTATATCTAATTTTCCTCTCAGTTGACAATGTCTAGAGGAAATCCTATGACTTTTAGTAGCCAGTTGTAAAGAGTCAAAACTGTGGTTCTTCTGGAATGTAAGCATTCTAAGTCTGTAACATGCAGGCTGAAAAGCAGGCCACCTTAAACTTGGGAAAGAGATGTCATTGTAGGACAAATATATTTGTAATAAAGAGTCTGACTCCATTTTTGGTGTTTGACTTACCCCTTGAACTTTCTCTTTTACCCACTCAGGGACTCTCTCATTTGCCACCACTGGGAAGTTCAAACCATGTACAGGAATGGTCACACTCTAACCACAATAAATACCCCTCACCAGTCTTCTTGCTTTCTCAAGTCATTTTCAGAACTGCTGTGAGCCTCCCTGCTCTCCCCAGAAAACCTCGTTATGTGAGTAATGAACTTTTTCATACCCTCTTGGTGTATATGTTACATCATCAGGCTTGACATCAGAACCAAATGTTGGGTAGAGGTCTATCTCGTTTCTGCAGCAGGCCCTTAAAAGTATCTATTTTGTGTGTGTGTGTGTGTGTGTGTGTAAGTTGTTTTCATTTGGATGTGCTTTTTCTGGGTGACTAATTCTCAACACCTAGGATTTCTCTTAATGGTTTGTCTCACAGGGATAACAAGATTGATCTCAAATAGCAGCCATATATACAACTGCAGTTTAAAAGGAGTAGATATGCTCTGAAGCAGAAGAATTTTTTTTAATCACATGTGAATATGTAGGTGAGCAAAACATGTTTATCTTGGAACATAAGTAAGTATTAAAGTACACAATTTTAAGTCTGCCCACTTATGTATATTCCCACCAACACTTTTTGGAACCACTTTCTGTGTAGATACTCAGTGCTTTCATTCTGTCTTCTAAAGGGAATCATTTCCATCAAGAATTGAAATGTCTCATGAGATACTCAAGGTCTAAATATATGCACTTTGAAATTGGGAAATAAATAAAAAGAAATATCTAATAGAAAGAAAAGAATTGGTAAGTGTTGGAATTTCAGGGACCCTAGTATTTGGGCAGGGCATCTTTTTGAGATTGGTCATGTAGTCAATGACCTAATCAACGAACATATAGAGCATCCTTTGCCAAACAACCTTGCAAAATTTATAACAATGCAGTTTTTTTTTCAAAGAAAATGATGATAAGGCATGGAATAATAACAAGCACAGCATTGCTGGTTGTAGAAGGATTTAATTAAGGCATCCTCATTAGATTTTAAGTTACCTGAGTGAAGGAAGCATGTAGCATGCAAGCAGTAGGGATTCATTGTATAAATGGTAACTGTTATGATGGTGATGCACTTGTCCTTACGGAAAGCTCGAACAGCATTGACCACGGCCTTAGAAGACATGATTACCATCTTTACTGACCAGCTATGAAACAGCAGACAAATTACTATTCCTCTTTAATTTTCCTCATGTGTATAATAATAACATCAAATTCCCATGGCTGTTGACAGGATTGATGCACTTAATGGAGAACCTATAATAATAGTTATTGTTTCTATATTTGCCCTTATTTTACTCAGTGGAAATCACTTATATGCATTTTTTTCTCTCTTATTAAACTAAAAACGTCCTGTGGACAAGCATTATGTCTTTGTGTCACTTTATTTCTAGCAAAAACCCTTTCCAGAAATATCTCAGGCAATCAGTAAATGTGTGATGCTGTAATTATTCTAATGTTGATCATTTCAAACCAAGCATACATTGGTCCACCCTTTTAACTCTATATGATGTAGTTGCTGATATTTTCCAACAATTGTGCATTAACTTTACCAGGAAACTTTATTTCTACTACACATTCTGATATATACTTATTTGCTGTAAAATATGTAGAACAGTGTTGACTGTAGTAATTTCTTTGTGGTGTAAATAACCATTAGGAAAATTAAAAGGTGGGTCTATTATTTTAGATAGCAGTGAACCACCAATTGAAAGTCAGATGGTCACGATATTCTCTAAAGTCCTATAAGTCAAATTCAAACTAGCAGGTTAAACATTAGAATTTGCATTTTAAGCTACATTACTCGGCCAATTAATTTTAGAAATGAGAAGTTTTTTTTTTTGAAGAGATCTTCTTTTTTTTTTTTTTTTTTTTTGTGTGGGGAAGACCAGCCCTGAGCTAACATCCGTCGCCAATCCTCCCCTTTTTGCCGAGAAAGACCGGCCCTGGGCTAACATCGTGCCCATCTTCCTCCACTTTATATGGGACGCCGCCACGGCATGGCTGACAGGCAGTGCGTCGGCGGGCGCCCGGGATCCGAACTCGCGAACCCCGGGCTGCCAAGCGCGGACTAAACCGCTGCGCCACCGGGCGGCCCCAGAAATGAGAAGTTTTAATATGCAGTTCATAAATGTTGCCTACATGATAGTATTTTTGGAACCATGTAACTTAAACCCAGTTTCTAAAGAGTAATTTGGTTAATAGGTCAAATAAAATTGTCAAAAAAAATTGCTTTCTAAGATCCAATCCCCTCGCTGCCACTTTTAATTCAAGGTAAATTATGTAAACATTTAAAAGGAATGCTTGGTAAATGGCTCCAAAAGAGAAGAAAAGTAAAAATTTTTATTTAAATTCCATACACATTTATTGAGTGCCTATCCCATGCCATATACTATGAATAAGATGCAGTCCTGGCCCTAAAGGAAGTCACAAGCACATACATACTAATACAAGTTGAGAAATGGATTAAGAGAGCTGCATACTAAGTGCTCTAGTATATGAAAGCAGAGACTCAGAAAATTAATTCTGCCATTGAAACGAAGAGCCAAGAAAGTCATGATAAGGGGCTTACATTTGAAATTATTCTTGAAAGATAAATAGAGGTTTGAAAAAAGAGCATTTCGGAAAAGAGAGTACGCACGACCTTTAACAACATGTGAAAGGATGATTTGCATGGGGAGAATAACAAGTAGTGCATTATGTCAGGACCATAGAAAAAGTGTCAGAAAAGAGAGATGAGAACAGAGATAAGATGAAAACAGAAAAGTAGACCAGGATCTGACGATGAAGCACCTTGTATTCCAAGCAAGGAAGCTTAGAACTAAAACTATAAATTGAGTGGAAACCATAGTATTGAAGATTTGCAAGAATAGGACAGATAAAATTAGATACACATTTCAGGACGTCTAGTTATAGTATGTGGGATGGATTAGGGCATGGGAAATTTGCAGTCAGAGAGTAATAAAGCTGATGCAGTAGTCTAGGGAAAAGATGATCAGATCTGAGGAGTGGTGAGGTGGGAATTGGGTTGAAGATGAGGAAACAGATATGAAAGATATTTAGGGACTGGAATTAATAAGATTTGTTGATAGACAGGCTATGGACAATAATAGCTAGTGAAGAAGTACAAAGACTAGCTAGTTTATAGCTTAGTCAAGATGGTGAATATAATAATCTTTAGTGCTTTTACATCACAATATTTATGGATTTTCTCCAAGACCATGGAGGCTGCCATTTGTGGGAAGGTGTGGCCAGACCACTTGCTTTATCTAATGAAATTCAAGAAGTAACATATCTACTTCCAACAGGAAGCTTTAGAAACTACAGCATGATTTTCCATGCTTTCTCTTTCCCTTTGCCAGTAATGTAATAGTATCTGCTCCAACAGCCTAGGTCCTTGAGTAAAAACTATGCAAAGCAACATCTCCAGCCAAGCCACACAGACTTGTAATCTTATGAATCAAATTCCTGTATTTTTTTTAAGGCACTGAGATTTTGGTGTTGTTTCCTACTATACCATGGACTTGATAATACTAAAGTGATGGTGGAATAAAGTTAAATTAGGAACAGCAGGATTTGGAAGTAAGATCATGAGGTTAGTTACAGACATGAGAGATTAAATTTTAGGTGATTATATTGCTAGCTGTCAGATTTGTAGTTGGGTCCTCAAAATCGAAGTGTAAATAGGAGATATGGATGGATGTTAACCAGTCATGGAAGCAGACATAATTGTGCAGAAAAATAAAGAGTAGTGGGGAAAACTGCTGAGGACAGAACCCTGAAATACACCAACACTTATCTTGAACTTGGACTTTACCTTGAAGGAAATGATTTGTCATCAGAGAGTTTCAAAAGAAAAATAACATGGAAGAGCTGTGTTTTTGAAAAGAAACTCTGTAGTTGGGATAATTGACTAAGAATAAGGATAAGCTGGTTATTACCAGGTTTCTTCAGTCTTTCGTTTATTAAATAATTATCCAGAAATTACAGCTTGAAACCACACGTTGCTCCTGGATGTGTGCTCCTTTGGTTGTCATAGGCAATGGTCAGGGTTTGGGATTATACTTCATATTGTATATCCTGAAGACATATAAACTTCTTAGCTTCATGGCTCCTGAACAGATCTAGAGAAGATACACTTGATTCGAGAGAAAATGCTTCTAAAAGCTGCATGTCCCTGAAACCTGCCATATATGTTCTACAGGATAACTCAGAATACACCATCTTTGTGTGTGTGTGTGAGGAAGATTAGCCCTGAGCTAACATCCGTTGCCAATTCTTTTTGATGAAGATCGGCCCTGGGCTAACACCTGTGCCCATCTTCCTCTACTTTATATGGGACGCCGCCACAGCACGGCTTGACAAGCAGTGTGTTAGTCCACACCCAGGATCCCAACCTGCAAACCTGGGGCCGCCAGAAGCAGAGCACGTGAACTTAACTGCTACGCCACGAGGCCAGCCCCAGAATACACCATCTTGCCAATCAATTCATATATTCTCAGCAATTACATAGTGCTAATTACTGTAAGGGACATAAGGGAGTATAAGCTACATAGCTGACCTCAAAATATTTACAAGCAGGGGAGAAGTGGGGACAAAATTTCTGTGAGGATCTTTCTTTAGAAAACAAATACCTTACACAACGCTGGTAAATAATGCCTAGTGACCACTATCTCTTGAGAATTATTTCTGGAATGTGTTCTTCTTTCATGAAACTTTGATTTGATTTTCATTTTTTATGTTTCATATATAAAGTGCTCTACTCTATAAAATTTTAATTTTCTTCACCTTTCCCCTCATCCACAGATCAACTAATTATCTAGTTCTTACTCTTTCATTAAACCACTTCAAGATGCTGAATCCTAATAGGAATTCCCTATTTTCTGCAATATTTCACTACTTAACAGTGAAAAATACTAGCAATAGCAAAATATCATATTTTATATTACCCACATAATACAGTAAATTTTTTGACCCCAGGTCAGAAAATACTTTTCATAGTTGAATCATCCAGTTAGTAATGAAAAGATTATGCTATCTTTTGAAAGTCAAAAATAATAGTATATCTATTGACCAATCACAGCATGCTGATTCATGGAAGAGTTGGAGGAAAAAGACGCTCTGTTGTCTGGATGCATATGCACAACAACGGGCAAGAAGAAAGGCAAGATAATATCTCACAAATGGCATAGAAAGGATTTCAACACTACAGAAGGTTGGTTCTTTAAAATGAATGGGTGGCTGCAGAACTCTCTAGATAGACTGCTGACCTTGCCTGAGTAGAAGAGAAAAAGAAAGAAAAAAGAAACAAAGTATATAAAATGACCTCAAGTCGAATAAAACAGGAAATCCTCTTATCTGAAATTGCCCCGTAATCCCTATTTGAGTGCAGTTAAAGAAAAATTTCTATTTCATACTTTATTTTTCCTTCCCAATTTATAACAATCTAGTTCCATTTTAAATTAATGCATCTACAGTAATATTTTTCCTTTTATATCCCAGTCAGCTGCATGGCTGCCTGTTCTATATTATGAACAGGTTATAAGTCTGTAACATGAAATGTTATTTTTACTTTAGTTTCTTCTCCTACATAATACATATTTTAAATAGCCTGCAAACAGTAGTGGTTTTCCCTTAAGACTCTATGATTATCATTAATTTTATCCTCATTTGATGCTGACATTTGCCATGCATATGGATTAGAATCAGAATGTAAAACAGAGAAATTGTGAAAAACAGAAAGGAACAGATACAGTGAGTCTGAACATATATTAATGCAATATGTTATGTAGAGCAGCCACTCTTCTCAGTTAAATCCTAAAAGGTATTTTCAAGGCATTACAGCTCTATTTTTTGCAAATAATGTAGCTATTTTTTTTTCTAAACTGCATTCTCTGATGAGTACTAACAATAGCAAAACTGAATATATGTAAATATTTCATTGTCATCAGGCCACACATTTTAATTGCCACCCAAGAAGTATACTGTCCTGATTGCTAAGAGGCAGATATTTTGATATAAAGTACTATCATATCCTCATATATGTTTAACCTTTTATTGTACCACCTGGAAATTCTTAAATGCTGATTGTTTTAAATGATGATCAATCTGATTCTCTAAGGAGCTTTCTGAAATATAAGATAAGAAAGACAATATAGTCATTATAGTTCGGTAGCTATCAATTAATATGTTTATTTCCCAAAACTGGACATCCAGATGTAAAACATAGCATAATTCCCATTTAATGACAAAAATTCATAAAATGTAAAGATCTGTCCTATCAACTTAAGTTTTAAATTCTTTACAGAAACAGTCAACATTATTTTAACCTGCTCTATGCTTTGTAATTCCATAATGGACATACATTTTAAAACAGTCCTGCTCACTTTTATCCTGCAACGACTTATATTTTAACTTCTATCTTAAAACTGTAAGAAAAGCAAGTGTTTTCCCCATGTTTTAATTTATCACACTGACACCTTTGTTTCTTTTTGGTATTTTCAGATCTGTGGCACTTCCTAATACTATATCAAACATGCAAAGATATACATGAGCTTCCAATCATCCAATCAGCTCTTGAGTTCTTGCATCTTCTGTAAACTTTTAACAAAAATGCTTTAGCAGATGCTTTTGACAGTTTCCTAAAGAGGATATGTTTCTCTTTCAGCATGGTCATCAGGTTTGGAATTATTGATTTAAGTCTCTATTTCTACTAGACTATAGGCTCCGACAGGACAGAGACCATATCTTTATTATTTCCGTATATGTCCACAGAGCCTAGATTATGCCTGTAACATAGCAGATGCACAATAAGTTGTAATGATGACTCATCTACAGAGAGTTTACCAAGTGTGGAATTGACTAATAAATTTGGGATTTTATAATTCTATGAATTGCATTGTCAAAGCTTAATATTATTACATTAGATCACTAATGTAAACAAGAATATAAAACAAATTCTCTCTAGTAATCCCAACATCTCTTCTTGTTAAATGACTGACTGAGATTCTCGTCTTTTACAGTGACAAATCCTGAGAAAAATAGTGCAAAGGGAAGAATGAGCATCCTTGGGTCTTATGATTCTTCATCTCCTATTGAGCTTCCCTCCTCAATGTTTGCATTCTCGGCAGCTAATTTCTTTTGGAAGTCATCATTGTAGTGATTAGCTGTTATCTATGCTTACTTCAGTTGTTCATTGAGATGTCTGGACTACACAATACAAAAAATATTCTGCATTATTTTTTAAACCTTTAACCATATAATCTATTTTCAAGTCTGGAAATCAAGAAGTTTATGAGTATAAATGTAGTTTGTAAATAGATTATGAGACATTTAGCAGGTCTTTTAAAATTTATTTTAAATTGAGATTCTATGCATTCATAATTACTGATGAATTCTAACGACATTGGAGAGTCACAGTGATCATCATACACTGAAATGGATATTGACTCTAGTGAGTTAGCTTACCCATAAACGCATATGTATGTTTCCTAGTTAATATCCCTTCATAACCTAATATTTACCAAAAATCAACAAATGAGCAGGTTATATTTTGTCCCTGCTGTCTCCAACACAATAATTTATTTACTTAACTAATATATTCAATCTCTTTCAAGGGCTATAGCATATAAAAAAAGATATTTAAAAACAATTATCCCTGGGAAAACATACGACGTGCATCATTTAGCTTGGCTCAACAAGAAGGTTTTGATATATTAAGGGCTCCTAGTGAGAGCAGACCCATTATTATAGTTAAATACTGGTTAAGAATCAAAGTGTCAGTGTGGAATCAATCTAGTAATTTATTAGTTAACAACAATATGTTGATCAACATTAGGTTTCTATCACTCATAGAGATATAGACTAATGCCTATAAGAAATAAACACAAGTAAATAAATGAATAAAATAAAATCAGTCACCTTTGTGATCAGACTTAACTACAGGGTAAATGTACATATTTAGCTTTTCAGCTGACATTACTTACCGTTTGGTTGATATTCAATGTTCCTAGTGAGCTATATCACTTGTTAAATTTAAGGAGAAAAGAGTTTGGGAGAATTAAAAAGATAAATAGTTGCAGACGTTTTAGAACCCAAAGTCCAAAACTACTAATCATTTTAGTGCTTACTACAAATAGATTCTACATCTTAAAAAGAGTTGAATAAACCACTGCTTCATTAATACACAAAATGCATTACTGCTGGTATTTAAGTCATTACATTTTTTAAAATGCCTTGATATATTTTTACATAAGAGCCTTAAATATGTATCCACATTCCATTTACTACCAACAGGTCATCAATCATGCCTCCAGCTATCTGTAACCTCTACCCACTAATACCTTCCTAGGCTGGGAAGGCAAAGTCAAAATTCATTGCCATGTGGTAAATTTGAAGAAAAGGTGATGTTGTATTTGAAAATATTATTGATGTTTGCTTTTATATTGTTTTTTAACGTTTTTACCCTGGTTGCACACAATATTTATAATAGGATGACCAGATTGTGGAAGCACAAAAGGGCTATAAATGTCCAGAACATCTTCATACAACTAAGGGGATAATCCTATAAAACAAGAACTCTGGTCTCTAAGCCCTAAGAGATGTTATGCAAAGAGGTATTATCAAAAGCAGTGACAAATAGCTACATAAAGCCAAGTCTTGCATAAAAATAGGCATCATCCATCATTACAATAGAGCCGCAGAACACCTACTGAGTTCCTGATAAGCAATAGTACAACACTTAAGTAATCTCACTCCCTCCAGGGATCCTTCACATTGAAGCTGATTGCTAAATGCTGTGTTAACTGAGAAGTGGGAAAGTACAATTCATGACATATATTGAGGGTCTACTATGTGATCAGCAGTGTGCTACAGAAATCAAGTCAAGAGATCACCTATAATGCATAATCAAAACATGTGCTCATGGTCTAAAATACACACGTGATCTCTCTGTTACACACTTCCGGGAACTATGAGAGTGCCTAAAATGTCTCTAGAAGTTTATGGTCTTACAATAGGGACATGTCCTAAATAATGTACTCTGTGGAATTGATTTCTAATTTAAGATTTTCCAAAGAAGTAAATCAGTTGGCTCTCAAAAATGAATCAACTGTGGGAGTCTTTACATGTTTTGAGAGCATCCAAGCTTCCTCAAAAATTGAAGGGAAATAGGAGATCATCTGGTTTATTCCTCCATAATTGTTTGACCAAAAAGGTGCCAAAATAAATAAATTTAGCCAGTTAGTGGTAGACCAGCACAAGACTGGGCCTCCAAATTTCCGATTCAGAGCTCCTTCCACCAAAATGTAACCTTCAGTTTTTTCCCAACAGTCTTACATCTAAAACTGACTGATATTGACTGTACGGTCAAGAAAATCATAAGCATAAGAGGGCATTGTGAAGTTGGTAATTAACCAAATGTAAACAGGTTTTAGAACTAGTTCTTAAGCCCTGGAGAGATTTTTCCCAGCAATATAGTCAGCAAACATTTTCAAAATTTTTTTAATCCATTAATATCTCAGAACTGTTACTTCTTGATGAGCATACTATGAAAGCTTATAGTGACGGCTATAAAAAATAAAAAGTACAGAATAAATGTGGATATGGTTTTTAGAGGACAGACTTTTTAGCTGAAGTTATCTTTTCTTAATTTTTCTCATGTTTCTGACAATGATTTAAAATCAATCTACTAAATATGCTACAATGAAATATCTAAGAGTTCTATCTTCATCTGTCACATTGTGCTTCTCACAGTTATTACAGGGTAGATGTTTTTGTTTTATTGTTTTGTCACTTTTCCTCAATCCAACAGGAAAATTGTGAGTTATTTGGCTGGGTAATTACTATATATGCTAATAGGACTTATATGTCCATCATTATTCTCCAGATTACTATAGATCTTATTAACTGTTCTGAAGAATTCTTCAAAAAAGGATGGTTGACAACTAGAATTTTCTCTATGCTTAAAAAAAAAAATCATCATTATGAGAGGGGCTTCTTTGTAGAATATTTAACCATGAAGAGAGAGAGAAAAAATAATTCTTTGGCTCATTTCCTACTTTGATTTTAAAAATTAAAAATCTCAATATTTGCAAATCATATAGATTTAATTTCATGGAGAACAAAGAAAAATAGCATAGACTTAATTCAGATCGTCTATTTCCTAATAAGAAATTGTAATGAAGCTAATCTACTAGTACTTTTAGAAGTTTAGATGTAACTCGTAATATAGAGGCATACAAATTTAAACCCCAAAGAAGCGAATTTGTAGTGTAAATCTTAGGGACCTGGTAATACTATCTCCATCATCTACCGGATCACAAAATACAGAAGCAATGATTAAATCAGTATGGCCAGAAAATTTTTGAAGAAGTCAACTGTAAAAGTTGTGTTTGAGTGAACAGGTATTAAGCTGAAACACATAGGGGAATGGAAAAAAATGGTTCTTATACATGAATAGGAGTATTTAAACGTTTAGAACAAAACACAATTAATTGTGTGTGTGTGTACCCCTATATTTTAGATACCATCAATTGTAAAGTACAAATATTAACTGGAATGTCAGTTTTTGCTATCTTTAACACAGCATACAAACCTATGGTTCACATGACCATATCGTGATTTTGGACAATATTTTTTACTCTGAAACAAAGTAATCCAAAGAAATTTGTTAGGACTGTTTTATTGATTGTCCTCAAGTCCATGTTTATAATATTTACTTTTTTCTGATTTTGAGGGAAATGCTTACTAATTTTTGAAAATTTAGAATATACAGAAAGAGAAAAAAAGAGAGGCTTACTTCCACTTGTTTTTCTATGCCTAATCTCAGACAATCTTTAGCTCCACAATTTCCTATGCTTTGGCCTGTCAATATTATGTGTTGGAAAGCCATATACATTTTATTAAACTTTCTTTTAAAACATGATTTTAAATGTTGACATAATATTCCATTAAAAATATCACTATTTAGATTATCCAATATGTGCCTTTTTGAATGCTGTCGTATATATTCTTTATTTATTAATTACATGAATCAATGATCATTTTCCTAACTTAGTTTCCAAGCAGGAAGTTAGTAATTTGATGGCTATTACCACTGATTGTTTCCCATCAGTATTGAAGGAAGGATTAAGTGGTGCATAAACTCATCCCTTGTCCTTACACACAAATCTTCAATAAGTGACTCAATGCTCCCAAAATTTCTGTCATGAGAAAATATTTATGGAACCAATAAAGGGCACTAAACTCTGGGCTTCCTATAGAGCAGATAAGCATAAAGGGCATGTGCAGGATGTTCTCAGCTGATATCTGCAGGGGGAGGAGGGCTGTGCAGAAATCATAGTTACATATGCGCTATGTATTGAGTAACTAAAATGGGCCAGGCCTAACTGCAAGGCACTTCACATGCGTTTTCTCAAACAATTATCCCACTCTGCAAACTCAAATCGTTACTGCCTTACATTGGAAAGTTTGCAATCCCATGTTCTGACCTAAGAAGTAGAAATTGAGGCAGGACATAAGGGTTTCCTGTCACCTTTCTCAGAATTGGAATTCTATGTCATGAAGAGAAGCATTATTAGACCACCAGGGATCCCCCTGCCTGCTCAGTTTAGTTGCATTGCACTAATATTCCATGGAATTTCTCTTAGACTCTCATGAAAGCCTATCTCTCCATCTTTGTTTTCAGAACCATTTTTTTCCTGCTTTTCTATGTCTTTAAAAACATTATAGTTGCAAGGTGGTAAGTCTATATCAGAATCTGCTAGACGAATGCTATTTCAGTTTAGAGAATCAAATGTGTCCTTTAACTTTTACCACTTGTGCAAAAGCAGTTAGAATTGATGTGAATTAGCTATTCTTATTAGAGAAAGTGTTTAAAAAATACACCCTGCTTTAGCAAGCACATCATTTTGTTGTAGGTAGGTTAAGATACTATTAAAGTCAATGCTATTTCACTGATTGATTTGATGTAGCTATGCAACAACAGAAGTTAGAGGAAGAAATGTTGTATATGAAGAGACATCCAGTTTTGATTGTTTTCTCAGAAATTAACACCAATTCCGATGTTTTTCCAATGGATATTTTTTTCCTTTAAGAAAGGAAAGTTCGTATACTTGAAGTATACAAACTCAGCATTATTACAAGGAAAAAAATACCAGAAAATTGAATAAGAAATGTATTTACAGTGATCTAGAAGGTGAGGAAAAGCCTTCTAGAAACGATATAGTCTTTTCAATACTAAATCTCTTGTTATATGTGATATAATTGTCTACCAAAAAAGTCTCCCAGCTTCCGAAAAAATTGTGTTGAGTACTATTAACATGTTAAAACTGAGTGTTCTTATAAAGTACATTTGTTCCTGCTGATGACTGCTAAATATTCAGAGAGAGAGAAATACATCATACTTTTACATAATATCAATTCAAGTGATATATCATTATAAAATAAAAATATCAGTTCACAATGCTAAATCAGGCTTTCCCTTTCTTTTTGCTTGCTAAAATGTTATAGATCTAGTCCCTTATATTGGAGTTCCTCAAAAAAAACAAAAACATAGGGAATTCTTATTTGCTTTCTCTGAAATGCCTATGTCATCTCGGGGTTGAAAACACATCATATAGGACAAGTAGAATCAATTTTTTCTTTCACCTTTTGACCTGTAAATATTCTGTGAATTAGGTAAATGATTTAATAGTAAATATATGGGAAATGTGTACATGGAATTCTGGGAAGATGAAGGAAAAGGGGCAGCACAATTTTGGATCTTCCTAAATCCTTACATAAAGTTAGACAGAGCACCTAGACGGCAAAACCAAAAACGTATGTAAAATATTTGCAACTAAATTGTATTATTTTTGTCCATTTTAGAAGCAAGAAAGCTGAGACACAAAGGAGATAAGTAACATGCCCACAGTTACCAAGTGGACAAGTTTATTAAAAGAGGGGGAATTTTAAAGAGCAGATTTCTCTTCCATACTTGTTCTAATGAATGCTCAACTTTATCTGTAATGGAATTTAGTTTTGGCAAATGACTACACTGATCTTTTATCTTAGTGTTCCAGGGTAGAGGTGGATGGTCTAGGTGATTAGACTCAACAGAACTGAACCTTTTGAAGTGTATGATCTTTTCACTTCACTTTTTGTTGCATGAAAGCCAAGTAGCACTTGATGGAAGGTATCTTCCAATAAGGCAGATTCATGCATTAACACATAGATGTTGTCTGTACTATAGTTTCCCCTGAGCAAGTAAATATCAACAGAGTTGTCTATACTCACGACTCCTGAAGAGAACAAGAGGATCAATTCATGAATATGCAAGTTCTCTCTTGCCCTCTTTACTTAATTCTAAGAACATGATCCCTTCCCCACCCATCCACTCCATTTGGGCCAGTCACTTACTTTTCATCCTTAGATTAGATATCATCTCCACTAAGAAGTCCCTCTCCTGCTCACATATCCAAATGAAGATCCCCTCTTCATCCTTGATGACTGACTAATTACTTTCTACTCCAGACTAGACTGTAAGCTACAAGTTTCTTGTAAATGTAGGGAAAAGTTGTGAGAAACTTTGAAATTTGGTGAGTGTCCTGACCACCTCCACCTTCTGGGTTATCTCTGCCTTTATCATTAACTTGGCTATTTTATAGCTGTAGACATAGAAAATAACTTGTAGAATGCTGATATAATACAAGTGATGTAGTGGTTAAGTTTGCACACTCTGCTTCAGTGGTCCAGGGTTCACAGGTTCAGATACTGGGCACAGGCCTACAGACCCCTCAGCATGCTCATCAAGCCATGCTGTGGCAGAGTCCCACATACAAAACAGAGGAATATTAGCTCAGGTGTAGCTCAGCGACAATCTTCCTCAAACAAAAAGAGGAAGATTGGCAACAGACATTAGCTCAGGGCTGATCTTCCATACAGCCCCCCAAAAAGTGCAAAATATTCTTTTAATAATAATGATAGTTATTTTTGTTTTATTTTATTCTTTCCGGACTTATTGGGGTATAATTGACAAATAAAAATGTATATATTGAAGGTGTGCACATGATGGTTTGATATTCAAATGCATTGTAAAATGATTACCACAATCAAGCTAATTAACACATTCATCACCTCACATAGTTACCATTTTTGTATGTATGTGCATTCTCTTTATCCATTCATCTGACAATGGACACAGATTATCTCTACGTCTTAGCTATTTTAAATAATGCTGCAATAAACGAGAGGGTGCAGGTATCTTTTCGTGATGGTAATTTCATTTTCTACAGATAAATACCCAGAAGTGGAATTGCTGGATCATATGGTACTTCTATTTTTGATTTTTTGGGAAACCTCCATACTGTTTTCCATAGTGACTGTACCAATATACATTCCCAGCAATAGTGCACAGGAGTTCCCTTTTCTCTGCATCCTCACCAGCACTTGTTATCTCTTGTCATCTAATGACAGTCATTCTAACAGGTGTGAAGTGATATCTCACTGTGGTTTTGATTTGCATTTCCCTGATGATTGGTGATATTGAGCACTTTTTCATGTACCTGTTGGTCATTTTTATATCTTCTTTGGAAAAATATCTATTCAGGCCCTTTACCTATATTTAAATTGGACTTTTTTTTTTTTTTTTGTATTGAGTTGTATGAGTTACTCATGTATTTTGGATATTAACCCCTTAATAAATATATGGTTTGCAAATATTTTCTCCCATTCCATAGGTTGCCATTTCATTTTTTTGATGGTTTCCTTTGCTGTGCAGAAGCTTTTTAATTTGAGGTGATCCCACTTGATTACTTTTGCTTTTATGCCTGTACTTTTGGTATCATATCCAAAAAATTATTGCCAGTACAATGTTAAGGAGCTTTTTCCCTATGATTTCTTCTAGGAGTTTCATGGTTTCAGGTCTTACATTTAAGTCTTTACTCTAATGATAGTTATTTTTAAAGGGAAAATGTTTAGTGTTCAAAACAAAAATAACTAAAAGTGTGATCATATCTCAAATATTTGAAGAAGATACGAGAAAGAATTTTCACTGTGTACGACAAAAATGGCTTTCCATTGACCTATACGTTTTTTTAAATATAGGATCGCAGTTAAATCTACTTAGATACTGATTTTCTGACGTGGAATTTCTTTTTATTCTTTACTTAAGTAAACAGCTCAAGTTGCCTGATCCCTAGAAAATCCCATACGTAAACAAATACGGTAAGATGAAAGGTGCCAGAACACTGAAGATAATTTGCATTCATTGACTCTGTAGAAATGTCAGACAAAGGCTCAGTTTTTAAATGGAGCACAATTCAAAATTTTGAACTAAACAGATCAATAATTCTTTATACATGTCAGATGAAGTAATTATCTTGGTTAGCTAATTGCCTTTAAGGAAAATATCTAACTAAACTAAAGCCTGTAGAGGTACAAATGAAAAATATCTTTTTACTTCCCTGAACTGTGAAACCAAAGTCTGAATATCTTAATTTGGACTTTCAATGACATATTTATTCTTCAAATTAAATTTTCTCATTGTTTTCTAAAAGCTTTTTGCAAACTTCTGAATTTACAAAATAGTTGAACTCTGCAAAGGAAAAATAAACTCACTATACTTGTCAAGGATTTGCAAGGTTGCTAAGTAAATATGAGTATGCATTTGAAGAGTTGATTCATAAAAGCCAGAGACACTGAATGCTTCTTTAAACTTTTTGAAAAACTAAATTTTACATAAACAGGATGCATTATATTACCTGTAAGAATTGCTCATGTGATATGCTGAAATATTTACTCTTCAATACTTATCCAACTTGCAATATATATAAATATCAAAGGTGAGGCCAAAGAAAGTATTTCTTAAGGAAACTTCCACAAATGGTCCCCTACTCTAGTATTTAGATAATTGAAACTGTTCCTACCACCCCTCCATATGCTATCGTATTACCAATTGAACTGTGGAAGTGTGTGTTTGGTTACTTACTAATTTCAAACTAGAATGATGCCGGATGTAATGGGTTTAGAGACTCTACTTATTAATTTGCTTCCCCAAACTCCTCTTCTAAATGGCCGTGCATGGAAAATGTCACACAATTGGATGGTCACTGGGAA
Source organism: Tapirus indicus (assembly GCA_031878705.1). Taxonomy (NCBI): domain Eukaryota; kingdom Metazoa; phylum Chordata; class Mammalia; order Perissodactyla; family Tapiridae; genus Tapirus; species Tapirus indicus. The sequence goes on along the minus strand of CM062927.1, from coordinate 68,425,650 downwards.
GTTTAATCCCATTAAATTGATTTACTGAATACAAAGAGATAAATCATTTGATTTCAGCAACTCCTTACTGATGTAAATGTCAAACCTAGTAACTTTTTTCACTCTGTTTGTATTGCAAAGGCTTCCAATTTAATAGAGTCAAATATTTTCTAGCCCAGTGAACTTTCTTTTCATCTGATTGGCCTATGGCACCCATTGATTGACAAGTAGTCCACAGTCAGTTTACCTTTAAAAAAAGCCCAAGTCTTATCACTTTTTACTGTATATGTTTTTCTTTTATTGGGCTTACATTTGAACTGCCCTCGGAGCCTTTGATATCTTATCTCTCCTTTCACTGGACTGCCTGCAATTCAGGTGCAAAATACTCATTCTCTCTCAACACTTTTTTTAACTTCTCACTCCCAGAATGAATTACATCAATGCCTTTTTTCCTGGCACTTTTAGGGATGAAATGAATGAAATAGTCTGTCTGCAGTAGAAACAGCCTGTTATCCCTGTTTCTCTTAGAATTCCTTTTATCTTGGTCATGCAGTCAAATATTTCAGACAAGCAAGTTTTTTGTGTGTGACTGATGGGTAATAGTTAATTTGGGAAATTTGTGATGGAGACTTGGCAGGAGGCCCAAAGCTCAGAATATTAATATTTCTTTATTAGTTTGAGGATGGAAAAGCAGTGTGACCTTCTTCAATAGCCAATCTATAATTTCAGCTGTTTCTAGGGATTTGTTTTTTTTCTAATTTCCTCACAATCTCAAGAGTTAGCAACAATGTTCCTATAATAAATCTCCTCCCTGGCTTAGAGCCAATAAATATTTACAGGTGGGTAAAACCTTAGCCATCATTCAGCTGGGAATTTTTCAGTCCGGGTTCTGGAGTGCCCTTATGTTCCATTGAGAATATTCTTGGATCTTCTCAGGAGATAAGGGAGAGACCAAAAATGGAGAGATTAAGATGGGAAAGCACATCACTCTTTTATGAGAGTAACTTTATCTGATATTGTAGTTCTACTTCAAATTTTATGAAATATCAATTTTAATGATTAATTACTTGGAAATCCCCTATTTTCTGTTTTTCAACTTCCGTTGTTCAAGCATGATAGTTATAAATATTATTTCCTTGAGTCTAGCTCTGTTCGCAATTGTATGACATCAGAATCCATTTTATTCATTCCATATTTGTCACAAACATGGAAAGACCCTTCCCTTCTCCAAACCTGGCTGTAGGGGAAAAAACAGTGGAATTCAAAACACCAAAACCTCCATGCCTGTATGGTCCCTGCAAAGTCATCTCTGGTAACTGCTGAAGTCACGCAGAGTCAGTGCCACACTGTGCCTTACTGAATGGAAACTCTTCTGATGTGTCTATACCCCAGAACTGTGGGAGACTGCAAAGAAAGCTGAGATCTCTGAGCTCTTAATGCAAAAAGGAGCACACTGTGCTCTCTTCCTATGTGAGGAAAGGATCCCGCTTCCCTAACTATGCTAATCCGTGAGTCCCTAGGCAGTGCTTTGACTTTCAGAGATTTTAGTGAAAGAACTATGTCTTTACTTTCTACCAACTTCCTCTCCTCAGATATAGGCACACCTTGGTGAAGATTAGGCTAGAAATAATGTGATAATTAAAACTAGGCTCTCCAATTGTCCCATTCCACTCTTTCCCCGTTGGACCCTGAGACATAGTTTTTAGGCCTTGTGTGCCTGGACTCTATTTTTCTTTGTGATGAGGTATTTCCCGGGAGGCCCCACAGTCCCTCATATAAATAGTTCATAGCTGGACATGGTCCTCAGACCCTTCAGTGGAACTCCTATATGTGTGAATCCTCTGGAAAGCAAAGCAAAGCTTCAAGCTGACACAGGGAATTGAGATTCAGATGATGAGAATGACTTGCTCCACGTCCCACAGCCAGTGACAGGACAAAAAACACAATTTACTCAATCCTGGTTCACAGAGAAGTTCACAGAGAACTTCTCAGAAACTCTTGGTCAACATCGCCTTAAAACACATTCATCCAATATCATTTGACACCAAATTATATCAAGGTGGCTTTGAAAATAGAATCAGTAAGAAATAGATATTAGAAGAAGAGTTAATTTCTATTTCCTTAATTTTTACCTAATGTCCTCTTTCAGTTCCAAGACCTTATCCAGGATACCACATTCGTTTAAATGTCATGTTTCTTTAGGATCCTCTTGGCCATGACAGTTTCTCTGACTGACTGTTTCTCATGACTTTGAGAGTTCTTGAGGAGGTCTGGTCAGGTTTATTGTAGGATGCTCCTCTGTTGGGACTTTTCTGATGTTTTTCTCCTGATTAGACTTGGGTTTTGGGTTTTAAAGAGGAAGACCACAGAGGTAAAGTGTCATTTTCGTTATATCATATCAAGGGTACATAGTATCAACATGATTTATGACTGTTGATGCTGACCTTGACCGCTCACTCCCTAAAGGAGTGTTTGTAATTTTCCTCACTTGTGAAGTCACTCTTTTCCCCCCATTTCTATACTTTACTCTTTGGAAGGAAGTCTTGTCAACTGAAATAAAGAGTCTAGTTAAGGTTAAATGAAGGAGCTTATTTGATAATCAAGGTGAGGAATTCCCATCCTGGGAAACAGTCCAACAGAGTATTCTGAGGAATTGTTCTGAGATCTACAGATCTGATGCAGTTTTTGTACCTTTTAACAAAGCAGTGTATGTGTGGGAAAGACTTACACATCTAACAGTCATCTACTTCAAGGATAACGAGAACTTGTGGTTATAATTCAAACAAGGCTTGTAATGTTGGTGTTATCTATGTGTGGGGGGAGGCAAGGACCAGAGCTGTCACTTTTTCCTTCAGTCTCTAAGGAACGCAACTGGGAAATGTGAGAGTGAGGTTCCCATTATCTGTTGCTGATTCGTCCTGCTGGAATCTTCAGTCATGAGACGAGGGTTTGCAAGGTCATTCTAACACAGTCTTAGGATGGCCTGCACGGCTGCTTCACAGTACAGCATGGATTTTTATGGGGCTCTCTTTAAGCCTATGCAGCTTGTTTGCTAGAGTCACCTGTTACACCAGGGAGAAGGGTCCCAGTTTTGTTTACAATCTCTATGCACAGTCCACACTTCATGAGTGGGGAGCTACATTTCCGCTCTTTTAGGGTGGAGAATCTAAATAAATTAATTGGAATTCTTCTGTACAGAAGATTTATCTCTTTCCCCCATTCATTAATTCATTAAATCATTTATTTCTATCAGCATAGACTCGTGGATGCTTATTTTATACTTTGCATTATAATCCAATACTACTTTGTTTTGTTGCTCTAATTGTTCCATCATTGGCCATTGGAACCCAATAATGTGTTTCTGTTTTTGTTTTTCTTTTAGCACTTACTTTTGGCACAGCGAGATTCTCTGGGCTCATCTTATATGTTCCTTTCCATGGTCCTAGAATCAGCCATTTCTCCAAGGAGCCCCGGTTCCTTTGATTGGAGAATATTATTCAAAACCAAGATATGGGCCCTAGGTGTGCACATTGTTACTGTGGTGTCATTTCTTTTAGGCTCTGTCATCCACAAGAGCAAAGAAATACTTTGTATACTAACCCCTATGCATACACATATCTATTTATATATTTCTATATGTAACCCTCTGTAACAATATTAAGCTAAACATAAGTTCTCACTGACAATAGTTACTTTTGAACTTCTCGACCTCCCAATTTTTATTCCTTTCACACTTCCTGGTTTTATTTTATGTCTTTGAATTATCTCCTTTAAATTAGACTGGCTCATCTAAGTTACAGTATGCTGGAAGCTCCTAAAGAGCCACCACCAACATTCTGATAGCTTAAATTTCTGAAATAAATGAGATAACTGAGAGAAACCTAATTAAGAGACACAGGAGGACACTTTGATGAGTAGTCCCAACATTTAAGACACAAACCCAGAAGAGGAAGAACCAATAGTAAGTGTTGTCATTGAAGTTCTCAGACAGTGTTTGCTCATAGCCGATTAATCTTAATTCTCCCAACAAGTTGCATTCTTTCAAGCTTCCATGCCTTTACATATGTTGTTTCCTCTCTCTAGAATTCCCTTCACAAACTATTGTCACTGGTAAGTGTCTTTTCACCATTCAGAACTCCCTCTCCCACCGCCCCACTCCCATTTAAATGTAACCACTCCCATGAAGGGTTTCTTGATGTCTTTCTTAAAATAGGTTTGTGTACTTTTCATTCCCATTTTTATAGTATATACTTTTTATAGTATATACTTTTCTTATAGTTTTATTGTACTGTAATTATGTATTTAAATATATTTGTCCTGCAATAAGTTGTGAATTTTCTAAAGTCGTTTAGCCCCAAGTCTAAAACAGTGTCAGGCACATAGTAGACATTGCAAAAAACTTTATGAATTGAATAATTGAATTAATTCATTAAAGAGGAGAATATCTATTTATCTTATGGGTTAAAAGGGCAAATTTATACATGAATTTGAAAATGAAACTCGGAACAAAGTTGTATTAATGTTGTAACTCTGGAAAAGTCTCCAGTCCCAAATTGTTGACTCCAATTACCTGTCACAGGGTCTGAAATTCACCATTAGAATTTCTTTCATTCAGTTCAATATATTTTTGTTCAAGGTAACATTTTTCAAAGTGAAAACATATTCAGTCAGGGTAACCTTTTAACTGATAGTTAATGTATTATTAATCCTTAATACCTTTGTGTGTGTGAAATCATCAGATCTCCTGATAGCTTTGATACGAACACTAACTGCATAGGTAGAAGAAGAGGTTATTTGGTTCTAAGAGCATTGATGTTAACATTAAACTGGTGAAAACTCTGTTTTGCTCAATAATAGTGAACAATTAACCTCCCCAAATCTCAATTTTCTCATCTGTAAAAGGTTTTTAGAATCTGTATCATTGAAAGTTGTTGTGAAGATTAAACAAGATTACACAAATGTTATCCCAGTGCCACATACACAGTAAGCGCCTGATAAATATCAACCACTATTATTATTTTCACATTCCCCAGGAATGGGGATTTGGATCGAGTCTGGTAGAGAGGGATTATTTTGCTTTATAAGGGATTGCCAGTATTGGAAAACCCCAAGTGGGATATCAAATGGACTTTTAGAATTTTCCTGAAACCAAAGGCATCCATTAAAGAGTTGGAAGCAGATTAAAGAAAAAAGAAATATTAGATTGAATGCTAGCATGGATTAGAGTATATCCATGACGGATGTTGAAAAGAAACATTTTGCGTATTACAAAGTATTATGGAGGGTTTTCCTGGCACAGAGAAACTGAAAGTTAACTAGTGACTCATTCCTTCAACAAACGTTTACTGACAGCACTCTATGTATACGGTCTAGGCACTAATCTAAGCCCTGAGGATACAGCAGTAAACAATAGAGAAAAAAAATCTATGCTCACATTTATATGTTAGTGGAGGATATGGTATTTCCTTAGGCTAGAAATAGGGCTCCAGCTACAAATGATTTCTCATGTTACAATGATTAAAAGTAGGTTATGCTATACTCTTCCGAAATATATCAAGATAACTTCTAAAATGTGAACACATATTTATTATGCACTTAACATGTGCAAGCGACTATGTTAACCCCTCTGTTGGATAATTAAACTCTCACAACAAATTTATGATGTGGGTGTCATTATTATCTCAACTCTTCCAGAGAAGAAACTGAATCCCAGAGAAGGTAATTAACTTTCCTGAGGTCACACATCTAATAAATGATACAGTCAGTATTCACACCCAGAAAGTCCAACACCAGAGCTCTTAACCACTACCCTCTACAGTAAAGTTGAAGCCAAATAACGTCCTCAACCAGCCTGCTGCTGTCATCATTTTTCCCTAAGACTCCACAGAGAATAGTCGATTGGCACATTTCCAATACTCTTTCTCCCTGTGTAGTCATTCCCTTCCAAATCCGTAGCACATGAGTCATGCAGGAAAGAAACCTGAACCCAAATGGGCTGCATTTTTGCAGCTTAGGTCACACATGATTTTTTTTTAATTGAATACACAAAAATCAATACACCAGTAGGTCTGGGAACTATGTTATTCCACTCTAAGTGTTAAAGGGGGATATATTTATATTTGAATAATCTAGAATATGCCTTTAAATATAGTCTTTTAATACACCCATCCCATGCCTAATCTGCAAAGAATACACCAAACTTAATGTTTTTTATAAATAGCATAGCTAAGGTGATGTGAACAGACCACTGTAACAGTAGTTGGCAATGAAAGTGTTCTGTAAGAAAGGGGAAAAGTGCAGGAAAAATTATGCAAGAAATATCCAATAACTGTAAAAGGAAAATGGCTAGAATACATGAATTCTTGATTTCTTTAATGGATTGTCAATTTTTAGGCAAGGAACAAATACTAATCTCAAGCCATTTACACAGGATCTAAAATCCATATTTTTAAATATGTAAATCACTCATCTTATTCCTATTTAGTTAACTGTCACAAAATGAAAATTTTGTGGGTTAAGAGAATCACTGTGGGGCAAACTGAATGAGAGCATGTTAAAAATAATAAGGACACTCCCTAAAACCCAGTGAATATCATTGTTTTGTTTCCTGAAAATAGTCAAATCTGATGATTTAGATCAAAATGATCATCTCTAATTTATTTCCATTGATTTGTTATCCAGAGATACTTTTTATGTTGTTTAGACATAATCTTCAACTGGAACTAAAAAGCATGCCAGTATATAAGAGTTTATAATGTTTACTTCTTATTTGTTTATTTTTGTCCTGTGTATAATTCAAATTTAATCATAATTTGTCTTCTACCACTGTCTTCTTTTACCAGATTATCTCTCATTGGTCTTCTTTTAATCTACCTAAAACTTTCTTATAGTAGAGTGCTTTTCTCTTAATCATTTCAGATATTTTAAAATATCCTATTACAATTTGTTTCATGTATAGTATATAGAATTAAGCGACAGTTTTAAGCTTCATCTAAATGCAAGGTACAGACATGAGAAATTATAGCGCCATTTATAGGAATTAAGTATAACAATTTCTCATTTAGTATTTTTATTGCTATTTCACATTTATAATTACAGTACAAAAGTGATTTTCAATCTTTCTTCTGCTAGTCTTCTTTGCAGTGCCATGATTTACACAAGTACTGCTATTTTCAGTTTTAACTTCTTAAGTATAGAAAAAAATGTTAACTTTTTGATTCTTGTAAACTAAAATGGGCAGTATATCATAACCAAATACTAGAATAGAGAATCTCGGCTGAAGAGGAATCAAATTCCACCTCTGCTACACATTGTGTGATCTAGAGGAAGGCACTTAACCCATTTAAAATGTAGGCCACTCATCTGTAAAAGTGAAGTCAATGATATCTGCTTCATGTAGTGGCTGTGAGCATGAACAGTAATGCAAATAGATGGCTTGACACAGAGTAGGTTGCCTTCTATGTATGTAAACTTTGGGTTATATTAAGTTCTTCTTCCCTTGTTCAAAGAGTTTCATGTTCATTTCTTGAAGAAATTGGTAATTAAATATTTGTAGCATAAATTTAAATTCTTTAACAAGAGAATGTAACAGAAATGCTTTTCCATATTCACAGATCACCAAGGCCATGCAAGTTTGAGACTCAGAGATATTTTAAAAGTCACGTTAGCATGTAGGTAAATCAGGTCTCAGCCCAGCTGTGTTTGTGTATATATATCACACGTGTGAGCATCTCTGCCTCTGTAGATCTTAATCGGGAGAGGAATGTGATTCACTTCGTCAGTTTCAGTTTCAAGGTGTTTTTTGCATCTTGGAAGTGTTGAATTAGTTTAAAAATTGTATGTAGCCTTTGGAGGTTTGAAGAAGAGAAAGAGAAAGAACTGAAAATCTGGATTAAGGTATTTTAACAGAAACATACTACATACCATGTCATTTCAACAACTGCGTGGAAGAGGGACCAGGATATTGATACCCAAATTCAAATTGATCACAGTCCAATAGGTAAGATCTGGAAACAGTACTAATACTTAGCATGGAAAAAATAGGAATGAAAAATTATATTTAACAACCAAAATTGACCTGTTTTAAAGTAGTCTGATCTAATAGGCAAAGGGAACAAAAGGCTGGCATGAGTCAGTAACACAATGTTGTATTTTTCCCTTAAATAGCCCCCATAGTGCATTCAACTTGACATAGATAGGTTTTTAAAATGGAAGCACAAGCAATGTTCCAATATTTCCTCTGTATTCAAAACTCCTTTACTCAAACATTAATTAAATCAAAGTGAAAGGAGACAGCAATGGCTATACTCAACATTGTTTTGTTTATTTATGGCTGTCTTGTTTTTCTTTCCTTTGTTTTTTGGGTTTTTTTTTTTTGAGGAAGATTGGCCCTGTGCTAATATGCATTGCCAATCTTCCTCCTTTTCTTCTTATTCCCCAAAACCCCAGTAGATAGCTGCATGTCATAGTTGTACATCCTTCTAGTTGCTCTATGTGGGTCACTGCCTCAGCATGGCTTGATGAGCAGTGAGTAGGTCTGCGCCCAGGATCTGAGCTGGCGAACCCCAGGCTGCCAAAGCAGAACATGCAAACTTAACTTCTACGTCACCAGGCTGGCCCCGCCTTTTTCTGGAGATGAAAATAGTAAATGAGAAATTTCATTAAGACTACAAACATATGAAACTATCTTTAATAGATATATATTAGAATAGAATAGAATAAAAATAGCAACAATAATAGTGGCAGCTAATATTCATTGATTATTTTAAATGCCAGTGTGATACATTTCATTGAATTATTACCCTATGCTCTACCAATTTATTCATTTATCAGACAGAAAACAGATTTGGAAAGGCCAAATAAATTACCCATGGTCCCACAGAACATGCACACATTGATTTCCATTTGCCTTGAGAATGTGAGCAGGTGAAATGAGTTTAAGATACAGCTATAAAGGAATGTCATTACTCTAGAGATTTTTAAACAGTGGAGCAATTGCCAAGGTGATGCTATTTGATCCATTGAAAAGGCAACAGCTTCTCTTCCCCTTAAGTTCATTTAAGTGTTGTTCTTAGGGGTAGATTTCCTAACATGGGATTCAGGAATTTGGGCTATACCTTTAAATCGTATGCAAAATCATGAGTGCGTGAGTGTGAGAATGTGTCTAGTATGTATTTGTTTGTGTGGGTGGATGTGGATGTGTTTGGGTTCATTTTTTAGGGGACAGAAGGACAAATAGTTATCCAATTTTCAAAAGTTCCCATGATACAAAAAAAGTTTATAAGCAAGTCATTGTTTTGTAGTGAGCAATGGTTTTGATTGTTAAAAGATAAACTGAGGGGCCAGCCCCATGGTATAGTGGTTAAATTCGGAGCACTTGACTCTGGCGGCCTGGGTTTGCCTGTTTGGATCCCGGGCATGGAGCTACACCACTCGTCAGTCATGCTGAGGTGGCAACCCACATACAAAATAGAGGAAGATTGGCACAGATGTTAGCTCAGGGCTAATCTTCCTGAAGCAAAAAAGACAGGAAGATTGGCAACAGATGTTAGCTCAGGACGACTGTTCCTCACCAAAAAAGAAAAAACAACAGATAAACTGAGGCATCTTAAAAATTTTGAGTTTGAGCAAAAATCTATTGGAATCAGGCATCACCAAGCCAGAAGTGATTAGAAATGCTCCACCTCCAGGAGCTAGGGAAAAGACTTTTATAAAGAAAAGGTAGAAACAAAGGAGGAAATCTTTTGGCTATAGCTTAAGTGTTTGGCTTGTTTGAAAAAGCCTAGCTGGCTGCGTGTGGTGGGTTTTTTGATTTCTTAACCTTGAAGCGTTTACAGGCTTAGGTTTTGGTTTGCTTTATGTAGGCAGCTAAGGTATTAGAACCGCCTCAGTCTAATGGCCTCTTTATTTAATTAATTTAAGAAGATCAGTGGTTCGAATAACATTCTGCACACTATAACACCTGGAAAGATTTGTAAAAATATTTATAATAGGCTCCAACAATTTGTTTAATTGGTCTTGGGTGTGGCTCATGCATTGCCATGTCAGAAAAGCTTCCCAGATGATTCTAATGCATAATTAGCATCCAGAACTACTTATTTAAATGAAATCATATGGATCACTTCAATACTGTTTTATAGCAATAACACACTCATCATTTTGTTGTCATCAGAGAGGATCACTCTAATTTTAGTTTTCAATTAGTTTTTTTAACCTGCAGCTTTTCTGTCTTAAAGGATATTTAACTGTGGTTCTCAAGTATGCTTTTTATCTACAGTTATTGAGGAGTTCTTAGGGCTTCACTTTCCTTATTCTCAGATCATTGTTTTCAATATAAATAAGTTTAGGAAACAGATACTGGCACTGTGATTTTAACAAATAAAATCTTTAGAGGGCAAAATATAAGCTCTTTAAAGTGATTAGCATGACAGCACATTAAATGATCAGACTGACAAAGGAATAAAATTTTGCTCATTAATTCAGATTCTGAGAAGAGATTGGTATCAGTGCTGTTCTCCAGGGTATTGAGCATTTTAGCAGAGAAAGACATACTTCAAGTCATTGTTAAACTCGATATATTGTCTGAAGTTCAATCATTCATATGATGCCGCTAGAGCCAGTTAAATGTCCTCTCACACAAAATACAAGAAACAGGAGAAATACGTTTGTGTGTGTGTTTGAGACAGAGAGAGAAAGAGCTTCATACTTTAATTAAAATGACATTAATTACTTTGGGACTGTTTTAATTCAGTGTATTTGGATATAACGCCTCTCAATTTCTTCTAAGGCATATCTCTTTTTCCTTGATACCATTGTAAGGAAACCAATGCAAGAGCTACTAATCATAATTGGAGAGGAAACTGATAACCCTATTGAAAAAGTGATGGATTGTGTGACTCAACAAAAATTAGTAAAAAAAATAGTAACAGTAACATTGAAAGAAACTCTCATATTTTATCCTTTAAACGACTCTATTTTAAAGATGAGGAAACTGGGCCTTAGGGAATTTATTGATCCAAGTTCACATGGCTAGTGTAAGATGACACGGGAATAAACATCCAGTACTTTAAAATTGCAGAGGCAAGACTCTTAACCCTTATATTTTCTCTCTATTCTTGTACCCCTGACTTATACCCCTTCTCTGGTCAGCAACCTTGAATTTGTGATGGTCAGGAGGAGGGGGCTTCATTTCTCAAATCTCCTGGTTTGGACCTCAAACTGAGGGCCTTGGGCCCTATGAACTAAATAGAGCAACATTTTGTGAGTGTGAAAGGCAATGACTCTGAAAGTAGGAGACCTGGGTTTTAGCCCCAAGTCTACTCTTAGAAGTCCCAGAATGAAGAAATCCTTTACCTTTGCTTATCCAAATGTTTCCTGCCATATTTCAGCACAGAATATTTTTGTTTGTTTTTCCCTTCTGGAGAGCTACTTTTCTAATATACCAAATACAAGTTGAGTGAGTTTCATTATAGCATTTACATTCTGTACTATAACCAAACTTGGGAGACACATACCGTGTGTATGCTTCTTTTTTATGATATCTGTTTTATCTGCCCAGAAAGAGGCAGGGGAAACCACCCATCGAAGCTGGTATTCACTAGATAGTGCTATTATAGCAGATACTCCATCAGATGAAAGGAGCCACTCTCTCTCTCTCTTTCTCTCCCCTCTTTTCTCTCCACTCTCTCTTAGATATATATAATATAAATATTTGTTTATTTATTTATATTTTTGTGTGTGTATATGTGCATATGCATGCCTGGATGTATATACATATTTTTAGATCCATCATGTTCCAGAGAGAGTCATGTGCCAAATAGTGATTATCCCGAGATATAGAATGATCCTAAACATAAGAAATTAGCAATGATTCATCCTTACCTTTTTTCCCCCAGCCTTAATTTAATATTCCAGCTCTCTCTACATTTTCATTATGCTAATTATGATTCCAAACCCCTGACTTCCCTTACACCCCTCCAGGAAATCATTAAGTTTTCAGAAAAAAAGCCGGTTGAATGATACTTTCTGTAAGTAAATGAAAGTACTAATCTTTTACGTAGATATAATAACATGAGAATAAGTCAGAATAATGTGAACTTTCATGCACCTTCAAAATATTCCCTGATGTCTAGTCTAAGAACTGGGCTTTGCATCAATATCCATAAGAAAAGATTAGAACAGATAAAACAACACAAATCTGAGTGAGTTGGAGAAACAACTGAAACAACAGATGTGTTCAAAAATGCATATTTGGATTTAAATGTTTAAATATTTATACAAAACCTCATAACTCTCCTTTGTTTTGTCTTTTGCAGTAACTAGGTTTTCTTATACCACCCACCTCCAGCACCAGTCTCTCTGTGTTTAAATCAGGCTTGTATATGCACCGCCCATGTCATTATAATAAGCATAGCTATGTTTTTCCAGCTCTTGGATGGAACTCATACAAGTCTTCCTCAATAATAACCAGAACATGAGATGGTTTTCTTGCAGATGTGCAAGGACCGTGATACAAAGGGAGCAAAAAAAATGCATGCATTTATATGCCCCATTTGGAAGATAGTTTTTACACCCATTTATAAATGTATTGTATGTAGGTATTGCTTAGTATTAGATTGGCCATCTCTTTTTCACATTCCTTAAATGTCAGTTATTTTTCTAAATTTAGGTCTTTTTCTTTTTGGTCATGTGTTTGTCTATTTGTAATATATTGGTTTTCTTAAACATATTAATATCATTTTAATCAATTTATCTCTCATCATTTTATTCTCTAAGTTTGAATACCATGTATCAAACACACAGAATTCCCATTATCTTGTTACAGGCTTAAATGTCTTCCAAGGCATTGATCTTCTTTGGTCATCGGTTTTTAATGATCTTGAATCTAGACATAATTTAGGATCTAGTGAAATTGTATATATTCATGTTTTAACCACATATGTGTATGAATATATATATATGTGTGTGTGTATATGCATAAGTATATGCTATGTATGTGTATGTGTGTATAATTATATTTAATAAATAGGTGAAATTGTTTCTATTTTTCGTTTGATAATAATTGATATATAGCATAAATGTATAACTTTATGTACCATAAAAGTATGTGAATAATAAAGAACTTCTGCCCTTATAAAATGTGGATACCTCTTGTGTGAACATAAATGATAGTCAATTTAGTCAGTTTTTATTTTAGTGTGCCATGATAAACATAATGATTAATTAAAAAATAGTGTTAACCCTACCAGATTTTAGTGACCTGGGCCTGGGATTAAACAAAAGTAATGCAAGAATAGTTAGCATCTACAAGGACAAATATTTGTAGCATCAAGTTTAATAGCAGTATTGACCCTCACATGGATAATTACTGCTGTTCCTAGTCACCAATTTAATACCAGCATATTGTACCACTCTCGCTATTTCATGGGCCCAAAGACATTTTGATTCATACCCCTAGTCTTCACATATAAACACACTGTGAAAAAAGCTGTGTGAATTTGAAATGCAAATTAGTGAAAAATTAATCAGTTTGGCAAAGGTGTTAACGCTCTAGTATTGTGGCAATTTCGAGACTCTTATCTAGCTGGTAGTTTTAAGATGAAATTTACTATTGATGAAGGATTTGGGTGTTGCTATCAATAATTCAATTGTTAATAGGAACTCAAATGTTCAGTTTACTATTTTAACAATAAATATATTGGATCTCAACATATGACCTAGAATCTTATTATAAAACTTTACATACATTTTTGGCCAGCTATCTAAGTTGACTTCCTCCAACATGTCTTTTTCCTTCCTTTCCCCAGGCTTCTATCTATCTTTGTACATATGAACAGACTGATAGCTTTTACTTGGGAGATTCCTGTTCTGGAAGATTTTTAAAAAGCTTAGCTACACTCTCCAATGTGACTTTTAGCCATAACAGCAAACAGCTTGATGCTATTTCTTGGAATACCTTTTTCATACTATAAAATGTCAAACCACCAGGTAAAATGTTCAGAAATATAGGACACAGAAATGTTTTCAGTATTGTCATTCTCACCACTTGGAAAATAATTGGGATCTGTTTCACGAGACAGAATTGTTAGAATGGGATTATGATCAGAAAGGAAAATCTTCTAAATACAAACCTCATATAGTCCTTGATTTTAGGTGATGGCCTTCAGATTTGAAAATCCATTGTCCGAATTATAAACATAATTTGACCATTGTTTTTACATTTTGAATATCAAATTTGAGTGTCAAATTTTTACCCAACAGATGCTTAGATTATGCGTTATTGGACTTTAAAATTAGGCCACTATATCTCACTCTCTAAACTTTTCTTGGTACCAATGATGTAGAATCTCTAGAATGCAAGAATCACCAATGCTATTCAAGCTCACAACAATTGATCTCAAAGCTACGGTCTTGTCTCTTTTGGAGTTACCTCATGTCAGCAATGATATGTCCTTTGTTTCTATTGTTTTGGAGACAATTTCTATTTTAAGTTATGGCATTTTTAGCGTCATCTCAAAATAATAAAAGCATACAAACAGAGAGTTAAAGATCACAGCTTAATTAACTACAGTCTTAAAGGATGGGGGCCATTACTAATAATTGAAATATCTGACCTTTCTCCACCTTCCCAAATTATAAATTATTTTTTATAGAAAACATATGTGTATCACATTAAAACACAGGAATGCTATAATAGGTACCAAGTTTCCCCCAAACAGTTGTGTCCATTTAATCTACAATGAGACACCACTATAGAACCATAACTAGCCTATTTCTGGTGTCTAAGGAGCCGTTGGTCATGTGATAGAGGAAGGAGAAGAAAGATACTTCCCATTCCCTCCACTGTTGATTCAAGAAAAGCATAAGAAAATTTTCTTTAATTTTCTCTGTCACTTTCCTATGTTTTTTCTCTATTTCTCTTCAGTTCTAATACTATTTTTTCCCTGTCTCTCTTTACTAATACCCTTTCCAAATCATTTGCTTTCACATAATCAAAACTTCCACAACTCAACTGATTTATTTATAAAAATTCTCATGATACCCATTAATTATTAAATTTGCCCACATTATGTGCAAATGATATCTAGTTCCTCATGCCGGCCAATTGAATTTTCATTTTGAAAAACTGTAGTGTTTGTAGCAAGGCAAAAATCAACACGAAGTATTGTAGAAAGATACGTTTTTGGGCAGAGATCCCAAAAGATGGGCCAGGCCTTCTCTAGAATTTACGCCTCAGAATAAGCTTCCGTATGTGCTATTTCTGCTGTTCCTTTTTTTTTTTTTCTTTTCTCTATTTCAGAATCTACAAACTCTTTATGAATTCTCAGTATTTTTGTAACAGGCCCAATGGTTGCAATGGTAAAGAGGTTCCCCAGAGAAGGGTTTGGTGTAGCTGCCTTCACACTCAGATCATTTGTGATTTGCTAGTTAGAAACAAGAGGATTTAAATCTCTTTAGATAAAGAAACACACACACACACACACACACTTTTGTGGGTCCTTGCTTTTGTCATTCCTCTTTAGGTTAAAAGCTAAATTAGGCCCTGATCTCCGTGATTACGGGTCCCAGAGTTATTCCAGCTAACTCTAGTGTCCTCCTGTTTTAGCTCAATCTGCTATTGTGCTCTATTCTCATTTTTTTTCTTGTTATCTGTGAATAAATGGGATCTTGTTACAATCACCTTTCTCCCTTTCAGTCTTCACTTTTTACCCCTGTCAGGTGTCAATAATTACCCTTTCTCTGGGTAGATTAAACCTTGGGCTGGACACATCAGATATTTCCTTCCCAAACAGAAATATGTGGCTCTAATCTGAAGTAGGTATTTTCCCTTTCAAGGTTTCCTTGTTCCCCCTTAAGAGCAACTTCTCTTTTAACCTCAGGCTTGTTTCTGACCTTGTCGCTTGTTTTAATCAACAGACCTTGTGTATTACTAGACACACAGCCTTTATTTTTTAGCATTTGCATAGTATGTGGTTTCTAGTTACTTGTTCCATTTCTGATTTGCTCCTTGGATTTGTTATTTTGCTTTTGATGACATGATAGAGGTTCTGTAATTCAAATGTACTCCTCTACTTGGTTTAATCTTGGGAAATGTTGGTCAGCCTAATTGTTTTGTCAAAAATGGCTTTAAAACAGTACTTTGACCTATAAGATCTGAGTCTCTTGACTCTCAATCACCCATCCATCCATCTACCTATGTACCTATCTATCTGTCTAGCCATCTATCTATCTATCTATCATCTATGTCTGTCTTTATTTTGTCAGTCTGACTGAGGTATGTGTTCATGTCTCTAGATGAATATCTTGGATCAAATGGTAGATAAAAGTTTAACGTTTTAAGAAACTTCCAGGTTTCTTAGTTTTCCAATGTGTTGTACTATTTTACTATTTGTCATTCACATCAACAGTGTGTGAGGTTCAAGTTGCTCCATATAATCAATAATACTGCATATTTTCAGCTTTTTATTTAACCATTCTCATGGAAATATAGTGGTATCTTGTGGCTTTTTTCTTTTTAAGATTCATGTGACTTGCTTTATTGTGATGTTTGTTTTATTGTGGTGGTCTGGAACTGAACTGGCACTGTCTCCAAGGTATGCCTGTAATTCCTTTTTTTCCCCTCCCTAAAGCCCCAATACATAGTTGTATATCACAGTTGTAGAGTTGTAGCTCTTCTATACGGGACGCCGCCTCAGCATGGCTTGACAGGCAGTGCTTAGGTCTGCGCCCAGGATCCGAACCTGCGAATTCCGGGCCTCCGAAGTGGAACGCGCAAACTTAACCACTAAGCCAGGCTGGCCCAAGAATTTGTTGTGGCTTTAATTTGCATTTGCCTGATAAGGAACTATGTCATCATGCACCTCATGCATTTAGCCATTTGCACAGGTTCTTTTGTGAAATGTTTGTTCCAACATGCCCATTTCTTACTGGGCATTTATCTTTTTATGGTTGGGTTGTAAGAGTTCTTTATATATTCTGGATCTAAGTCCTTTGTCAGCTCTCTGTATTAGCAGTATTTCCTCTCAGTCTGTGACTTGCTTTTTCTTTTCTTAATAGGGTCTTTCCAAAGCAATTTTTTTTTTAATTTTGCTAATACCCAATTAATTATTTTTTCTTTTATGGCTTATGCTTTTATGCCCTATTTAAGAAATCTCTGCCTACACCAAAGTCACATATATTTTCTACTATGTTTTCTTCTAAAAGTACTATACTTTTGCTTTTACTTTTAGACTCATGATTCATTTTGTGTTAATTTCTATGTATAATGTGAGAGAAGGATAGAAGATTATTTTATTTTTCCTTTTGGATATCCAGTTGCTCCAGAACCATTTGTAAAAAGACTTTCCTTTCCCCTCTGATTGCCTTGGCACTTAAAAAAATGAATTGACCGTATATGTGCAGATCTATTTCTGAACTCTATTTTTCCCATTCATCTATACATATGTCTATCCTTGTGCAAGTATAACACCACTGGATAAAAACAGATGTAAAGTAAGTCTTGAATTCACATAGTATAAGTGTTACAGTTTTCTTTTTCTCTAGTTATTACTTTGGTTATTCTAGATTGTTGACTTTCCACATATATATTAGAATCAGCTCATCAATGTCTAAAATAAACTTACTAGCCTACTCTTATAGAATATAACCTATATCACAAAAAATGTTTATTTCTGCTTGCAATGTTATTGTCGGATCCTAGAAAAGGCAATCATATACAATAGGCATATAATAAATATGTGTATGACCTGTAAATTAATGAAGAAATGACCTTTGCATTTGTAGTTTAGTAGAAAAGCAATAGAGTTAGAATCAGAACTGAGAGATTTTAGTACTAGAGTTGTTAGTATAAAGAATTCAGAAAATGTGAAAAGTATCATTTTATTAATTTTTCTCATGCAAAAATGAGCACTTTTAATTGTATCTTCTATAATGTCTCCTTTACTCATAGATTACAGATATACTTTTTAAGAATACTCCTTCAGGCCAACTTAGCACTTCCCCTAATAATTTTAATTTACTTCTACTGTAGGGATTATCTCACTATATTGTAATATTTCCTGTATCTGTTTTCGCTCATATTTTTTGAGCACAATGAGGGCAGGGACAGTAACTTATTTTCATCTTTATATCCTGATCACCAGGCACAGAGATTGCCCCCAGCATATTTCACAAAGGATACATGATTGAATGGCCAAGCAAATTTTTGGTGATTTTTCTTTTGAGTGTGACATCAGGTAGTGCTGATAAAACTACTCAAGATGATGAATATGGCATTCTTGGCAGTTATATTTCCTGTGACCATATAGATTAGACACAAATACTGCTCTAGAGACTTGCAGCTTTGCATAGTTACTATATCATGACTGTCAACTTCCCAAAAGACATACTGACCTTTCTTAATCAGTGCATCATTTGGAGTATGTGGCAGTGGAGCTTCTTGACAACTTTTAAGCTTGAAAACCATAGTCTGCATGTAAAGATTCCCTTGTGCAGGCAGGCCATGATTTCCGTCTTCTTCATACTTGTCATTAATAGCTCTTTGCTGACCCTGCACATCTTCTTTAACATGCAAGAATGCAGTCATTAGCAGTTTCTGGATTACTGTCGTAAGGATTTATGATGATTTTCATAGCCTGTTGAGTTAAAAAAAGTTTCCCAGAGGACCAGAAGCACATTATGAAACCAGCTTCCATTTTTAGCATATGTCACAGGGCAAATTTAATGTAGTGATGACTGCTTTAATATAGACATTTCTTCCACTTAAGAAATATATACTTCTTTTAATTAAAAATATTCTGTCTTCTCTAGTGAGAAAATAAAATAAAATGGTGACTAGAAAAAAAAAAGAAAATTGACATGAGTATCAAGTAGGCAACTGTCTCTTCACATATTTATTTAGACTATTGAGTTAACTTTATATGTTGAAGATGATGATATGATAGGGTGGTGATTACCTATAATTCAAATTTGTTCCTGCAAGAGTTAAAAATTTGAAGCATGCAAACAAATCACTCATTATTTCTCCTCTCCCTCCTATTCACTTAATTATTTAGTTTCAAAGTTTTAAAATGCCATATCTAAGCACATGCTATTAAAATATTTCACCCATTTTGATAACTGGTTCAACGATTTATAAATACACTCCAGCTGTTTTATGTTTATATCCATTGTTGTTGACAGAAGTCATAATGGAGAGTTACAAATGAGGGAAATCATCATATTACCTGCGAACTGATTTCTAGGGAAAACATCTCTGGAATTTTTGGTTGTTTGCTATTCCTGCCATACCTATGGACCGATGTGCCAATATGTCCCAAATATAAGTGGAAATGATAAGGTCATGGTAATGATATAAAAAATGTTTTTAAGAACCAGAGAGTCATAATAAATACTGAAAGATAAGGAGGTATAAAAACAAGTACAGTCACCTACCTGGTTATTCTGCTTCCAGGCATGATTTCCTACTGGCTACCATTCTCCATCCAGCAGGGTTTTTGAATGGTCATCAGATCATACTACTCCCTTGCTCAAAGTCCTCTAGCAGATTCTCATGGGCAATCACACTCAGAATAAAGTCCAAAGTCCTTTCCAAAGCAGAACAGCCCCATGTGACATAGCCTCTTACTACATCTTCAGCTTTGTTGCTCCATCTTTGCCCCAGCTCGTCATCTGCTTCAGTCACTCTGGCTTCATTGCTGTTTTTGAACAAGCCAAACCTGTTCTTTCTCAGGGACCTATTGCTACTTTTCACCCATGTATTCATTTCGCTCAGGTCCCAAAGAAGTTTCTCTTGCACCTTAACCCAAGTATCCTTCTAACCACCATGTCTCTTTACCCTGCTTTCCTTTTCTATTTAACATTTACCACAATCTGTTTTTTCTATTGCCAGTTGCTAGCCATTCACAGAGAAAATGTTTCATAAATATCTATGGATATAGTTATAAGTATAGGTATATGTATATATCTGGATCCAATTTAAGGTTCTACATATTTGAGGTGGTTCAATAATAAAAGCTGATGATGTCATAAACCTTAAATATCACATATTTTCCTAAACTGCATAATTACATTCTGTATATCTGATGGATGTACATCACATTACATGTTTTCCACAGATTTTTCCTTGACGTTAGTGTTGTCTTGAAAATTGCCTACTGTATTTAGGAAAGGGCTGAGTACATAATGGGGAATCAGTAAATAGTTGTTATCTGGCAATTAAAGAAACACAACAAAGTTTAAAATTTGAAACTCAAAAAGTGCTTAGGATTAGAAAAATATTGAGCAGTTTCATAATTTTTATTTATATTACAAAATATATGAAATAGGAAATATCTAAACAGAAACTAGTACAATAAATAATTAATCAATTTCTTTCCAACTCATTTTCCTGAGTAGTACAGTAGAAGAAAATGAAGCTATATTTAGTTGATCTACATCTGCTGTGGTTTTCTAGCACTTTAGGGAAGCTGCTTTCTCCTAAAAACAAACAACCAGAAAACAAAACAAAACAAAAAAACACAAGAAGAAAATTTAAAACCACAGAGTGGACATTGTTTTCCAACTCATACATCTTAAAAATATTCCCATAATATATTTCCAAAACACATATCCAAGGAAACTTTAAAATTGTGTGGTGCACAAATTTAAAATTAGTTCTTTATGTATATCGAATTGGTTTTAGATGGAAGATACATTACCAGGAGTCTTCCAAATCAATCAGATCTTACCTGGAAACCTGAGATAACTCAGGGGGGATGTCTGTGAATAATGCCTTCATGATGATATTTTGTTTCCTTGCAAATAAAATGCTAGCACTTCTACAGCATTTACTAGGAGCCAGCTATTTTTCTAAGCCCGGTGCTTGTCTTCATTTTACTAATAAGGAAACTAAGACACAGAAAAGCTAAGCAAATTGTCAAGATCAAACAGATAGTAATTGGCCAATCCTGGTGAATCAAACTGTCTGGGTCCAGTGTCTGTGCTCTTATCGGCTCTGAAGTAGGAATTCAACTACTTGAAGAACAGCTCCTATGGCAATGAACGGTATGAGCTAACATTAATCACCAAGAATATTTTATTGTGACTTCAGTAAACAATAGTGTTTCTTTTCTATAGCAACATCATTTTTTTTTCCAAGGAAGAAGATAAATATGAGGATAAGCAAGGAAATGGAGACAGTAGCTAGGAGCCTCTTGGAGGCAATGGCCAGAGGTAAGCTGCCAGTGTGGTCTATTGGGGTTGAAATTTGGAATGAAAGAATAGAAAAGACTAGGGATATAGGAGATAGGACAACTGATGGATACATTTTTAAATCTGCACAATGCTTTGGAGAGAGGCACCCCAAAGAATGAGGAAGGAAATGAAAAAAGAAGGCAAAATAATTTTAATTAATGGAATTAGAAGTGCATCAAATTTTGCTTTTCAAAGATTTATAAGTCTAGAATGGCTTTTCACAAAGAAACCACTATGTAGTTTTATGAGGTTTTAATTCTTCCAGCACTGCCTGTGAGTTTTCTGCCATGGCAGAGTCAAATCTGTCATGGAATCCAGTTTAGGTTTTTGGATAGTTTCTAATGTGAATATGATGGCAGGAACAAGAAGCTTCACTTTGCAAGGATCTCTTAGATTGAATGTTTGGCAGTGCAACACCATGGTCCAACCAAGGCTATCCTCACATTATCAAAGCCCGTGCATTAAGAACAAAGGGAGGAGTGAACACCATTCAAGTGTGTTACTTGATGGATCACTTGTTGAAATACTCCTTGTAATTCTAAGCCTTAACAAAGTCTTTAACCCATGCTGAAAATACAAATATCTAAAAAAGACTTCCTGTTTTATTCCCCCTAGAAATAAAAATATTTAGGAAGTATTTTTAAACTTACATTCAATTGTTTTCTGTTTTTGCTATCATATTTCTTATGATTTACAGCAATGATTGCCCAACAATATTATCATCAGAAGTGGTGATACTTAACTCAGTTGCAGTGTACTTTTTATAGTCCTTAAAGTATGTCCAAGCATTCACTGTGAAAGATGAACAGGGGATCAACATGGCAAAAATCTGAAAAAAGCATGAATATATTGTTATCTTAGTTTAAATGGAATGAAGCATGCTGGCAAAGAATAGTCATTCATCTCCTGACACAAAGTATCTAAATGAATATGTTTCCTTCTTTTCTAAGATGAAACACTAGTCTATGAGTTACCTAATCCTTTAATCCAGATTGAAATCCTTTAATCCTGGTGACTATAACCCAAAAGAGAGTTAAGAAAGGTATTTCAAATCCATTCATAATTGTACCAATGAAAGTTTACTCCTTGTCCAGGCCAATCTGTCCTCACATACTTTTTAGGCCTTCACCTGTTCCAGATCAACAAATAAACAAACACAGGAAACAAACAGCTTCAGAATTAGCAGATAGCAATTGAAAGAACTGTGAAAGGAATGTTTTGTTTGTCTCAATACTGAGTGTATAACCCAAAGTATTGCAATTTTATTCTTTTTATTTATAGATGAGTTTAGGATTTTAAGAGTGTGTGTTGTTGGAAAAAATGTTCATTACAACTAATGATAATAATGATAATAATAATAATAATTAAGAAATAGGACTGTAAAGTTTAAATGGTTCCAGGAAGATGTTAACTAGAAAATATCTTACTGGACAATAGAACTAACTCTAAACATAATAACTCATCTGAAAAGTGCTGCATAACTTTTCATCATTCATAATTTTTTCTTGCTGTTGGTTTTATCTTTGACAAATACGTATCAAGAAATACACAGTTTTCTGCTTGATTGAGAAAGTAAAATTATATGTTTTTGTATATGAGTAGAGGAAAATGCATTATTAAATGGTGGTTACCTAGAAGGAGCTTCATAAATATCTGTTGAATGATTAACTATTTCATCCAATTCACACTAAATTATAGGGCTGGTTGAGTTATTCCTCTGATTCTAAGTAACATTTCCTTTTTTTGCAGTCATCCTAGAAAGAGAGTTCACCCTTCAATCTGAATTTTCAAATCATCCTAGAAGAGCATTTATCATTTTGCAGTGTTTCTCCCCCTACCCCAAAGTGGGTAGTTTAGGAAAGATGTCTGAAAAATGGAGCACATACAATTACCTTAATATTTATTTCACTTAAAGTCAAGCCTTCTGATACCCAGCACAGTGAGAGGGCTTACTTAGTCCCAGTATTATTAGAGATTAAGAATTAAGTGACAATAATTGATTCAAAAGTACTTATTGTGGGTTTAGTAAGTGTCATCCATTGGTTCTTCCCTTAAGAAAGGAATCCAAATAATGAGGCACACACCCAGGACATTCAAAGTATACCAAGAAGAACAAATAACAACAACACATATATCATATTTGAGCTGCTAAAAACCAAAGACAGAACCTTGAAAGAGGCCAGGGGTTGGGGGTACACCTTAACTATAAAGGAACAGAATAATAATTACATGGGATTTCTCATCAGAAACCATGCAAGCTGAAAGAGAGTGGAGTGAAATATTTAAAGTGTTGAAAGAAAAAAAACTACTAACCTAAAATTCTAAATCAAGCAAAATTATCCTTCAAAAGGAAGGAAAAACAAAGACTTTCTCCACAAACAAAAACTGAGGAAATTTATCACCAACTGATCTTCCTGTAATAAATATTAAAAGAAGTATTTCGGACATAAAGAAAATAAAATAGGCTAGAGATGTGGATCTACAGAAAGAAAAGAAGAGTGTTGGAGAAAGAATGAATAGAGATAAAATAAAATCTTTTCAGGGGCCAGCCCTGTGGCATAGTGGTTAAGCTTGGTGCACTGTGCTTCGATGGCCCAGGGTTCACAGGTTTGGATCCCAGGCATGGACCTACACCACTCATCAAGCCATGGGGTGGTGACAACCTACATACAAACTAGAGGAAAATTGGCACAGATATTAGCTCAAGGCCAATATTCCTCACCAAAAAAACAAAACAAAAATAAATAAAGATCTTTTCTTTTTCTTACTCTAAATTGACCTGAAAGATAACTGTTTCAAGTAATGATAGTAACACCCAACTTGATATGTAGATTCAATACAATAAAATGTAATAAAAACCCAGCAAGTTATTTCATGTACATCAACAAAATGATTCTAAAATTTATATAAAAAGGCAAAAGACCCAGAATAGCCCACACAATACTAAGCACAATGTTGGAGGCATCACACTACCCAATTTCTAGACTTATTATAAAGCTATAGTTATCAAGATAACTGTAGTATTAGTTAAAATATAGACACATAGATCAATGGAATAGAATAGAAAGTCCAGAAATGACCCATACAAATTTAGTCAACTGGTTTTGACAATGATGCAGAGGCAAGTCCAAGAAGAAAGGACTGTCTTTTGAGCAAATGGTCCTGGTACCATTGGGTATCTATAAAGACGTGTGCATGTGCACACACGCATGCACACAGATGAACCTAGATACAGACCTTATGTCTTTCCCCAAAATAAGTCAAAATTCATCATTAACCTAAATGTAAAATGCAAAATTACACATTTGCTAGAAGAAAAGTAGGATAAAAATCTATATGACCTTAGGGTTGCCAATAAATTTTTAATCTCAACACCAAAAGCAAAAATATGAAAATAATGTATAAGTTGAGGTTTATTAAAGTGATAAACTTCTACTCTGAGAAAGACATTGGTAAGAGAATCCAAATGCCAGCACAGATTGGGAGAAAATATTTGCAAAACACATATCTGATAAAGGACTTATATCTGAAATACACAAAGAACTCTTAAACTCAGTAACAAGAAAACAAACAACCTAATTAAAAATAGGCAAAAGATCTGAACAGACACCTTACCAAAGAAAATATACAGACGACAAATAAGCATATGAAAATATGTTTAACATTATTTCTCAGTATGAAAAGTGTGAGAAATGCAAATTAAAACAACAATGAGATACCACAACATACCTAATAGAATTGGAAAAATCAAAAGGTCAACAATGCTGGTGAGGATGCAGAGCATGAGAACCTCTCATTCAGGGCTGATGGGAAGGCAAAATGGTGCAGCCACTTTTGAAGATAGCTTGGCAGTTTCTTCCAAAGCTAAGCATAATCCGGGATCCAATCCAGGAATCACAGTCCTAGGTGTTTGCCCAACTGGTTTGAAAACATTTCTACACAAAAGTCTGCACTTGAATGTTTATAGTTTTTCTAATTTCCAAAATTAGAAAGAACCAAGATGCCCATCAACAGAGGGCTGAATAAACAAACTGTGGTACATCCATACAATGGAATGCTATTGGGCAATAAAAAGGAATAAACTAGTGCAAAGACATGGATGAGGAGTAAAAGTATATTGTCAAGTGAAAATTACTAGTCTGAAAAGCCTACATGCCTTATACTTGCAATTTTATGACATCCTGGAAAAAGAGAACTATAGAGAGGATAAATAGATCTGTGGCTGCTAGGGCTTTGGGAAAGAAGGGGTTGAAGAGGTGAAGAACAGGGGATAAGTTAGGGTGAAGAAATTATTTTGCATGATACTATAATGTTGTAAACATAACACTATATGTTTATCAAAACCCGTAGAACTTGAAAGCACAAAGAGTGAATCTTAATGTATGAAAATTTCAAAAATCATCTAGGGATGTGGGGAACACAGGGGGGAATGAAGACTGGGTAAAGAATTTAACTGTATTACAAATATACAAAATAACCTCACTGAAGCAGTGGGAGTAATAGGTGCTGACTTAAGAAACAGTGGAAAAAAGTGGAGAATAAGACTAAAGGCAAAAGAAAGGTATAAAAGCTGTACTTTGATTGATAAAGGTGTTTACTGTGAGAATAGGGACTAACAATTCTGAAACAACTAAACACATATACTGGAAATGAACAGTTAATTAGATAGCTGATGGAAGCCAGGTTCTCAGTGTTGGATTGGGAGGTTACCAATAAGCAAGGGGAGGAAACTAGAGTGATCCATGTGGTAATGTATTAGATGTGGAAACGTAAGTATGAATACATGTTGAGCTTAATATATAGATGGTTAAATGTAGAAATGTTTATAGATATGTATAAAAACAGACCAGTATACACACATACTTTGTTGCTTTGTCACCTCTGTAGGCTTAGGAGCAAAAACGCTCTATTATCACTGAGCACACTTATGTGCCAATCTTGGTCACTTGTAGTGCCAGAGAGAAAGAAAGAGCTAAAAAAACACAAACAACAAACACCTTCCAATGTCTGTGTATGTCAGAGTGACACAGGAGCCAACTTAAAAGCTCCTAGTGGCCAATGGTGGACTGTTAGAAATCAAACTGGAACAATATAAGCAACAAAATGAACACAATTGTGTAGCCCAAGGTATGAAATAAATATCCATGAATCCATACTGATGTAAACAAATGATTAAATAAGTGGAGGAGAATAGACAAATCTCCCATGCAAAATAATTTCGACTATATATAGATATTTCCCCACTTAAGAAGGTGGAGTATAATTTCCCCTTCAAGGATCGGCTGTGGCAGACTGACTTCCTTCTGATAAAGTACCTAACGGAAAGCGGGGGACAGAATAACTTTATTGACAGACAGACACTACCTCAGCCACATGATCAAATTGAACATTCACAGTGATGACATATTGATAGTATGTACCCTTGATACAATATGATAAGAGTGTCACTTGACCCCTGTGGCCTTCCACCCAGAAACTCATAACCTCAGTCTAATCATGAGAAAAATAGCAGACAAATTTCAATAGAAGGACAGTCTGCAAAACATCTGAACAGCACTCTTCAAAACTGTCAAGGTCATCGAAAATGAAGATTGTCTGAGAAACTGTCACTGCAAAGAGGAGTCTAAGGAAACATGATGAGTAAATGTAATATGGGATCCTGGACGGGATCCTAGATCAGAAAAAAAAGACAATTAAAAACCAAAGAAATGAAAATGAAGTATGAAATTTAATTAACAACAATGCATTGACATTGGTTAATTAATTGTGACTAATAAACCATACTAACATAAGATATTAAAATAGGGAATACTGGGTGTGGTATAGATGGGAATTTTCTGTATTACCTTTGCAGATTTTCTGTAAATCTGAAACTATTCTAAAATTAAAAGTATATTTTTTTAAAAGAAGACAGAATAAAGACTTTTTTAGACATATCAAAACTGGGGGGTGGGGAGGCATCAAAAGAACAAAGTGAGAAATATTAAAAGGGCTCCTTCACAGAGAAGAAAACATTACCAGGTGGAAAGCTGGATCCAGGCATGGAATAAAGAGCAAAAGAAACAGCAAATATGGAGGCAAATATAAAATCTACTTTCTAATTTCATTAAAATTTAATTAAATTCTTTAGCAAAAATAATAAAAATGTTTTGTGGGGTTTAAAAAACACTTAAAAGAAAATTGTAGGGCTTAGAACAAGCTTAAAAGTAAAATATTACTTTACTTAAGTTAAATAAAAAACTTAAAAGTAAAAAGTAAAATGCAACAGCAAAAGACAAGGAGAGGTAAAATGGAAGCATGCTAATGTAAGGTTCTTAGACTATACATGAAGTGATATGATATTACTAGAAGATAGACAGGGATAAGTTGAAAATTTTCACTATAAACCCTAAGGCACCATTAAACTAAACAAAAAGGTACAGCTACCAAGCCAACCAAGTTTATAAAGTGGAATGATTAAAAAAAATGCTCATTTATTCTTTAGAAGATAGAAAAATAGGAAAAAAGAAAGAGGACAAAGGGACATCTGGAGAATAGGAAACAGTAAGGTGGTAGATTTAAATTCAACCATGTCAATAACCACATTAGATTTAAGTTGTAAATACCCTAATTAAAAGGTAGAGGTTGTCAGATTGAAAAAATCTATATCTATGTGTTAAATGCAAGAAGCTCAATTAAATTTAAAAGTATATAGGGGCTGGCCCATTGGCATAGCGGTTAAGTTTGTGCACTCCACGTTGGTGGCCCAGGGTTTGTGGGTTTGGATCCCAGGCGCGGACCTACACACCATTCATCAAGCCATGCTGTGGCAGCGTCCCATATACACAATACAGGAAGATTGGCAAAGATGTTAGCTCAGGGCCAATCTTCCTCATGAAAATAATTAATTAATTAAATAAAAGTAGAAAGTAAAAAGATGAAAACATATATTCTATGCAAATAGCCATCAAAAGAAAATTGATGTAAAAAACAGAAAATTGGAGTAGTTATATTAATATCACATGAACTAGAATTTAGAGCAAAAAATTCTAATGTGGATAAGACTGTCATTTCATAAGTTCATCAAAAGGATATAATCCTATAGATTTATGAACCCAATAACACAGATTATATAAAGAACTCCCGAAACTCAACCAGAGCATAACATTGATTCCTTTTGACCCAACTTTCAGTCACATTTTCATTATTTTTCTGCCCTCATCTATAACTTCTTGACATCCTTCAGGCTATTTCTAAGAATCTCCTTGAGGCATTTTCAGCTTCCACTTATTGCCCTGTCTCAAAGTTAGTGTCACAGTTTTAGGTATTTTTATGTCAACGTCCCACTTCTAGGTGCCAAATTTTATAAAATTTGTCTATTGTTGCATAAAAATCTAACCCAAAACTTAGTGGCTTAAAACGACAATAATCATGGTTCACTTACATGACTAACAGGTTGGTGCTGCCAACAGGGAGCTCAGCTGACCTGTGGACCAGAGATTATACTTCTTCTTCATGTGGACTTCTACACCTGCTTCCTCACCCTGTGGAGACTATGGCTAAAGCTGGCCATTCCAGCAGAACAAGGAGAAAGGGCGTGACATTTTGATCATCCAGTCTCCAACGTCACATTGTGTCATTTCCACCATAAGCTTTTGGTGGAGGCAGATATTAAAGGAAGCCCTGATTCAAAAGGATGTGACAGAGACTTCTCCTTTTGATGGGGAAGTGACAAATTTCTAGAAGAGCATTTGGAATGAGGAATACCATTGAAACTATTTTGGAAATACAATCTACCCCACTCAGTATACCTCGCATTAGCTCTGACACCCACATTAATTGACAACCATTCTGAGCCCTAGTTTCTCATCTTTAAATACAGGTGATGATACTTCTGTATTTGTTACACGGTTTAAGTGAGATAACATATGTAAGGCGTGTAACTCAGTGTCTAACACATACTGAACATCCAGTACTGGGTAACTGCTATCGTTATCAGCTTCGATGTTGTTACCACTACACTTCTCCTTTTCAGTCTTCCTCACTAGTTGTCCTTCCTTATGCTCAAACTTCAAATGCAAATTTCCTTAAATGTTCTATCATACTTCTAACATTTTATAACTCTTCCCTGGGAAACCTCATCCACTTGTATACTTTCAGTTATCACTTCAATCCAGATGACTTCTAAATACATATCTTGGGTCCAATTCCTTCTTTTAAAATTCAGACCCATGCGTTTACCTGCATTTTCAGGCATTTCATTTTTATTTCCCAAAAGAATTCTTGAATCCACATATTTAAAAAATGAACTGTCATAGGCCTAGTTTACTTTTCTTAGGTAAGGGCACCACCACCCACCCCCAGGTTGCCTTAGCCAGAAACTTATTGTTCATACTGAACAGCATTATGTCAATTACTTCCTTTATTCAGTCACCAAGACCAAACAACTTTCCCTTCTAATTCCTATCCGATTGATCTTCTGTTCTCCAATTCCACTTCCACTTGTGTTCTAACACTCATTTTTTGCATAGAGTAGAGCAATAGATGCTTCACTGGTCTCTGTCTCCAAGTGGGCTCTGTTCCAGTCTTCTTACACATGCTGACCAAGAGATCTCTTCAAACACAAACTTAATTGCAATATCCCCTTATTTAAAAAAGGATTCTAGTGCTTCCCAAAGAATAATATTCAAGTAGTTTAGCTTTATCCACATTGTACTCCTATCTCTCATGCCTTGTCTCATACCACTTGACTCCTCAACATTTCATCCAGCCATAAACAGTGACTTTCAGATTCTCCATTTGCATGATACCATTTAACACCAGCATGGTTGTTAACGTTATTTGGAATACATTCTCTTTCCAAACCCAACACTCAATGTATGTCCAAATAATTCCAATTTATCCTTAAATTGCTTAGAGACGTCTCCCTTGACCTTCAACTCCTACCCCCAAGGTTCCTAATATAAGTGCTTCTCCCTTGTCTACCTTCTACCAATAATTTGGCAGATATAAATCTATCATAACTTGGATTATAATACACTGTCATGTTTACTTACTTTTTTCACTCCGGATACTATATGTTAAGCTGTTGAGAATTGAAGCTATGTTTAAGTAGTCCTCAGAATTTTAGTATCAAGGACGATTCTGGAATTTCAAAGTTTCCTAATAAGTGTGTGTTTGATAAAATAATAATCAAATTGTTAAAACTTTAAAAGTAAAGCATTAATATGGCATACATGGCATCACATTTTCCTTTTCTTTCCAATGGAAAGGTCTATGCAAATCACAGTTAACCCAATAATTTGCTAGAAATAAAACAAATATGTGGCATGAAAATATAGTGACATATTTCATTATTGATGTATTTTTCAAAGTATATAATCCTAATTTATCACTCTTTAAAGAGCTTAAGCACATCTTCAAACCTTTCTCAAGGACCAGAAAATGATATTCATTCCAGCGTTTGCAAATGTCTGATGTTTTCCCTGGTTCCTTGATCTTGCCTTTTTTAAGTTAGCATTGAAATTATATATATTTATATATACAACCACAAAGCTCCAGTTCATTCATTTCTCCTAGATTTTGACACTTCCTTAGAGGTTTAAAAACACTCTATTGGGAAAGATAGTCATGACTGAAAATAGTGCACTGCCAGTTTAAAGGAGAAATAAAAACTTTGGTTTCACACCAGTGGAAAGAAGCCCTTCGGGTAAGATGCCTCTGAAGGAGGAGTATGAGAAATGGATAGAAGAGATAACAGCATAGACTGTAGGTTCTAAAATACGATTTCTGCTGCAACTATTGAGGCTATTAATAACTATAATTATGGATATGAACATATTCACTAGAACTAAGGATTCTCTTAGTTGTAAAGCAAAAGAGGCATCAATACACAAAGACAGACAAATTAAAGTGCCTTAGCTATGACAAACTGTAGCAATTCACACATCTTATACTCTTCCTTTTGAAATTGACAACAGTATGAACATCGTCATCACCCAAACAGTTTGCCCCCAGTTAAATACGTGAGTAGTTTGGAACTCCTGGATACCTCATTATTTCCTTGGAAGACATAGAGCTGTAAGTTTCAATACAAAGAAGTCATAATATTTTCGTTTTTATATCTTATTGGCACCATGCTAATCCATTTTTACATAAGAATTTATTTTCCTTTTACTACTTCTATGGGAATTATGTTTTACTATAGGTTTCTGGAAAGCAGATACAAGGCAAAGACTTGTAGACTACACTGGAATGCAATTCCAGAGAGCAGAAATGAGGGCAAAGGGGATTGAGACAGAGGAGAAGAAAAGTCAATTCAAGGATCAATTATTGGTATCAAGTGTGACTGGTTGTTCAGTCTTGCATGATCATCTTCTGAAAGGCCACACACACGACTTTTTCTTTGGACAGATTTTGGAGTTGGGGGAAGAACTGACACAAAGTTGAGCACAGTAGTCACGTGCTGGGGATGTAGGAAGTAAGAGATGTCTCAGAGACAGGAGACATATGATGCTGAGATGATCTAATTTGACACTTAAAAGATCTCATACAAAGTATCTGAGTTTATCCAGATTCTTGTTTCTGGAACTGCTTCACTGAAGTCACTATTCTGCTCCTTCTTTCTAATTATTGCTTTCAAATTAATCACTGCTTACCTACTCCATGGCTGTTTACAAAATTATAAAATGTAACATGGTGATGTGATTATTTTAGCCCTCTCTGTGGACAATGTAGTGTGTTTTCCGACATATTGGGCATCAGGATTGCTTCTGATTATAGACATAGCTGAAATGATTAGACCTGCTGTACCACCATTCAGTCACTTAGTTCAAGGGTTGCGTTTTCTCATTTATAAAGCTTTGAAAGAAGTGAGGAAATTGCCCATTGTTTTCCATTGTCAGTCATTCCATCAATTAAATAAACATTGATGGGGGTGGCCTGCTGCTTTGCGTGTCAGGGAGTCTCCAGTTTGTAAAAGATCTTCAGACTACAGTGTAAAAAAATACCCATTTGTCCTTGATATAAAAAAGAGGAATGGAACAGCCTTGTTTCAACCTCAGCAGGATTACATGGAATCCTGAGAGTTGGCAGTTAATATAAAAGAAGGCACTTAGTGCCCTATACTCAGGCCAGATGTGTGGCTATTTCTGCTTTCAAAACTTGAGATTAAATGGACATGGTGCAGAATCTGACCTATTTATCATGTGCTCAGTATAAACTGAAAAGTAGGAGATCATTAAAAGTGTTAAAAAAAACTCCCTTATGTACAATACATGAGAAGGATAGATATTTGGCTCCTGGGTCTTGTCTCTGGAGATATGTAGGCATACTATTTCTTTGAAAATACCATCTCTGTTTTATCTTTCCGGTGGTATATCCTCTACTCTATCTTCACACATGTTACTTATCTCTAGCTGTCCCTGTCACAGTCTGCAAATTATTTTGTCAGTCTTTCTCTTGAGCTCAGCTGAATTTTAAGATCAATGAACTTACTTGCCAATTTGACAGGGCTATCAGTTGTTCTAGCAATTAATTAAGCCTTACAAATTATTTTAACCCACGACTAGCCGTCTCTACACGGTTTAATTGCCACTCAATCACACAGTTAAATTTGCCTGAAATTAACACCGTGTTCCACAGGGAGACAGTTTCAACCAGTCTGTCTGGTTGCTAATTTTCTGAACACTTCCTTAGGCATAGCTTTGAAAAAAATATTAAAGCTTCAACATAGGAATCTTACTTTTCTGAAAGCATTTGAAAATGCTCTTTTCTCCTTCAAAGCCTAATTTGAGGTCAAGCAAAAAGTGTTTATGAGGAAGCATTTTTCTGTCTCTGATATTTAGCACTGATTTAGGGGAGATTAACTGGAGAACAGGACATAGGAGGAAAGGGTAAAAAATGCACACGTACCCATCCACATTTTCACTTATCTGGTTCACTGACTTAGTCTCGTGAAATGATAGCCAAGAAAGAGAAACTAGCAACGTGAACAATTTCACAGCTGATCTTCACACTTAAATATCATTCACCATGACAAGCCCACTTGGAAACTAACAATCTATCCACCTGTAAAAATATATTGAGATCTGCTCAGTGCTAGCAAGCATTCTCCACTGGGATGGCTCTAGAGACACATCGCCTTTGTGATTGCATGGCAAAATAGCAGTATTAGGGTTTATCGAATCACTGTTTGTGTCTGGAGTTTTAGTTCAAGCTGCATAATACATGCAATATGTGATCTGCCTTTGAGATAGCTATTTAAAAAGGACGTTTCCTTTTCTAAGCACATAAATGAACGTGTTAATCAGTTCCCGGCAGAGGAGCTATCTCCTATTCTTTGCTCGTGTGAAAGAGTGGTTTGTCATGAGAGAGACAGGAATTCTGTGATAGAGAAAAATCATCTTCCTGACAGAACTGGAGACTAACTTTCCAGAGGCTAGGAGCTGGTGAAGGGAATCGACTTAAGTGCCTAATAGATTTGTGTCACTATAGTAGCTACTTTATATACATATTCTCTAATCTTTGCAACAACTTTGAAATGTAACCACTATTATCCTTTTTTTTTCCAAATAAGAAAGCTGAGGCTCAGAAAATTTATGCAATTTAGCAAGATCTTAAAATTGATAAGTGGAATAATCTCTACCCCAGCTTTGCTCCTTACAAACCATTTGTCACACTTCTAATCGGGTCGTATGATCATATTACATCCCTGCCTAAATCCTTCCATTATTCCCCGTGGCCTAAATCATGAAGTCCAAAGCAAGATTCATTCTTTACCTACCTCTCCAGCATCATCCATCACCTTTGTGCACTTTGCACTGAGTTACATCAATAATCAGTTACTTGTGGTTTCCAGAAAAATATCTGATCCCCGTTTATTCCAAGCTTTGGCATATCCTTTACCCCTTGCTCGAGAGATCTGGGGCTTGCTTCCTAACTCCCTCCTTCTGACCCCATGTACTTATATTTCTCCTGAATAATTCTTCATATCCCTCAAAATTCAAATCAGGCTTTATCTCTTTTTTGAGGCTTTCCAGGACCTGACCTAGCTTCAGTTTCTTTCCTAATTATTTCCTTAGTCACTTGTGCTTGCATCTTACCTCGTGGTTGTATTATTATCTATTGATGTGTCTGCCACACACTAGACCTTGGATCTTTGAAAGAGAACCATGAGTTATAGCTCTAGAACTACCACATTATCTGGCACATCACAGGTACTCAGTAAAATTTGATAAAATGAATGGATAAATTGGGTCAGGCTGAAGGAGGAGTCAAAGACAAGACAGCCAAGAATGCCTGATTTAGAAGAAAAATAGTCTTCCATCTAGGAGAAATCGTCATCAAATAAGGACATCCCTGAAAAGAAATGAGGGAGGAAAAATCTTATAAAATTTGATTTTAGAGGAAGCTTCAAGGAAGGGAAGATTTCTCAGTTAGATTAGGTTTCCATTATACAACTTTCAGTACATTTTAGCACGATAAGAATGGCAATTTTGCTCAATTGATGGTTTCATTTTTTATTAATTATTTTGTTCTCAGGATAAATGTGTAAACCAAACCATACGCAGCCTGGCAATCTGCTAGTAAGCATTCGGTGAATTTGTTGTATGTGTGGTAATGGGGTGGGAGGAGGGAAAAGTGGGTAGAGAAACAAGAAAAGAGTGATGTGAATTTCATCAAATGAATCTCAATGAACAAGTTCATGATTAAAATGTCTTAGTAAATCCTCTTTTATAGTTAACAGAATTTATTGCTTACAGTTTATCGTCTTTTTATAATCATCAACCGGATTCCCGTGATTTTTTAAATAAAGATTAGGGAGTTTTTCTTCTCTTCTTTTTTGTTTGTAATAATCTCCTTTATCTCAGACGAAAAAAAGTTTTCACCCACGTGTTACTGAACTTTGTGTTTGCTCAATGCATTTTAGAATTTCAGCAGATAATATTCATTCTTGAATATTTTCTTTATTTGGAATATATTTTAGCTGATTTAGAAGTTTATAAGGAATTTTAACGGCTTCTGTGTGTACTCTTCTCCCCTAGAAAATTAGTTCTATTGCTGACGTTTCATTCCTGATTCCCCTTATGAGAATTATGAAAAAAAGAACTCACCCCATTTCCTCAGCTAAATCTTATTGCATTGGCATTAAAGAAACCTAAGTTTTCCTTCTAATATCCAGCTGTTGTTTTCCAAACTTTTCATTATAATGTACTTAAAACATATTTATTTACACTTGTGTCTTAGTCAACCAATAATGACATCATAAAGCATGCAGCTAGACTGTTGCAGTTGTTGCTGGGGTCCCTCCACGTGAAGGCTGGTAAACTTACAATAATGTAAACCACCCTTAGCTAGAGAAATTTGGTTTGAAGAGAAATGGCCACCCTTAGTGTTTCTGAGAATAGCGTAGCATATGCTTCTCAAATTGTTCTCCACTCAGCGCCATGGAACATCAGTTCTTAGGCAAAAGGATTGCAATCATGAGCTTGATTAAAAAGCCATTTCCATTCTTCTCTCCATGGAGCCTGGAGACGTTAAAGGAAATGTTAAAGGAAAATCTGATTCAGATAATTTATTGTTTTTTTGTTATTAATATTGTGCCTCACTTTCACTTCATCTCTGCTCTAAGTAAAAGAGAATATATATCTAGAGAAGTAATCCATTATAAATATGGATTTTGGGGGTAAATTTTAAAACTCAATAAAAAAAGACTTTTTTAATAAATAGGCATTATTTAGAAAAATGTTGCTTTCATTTACATAATAGCAAAGTTGAAGGTTAGCTCCAGATATTGAAAATAAGATGCATTAAGTATACTTAAAATATTTCTTAAACTAAATAATATTAAGTGAACTTAATTGACATTTATTGTGTTGTTGATTGTTTTTCAAGGAAGATAGCCTGAATATCAGAAGTCATATTATAAATACAATAAGGATTGAAAGCATTTTGAGATACATTCCCCAACTCTCTCTCTCTCTCTCTCTCTCTCTCTCTCACACACACACACACACACACACACATCTTTTATCAGGCAGAACTATTGTTCAGCCAACATTTTGGGATATAATGTAGACCAAATTTAAATGTACCCCCTTTCTGCTCTGTTCTACGACCTCTTTTTGGAAACCTATTCCAATACTTAACAACCATTGCCCATCAGGGAAATCTTCCTTATGGTTAATTTAAATCACTCATGCTGTAAGCTAGAGCCATTTACTGTTTTGTCCTCAGTCCTCCACAGAAGGAGAACTGATGAGAAGATAATCACTAAATTATCCCCTGGGCACCTTCTGGTGCTTTTTTTTTCTTTACACATAACTTACTGGTATGAAGTTCTCACAGCCATTTGAACTCAGGCAGTTACTAAATGCAGTTAGAAATAGAAATAATAATAATTTCTAAAACTGAGGTCCTTGACGGGAGTTTAGGGGAAGAGAGAGAGATTTTTAAGTTAGACCTTGTCATTCAGGAGCTAAAAATGAAAGCTAAAGTCTCCATAGGTTTGTAATAACTTTTTCTTTATGCTGGAAACCCCCTGCACCAAATTCGCTCCTTCCCTGTTTGTTATAGAAGCCTTAAATTGTTTAGTGTGTTTCTGGCCTCTATGGATTTTTCCTATTCCAAGTGTTTTTTTTTTTTTTAAATGCTATGTTCCTTTTAATGAACATAACATTAATTTGTGCCCAACATTTTGATCTGTTATTTTAATTTACCAAAACTAAATAATTTTTTAGCATGAAAGGGTATATGATATATTGGGTATTACTTAATGAAGGTGATCAATTATATTATGTATCAATTACTTTCTACTACCTATAAATCAACAGCGTTATTTTTTAACGGCTATTTCTTTTTATAGATTGGCTTTTAAGAGTTTAGTTTGTTATGCTAAGTAGGTTTTGTTTACTGTGCAAACTCTCTGGAAGTTGCTATGATTATAAATATGAAAATAAATTCATTTTCAAAACTTGATTTAGGGCTCGCACTAACATTGTTCTGATAACACAGTCTCATTAGATATAAAGCAGGAAAAAAAAAAATCCAGTGCTACTACTGGCATCTGACTCTGTCCACCTATGAAACTAAGAATATAAAAGCAAACTATGGCACAGTTTGAGTGCACTGGGAAGCAGACCTTGAGGTAAAGTTTAGTGTTGAAGATGTTTACTACAGAGAGAGGGCCTTTTGAATCACCACTATGGAAAAGAAAAGAAGGAAGCAGGATTGGACCATCAGTTTCAGCCTACCCCGTGCCACACTTTGAGCTAACATGGCTATCAGAGACCTTCTGTGCTGGGCTGAACTGCTTGGGCCTTTATACTTCCTCTTGGTCAGTCCCTTGATAGAGGCTGTCCCCGGAAGAGCACAGCTTTGGGTGCAGTGAATCTCTATAGCTGAAGTAACTCCTGGAGGGGATGACAGCTGAAAGCTACCCCTTGACAGCTCTCCTAGAAGCTAGGGCAACAAGTCCTTCCTTGAAGGAGGAACTGGGTCATGCATATCCAAGTACACCACCGTTTACATAGTTATGTTACATAGACATTATGCTAAGTTCTTTATGTATGTGAACTCATATAAAACCACAACCATGTGAGAAAATCACTCGTCTGATACTCATTTTGCAGGTGTAGAAACTGAGGGTCATGGAATTTAAGGGACTTGCCCAAAGTCACACAACTAGAATGTGGTAGAGCTGGTGGATTCCAGACTCTATTGCTTACTGCTATGCCGTACTGCTTCTCAGAGCCAGTAATTCAAAGGTTATCAAGGACCTCCTGATTGCCAAAATCCAAGTTTCTGATTCATTCTCTATGTTATTTATTTTTCTGAGTTGCCTGGCATGGTGTGTTTTACTTCTGAAAACTCTTTCCTAGGTTAATTCATATATTCCTATGCTGTATTTCACACCTTTTACGTGATTTTTCTGGTGACTCCTCTTCATCGCTCGACTTCTTAAATGTTGCTGTCCTTTTAGTGTTCATTTCTCAGTTTTCTTCTCTACTTACACTACATGCTCTACTTCAAGTGAGCTTCGAGCATATGTCATCTGTGCTGACATCAATTCTTATTATATTATAAAAGGCACAGGCATCAGATTATGTTAGGGACAAGAAAAGATAGAGCCAGAATTGCTCCATGCAAGGGCTGATGAAAAAATATATCTAAGAAGCAGTTTCAGCCCATGGCCCCTGGGAAAGGTCAGGAATTAATATGCAAAGGGCACCTGTTGCAGGGGTGAGGGTAAAATATGATCTGGGAATTATGGAAACAATAGCAACAGGAGTAGTAATACCCAGGAAGGCAATTAGATGTGAATTGAGTGATGCCAGAATTCAAATTGAAGACCAGGAGGTGACAATGCAGGAATTATTTAAAATTAAATCCCTCACCCTCAAATCAGTTGAGGTATCATACTGGCCTTCAAGAGTCAAAAACCAGAAACAGAATCTAAAGGTGGAAGAAAGAGATTGATAGAAACTATTTGAACTCCAAGATACAAAAATATAAGGTTAGGATAACTTCCAACAATTTAACATTAGTTTGATCTTTCAAAGAGAATACACATCGTACTTCATTCGTATTTGAAATAGAATTGGGGGATTACTTGAGCAACTTAAATTCTGTACTGTTGATTTATGAAAGACTGTATTCTCAAGCTTTGTTAGTGATATTTTAATATATCCATCATTATATGTAGAAATATATTAGGACACATGCTTGGTAATCTCCTAACCAATGTTTTCAGGTTCACATGCTGTGAAAATGATTTAAATATTACTGATAATTAAAAAAAAACACCAGGAACACTTAGACTTCATTTTTTTAATACCATAAATTTGCTTGGCATATTACAAGCATTATATGTATTTCTAATTTAAAGTGTTTCTGATTATCTCACTTAAATATGCTCTCAAATAATTTTTCCTTAGCCTTTATAGTGCTTTGTTTATTACATCACCTATATCAATATTGAGAAAAGTTTTAGTGTGTACATTATTTTTTTATTATCTATTATAGTTTGACGAATTTGTTTTTCAAAACTTTGGATGACCCTCTTAAATCAACAGAGTGACAATTTTCAGATTGTTAAAATATTAACGTGAACAGAGATTGTGATATTATATAAAACATTTGGCAGGATATTCCTTTTCTTTCTTTGACACTGTGTCTCTGACAAATATGCTCATTATTAGGAATCAGTTTTATAAAGTATCATAAGACATGGAAATAATAACTCTGTAAGATAGAAAAATTCTGAAATTTATTGATTATACTGTCTGAGGGAAAGTGCCTAAAACTGAGCCATCCACATCACCAGGGAAATAGAATATGCTCATTGCTTTAAAAATCATAGACTTGTTCACAGAGTTAGGGTGTGATGAATGGAGAAGGATGTTTTGACAAGAATGGAAGGGGAATGAATGCTGGATAGCAGAGAGCAGATGTCCACTGTAATGAATTTGTACGTATTGGGCATTTGACTTAGAAATATGTGGCATTACATAATAAAACAATAATCCAATATTATAGTTAATGCTATTACACAGAAAAATAACGTTACATTTTGTATTTAAAATGCACTAAAATTTTACATCTTTGTTGTCTCAATAAATAAGCTTGAATTCACTTCTTCCATCTATAGCGTGTCAGAGAAAAAACACTGACAAGAAATATTATTTTCTAGTCTAAAAGATGATTTAACTCTTGAAACTAAACCAAGTGCTCCTGAATCACCTGGAAAACTCACAGGTGCTTCAAAGGGGAGAAACATTTCTCAGTCCATGATTTATCCTTGTTTCCTTCATTACTTTAGGATTCTGTGGTAGAATTGCCTGTGTTGTCAAAATTTCAATTCCACAGAAGTGGTGAGTTGTCAGTTTCAAAGTGGAAATATATTGTTATAGCTCTTCATTGTTACCATGTATATAGTCTGAAACAAGTTAATATATTCAATCTTTCATTATTTCTATTTTTTAAACAAATACTTATTTAGCATCCCTGTTTTCTAAGCAACTTTCTAGATGTTCACAATACAAAGATGAATGAGACAAAGTGAGTGGTATGAATAGAAATATGAGTTTGAGATAGCAGATGGTGTATTTGGGGAACTGTGGTCAGATGGGCTGAGAGGAAGAGATGATATTGGGGCCAAATTTTGAAGGATCTCTCATGTCATGCTAAAGAGTTAAGAATGTATCTCTTAGGGTGAAGGCTTAACGAGGGTTTTTAAATTGTGGAATAACATGACCAGATCCGTATTTAGAAGGGTAATTCCACAGGAATTGATTAGAGAGGGGAGAAAGCTAGAGAAAGGAATTGAAAACCCATTAAGTGCCAGGACCTGGGGATACAAATATTAATAAGGCATGATCTCAACCCTCAAGGAGTTTAGGGTTGTGAAGAAAACACTTATAAAAATGCAAATTTAACAACGTCTTTGCTAAAGGAATAAACGCTAAAGGATAAGGGCCTTCCTACTTGATTGTGTGTGTGTGTCAGGGGTCCTAGTGGGGAGGGGGGATTCGTGAAGTGGTGGATAGTCAGGGCAGATACGCAAAAGTGGTACATGAATTAGCACTTGAAAGATCAGATAAAAGATTCATAAAGGAACAAGAATTGGATTGAAGATCTTTCCTAGAGGTAATAGCATATGTAAAAACAACTGGGGATGAGAAAGGATAGTGCACTTGGAAATACCAAATAAGTAGGCATTACTGAATCAAATCACAGTTGTGGAGAAGACAGTGGGAGATTATGCTAGAAAAATCAACAGAGATTAGACCACAAAATGTTGCTATCCTACTGAGGGTTTTTTGTTTGTTTTTTTAATCAGGATCCTTATCTTTTATTTTTCTTTATAAAAAGCTCTGTCAACCATATATATTTTTTAATAAAAATCATATATATTTAATAAAAATTATGTATATTTAAAGTGTACAGTATGATATCTTGATATACATATATAGTGAAATGATTACTACAGTCAAGCTAATTAACATATCCATCTCTTCGCATGGGTTTTTAAACTAGCAAATAAGAAAGCTTTGTAGGATTTTATGTAGAAAAAAATTGATGTTTTGGGATGATCTCCCTGCCGACAGAAGTAGCCAAAGATTGGAGGTAGAACACAGTAAGGAAAAAATTACAAGGGATGAAGAGAGCTACAACTACATGAATGAGGAAGACAGAAGGGAAAAAAATATATAAATTTAAAGACATTTACAGGATATAAATTACA
Source organism: Tapirus indicus (assembly GCA_031878705.1). Classification (NCBI taxonomy): domain Eukaryota; kingdom Metazoa; phylum Chordata; class Mammalia; order Perissodactyla; family Tapiridae; genus Tapirus; species Tapirus indicus. Next base: position 68,384,216 of record CM062927.1, on the reverse strand, counting down.
GTACTTGGTGATCTCTTGGATGTGAACTTTTAAGTGAAAGAGAGGATTTCTGATGTGGGAAATATGTGGAAATTAGCAGACACTTATGAAGGCAAGTGGAAGTAGAAAAAGGGTAGTGGAGATTATTCATTTCTTTAGACATACTGAATTTTTGGTGCCAATATGATCTAGCCAGGAGGCACAAAAAGCAAGAATTATGAAGCAGGGCAAGAAATTGGATTTGATATGTAAATTTTGGATTAAAGTCTGAGTTCCTGCCATATCCCAGCCTATTGCCTCTTCCCTCAGCCCTAGCTGACTTCAATGATGATAAATACAGGCTGGGCTTAAGGACAAATCTTGGCCAATGGTAAAAGGTCTGACAGTATATAAGGAATCCACTCCCCATTAGCAGGTGGGATTTGGATGTGGTTTAGGGTCCAGCTGCCATATGCCCAAAGGCCTGAGGGTGATTGAAGCATAATTTTCTTCCCTGTCTCTTCTTCCTTGATCATCATGCTCAGTATTTTTGCCAACTTCCTGTCACAGCTAATGTGGTTGACAAATGTCTGGTGGAAGCACTGGTGGTGATGATAATACAGGCAATGTTATGATTTAAAGGTAATCTAAATCTACTTTCGAGACTTAAGAAAATACTGCTGCTTGAAACTTTCTACAGTCAGAATTGATCTCATTATACTGATCTCATGTATCTCGGGGCCCACCATATTACATGCATATTACCCGCATAGCGAATTATACTAAATTCTCATAAAATCCTGGTGTAGGTCTTAAACAAAAATGTAGATATAACAACAAAATTAAAATACTAGTGTAGAATTCACTTAGATATATTTGTAAGTTATTAATTTCAGGGTGAAAATGCTTTATCTTTTAATAGTTCCCTTTAAAATCATCTTGTCTGTGTGAAACAGTTTCTTTCAGAAATACTATTTTATTCGTTTTGTGAACTTATGGAGTGTGTTGTTTTCTTTATTAGATTAGCATAAACTATCAGTTTGGTGCTCTAATTCTTAAGTATTATTAAAAGACTAAAAAGGTTAAGTAAAAATAAAAAAAATAAAATCTGCTGTGAGATATTTCACAAAGGCCTCCAAACATAGGAAGAAACGGGAAGATTCCAGAAACACAAAGTAAAAATCTATATCCATGAATTTCTTTCTCTGAGCAGAAAAAAAAAAAAGCAAGCCCATAATCCATTAGCTTTCTTGTGTAGAAAATAACTAGTTTTTAATGTCTAAAAGACTACTATGTGTCATTTTTTATATCTATTCTAAAGTGATATAACTATAGTGGGGGGTAGGTTATACAGAGTTATAACAAAGTGAATTGGACAGCCTGAGGAGTTGTTAAAATCCCTAGGGCAGTCAGCCACATGATGTAGACATTCTGGATAGGATTCTAACAAGTGATTGGATTTAAATAACTTTTATGTCTTCTTCTAAGCCCAGGGTTTTAATATTATATAATACTATGAATTATTGTCCTTATCGCTATATTGATTTGACAATATCTGAAGCAAACTTTCTGAGTCAGAAAGCCCTGAAATTGTGGTAAGGAATATTGTTGTGGGTAGTAGAAGAGGAAGAAGAGTATAACGTAGAAAATATCAATAATTCAGTTTAGAAGTATAATATGAGTTGATCTTGACTAATTAATAAGAGGAGTCAAGAAACTGCCAGAAGCCATATTCTTCTAAAAAACAGAAGGTGAATTTCCTCTTCAGGTAACAAGCACAAGTGGGAACAAGCTGATAGGATGCCTTATAAAAGGTTAAAATCAAAAACAAAACACAAACCCTTACCTAGGTCCCATCTAGGATGTATGCCCATGGAGCCAGTCTCGACAATCTATACTCTTAGCCATTCAGCTATATTTCTTTGGGGGAAAGTTACATAGGACTTTTTCTTTAGAAAATATGTCACTTAGGCAAAAGAAGAAAAAGGTCTTGCCAGAATTAAATCCCTAAAGAAATTTTTTCACCCGGGATCTTATTTGAGAAATATAATCCTCCGTGTTGCTTACAACAGCTTTGTGATAAATGACAAACTCATTTTCACGGGGCTATTTCTTACAATAGCCTTTAGCAAAAGCAGAGACTGTAACGTTAGAAGGACCGCAGGGAAGGTGATACTGTGTGGAACTAACCTCTTTTCCCTAAGTACACAACATTCTACTAGTCTAACTCTAAGGGAAGGATCCAGAGTTGAATTGCTGGTCCCTTTGACTATCTTCTCTAAAGCTCACAGTCTCAGGTAAACTTTTGACATAGCACGACAGTCCATATAGGAATATACCCTGTGAATGTTTCAAGTGTTGTGTTCTGTGTTGTTGAAGGAAGACTAATCCATACACTTTATAAAATAGAAATTGGAAATGGGGCCATAGCTGTACTATATGACTACGAACACTTTTTTGGTAAATATATTTGCCTTTATCTGATAAAAAAGGGCAAGAGGTTACATTCTTGAAGTCATTTTGTATATAACAGAAAGGTAAATAATCTGTTTACTATAGAAGGGGTAGATAAAGTGGTAAACAATTGTAAAGAAAGATTATAATGACTATATCTTGCCAGACGTTTTAATCTGTCGTAATAATGTTTAGCTCCGCCCTCCTGGAGACTGTTGCCAGTAGTCACTCATCTTAACCTAGACTGATTTAATCTGGTTGCACTCACCCTTGCTTTTACATCTGTAATCTTCTAGAAGGGTTTATGCTCTAGCTGGCTCTGGCTCCTTTATTTCCTGATAGTTCACCTGCTCTTTGCCACCTTAAGATACGGAAACCAAGCCATTAACTTAATTACTCTACTTTATCTATCTCAAAGTGCATTTCCTCTAGTCTGAAAAGGTGTTGACTTCTGGTAAGGTCTGATTGCAGCTGGAATTAATCTTAAAAGCAAGATCATGACACCTATTTACCTTCTAGTTTTAACTATCCTAGTGGCTGTATATTCATTCAACATCAAATGAAGTTTCATAAATATCCGTTAAACACATGGTATAGCCTTAGCTTTCTAGGGCTTAAAACAAAACCAAATAAAATTCATAAAATATTATGCCTGTGTCACTTAGGGGGAATTTGTCAGTGATGGACTGTGGGCTATTTCCCCTGCCTACCTGCAGTTTCTTGGGCAATTGTCTGTTTTCTCTCTTACCTGACTCTTTTCTTCCATCTTAGCTTTCCAAAACAGATGTGAAAATCCTTATAAACGAGACCAAGGGAAGACTGAGAGATTTATTTTTCTATCCAAAACATTTTTAGGGAAAATGTATTTTGAATATTGTTTTATAATACAGTTTTAATGAAAGAATTGACCCAAAGCAGTTGTTTTTGTTGTGGTGTTTGTTTTATTTTTGATTTCCTATACAATGTAATCACAGCAAGGCATTTTTATTTTTTAAAAAATTTTTACTAGAACTTGAGAAAGTAGAATAATAACCTCATACTATAACCATCTCCAGCTGACACCTTTTCTAAGCGTTCACCCTACATTCTCATTTTGTAGGGAGGGGTTTTCTGAAGAAAGCGCTTATTCCACCCCACAATTACCTTCTTCAATTTATCACAGAGAGATTGCTTTTATTCAGTAGGTAATATTTGAAAGGCTAATCTTTGCCCCTTTTTCTTCCATTGAACTCTCCATAATGATTACAGAATGTGAGCTAGTTCTATTTTTCTATCAACGTTGTATCATTTAGTACCTGAGAAAACAATTCTCACTTTACTAAGCACACTCAGGGTCTGATATGTTTTGGACTAAAGTACTTCCAAATATCAGGCAAATCCTCATACAAGGGCACACAGCTATCAAATACTGCTGTTCTCTGCCTAACCCAGAATGTAAGACACAAACTAACATTTACAGAAAGGAGCATAAGAATAGATATTCAATAACTTTCTAAAATGTACTGTTTCTATTGTTTCTCTCTCAAGTTCCTTTCCATCTCGTTCTAAATATACAGCTTGGTTATTTGGACCACACAGGAATTGTTCTGAATTTGAGATTGTATTGAGCAGTATTGGTATTTCATACATGTTGTCCTTCGCATTTACAAAGCACTTTTTGTTACGGTGTCACGTTAGATTTTGTGACACCTCAGCCCAAAAAGTACTTTCAGACAACACATCTCGTATTGTAGAGCGTTTCATAAGTAGAAGTGAGGGTAAGGTAGGGTAGGGCAGGGGTTAGGAGAAAGTGGAAGTGTAGGGTCTGTAGATATTTTGAGTAAGATCCTCTAATGCTTCTGTTGTGGATTTCTAAACTAGTTGTAAACGGATGGCCCACAGTGGTAGTTCTCAAAATATGGTCCCCACCTCAACCTCACCTCACGGGATGGGATATATTGGAAATGCAAATCTCCAAGCTCCATCCAAATGTGCTGAATCAGAAAGCCTGAGGCTGGGTGAAAATCTGTGTTTTAACAAGCTCTGCAGGAGACTCTGACACATGCCAAAATTTGAGAACCACTGGTCTAGAGTCCTGGTTCACAAAATTGTGTGGGAATCAGAGCACCTGTGTTAGTGGTTTCTTCCCAGCCAACTAAATCAGCATGTCACAAAGGAGAGAGAAATCTTTGCAACTGAATATTTTGAAAATCCTACAGGTAAATCTAATGCATATGAAAGTTTGAGGACAACTAATATGGTGTAATTTCCAAAGTTTGTTTGCAGTGAACTGAATTTTCTGCATTTTCTGGCCTCTGGCCTATTCAGTCTTCTCTCCCGACATTTCGGCCTTTCTTTCCCTCACCCCTACATTTTAAACTCCAGTTAAACACACTTGGCTCCACAACACACCATAATCCACTAAGAGATCTAAAGCCACTTTAAACAACTGGTTTTCTGGAAATCCTTATTCATTCTTCCCATCCTGCATGAAATATTCCCTTCACTGTGAAGAGACAACCTTCCAAAAGGACTTAAAATACAGTCCCTTCACACATGCTCTCCTTGCCTGTACCTCTCCTTTTGTTATATCATTTATCTGATTGTATTAGACTTCATTGTTAAATGTCTTTCTCTCCAGTTAGTCTTAGTCCCTTAAAAGCATGGGCATTTGATCTTACTAGTATCCATATAAACTCAAGACTCCCTGATTAAGATTAAAATGAAAATAGTAGTAGCTGATATTTATATAGGTTTCAAACACGGTTCTCAGTGCTTCACACACATTCTCTCTCTTAAAATACGTTTAAAATAATTTTGTGGCATAGGTATTATGATAATCCACATTTTACGGATGAAGATATGGAGGTTAAGAAATTTACTCACGGTCACACATGACAAGGCCAGGATTCAAACCCAGGCAGTCTGGGTCCAAACCTGAAGCTCTTCACTGTTACAGTGATGCCCAAAATACACAGGTCTTAACTGGCCCATCCAGAGTCTTCCCCAGGATGTCCTAAGGAACAACTCAACGTCTATTCATTTTCTTCTTCTCTGGCTTCATGCTTTCTGTTTGTGGGAGACAGTTCATCACTGCAAGCTTCTCCCTCTGTAAGGATTCACTTCCCCACCACTCTGCTCAGCTTCCTGGGTGCCACTGCTCCTCATCCTTCTCGTGATTTTGTAGGTTCGGTTTTATCCAAAGCCTCAAATATCTTTCAGAAAAATAACCCATATATCTTCTATGGAGGAAATCTTTCTGCAAATCAGTCTGCCATGTTGAAGATGGGCACAAATTCCACACCGCATTCTCCATGTTTTTTTTTTTTAATTGTGGTAAAAAATATGTAACATTAAATTTACCATCTTAACCATTTTGAAGTGTGAGGCTCTGTTACATTGTCATGCAACAGATGTCTAGAATTTTTTCATCTTGCAAAACTGAAAGTCTGTACCCATTAAATACTAATTCCCTCTTCCCCTCCCCTTAGTCCTTGGCAACCACCTTTCTACTTTCAGTTTCTGTGTTATTGACTACTTTAGATACTTCATATGAGTGGAATCATAGAGTATTTGTCCTTTATCCTTGAGTTTCATCCATGTTGTAGCATGTGACAGGATTTCTTTCTTTTTTAAGACTGCATAATATTCCCACATATATATATATATACACACCATATTTTCTTTATCCATTCATCTGTTGGTGGACATTTAGGTTCACACTCTGGTTTTGTTTTTCTTTTTTGCTGAGGAAGATTTGCCCTGAACTAACATCTATTGCCAAGTTTCCTCTATTTTGTATGTGAGCTGCGGCTACAGCATGGCCACTGATAGACGAGTGGTGTAGGTCTGCACCCAGGGAATCGAATCTGGGTGGCCAAAGCAGAGCACTCCAAACTTAACCACCAGGCCACTGGGGCTGACCCCACATGCTGCTGTTTTTTAACAACCTGCACAAAACTTCTCCCTATTTCTTCAAGAAAATTCATGTCCACTCAAAACCCTGTGCTATAAATGAACCAGTTGTGAAATAGCCATATTCTGAGTTTCTTTTGGTTTCAAGTGAGTCTACTTGCTTCCTTTATCTAATCTCTTGCCTAGAGGTTGGCACACAGTAGTTACTATATAACTACTTTTTTTGGAGTCACATTTTCAAGGTCAAATAGTTAAAATAGTAAACATGGGTTCAGAACAAAAGGTGTCCTAACATGGTTTTCAGTGTATTTTTCATGAAGCCACTTCATTTTAAACTTTCCACTGGCAAATAACATCTCCCCCATCTCATTTGATCAATTGTATATACTCTTACTTTTTTGCAATATGTATTTCTAGATATTAGCATCATAAATACCAAAATTTAAACTGACATAATACTGACATCCAGTCATTTGTCTTTTTCAAATCCACCTTCCGCATTGTAGCCAGTGTTCTGATATGACCATGTCTCTCCCCTGCTCAAGAATATTCAGTACCTCTCTGTCCAAAATCTAAAACCTACATATTTGCAAGGACACTTGACATCTGGTCTTCCTTTAATTTCTACCAATCCATGCCTCAGGCTTTGCTATATTATTGTGTACTCAGCCAGAGATGGGGTTCCTCACACTGACCATGCTCTTTCGTGCTCTTGATCTCTTGCTCTGTCTTGGCTCATCATAGAATTCCTTCCCCCAATCTTATAATCCTAGCTAAACTCTGCTTATTCTTCAAGGGATACAGGCCTCCCTTGCCAGCAGAAGCAACTGTCTCTCCTTGTCTGAAAAACATGATCACCAAGAATGAGTTAATTGTATTTTAGGTTAATGCTGATCGTCCGTACGACCCACCCTTACCACTTCTCATTGTTCCTAGATCCATAACTAGGCTCAAATATGAGCAGACCACAGGAGAACAAATACCCACCACAGCAGGATGAGTACACACCCAGACATGAACTGGGATGAGGTGCTACAAATGCAAAAGTATTCCAAGATTTTTATAATTGTAATCCATTTAATATCTATAGAAACCTGATGGAATATGTTGAGAATTTATTGTAAATTTATTATATGAGGAAAAAAGGAAAATCCAGGCGGATTGAGCCAAATAATTGATATGGAGGGATGGCCCAGAGATTCTGAATTTAGTATGGACATATTAGTTTGAGTAGCTAAATTGGGAGTGTCTCTACTGCTTGCTGCATTGTTTGACTGAAAACCAAATCCAACGGTGGCTTACTTAAAAGAAGGTGAAATGCTGGAACTTCCTTGGTAAACTGTAAAGGAAGGAATCAAGTGGCTCAAAATGCTAGAAAAGAGAAAATGGATTTATGATGTCCATCTGCTCACCCACACATACTCCACAAAGCTCTATGAACTGGTTCTCTTCTTGATACAATAGTACCAGGGTCACTGCCCTAACATTAAAATCAGATTTTTCTCTTCATTTTTTCCACTGGACTATAAATTCTTCAAAGTATTCCAATTATTCAGCCAATTTATTTCAAATGCTTACAAAACCCAAGTTACTTTTTAAATTGAAATGAAGGACCACTGCTTGCTTTATTTTTGTTTCAAGCCATGCTATTAAATATATATTTGATGACCAACATATAATACTATTTCAGAGATTTTCTTAATAGCATTAATTGTGTATGTTAGCTATTATTCTGCAATTTACTTTTTCATTCATTGTTAATTCTGATATTTATACATATCAATTTATTTATATCTGTTTTATTACTTTAACTTCTCTCTATATTGCATTGGCTGAATATACTTCATTTATATTTTCCCATATAAATTGTTTCTAGTTTTTCCCTACAATCAAAAATATTTCTGTGGTTGTCCTTTTATATGTTTTCTGGTGTATGGGAACAAAAGTTTCTTTATGGTTTCTCTCTTTCATCTGCAATCAGAATTTAGGAATTTTAGTCTACATAAAGTTTTAACTTCACTAATCTCCATCAGGATTATATGAGTTCCTTACCAATTTAAAATAGTATAACCTTGTTGTTTGTTTTTTTAATATTATTTTTTCTTAACATTTAACAACTGTTAACTAAAGTAGTTGAGTATCATTTCCTATGCTGTTGACTACATTGCCTTTTTTATGATGTGCCTCCATATACGTTGCCCATTTCTGTTACCTTTCCTTGTCAAATTATGAGATTTTATGTATTCTGTATGCTAATACTTTATCAGTTATCTGTGTTGCAAATATCTTCTCCTAATCTCAGACTGATCTTTAACATCAGCTATGATAGCCTGTAAAAAAATTATTAATTTGACTTAATCAAATGTAAAAAAATTATTAATTTGACTTAATCAAATGTATCATAATGTTTATTGTTTGCTTTGAGGTCAAAACAGCTACCTTCTATATTTTTTCCCTTTTATTTATTTTATTTAATTAATTAATTAATTTATTTATTTCCCTTTTATTTATCTAGAAGTTATACCTCGTTAAAGTTTGAAGTAGAGACATAATAACATTTTTTAATATGCAATTTAATATTCAATTATCCTAACACCATTTCTTAACTAGTTCATCATTACCCATTGACTGGTATGCTGCCCATGTAATATAGCAAATTCTTCTTTAGGCTTTGTTCTATTTCTGAGCTTTTAACTCTAATGAGTAGATTTATAGATCTGTAAGTCAAACCACACTATGATTTTATGCTTCATTTTGAGAACTGTTATGTTTAATTCCCTTATGTCTTAATATTTATCCATATTCTCTTAACTATTATTAGGATTTAAATTTCCATAAGTATTTTAGACTATTTGCTTAGCTTCACAAAGATCATTTTGGGTTATTGATTAGAGCTGCATTAAATTCATAGAATGTTATGGGGAAAACTGCCACCTTTATGAAACTGTATCTTCTTTTTCATGATTATTCTATAATATTCCATTATTCAGGTCTATTTTTAAGTTCCTCATAATATTTTTTCAATATTTTATAGGGTCTTTATAAAGTTCTTCTTCATATTTGCTGTATTCACTCCATATAGGTTTATATGCTATTATAAATGATGTCTTTTGTCTATTGCATTTTTTAATCAGTCATTCCTGATGTGTATGAATAGTTTAAATTTTTATACAATGACAAATTAACAACGCTGTTGAATTATCTGCAAACAACTGTATTTTTATAAGTAAGAAAAGTGTGTGTCTTCATAATTTATCTACCTATTCCTACCTTTAATTACTGTGGTAGCTAGAACTTCTAGTAAAATATTAAATAAATAGAAGTTATAATAGTTACCTTTGTCTTTAAAGGATATATTTTTTAAATATTAACATGGACCATGTTTTCTGTATGACTTTGACGTATATCTTTACTGAGTTAAATAAGTTATCTTCCATTTTTAATTTGCTGAGTAGTTTTTTTCATCATGAATGCGTATTGCATTTTATTGGATGATTTTTTCTGTATTTAATAGGATGATTATATGGACTTTTCCCCCATTTTGTTAACATGTTGAACTATATTGATAGATTTTTTTTCAATGTTGAAACTTTCCTGCAGTTCTATGATAACATATACTTGACCAGTAGATGGTACCTTTTAAAATACATGGCCAAATTCAACCTATTGATGTTTTCTTTAGAATTTTTGGTCTGTGTTTATTAGCAAAGTTGGTGTATAATTTTCTATTCTTGTTCTTTCCTATTTTTTTGAAAAGTTTTAATAGCTTCATAAATTTGATAGCTCTCCTATTTTTCTTTCCTTTGAAATATTTTGATGACTATTTGTACGTAGAAATTTTACAAATCTTTGCATGTAAAATCGCTAGGGCCTTGTAGCAGAAGTCTGTGATGCTACCAACAACATTCCTTCAGCTCACTTGAGCTGCATCTGATTTTGACAGTTTTCTAGATCATTTTCTTTATTTTTCCTCATCTCCAAAACCACTGAAGTTCTCTTATTACATGTACAGGTCTAGACAAGGAGTGCGGGGGAGTTATCCTTCAACCAATAGAGTAGGAGTTGAGAGTTAAATGCTGAAGTCTCCTTGTTCATCGGAGTTAATTGGAGGTATATTCTACAGAGTGACTTAGAGGCTACCAAGATGGGTTTAGTTCAAGGTGCCTATAGAAGTAACCAGCTTAATAAGACATCTTTCATTTTCTTTCTATATTGTTCTCTCTGTTCTCTCTGTTTCTATATTGTTCACTCTGCTGTTTCCCTCACTTCTGCTTCCAGAGATCTCCTCCCAAATAGACTATCACATCAAACCTGGCTAAGGCTTTGCTGTTGGGACTAGTATATGCACCTGTAGAAGAGGACTTGTAAAGCAACCCTCAGGATAGGATTTAGAACTGGATCATTCACTGATCAGGTGGCCACAAGGACTCCATTGCTGGTATAAGTGGGTTATATTAACTCCTAGCACAGTGTGGAATAACAATTATTAATCTGTCAGCCTCTTATGGATGAGGAGATATGGAAGAAGAGGTAGAATTGACTTGTGTAGAAGCTTTCTAGCATTTGAAGGGAATGGGAAAATGGTAATTATAAAGATTGCTTTTTGCTTAGATTTTTTAATGGCTGTAAAAGCCTTTTAGAAAGAACTGACAGGTATAGGTTAGCCAATTCTTCATTCTGTGCATGCTGTAAAAACTTGAAGGGCTTCAGGACAGTATCAAAAAAGACCCTCATCTTCTGCAGCTGCATGGAAGACTGTGCTGATAATCAGGCCAAGAATTTAACTAGAAAGATGGAAAAATTGCTAAGGAGACTGAATACACAGCCTTGATAGGACCCCTGTTAAAAAAATTATGTCTTGATAGGGAAGGATGAAAACTCTGAGAACAGGGATGGGGCCATTTGTGTGGATGTTCCTGAGAGTAGATTCCACTAACAGTATAAACCAGCAGAAATAACCTTCTCATTCTTCCTAGAAGAGGGTAGCCTCTCTTTGCCTGGAGACCATGCAAAGAACTCACATATGGTTATTTCTTGGGCAGATGATGACTTTTCTCCAAAATATCCTCTCCTGGCTTCTCTGTTTGCCTCTAGGCAATAACGAATGTCAAATCTCTACATAGCCTAAAGAGGGCATACATGAAAAAAGAGATGTGGCAATTAGCTAATAAGTAATAGCTGAAACAGTAGGACATGGGTAAGTTTGGATTTTGAGAGTGTTGAAATGGAAGATGTGGGTAATATATGAGCCTAGAGAGGGAAGAGTTTATTAACATGAGAAAAATGTCATGTTGTACCTCAGAATTTAATATCCTGACACATAAATCTGGACCAATCCTAGAACTCTACTGGGATGGCTCTTTAAACTTGGACATGACAACAGCCTTCAGTAACTAGGCAGAGATGTTTGATCTTGCTTGCAGAGTTTTGAGGAACGGGTCAGAAGGCACATGAACTTAAACAAGTCTATTATACGTGACCAGAGAATCTACCACCTGATTATGTCCTGAGAAGAGACCAGATAACCTTCCTTTCACTACAGGCAATATTTCTGGGGACACCAGTATCCTTGAAAAGTTCCATGGTAGCTGTTCTCAAAGACCGGGGTTGACAAAAGGAGATTTTGCATAGAACTGGGATCCCTAGTTTCACTGAAAATGATGAAATTCTGGCCTCTTAGGCCAGGTTGCAGCAATTATCCATCAGAAACAAGGTGGATTTAATTACCACAATAGATAGCAAGAATAGATTGACAACTGATGGCGTTCGACCTGCCAGAATCTATGGAGTTGGGCATAAACAATGATGCTCTTAGGGGAAGATTATATGGACAATAAACAACTATATTTGTTGACTTGTATAATAAGAAAAAAAATCAAGAGCAGATGGTCAAAAGGCTCATGTCTGTTGCCACAGTAAAAAAGTCACCAACCGTTGACCAGCTACCAGATCTGAGACAGTGAGTGAGATTCAGAGTGAGATTCAAGCCATTGATTGAGAAGTAGGTTAGGAGCCCTTAAAAAAGGTCTTCAAAACTACATAAAATAAATATTGCTCCAATTTTTGCCCAAAGGGATCTGCAATCACTGACTACAATAACAACATCTAGGAAAAGGGAATACTTAGATATTTTGAAGTCTGCTAGATTCAGAGTCTAAACTGCCGTTTATATCATGGATTGCAAAATGCCATTATGGCTAGAGTAGGGGCTTATGGAATACATGATATAAATGAAATACTGACACAAGTCGATCTTACAATGAGTCAAAAGCATGTACGGCCACACCTTATTGTAAATTTTCTGGTCCCTGCATGCGTAATTAAGATGGTTATACATAACTACTGTATGTATAACCCATTGCTTCTCTGAACTATAGAAGGAGATGCATTATTGTAAAATTGTAAAATGAAAGTCCCAGAACCAACTCCACCAACACCCACCCTCCCCAAATGCATACATGCACACATATCTCAACTCTACCCCATATCCATTTAAGGTAAAGACCAAGTTATTGCACCTTGTACATCCTAGCTTTAAGAAAGTGACACAATACTTGATAGGTCTATTTGGATTTTAAAGGCAGAATTTATTACCAGAGATGTTCCTAGGTTTTGTGGGGCCCTGAACAAATACTTGAAGGATCCAGTTTATACAAACAAATTTATTTTAAAATGCATTATAAAATCCATGGGCCCATATGAAGTATGTTAATTTATCCATAAAGACTTATAATAATGAGTAGAAAGGAGGTGCTTTGTATCTGCTTATTGTCCAATCATTGCACCTAAAAAAACACTTTGCAGTGTCCAACCTGCATCTATTCCCATTCAGATCCAGGAACTATGTCTTCATGTGCTTTATTATCAAATATGTCATTCCTGGCTAAGTTCCTATCTCCCACCAATAGAAAATGGAAGCAATGCTGTTATTACTGATAATGCTATGGCTATTCAGAGTCTAGGTCTATTAAAACAATATAGATCTTCTTGACTCTGAAGTCCCCTAACGCCATTTATTTAATGCTTGCTACATCATTACTCATGACTCTGCATATCCATTGTTACATCTGTGAATACTGGCTTCCAATGACCCTCTCGAAAATGCAAAATTTTTCTGAATTCTTGTTAGATGGTAGACGCTGTTTATGCTGTGAGAAAATAAAAGTAGTACATGGAACTTTTACCATAAGGGGAGACAGACAATAAACAAATCATATGAATTAGTGTACCTATATATACAATTTGTATAATGAAACTATAATAAAAACATGTAAAAATGAAGTTTGATAAGCATATAAGTGATAGAGGCAGAATGGTTAAGGACAGTCTCTCTGAGGACATAATGTCTGAGAAGAAATTTGAATGAGGTGAGGTAGATGGTAACACGAATATCTGGGAGATGGGAGAACATTAAGTGCATGCTGGGTTGGGGATGGTTGATGAGGGCCATTTTGGTGGGTTTAACTATTTTTTCATTTTTTAAATTATTTTTCCAGCTTTACTGGGGTATAATTGACAAATAAAGATTGTATATATTTAGATTATACAGTGAGATTTCTTATAGTGTACCACGTGATGATTATATATATATATATATATCTACATACATTGTGAAATGATTACCACAATCAAGGTAATCGGAGGGTTTAAAGAATAGCAATGAGGATGGCATACTGAACAACTGCAAGAGCAGGAGGTGATGAGGCTTGAGGAGTGACAGGAGGACGTAGGGTCTGGGACAATTGTGAGGAGTCTCTATTTTTGGTAAATTTTGATGGCAAATCATTAGAAGATTTTGAGTGGAGAATACTACTACCTGGTTTACATTTTTAACTTGATCGCTTTCATTCTTTTGTAAGGAACAGAATATTGATGTTAAACATGGAAACAGGGAGATTAGTTAGAAGGCTATTATAATAGCCTATGTGATGAATTTGTTCATGTCTATCAGAAGTAAACAGTTATACTTCCTCAGGGCTTTGCACAAATAAGTATTTCATACTTATTTGCCAATTGTGTTTTATATCTATATGATAATTATATCAGTGTTTCCTAAAGCTATTAAGTATAAGTTTACCATATTCATCTGTAAAATTGCCATGCTTCATGCAGTTGGCAAACTGATAAGAGAAAAAAAAACTGAGTTTCTAAAAGGAGTAACTGAAAGCAATCCAATAGTGTTCATAACATATCAGAAAGAATAAATTTTGTAACTGAGAAATGATTGACTCTACTGACAGGAAGGCTATTTCCATCTTAGGGTAAATATATTATCCATTATAGGTTTTCAAATTTGTGAGGCCAACCATCAGCCATATTTCAAAGTCTGCTCTAATGAGGAGGCTATGAAAAAACATTCCAAAACAAAACAAAACACAAAATTTTATGTGATATATACTTTTTCTTTGAATATTTCCAGTGAAAATACCTAAATGGAGGAAATTAGCCAGTCTAAAATACAACATAGAGATATTGAATAATCATGCTCTCCACCACAGATGCTATATCTCACTTTATCTTGCCAGCACTTAATCACTTTTATGGAATTACAATTTGGTTTTCACTAACCCGTGATTTACTTAGTGTGGGCTGATTTATGCCATTGAGAATTTGTTTAGTTAATGGAACATTTTAATTTATGACAGAAGGAAGCATAAAATTGCTTTGAATATCTGGATTGCATTACTATTGACTGCCAGTCAAAATTTGAAATGAAACTCAAAGTGACAGATAAAAGCATTTTCATATCAGCTACACCTATCACTGGTAGAGTATAGGTTTGAAACTAAAAACACAAGAAACTAGTAGCTTTTATCCTTCCTTCTCCAAACTCTTGACTAGATATTGCAGTTCTCCCTGACATATGGTACTGTCTGTGAAGTCTTTTCAGTGAAGCCTCACAGGGAAAGAGTGAGATGTTTCATAATGTAGTGTCATCAGTATGCTATTGGCACCCAGTGCTGGGCCTCCTTTCATCTGGCCCAGATGGTACGGATCCCTGACTCTTAAAGTGTCTGCCCCAGATAAGAAAAGAGTCGAAAGCAAACTGGCTGATGGTCTGTCCTGATGATTTCAGAATTATGTGTGTGAGTCAAGGAGCCAGGAACAAGTAAAGCTTAGCCTTTCCCATTAAGGGAGATTTATTTTACCTTTGCCATCAAATTATATCAATTTTTATTTAATGCCTGGCTTATAAATATCCATTTTTATACAGCAATTGTCTATTCATGCCTGTAAGTGTTTCCTTTGGGCTGTGAGACTTTTCTTGAAAGAATATAATGAGATTCACCTTTCACAGAATCAGAGACTTTCAGGGTTTAGTTATGTTCACATGTACTTTCAAGTGTTTGGGTCCGATATTCTCTGCTTTACCCACCAGATACCTTCTTGCCATAAAGATCTGTGTGCTGAGTGGGTTCATGACCTCTGTGAATTAAGTGGACCGTGCTCTCTTGCCTTCTGGTCTCCTGTTGGATTTGACAAATGAAGGCACCAGCAGAATGTTGAGGTTGGGAGGTGGGAATATCAGAAATGTCAGGATATTTATTTCCCCAGCTTTCTGTTTACCAGACTACAGGAGGTTGCAGGGGCTACATTCTGCATTTAAGGCCTTAGTTCCTGTTGTGTGACCCTCTCCCAGAGAGGAAGGGACAGGGATCTCTGAGTTCTGGCAACCACTCGCTCCCCTTATCCCTTCAACTCCAGGTTGGTAATGGCTCACCATTGGACTTAGCCCCAGGGTGCTCCACCATGTCTTGTTAGTTTTCCTTAAACTTAACCATGCTTTTGCAGAGAGTTTATTCATTGAAGTGTTTTCAGTATCCCTATTTGAGTGTGCCATGTGTTTCTTGCCGTGTCCCGATGATACGGTGGACTTGCTGGATTCTTGAATCCCCTTTATAACACCTATTCTAAATGGTCAACTTGACCATATGTTTGAATGAGTGTAGTAACAGAGAACTCATTACTCCCCTAGACAGCCTATTCTGTCCTTAATCAACCTCTCGCTGAATTTAACCTCTTATTTATGGCAAAATAGCACTAACTCTTCGTGCAACTGTAGAGAAAACATTTTCATGTTTTTGCATGGTTAGAGCTTTCTGAGCATGGAAAACTAGAACCTGGGGTAAAGGACAAGACCTGGAAGTTAAAAAGTGATTAAATAGACAGAGGCCTCCAAAGACATATGGAGATTCATCACCCCCTGGAACCATAGGTGTAGATTTCAAAACATAATAAAATCAGGAGTCATTCATTTGTATTCAAAAGAGTTGTAACGTAGGGACTGACTTCTCTTCACAGAGAATATTTGTTTACATTAGGGAGATAGGGTTTCTCTCCCACTCTCAGAAGTGGTGGAGAGCAGCTCTATAGCAGTTTTGGTATAAACTCCAGATTCATAACTTTGGGGTGCTCTCCTGTGGTACACACCCCTTTATAAACACATGACTACCCATCTGACTCTCATTGTATTACCCTAAAGAAGAGAATAGAGTGTGAAGAACCAATACAGTTTTTGCCATAAGTAATAATAATAGTCTGCCTTGGATCCAGAAACCTCATGTGTGCTTTCTGGACAAAATAAATAAATATAGATAATAAAAATTTATCACTGTTTCTATCTTCCATCTTTGGATTGATTCTATAAACATACGGAAGAGAATACTTTCTCAGAAGACAGCAGTTTTAGTTTCTGATATATTGTCCTAAATCCTCTTTGTCCCAGTCTTCCAGTGTCATGGATTAAAGTCTCCGCAGCTTCTTGGTTGTTCTCTAACAGAAATTCCAACTTAATTAAATACTATAGTAGATTTCACCAATCCAATATATATTACATTTACTCTTTTAGTTACTATGTAAAAGCATCAGTTTTGGAAAAAAAGGTAGAAAATATCAAGGTACAAGGATAATTACAGTGTTTCTATAATGCCTCATCATCATCAGGAAGAATCAACTCTACTTATTTTCAGTCTTTAGGCAACTAAGCTCCAGTTTCATATTCCAAGGAAAAATATCTGTTTGGCTTTGATTGGATTATGTACTCATACTTGGTTAAGAGAAGATGATTCATTTTGGTTGACATTCCATCCAAATCATTTGTAAAGAGCAAAAAATAATTCTCTAAAAATAAGGATGTGGTCACCAGAAGAAAGGGATATAGATACTAAAAAGTTAAAAGAAATATTAATAAAGATTTTTGCAAGTAAAGGAAGGAATGTGAGCACAGGTAGAAAGGCAAGGATGGGGAAAATATTTTTGGAAACTAGATAGCAGACTGGTAACAGGAAAATAAGGAGAAATGTGAGGGGGAAAGAGTTCAGTTAAAATGGGATGGGTTTTGTTGTTGATGCTTTTGCTATTATGTTCTTTGTTTGCATTTGTTTTCTTTTCTATTTTTTGCTTGGAGCAGACCGAATTGAATGATATATTAAAAGGTCTAAGAAATTCAATCAAGAGACCCTCCCTAGTGAAAATACACTTTTAATAATGGTGGCAAAATAAAGATGTTTTTAGACCAAAAAAGCCTCCCCAAAACTGAGATCATTTGTTCTCAGCATAGTTTTACTAAAAGAAATACTAAAAGCAGAGGTAAAATACTCTCAGCAGGAGGAAACAGAAATTCAGAAAGAAATGAAGATTAATGCAAAGAGCAAATAAGTGGATAAATTTAAATAAGAATGGGCAATTCAAAACAGTAACGGGAATATGCTGTGCAAGCTAAAATATAACTATAAATATGTACTTAACAATAATGTAAAGGCAGGTGGATAATAAGTGGAATTAAAGGGTTCTAAGGTTCTATTATATTTGACAAGTTGAATATTAATGATTTGTATTAGATTGTAATAAATTGAGGATGAATATTGTGACCTCTAAGTGAATATATAAAAATAGCAAATATATATAAATATATAAAAATATAAGTATAATATATTTTTATATATTTATATATAAAATTATATAAATATATACATAAATATATAAAATAGTAAAATGTAATTAACAATTTCATTGAAACAATGAAATATATTGATTAATATATGAGAAGAAATGGAAGAAAAAAATGGAACTTGAACCGTGGGTCAAATAGAATACAAATGGATGGTAGATTTAAACCAACATTATCATTAATTACATTAAAAACTAAATGGTCCAATTAAAAGAAAAAATATCAACTTGAGTGAAAAATGAAACTGCACTATCTTCTGCTTACAAGAGACACCCTTTAAAAATAAGGCACAGAATTATTGGAAGTAACATGGTGGAAAAAGATACACCTTGCAAACATTCACCAGCAAAAAAACAATAGTTGAACATTAAAGTAGACTCCAAGTAAAGAAGTATTAATAGAGATAAAAGGAGATATTTTGAAGTGGTAAGAAGATCAGTTTACTAGAAAAAAATTAAGCAGTTCTAATCTAGCTCTATCAAATGGCATAGTTTCAAAATATATAAAGCAAAAATGGATAGAATTAAAAGGAAGGCAAAATAGGGCCGCCCGGTGGCGCAGCAGTTTAGTCCGCGCTTGGCAGCCTGGGGTTGGCGGGTTTGGATCCCAGGCGCCCGCGGATGCACTGCTTGTCAGCCATGCCGTGGTGGCGTCCCATATAAAGTAGAGGAAGATAGGCACGGATGTTAGCCCAGGGCTGGTCTTCCTCACCAAAAAGAAAAAGGAAGGCAAAATAAATCCATAATCTGAGAGACAGATATAAACACTACTTTCAGGGCAAGCAAGAAGAAAAAAATGAGATTACGGAGTTCTAAAAAAAGATAGTAAGATAATTAATAATCTATACCTAGTTATTTTAAAGAACATTTTACCTCAACATAGCAGCATACACATTTTTTGAAGTGCGCATGATACATTCACCAAAATAGACAATAGGATGGGCCGTAAAACACCCTAACAAATATATAATGATTCAGAGTACTTTATTAATCACTAGAAATCAACAATAAAAAAGAAAACTAAATTACACCCAACTCTTTTGAAACTAAACAATACAGTTCAAAATAGCCCATTGTTTAAAGAAGAAATCGCAAAGGAAGTAAGAAATATTTTGCATTGGATAATCATAATGCAACATGTCAAAATTTGTAGAACGCATTTAAAGCAGTGCTTAGAGGAAAAATTATAGTTTTAAATACACTTGTTGGAAATGAAGGTTCTGAGAAGCTAGTTTAAAAAACGGCAAATCAAACCTAAGAAACTAGAAGAAAGAAATAAAGAGCAGAAATCAAAAGCATGGAAAGCAAAAGGGCAATAAGAGAAAACAACAAAGCCAAGGGCTGGTTCTTTAAAACAATTGAGAGGGGCTGGCCCAGTGGTGTAGTGGTTAAGTCTGTGCACTCCGCTTTGGCAGCCTGGGGTTTGCAGGTTTGGATCCTGGGCACAGACGGGTGCACTGCCTGTCAGCCATGCTGTGGTGGCGTCCCATACAAAGTAGATGGAAGATGGGCACAGATGTTAGCCCAGGGCCAGTATTCCTCAGCAAAAAGAGGAGGATTGGCAACGGATGTTAGCTCAGGGCTGGTCTTCCTCACACACACACACACACACACACACACACACACACACACAAATAAAATAATAAAATAAAATTATAGCAGGACTAATCATGAACAAAAAAAACACAAATTGTAAATAACAAGAAAGAAAAAGATAGTATCAGTATCGATATTACAAATATTAAAAACTCAATAGAAAGATATCACTTCATTATAGCTGAAATTTAGACAAGGACACATTTTTTGAAAAATTAATAGAATGAAAACTGAAAAAAGAATAAAAACGCTAAATAGTTGTATTTATTAAATAAATTGAGTCCATTATTAAAAACCTTCCACAAAAGAAAATTCTAGTCCCAGCTGACTATACTACTGAATTTTTTGGATAGACCTTGAGGGTACTATGCTAAGTGAAATAAATCAGATAGAGAAAGACAAAAAATGATGTCACTCATATGTGGAAGATGAACACACAGATAAGGAGAACAGATTGGTGGTTACCAGAGGGGAAGTGGGTTGGGGGAGGGCGAAGGGTTAAAGAGTTACATATGTATCATGACCGATAAAAACTAGACTATTGATTGCAAATATAATGCAATCTATACAAAAGCTGAAATATAATAATGTACATCTAAAATTTATACAATATTATAAACCAATATAATCTCACTAAAATAATTTTTTAAAAATTAGGAGAAAGGGGAACCCTTGACAATTTGTTTTATGAGGTTAACTTATCTTGAGTCCCAAAACCTGACAAGGACATTTACAAAAAAAGAAAATATACAGATCATTTCCAAAGATAGATGCAAATACCTAACAAAATAATGGTAAATCTTCCCAGAAATATAAAAATGATGACATATCAAACCAACGGGAATTTCCAGGATTGGTTGAATATTCAATAATAATTTTTTAAATGATGGATTGATGCATAGAGAGAAGGATAGTTACGTGGTAAAGCAATTATAGCAAAATCTTAATCAATGTAGGTGGTGGGAATATAGGTGTTTCCTGTAAAATTATTTCAACTTACCCATATGTTTAAATTTTTTTATGAAAATGTTTGAAAAATGTAGAATTATAAATGTCAACCATTGAAATTCATCACTATATATAGGAAAAGGAAGAGAAGGAAAACTTATATAAACATTTCAATAGATACCGAAAAAGCATTGACAAAACTGAACATCATTATGATTAAAAATTCTTATAAAAGTAAGAATAAAAGGCCATGTCTTTAATCTGATAAAGAACATCTACCAAGAATAAAAACTATGTCAAACATCCTATATACTTATGAGTTGAAAGATTTCCCTCTGAGATTGAAAATATAATAGAGATAAAGAGAAATAAATTCATGTGTAATATAACTACCTCTATTCTACATTGAACCAAGGCCCCAGCCAGTGCCATAAATAAAACGGATAGTAATTTGAAAGGAAGAAATAGAATTGTTACCTTTTGCAGACACTGCGATTGTACTATAGGAAATCCAAAGAAACTTATAAGAAAAATTATTAGAATTAATAATGATATTAGTAAGGTAACAGAATACACTTGTATTTTCATATACCAGGAATAAATGATGAGAAAAATAGCTGGTGTACTTTTATTTCAGTAGCATCAAGAACTTCAAATTAATGAAATATGTGTAAGATTTCTACAACGTACAGCGCTAAGTAATATTGATAGACACTTTTGTGTGTGTGTGAGGAAGACCAGCCCTGAGCTAACATCCGTTGCCAATCCTCCTCTTTTTGCTGAGGAAGACTGGCCCTGGGCTAACATCCGTGCCCATCTTCCTCTACTTTATACCGGACGCCACCACGGCATGGCTGACAAGCAGTGCATCGGCGGGCGCCTGTGATCCGAACCTGCGAACCCCGGGCTGCCAAGCGCGAACTGAACCGCTGCGCCACTGGGCCGAAAGACCTGAGTAAACTGAGGGATGTTCATGGGCTTGGAGTATTCAGTATTGTAAAGATGTCAATTCTTCCCAATTGATCTACAGCTTCAATTAAATCCCAATCAAAATCACTGCAGGTATCTTGTGTGTGTGTGTGTGTGTGCCTTCGTGTCTGTGAGTGTATGGGAATTGACAAGCTGATTCTAAAATCTATATGAAAATTTAAAAAACCAGAAATACCAAAGGCAAGCTTGAAGAACAGCAGCATTTGAGTACTTACACTAGCAGATAGAAAGATTTATTTTAAAACTACGATAATTATTCAGTGTAGTAGTGATGCAAAGAGAGAAAAATAGACCAATGGAACAGAGAGGAGTCCATAAATAAGCTAACACAGAGAGTCATTTGGTGATTGCATTTGTCATATATTCCGCTTAACAAATTATCCCAAAACTTAGCAGCTTAAAACAACCAACATTTATTATCTCACATGGTTTCTATGTGTCAGGAATTCTGGAGCAGCTTAGCTGGGTGGTTCTGGCTCAGGGTCTCTGATGAGGTTACAGTCAAGCTGTCAGCGGCAGGGCTGCACTATCAGCTTCCAAGCTCAGTCAGGTGGCTTTTGCTAAGAGGCTACAGTCCTTACTGCATGAGTCTCTCCATAGGCCTGCATAGCAGCTGGCTTCCTCCAGCAAGTGCTCTGAGAAAAAGAGAAGTCAAATGAGAGACCTCTCAAAATGGAAGGCACACTCCTTCATACCTTAATATCAGAAGCGACACATCATTACTTCCACTGAATGCTGTTGGTTACCTAGACCAAGCTTGATACAGTGCAGGAGGGGACTACACAAGGGCATGAATATCAGAGGGATCAGTAGGGGCCATCTTGGAAACTGCCTACTAGGTGATACTGGTGACACTGCAGTGCGGTGGGAAAAGAATGCTTTTTAAAAAGTGGGCTGGGTGAATTAGATATTCTCACAGAAAAAAATAAATGTTAATCATATATTGCACAATACACCAAAAAATAAATGTCAGAAATTTACATGAAAGAGGTAAGATAGTAAAGCTTTAAGAAGGAAATACTGGAGAATATCTTCATGACGTTGTGATAGAGAAAAATTCTTTAAAAGAATGCAAAAATTATTAATAGTAAATGAAAGAAAGCAAAATCATCTGTTTATTAAAAGACAGCATTAATAAAGTTGAATGAAACGCCACATCTAAGAAAAAAATACATGTATCTAACAATGGACTCTTATCTAAACGTTTAAAATAAAAGAACTACAAATCGAACAAAAAGGGCAGGGGCCGGCCTGGTGGTGCAGCAGTTCAGTTCACGCTTTGCCGGGGTTTGCGGGTTCGCATCCCAGGCACCCGCTGACACACTGCTTGTCAGCCACGCCTGGCGGCGTCCCATATAAAGTAGAGCAAGATGGGCACGGATGTTAGCCCAGGGCCAGTCTTCCTCAGCAAAAAGAGGAGGATTGGCAATGGATGTTAGCTCAGGGCTGGTCTTGCTCACAAAAAAAAAAAAAAAAAAAAAAAAACAAGAAGAAGAAGAAGAAAGAAAGGGCAGACAACCTAATAGGAAAAAAAGAAAAGAGTGGAAGACTGAAGTCTTTGCATGAGGCTATTCAAGTGGTCAATAAACATAAAATGTGTTTAACTTCATTAAATCATCATGGAAGTGCGAATTAAAATCACATTAAGACATTGCTACACACCTCAACCAGAATGGCTTCTTTACCAAAAAGACATATTTATAATTTTTTTAAAAGGACATTTAAAATGTCAATGTTTGGTTAGACTGAAGCACCCAAAAGGCTAATATAAAAATACAACTCTAAATGTTGGTGAGAATGTGGATCAACAGGAACTCATACACTGCTAGTGGGAGAGTAAAACATAACAACTTGGACAATGGTTTTAAACTTATCTACCAAAGCTGAACATAGGCTAACTTTATGAACTGGGAAAATGTACTCTTAAACATGTAATCAATAGAAATGTATACATATGGTAGTCAAAATATATACATGAATGTCCTTAGCAGCATTATTCTTAATAACCAAAAGCTAAAACAACCCAAATGCCCCACTCCGTAGAATGGGTAAAGACACTGTGGTATATTTTCACAATGGACTCCATAGAACAATGAAAATAAATTGTAACTACTAACAACAACATACTCAGCAAATAAAGTGAGACAAAAAAAGACTATACACCGTATAATTCTTACTACATAGCATTCAGAAACAGTCAAAATTAATCTGTGGTATTTAAAGTCAGGATCGTAATTACCTTTGGTGGAAGTCATGAAAGAAGCTGGACATGTTAGAAGCTTCTGAGGTGCTAGCAAATATCTCTTTCTTCACCTGGGTGCTGGTTACATGGACTGTTCCTTTGTAAAAATTCCTCAAGCTGAATACTTGTGATATACACACTTTTCTATACATGCAATAATTTAATAGATAGCTTATTACTTTTAAAATATATTAAAGAGGTGGAAGCAGCAACAAAGACTACTCTTTGGATAAGGTTGATGGTGGAATCAAGAGAAGAGATTGATGGTAACTTGACTATAATAATAGTGGAAGGAAGAGTCTTTTAGGAAAATGGGACTGGAGCAGGTCCATGGGTACTTTTTTAAAGACCATGGAGAGATCAAAGCTGATGATGCATGTCAGGGTAGAGCCTAAAAAGCAGTCTCTCCTAGAAGCCAGTCCTGATGGCCTAGTGATTAAAGATCAGCACACTCTGCTTAGGTGGCCCGGGTTTGGTTCCCCAGAGTGGAAACACACCACTTGTCCATCAGTAGCCATGCTGTGGCAGCGGCTCACATAGAAGAACTGGAAGGACTTACAACTAGAATATACGACTATGGACTGGGGCTTTGGGGAGGGAAAAAAAAAAAAAGAAGAGGAGGATTGGCAACAGATGTTAGCTCAGGGTGAATCTTTCCCAGCAAAAAAAAGAAAAAGTCAACTCATCAAATGTTTAAAAAAAAAGCAGGATCTCCTAAAAGAGAGTAAGACTATAACAAAGATATGTGAGTGAAAGGTTCGAACAGGGTGAGTGAAAACAGGGAGAAAATTTGAAATAAACATAAAATTAATTCAGGGATTTTCAGGCATTTTGACATGATAAATCAATGTTTTTAGAAGTACAATCATGTACAGAGAGTAGGGAAAACAGGGGACATTTGGATTTTTGAGGAAAGATGGAGATTGTAAAGAGCCTTCGGAGTTGTAATAGGGAATTAATAAAATATTTAATGACCGTCAGGAGACAAAGAATAATGTAAACCATCAGATTTCCATCATATTAACATCCATCCCAACATAATTTCCACCAATATTAACAATACTTCTATCACAATATACATATTATAAATAGTACATGATAAAGTTTAGTAGTTATGGAAGGAAGATAATTTACAAATGCATACATTTCTTTTGTTAGCTCTGGTCATTTCAGGGTTTAAAGACAACCTCTATGTGAGAATTGATCATGTCTCTCCCATTTGTATTAAATAGATCCTTTGTATTAATATTTCACTTGTCATGATGATATGTAGGCTCCCTGAAATCCCTTTAAGGCAACAAATGTCACTTTTCTTTAAAATGTGTACAGTTTTAATTAACAAGATTACCACTTTACTAAGAATTCATGCCTGGTTATCACTGTAGCTCCAAAAATTTCTTTTACATATTGATATTCACATTATCTTCTTGATGAATGAATATTTACTTATGTGTAAGAATTTGATGTGATTTTGTTTCAAAAGTTTTTAATAAAATTATTGATTACCAGTAAGAATTTGCTTCTTTTCCCTCCTTACTCTAGAAAGGTGTATTTCTATACTTACAATAATTTTTATGTTGTGGTTGGTTTTATACAGTTAGTATGATAATTTTTTCACTAAAATAAAATTCTTGATATTTATCTCTTTAGTCAATGCATTTTTATTTCTTTCCAAGAAATCCAATATCTGCTCATTATCTTTAAACTCACATTTTAAGCTTCACCAGTGATTTTATTGGACATGTCATGATCTCATTTATTTCTATCCTAATGACGATTCTCATCTACTTGAAAAATGAAGTAAAATTTTATAGCATGTCCTGAATTTTCTCTGGAATATGGATGTAAGTATACCTCAGATTTGTAAGAGTCAACTTGAAGAAATCAAGATTTACCACTAGGATATTTTAAGATTTTAGAGGAATTTGCAAATTTAATTTCTTTTCTATAATTTTGCTCTATTAGTCACTAAACAGAAGTGGGTAGATCTTCAGAGTTTTGGCAAAAACAGAAATCTTTGCTTCCATTATATTTATGGATAAAGTAAAATAACATATATCTTTATCACTTTTTAAAATAAAGAGCTCAATAATAAAAAAAGGAGACACTTAAAAAGAAACAAAAGGAAGGAAAACCTTGGGATGGAAATTTCTCTCAATGTGTAAAAGCAAAGTGAGAACCTAATGATAGATATGACTGATACCAAAAAACAAAAACTTACATAAAATCCCATAAGGTTGACAATCAAAAAATTGGAAAAATCATTTTCAAAATGTATTTCTGACAAGCCACACTATATAAAGAGATTTACAACTTGAGATCAAACTAAAGTTACATTAGCTTTAATGTTCCATCTACAAAAATTAACAGGAGTACTTTTTCCCCCTCTTTGGGCTTCTCAATTCCAAATATACCCAAAGAAATACAGTGTTGACTCCCACTGGCCTATGAATCAGTCTACCACTAGCTCATCTCTTGCCATCTGTCAGGAGAACAGTACTCTAATAGGCACTGGAATCAGTTACAGACCCTCCTAATATACTGACTATCCCTGTTCTAAACTCAGTTGCCTATAGAACCTCTTCCTGATAGTAACACCACCTTTCTACCAGTAGGGTCAGACCAGAATTGAACCAAGCTAGCTGGAGGCCAGAGGTTTTACAACCACTTCTGTCGCTGGAAAAGGGAGTTTTAGGAATTCTACCCTTTCTTGGGCAAGCCAGGCAACTTGGCCACCTATCTCGAATACTACCCTCCCCTCAAATCCTACCTCTATTAGAAATATTCCATCTGGAAGACTGGATTTGAGGGGAAGTTAAGGATCTCCCTTCCCAGGAATTAATATCACAATAATTCTGCCTCAGTGTTTACTATTTCTCTGCATGTTTGGCAGCAAATATATCTAGCCACTAGGATTCTAAGGGAAATTAGCAAAAAAAAAAAAATCTGATTGAAATATTTCCTGAGGTGTGGGATGTTCAGTTTTATCAACAACTTAACAAATATCATGAATTATTGTTGAGATGGTTACAAAAGGGATTCTTTTGATTTTATTCCTTACAGTTTCTATATTTGCTAAAATTTGTACAATGAACATATGTTCCTATTTAATTCAGAAGAAAAAGCATTAATTTTTAAAGTAAATTTAAGTACCAGTCGCATTCCATTTCCCTCTTTACATTAATAACAGGAAACCCCTTTAACATTGTCTTTGCTTTATTTCATTAAAAGTAAGTCCAGTTCAGCTTTCTCCTTAAGATATGACTAATTTGATTGGATATTTTCAATGGCTATGAGTGGCACTAATATTTGGATAGACCAGATAATTAGCTTGATGTTCTTCATAACCAGGAAGGTACTGTATAACCAATCTTTGGCATTCATTCACTCAACAGACAGTTATTGAATCTACCATATGCCAGGCACTACTTAGTTGCCACTACTTTTGCCTAAATGCTCATTTTGTAAATTTCATTTCGTATTTTATATCATTGGTGACTAGTGGTTGACACTGGTAGGTGTCCCACTAGACCAGTTTTCGTTTTGCAGACATTATCTCCATTTCATTTCTGTCTGCACTGTATGCTGCGATAGTGTGCAGACTGTGTGATACCAAAGGTTTCTGCCTTATTCCCATGTGCAAAGCAGCTTGGTGTCCTCTACCTATGCATTTGGATATTTATGCTATGTCCTGGATATTTATGCTCCTAAACTGGCTACTGAGAAAATCAACTGCACTCCTGTCCAGTTGTCTCTGGCAGCAGCTCCTAATAATTATCTACGATTTTAGAATTGTTTTCAGCTCCTAAGACCTTCTGTCCATTTTAGTTTGATTTTCTCCATTGGTACAAGACATGCATATTCTCTTCTTCCCTTTTGTCATCCCCATCCCCCAACCGTTTAGTTTTTTAATGTTCTATAGTTTTGTGTAACACAAGACTTAGCCTCGGGTACTTCTTGCTGAAGCTTTAATGCTTTGTAAATAAAATTGAATGTTTATTTTTAAAAAATAATAATAAAAATATAGGTTTTGCCACCTGAGAGAATTGAAATTTGTAGTAGAAACAAACAGGTAAAACATTTAACAGAATACTACTCAAGCAGTGCGCTATATATGGATGTCATAATATAACCATAGCACAGCGCAAGCACAGAAAGGACTGTAATGCTAAATGAATTCTTTTTTTTTTTTTTTGGTGAGAAAGATTGTCTCTGAGCTAACATCCATGCCAATCTTCCTCTACTTTGTATGTGGGACGCCACCACAGCATGGTTTGATGAGCAGTGTGTAGGTCCGCACCTGCAATCTGAACCCACAAACCCGGGGCTGCCGAAGTGGAGCGTGTGAACTTAACCACTATGCCACTGGGCCAGCCCCCTAAATGAATTCTTATTTATCTTTCAGTGATCAGACTTTATTTTGCATCTAGCAGAGTTTTAAGAAATCTGGGACTACAAACGGTTACTAGAAAATAATCAAATCAAACCATTGTTGACTCTTCAGTACACTCTAAATTTATACTCAATTATTAAAGCAAGAAATAGCCTGAAAATATACATCACGAAAACAAAACTTAGCCATATCTAACTTTTAACAAATGAGTAAGAATAGTCTCAATAATTCAAAGAACTATGCTATTGATTGGAGGTTTAAAAAACAGTTTCCTTGACTTTATCCATCCTTATTATCTTTAATAAATTTCATCACAATTAAAACCTCCATGGGCCAGAAAAATCCCTTGCCTGCAATCTGAGGCTGTATTCTGTATTGCCCATTTCCTAGGGCCGATCCTTTCTTAAATTACTTCAAATGGATCTGACTCTTCACTAATACTGAACTAGGGCAATACTCAAGCAGAAGAGAAGCCCTACTTTAACTCTAGTAATTGGGATGGAAGTTAGAGATTACATGAAACTTGATGTTATATTCTAGGTGTTAATTATAGGAGAAAATCACAAGTCTAAAAATCTAAGGAATTAGATTTTAATCTCAAAAAATACACAGGTACCTATGTATACTACTGCAAATATTTCCGAAGAGTTTCAAATGTAAGACATGTCACTTTTATCTGCACAGGAATCTTATGGATTGGCTGGGCAGGCATATTATCTATTTCTTGAAAGCAAGAGAGAGAGAGAAAGAGATTTTCTAGTCTTTAAATAACTAGTATATAGTAAAATTAGGGGCAAACTAATGTCTTCTGATCTCCCATCTGTTGCTTTTTCCCTATGCAATACCTAGCCTTTTACTGAAATATTGTACTTCAAAAGATGGAGTGCACAATTAATAAATCACCTTTGTTGTATAAATAAATAAATAAATGCTGTATTTTTTGCATATACAAGCAGATACCAAAAGTAATGATCCTACCACCTGAAAATTTTCTCTTTCAAAGAATAATACATAAGTTAGTTAAAGGAGGCAACATTGGCACAGTGGTATTTGGGGGGCTTTCTATCAGCTAGGAGTCTTTTGGTTGTAAGGTACAGAGTTTATAAACTTATGATAGGATTTGAACCTGGAGCCAACTGATGCCAGTAAAACCCTGCTTTTTCTTTCTCTTGTTAGGTGCCACTTTTTTAGATTGACTCCATTTTCATATAAACCAGCTCTTCTTGATAGCAAGAGAGTTCCAGTTGTTCTAGACTACAGACTTGCAGGTTCAAATTCCAAAGGAAAAGTAAGGCTGTCTCAGAAATTCCAACAAAGTTTCCCTTCATTCCATTGGCTCTCAGTGCACCACGTCTCCATCCCTAACCCAATCATACTCGCTGAAAATGTGATGCTCTGGTTAACTTAGATGAAAAGCTTAACCCTGGAGCTAGAAGTGGAAGCAATTTTCTCTAAGCCCATATACTGCAGGTGAAATAAGTTTATTTCCTCAGAGAATATTGAATAATTTATTCTAAAAGGGAAGGGAATGGCACGTGTCATTATGCATCAGTTAGAGTACTTGGTTTGCAAGTAACAAAACCCAATTTGGTCTAACTTAATTGAAATGGGCTAATATTCACAAGAAAATAAAACTGTCCCATTGAATTCAAGAGCAAGAATGGAATAGGGACTCGTGAACAGTTTGTGTCTCTCCATCTCTGGTTTCTTATTCTCACTTAAATTCTTCACTCTGGTTTTGCAGGCCTGATTTCTTTCGTACACAATCCATGGACAGTGGAATGCAGAGCCATAACTCCCAAGATTTTACATCACTATTCAAATCTCAGTTAGAAACTCTTATTCTGAATTCAAACTTTATAGTCGAGAGGATTTGATTGGACCAACGTGTGTCAAGTGGCCATGCTTCATCCAATTAGCTGTAGCCAGGGGCAGGGTTGGATGGAATAAATATGGCTGCCATAGCTCCACCAATGAGAAGGATGGTTAAAGGTATTATTATGAGCTTGGCGGCTTCTCTGAATTTTGACTACCTCCCAGAAAGCAACCCGAACCCAAGGTAACCTTAAAGTTTCCCTTAAAGGGGCTGATCCTTGTCAATGTTTAAATATTAAGGTGGAAGTGACATTTAAAAACTGGTAATAGGTGTATGTAATTTATAGTAATATAAGTGGATATAAAAATGTTAAGAGGAGAAGACAGTCAAAGCAGTAGGTGCCTGAGGGAATAGGAGAGGAGTCTTAGTGAAAAAAAGAAGTCAAAAAGGGAAGTTGAGATTTCTAAAAATACCTATTTCCCAAATTTGCCCGGTGCTAACCTTTCTTGCATTGTACTATCTATAAGCCAAATACCTTAAATTATAAATCAAGGAGGGTTAAAACTATATAATTATCTTCATACTATCCTGAAGAAAAATGTGTAAGATAAAAAAACCATAAAAGATTAATGAAATATCTGCCTCTAGTCCCCTAACATTTAAATCAAAGAATCAGGTTTATGAGCGGTACAACCAATCCCAGCTGGGGAATGATTTACAGGTGCAGAGGTAATCTATAAGGCAATGCAGGCCACCAGAAGGGGATTTATAAATTAAAATCAATATGTGAATTTCACTCTGAAGCCTACAGTAGTTAGTGCTGATTGCAGAGCTTGGTGGATGGCCTCTAAGCCTGTTTTCGCTCATAGATCACCACATTGCCACCAGCAGGAGTTCGGAGACACTGTGCCTGGGAATTCTAGAGGGTAAAGTTATTCTGTGAAAGTCTGTCTAACCTTGGAATATTTTGTAAAATATGTGCATACACACACATTGGCATAGAGATGAGCATCTGAGAAAGCAGAACTGTTTTTTGTTCTTTTATTTTTTTAATTTGTTTGTTTTTGTTTTGTTTTGTTTTAAAGTGAAGCTTGAATAAAACTGAATAAGTGACCAGATGGATAAAAAGCAACAGCCATCAAATTAGTATTTTAACATATGATATGCGGGCTTACGTTTATTCTTATGAAAAGCAATGTTGTGAAATGATTAAGTGCACCTACTCTGGAGCTAGACTTCCTGATTTGAATACAGGATTCAAACAGTAGGACTATGGCAGGTTATTTATCCTCTCCTCATGTAGGTGTCTTCATCTTTAAAATGGGTGCTATTTGCCATACTACCCTTCTCATTCCTACTCTCATTTTCCAGATATAATCGATTTAAAATTTTCTTGTATGAACTTTCAGAAACGTTTATGGATTTCAAACATTAAAAATTACATTTTTTTACACAATGGGATCACAGTGTTTTTCACTTAATAATATATTTTTTCAATCCCTCCATATTAATACGATAGAAGATAATCACTTTTTAAACAAATGCATAGTAATCTGTTGTGAGGATGAACCATCTTTTTTTAAACTTGGAATGGAAATTTATTTGTTTACAATATTTTGCTGCTTAACAAATGGATGGGAGGAGGAGAGGTAGATATCCCTACACTTACCCAACTGCAAGATTTAAGTACATCTGCATAATGAGTTCTTAGATATGGTATTTCTGGGTCAAGGGCTAGGAGCTGCAAAATGAAAATCTCACCTTCTAATTTAAATTTTGTTACATCCTATTTACTATAAATTGAGGAACCAGACAATCATGGATAATTGAATTGTGTATAATATAAAAGTGTCTAAGATTCTGGAAAGCTCTCTTGAGAATAAAATATAGAAGATGTGTAATCTGCTTTGGTTGTGTATACAATCCTTTCTCTCTTTCTCCTGGTTTTTAGCTGTGTTCTCATAACCAGTGCATTATAGGTAAGTGAGGAGCTGTTGCCTAGCATGGTGTTAGGTGACTCTTTCATACTTTTCAAATAATTTTGAGTTTATTGACTAATTGTCTGGCAATCTTCGAAGGGAATACAATAAATGACTGGAGGAAATTTGTTATGTTATGTTATGGAAAAACTTTGCAACACAGCTAATATTTGTTTATATTTGAATTTTACATTTCTCATGTAAAATGTTTCTGAGGACACATTACAAAAAGCCAATTTGTTAAGTGAGAGGGTTTACGATAGCTAATATAAAAACTTTCTTCTGAAAAGGAAATCTTAGAGCTTTGTGTAATTAGTCTGTAAGCCTCTTCTTTCCTTTTTTTGTCACTAAATGCATTGACACTTTTTGTAAGACTTCATTCTGTCAAGGTGTCCCTTTGCCATTCCACACAGTTTTGACCATCTCTAAACCTTTAAGTTTTACTCTAGTGACATTTTTTATCTACTAAGATAACCAACTCCTTTTATGTCCAGGCCTCTCAGATGAAGGACTTAAGAAAAACTGGAGTGTGGGGGCAAGAGGGACAGGACAGTCCTGTTCTTTAGAGGACGTTAGTTTTTATTTTACCCTGCATTTTATGCATGTGAGAAAGAAATACTCTGAAACATGCTTCTGTGTTTCTTCTTCTTCCTTTCCCCCATTTGCTAAGTATTTTTATGTATTTCCTGGAGTAAAGAAAAAAATACACAGGAGAACAATTTCTTTGTTTCATAACTAATCTCCCCTTGAAGTGTTTCAGATTGCCACAAAATGGTTATCTGAATCATTTTGGAAATTGTTTCCTGAGTGCGCATCTAGGCCTTAATGACACAATTGAATAATGAACTTGATTTTGTCCTTCTTAAAGTCTCAGCATTCTCCTTAGACTTTCAAAGCTTCTTTATTTTGCCTAGAAGTAAAAATCAGAGAATTGCCAACTTTTACTTCATCAAACTCACTCAATATACTGATTATCATCTGCTTTATGATAGAGAAATTTGGGTTTTCTCTATTTAGATTTCATCTTCATAATATATATAGCTCAGTGAAAGGATGGCTCTACCAGGAACTTAAAACCCTGACTTTAAGCCAGCCTTTTTATACCTTGCTGGCAGGGTGACATCTTGATAATTAATCTTTGAGATTCATTGATTGCATCTGTTTTCACAAGGACATTTTTCTATTTTCTCTATATCTGTAGCCCTAAAACCTGATTGTTATTTATTGTGAAGAAAGACATCATAGGGTTAAATTACCAGTTATGGAATTAGAAAAGCTAACACTTGTCTAGGAAAACTAAAGAGATTAGTTTATTTTTTTCTCCTCTAAATGTAGTACCATTCACTTTTTTTTCAGCCAATTTAATGCAAATATCAGGATAACAAAGTGATGGACAAATTCAGTTTTTAATTCTTAGCATTCCATATTCTTTCTCTGTGTTCGATCTGAAGTACAGTCTATACTGAGAGCAATGAGGAACATTTTTTTTTTTTTTCTAGTCACCAACTCCATCTGGAGACTTCCAGCTGAGATTGCAATTTTCTAAGGCTGGAGGTAGGTATTATCAGTTACCAGCTGTTTCTTAGCTAGATAGTTTGAGTAGCTTTAGATGTGTTTAAATGCCAAATGATTGAAGATTAGTACTAATTATATGTAACATATTAAGCTACTGTAGATCTCTAATGTTGATAGTGACTAGCATCATTTTTTGAATTAGACCAATATTTAGCACCTCATTAAATAAGCTTTTCACATCTTACTAGTAAGTTACAGATTTGACTTCAGTATTATGAAACAGTTTTATGGCCTGGGGAAAAAAACATAAACAAAACCCTTTAAGTCTCTTTACAAAATTGGTAAATGAATGAAGAAGCTAAAATATTCATTTGTTATTGTGATGAAAAGATTATGGATTTTCTATGGTGAAATAAAACAAAAAATTAGAACAGCCATTATTTACTCTACGTTGCTGTTTAAAATTTGTAAGTTTCAGAGTTCAAGCATGGCTTTCCAATTTAATAAGGAAGATAAAAGATAAATTTTTAGATTTTTGAAACTGCTAGGCTACAGTCAGGATTAATGACAAGACTTACTGCCAACTCAGCATGCTTGAGCTGGGGTTCATGGGTCAAGGGAATGAGCTGGGCTAGGTTGGATCCTGTAACCCAGGCTGAGTGCCTAACATGGATGGGCATTGTTTTACATAGATAATCTCATTTAATTGTCACAATGTACTTTCATATTACCCTTGTTTCAAAAGAGTGAGAACTGAATCTCTGTAAGGAAATAAAACAGCTCATTTGGGGAACTTAGGAAACAACCCATGGATGTCTAACTCCAAAGTCCATTTATTTTCATTAAACCTTCCAAAAGATGAGGAGGAGCCAACTGCTTTAAAAGTTCAGCCCAGTGAACCCAAAACCCCGTCTAAGACAGAATATTAATTTATTTGTGTACTCAAGATACTTTTCTTGAGTGCTTACTATGTGTCAGGCATTGTGCCAAGAATTGTTGGGGGAAGAGTGGCTAGGAGTAAATCCTAGAACCAGTTCTTGAATTGAGGCCATTTGTCCCTGGAGTCCTAGTTTCTAACCACTGTACCATCCTGCCTTGAGGCAGGCGTTAGTGATAGGAAAAGGACTCTAGCCATTTGAAACCCCTTCTGATTTGTATCAAGAAAATTGAGAGAACATGTGAGAGCCAGGCATTGGAGTCTGGGCCACTACATCCCAATTTAAACGAGTGTTCTAGGCTTTCCAGAATGGTAGGTGCTACCATATTTGCCTCAATAAAGATAGGCTCGAGAATTTGCAAGGGCAGATACTAGTGTGTTCCATATGTTTCCCAGTAGAAAAAGCCAAAAGAACACAGTGTATTAAGAAAAACACAAGAGGGCCGGCCCAGTGGCGCGGCGGGTTAGTTCGCGCTTGGCAGCCCAGGGTTTGCGGGTTCGGATCCCGGGCGCCGGCGGCGCACTGCTTGTCAGTCATGCTGTGGCGGCGTCCCATATAAAGTAGAGGAAGATGGGCACGGATGTTAGCCCAGGGCCAGTCTTCCTCAGCAAAAAGAGGAGGATTAGCAACGGATGTTAGCTCAGGGCTGGTCTTCCTCGCAAAAAAAAAAAAAAAAAAACACAAGACAAAATGATTTAAAAAAATCTGGTAAATTATTTCTTGATTAGTTGTCTGGGGTTATTAGAATACTAAATGCCTATCTATGTAAAAATAAGTTGGATCATTACAGGCCAGTGTGGACAATGAGAGTTTTCTTCTTCTTAGTTGTGCTATCAAGCAATTTTGGGTTTTTTTAAGTATTATGCTATCAACAGGAGATGTTTCCTTTTAAAAATTATATCTTGTTTCACTTTTTCAATTATGAATTTCTAGTGCATGTATTTTAATAAGTAATGAATATGTGTGCAATAAATTTTACCTTTTACTTTAATCATATAAAAATGTTTATGTTGTCATAGAAATGCTTTGGCTCAAGAAATATACATAATACCTACGGCAGTTAATATTTGAAATTCACATATTTGCACTAGATGCACACTATAGAAACATCAGGTCTAAAATTGTATTTCCCTAAGAATTAAAAAATGTGAAGTTTAAACACTTCTTTAACATAAAATTCTTTATTCACATGAACTATCACTAAACCAAAGAGAAAAACAACTCCAGTTTAAACTGGCTGCTGGAACACAAACCCTGTCCTTTTCTGTAAATATTTTACCTATCAACTTCTTACCTTTGGAAACATGGGTTCCCTTCTTATCTACTTACTCATTCTGTAGACTGAAGAGAAAACTAAGATTGTCTTGTGACTGACCCAAGTCAACCTCTTTGTGTTTCCTGCTAACAAACCAGCTAGAACCAAAGATTCAGCATCCATCCCTCCCCATCCATAGAGACTGCACACAGACAGATCATCTTTCCACATGAGTTGAGATCCTCAAGGTTCCCAAGGGGAAGCTGTTTTTTTCCCCAGGTCCACCTGAATTAGCTGGCACATAATCTCAGACTGCTTTGTGCCCGAGCCCTAAAGGCCTATTCCCCCCATGCAAGGCCACTTTCCATCTAGAGCCATACAAAGGGAGAGCAGGGAGATGGGATCCCTCTGATAGTGCATGGCCCCACAATTTCTCCACAGGATGACAAGGAAAGAAGGACCCTGTACCAAGTAACCCTTCTGCCAATGAATCCCAGTCTTTATCAAGCGATGCTCCTCATATTTGCCAAAGACCTTTGTTCAACAGAGATAACAGTTAATAATCAGAGTTCAGACTCTTTCAGGTCATTTACGCAAAACTCAAATGAAAATCCATATATTGTATATATACAATAAAAAACAAAACTGATCTCTCAGATACTAAACATGAAAGTGCGACTGCTTTATACTCTAGAAGAAGCCTTCTGATCACCATGAGATCATTTCAATGTTTTGTTTGCACACCCAGTGTCCTAGTGTGCAATTGCTTGGCCTGTGGCAAGATGTAAAAGTACAATATATACAAATATTTAAAAGTTTTAAATCTGGCTAAAAACTTTTAAATAAAATAAGTTCTATATTCCTACTTTGCCTGGTCCTACCTTGGCCTTCCCTCCCTAGCTCTGGCTTGGTCTCATACTGCAGGAGGCAGGTTGTCATGGGAAGGGCATAATCTAATTTGAGGAGGCTCTCTTCAGCTGAAGCAGACCCTGAAGGAGCTGACAGCTAGATGCCGTTTCCGGTCCACACTCCCTACAGCTGGGCTGTAAGTTCTTCCTTGAAGGGGAATCTGGGCTGTGCATCTTCGCATTTACCACAGTGGCCAAGCCCTAAATATCCATTCACCACTGACAAGACCACACATATTCTGGCTTTCACTGTTAAGGAAAACAATGAGGAGGGAGGCTTTTCTGGAATCTTGTCACATGGTGTGTACAGCTGTACCTTGGCCCAAGTACATTGCTCTGAAGTAAGCCAAATGAAGAGGAGATTCATATAATCTTTCTTTATATGAGTTCCAAACTGATCCAAATGATGCTACTTATGTTCACTTCGAGTTTTTTGCTTAATAGCTACACTCATCATGGGGCACACACTATTTCAGGGCATGGGGGGATCCCATTCACCCATGGGATAAGGGTAGTTCATTGGATGGCCTATGATAGATGGGTGCATTGGCTGCAAGCAAGTCAGGGAAAAGGGGGAACAGGAGCAAAGAAAGGAAAACCAAGTCTGTAGAGTCTGGAGGCCCTGGTAGACCACAACTTCAGGAAGTGGCAGGCTGACAGAGGCTGGGTAGAATCTTAAGAACGTTATATGATAAATGGTCAGTAGGAGGCTACGCCTACTATAGATGATACTCCCTAGTTAGTCTGCTAAAAGCTGATGCTTGGGGTGGTGTCCACTGGAAGTTAGATGGAAAATTATTTCAAAAATCTGGGGGAAAGTAATAAGTAAGAAGCTAGGAACTATTATTCGGAAAGGGGAGGACTATCCAGAAGACTGTGCAAGAAGGAAAAGAGGAACATCCAGGTGATTGATTGAAAAGGAAGAAATGGGGGAGCATCTAGAACACTGAGTGTGGAAGGACTCTTGTGTTGGATTCCCTTCCAGAGATAATTTTCAACTGTTTTTCATCCAGGAAGCCACTACATTCTCCCAATGTCTTGGAGAGAGATTCAGGGGAAGAAAAGAGGGGAGAAAGTCACTTATAACATTTTTGCAATGCTTCCATCACTGAATAGAAAGTAACATAGGAGACTAATTTTCCAGTGTGAGACTTTTTGGATCAAAAGAAGACTAACGTTGGGACTAAGTCTCCTGTCCTTCCTCTCCAGAGTGATCCCTGATACCAAGATCAGATCCTTTGTTCCCCAGCTCAATGAGATCTGTTATATTGACAAGGCCTCTTGGATGCTAACTCCAAGGAAGAAAAATAAGAAGGCAGAGTCTCTCTGGTAGGACAGAGCCCTAGGATACAACAGCTGCATATGGGCGACAACATCACTCTTTGTATGATGCTGAGTGATCTGGGGATGTATGTACCTGCTGACCATTCTTCTCATGAGTGCCAGCCTCCAAGTGCTGCTACTGTTGTTTGTCCCACCCCATTTACTCAACAAATTTGTTATGTAATTTTGAAGAATTTTAAATCTGAGCATTTACAAAATGAAATTTAGATCAGGCACACTGTCTATTAAAATATGAATACAACTTACAAAAAGTTTCCTAGTGCTATAAAATCTCTCAAACCCCAAACGATATGTGCCTTTTCATATAGCAATGACTTCCTAGCAATATATTTTGGAAGCCTAGAGGTTTTATGGTGCCATTCTTGAGTCCAAGTCTGAAAGAATGGCACTACCTTCAATACTTGACAGAATAAATCTCTCCAGCTGACAAGCTTTATTTTGCATCAAAAGAATACAAGAACAGCTTAGACAAAGGCTGCAACTGAAAGCCCCACTGTTCATTTTCTGTTCCTTAGGGGAAAGTAAACAAAGTAACATAGATAGGCAGCATTGAAGCTGTATCTTAGACATCCCAAACAAGACTTCCCTGGTTTTGATATCTTCCCCTGCCTTGAGGGTTTTTAAATACCCAGGAACAACTGTTTTTTACTATGTAAAACAGTAAATCAAGACCTAATGATGGGATTCAGGGTTCTGAATTCTTGCTGTTGCATATTTTGGCAGCTTTTTTAAAATACTTGGGCTACAGGACCCCAGGAGTTTCTAAGTGTGTGCATTTACAGGCTCTAGGTGCATAAAACCTATCATGATCCATTACAATGTCCTAGCATCAACCAGAGTCTCTCCTCTTTTGTGTATTTTGTACCTTTGACTCACATATCATTCAAATGAAGAAAGTCGTAGTTAATAAATGTTGAAAATCATTTTTCTATTTTATATGTCATCAATTCACAACTCCAGTGGCCAAATTAGAGTTCCAAATATCCATCTATTATGAAGGGCTAAATGGGTCTTTGGGCCTTCTCTTCTGTCTTTCCTTTCATAGCGCTGCTGCCGTCTTGCAGGTGGGTCTCATTTATGTGCTGGCAACTGAGTTGACTCATCTGTTGGAAAGAGCTTCAAGCTGCTTAAATACTGTGTCTATCAAGTTTCTGGGATGTCAGGTGTCCTTCTCTTGCCTCACTTCCTTGGGTTCTTGCTTTGTTATTGTATGACAATAATACATAATAGTTTCGAAATGATGAGCTAGTTAATATATAATTCTTGTCCATTAACAAAGCACTAACTCTTAAAGACTGGTGGTGATACTGAGCCAGTCAGTGAGTCCAGTTTGGAAGGTATGAAGAGGGAAAGAGCATTTTTTTTCTTAGTTGAAAATATATCCCAAAGACAAGCATCTACCCACACTCCTACTCGCACCAACATTACTTGAGCATGACTGTTGCTCCATACCCTGGAAAACACGGAGTATTTCGAATGTTAAGCTGCATTACACACATATTTTTGATTGACTTCAATTCTTTTTTTTCTGCCTGTTCTCTATTCTACAACTTCAGTTCCCCTGAATATCAATAGGATGATCTTAAAATAGAAACTGGGTTCTTCCAGTCCATTACAGCCTATTAAAATACACTAAAAATTATCAGAATTTTTTCTACTTAAGCTTCAAAATCTCAAAGAGGTTTTACCAAAATGACAAATAATGTGCAAGGACAGTATTAAGGGAGAGGAAGCAGGAAGCCACCACAGAATATACCCTAGCCAGAGCTGTGATCAGGTGATGTCCAGCAAAGAGCAGCAAATACAGCCAGATAGTAATTTCTGAGTGAAAAGCAGAGCTCTTGAGGAGAAGATTATTATGCACTGAAAATATCTCTTCTACAGGAATTTTCTCTCTTTTGTCTCTAGGATGACAGGGAGAATCAGCTACGTAAGAAGGGCAGTTCCTGTAGACAGCAGGTTATTTATGAATGACAATTACAGCCCCAGAGTAGTTAATTTGATTTCTCTCAACTTCTGTCTCAATTTCTTAAAAAGAGATCTTAGCTGATCACAGCTTATATAGTTATAAAAACTTGCAGGATTAAACCTAGGTGTTGCTTTGGTGTTACCAAAGAAAATTGACGTTTTACATATCATGTCATTAGATTGATGTTAATTAAGTCATAATGGCAGTTTTCATGCCTTCTTCTGATTTTCTTGATTCTTCCTTCAAAAGAAAAGAAAAGAACATCATGAGTTAATTTATACATCTCTACTTACTCCTCCCAAAAATGAATATTAAAAACTTCAGTATTTAAATTAATAAGCAGGATTGATTTTAAAAACAGCTTTTGTTGCTTGTTGGCAACTTACAACCTCACTGAAGGGTGACATTTTAGAGATTTAAAGAATCTTTCATTCAAACTTCTGATTTTCATGATCTTTAATGAGTTTTAAATCATAATTCAAAGAAAATAAAATGGATGAAACAGATGAATTTTGCAATGAAATTGAAATTTTTACCCACCTTTGTCCTTGAAAGTACATCTGGGCCATTATATGGTGATATTAATCAATCTAGTTGGATCCAAAAGCGGTTGAAACATGCTTTTATACTTTGTTATGGAAAGAGCAAAGTTCCATTTTTCGTATATGACCCTGCAGCATTATACTTTGTAAGAAAGTCTTTCCCATTTTCAGCCTAAACAGCAATCTCTGCTTGCAGCTGTTCTATTTGAGTAACCTGATTAAAACTGAATGATAACTTTTCCCAAGTCTTTACTGTACTTATGATTGCTACAATAAATGGCCACAATCTTCTTTCTCCAGATAAGATATTTTCCCTGAAGCAGCTCAACATCTTT
The DNA here is from genome assembly GCA_031878705.1 of Tapirus indicus. Taxonomy (NCBI): domain Eukaryota; kingdom Metazoa; phylum Chordata; class Mammalia; order Perissodactyla; family Tapiridae; genus Tapirus; species Tapirus indicus. The sequence continues at coordinate 68,343,191 of CM062927.1, read as the reverse complement.
TAACTCTTGGTTCTGAAGCCTTTTCTTTTCCAGGCTGTTAGTGAGGAGTGTTTGATCGAAGCATCTTTTATAATCAGCGGGACACCTCAACATTAAACTAGCTAAATAAATGGTATACAGCCCTATCCATAGAAAAGGGAAATTTTTTCATTGATGGATTTGAGAGGAAGGACATAAATAAGAAGGACACTGGGATCAAAATTGTTCCAGAAATATTTTGTAAATACTTTTTCTCAGATATCTATTTAAGAGATAATGTTCCTAGAAAGGAATGTTGTCCCTGTTTTGCTACTTACAAGTAAATATTGAGGTGAAGTCAAGACGTCTATTTTCTAAGGTAAAAGACTGCTATATTCTTAATGAGGGGTGAAATAGAATTTCACTTTCTGAAGTATAAAGGCAAGTAAAGGCAAAAGCTACATTTAAACATATCTCAGAGCTGCAAAGGATTTAAGGTCATCAAATCTACTCAGATATAGCAATGCCATTTATGTGTCCCTGCCAGAAAATCATCCAGTGTTTCCTTGAAAGTGTGCACAAATAGAAGTCTTCCTACTTCATAAAATAACCCCTCCCATTGTTACTTAGCACTAAAGGCTAAAACACTTTATCATGTGTTGACCAAAAACATGCTTCCTCATATCTCCTCCTATTTATGCCAGTTCTGGCCAAATCACATGGTAGAATGAAGTCATATCCTTAAGGAACTCTTCCAATATTTAAAATCTGTTGTTATGCCAGTCTTCCCAAGTATGTCTTTCCAAAGGCAAGAATTCCTCAGTTTTTCAACTCTTGAACTTAATATTACACAAAAACTGAATACAATGTCCTTGATGAGGTTCAGAAAAATTCTTGCTTTTCTTGTCTTGATTAAGGCAGATAACGGGTGCATTTATGTTTCTAGCTGACTTCCTATACTATTAGCTGTTCAGCTAAGAGTATCACCAAAGTGTGAGTAAGAGTTTTTGCTATTGTGTGTGTGTACATGTATATATAAGTATATATATGTATGTGTGCACACACACTTCCCAAGCCTCTTTCAAATTAACTGCTATTGAACCATGACCCTTATCCTGTGCCTTTTGTAATTAAAACAAAAAAATTAAACACTGCGCTTTAACTTTTTTTGCTGTTATTGGATATGGTAAATGTTTTCCATTGTCTTCCATTTGGAAAATGTATATATACATTTATGTATATATTGTTTTTAGTCTTTCAACCTAACTTTTAGTCTCCTCCAAGATCCAAATTCTTACTTTAGTCTACAAAGCAGCTTTACCATTATTAAGTTATTGAATCTTTTTCCCCATCTATGAGAAGATTTCTCCTTTAATGATTCACTTGATACTTTCTGACTTTCCTGATTTCTTCTATATCACACCTATTGCTGAGATGTTTGTAATATGTCCTCAAGTCTTTTCTCTCGCAAATTGGGTTAAATCGCCTAGAAAATCAAGGTACTATCATTGTGCAAGAAAAATAACTAAACGATGCTGCAGAAAAAAAGAAGAGTGTTACGTAGGAAATATATGCCCTTCAGTAATTTTCTGGAAGGTATTAACAAGACCCCTTAGTCCAAAGGGTGCAGATTCAGGAAAGTGGTTTGATATAAGACAAGCAAAGGCAAACAAACAGAAATGGCTTGTATCTTGGTTTGCCTCTTACATGTAAAGCGACTTTGGGCAAGAAACAATGCTTTTGAAGCTCATTTTACTCATCTGTAAAATGGGGAAATTTTTTTCTTTCAGGCTGCTTGCAGAGAGGAAAAAGAATCTTATTTAAATTTTTCTTTGCCTGTTGTGTTCCAAGCACCATAGTAGGTGCTTGGATTTGTGTCTTTTAAAAGATTTGTGTCTTTTTAAAAGTTTCATTTAATATTCACAACATCTATGTGGCTTAAATAGCATATGTAAGAGTCCTAGCACTATGTTTGACATACGACAGGCATTTAATGTATGTTTATGGCTTCTCTCTTTCTCTTTTTACTAAAATTATAGAAAAATCTATTCTCAGTGTCCATACATTCTGTCAAACTGCATGCTGTATTGCCCATTGAATTAAAAAAAATCATGATAATAAAACACTCACTGATTTGTGTGACAATAATAATCAGATATATGACCTAACACTGTTTCGAACATGAAAAGTTTGAACAATTCAAAAGTTTCCTACCCACCTGTTAATCTACTTAGTTTTTTAGCCAGACATAAAATACCTCCAAATGTAAATACTTGGTAAGTTTTATACTCAGAATTCTTTGCAAAGAAGTGGATACACTGTCCTTTATCAAGGCCAACTTACAAAATGCAATCCTGGAAAAATCTGCTTTAAAGTAAAATTTAACAAAAGCTTTAAACAACACTTCAAAATAATTGTTGAAAATACAACTTGTACATAATGTAAATTCATGAGTGTCGTGATCGCATGTGCCTGGAACAGTTTTGCCTCTTATATCATTGCTTATCTAGCATATTGTCCGGCAACTTGTAGGCACTTCATACATGTTTGTGAGATTCATATCTCTAATGACAAAATGAAAATTAGTTAAACAATTAGGGCTGTATTCATAGGTAAAACAAAATCTTTAGGTGCACAACACACAGATGCGTGAAACTTCTATTTCTTACTAAGTTCAGGAATGTCTTTAATACATTAAGGAAAACCTTGGTTCAAACACAAGTGATTTTTATTTTTGTAAAGGAGTGTAAATATGACCCCAATTAGTAAAAGGCTACTAGTCTTTTATTTTCTGAATTTTTAGCTTTTTTCTCTAATGTTAACATATGCAAGATGGAGTGAAGAATAATGAAGACACTATTGTCTGTTACAGCAGAGCTAGAAAGACACTGAAATATACTGTGTGACAGAGAGTATATTGATGTGCTGCATCAAAATGCATCCAGCTGCAGTCATAGAGGATTGCTGCAAAGCCTTCAGGGCCTGTGTTCTTTCTGAAAACCCCTTTACATTATATAGAAGCTTGATTGTCTTACAGTTTCCTACTGGCCTTTAGTCTTACCACATTCCTCTCTTTACCATGTCTGTCAAGTTTAGATGATAAATCCAGAGCTAGGAACTACTTCTCTGACACCACAGTATTCAATAGGATGATTGTATACATGCCTTCATTCTCTCAACAAATATTTTTGATGGGAAGTGTTATGAGCCAAGCACTGTGTTAGGCACTGGAAGGTGATAACTTAAGAAATATATTACCCATTCTCAAGGGGCTCATGATTTACTGGGAGAGAGTGGCATGCCTAGCAACTACAATACAGTGTGATACTTGTAAATATTGTAGAAAGACTTCTGGAAAAGTAAAACCTGAGAGGTTAGGAAAACAGAAAGCATCTAAGAAGAAAAAAATGTCTTATGTGAGGCCTGAGATGCATGTACAGTTTAACTAGGTGAAGGGTAGAGTAAAGGAGATGGGAATAGGTAAGAGAGAACTTAGTTTCTTAATGGAATTTTCCATTTCTCTATGGCTAGAGTGTAGAGAGTAAATTAGGAATGACTAGAAATAATGCAGGAGAAATAAACAATGTCCATATCATGATAAGGCTGACTTTTTTTCTAATTGCAATAGGGAGCTATTGCTAATTTAAAGAGGAAGAGAGATGAGACTCACCACACTTGGATCTTAGTAATATCAGACTGAATGCACCACAGAAAGTGGATTGAAAAGAAGTAAGATCAGAATCAAGGATAATAATTAGAAAGCTTTTGTAGTAATCCTGGTAAGAAATAGTGCTGGCCTGACCTTAGAAAGAAGCAAGAGGACTTGACAGCTAATTTGATAAATTAGCCAGTAGAAGGATACTAGGAATACCAAATAACCATTTTACACCTTCCTACAAGAGGAAAAAGTAAGATAATTACAGGCTTTTATGAAGCATTTATAGATGCCCCACTATTGGTCAGATGCATATAGAAGTATTTGTTTTATCCCTCATAATTATCCTTCAGTGTATTTATTATTAGTTCTGTCATTAAAAAAACAACCGCCTGAGGTTACACACCTAGTAAGTAACAGATCTGGGACTCTGGAGTGTCTGATTCCAAAGTTCCCACTTTTCCCTACACCTTGTTCCATCACCTTATTCTTAATTTCAAATTCAACAGTTGCATACCATTAATAATATTAGAGAGGTAATTTTCAACTGCCCCCAAATAAATCTGTTCCATTATTAATAACCAGACTAATGATTCATCAATTAGTGGTAGATTAATCATGAAGTTCCAGATTGAGAAGAGATTTGAGTTTATCTGACACATGAGTTTGCTGATAAAACTCTTGCCAAGTGACGTCTTACGCTATTTTTACTCCACATGTGGTCCATGCAACACCAACATCCGAGTTATATGGGCTTTTTATTAAAAAGCAGATTTCTGGTCCTCACACGTTCTTAGACCATCATTCAGAATCTTTGGAGATGGAGGTGACAATCTCCATTCTAACAAGGCCTCCAAATGATTTTTATGCTCAACAAATGTTGAGAAACCCTGTGTTCAGATCTAGAAATATAGTATGTAACCAAATTTATCTGTTTGTACAGAAGAAAGAGAATAGGCATAAAATAATTTTAACATGCTATTAAATAATAAAATTATGTAAACAAATTTATAATCACATTACAAGCATGGAAAATTTTACTTTTCTGTTTAAAGGAGTGGGTAGGAAAAACACAAGACATTAAAATAAATTAAATGACAGCAAATTAAACTTTGAGGAGCAAAACATTCTTCCAAAGGCCTTCTTCCAAGGTTAACTTGTGTTGTTATTTTCAGAATGTGTTCCTACATTGGAGAGAACTGAAATGCTTTCTTCTTTGAAGCCTACAAATAATTTAGCCTCTCACTGCTGATAATCTATTTGATTTAGTTTCTGTTTTTTTTTCATTAAAAACAACTATTCTGAAGATCACTAAGAAATGCTGAGTTTGTTAGTACATGAATGGGCTAAATAGGTGAGAAACATTGCAAAAATAAAAAACGATATAACAAAGGATAAATAGATATTGAGAAATTCAAACTATTTCCTAAACAATTTCCTTACCTTATCCCATGTAAGTACATAGGTGTGACCATTATGATATGTTTCTATACTTAATGTTTTAGGGTATTGATATCTATATCAATTTTGGCATGTTAGCTATTAGATTTATTTTTCCATGATATGAAGTTCTGAGAAGGAAAAGTCAACTTGCAGAGGAATGTGCAGGGCAGTGTGATTCTCTTAGCTGTACCTATATTTACCCAAGTCTTGCCTTGTCTGAGCTCAAATGAAAGAATGCACAACCCCCTACTGGAAATGGTGGAGATCTGTTTTTTCTTTCCATTATAGATTTTTTTTTTTTTACCGATCATTTTCTCTCTAAGATTTTATGTAGAACCTACCTTCCGAATATCCCTCAAAGGTTAATGAGTTTGCTAGAAGTTCTAGTAAAAAAATAAAAAAAATAGAGAAAGGGACATTTTCTGCCTCTCTACGTGCCCCTCTTGAAAATGGGAAAGAAGCAGAATAGCAAAGAAAATAAATTCAGGATGTCAGAGCCTCAGAAATTCTACCCTATTTGAGCTCAGAGCGTTTCAGAGTATGAAACACATACTATACGTTATATGAAACAATAACATTTGAATCCATAAAAAAAGGGGAGTTAGTTTGGAGGAACTAAAGGTATTCATTTGAAGCCGAATCTTCCACCATATACCTTGATGCTCTAAAGGCACTTCAGATTTGCAGTTAGAGCTACAACTTCTTTAAGAATATATTTGATGGAAATTGCAAGAGGATGAGTTGAGCACAGGGAACTCAGTCAGTTATTTATTTTACATTTAGAAATCAACCTTCCAAGCAGACCAGCTTTTGAAAATATTTGTATCATAAATTATCTCAAGGGTCCTATAGTTCCTTCTTGTAGTGATGCTTTCCCTCATCATTTGTTATTCAGAAATTTCACTGGTGTATTCTATTAGCAAGAACTTATGTTTGCCAATGAAATCTGGAGGGACAACTTGACACCTTGACATTTAATGCGGTGGTGAGGTGAAGAAAATTGGTGGTTTCATACAGCCTGTGTACTACAATAATTTATGTTTTTGCACATATTGAGCAATAACATTTGAATTCATAAACAAAACTAAGAAACAATAGTTTGGAGGAACTCAGTCAATAACACATATCTCACTGAGTTATTACCCTGCAACTGAAGATACATATACATTGCCAGACCTGTTTCCGTAGCTAACTTAGTCTCTTCAAGTCTCTGGCTAAGCTGAGAGTAACTTCAGGGTGAATGTAACATAGGCTAGCCAGCTAGACCCTATTAATGAACATCTCCAATATATTTAATTGTAGAGTTCTATTTTACAAAGACTTTGTATCTAATTTGCATACAAAGTTTAGTCAGAGTTTTTTGAATGACTGGTTAAAATATCTTGATCAATTCCTTTACTGAAGAGTAATAATGAGAAAAGAATCACATCTCCCATGTTCAAAGGATATTTCTCATACATGAATATCACACATAATATAAATAACATAAATCACACATAATATAAATAATATAAATTTAATAAGAATATATGAATCTATCTATAACTTCATTAAAGAACATATTTAGTAGGTATGATGATGAATTTCTATTAGCAGAATTGTGAATCCTCAACTCCTACAACTACAGCAAGTTTGTGCATTCCAGTACACTTTCTCCTTCACAACAACTCATTTTACTTGAAGCTTAAAAGGAGAAAACAAGACAATCTCACATTAATCGCCAAAGGATGCAAATAGATTTTCCTCTTCTCCTTTGAAAAAGCTAGAGCAATTTCTGGTAAATCAAGTAAGAAAAGTAGGTCCAAACTGTTTATTTTTTTTTAAGACTGCATTTCGAGTTGTCAGTTTTTTGAATGATCTCTCACTATATCTAATCTCCTCACTAGAAAACTGCATCCAGAAAGATTAAGAAGTTTTCCCTCTATTTAAATATCTAAAAGTTTATAGGCTTATTAGTGGCTATCTACTTGTGAGAAAATAATTCACTTAGTTTCATAAAAGAGCATGATGCTACCAAAAAATAACTTTAATATTTAGCTCTACACGCTTGGTTTTGTGGAGATAGAAAACAGCAGCATTCTTCATGTTAAACTTGGCTCCGGTCCTTGCCAGGGCTCTGACTGCAGCACTGTCTTCTTGCTAGCGAGCCTCAAGGACAAGCTGAGGTCACGAATATCACTTACAATTCAGACAGTTTGAGATGCTGAACAGTGTGCAGATTCTTCCAGTATCTTATTTTGTGAATCCTGATGTTGCAACTTTGGAAGCGTATTAGTTGGAAGATTTCATTCTTCATGTTTTCTTTCATTTCATGGTACATCTCAATACTTAACACCCATGAGGGAAACTTCCCCTATGATTCGGAGGCTTCAGAACAGCTTTCAAAGTTAACATCAGATAGGAGAGCAGAAGGCAGAAAAGGGCTGCCATTACTTAATTATCACAACTGCTTATTTAATCATCATAGTTTTTGAAATCTAAGCGCCAGATTTTTAACCTATTTTGGAAATTTTGTATCACTCGAGAAGGGAACACAGCAAAAACCTTGGATTCCGTAAATGGATTGATAACTCTTCCTTAATGCAAAAATAGGATATGCATAGCTCAGAAATACCATGTCTTGCATTAAGAAGGGATGGAAGAGAAAGAGAGAAATGAAAGCAGATCCTTTCATATAGGCAAGAGGACCTTTAGAAAAAATATATAAACCGAGCCTTGGGATTTAAACATATGTACATTGATTTAAAAGTATGCTATCTATACCTCTATAGTAGCTTAAAAAATGGTTCCTAAGGAATATATGTAATAAATTATTCTCAGAAATTTTCAGGAGATAACTGAGGACACCCGTATAAATGTTTTACATTAAAAGCCTATACAATTGCTTATCTGGGACTATTATATGAATTTTATATGGACAAATTTCTAAGAAGCAAAAAGTACTGATTCCTCAAAAATGTAAGTCAGAGACATTAATGATATTGTTTCTACTAAGCACGAAAATCCTCAAGAACTTTCAGAATATCTATCAATGTAAAAAGAATGAGTAAATAGGTTTGGAGTAAATGGTGAGAATAAATATGTATGTGTGTATAGAGGGAAGTAAAAGGGAGAGAGAGAAAAGTAAAAATGAGAAAGAAAGAAAGAGAAAGGAAGGGAGGAAGAGAAGGAAGGAATAGGGAGGGAGGGAGGGATACGAGGAAGAAAGATCTTATTAAGAATGTCCAATCAAGGTACTTTCTATAGGAAATATTTTACTGTACTGTTTTCTTCCATTGCTCTCAGCTGCCTTCTACTGGTACAGTAAATTCCTCCACCTTAAAATGCAGATGGGGTCCATAAAGGGGTAGGTGCAAACAAAACCTAAAGATTCTCTAGCCTGTTTCCCAGAAAGTCTGAAGGACGTGATTGATAACAGCCATCATAATTACAGCTACTCTTCCTTGAGTAGCCGCTAAGTACTGGAGCTAGTCTAGACAGTATATGCAGCAGTACTAACCTTCCCAACAGCTTTGCAAGAAAACTATTATTATTCTTATATTGGAAATGAGGAGACTAATGTTCAAAAAAGAAAAGTAGATTTTCCAGGGCACAGGACAAATAAATGAGAGTCAGGCTTTGAATTAAGGTCTTACTGCCTCTGCCAGTCGATTCAATGCACACAGCAGTGGCAGGAGGAGAATTTGAATGGCCTGCGTTATGTTACCATGGAGTGTTTTTTCCATTACAACACGCTGATCAATGGCACTGCCATTCGGGCAACATAAGGATAAGATTAGTGGTCGTGATGCAAATGAAATGATCAGGATCTCTTCAGGCCCACTCTAAAATGCCATCTCCTTATAGGTCCCATTCTCTGCTATCTTCTCAGCACATGCAGTAGTTAGTTCTCTGCCTTTTTTCTTTTTTAAGACTCTAAGATTTAGGCAGCAAATCTGATATTGCAACAACTATTATTTTAACAACCTGATGAAGAGAAGGCCATAGGAAACAATGAAACCTATGTATAAACAAAGAAAAACATAAGAATAATGGTAATGGTATAGAAAACCCACCTTATTGGAGAGAGAAGAGGGTAAAGTAGAAATTGATACAAGTTCTTTAGCATGGAGGAGAGGGTATTTTGAATTTACATGATTTAAATGCCAGTTATTGCTAGAGTTAAATTCTCAAGCTGTTTAGGAGTGAACTACCAAAAAAAAAATCTTTGTTTCAGAAGCTTATTTTACTTTATATATTACTGTGTTACAAGAAACTATTTGTCATCCATCCCAGGTATATAAAGGCATGGTTAATTAAGCTTTGGTGACTTTGAAGGCTAAAGAATGGAAAATTCCATTGTTCCTATTACTTATTAATAAATAAAATGTATGATGTTAATATTGTTGCTTACTGATTGTCTTCAAGTACCTAAATCACTGGATGAGGTCCATATGAAAAACGATTACAAATTCAGAGCTGGTGTAAAGGTCTGCTCAAGTCAACAAGTAATAGTTAATTTTGCATAAGCCTGCCAATTGTAATGCACTGTTGATCTGTGTTTTCTCATTGCAAAAGCAAGATTATATATAGCCATATTGATGAAAATGGAAAGAAAAGAATTTGAGGGTAGTGGTTCATGGTCATAAAAGTTGGGGAATTAATAGCAATAGCTGGAGCCAAAAATGTAACTTCCCCTAGTGCATCAGGAAAATAAAACAATGCCTTTTCCAGTGAAGGGTTTCTACTATGTGAAGATAAATGGTTATAATAATATTCAGCACTTTCAACCAAAGATCACAAGGTATTTTATAAACCAGTATGTCATGGTCTCAAAATGGAATAAAAATATGGGTTCAGAATAATGTGAAAAATGTAAATAGAACAAGATGTTCTATTTTGTAAAGTTATAACCCAGCTTCTAGAAGCCTCTGGTCTCTAGAGCAGCTTCTTTATAACTGCATTTGGAATAGCTACACTTTTGTTCAGTCACCATATTGCACAGAATATTGTAGCATATTTTATTTAGAAAGATATTAAGGTTATTAAGAAAATGGATGTGTAATTGAATAAGAAGGATACAAAAGAGTATTTATAGCATGAATATATGGTCCTGTTTTTTAAAAGAAATTATATCTATGTGTATATGCATATACATAAATGCATGTACATATGGTGTAGAAATTAATTTACAATATGTTAGTAGTGGTTATCTCTGAGAAGTAGAATAACAAACTGGTGACTTATGAAAATATGCTTTTACTCATTACATATTTTGTAATTACACATATTACTTGTATAGCAAAAAAATAACAAAAAGCAGAGAATATTTAGAACAAGGTTATATTTAAATACAATTTTAAAGAATTATTTTACTTAGTGATCCACAACTATTATTGAGTGCTTTAATTACGTTAGACCTGATGATGTCATTTTTTAAATAACTATAGCAGTGTCATAGAATATACTGGTTAAAGACTTTTTTTATGTTTTGAATGTGGCCCTGATATCTTCATATATTGAATTATATTTTCCAATCAATTAATTTGGCTTATAATTTTAGTGCTATGATTCTATAATTCCCATCCCATCGTCCATTTCTAAATGCCATATACCTTTACATAAATTAAGTCATAAAAATTCATTTATAGAGCATCTCTTATATGGCAAGTACACATTGGATGCATTACATGAATCATCCCATTAGTTTACATAAAAACTCTGTAACTGAGATGCTAGTATTTCTATTTTGTAGATGAGGTAGACTTAGGATGGAAGAGATTAGGATAACAGCCCAAGGTCAAACACCTTGAAAATGTCAATATAAGAATTTAAAACAAGATCCATCTAAATCTAAAGTCAACGCTTTCTACTGCAACACTAAGAATTACCCTAAGAAGTCAGTCAGAGGGACAATCAATCCATGTGGACTTTGAAAACTTGTTTTAGAAGTACTTATATATTAAAATATACCACACAGTTAATTTCAAATCTTCTGGGATTTCTCTCTGACTCCATAGAACTTGAATCTTTAAACACCTTACCACGTCATTAACAATGCAACATTTGGCAGAACTCCCTGACTAAAAGTGTCTAATCTTAACACTTTTTAACATAGTTCAGGCAATAAAAGCAATTCATGATTTACACATTAACAGGAAAATATTTTGTGTATAATTCCATGAATATCTATCATCCATCTATCTATATCTATCTATCATCTGTCTCTCTATCTATCTAACCTTACTAGAGGAAGCATATGTATTAGCTTTAAAATCACATTTTTACAGAAGGCTTGCAGATAGAGCAATGCCTAACCAGCGTTTACCTATCTATATGCTAGGCAGTCCAAGACATTTATTCTCTTCAGTCTACTTAGAATCCTTCACAGGTTTCCAGCCATGGCTTTCCAGTTCATTTATCCATTTACCACCTGCCTGAATTCAGCACCTCAGCTCACACTCTTGAGAACATCTTTGGATTGATGTCTCCTTCGGCTACCATTCCCTTTCATGCCCCCTGCCCCACCGACTTCCTATGTTGTTACCTTTCTATGTTTTTTGATCACCTTTAGCTAATGCTCTGTAATGATAGAACCAGTCCAACTCATTCTGTACCAAGGTAGGGTCCCAAGACTACCATATGCTTCAGGCTCTAACCTTCCTGAGCTTGAATTTGATCCCGGGTAGGGTAGCCTTTATAGCAGATCTGAGGGACTATTAGCATGACTCTCAGGGGCATCTGGGAAACTGGCTCTGGCACTAATGTCATAGCTCTGGGTGCAGGAAATTCTCATGAGAGGGCTGTTTTTGTTTGGGGAGGATGGGGTTGTTAACTGAAGCCTGTGCTCAGACCGGACTGTACTGAATCTTGCTTTAGTTATATTTCATGTTGTGTAACCCTGAGATTGATGAAGTTCTTGGGTCTTGATGTGGTGGTTCCCAGCAAATATCCATACAAGATCACTTGAACTGCTCCTCTATGGGAAGACTTAGAGGGGACAGTTGACCTTCCTGAACATCTGAGATGATTCTCATTCATTCAGATATTAACATGCCCAACTGTGAGCCCTAGGATGAGGATTTCAGTGGTCTGCAAGTGTGCATCTTCATGTTTACTTTGAAAAATGCTGCCAATCTCTCTTCTGGGTATTCTGACTGGTCTGAACACTTTTTTTGGTCCTTTCATTATGCACGTAATTTTGTACTTCACCCAAGTGATTCCTATATTGGTCTGTCCACTAAGTTGAACTCGTTCTTAACATTTATCAAAACAATACTCTACCATTGGTGGAGCTGACAAAGACTCAGACCCATTATGGTAAAATTCTGTGTGGAAAGTACTGGGATAGTAGAGGGGAAGATGAAGATTGAGTGATGCCAGAATTGTTCCACTGACCCTGAAGGTTGGAGATGAGTAAGGCCTTGGGATGTGTGAAAGGAAGTAGAGTATTTCAGTGGAACATAAAGGCCATACCATGATCTTCTGGAAGTCCGGCCCACTGATAGATTCAAAACTTTTACAATGGCCAACTTTTAGTAATGTTATGGTGAAAAAGATTTAAACTAAAAAGGGGAGCTGATATAGCATAGATGAGATTACAGGATATGGCAGCTCATTAGTGGTAATCCCTGAGTACCATGAAAAAAGGTTACAAGGGCTTGTAGCATCTTGGAGGGACCTAGAGATTCAGGGGCAGGCAAAGAATAAACCAAGGCCCAGAAAAGGGAGATAATTTGCCCAGGATCAACAACTTAGTGATGGTATAGCCAGATTTAGTATCCTTGTCTCCTGACTTTCAGAATAGTGTTCTTTTCAAACTCTTATTCTTGTCTTGGCATTGCTGTCCAAGGTAGAGGTATTCCTCAGGGCAGGCATGTTGAAATGTTTTGCTTCCCACCTTTCTTAATTTTTGCTTTCATCTGCACTCATTTCCTTCTGCTTGCCTTTCATTCCACTATATTCAATTCAGCTTATCTGGACACAGAAGTTTAAGTCTTAGAATCTAACTATTTATCACCCTTCCCTGACATCTGTCCTCCTGGGTTTCCAGGACTTAGTTTGCCTTTTCTACCTTTTGGCCCAAAGAACTTGCAGAATAGTTGTATTATTTATGACCCGCTTGCTGGATTGAACAGTAAAATATTGGCTATAGCCTGGTTCTTGTGTATGTGTGTGTGTATATGTTATACACAATAACATTAGGAATTTCTTGTATTTGGAAACATACAGTCAGTCACACTGTATTTATGTGGAAAAAGGGCTTATAAAAATCTGTGGGTCTATTAATTTCAAGTACTGGTTGATTGTGTTTAACACAGAAAGGATGTATTCTTGTACAATGTGTAATTGTGTTCATTATAGACAGTGGAAGTACTAAGCATCTATTGTTGTTGGCTTAAAGATTGCAACTTAGGACAAAAATATAAGTGAATATAAGATGTCACAAGCCAGTTGCTAGTGGGTTCAAAGATGTCAACTTCCCTTGACTCTTTCTGAAGCTGCTTATCTTGTCCACATTACCAACATTCCACAGGCAAATATTTTTTTTGGTCGTTTGACATATCCCTAGAAGGTAAGGGCCAAAAAACTGCTGGTAGATTGACTGTAACACATGAAAACTCATAGAAACAAGAGGTTTTAGGTTAATTTTGACAATTTTTCTGGCATAGGCTTTGACTACTCTGTGTCTACGGCCTGGCAGAGACTACTGTAAAATGATTGAAACTTGGATTGCTTATTAATATAAACTTCAAACTTATATATCAGCAGATCCGATAATGCATTTCATAAGACATAAAGTATAGGATCAAGCCAAAAAACTGCAACATCAAATTGTTCTTTCTTGTGCATTAAACCCCAGACTGACATGAATAAAAACCAAATTTGTGCTCTGCACAAAAGTTTCTGGGCGGAGGTATCAGTGGGGGCTGAAATCTAGTTAATAATTCCATTTCCTAGGCCTAGTATTGTATCAGCCAGAGGAAGGAATGCTAAGTTATCAAAAGTCCACAAGAATGGTGTGTTGTTTTGCAAATTGTTTCTATGGAGAGGGTGCTTCAGTAATTCATACAAAGAAACCAAATCTGCTTGCAGGGCCCTTGATAACTTGAGCATTTAAACATATTTAACGTATTTCTTCAACTCTCGTTTTAGTGCTTTCTATTATGCAGTTGTCAGAAGAGTTTAAATGCCAGTTTTATGTCACTCTAACAACATGATCACAAATTATTAATTATTTTATACTTTCTGCTATATCAAGTTTGAATTTGTCTCAATGTATTGTCTTTATCCCATTTTCCAAATAAACCAATCCAAACATATTTTCAAAATAATAATTTTAAAAATTATTTAAAAATTATTTAAAAATTTAGTCTTTGTAGAAAACTACAAAGACTAATGTAACAAACATCCATGTACCCACCTCTTCAAGTAAACAAATGAAAAAGGCAATTATTTTGATGTATTTATTTTCAACAATTTTTACAGAAATTTAAGTTGAAATCAGTATATTCACCCAGCAGGTTCCCTTTCTCTCTGTCCCTAGACACAATTACCATGAATTTGGTCTGTAGCTCACACCTGTTTATATACTTTACTAGTTATATATAAATAGCTTTATGTTTATAAAAATCATATGCTTGCAAATTATACACATACAATCATCTGTAACTTGCTTCTTTATTCAACATCTTTTGAAATCTATAAGCTCTAATCCATTCATTTTAAGTGATGTATAGTAGCCCATGTATAGTGTATGAATATATTACAATAAGTTTTTTTAACTTTCTCTACGTTATCCATCCCTCCATGTTCCACATATTACAAACAATGAGTCAGAAAACATCATTGTACATATATCCTACCTCACTTGTACAAGAATTTTCTTAGAAATGAGATTTCTGGGTTATATGGTATGTACACAATCAAATTTTTAGTATATATTCAATTTCTCTTTAAAGAAGTTATTCTAATTTATACTTCCACCAGATTGATATGGATTGTATGCTTCCCTACCTCCTTTGTCAATTAATATGGTCAGACTTTAGAATGTTTCCTAATCTGATGAACGTGAAGGGATATCTGATTATTTTTTGAAATCGTATTATACTGATTGCTGGTGAGATGGAGGATATATATTTCTTGATCATTCAGGTTTCTTCTTTCAATTCTTTATGTCCATTCATATTTCCTTTTTTTGTTTGCCCTCTACCACATTTTGGACACACCAAATATATCTCAAAATGCTTTCTAATACTGTGTGAACATTTCCTCTCTTCATACTTAACAAACATCAGAGGCCTCTATTACTTTAAAGATAAAATTTAAATTTCTTAGCCCATCACTGAAGGCTCTTTGAGATCTAGCCCCCTCTACACCCACACTTATCTCTTAGAAATCCCCACTTCAACTTGAATCCAATAATTCAACTTTTCAAAAAACTTTTTTAAAAGGCTGATTTTTCTTGTCTCTAGGCTTCTTCACATCCTGCCTTATCTCAGTAACAGACTCATTTCTCAAAGCTTCTTCACCTGGTTAAATCCTAAGTCTTCCATATCATGCAGTTCCAACACTCATTTCTCTAGAAAACTTTGCATGATTTTCTGTTCACAGCACAATTTGCTTACTATCATCTTAATTGATCCTGTATCTGTTATTTCATCTTTTAAAAAATATACTTATGTGGTTTTTAAAGGCAGAGACATAAGTTTATGTTTGTTTGTGTCTATTTTTAGCACTAAGATGATACTTTTAAAATGATAGTAATATAGCCAATATCTAATAATCATTTATCAGAATTGCAGGCACATTGGGGAATACAATGATGTATATGACGTTATGACTCTGTTTACAGTCTGATTAGGGCCACAGATATCTTTAAACAAAATTAATTAGTAATCAAAGCAAGTATAATTAACGAAAATACTATTCACAAAATAATATAAATTATTATGTACATGTTATATGTGAATATAAGGATAGAATATTTTATGAGTAATTCATAATGAAGAGAAAAAAATCAGAAAATGCAAGGAAAACAAAAAGAAATACATTTTAATAGATATTAATGCCAGCAATTATTGACCTGTGGTATATACATTTTTCAGTTTGTGTATGTGTATGTACGAACATATACACATATACAAAGAGAGACAGAGAAAGAGCGAAGGAATTTTGAACATCTCTCAACATAAATAAAAGATATTCTTGTATTAACGACCACAGACCAATTAACTGAATATTCCCTAATTTATTTAACCAATCCCATACTGATAAATACTTCCAGTGTTTGCAAGTTTTTGCTATTATTATCATCATATAATAATGAAGAACTTTGTAAATGATATTGAATATTTAAAAACATATTTCTGACCATAAAATTGTTAAGGCACATATTATGAATGTTGTTGAGACATTTGACACATGTTACCAAATTACTTTCCAGAAATTTTGTAAAAATACATATTCAGTTGACAGTGTATTGAAGTGCCCTCACCAATATTGGGTATTAGAAAAACAAATTCCTGAGGATTAAAGATTAAATATAATGAAAATAACCATAAATCTTTAATCCATCAGGGATTTATTTGGTATAAAATATGGTGTAGTGATGTGTGTGTGTGTTGTTACCCAATTATTTTACTGTCATTTATTGATTAATTCATTTGGTCATCCTACTGATTTAAAATGCTGATTTAAAGTTCATCAACTAAGTATGTATAATTATCTTTGCTTCTGACCTTTCATCATCTTGCATTGACTTATCCATATGCTCTGTTGGTGTTACTGTACTGTTTTATTAATGGTATGTTTATGAACTTTTAATGATTGTGAAAGAAAGCTCATCTCACGATTTACTGTTTTTATTCTAAATTTGTGTATCTAAATGACGTTTAGAATTATTTAGTCAAGTTTACCATGCCTTTCCAAAGTTAAGATTTGGGTTAGAACGATCTTATATGTGAATATTAACTTAGGAAATGTGGCTCGCTCTCTCTTTCTAAGTCTTTCTATTGAAGTACAAAGTGTGTTTCTTCATTTTCATCTTTACTTTAGATTTTATAGAAAAATTATGTAGTTTATCTCATAAAGGTCTGGGAAATTTTAGTTCATTGCTTAGAATTTTATATTTTTTCTTCCTACTATGTATGGCTCCTTAGTTTCCATTTTATTTTAACTGCTTATCATTAGTATATGGGGAAATTTGATTTCTCTATTATTTTCAATCCAGGTCTTCTAGTGTATATATTAGTTCTAATAGGTTTTCAGTTAATTCTTTAGAGTTTCAAAAGTAGAAAATCATGTCATCAGCAATTAATATTTACTTTTCCCCGTTAAATTATAATTTATGAGTTTTTTCATTTTATTTTTCCTTAATAATTATATTAGATCTTTCAGAAGAATGTCAAAAAAATAATGGTCATAATGGCCAACTTTGTCTTCCCCAAGTTTGATGGAAACGTCTTTAGTGCCCAGCCATTTGACACAAGTCTTACTTCAGGCCAGATAACAACATATTGTGTTAAGGAAATACACGGGTTATTTCACCATCACACTGCTGTTTTGTTTCCCTTAAATTATTTCAGCTTTGTTTTTGGTTTAATTTGCTTCCAGTATTTGATCATTAAGAATATTAGCAACTATTACTTTGTAATGTATTTTTTTACCATTCTACCTCCAGTTAACTAAGATTATTAAAAGTAGGAATACATAGTGAATATTGTTCTTTAGGTATCTACCAGTTTGATCACATAGTTTTTCTCCCTTAACCTACCAATATGATGCATTGTATTAATAGATTTCCTAATATTAAACTATCATTTTTAAAAAATTTATTAATGGATTTTATATGCTTCTACTTTAAGGGTATTTTTTGTTTTTGAGGAAGATTGTCCCTGAGCTAACATCTATGCTAATCTTCCTCTATTTTGTATGTGGGACACTGCCACAGCATGGCTTGATGAGTGGTGTGTAGGTCTGTGCCTGGGATCTGAACCCGCAAACCCCAGGCCGCCAAGGCAGAACACAATAACTTAACCACTACACCACTGGGCTGGCCCCTTAATATGTGTTTATATGTGAAATTAGTAATTTTCTTTTCTTGTACTATATATTTCTGGTTCCAATATCAATTTCTATAGGTGGTATCAGAGAAATAAAACTGTAAAATAAGAATGGTCTCTAAAATTGATTGTTTTAATATGTTCCTTGAAATTTACTAGCAGAAAAGAGACCATTGATTTATGGGAAAAAAATTTTGTAATATAAGGTGTTTATGAAATAGTCTTACCTGAAATGTGAGACATCACAGTTCATTTGGGAATATGTTATCTCTGTTTATTTCTGTTTATAAAAATGAAAAAGTAAAATCATTTCTTTCAACTATTATTTAAGAAAAAGAGAAGACTGAGACTATAAATAAAAATGAAATTTTACAAGAAATAATAAAAGAAAAAAATGAAGCATATGTTTTCCTCACTGGCACTCTTAATATAGAACTATGTGGGAATCTTAATTGTACATTTAGAGGAACATATATTTCCAGGTATATGGGGTTGTAGAATTCCATTCATTTTTGTACATACAAATCGTGAGGACTGTATATTATCAGGGCTTGTGATGAGCTATCTAAAATATTTCAGTTAAAGTTTTTCACAATCAGGTATTTGTTAATTTCTTCATTAAAACTAGAAAACATCTTTTTTCATGAAAATATTACAAATTAAGTATATGTTTTAGTACTCAATCATGAAAATAAGTATATGGAGAGAACAAATTTATTTTTCAATTTTTTGTTTTCTGTAGCATATGCATTATCTTTTATTTTCCATTGCCCAGAAGATTGTGGACCTGATATGAGAACATAGGACAATACAAAATGTTAAAGAATCCCCAGACCATGCCAAAGATGGATATTTATGTTTATAGTCCATGGAAATATTGAGTCAGATGGAAAAGAGTGATTACAATCTAGGAACAAAGAAAGTTTGGTAATTGCAAAGGCAATAATGGGTCTGGAGGGATTTGACAGAAATAAGACTAAGTGAGACGGGGGTTGATGTTGGGAATGAATGATAAAAGATGTACCAAAAATCCAAATAGATCCAATAGGGAAATCAGGAACTATTTCCATGACTATTTAATGTCTGCCCTCAAATTCATTCCTCCAAGGTTTGGCAGGGCAGGCTTTCAAAGGGATCATCCAAACATGTACAATTAACAATTTTTATTAATAACACATTGAATTTATATAGCTCTTTTCTTCAAATGCAAGTTAAGGAGATCAATTTTTCAGCAAACTGCTATGGATCACATGTAGTTGCAGATCAGATCAAAAGTCCACCTAATATTTTTTAAATTTTATTTATTTATTTAATTGAGGTAACACTGGTTTATAACTTTATATAAATTTCAGATGCACATCATAATTCAATTTCTGTATAGACCACATCGTGTTCACCGCCAAGAATCTAGTTGCCTCAGCTTTTGTTTGTATCAGCAAGCCTTTATTTCTCCTTCACATGTAAAAGATAACTGCTGGATAGAGTATTCTTGGCTGACAATTTTTAGCTTTCAATGTTTTGAAAATTTAATTCTACTCTTTCCCCGCCTGTGGAATTTCTGCTGAGAAATCTGCTGATAGCCTAAAGGGGGTTCCTTTGTAGGTCATTGTTTTTTTCTCTCTGGCCACCCTTAATATTTTCTTTCTCATTGAATTTTGACAGTTTTAATATAATGTGCTTTGGAGAAGGTCTTTCTGTCTTGATATAATTAGGTGTTCTATTAGCTTCATGTGATTGTTTATCCAGTTCCTTCCCCAGGTTTGGGAAGTTCTCAGCTATTATTTCTTTAAATAAGCTCTCTGCTTCCTTCTCCCTCTCTTCTCCTTCTGGGATACCCATCATCCTTATGTTGCTTTTCCTAATTGTCAGATATTTCTCATAGAATTTCTCCATTTTTTAAATAATCTTAGTTCACTCTCCTCTTCTCCCTGAATCATTTCTAGACTTCTATCTTTGAGCTCATTAATTCTCTTTTTCCATTTGTTCTGCTCTATTTCCAGCAATTTCAACTTTACTTTTCATCTTATTTATTGAGTTCTTCAGCTCCAGAATTTCTGTTAGATTCTTTTTTAGAGTTTTAATCTCTTTGATGAAGTACTCCTTCTGGTCATTAATTTTATTCCTGAGCTCATTGAACTGTCTTTCTGAGTTTTCTTGCAGCTCACTGAGTTTCTTCATGACAGCTATTTTGAATTTTCTGTCGGTTAGATCACAATCTTCTGTAAGTTCAAGTTTGGTTGTTGGAGAATTGTAATTTTCTTTTTGTGATATTGTGTTACCATAGTTTTTCATGGTGCTCGATGAGTTGTTCCTTTCCTGGCACATTTATTGTAGCAAACACTTTTCTTATGTGGGTAAGACTTTGTTTACTTTGATTCTGAGCTGCTTCTGATTGTATTTGAGAGTCTCGTTTTCCACCTTCCACTGCCTTGACCAAAGGTGCCATTAGTGCCCTCATTGTGCTCCTTGTGCCTTTGAGGTTGCTGATGCCTGTTGCTTACAGTTGCTGCAGTCGCAGGTGTTGCCACCAGGGTCACCATGCTGGAGAGTACCTCTGCTGCTTCTGGGGTCACCTGGGTCACAGGTTCCCCCACTGTGGCAGGGGGAGGGAAGCATGCAGTGGGGCCAGGGTCACGGGCGTCTCCACCATGTCTGGCTATGTTGGGTCTACAGGTGACACTGCTACAGATGGGGGACCAGAGTTGCAGGCACTGCTGCAGTGGGCGTTGACTGGGGCTCTGCTGTCACTGTTACCAGGCTCTCCACTGCCTGCTGCCACATGCTGCCTGCACTGCTGCTCCCAGGTTTGCTGGGGGTGCTGGCACTGCTGCTGCCAGTGTTGCTGGGTTCATGGATGTCACTGCTGTTGCTGGGTGTGCCACTGTGGCAGGTGCCACTGCCACAAGGGGTGGGGTACCTGGGTTGCAGGTCCCACCACAGTTCCTGGAGCCTCTGGTCTTGGGCACCAGTGTGGTTCCTGGAACCTCAGGTCACAGGGATTTTTGCTGCTTCCAGAGGCACCAGGGCCTTGGTTGCAGCCCCTGCTGCGGGGGCTGAGTCACAGGCACCACTACAGTTCCTGGAGCTTCTAGTCTCAGGAACTAGAGTGGTTCCTGGAGCTTTAGGTCATGGGTACCACTGCCACTGCTGGGGAAACGGGAGATGCTAAGTCACGAGTGCAGATGCAGTTCCTGGAGCCTGAGGTCTCAGACAACAGAGCAATTTCTGGAACCTCAAGTCACAGGTGCTCCCACGGCTGCCAGGTGTACCGAGACCTTGGATGCAGCCCCGCTGGGAGGGCTGAGGTCAGAGAAAATGCTACTGGGGGAGGTGGAGAGGGCTGGGTTGCAGGCACTGCAGCAGTTCCTAAAGCCTTCAGCTTTGTGGGCTGCCTCAGTTCCTGGGGCCTTCATTCACAGGCATTATTGCAGTTCCTGGAGACTCCAGTCCGGGGAGCTGCTGCTGTTGCTCCCCTAGTTCCACTGCCTCCACGAGGTCCAGGCCACCCACCTTCAGATGTATAGATATATAGATCTCTCAGGCATTCTGGTGTGCTGTGCAGAGAGTCCTTTGTTGGTCTACGGATGTCCTACTGGTTGTAACTTAGAGGGGAGAGATCAAGGGAACAAATTACTCCGCCATGGTGCTGACATCACCCATTCATCAAATGTTTTCTCCATTTGTTTCCAAAGTGGGAATGAAAATATCAACAAAGCCAAGGGAGAAACCATATTATTTTTTTAAAGTGAGGATATATTTAATGACACTAATCTATCACAAAATACCAACCATAAATTAATAAAGCCTGGACAAATTTGAGGAGGTAGAGGGAATTGAGGAGGATTCATGGAGTAGATAAGTAACACACATTTAGCCAAATAAAAATGTGACAAGAGGAGGAAAAGACATAAAGCGAAGTAATTACAATTTAGTTAAATCTTCCTATGTGTCAGGAAATGTGCCAGAAATTTCATCTGCATTACATCTTTTAATACTCAAAACATCATGTGATATAGTATTACTTCTATTTTAAAGGTGAGAAAATTAGAGGCTCAGATAACAAAAGTAACTCACCATGGTCACTCTGTTAGCAAACTTCAGAGTTTAGATCAGAATCAATCGCATTATACTTACATACAAAAGATAGGCTGCGCACATATTTTGTTTGGCACAGATGTATTTTTTCTATTTTAAATTAGTGAGCAACATTTTAAAAATAAGGAGTTTAAACATTTTTTAAAAATCAAATATCTGTCAATACTGGGCTGACCTGCAGAATCTAGGTAGTGGTGGCCCCAGTAAAGAGAATATCCTTCCTCTTGGCCACGTCCCCATTGCTGGTGCAAGCACATGCACCTATAGCTCCCCAAAACAATTCACATCTTTGCATTACCCTCTGGCCTCTGAGGTGCAGACCTCTGCTAAGAAGAAAAGAGGCTAGAAAACATGCAAGAAAAAGAGAAAAGGTAAGATATTTCACACAACATCACACACTCACAAATACAAACATGATATATAAATAAGACTTTAAAAATGAAATCAAGGGAAGGCTGAAGAAAATAAAAGATTTCACAAAAATAAACAAGGTTAGAGTCTCAAGTCTATTGGATTGATACACAAATTTAAAAATAATGTATGTTTAAATTTTATTTTCTGATTACTCTTCTCTAATTGGAATTTCCTCCAACAATTAAAGTAAACATATGGTTTTTTTTAGATCAGCATGTCAGATAATCATTCTGGAATAATTAATACATAATTGTGTGGTGGAGCAAGTGCATTCATAATGCTCTGAAGGAGCATTGATGCAAGCACCCTGACTTCATAAAGGGAATTATTTGAAGAAATGGAATTAGGAATGTTTCTTACCATGATATCTATTTATAAAACTGTATTTACATCACCACTTCATATTCATTGTCTGTACATCATTCAGAAATTACATAATCTATTATTTAATACTCAGTGTCTTGATTTTACTTTTTAAGGTATTCTGCTGTTAAAATACGACATGAAGTGATGTGGTGTGTTTATAATTATCTGTCTAATTTGATTATTGGAGACTGAAAACACACATAATTCATATTTCCAATAAGCTTTTTGTTTGGTATGGTTTGGTGTGGTTTGACAGAATAGTGGTCAAGTACAAACTCAGGACTCAAGCTGCCTGGATTCCAATCCTGTTTCTGCCATTTACTAATTGTGTGACCTTAGGCAAGTTACTTTCACTTTCTTAGCCTTGTTTATGAATCTTATAAATAAGAATTATCATAATACATCTCTCCAAGAGTTTTGAGAGAATTAAATGAGAAAAATGCATATAGGATACTTAGCAAAAATGTCTGGTATATGCTAAATACTTAATAAATATTAGCTATTATTATAATTGTTGCATTAATTAAACTTCCCTCACAATTGGCAATTTTCCACATTACCTCAGGGGCTATCTCTAATAGAAGAAGGGAGAACACAAGAGAATAGATTAATTTAACTAAACCTGAAAAAAAAATGAGATTACTTGGAGGATGGATTCTTTGAATTCTAGGTCACCTGAACACATCAGGCCAAAACTATAGCAAACAGATTCATTGCATTTTCCTCTATCCTAGGCCTGTAGATTGACTTTTCACAATTTTTCAAGGATCGAAACATGTCCCACTACCACCAACAACTTAATTCAGGAATTAATTTGCTCTCAAAAAATGCAAGCATAGAATTGGCACCTTTTTTTTTTTGACACTTGCAACCTTAAGGAATACTAGGCTGAAAAGTACAAAGCATTTTGGGAAGACTGGACTTGACCTTCATAAGACATTATTCAGTAAATAATTCTGATCGTAATTTTCAATTGGTGTGTGTATAAATCAATCAACAAAACACCAAGAGCCAGCAGTGTACCATACTCCACCAGTACAAAGCATCGTGGTATGAGAGAATCAATGAGAAATTAGTTCAAACAGAACTACACCATTTTCTAACAAGAACAGCTTATCTTTTCATCCTCATCTTGTACCACCTCCTGCTTATTCACTGTGCTCTAGTTACATTGACTTCTGAGGCCTTTGTGTTAATCATTTCCTCTGCCTGAAATGCTCCTTTCTATACTTGTCGTATGACTAGCTTTTTGCCATATGAGAAGAGTTGACATAATAAATATCAAATGTCAACTCCTCTGATAAGGCATTTTCAGACACCCTATCTTTCCTCCTTTGTTAACATGTTATTTCCATTATTGCAATGTCAGAAAATACAGGTTTTGTTATTTTATCATTTATTTGTTTATAGTGTATCTATAGTACTATACTCTGGGCTTCATGAAGACAAGAATCCTTTTTGCCTTTTTCACCACTATGTCCGCAACCCATAAACCTTTACTGAGGCAAACGATAGGAATTCTGAGAGTAGTTGTTCAATGATCGGATAAACCATCTGTCAACTTCAACTTCTCTATAATGTGAAGAGTAGGAATAGGGGTCTGTTTAATTAGGCTTTTTATGATGGAATAAGTCCTTTGTGAATAAAAGAACTAATTTTAAGGATGATGTTCTCATGCTGAATTCAATAACAAATAGAGATAAATTCCAAGAGGGGGATGCAATCAGTTATGTGCAGAAGGGATTTAGAGAAGGGAGCAAACTGAATGGACTTTGATTGTCTGGTAAAACTGCATGATTGAAATAAAACCTTGGCTTGGTACTTATCTTTTAAAAGCTAGCAAAAAGATGTGGATAAGCAGGCAGGAACTGTTGAATGCCATTTTAGGCAGGAAGGATGAACAAAGATAAAGAGGTGAGCAAGAGCTTTGTGTATGCGGGTCAAATTAAAATACTTTTCTAACAGGAATGGAGACTTGTATTGGGCAGTGACTGGACAAAATAGATAAGTAGGATACAACAAATAACTTCAATCTTGAAAGCCAGGTAGAAGAGTCCAGAATTGATGTAATCATCACAAATCTCCTTCCCATATGATCTATGCCTTTCCATGCAAATCTCTACCTTGAACTCCATGTTCTGCCATGTCTGTAACTATATGACATTCTCAAGAGTAAGGACTGTGTGCCTTTATTCACCATTGTACCCCAACACTTAGCACAGTTGCTGACATCTACTAATCACCAAAAATATTTTCTTTTAAATAATAAGCCATGAGAAACCTCTGAATACTTTTGAAGATAAAAATAACAAGGTATTAGTTGTGTCTTAGAAACATGAAATTCAAAGGGGAAATTTGGAGGCTAGTGCCAGAAATTTGGGATTGATCTGTTATGGGTCTGGACATCAGTGGTGGCAAGTAGGAATAGAGTGAAAGGAAAATTATTAAGAATTCCTGTAAATAAAGACTCGTCATATCAACTGACTGGATAAACAGAATGAAGAAGAAAATAAACTTGAGTGAAAGATGATCCCAATGTTTTGCTTTGGGGAACTGAAAAAATATATATTTTGAAAGGAAATTTCATCATGTGATGAGTCTAGATGAGTGCACAGTCTACAGATTTAAGATTTGAATCTTGGCCCTGTTAAGAGATAGGTATATTTCTGCATCATCTGTGGAAGGGGTTAAAATTATGAATGGAGGGGCCGGCCCGGTGGCATAGTGGTTAAGTTCGTGTGCTTCAATGCGGTGGCCTGGGGTTCGCAGGTTCAGATCCCGGGCGTGGACATACGCACCACTTATCAAGCCATGATGTGGCAGGCATCCCACATACAGTAGAGCCAGATGGGCACAGATGTTGTTAGCTCGGGCCAATCTTCCTCGGCAAAAAGAAGGGGATTGGCAGCAGATGTTAGCTAAGGGCTAATCTTCCTCACACACACACACACGAAATTATGAATGGATTATCTTGCCATCCACTTGTGGTTCTTTTGCTCTATACTGTATTACCCCAGATGTTAAACAGAAGATATTTTACTTGATTTCAACCAAAGTAAAGCACTGACCTTTATTTTATACCAAATCTCATTGAGGCTTTCAAAAGACCAAACAGCTCATGTTGTAGCATTTAAAAGATCAAAAATTGAATATCAGATATTCTTAGCTTCTTGTTCATAAGTTTAGGGCTCTTGCATATTCTGCACTGCCCCACTTCCTTTTTCTCTTTTCTTTTTCTCTCCCCTCACTTGCTATTCACAACAAAGTAAATCAAAAAGTTTTCTGATTTTATTACACAGAACAGTTTGTCTTCATTCCTATCTCTTCCACAAAATCAACTTGACAAAAATTTAGAAAGTCTAAAGATTCACATTTTGATGCTGTGGTGGACACAGAGATGCACCACTCAGATTCCTCCTCCAGGAAGGACTAGCTTACCAGTTACAATGAGAGTGGTTAGCTGACAGAGTCTAGTTATTAGCATCTTCAGGGTCCTTCATCATTCAAGCTGAGATCTCATCCTCTTTGGAAGCCAAGAACTTAGCTAGATGATTGATTATGGTGCATACATGGGGCTAGCCATTTCCAAGTAAGGCAGGGCACCTCTAATGGACAATGTTTGCTCCGGAGCTCACCATTCGGCTGGCAAAGATTTGTAAAATATGTGGCATGATCTAACAGCTCACCCTGCCCAATCCTACTTCCTATCCTTTTCTTTCACAGCTGCGACTTCTCAAAAATCTTTTTGTACTCCTAACTTCATCTTAATATCTGTTTCCCAGAAAAATCAACCTGTGATAGTTGGTGTCAAGAGTACTCTGAGAAAGTTGGTGCAAGAATGGAGTTTTGCAGAACCTGCTTAATCACTACCCATCTGGTAATGAGGATCCTGTGCCTGGGGTTAAGTAATGTGTAGAGAGCTCCTGCAACATGATGGCAGTTCAATTCTTAAAATTATTACCCATGATGAGATAGGATGGTGTGTGAGTAGAGGTAAATACAGTATCATGATCCAGTTATTTGAAATGTATCATTGGAGGGAAGAGTATAGATATAGGGATAACAGAAACCAATGGTTATTGCCTTGATGCAGACTAGTCATGAAAACCTGAAAGCTATTAACAAACAATTTAAAACTAACTGAGAGCCAGAGATTCTCTTTGGTAAATCACAAAGCAACCCTCATATCTTGCTCTGTGCAAACAGATAAAGCAAAGATTAAGCCCAGGATTTGAAAAAAGCGTGGTGAAATTCAAAGATCATTGAATGCACAACCATAACAGATTTGTTATGCCAAAGACAGGGCCATAGTTGGGAAACTCTGGGACTCTGATCCAAGATGGGGATATCTGGGAGGACTCCCTAGAAGATTTTGACTGCCCAAACTTCTTTTAACATTCTGAGCCTTTGGAAATGGCCTGTTTTATCCCATTAAAATCTAGCACTCCTCAGGGCCAGCCCTGTGGCCTAGTGGTTAAGTTCAGCACACTCTGCTTTGGAGGCCTGGGTTCAGTTCCCAGGCGTGGACCTATACCACTTGTCAGCAGCCATGCTGTGGCAGCAACCTACATACAAAGTAGAGGAAGATCAGCACAGATGATAGCTCAGGGTGAATCTTCCTCAGCAAAAAAAAAAAAAAAAATCTAGCACTTCTCCAATATCAGAAAATAATACAAAGAGATTTATCCCACAAGACAATGGTTGTCCACTCAGAAACTCAGGAGAGTCACCTCCTTTCCTGACCTCCAGACCTGTAACCAGAATCAAGTGACAGCATAATCCATCCAGTTGTTGATATGTCTGAATTGCCATGAGAGATTGTTGAGGATGGGATTAAAAGGCTTGAGGAAGTATATCTTATTATGTGAAGCTGTTTCAGATGCAGAAACTATTATCTGAAGAGGTGACTGGGTCTCCATAGTAAAAGATTCTGCAACCTTGGCAAGGATACACTGTAAGGTGTTCTCTAGGCCTTTGCCAGAGACCTATGACCGTTAACTTGAGCCATTACCTATTGGCCATTTACTATACACTGGGGAAGAGGTACCACACAGACATTTTGAGGACACTTGGGTGCAGAGTTTGACACTAATACCTGCAGAACTGAAGTGGCCTTGTGATTTCCTGATAAGTGGGGTCACATGGGTTCAGGTAATCGATTCCTGACTGAAGTCCAACTTAAAATGGCCCACTGAGTTCACAGATCCACCCAGTGGAAATTTCCCTGATATCTGAATATACATTTGTTGTTGACATATTTGACCATTGGAATAACAGTTGAATGTATGTCATTCACCTGTGGGGATAAAAGGATCATAGTGGAGAAGGCCATGGAGAAATTTCTGAAATTACCACTCTCCTCCAGCTAAGACAATAAAACGAGCAACAAATACATACCACATACCAGAGGGAGTGACAGAGATAGGTACCACACTGAAGAATCTAAAGAATGCAGAAATAGTGGTCTCCATCATATCTCCCTTTAATTCACTCATCTGGCTCCTGCAGACACCAGATGGATGGATCCTGAATCCCAGCAAATGACTATAGACTAGGATGGAGATAACCAAGTGGTACCTCCAACAGCAGCTGCTATACCAGCTATGGTATCTTTGTTAGAGAGCATTAATTGATCTTAGGTACATGGTATGTGTCCACTGATTTAGTAAACATCTTTGCTATTCAGTTAAGACAGAGCATCAGAAACAGTTCTCATTCCTTTGGACTAAATAAGAGTATCCATTTATAGTTTGCCCCAGGAATATGTTAATTCTACCACATTCTGTCATATAGTAAAAGGAGATATAGACTATTAGAACATCCTGCAGAATATCAATTTGATCTTGGCATTATGTTAATCAGGAAGGATAAGCAATAAGTGGCCCCTACCCTGAGGTCTTGGTGGGATGTGTATGTTTTCGAGGCTAGAAGATAAACTCTACAGTGAGTCAAGAGCCTGTCACTATAGTAAGGTTTTTAAGAGTCTAATGGTTAGGGACATGCTAGGACATCCCTTCCAAAGTAAAAGAAAAATAGCAGCATTTTGCATCCCCTCCTACAAAGAAGGAAATTTAACTCCTACTAGGCCTCCTCAGGTTCTAGAGAAAACACATTTCACATCTATGAATACTGCTCCAGCCATATATCAGGAGACAAGTAAGGCTGCCGTTGTTTTTTTTTTTTTTCTCACATCTATTGTTTCCTCCTAGCTCTATTGAGGTACAATTGACAAATAAAAATTGTATATATTTAAGGTGTACAATGTGACATATTGTGTACAATATATTTAAGGTGTACAAGGCTGCCAGCTTTGAGTGGGGCACAGCTCTGTAACAGTTCCAGGCTGTGGTGTGATCAGCTGCATTGTGAGCCAATTGACCCAATAGATCCGTTGGAGTTGAAGTTTAGATGTTGGAAAAAGATGCAGTATGGAGTTTATGGCAAGGCCCAGTGGGTTGTGGGGTTTAGGAGCAAGAGTATGCCATCTGCAAGAATTTGAAGCTATTTAAAAAATAGCTCCAGGGGCAGGCAGGTAGCACAGCAGATAAATTCTCGCACTCCGCTTCAGCAGCCCAGAGGTTTGCCAGTTCGGATCCTGTGTGCAGACCTACTCACCACTCATCAAGCCATGCCAAGGCAGTGTCCCACGTAGAAGAACTAGAAGGACCTACAACTAGGATATACAACAATGTACAGGGGGCTTTAGGGAGAAAAAAGAAAAAAAGAGGAAGATTGGCAACAGATGTTAGCTCAGGGCCAAACTTCCTCAAAAAAAATTAAAAAGCCTTTAAAAAATATCTCCTGGGGGCTGGCCCAGTGGCTTAGTGGTTAAGTTTGCAAGCTCCTCCTTGGCAGCCTGGGGTTCACAGGTTCGGATCCCAGGTGCAGACCAAGGCACCACCTGTCAAGCCATGCTGTGGCGGCATCCCATATAAAGTAGAGGAAGATGGGCACAGATGTTACCTCAAGGCTAATCTTCCTCACCAAAAAAAAAAAAAAAAAGCTCCTGGAGTGCTATTGAGCACTGGTAGAGAGGAGATTTGACCATCTGTAACTGTTCATCATGAGTTTGGTACTTTCAGATGCACCAAATCATAAAATTCCATGGATTCAGAAGAAATCATAGCATAGATTAAAACGCTCTTTTTAAGATAGAAAGGGTATATCTGGGAGTGACTGGGAGCAGGATCAGAGGGCATAAGCAAGCTGCATGAGAAAGTAGCCTAGACTCCTACTCCCCCCACTACAGTGGCACCAATTACCCTCCTCTAGCTCATACCTATGACCATTTGGGGGAATCATGTACAAACAGCTCCAAAAGGAGTAAAATTCCCAAGCTTGTTTTACATACGGGCTAGCTTATTATGTGGAAGCAGCTGAAAAGGAGTGGTAGCTTTGTTATAGCCTCATTCAAGGTTAGGCTTGAAAGACAGTCATAATACACGAGCACGTAGATATTTACTTTGCGTGGAAGGAGAATTAACCTGTGGTCATAATATATACAGACTAATGGGCAGTGACAAATGATTGGGTCAGCTAGTTAGGGACTTGGGAGCAAAAAGATTGGAAGACTAGAGACAAGGAGATCTGGGATAAAGACATATGGATGGACTTATGAGAATGGGCATAAAGTGTGAATGCCTACCAGAAAAATTGCGCTAGAGAAAAGACATGAAACTTCCAAATGGAAGCAATATTCAACCAGTTAATGTTAGTTGGTGTAGAACTGTCAATAGCTACCACAGTATTATCATGATGGCTATATGAAAGACAAGGGTATGACGACGAGGACAAAAGCTATACATGGGCCCCAAAGCATGGATTCCTACTTACCTAACCTAGTCCAACTATTCTTACCACTACCTCTGAATCTCCAAAATGCCTACAACAAAGACCAATGCTTACCTCCAATATGGCATTATTCTTGGAGCAGACCAAATGGCCACTTTGTTCCAAGCTGACTATATTGGGTCCTTCTATCATGTAAGGCCATGTGGTTTGTTTTCACAGGAATAGACACGTAGTCTGAGTGGGAGGTTATCTTTTCTTGATACTGAGCGTCAGTCAGCACCATTATCCAGGTGCTTACAAAATGCCTGGTCCGCAGGTATGTAATCCTCAGACAGTTTCTGAGCACAGGATTCACTGGTTGTAATACATAATGCATCATCCAGATGCTGCTGAGCTGACAGAGTGTTAGAATGACCTGCTGAAGGAAAATCTAAAGCACCAGCTTTGAGGCAATATCCTGCAAGAATGAGGTACCATCCTCCAGCATGCTTTGTATGCATCAAATCAGAGATATTTACATGGGTGGAGGCCAGTTATGCTGTTAAACATCCTATAATGGACCGGACAACCTCTCAAATAAAGAATTATTCAGTCCCAAATGTCAATAGTGCCAAGACTGAGAAAACCTGTGCTAAAGATGCAAAGGTAATACAAGATCCTAGGCCACAAGAATTTTGTTGCATAGGCCAACAGATATTGGTAAATCAGGTTGTTATAAAAATTTAGGATTGTGTTATCTTATTTTCTGTTCCTTCCCTTGTAGTTGAACTGCTTTGACATTATTCATTTCAACTTGAGCTTAAAATATAGTAATTTGGGAGCAATCTCCAACATTCTAGGAGATAACATCAGAGTTTCCTCCACCATGTCAGAATGAATAAAATCTGTCATGCTAATTCACCAGTGCCAGTTCAAAAGAAAAAGAAAAGGAGATTTTTAAATGAAAAACTTGTAAAACTGTGAGCATTTTCCCTTGCTGAATAAACTTGAAAACCATTGTTTGACATTCATTTTCACAACTTCAAACAATGAAGTCTCCACTGACTTTTAAGGTAAATTAAAGATTATGAAGACAAGGATGGAAAGATTAAAGAAATTTTTTCTCATAAGACACATGTTCTCTTCTAAATGTTGTATTTGTGGTCAGTACCATTTTGCACCTTATTTGCTAAGGAAAAGCACCAAAATGGGAAAACACAGGAACATACAATCAAAAATATCTTTACAAATGTCAAAATCCTACTATTTAATGTATACTATTTTCTTTGGTAATGTTTTCCTTTTTTCTTTATTATTAGGCAATTAGAAAATGTGTAGTAAGAAGTAGATCTGTTAAAAATTGATTAATGATTTTGCAGATATTTAGAATATATCCAACCCTTCCAGCAATAATATTTGGTTCTATACTAATACCTCATCTATACCACACCAAGATGTGCTGTGTATGTAATTTAGAGTGTCGTCTCCTAGTCTTAGCTAGCCTGTGTGGCATAATAAAGTTTAACACCACAGGGGTTGTGTCTAAATGTACAACCAGTATAGTTATTTTGCCTGAATTTGCTAGTAACTTTAACTGAGTAGTAAATTCATTTCTCCTGCCAAGACTTTTTATCATTTTTTGACCAAACTGAGAGAAGTAACGGTCACTTCAAGGAAGGGGTCTTAAATCTAGCTCAAAGTGAAAGAGGAAGTGAGATTTGTATTTTAAAAGATTTATTGTAAAAGAAACAATGAAGCACTCAAAAAAGGAGGGTTATCAAAGAGACAACAGCACATGAATAATGATACTCAATGAGATAAGTAAAAGCCTTTCTTTCTAATGTCTGATTTAATGAGGAAAGTGCTAAAAATAAATACAAGTAATTAGGAGTCTTCTTGGCCTTGCTTCTAAATAGTTTGTTATTAAATATATGAGGCAAGCCTAAAAAAGATTTTAAACATAGATTAGCATTCCCTCATGCTACACGTTGTAGATGAAAAACTAATTGCATAGTTAGAGTATATAAATTCCAGTGAATATTATTTCTTAAATGCCAGAGAGGACCTGAGAGGCATTAACAAAATCCATTAGAGTTGCGTATTTTCATAAGAAAAGAAAAATAGCGTACTTGAAATTGACCATTTTGTAACTTTTTTTCTTTTTTCTTTGTCTTGTCAGTTTTTATACTTGTGGAAACAAGTTGCTTTTCAGTGAAGATAAAAAAGAAATTTAGGGTTCCTTTTTTCAAATAATAAATTACACAGAGAAAAATAAATATCAACAAATAACATAGTTTAAAGACTAAAGATGCATTCCAAATTAAAAATTTAATAGGGACTGAATTACTATCTAAGTTCAAAATGAATCTTTCCCTCTGGGTAGTAGATAGAGTACTCAATCTCAAGTCAGAAGACTGAATTCAATTTCCAGGTCTGGAATTTACTGTAATGTCAGTTTTGGCTATGTAGTAAACAACCTCAGAATCTCTTTGCCTTCCAACAACAATTTTTTAATAGTTCCCAGGTCTTTGAGTTTCTAACCAATTTTAGCTGGATTACAAGGATTCAACTGGGCTGGGCTCCAGACTGCAAGTAGGTTTGTATCCTCCTACATGTCTCCTGAGAAAAGCAGCTCCCTAGGCACACTATTTTCATGGCCTGAAAGAAGCCCAAGAGGCAATTGGAAACTGGATGCCTTGTAACTCTTCAGCTGGAAACTAACATACTGTGACTTACACATGCAGCCCATTGGCTAAAGTAAGTCACATGACAAGCCCGATATCAATGAGGTAGGCAAATATATTCTGACCTCAAGGAGACACTGCACTAAAAAAATAAAAGGCCAAAGGCTGTCCATGTGTGATCCTGCTAGAGAGGAAGTGAAGAGCTGAAGCAATAATTCAATTTACCGCATACGTATGTGATCTTTGTTTTCTCTGTAAAATATTATCTGTCCCACCTTCATAGACTTGATGATCCATTTCATAAGCAAACACCTATTGAGCACACATTGCTTATTGTATATACCAACAACTCTGCTAAGTGCTCAACAGACAAAAATGTATGAAACACTGCCAAATCTGTTAATTCAATGAGACGTATTTTATTAGATAGGGCTGGCCATGCTAAGCTCAGGCAGTAAATAGACCCCCCAAATGTTAGTAGATTCATGAAATAAAATTTTACTTCTAAGATACAAAGAATATATTTTAGGTCGGAGCTTTTTCTTGGTGACCTTCCTCCAAGCAGTAATCAAGTGAAGTGGGTTACCAACGTCATATGCTACCATCTCTTATGTGACCTTCCTGGTTGTCACAAAAGTGAGAGTTTGTGCAAGGAGTTTCACCTCCAGGCCTGGGAATGGTGCACATCACTTGTTCCCACACTGAAGGAGCTGGTCACATGGCCTTTATCTAGTCATAAGGTCCAAAACTAACTACAACAGTTTGGAAAACATAGTATCTAGAAAGAAATGTCAAGGTTTTGAACATCTAGGCATTCTATGACATAATCCTCCTTTCTGCTCACCAAATATCTGTCATGTTTCTTTCTGCACTTTCTTTCTCCCTAAAAGGGACAACAGAGAGTCTCATCCAGTTTTTGCATCCAGTTCAAAGTTCCAGATCAAAGTTCATGATCTTTAAGTTCTAAACAGCCCTATCCATGAGGTCCTGATGATCTATAATATCTCCTAGAATTCTCAGTGGTCATGCCCCCTGACCATAATATTAAGTTATCTGATTGCAGACCTATACACTCACACACAACGTGTTGGGTAGAGACTGGATAACCAGAATAAATACTCCCATTTGGAAAGGCAAACAAGAGGAGACCTTATAGTCATCAGTCTCTAGCAATTCTTAAACACCATTGAGCTGATATTGTGCGATCCCTCTATCCTAGAAGTGCCAGGAGTTTTTTGATTTTTGATTACCTGTGAATCTACTCTATGGGAGAAACTGTCTTGTCCATGATTTTCCTTGGGCCCTGACTCCACGCTTTTGTACGTTCTTCCTACTTCATTATTTACTTTGAATATAAAATAGTTTTGGGGGAACATTACTCCTGCAGACCTGTAGAGCTTCTGGAATGTGTCTATTGCTCATGAAGGTTGAGGCCTTAAGAGTTGTTTTAAGTCTTAAAAAGTCTTAACCTTTTTATGGTCCTAGTTTTCTCAAAACTTATTATGCTTCAGATCTATTTGCTTCTGGTCTGTTCCACAGTTAAAGTTCTTTAATAGACATAGTTCTCAAATCCACTTATATTTTTCAACTTTCTCACTCCCCTGTCTGTTTCATTCAATTTAATGGTGGCTATCTTGAGGCTTTCAGACTTGGATGGGAAGGCTGTAACGTAATCTGATATTTTACCTGGGTCACTTTATTCGACTGAAAATTTTTACTGGGGTTTTGCTCAAAAATATATTTCTTAATTTCTTATTGTTTGGGATGTAGAAGTAGTTGTCTTTTCCAACAATGCAAGCCCCCAAACTCTTGTTGTTTTTCTGTTCAGTTTTACTCACAATCTTTTCAATTCTTTCTTAAGCTCATTCTTTCTTCTAATTCCTTATCTATTTAGATCAATAATAAACAACAAACTGTGCTAAAATAATGATTTTCAACTTCTTTCTCTAGACTCACAAGCTTAATAGGCCCACAGTCTGTTCTCAAAGTTATCACAGAGAATCAAGTATTTTGCTACTGCATGACACAGTTCACCAGGTTTCTAGCTTCTGATTTCAGTTTCTTCTTTGTCCACCCTCCGACTTCTAAGCCTACAAATTTCCTTTTTCTTGTAATTTCATGTCAACAATTCAGATAACCAATATCCTTATTAATTAATGTAGCCTAGCTATGCTGCATTAACAAGTAAATCATACAACTTAGTGGCTTAACTCAACAAGATTTTTGTTATCCATTCAAATTTCAACGTGTGCCAGAGATTCTCTTGGAGGCTTCCTTCCAAAATCCACTGAAAAAAACGAGGCTATTTTTCCACGTGATGCCACTACCTTTAATAGAACTGCCCTGATCATCACTGAAATAGAAAAGATTGTGGAGGATCACAGAGCAAGCCTTATGCATATGCATATGCATAAAACACCATCTACCCACATTGCATCAGGCAAAACCCAGTTATATGGCCCTATTTAACAAAATAACTGCAAGTGAAGATGGGAATTAGAGTCTTTCTATAGATGCAGAAAGATGAAATGAGTTTGTTGATCATCTTGCCAGTTTTGCCATATGCACACACATTCCCCTACAAAACCCTAATACTGCATGATTTGAGTGTAGCATGAGTATCAAAGAATGATCCATATATACTGTAAAACAAGGCACAAATTCAAACAATTTTATTAGGCTCCTTATGGGTTTTGATAATAATTGATAATGTGTATATTTCAGAAATATTAACGTATACCTGATAAATCCAGTTTTTACACAGAATTAGATGAAGCACTTACATAGCCTATACAACCTTATGCTATTTGAATTTTAAAGCGTCCTAATGAGGCTAGAAATGGTCATATTTAATACAGAGTATTTGACTCATAGGTCAATCTAATGGGCATTGATCATTTCCAGATCAGAGCTATAAGAACAATGGATCAAATCTTCCTTTAATCTAAATTTAAGTAAATATAATCTCTTATGGCTAGTGTTTCTAAGATACTAGAAGGAATTAAAATGAAGAAGAAAAAGAAAATGTCCTAGCCATCAGTATGATATAGCCATATTATTTTGGTTGAATATTCATCATGCACTATTTAATATAAACAGTAATATGCAAGGTCAAAGGATAATTTAGCCAATCGTATAATACTTTACATGTAAACAAAATGCTATAATTGCAGTGACAGTACAAGCAAAAATAAGCTAATGTCACAGTGCATATGGGAATGACAAGGAATCAGAAGTTCTTCAGGCACTATATTCAAGAGTGTGGATTTGTTTATTCGTTTATTTTTCCATTTATTCAAAAACATTGAATGAGTTCTCATGACTGCTAAGCACTGTTCCAGGCACAAATTTATGTTAGGACATTTTCCTAAGAATACCAGACAAGAAAAAATGAGAAAATAGGGCAGGAGACATTTCTTGGCTCATGTATCTTATAACTGTTGCATTTATTATGAACAGAAGATAGTCTTCGTGGAGTGTAAAGTAAGTCACTGGACCAGGAATCACAACACTCGTCCACATCTTGACCCCATCATTTACTAGCCCTACAATCTTGGACAAGTCACATAGTCGCTCATAATTACTGGTCAGTGGCTAGTTTTGGATAATAGAGGAAATAATGATGACTCTTTCTATATCGCAGAGTGGTTCTAAAGATCAAATGAGATAATGTGTGTAAAAGTAGTTTGAAACTAAATTGCTATACAACTTTAAGGTATTATTATTGTTTCTAAAATCACCTTGATGGATTATGTGTCAGGTGAGGCTTTTTTCTCTTCCTATTATCATCGTTTTTTTAATACTTTCACTTTAGGCCATAAGATAGCCATTATTCCTAACCTTTCTCCTTTCATTCTTTCTATTTCTCCTGGTGCATTACTCCAATAAAGCTATCTTTTCTTAACATGTAAAATGCATTTATGATCCTGACTAAAGGAAGACAGGCAATATAATGAAAACGTATAAAAATGTATATCTAAAGACCAGGATGAAAGATATGAGTGATTTGTAGTACAACGTGTCATCAGAAGTACTAAATGCTGAGGAATGTATAAGACATATGCAAGAATCAATATTAAAACCATACTTAGTACAGTTTAAGAGGGCAATAGTGACATTCAGCATTGTATTTTACATTTTGCTGATGGATTAGAAAGGCAACTGTCATTATGAGATCCTTAGCAATGAAATCCTCTTTATTCTGTAAAGTTGTAAATAAAAGATGTCATAGTATTAACATACTTCTCAAGTTAGATTGAAATGCATGGAATGTGACTGACAAAGTGTTTTTCCCCTGAGTTTCCTATATTCTTGTTAATTTCTTTATATCAGGGAAATCTAAGTTCAACTTAATGTTGATCATAAAATCAATAATGATGATAATCACTGGGTCTCTCTGAGTTTTGTCATAATTGACCAGGACATAATAGATAATTGTTGAATGCAAGTAAGAGACAACTTATGTTGGCATGATTGATTTCAAAACTATCCAACAGTTGAACTTTTGCATATTAAAATAAACACAGCACGAGTGGTATATGGAAATGATAAAAAATAGGTAGAGCACCTGACAAAAAGGAGTATTTCCTTATAGACCCTAAATTCACCTAGTTTCTTCTGAAAGATTTTAAAATTATTTTTAGTTTGTGTGGGTTTGGTGGGAAATAAGTCTTGAAAAATATATGTGAAAATGATCATCCTAGTTATATCAAATAGAAGGGTTATGGCTGGTTATTTTTTGTTCATCTTTTTAAATATGTTTTTCATTATATTACAAGTGCTATATGTAACAAAAACATGTGAAGTAATATAACATTATATTTTATTCTATATCTATTGTTTTGCATCTATCTGGCAAAGAAATTCAATTACCAATATTCTATTGATAAAATGAAATTACTTTTATTGCCCTTAATAAGTATTTATAAATTTCTATCATCTCTTTCAAAACCATGATACCATTTTCTGATTACCTTTAATGGTCATCCATCTCTCCAATAAACGTAAAAAGCTATAAAAATTGGTAGGGCTCAATAAAACCACCATGAGTAGGCGGATGACATTCAAAGAGCTTTTCCTGCTCGTACTGGCCTGTATTGTCATACTTGAAAGACAGTTCTTGCATGAAGAGAGGTGAAAGGCCCAACAGAAAAGTTGTATGACCGCACTTTTGCTATCAGTTAAATGACAGGTACAGTGGTAGCAGCCAAATTCAAATCAATTGTACTAAATCTAACACACATTCTTTTGGGTGTGGGAGAAGGCACTACTAAAAATCTAGGATAAAATGAAGTAAAAGTATCACATGCTTTGACTAAACACACACACACAAGAGACAGAGTGAATTATCTACACATAGTATTGATGATGATTTTCCTTTCTTGCCTTATTCTACCTTTTTCCTTTTAGATTCCTCTGATAATCAAATTCAACAACTATCCTCTTCTTTTCTTGGTCTGCATAGAGAGATACAACTAGTTACATTACTAAGCATGTTGTGTCCTTCAGCAGGCAAAGTCTTTTGTATGAACCCAATAATTGCCACATTTCTACCTGTCTCACTTCTTTTTCACTGGTGTTTTTATGAAACCTGAAAGCAATCCAGTGAATTAGCAAGCAAAGCCCACAGTCATCATTCCCATTTGTCCTGCACTTTGGATTGACAGGATAATTTTCAAGAGTGACTTAACTAGTCAGCCGGAAAGGCATAGAACACTAGGTGAAAGCTACTCTGCAACCCGAGGTCTGCACTGACCTCAAGCCAATTATTCAACATCCCAAAGCCTGAGATGGAAACCAAAGACATGAATAAATATCCTGTAGAATTTATAATAAGGTTAGAGGTAATATTTATAAAGTCACTTACTGCCAAGTACACAGGGGCCATTCAGTGAAACATGGCCACTATTAGTAAAAAGAAACACTATATGTTGGAAACCTATATTTGCTGATGGTACTTAAAAACTTAAAATATTTTTAGGCTTAGGAAAAGTAAACACGTCATTTCATGTTTGAGTGCCTCTAGAGCACTAGATACTTTGCAGAGCAGAATTAGAGGCTGTCCTTGACTTTCTGCTTACTGAAGTACTTGCTTCTTGCTATTGATTTCACAAGCATGACACAAGCCCCTGGAAAGAAGAGTGCAGGTAACGATGGTTTGGAAATTTAACAAAAGATAAGATAAAATTGCTTTGGAGATTTTTGTTTGTTTGGGTGTTAGCTTACAAAATGTATCAAGGATCATATGAAATTATAATACATTTTCGAACTTCTCAAAAAGGGATGAGATAATTAGCAGCAGTATCTGACATGCCTGTCCATACCTACATCGTTAGAGTGAAGATCCACCTAGTTACCAAAGTCATAAATGTAGTGCTTACTATGCAAGGCATTGTTCTCAGGCATTCACATAAAATATTTTATTTCATCTCAATGATTACCTGAAGTTTGTTTTTATTTTCCACATTTTTATCATTGGGTTCTGAGGACTGTAGAAAATAATGATATAAAGATATACTGCTTCCTGTAATCGTCACCTTTGTCAATGAGCTCTCCAATATCACAACCTGGAATTCCTAGTTATTTTGGCACCAACCCGCTGTTAACCCTTTTACCTAAGAAGTCATCAAATCCTGTAGATACCACTCTAGGTTTCTGAATATAATTGCCGTTCTTTCAGTTTTTGTTTTTTCAGTGTGGCTTACCATAAAAGCTGTCAAACTGACTCCCCATCGGAAATCTCTCTGCCTTCAATTCTTCTCCACACGGTTGCTACAATTATCTCCTTAGGAAAATATGTTCATGTCACTCCTCTACTTTAAAGCCTCTGCTAACTCCTTAGCAAGGCTTCGGTGGCTCTTCACAAGACAGCTTCCCACATCTTGAACCTCAGTGCTAGCCACTCCTCACACTACCACCCAACCCCAAGTTTTAATACATCCATCACATATAAATACACTCTATATGTTTGCTCCTGCAAGACCAAACCTCTAATTACCCCCTAAACACAATAGCAGGTCATGTCAGTGCTATTTGTTTGTGCTACCCTCAAGATTACTTGTGGACTTTCCCTGATTCAACCCCACTGCAGGTTGGATTCCTTGTGACTTTATGACTGAGATTTATTTGTAGGGAGCTTATTGGGGATGCTTTCAGCAACAATGCCTGTAAGAAATGAAGGAAGCAGTATTGGTCAGACGAGAGGTTGAACTGTTATGCAGTTGTAGCAGAGCCCTCAGCCAATCTGACTGGGTGATTTAGAGCCAGGAAGGACATTCAAAGATGTCCCCACTTGAAGAAATGGGAGCAGGTCATAGAACAGTTTTCTACAAATAAGGATTTTCCCTGAGAAAGAAGCATAACCTTGGGCAAAGTGAATCTCTTTGGCTGAGGATAATTCCTGGAGAAGGATTCAGTAGAGATCTGTTAGCAGGGAGAATGAGGGCCTCAGACTGGAAGGAGTTTTTGGGTGGCACATCACAGCACCCACTTCGCCGCCATAGTGAGGTTAGTCATCCCAGTCTATCTCCCAGAGTGTTCGGTAGAAGCCCCTCTCCCAGCACATGCCACATTGCACTCCAGTCTTATTTGAATCCCTTGTCATGCTATGAGCTCTCCCATGGCTGCCTTTGTATCTTCAGGAACCATCCCAGTTTGCATTATAGTGCCTTGCAGCCTATGAATACATTGAATAAGAGCCGGATTCATAGCAGAATAAAATAACCTACACCTGGAATAACAATACCTGATGTTCTATGCTACCTTGTAAAATGGGTATAAGTTGTGCCATTGTAAAACAGAAGTTTTAATGAACATTGCTGTTTGGTTAAGTTGATTTTTAAGGAGGTAAAGGCAGCATGCTGAAAAGAGGTTTAGTTTATAAAGAAATCTCTACAACGAAAAAATAGTTGAAGGGGCACAATGAATTACCAACATTAATCAGAAGTCAGAAAGAGGAAGATCTGAAAAAACTACATATTTGGAAGAAAGGGTGATCAGGGACTGTTAATTTGAAGATTGACTGGGGAGGACTGGAATGAGATATGGACCAGAGGGATACATTACTGGAAAATATTTGGAATCAACTGAGCTCAAGGTGACAAATCAAACACTGTTGCAAAACCACTGCAGTGATGGAAATAAGTTCTCGAGTAGCTACTTGAGTGATTATTTTGGTAAAATATATTGATTGTTTCGGTCAGTGTAGGGACTGTCATGTCTTTCTGAGGGAAAAATGTAAGTGGCACACCCTCACAGACCTGACATTGTAGGCTCGCAGTAAATGTTTGTTTGCCACTTCCTTCCCTTAAAGGTAAAGGTTTTAAGTCAGCCTTACCCTTCACATCAAAGATGTGCTAAAGCACATAGAGTTATGATGTTCAAGGATCCTCTATTGGCCACGTGGTGGCTCTCCCAAAGGCCATAGTCACGTAGTCAAACACAAGACTCAGCCTGGGACTTCAGAAAATGAAAACAGCTATCGCTCTCCTCTTTTCCTCTCTGGGTAGATTCATTGTTCCTTTCTTTTTTCTCTGCTCCCCTCTCCCATCTGCACAAGAACAGTGCAGCTAATGTAGTTATTTTAGGGGAATTTAGTGTGTAAAGATCTTGCTTACAATGTATGTGTCTATTGGAGGTGCAATTAGAACACACCTCTTCTCTCACAATTAAGAACTAAAATTAGTTGCTATTCAATTCAACAAACAGCATTCAGCTTCTACTTCTTGCCAAGAAGTGCCCTAGAAAATATGCTAGAGAAAGATGAATAAAACATAGGAATATCGAGAAGGAAGACAAATAAACCACTTGTGGTTATAGGGGAGGAGAACAATTCCTCTACCCTCTAGGTCCTTCTGGCTGGTCTAAGAATTAAATTGACATGAGACAGAATAAAAGGAGAAAATCAAACAATGTTTAATAACAGGGATACATGGGAAAAACTCAGGAAAACTGAGTAACTTGCCAGAGTGGCCAAAGCCACCACATTAAATACCATCTTCAGCTAAGGACAAAGGAGGATGTTGGGGATAGTGGTTTGGGACTTCAAGGGGGAAGAAGGCAATTTACACGGAGTCGGAAATTCAAATGTTTGTTAAACAAGTTTTTGCTGGGCCATCTATAGACAATGTGACCAGAGAGAGAACTTTGATAAAAATGGGCTTGCTGGTGCCTTTCTATCACACCTATTTTACATTGTACTATAGTTATCTTGTGGTATTAGCTCCTTCCTGGAACAGGCCCTTCTATCTTAAATTCTTTTAGGCAATTAGGGGGAAGGTCAAAGTTTCTTTCAGAGTCTTTTGTTCTTAAATATAATCAAGCCAAAGAGATATTTGGGGTGGCAAATTCTGATCCTCACATGGTGATGGACAGAAGAATGAAATATATGTATGGTTGAGGTGCAAGTAATGTGCTGTGAGAATAAGGAGGTAGGAATGATTGCTTTTGACCTAAGGGAGTTCAGACAATGCAGCACTTTTCAGACCTTCTGAGTGTCCCTAATCATTAGTTAATTGACTCCTGCATGTAAATCTGTGTTGTTGGCTCTGTGTCTGTTTCCTGGTAATTAACCACTTTCCCAGTTAGTTTTACATATTTTCCATCTGTGCCTTTTTGGATGCAGGAAAGTTATTTTAGGATGCTCACACACACAAGTCTCAGGAATGCCAGTTTTATAATGAGCGAAAGTTGCC
The DNA here is from genome assembly GCA_031878705.1 of Tapirus indicus. Classification (NCBI taxonomy): domain Eukaryota; kingdom Metazoa; phylum Chordata; class Mammalia; order Perissodactyla; family Tapiridae; genus Tapirus; species Tapirus indicus. The sequence continues at coordinate 68,300,071 of CM062927.1, read as the reverse complement.
TAAAAGGAGATCAAACAATGTGACACACATCTTGATATCAAATTTGTCTTGGAGTCTAGCAATGAGAAATATGGTGGGAAATACCTGAAGAAAGCAACAGAGGTTATAAGAATGATTTCAAGGAAGATTGTTGGGAAAGTAATCTCTAAAAATAAGATTCCACTCAATCATGATAGAGCTAGTGTGATATAGCAACTAGAGTGACAGGATCTAGGACAATGACTATTCAGGGCTGTTTCAAGACATCCAGAACATAGCAACAGAAAAGAAAGGCTAGATTTGGTGACCAAATTCAAACTGAGTTTGGCTATTGCATCTAGCGATTGACTGCAAAATTGGAGACTGAGAGAAGCTTAGCTGACTATAAAGTAGTCTGAAACTGAAAAGTCAAAAACATGTCTTTTTCAGGGTTGCAGAATGATTCATAACATACTCCAATGTGTGAAGGAAATATAGATTCTATATTTTTTCTATAACTACCCCATCTTTTTCACTACCCTCCAAAGTCTAGGTAGCAGAAAAGAAAGTTTGCTTTTATTTGCTAATTAGTACAATCCAATCATTAAATTTTTTATAGTTAAAAAATGTGTCTTCTTCGGTGACTCAAATGCATCAGTCTTCTCTTATATTCTCTAAGGTGTCATCTGGTGTACGAGAGGAGAGTCATGGCTTATGACATGATCCTGTGACATTGGGGAAAGAGTTTTGTTCTGCTCATTTATGATGTGCCCTGGCTGGGATGCTAAGGTATGGTTTACTTGAGCAGTTTTGCCTGATTCTGTTGGCAATAGCTGCTCATTTCTGTAGCAGGTGATTTCTTATTCTTTCTTGTTTCCTAGTGTCCCTCCCGGTTGAATTGACTTTTTTAATTTCCACTGCTTCTCCCATCTGGTCCATGGTCTAATGGTAGCATCTTTTATGAGATTACCTTATCCTCCACCCCAGGAGGCCACAATGACCTCTGATCCTCTGTGTGTCAGTGACACACAGGAATAGAGAGTCATTTGGAAGTGTAGGCTAGACCTTCTCTTTGCCTGACAACACTTCCACCTCCCAACTATGCAAAGCCTCCAGTGTTAGCTCGGGGACACTCTATGCAGGAATCTGTTCCCTTCATCCCAAATGGATGGCTGGGCACTATCCCACACAGAGCTGACCTCAAACTCACACTGAACCTCCTCCCTCTAACCATTACATGATTTGAATTCCAGGGTCGGAAAATCAAGGCCAATGCTGCCCCAATCTCCACTTCTTCGGTCTCCTCGCTCCTCTACCTTTTTCTTCTAAATTCCTATGGAATCAGAAGTGATGGAATTTTCATTTATTTCTCCTCCTTGTCTTCCTAAGACTTCTACTACATCAAACTCTATCATATAAGCTCTCAAGCCCAGACAATAATATATTCAATCGGCAAATGGAAAGACAATCCTTTCTCTCACAACAATGCCTGGTTCTTAAATGTATAGACTTCAACATTTTATTTTGAACATCAGTTTATAAATATTATCTCTTTCTTTTTCTTTGTATTCCTCTGAACCATACTGGTGCTGTTAACGGTAATATCGTGGTGCTTGCCTTTGGAGGTATGGAGGGCCTCTGGAATTTTTGATACATACTTTCTACCCCCATGTGAAATCAACCAGGTTCTTTCCATTTTAAAAAAAGTGTATAAAAGAGATCAAAGCAGGCTAAACAAAAGCCATGTTCCACAAAGTACAGGACTAGGGGCTAGGATTTTATAATTAAGTATATTCTGTTTAGTTACACTATTTCTGTTTTTCTTTTGAAATGGAAGTTACTGAACATCTTCGGGTTATAGACTAAAAGCTGATTCCTCCACAAAGTGATCACCAGAAAGTACATATCTGAATGAACAACAATTAAAAAAAAAAAGCCTTACTGTCTGTTATTTGGGGATGAGGTGTTTTTATGATTTAAACATATGATATTCTGAAAAAACACCCTGAGGGAAAAGTTATATTAATTTGTAATACAAATAAAAAACCACTATATTAAAAATAGAGCTTTGACAGATACAAGATTGATAGAGAAAAATCAAAATAAGGAGCCTACTTCTAGTTATAGTATTTTATGGTGTAAATAGAGCAGCAATTAGAATGACTAAAAAACCAGGATATAAAGCTGACCATTGTTTACCAGATCATACATCAGAATGACTAATTGAAATATTATCTCTTTTATCCTCTTTCATCTCCTCTTCATTGAAAAGTTTTTGCCCTAAGCTGACCATATGGACTGGTTTTGAAATTTTTCTGTCAGGAAGCACAGACTCTCCAAGAGTGAATACTAGAGAAATGTGCATCCTTCCCCTTCTTGACTTAAGTGCAGATTTATTAGCGATAGAACCGACTTACCCTTGGGCAGTATGACATAACAAAGCAGATTTGTATTACGCAGGATACTTTTTTAAAATAAGCTTTTAATTTTAGAATCGTTTTAGATTGAGACGAAAGTGGTAAAGATAGTACAGAGAGTTCCTATATACCCCCAAAGTCCCCCACTGTTAACATCTTCTATAACTAACAGTACATTCACTACAACTAATGAACCAAAATATACAACTACAGAACCAATATATGTTTGAACGCAATTAACAGAAGATGAAATCAAAGTAGCACTAGTAGTATGAATAGTAGTAGTAGAGATAACTGAATGGTCTAAGAATAATGCAAGCTTTAGGTCTGGTGGGTGCTAGGCCTCAACCCTGCCATCAAAATCCACCTCCACTTTTTTTTCTTTTTTGCCATAATTTGACTCTGCATTCCCTTTGTTAGCATCATTCAGACAGAAATTCCCAACAGAGGAAAGATATGCATAGCACCTCAGGTTCACATCTATATTCTCAATAACCCTCATATATAATATTTCCAACAAGTCTTAAGATCGATCTTAATTGGACTGACTCAGGTCATGTGACCCTTCCTGAGTCAATTATCATGAGAAACTGAACATGTGGGTTGGCTGGACCTGCATCACATCCCGCTCCTGAATTCAAGGATGAGGTTAGCTTTCCTAAATAACTTAACTCAGTTATGGGACAGATATTTCTCAAGAGTAAATTAAGTTGCTGATAGAAGGAAAATGCAGACATACTGCACAGCAAGAAGACAAAACCATCTGATCACTTCTATAATGTGCATATGGACAGGTGTCTTAATCTTGAAAGAGTCTCTAAGCACACTAGTCTATAATCATTTCTAGTCTAAATTGAATCTAAAAATGTATAATTGAGTCTTTCTATTTGTACGGAGAAAAAAGAAAAAGATATAAGAGAAAAAAGCTGTTCTTTTCTCTTGCATTGGTTATCTTGTAAGTTGGTTATCTCTGTTTTTAAGTAAAAATAAGAAATCCAATTCAGGTTCAATATTTAATGAATATTTCCCTCACTGCTTCATGACATAAAATATTTCAAATTCCTCTAGCAATATTTTTCTGATACTCTATATATACAATGTTTTACAAGAAGATTAAATAATAACTAGGGATATTTCAAGTTTTTATTTAGGTTACAAGAATTTTCCTTCGTGAAAATAACAACAGTAGCTAATACATATTGTATGGTCCCAGAACTATAAAAAATATTTATAAACAAGATATCTTATGATTCATAGCGCAACCAATTAAGATCATGTAATTATGAGTTCCAGGTTATAAAGGAAGCAACTGTGTCAAAGGGACAAAGTTAAAAGGTCACAAAGGTAGTAAGTAGTTTTACTAGATCCCATTTAAATTTTCCTTCATATTATCTTTGCTTCACCTGTTCCAAGGCCTTTGACTAATTTTGCACCCCAGTCACAGCCACAGAGATCCCCTTTGTGTGGATTCTGTCCAAATTCAAATGGCTACAGCATTATCATTCCTTCTCTTATGGGCCCAATGCACAACTTTTGCCCTTTGCCCAGACTTCATGTTGATGCTGAGGCATAAGACACCATGAGGGTGTTTGGTGCCTACACCAAAGCATCCTGGAAGTGGGAAGAAATTATAACCATGAAGGTGAATCTTTGACCAACGGAAGATCCAGCAAGAAGAGAATAAATTCTTCCCCAGTCCTTTCCCATGCTTAGCCTGTCCTGAGAAGCAGTCATTAATAAGCTTCTTGGGAGATATTCCTATGAGATCGAGCAATCCATCACACTTAATACCATGTAATGTTAACTTGGGAGTGCACCCCTATATAGGCTCTCCCTTCTTCCCTGCCTTACTTTCTTTTATCCTCACCCCTGCTCCTAAGTATTGTACTCTTGAATAAAGCATTAACACAATGAGCTTCAGGCTCTGTTTCTAATAAACTCAGTCTAAGAGAGTTGGCATCAGGAATGGCCATAGAAAATGGACCCTTAGGATAATATATCGGGGCTGCATTACTGACCAGTCTCACAGCAATAAGGATTCCTTTACAGTGTTAAGAGGGGCTGGTGATTAGCTCTGGCATGCCGTGACATCATGATTACTAAGGCTTTCCCTTGTGATTAATTGGGATAAGGTGCCGGTGGAAGATAAGACTTTAGGATATGCAGTGGCTGTATGCTTATATGGTATGGGGACAATAATAATTATAGGGATTGTGGAATGGGCTGGCTTTTGTTAATGATACTGGAAGCTTTGAAAGAGAAAATTATAGGCTTCGAGCAGCCAATTGCCAACTTGAGGCAAACTGTGAAAGCCAGAGGGCCTCTAAGGCTTCAGAAGCTTAACATCTATGGGTACAGGGCTCTTTGCAGAAAATCAGACCCAAGATTTAATTTTAAGTGTGACAGAGCTACAAAGGAGACCAAATATGTTGCCTTGAGAGATTTCATCTATTTATTTCAGGATTGCGGTTGGAAAAGAGCAAGAGTTTGAGAATTGGGATGGGGACATTTGTGTGGACAGAACTGAAAATTTTGAACTTTATATTTCTCTGAACAAAAGCAAAAACAGTTTCTCTCCCTTGACAGAAGAGAGCAGTTTTTCTAGCTTGGAGCACATGCAAAGACCTCATGGAGGCAGATGCCTCCCAAAATGTGCTCTTTAGGAGCTGCCCTACCAACACTTATTATTTCCAGCCTCATTACATAGCAAGGGAATTCAGTACTTCCTCCAGGACAAAGTTATTTTATCACCAATTGGAATTGTAGGACCTGATTAATATGTATAGGGTTGGAACTGGGGGATAATGGTAGTAATGGATCCTGAAAGTGTCAGAGCGTAGTAGTAAATTATAAAGCTTGGCATTGGTTGAATTCCCTGGGAAACAGACTGAGATGGAGATTTGCATGCAAGAGTTTTATTGAGGAGTGCTCTTGGAAATAGCACTTAGTAGGGAGATGGGGAGCAGAAATGGACAAAGGGAGAAGTTGAACTTCTGTGATGCAGTTGGAGAAGGGGGTCTCAGTCAATCCCACGCAGAATTCTGGAGTTGAATGACCATCTAAGTTGTCTGGAGTTGAATCAAGGGAAAGGGCTTCTGAATTCCTTCATAGACCAGTGATTTGATATGGGCTGATCACTGGAGGGAGGGGAACTTATTGAGGCAGCTCTCTGTGGCCCAGGGCAATTCTCAGTAACAGACTCAGCTATGAGACATCAACCAACACTTCCAACAGCTGGGAAAATTATACCTCAGTCCTGAGTGAAGAACTGGGCAGCACACTGTATCAAACACTATAATATGGGAAAATTTATTGAATTTGAGGCATTCACTCCTAAATTGAGTGTCAGTGCTCTGTGAAGAAACAGAATAAGTCCCCATAATCTGTTGAGATGATTCTTTGAAGCTTGGATATAATCCTAGCTTACAGTAAATGAGGTCACATGTCAGTACTTCCTTGCCAAAATATGAAGGAAGAAAGAAATACTCAAGGAAGTGGTAATATTAGAATAGATTGCAATGTACAACTTGAGAATGCACCATCAAACTATTTTCCCCAAGTATTCCCAGAGGCCATTCCCTTCAATGAGGCAATGCAATGTGGAATGAATTGATAGGGCATAAAGGAGTAACCGACGTCCTTAAGAAACTTAACATTTCCTGTCCTCTGTAGAACTTGAATGACAGTGGGAGACAATGCCATGAAACTATACTCTCTGGGATAAGTAAGAATAGTGGGATTCTAGAATGGAAGTGGCATCACTTAATGTTCAGAGGCAAGATAGATCTAATTAATGGGTAACATGGCAGAGTGGAAATCAGGGTGTCTTGATACACAGGTATCTGTGATGGTGGTAAATTGATCATAGTGTCCTAGAGGAAAGATAGATGATAAGCAGAGTGGTGTGTTGCTTGACCTATATAATAAAAAATAAATGAAACGAGAGCTCGTGAACTGATAACTGGCATTAGCTATCAAAATGGAAAATTGTGGTTCCTCCCAAAAATTCCAGACTTAAGTCAATTCACAGACCGAGAAGCCATTGATTGAAGGGGAATCCCGGACCCCTTGAGAATGGACTCTGCAATATCACTGCAAGTGAGTTAGGTAAATACTCCCCTGATCTTCTCCAAAAGGGACTTGTGGCCAATACTAGGATAGCTGCGTAGTGGGAAACAGGAATGACAGGTATTTTAAGGACTGTTAGATAAAGATTCTGAACTGAGACTGATAATGGTGGGACTGAAATACCGTGAGGGGAGGCCTTGAGTGCCGGGTGATAGATAGAGTTTTGGCCCAAGACTGTCTCACATTGCATTGTATCCAACATGTCCATACAACTACCTTACAGTTATTACCCTGATCCCCAAGTGGATAATTGAATCTGATATACCTAGAGCTGGCAGAATCCTTACATAGATTTATGATCTGTGGAGTAAGAGCCATTATGATAAAAAAAAAAAAAAAAAAAAAGAAAAAAAAGGCAAGCAGAAGCCCTGCTCTATCCTGGAGAATATATAAAAGCAATACTATATTGCAGGGGGAATTACAATGATAAGCACCACCATCAAATACTTGAGGAATGCAGGGGTAGTTGTTCCTATGATATCTGCATTCGGTTCACCTACTGGGCTGCTAGAAAAAAAATCAATAAAAAAATTGATCCTGATTGGTAGATGGCTATCGACTGACTACCTTACACTTAGCGAGGGTGTAGCTCCAGTTGCAATTACATGCTTGATATGGTATATTTATTGGTACCATACCACATGCCTCTGGCACTTGGCACATATGAATTGATTTGGCAATTGCATTCTTCTTAATTCCTGACAGTAGGGAGAACAAAAAGCAGTTTGTCATCACATGGTAGGGGCAGTAGTACACATTCACTAATTCCCCCAGGGCTATGTTAATGCTCATGCTCGCATTCGTGACATACACTGCAGAAACATTTATCCTCTTGCTATTCTGCAGAATATCATGCTGGTCTATTATAATGTATCACTGCTAATCAGACCCAATAATCAGGAACTGATGAGTGAGTGTTCTATATGCCCTGGGAAGACACCAGAATGCCAGACAGTGAAAGAAAATCTTATTAAAGATGCCAGGGCCTGCCCTATCAGTGGATATTTTAGAGGTTCAAGTCAACTAGAGCATATCAGAACGTTCTTTCTAAAATGAATAAAAATTTAATGCGCCTCACATTTCCTAATTACAGTGCTTGGCGAGTTTCTTTGGATTTTTTGAGGCAGCATATAACAAACTTTAGAATACTGTTATGATCCATTTATTGGGTGACTCCAAAAAATGTCAGTTTAATTAGGGTTAAGAGCAAGAAAGTATTCTGCACAGCCAGGACTGTGGTGCAAGCTTCCCTGTCACTCAAAGAATGTGACTCAGAAGATCTGATAGTGCTACAGATATCTATGGTATGTTTAGGATGCTATATTGACTCTCTGGCAAGCCCCAGTAAGAAAAATTGCCATTTAGAATCTTAGGCTGTAGAACAAGGTCAAGCTCTCTACAGCCAAGAAATTAATCTTCATTGAAAAAATAACTCCTAATATACTACGAGGTCCTAGTAGAGAGAGATCCTGACCATGGGATACTAAATGCCTGTGTAACCACGTCTATTTATCCTAACTTGGATAGTATTAGACCTGCTGAGTCACAGGTTTGGGTGTGTGAAGCAGTAAACTGGAAATAGTATGTGGAATCTGATCTGAGCAGATCTAGAAAGTATGAGAAAATCAGATGAACTGGTAGCAGGAACTCCCATATCACCTACCTCTATTGCATTGACATCTCTCCCTCCAGGTCATACCTGGGGCCTTCTGGGAGTATTTCCTGTGAAGAACTGATGTACAATAAAAATAAAATGAGGTCTACTTCACAGATGAATTGGCTTAAAGGAGATGTTGTCCTTAAGTGAAATTCTGCAACTGATTGGACCTAGCTCACCTCTTGGTGAAGTGAGGACATCTCACAACTGTGGAGATACCATATTGTATTAAGTAGCTGGATATTACAGAGAGCATCAGTAGCTCTAAGGATGGGTCAATCAGACAGACACTTCTCATGTGATATTGCAGATCATTTCAATGTAACTATCTCTGGAATCTTTGACTATTTGTTCCAAACTAAGGGATTATTGTGATAATGGGTGTGTGAACTCCAACCAGCTTCATCAGATACAATCCAACAGTGTCTTTTCTCATGGATGCTCTGAACACCATTCATCTCCTACTTTGGAGCTCCCCTGTTTCCTGAAGGACGAGAGCTGTTAGTCTATTCAGGTCTACCACACATGCAACCCAGAAATGCAAATGAAATCCCAGTCCAGGAGGTGAAATTTGATCATTAAGATATGGCAGCCAGAGGATAAATTCTTCTATTTTCCAAACCTGGGAATAAGTGTCTTGAGAAAAGCTTGTTTATTTTATCTTTTGGGCAATAAACTGATGAGTTTGAGTCATGCTTGACACTAAGTGATGGGCAACTTAGTAACACATTCTTGCTCTCCCTCTTTTATTTTCCTTTACCCTCATTTCTGCTTTTTAGTAGTAGTGCTGAAACCTTTGCTTCAGGTTCTGCTATCTGGGCAACCAGGCTAAAGTAGAGAAGATAAGAGTTGAGACCAGGCAGTCAGACCCTTAACCTGCTCTTAACCTGCTCTTAACTACTACTGTCCATGAATACTTCAAATGTCAATAACTTCCCCTCCACTTGCCCCTGTGGTCTGTGCTTAAATCATCTAAGTACACCACTCTATGTTTTTCCTATGTTTTGTATATTTTTCTCAAGAATCATTATGTCTTTGAGAAATTAAATATTGCAGTCTTTAAGATCAGGCTGTCATCTGCTAATTAAATGCTACTCATCAATTCTCTGTGGTAATTTTATTATGTACAGTATAGCCCATTAAGAATTAAACTGAAACCACTATATGAATTTCACTTAAGATTAATTGCAACTATGGTGCCTCAGCAAAACAGGCAAAATTAGTTCATTATCAGATGGCAGTAGAGATGGCATTAAAATACCCCTTACTTTGATATAGGAAAGCATCTCTAAAGATTTTTTTAAGATAAACATAGTTTCTAAACATTAAGAGGAGAAAGAAGAGAAAAAATAATATAAGGAGAACTTAATATAACCTTAACTTAATCATATCAATTGCCAAGAGAAAAAAGGGAGCTGTCTTAAGACATTTTTAATAAAATACATTAACAAAGGATGTTTAAAAAATGGGCATCTGTTATAACACCAAAATATTTCTCACACGTTTATTTTGTATGTTTGTTTGTACCAAACCAAGTGCTAAAAATTATTTGTGGTACATTATAATAAAAATACATGCACCCATATAAACACATACAAACAAAGATAATAAAAGACAAAAGCCTAACAGTTAGTTCTAAGATTCCTAGCAATCAGGACAAAATGGAAAGCATCTTTCTTATTGACTGTCAAGGAAGCTAACAGAAAAGAGAAAATTTATTCTTTTTCTTCCCCAGACCATATGCTTAATAAGGAATATATACTGTAAATTTTAAACAAAAAAATTCAGATTTTTTGATGACTATATTTTGCAGATAGATGGCTATTTTAAAAATCAACCAAAGGTATCTTCAAAAATCTACCCATTGCTTTGTTACGCTGGGAAATTTATGTTTGCAGTCAAAATTATCAAGAAGTAATCTTGGTGACATTTTTTCTTTAAGCTAACTTAAATCATTATTATTTAAAATGTATTTCCTGATGCGGTCAGTGACCTCTGATGTTGGGTTTCACTAAACAAACATAGCAATCCAGAGAGGACCACAAAAGAGGAGTAATCTGTCATATATTTCTATATTCCTTGGCTCCCTATCTTTCTACTATTTTTTGTTCATTTACTTGTTTGCTTTCATTGGAGGGCTTGGGGATATTCTCTCCTTTGAAATGGCTCTCACATGTGGTAAAAATAGCTTATTCTTTTTGTTTAGGTAGATATGGACTTAAACCTAGCTTCAGACATTTAATAGTTATGTGACCTGGGGCATATCATTGACTTTCTCTCTGTGCCTCAACTTCTCCAAATATAAAAATGAAATAAGACTATCTTTTTAATGTGAGCATTAAACAGACACCAAATATACTCCCTTATTTCTCTTTCTTTGTAATTCTAGGATTTATGGCAGCTAACACAAAGTCACTTGCTCAGAAATCAAGGTCACTGCCACCCCCATTAGAATATTAGAACTTATATTAGAATTTACAAGAGATTAACAATTAAATAAAGGAGAAATAAAGTATTTTTTGGATCTGTGAATACAGTTTTAGAAACACCACTAGTTATTCCTTTTAAGATTTTGAATGTTTCAATAGTGGTAAAAATGACCAGGAATTGTTATTCTAGATTACTCTGCTTGCTTTGATTTATTGCAAGATGTTGACTCACAAATAGAGTAATCCATTGATTTGAACCTCTTTTTTATACATATATCTTTGAATTTGAATTAGAATTTTGACTACATATTGCATTGTGATGAAGTTGTGTATAACGTGAGAATAATATCTAATATCGTGTTCCCATAATTTATAGGCCAGATTTCAGAGTCATTGATTCTTTTCTATATAACATGCTTTAAAAAAAAACTTTTGGGCCAGCCCCATGGCCCAGTGGTTGTTTGGCACACTCCGCTTCAGTGGCCTGGATTCGGTTCTCAGGCGCAGACCGACACCACTCGTCTGTGTCTGGCCATGCTATGGCAGTGGTTCACATACAAAAAGAGAAAGATTGGCAACAAATGTTAGCTCAGGGCAACTCTTCCTCAGCGAAAAAACCAAAAACGAACAAGAAAAACCAAAAAAACTTTTTATGCTTTCTTTCCTATTAGAATTTGAGCAAAATTTCCTTATCACTAGCATCTAGCACAGTACAATAGGAAAAACTACATAACTGAAATCAGAAAAACCTATGCCCAAATCCCAGTTGCAGCACATATCAACTCTAAGAGCTGGGACAAGTTCCTTAACATCTGTAAACCTGAAGTTCTTTATTACTCAAATGAGACTGGCAGTAGCTGGCATTCCTGGTAGTCATAACACTTAGAAACAAAGCATCTGGCATTAAGAAGTTCTCAACAACTGGTATGGGTCATTATTAGATGTTTCTAAATAGGTGAGGAATAAATAAATAAATGAGGCAAGCATCAAGTATCTTATTTAGGTCAAGGTTCTTTTTTTTCCCACTGTTCACTACAAGTGACCTAGTTCCAAAAAAAGAAAGCATTGTTAGTAACCAGGATACAATTTTGCACCACTGATTTCTTCCTTGTTCTGTTCTTTTCTCTTAACCTGCAGCATTGATTTGACCTGCAGCTAACTTACTGTAGTCTGTCTCTCCACACCTGCATTGTAAACCTTAGAAAACAAAAATAAAGGGAGAGAAGCCAACCAGTGGAAATAACTGAGTCAAGAGCTAATACAACAAATATATCACCTCAAGGGTCTAGCTCCTTTGCAGGTACAGGTATCTATTAACCAGGGCATATATATCCTTGTATTTCACACTTTAAATATTATTAGTTTCTGTCTATTTTCTCTTCAGTAATTTCTATAGGAAAAATCTTTATAATCTGATTGATACCATAAGATGTGAGAAGAGCAATGAGTAACGTAGGTCAAACAGATAAAACGATTGTTTTATTTCCAGATTTTTCTATTTGATTGCAATTTGAGTTTCATTAAACTTGATTGTGTTATGAATTTGAAAAATATTTTAAAAATCTGACAATTATGGGATGTTTGATTTAATTGCTTTTGGATTATGCAAAACATAAGAGATCTTACGTTTTTTTACTAATCTTATCACAAGCAATTTTTGTGCTCTTAAAAACATGACCAAAACATACTCATTATGAAACATGCATACTTTAAAAAGAGAGCAAGGCTTGCTTTTCAACTGTTAGAAGATGTTCCTCTCCCTTTTCCCTTCAGCTTTGTTTCCATTTCTCTTCTGGACATTAATCAACATTTCAATACATTATGATCTTGGTTCACAGCATTTTGCTAATTTTCCAAAACTGAGGCTTCTTCTTTTATGCACAAGAATGAAAGTCATGACACTTTTTTAAATTGATCTTTTTCTTTACCATTAAATGGTCTTCCTTCTTTAGGTATGACTGATAGGGAATCATTTTATTATTTAAAATTTTAATTGTGCGAATAATTGGCTACCTTTTAGAAACGCAAAAAAGTACAAAAGTAACCTTTATATGACCACTAATATTAGGCCAAAAGAAATGTTTAAAATGTTATTGAAATTTATTTATATTATTCTTCTATTTTTATATTTTCTTATATTAAATTTTACTAGGTATACCGTGAGCAGAAATTCTTGTCACTATGTTGAGCTATCATAGAAAGAAGCTAGAATTTGTGAGAGCATTACTGCTTCTTATTGAGGCTGCCTTTAGATGGCAGTCAGAATCAGCATTCAGAATCACCTCCTCCAGGGTGAGGAATCCTGGCTTAGTTGGGAGACAGTCTGCAAAAAGAATTCCAATTGCTTGGTTTTCCTTCCAGTACATTCCAGGCATTGGATCCTGTGGATTGTAGAAAAGATTAAGTAAGGATACAGTATAAATTCTTTTACCTGAAGCTAATGCTTACTCTCAACAGTTCAATTGAAGGTTCACTTAATTTACAGAATTAGAAAGCATAATATGAAAAAAGGGAGAATTTCCCCAAATTATAAAAGTTATTTTCATTTTCCCTGTTATTTGACATCTATTTATTGAGCCTTAAGTAAGAGTATGGCATAAGTATGATCTCAAATTAATCATTTGGAGATTGAAATCTCATTACCTGCGTCAATTTTAAGTTAAGAAACTATAGTATCTGAGTGACTTGGATTTGGTTGAATAGTCACTAATTGAAATTGCTTGCCAGAAAATGAGATAAGTTTATGAAAAAATGAAGTGTGTGTTTTATGTTCTGATAGCTTTGTTTTCAACATCCAGCTATAACATCAGTCCTTAATAGCTGTACTCTCTATCTTAATAAATCTGAATTCATGTCATAAGTCCTCCTATACCTACATGTTTTTAATGTACAAGGATTCATATAAAATTGTCTGACATGTAAATCACCTGTGAGAGAGTAGCAAAGATTATTTAAATGTTATATGTTCCTTTGAGAACATACTATCTGAAATCTACAATGAGAGTCTATTTTGATTTTTAAAGTGTAAATTTTTGAACATAAAGGAAATGGAGGAAAATGTAGGCTTGAGTTTTTTAGAACTTTTTAAGTCACACATTTTCAAGATTATAATTGGTTTAATATAATAAAAAGGTGAGATGTGGATTTTTTTTCTAAACATGCACAAAACAAGTAAGACATGACATCCAGTGTTATCCACTGTTTTCTGAATAGTTCCTTCCATTCTTCTGTAAACATCTCTGGGTATTTAATTTTCACCTCATCTGTACATACTGCCCAAATATAGTTGTGTTAGTCCTTATGATCATTAAGAAGTTTCAAATCATTCTAGTCAGAAGTACTCAGAATTTGTGATGCTAAACTTCTACTAATGCTGTGGTCGTTATTATGTATTCTAGCCAGATTGCAGGAATTCTTGGAATAGATGCTTCTGAACTCCACAACTATTTTTGGACTAGTGTGTCATCAAGATGGCCAACATTTCACACTATACAGTAGCACATTTCCTTCACTCTTCTCTAACCTCAGTGAGCCTCAGTCTCCTCATCTGTAACAGTGAGGGCATTGATATCCGCCTTTTACATCGTAAGCAGACATTCCATTACATGTGTGTGTTAGAATATGCGAGGTTATGTGACAGTAACACTTAATTCCAGAATGCCAGTAGCTTATAACAATAAGATGTATTTCACCTTCAAGCTGTGTGTCTATTGCCAATTGCCCAAGGGATCCATTCTTGCAAGCATGTAGAATGCCAGTAGGCTTTTCACCATTGCAGAGCAGCTCGAGGCTTTATTTCATATTGTCCTCAATGAGAGAAACAAGTCTACGTTGCTTCAGTCAGCTCAAGTGTTGCTGACAGTTGTGTCAGAGGGAAGGAAAAGGAAATAAATCACACACACTTTTGCTCTGAAAGACTTTTTTTTCACATTATTTTGGCAACAGCAAGACATACAGTATGCCTAACTACAAAGGGTGGGGGCAATGCATTCCTGACATGTGATGAGATGGAGATTTATAAATACGTGGTGAGAAGCACTAATGACCACATGTACAATGTATAGCTTAATGATAATCCACAGTAAGCACTAATTGTCTCAGCTATTGTAAAAGGCTTTCCTTCATTCATTAAACTAAATTTCACTGAAAATGTACTCATCTTAAGTACTGAATTAGGTATTAGGAATATTTGAATGCATAAAACAAAATTTCAGAACTTGAGGGCCCTATTGTACGCTGTTTGGGGAGAAGGAGTGCTATCCTATTTTACCTCCTTTTCCAAATCAATTCACCATACATTTTTATTCCCCATAATCCATTTACAACCTCCCCAGCAAAGGTAGTACCTGAGTGTCTTTTCTCCAACACTGGTCATTTTTCTCATTCTTAGTAATGTTAATATCCAAATTGAAGTCCCATCTGAGACATTAATGTCCCTTCTTTGCCCTCCTATGTTCACTTATCTTTAGTTCCCCCCTACTTTAGTTATTCACCCTCACAGAGTCATCTTAGGGACTTGCCAAAAATTGGCCTCTCCATCAAGTGTGGTGCTATTTCCACCCCCACCAAAATCTCATTTCACCGTGCAACACTTGTTCAATCGTCAATATAACTTCTCTTTAGCCTTCTGTCTTTTTCTAAGTCTCCCCCCTCTTTCTGGGTCCACTTAACTCAATTTCAAGCTTACTCTACTTATTCAATCATTTTAGTGTTTCCCTTTTACTAAAATTCTATTGTGTCCAAATATTTTACTGAAACTGTCATCCAGTATTCAATCCTCAATCAACCGCATTTATCAGTTCTCCACTCCAGTTCCTGGACCAAAGAACATTTTTAGAGAAAATCACAAAATGAACAGATATGTCTTACTTCAACTATATGCTTACTGGTCAGTCTGGCTTACAGCCTAGGAAGCATATCTAGTCTACATTATTTTACAGGGAAGATTAATGCATTGCCATGAATTCAGTTTTTTTTTTCCTTCTCCATGTCATTGTATGTCATTTCTCTTCTCCCTTCCCTTTATGTTATTCTATAAATCTTTCCTAAAATATTTTTTCCTAAAGATACTAAATTTTCTCTCTAAATGTGACACCATTGTCTCCCACTGCCCATCACTTATTTTACTCCCTTTGTCTTTAAATCCATCCATTCTATAGTCATGGAATTTTTAAATCTAAATATAGTTTAAAGATTATATTTGAAATCTGTTCCAAATTTGCATTTTGCATATATCTGTCAATACAACCTCCCCCAACTTTTCACTAAAATACCCATGAAGGCTCAGAAGGAAATGAAAATTCACATCATTGACAAACACTATGTCTGGCACATAATCTAGTACCAAAATCTGAAATACAGATGGAAGTGAAGTAGGAAAAACTGGCAATAAAAAAACAATATCAAGAACAAGAAATCACCACCAAAATAATAATGCTACCAGATTTGAACTTACAGTACATTCTGACCTCATCTCATTAAACAGAAACCACCTAAAAAATTTGTAATTTGTTTATGACAAAGATCATAGTTTACATCATTCTGAGTAGCTATGCCAACCAGAGTTTTTGTCGTTGTTTTTGTTTTAAGTGTTAAATGAAGAAATAAAAATGTCTGTCTCATAGTAGGCATGCATTATTTATCAGTTTCTTGAGGTATAATAATACTAGACAGAATAATCTTAATAATATTCTGCAATGAATATAAAGTGTAACTATATTTACTAAGCCCATATTTTAAATTTCCACAGAGCTGAAAATAAAATAAAATTAACTTTACTTTCTGAGGGTCACAACTTAGTTAATGTGCGTATTCCTTAATGACTAATAAGAAATGTTTGCAAGTGATTTTTCATTGTATTATTACTCTTTCCTATCTTCTGGATGGAAAGTCATACTCTTCTAAGAATATGAGTAAGTTATTTCAAGTGGAATGTTTTTTCAGAGGATTAAGTTTTATCTCATAGTAAGCATTTTCCATCATTTCTTTTCCAAATGGGATATTAGTTTTTCCCTTTATTATGATATATTACAAAAGTGATAAGCTATTTTGTGGGGAGAGATTTTTTTCCTTAAACAATAATTTTCAATAGCTGTGAAAGATGGGGCCAAGAGTACCTCTTATTCTGGAGTTGCAAGAAGTTAGTGCACAAAAAATACTTCAACTTTGTTTACACAGCAGATCTTGTAAATCCTTGGAGTTTAATGTAGATGATGAAACATTTTCTTCCTTCTTGCTGGTGACAGTTCTATGTCTTTTCCAAGTAGAGCCAACAAGCCAGTGTGACATATTTTCATCTTCAAGTCACAACACTTACCAGAAGCAAGCAACAAGCCTCTCAAATTACATTTACACCAAAGAAGCAAGACAAGTGTAATCTAACCATCAAAGGGATGGTTCACTAAAGTGCTCCAACTATTGCCAACACAGCCCAGGTATAATTTCTCTTGACTTGATTTAGACAGCCAAAGCAATGCTAAAATCAGCAATAGTCGGTTACCCACAGCTTTAAATACAGACATCATCGGACAAGTGACTCTAAGGGGCAAGGTCTGTTTTGCGATGATGATAAAGCTAAGCTCTGCCAGAAGCTTCAAAGAGTGCATTTGAAAACATCCAATTCAAAAGAGGAGGCATGGTTTCAATACGCTTTTGACTGCCATGGATCTGGTTTAATTACAGAAACTCAATACCTTTCATGACTATAAAATGGATAGCACCTCTGTTAAAATTACATTAGGTTAAACCATATAAATTTGTTGACATTTGACCACTTTTTTACCTACATAAAGGGCAATTTACATGATTCAATCCAAAAATGCATTTAATAACAACCTCTAGAGCAACTCTCAAGTTTCTCAAAAAAAAAAATTTATTCATAAAGCTTCAGTGACTAGCTCAAAGTCATGGACTAGTAAATGGGGTGCAATTAGAATGATTAGAATGACTATTTACCATTTCCCATAAGGTCATAGAAATTCCCTAGTTTTTCCCATGCCCCATGATCTCTCCTTCCTCTAGACCTCAGCACTTACTGTTCCTTCTGCATGAAATACTTCCCTCCTCCCCCATTTACTAACTCATACGCATCCGTCAGTTCTCAGATTAGAAAGCCCAACAGGAGAGAAGCCTTTCCTGACACCACCACAACCTATGTCAGATCCTCCTTGTTTACCTTCCCTTCAACACCCTCCTCCACATCACTTTCACACTTGTGATCGTAATGAATTGTAATAATTGGTTTGTTGCCTGTCTTTCATGCTAGACATATGAGACCTCCATACCAGAAATCATGGCCACTGGGTTCCACAGTTCATGACACAGAAAATTACAAGGTGTTCAGGTGTTTGCTATACTTGTTTATCACAAAATTATTCTCAGCATCCTGAAGGCTTAGGTTTTCAATCCTCAAACCAGTAAACTATAACACTAAGTCATTTGCATTATATTAATCTATTAAATTATTCACTGAATTTAGTAGTTAAAAGAATATGGAATTTTGTTATTCACTAGTCATCAACAAAGAACTCTAGATATTAGTACTCACATTTCAACATTTAGACAAATATTGTGAATTTGCCTTCATGTTTAAGACATTAAGGTTAAAAACTAATTTTTCCTCATCTATAACTATTTAAATTTTTTTATAATGTAAAATACTCAACAAGCTACAAGAAATTTGTCTTGGGATGATTTAGACTGTACCCTGAAATCCCATGTGCATATGTTGTAATTTTTTAGAGAGAAATATTAAAATCTTTATTTGGCAAAATCACATGATATGAATTTGCATTGTATTGTGCTGCCTTCTTTAATGTTATAACAGCAGTTTCTTCACTAACTTTTAAATAAACTTTTCTTCCAGTGGATAGCTTAATTAGTAACATACAGTAAACCATCCAGTAGAGAAGCTAATTACTTGATTGTCAAATGAAATAACAACAATTTCCCCTACAGTGAGAGCTCTACCACTGTAATTAGGTTATGTCATACTTCACCCTGAAGGGAATATTAAAAACACAAGATGAGCCAATGCTATCCACTATATATTTTCTATTTATAGCATGATGCTAAATTGCTACCTTCATGTTAGAGCTAAGACATCAACAGCAGAACACCAAGGACCCTTCTGATGCTCAATTACATTTGCTTTGTGGATATTAATGTAAATATAGATCTCAAAAGAGAATGATCTGCTGACTAATCATTTCTAGTAAAACTGACTGATGAAAATTTTTAGAAACTTTATGGATAATAAATATTCAGAAAATAAAGCAGTTGCAGAATTTTAACAATTATTTAGGTATTTTTTAAAATATATATCATCCTTCTTAATGTTCTACATATGTAAACTTCAGATAAAAAACCCAAAAATGTTGACTGAAAACTCTAAATAAAAAGAAAATTGCAGGGGCTGGCCCTGTGGCATAGTAGTTGGGTTTAGCATGTTCCGCTTCAGAGGCCTGGGTTCGTGGGTTCAGATCCTGGGCGCAGACCTACACCACTCTTCGGCCACACTGTGGCAGCAACCCACATATATAGTAGAGGAAGATTGGCATGGATATTAGCTCAGGGCTCATCTTCCTCAGCAAAAAAAAAAAAAAAAAAGAAGAAAATAGCAGAAAATCATATATGCTGATAAATAAATCATCTGCTTGTGACACTCCCAAAATTAGTTATTTTTAAAAACTGAACGATCTTCTCAGAAATGATAATATAATATATCCTTGTATATGTGAATATAATTAGAAAAGGAAAACAAAGGAGCCCTTGTCCTACAAATTATCCAAGTAAATTGCAAGTGACGATTAAAGGAAGAAACGGGGGTAAAGTAACTTCTCTAGGAAAATGGCCTTCCTGATTCAAAAATAGGTCACCTGTCAAGAACATGGATGGTTTCCTAGTCGTCATTATACCATGTCCACCACAAGAATCGGATGCTTGATTCAGTGGAACTGTTCCCTGATGGTATTTTAGCTTGTAATAGATTTTTAAAGGGAGATTTGAACATGTGAAGGAGAGCTATCTTTTTTTTTTTCACATTACTAGGGAAAAATGTATGTTTCTTTGTTCATGAAGTTTAATTTGATCATTACCAAGAAAAACAAGCAAAACCCTAAGCACTTTCTGAATGACATATAGAAAAATTGCCACCCATAAGAACATTATAAACTCCTTATAGAAAGCATACAAAGGTGCACATGTACCTACAAACAAATATACACACATACAAGGTGTGCCTATAAGCTAGCAAGCTCAATTTTCTTGCACAGATAGAGTTTCTCTATGTTACATAGTACCTATATATGTTGAGTGTGGACATATATGTGTGTGTATGTGTGTGTATATACACTAGATATATATAAACCCACACACACTATATATATGTTTGTGTATATGTTTGTGTATATTTGAAAAAATTTTAACCCAGACTTCTAGGTAGACCTTTTAACTGAACAGATTTGACTGATTTTCTCTTATCTAATTACTTTAATCACTATTATCCTTTCTTATATTCCTTTCTTCTCTGCATAATGGTCACTTTTTAATTTTGCTTTTTGCATTTAACATAAAAAGCTTTTTACATTTTATTTAAAAACTTTTGTCAACAAAACTTTTATTCATTTATATGGAAGTATAATTTATTCTCACTCAACTTAGTGCAATGAACAGTAAATATGTTTGTACATAAATGACCATTCTGTATAGATTCCTTTAAATAGATCCCTTGAAGAGGAATGACTGAGACACAAGTTACCAATTTTTGATGGCTGTCTATATAGGATTCCGTATCATTTCTGTCATACGTGTTCTTAAGAGACGTGTATATCATAGCTGTTGTTGCACACTGAGCAGCATTCAATAGTAGCATTTAAGAATCTGACAATATGAAATGATAAAAATAGTATCTAATTATCATTAAATATAATTTGGTGACAGTGAACTTGACAATTGTTTTGATGTGTTTGAATTTTCTGTTTCTTAATTTTCTAAATCATGTGTCCATTTACATTTTGTTTATAAGTATTAGTCTCAGTGGAAAAAGTCGAAAATTGTTCTGTATGTATTTGCATTTCCTGTTTTTTTAATATTCTTTTTGATTCCTCTATTTAGACCTTTTTTTACCTTTTGATATATGGAACAGTATAAATGCATGTTTGCAATGAGCTTGAGTAACAATGTGATTAGATACATAAATACTAGAACTAGATATTAAAAGCAAGTCTTGGCCTTAAGAGATGTGCTGTTTTGTTTACCATTCGTGATCCGCTTTCCACCATTTTCAACCCTTCTTTGTCCCTGGAGGCTGAAATATATGGACTCCATTAATGGGTTCCTATGTCCTGCAGCTTATAGTGAGGAAATTTCTTTTCCAGCTTCCTTCCTGCAGAATTGCCAAGGACTAGCCTAGCCCCTCCACCAAAAGTAACAGCTCTGCTCAGGAGACCCTCTCCGTAGAGTCACTGCATCTCCAGTTCAGACAGTCAGTCTCTCCCTTTGACCTTGAGTGGAAAGACTGCTTCCTCTCCTTCTTACAGAAGCCGGAACTATAATTCAATTTTGTGTTTTCTGATTTAATGTACTTTCTGTTGTGGTTTCGGTAACATTTCTAATGAACTGAATACATAAGTTTTTCTATCAATGATAGATATGGATGGTAAAATTTGTTTTGCCCTCAATTTTAAATGATATCTTGATTGCTATACAATTTTAGATTGATAATTATTTTTCATCAAAACTTAGAAGATATTACTTCATTTTCTTCTGGCATTTATTGAATCTGATGAGAATTCTGCTATTAAAATAATTGCTGTCCCAATATGTCTTTTCTCCTCTTCTCTTTACCTTTTTTTTTTTTTTTTAAGATCTTTTTCTTTATATCGGATGATCTGAAATTTCATTAATATGTGCAAAGGTATGCCTTTATTTTTGTAAGTCCTGCTTGGCCCCTCTTGTGTTGTTTCAATCTGAACGAACATACTGTTCTTTAATTCTGAATTAATCATTGGACGTAATGTATATTTGCATGATTACATAGTTTCACAGTCCCGATTACTTGCTGAATACTGGAAGAAAAGTGTAATTTTACAGTGGAAAGATAAGACAATAACCCTCTCACTCAACAATCAATAATAGTATCACTAATGGGAAGCCAACCAGACATCACATGCCTTTTTGTATCGGATGTTGTTTCTCCTGCTTACAGAATCCTAATTTTATATTCATACCCTTAATAAAATGACAGATGCCTTCCTAAGATAACTAACTCCTAAAACAATACAATGATGTGTAAATGAAGAAAACATTTGAAATTAAAAGAAAGTAATTTAGCACCTAACTAGTTACCCTCCAATGCTACACCTACTTGTAGGCCCTTACAATTTTGTTCACAATCTGCTCACCACTTTCTCCTCATTTTTTCTACTAATTCAGAGTAACAACACAAAAAAGTGACTTGGGGAAACTTGACCCACAATGATATGCAAAATATACAGTATAGTTAGATACAGTGTGCTTACTATGCTAATGGATTGTCAAGAAACATCCCTCAGCTTCAAGACACCCTTTAACCAGATTGCTGCCCCTATGGATCTACAATATGGAAATTTCTAGAAATAAAGTAGTGCCACCCTCATTGACATCTATTCAGTTCCTCTGAAAGGCCTTTTGTTTCTTCAGAGCATTTGCACAGCTTTTTAACTTTTTTCTTTCTTATTCTTCAAGCACACTCTCAGTCCTGATTGGTTAACTTCATGGAACTTCTGATGTCTTAAACACTCTCCCTGACTCCTCACACTCAGTCACAACTCATGGTTACATATCCCTTTAGCAGTTTGCACATTTTTCATAAAGCATGTTAATTGTTAAATATTTAATTTCTCGAGAAATTTTAAGCTCTATAAGAAAATAAGTATATATTTTATTCACCACTATATTCTAGTGCTTAGCAAAATGCCTGGCACATAGTAGGAACTAAACAAATATTTAATGGATGACTGATTGAATGAAATAATGAATGTTATTACATTTCTAGTTTATTATTTTACACACCTAGCCAGTAGACTGTATTTGTCAATATTTTGAATGCCTGACATTGTACCTGGCTAATACATGTTTTTTCAGAAGTTATTTCAAATACAACTTTAAAAACAATAGTGATATTTTAAATGACTAATGAAAATTTACAACTACTAGCTATTGGATTACATTTGTATTGCTCAACATGGTCAAACAAACATGTTTAATAATCTGATGCCAAAATTGACCACTTTTTTAAATGTCTGTATTGTAAGGTATTGTGATAAATGCTGTTTTAAGAATTTCCTCCAAATTTTGTATATATTGTCCAAATACGTAATAAAGAAGAGGGAAAAACTCACTCTGTGTCACCATCCAATATGCAAAATATTCTCCTTTTTACACAGCCCCAATCTTCTCTCGGCAATGAGAATGATATACACCATATTTTAGGAATAGTTTATAATTCACATAAACTTTCTCAGTTGATGTTTGTTTGAAATGCTTTAGTGCCATATTTCCATGAACTTCAAAGATAACTTTGGATTTGAAGCTGGTCAAATATTTATCATTTTCATGTACTGGATATTGTTGTACTCCAACTGGGAGCAGCAGTCGCATGATATTTATGAGATAAGTGCCATGCAGGATTGTTCTCGCAATGGATGTGTGGACTGCTCTTCTTACTTAATTTATGAATTCCCTAAGGGCACAATTCTGATAATTGAAATTGTCAAGAGAGCCCTATCTATAATGGAGAAGCATGAATTCCCATGATGCTCAGCCAAGAAATCTTCTCTTGGGAAACACAATCAAGAGGCAGTGTGGTGCACATAGTTTGGTTCCAGCTTTGTATCTTACTCTCTGTGTGTCCTTGGGCAATGTTATTTCAACATGTTTACATTAATTTTCTCATCTGAGAAGTGAAACGCTTACGGCTTACATCTTAAGGTTGTTGTGAGACTTTTTTTTATCATTGCTCTTTTTAATCTTTTAATGTTACTTCAGATTGCGAAAGCAGTAAATTCATTTATTGTATCCAATGAAACAATATGATGAACATTGTAATTTTCTTTTCACCGCTGTCTCTGATTCCATTCAACGATGGTAAGTAATTTTCATGCCCTGATGCATATTCTTACATCTTTTTCTCCTTGCTCATGCAGATATTTACAACACATATACAGGTGCCCTCATGCCATGGTTTGCCCAGGACAAGTCTCGGTTTTAGGTTTGTTTTCCTAGTGTAATTATTAATAATGCTCCTTTCATTCTTGAAAGTATCCAGATTTGGATGATAAATTACATAGTCACCCCTTTTCAAGGAGTTTGTTTGTTTATTTTTAATTTACTGGTAGCTATTAGCATAGTGGTGGGCACTTGCGAATTTTCAACAATGGCAGTTGTTGTTATTAGGATCCTCATTTCTTAGGCACCTATTAAATATTTAATAATGCAGTTACAGGGAGGGTAGTTTAGTAAAATCAGGGCTAAACAGTTGAATGGGTGAAATGCCTGTTATTAAAATATTTTAATACTTTTTAATGGGTAAAGTTTTGTACTATTTGTTCAAAGATGAAAAATTAAACTCTACCATCTTTCATTTACAGTGAATATTCCAGGCTTTTATTTTATATTCTTAAATTGATAGTAGAGAGGAATCCATGTAAAATTGAAGGTACCAGCTTTCAGAAAAGTTAAACAATTTATTCAAGGTCACACAGATATTTAGTGTCATTGTCTGGCTCAGCTTTCTCATTGAAAATGCTTTTACACCATGTTAGCAACATGGGTAGAGACCCCTAAATTTATCAGGCTGTTTTAAAACAGAATGCAATGAGTTTAATTGGACTTGTCTGGTGATATAAACAGCTGATGCTTTTTTTCTTGTATTTTTTTCTATCAGAGGAGATAGACATTTTCGACTGAGCAGGCAAATCTAGAAACATGAGGGAGAAGGGTCCACCTGCCAGCCAGGCAGTCAGGAGAATCAGCCTCTTCCTTTTGCAAGCTTTAGACTTGTTTCAAATGTCCAGCAGGCCAGGTTTCAGCGTGTGTTTAAAGGGCCCTTCATTTCCTCCATCACCCTCTGTTCTCCACCTCCCCAGTCATCAATGAATTATTTTAAGGAAAGTTTAAGAGACAGAACTTTTAATGAAACAAATTATTACAGTGATTTAATAACATAATTATTTCTTCACCTGCTTGTATTTTAAGTTTTCTTAGTTAATTTAGACTCCAACTACCATATTTTATATGTACTAAAGGTAATGAAAAAAGGTAAAAAGATATTCCAAGGGCAAACATGCTTCATTAAAGTAGATAAGAATAAAATTTTTGTAAAAATCAGGAGAGATATAATCAGGCACTTATGGTGAAGAGCTCGTTTTATTTTGAAATAGGGCATATTTCTTCAGCAAGTCTGCAGTTTACTGTCACTGTAGTTAAGCAGGTGAGCCATGCTATTGAAGAATAAATAGCAGATATATTTGAAGTTCATATAAGAGGAAAATGAAGTCTGCAATCCTTGACAAAATAAAATGAAAGAAAACAGAGAGAGCAAGTATCAATATTTCAAAGATAGGGAAATAATGAAAGAAACAAAGATCCTCATGAGGAATTTTTCAACAGGTTCGAAAGTTCAGGCAAGATAAGCCTCTCCAAATTTAGATGCTCTTTGGAACCATATTCTAATTTTTGAAGAAGCTACTTTTTGTCTTTTTTGCAGGCAAAATGAGCTAAACTCTTTTTATGAAAACATTTGATGTTTTTTAATTGATTATTCTTGAAAATTAGCCGCATTGTTCAATAGCTCTTAAAAAGGTTCATCAACAATATTAAATAGACACATATATACATTAAAGAACTTATATATATTCATCAATATGCTTTGGATTTTCACACTTACTTGTATTCTAGGCAGTGTGTAAATACTAATGATCTTAGTAAAAATAATACTAGTCAAAAATAACGAGTGCAAGCAGAGGTCTTAACCCCCTTTTTATATTTTCTTCTTGGTTAAAATTTTCCAAATACACCTAATGACAATTTTTGTGGTTTTTTTTTTTTGGAGTGGTAACCACAGAAACTATGATAATAGTTGTTAATATCTATTGGATACTTCCTATAGGCCAGGCATGTGTTGAGCATATAACATACATTGTCTCATTTAATCCTCTAATAAACCTGTGAAAGATGAACAATGATTACTTCCATTTTAGAGACAAGGAAACTGAAATTGGATCCGAGGTAATATGGATTAACTGATGGATCTAGATCCAGATAGTCTGACTGGATCCCATTTTGTAATTACATGATGTAATCCTTCACAATCTATAGAAGAAGAACGAAAGTGCACACATATTAAGCAGGCAGCCAACTCTACTGTTACCACATCCCATGTTCTTTCCAGTACTACAAAGATGCATTGGTGGTAGAGTGGTGAGCATAGCTGACTTCCAATACTACAGAGTCTGAAGAAATTTTTGTTGTTACATTTAGCTGCATAGTGAAATGTATCTGGATATTTACCAAAATCAGTAAATAACCAGAAGACTCAAAAGGTTTTAATGATTGCTTCTTACAGTACATTTCTTTTCAATATTTGATTGTATATTTATCCTTATAAATACACACACATATGTATAAATCAATGTCAGGCTCTTTCCACTGTGAGCTTTTAGCAGAGGAAGAGGGAACTGGTTGAAATGGAATTGGTTCAATCTCTAGTAGCTGTTGTCTCTTCCCCTCTTCAATCGTTGGGTTCACCAGGTTGTGTAATGTCAGTCACCTTCAATCATACTGGAGTGTGTGGTGGATATCTGGCTTGTATGGACACCCAGTCCACATGTCACCATCCTAACTTACTTCATACGATTACTGGATCTTTCCTAAATGTATATCCCACATTACTTTTTGGAAAAAGGTCCAAATTATTCGTCAACTTTAGCAATTTTAAATAACATTTCATCAGTCCTTATTATCTATAATAAATTTATAAAGTACAGTATTATAGAAAAAAGATAACCCCACATTTTTGTTATATATTTGCATTTTCTGTAATCGCAATCAAGAGGCAAGAGCAAACAGTATCAAATTAGTCAAATTTATGACAAATATATACAATGTAGTATTTGTATATATGTGTAAAAATGAATATTGCAGACTATAGTTTTGTTTACTTGTTGATAAACAGGCAAACAAGTGTTAGAATGCTATTTCAATGAATACTATAGTAAGAACATTCACACTGGAGTTAAACATCCTTCAGTGTGAATGCTATGTCCAGCTCTTACTTGGGCAAATTAGTTGATCCTGCTGAGCTTTAGTTCCCTTATGAACAAAATGGAGATAATAATACCAACAACTGCTTTTCTGGTATATCATGTGTTCTATAGTAAGGCCTCATACATGGTAACTCAATTTTACTGAAGGAAAGAAATGGATTTGTTTGTTTTTGGAGTAAGTGCAACTCTAATATGTTGCCTGTATACTTGCTTCTTCTTCTATTTAAGAAAATGCAGATTCCCAAATATCTAATACTATTTGAAGTTATTATTTACCATTTTGTCCAAGATGGAAGCCTTCCTACCCTTCCTTTGTCATCGTGGGGTTTTTTTTCCTCAGAATTATTACATTCTCTTTTTTTCAGTGTCTGGAAGATTTTTTCACTACAACCTGATTACAATCTCCAGCACTACCTAAATCTCCGTAAGTGAATAGCTCAAGTAAAAGATATTTGATTTTCAAAACGACCTTAATTTGAGCCCAATCAGAAGGAACATTTTCAAAGTTGCAAGATGACTGTCCATACTGTAGATGTAGTGAGCCACTGTTTTATAGCCTGAAATGTTAAAGCCTTCTATTATAGTTAAGAAGATTAATATCAAAGAAGGTCATATGCCAACATTCCAGTTTATGAGAATATATGATCTGTATTAATCTAAATAATTGAAATTTTGGTACCTTACAAATTCTCATCCTATAAGGGGATCATCATTTAACACATTAAATATTGGGAGGATATTTTTTTTAAAAGACCACTTAAAATGTAAGTTACGGTATATAGAGAGATTATTTAATATTTCCAGAATTACACAAAGGAAAGATATAAATGAATGAAGTATTATTCTCAGGTCTCGTCAGGCAATTTAGGTTAACTTAAATATCTAAATTGTCAGAAAATTTCGGAAATAAATAAACACCTTAAGGAGAAAACTTTTATTTCAATAGTTGTAATGATTTAAATTTGGCATAAATGTGTGTTCTTTCCCCTATTTTATTGCAGGCTACCAAAATCCTGACAAGTAAATAGTACATTTTGAAATTGGAATTTTGGATTTGATACTTCTTACTAGATTCTATGCAAGAAGATAGATGGCTAACCTGGCAATAGTGATGAGAGTTTCATTAAAAGAACAGTGACCCTTTTCAGAAGTGGGTTGGCAACGGTCTTCAGGGTAAATGATTACTAAGGTGAGATACCTAACATTGAAATTGAGTGCTTCGATAGTTGAACCTTTGAGCTTTATAAACAACTTAAAGGATAAATTGCAAAAAATATATTATTCTTGCAAAATAATAATTGTTTATTGGCTTAAGATGAAAGATATTGAGTTTTTGTTGCATGTGTTGTACTCCTTGATATTTGCATGTACCATAAAAATATGGATCTATAAGGATTTAAAATAGGCCTCATTTCAAGATAGTTTTCCTGAAGCAAAACCATCTGGATAATTTTCATCTTTTAAAATTTAGTTCAAAAACGGAAAAAAAAATGCCAACATGTCATGACTTCTTTTATATTCTCTTTCAAAATTATTTGTATTTATTTTCAGAACTGTTGGTACCTAAATTTATTTTTTTCCTCATAAATAAAATACACACTATAATCACTTATCAAAATGCACAAAGCCAATTATTTCCATTTCAGAGCTACAGTGAAAATGCTGCATTTTGCTTCTTATATATAGCAACAATAAAATGTGTTGTTTTTTATTAAAGTTCAAGATGGTATCAAAGCACCGTTGCTATTTTCTGGAAGAGAAAAAGAACTGACCTTGGAATTCTAATTCTAGCACTGACCTTCATGACTGCTCTTCCACATATTAGCAGAGTGACCTTGGACATGTCACTTAAATTTTATGAGTCCTGGTTTCCTTCTCTGTAAAAGAGGGATAATAACCTGCCCTTCTTAAGTATCAGATTATTGGGCAGGTCAAAAGATACAATGGATATTACAGCACTGTCAAAATTAAAGCAGTACTGTTATTGTTATTATTGTTATAGTTCTTGTTTGTTTTTACACGTCTTTAATGAAAAGACAATGTATTTTAAAAGAGCTACTGACATTATGGATGATAATAAAGGCATTAATGAGAACAGATAAAGTCATCATTTACAATGTGGACATCAATTCTGAATTGATATTATTGGGCATGTGAAAAGCTTAAGAGAACATTTAAGGTTACCTGACAAAACAGGCATTTGATTATTATATAATATAAGATGTTTTATTCATGTTAGTTGAGCAATGTTGAACAAGTTGAAAGTGACATTTAAACCAGAGTGGAGGAGTTAAGTGTGAATCAAATTTATATTTGCCAAAATAGGAGTACCTGGTATTCCTACAGATTTTATGGATAAAAATAATTTTTAAAGTTTATTCACACTAGACATATTTTTCTTCATGTAAGTCTCTGTATTTTAAAGGCTATTACTATAACAATTTTGGTACTCACATTCCTTTGGCATTAATACTATATTCAGAGCAAAGTTTTGAAAATTTGGAAGCATTCTGTTACTGTGAAACTATAATTATTAGGAAAAATAGTGGAAAAAGAATGGGATTCAATTAAAATTGAGTGACGCTGAGAAAGGTAACCAGTATTATGGAGAAAAGAAAGAACTACACTAGATCAAAATTAACGTAACCTTTTTTAAAATTTAGATTATGGCTCACAACCCTGAATATCTTAACTGACTATAAATCTAAAGCCATAAATGGATAACAAATTTCAGATTTGGAAATAATATTGCTAAAGGATTTGTTTGAAAAATGCTTCTTGTTCAAAGTATTATTTAAAGTCTAACATATTTCCAGAATTTTTAATCACAGAGACTTCCCTCCTGGTGGTTTTGCCTCAGGTTACTGAAGTTGAAAGATTCACTTTACTAAATTCTAAAACAAAAAAATTCTTGGAGGAAATTTAGATGTCTAGGTTAGATGGACTGGTATAGGAGTCAATAACTCTATGGTACAAAATGAATTCTACTTTGACATCCTTACAATCTTAGTTCCTTTGAAGAAAAAAGAAAAACCTAATTTAAAGTTTCTATGTTTGATTAAAAATTTGTACTCTCTGCGTCCATTTAAAGTTTGACTTGGTGGCAGCTATCTTTGTTCAAAACAGTTTTTTTTTTTAATTAGCAAACTGATTCTTCCTTTCTCATCCTCGATAAACATATATTGGTATGTGATGATTATATTGATAGGATAAATACAGATGTTATTATTGCAAACAATGAGTCCTATTTCCCTGGCTGTACTGGCTACAAAATTGAGTTTAATATGCATACTACCAAGATTTGTCTTTGTTTAGCTAGAAATGTGTTACCCTATAATGGGGAAGCAGTGAATGCTACATAACTGGAGTGTAAATATATATTTTTTTCTGTTGTAGAGATATTTAACAAATCAGAAAGACTTATCTCTTTAGTTCATGTGGTGCCATTGATTTTGAGTCATAAAACAGGTTTAGATCTTTTCTTTGCCATTTGTAATCTATAATTTGGGCAAACTACCTAACCTCTTATTTTCATCATTTGCAAAATGAGGCTAGTGAATACCTGCCTCTCAAGTCATTGCAAAGATTAAGTGAAATAAAGCTTATAAAACTCTCCTTTGCAAATTATAAATATCTACAAAATGTCGGTTGTTGTCATCATATTATTGTTAGGTGGGTACATAAATAATTGGACATAGACAAATGCAAAGAAGCATCAGCTAAACCAGCCCAACACAGACAGAATCCATCTGTTCTAATACCTTGATGTAATTTGAATCGTGTCAGACTAACTCTAGTAAAAGACGAAAGTAAGACTATAACTAGAGAGAACTGTACTGAGCCATCTTAGAACAAACTGAAACAAGGAACCCAATTTGATGCTACTCAACATAAAATACTTGTTAACTAAGAGCACTCTCCAGGAGGCAACAAAAAACAGCTTCCACTCATCTCCCTTTGTCTGTGGGATCTCTTTACTATGTTCAATGGTTTATCCAAGCTTCTGACTCTTCAAAACAGCACATGGATTTCCCCATAGCCCTTTGAATCCTGGTTTCCAGAGTTCAGTCTGTGGAGGGAAACATGGCAAGCAGGATGAGCTTGTTCACCTTCCTTTTAGATAGGAAGAGAAGTTTCAGGGATTCCCTCTATGGGGCATCAGCACAACCATGCTCTGCATTTGGAACAAGTGGAAAGCTGGTTGTTCTGCATTGTAGTAGTGTCACAGGTAACAGCAGTGACAGTGTGAGGTTAGTGTGTTGTAGGGAGTACAACACGTGGACAGAATTCTGAGAAGATGGCGTCCTATCTGACTTAGTGAACATTAAGCAGGATCTTGACTTGTATCAGTCAGAAGGTGCATTTTATTCCAAATAGTCTCAATATCTCATGTCAAAAGAGGCTTGGAGTTTTATGAAGATACCAGTGGAATTTGATGAGAGTCACTTATTCCATCCTCAGGAATGAGAACTGCAGGAATGAGAACAGCCTTGTATAAGGTAAACTATCATGGATGTGCAGTGGCTTCTTACATTTCTATCTTTTCTTTCCTACAAGAGAACTCATGCAATCCGTAATTTAGGGTCTAAGACATAGCCTTGTTTTTTCTGGTCCACCATTGTGCCCCTCGGTTCTCTTGCCTCATGTAATCAGTGCTGGGTTGTTTGGTTCTTATTTCAGTATCATTACTTACTCAGGGAACAGTAGTAACATTCCAAGTCTCTATTAATGTATTTCTATGGACATTTTGGCCACCTTTCAACTGGCTGTGGCTGAGTAGTGCTGCCGATTTCAGACTATAACCTAAGCTTTGTCAGTCTTTGTTTTCTTCAATAAACCACAGTCTCTCCTGGAGTGATCTTTTATTTGCTGTAGCAATGCATGGGGCATCTAAAGAAAGGTCTTTTGGGGTTAGTATGATCCATTCAGTTAATATTTGTTGAACATCTGTTATGTGCCAAGCATGGCAGAGAAGGAAACAGACCAAAAAAAAAAAAAAATAGCTCTTTTGGAGTTTATCTTCTAACAGGGAATAGACACTAAGTAAAAATAAATGCAGATGCTAATGAGGCAATGGCGAGCAATAAAACAAAGGAAAGGGATGTGCCAAGAAGTGGGGGTTCAAATAGTGTGGTCAGGGGCGACCCCATTGCTAAAGGGATGCTTGTGCAAAAACCTGAAGGAAGAGAGAGAGAAAGACAGGTATATATCTGAGGATAAGCATCTGAGGTAGAGGAATATAGCAGGGGTAAAATCTCAGAGGTGGGAGAATGCTTGATATTCCAGAGGAAATTCAACGAGGTCAGTATTGCTAAGGTATAGTATTCAAGAAGAAATGTCAAAGGCGATAAAATTAATGAAGTAATAGAATAAAGAGTGCAGTGTAGATTTTGTAGAACTGCATGACCCTTGCTTTTACTCTGAATAGAATAAGAAACCACTGACTGGTCTTGAGCAGAATGTTGGCATCATTCATTCATTCATTTGTCAAATCGTTATCGGATCTCCTATATCTAACTGACACTAATGTAGGTAATAGACATACATCAGTAATCCAAGAGATGATAAGTCTAACCATGTTAGTGATTACATTCCAGTGGGTGGGGCCGGGGGTTTTGTTTGTTTGTTTTTGCTGCTGTAAGAAATTATCACAAACTTAATGGATTCTACAAGACAAAGTTATTATCTTACAGTCTGTAGAACAGAAGTGTGTCGGTGGGCTAAAATCAAGGTGTCAGAAGGGCTCTGTTCCTTCCTGGAGGCTCTAGGGTAAAATCCTTTCCTTCCTTTTTCCAAGTTCTAGAAGCCACTGTGTTTGGCTCACAGTCTCCCTCCTCCATCTTCAAAGCCAGTAATGTCCCGCCCAGCTTTTCTCATGCTGCCTCTCTGTGGTTCTCTTTCTGATTTCTTCTTCTATTTTTAAAGACCCTTGTGATAACACTGGGCCCATTGGATAATCCAAAACAATATCACTATTATTAAGTCAGTTGATTAACAATCTTAACATCATCTCATCTGCAACCTTAATGTTCCTTTCCGGTGTAACTTAATGTATTTACAGGTTTTGGGTATTAATATGTAGACTCCTTTGAGGGGATCATTATTCTGGCTACCACAGGGATGAAATAAATGTAATACAAAAGGTAATGAAAACATGATGACTGCTGTGTTAAAAACAAATTATAAGGGGGAAAGCTGCAAGCCAAACTTGCGGTTAGAAAGAGTCATATTGTTTTAAACTACAGCCTTTCCCCTTATGTTCCAGGGAAAGCTTTATCAAAATAGACTGACTGTTTAAACATGTAAACATTTAAATTCGCATATTTTACTTTGTTCTGCAGTGGACCGTGGAAAAAGTATTAGAATACTTCAAGAGAAAAAACCTTTTTAATAGAAAATTATCTTCACATTGTCTAAAACTTTTACTTTCTCTCATACTTGGAGTAAAATCTGAACACCTTATTCTTCTTTCTGGCTCTAAAAGTTCTCACTCCTGCCGCCCATTTCTGCTCAGCTTTCCTTTGTTTGCTTAACAACAGTCATAGCAGCCTTCCTTCTGCTACTGAAACATGCTGAGGCTGTTCCTGTCATCTGCAATGTTCTTCCTCAATACCTGTTTTTGTTTGGGTTCCTTCCTGACACTTCGGTCTCAACTTGAATTAATCTACTCACTAATCTCCAGAGGGCTTTTCAGACCATTGAATCTAAAGCTCCCCTGCCCCCCACCAGTCAGTTGTTCCTTTTCAAATGACCTTTCCTTTCTTGTTATTTTACTTCTAAGCACTTATCACTGATATTTTCTTATCTGTATATATGTATTTTTAAAATATTCTCTCTCCCTAACCTTACATGTAAGTTATATCATAAGAGTAAATCTTACAAAATTTCTAATTGCCTTATTTTCTTTCATTCCAAGAGGAGGAAGTATGAAAGAAATAAGTTCTTTCCTTTAACTACAGACAGGGGAACGGAAATCAAGGAGAAAATAGAATCAACTAAATGAAAGAAAAGTCAAACTAGGAAACTAGGTTCAGGCCCCAGTTAAAGCATACATTTCTCTATCACTATAAAATGCACCCTTAACTAAGATCTAGTTGGATGGAGGCAGGGGCACACCAAATATTTATTGAACACATTATTTTTCCTTACCTGATATAGTTACCCATCAGTGGTAAGCTACATTTCTCTAATTTTATCCTTGTGGGCTTGTGACAGCTAAGGAACGAACACAGCTGTTTTCAGTGCCTTTTGCTTAATGTTTAAATTATTTTAAAATAAAGTGTATGAATTAAGATTTTTGTAGAATGATCATCACTGACATTTGTGTTGTATTTTATAAAAAGAATGTTCATTTACACATTGCTATTTAATCTTCACAAAATTCCTGTGATAGAGTCATAAGAATCCACTGTCTTCATTTAACAGAAAAGTTAAGTGACTGGTTCACTGCCACCAGTGATCTGCAAGGGACCTTGGCAGAACCACATCCAGCTGGTAAGCTGTTGAATATGAAACTCTTCATAAACGTGCTTCACAAACTGAAGCACTAGACAAATATTAGTTTTTATTCTTTAAGCATATACCTGCAACCACTTATTTCAGCATCTTTATGTTGTATGCCATTCTGGTAAGTAAAATGTTTAAGATAAGAGGTTCATTAGCTATTCTATCTTATTTCACAAAATTAATTTCCAAAATGTACCCAATAAAGATTTTAAATGTAAAATGACAATCTCATTAGCTTTGTTAACCATTCACAACAAATATTTCCCACTTGTGAGTAGCAAGTGAGTTTTTGCTTTGTTTTGTTTTTGTAAACAAAAGAAAATGAGAGCTTTACTTAATAATAGTAGTTATTTTGTGTCAGGGATATCATGATGCTTCACACATCTAAGTTGCAAAGCCCCAAATCTAAGTGATCAAAATATTATTGGTGTATTTCACTTGATAATAAAACAAGCAGTGCACTAGGGCTAGAATTTGGAAAAGCCTCTTAAAATGTTGCACAATATATTCAGTTGCTTGGAATATAACCTGGGGTTCTGTCAAATGTATACCACGTAAGCAAGATGTAAATTTTGCGTTTCACCTTGCTTGCTTCCAATCATCCTGTCTTCAACAGCATACAAAAGAGCTGTTTCTGTATTTTGGAAATGTGCTAATTAAATGAGGGATGAAGCTTAAATATGGAAGGATATAAAATTAGTCTTAATCCATGAAAAATTCAATTTTTACAGTTCTTTAATGATAATCAAAATAAGAGGCAAATAAATAGGAACTACTGATTTTGCTGGCTCAGGTTATAAACGAGGTTAGAAAAAAATCCAGGTAGCCAAGCAGCCAAGGTTAATTTAAAATAATTTCAGTTAATTTTGTTCTTCATATTTTTAAAAAATGTTTGTTATTTCTGCTTATGAATAGACAATATCATGTCCAGAAAACATATTCTTTATTTAAATAATTTATTTATATATTTATTTTGCTTTATGGTTCATAAACCATTTGGATATAATTTTTTTTGTTGTTCCATATAAACTGGAACCATTAAGATGTATAAAACATGTTATAGTTCAACAGCTTGTAACAAAAAAAGTTTATAAGTAAGTTAAGCAATGCAACAAAATATATAAAATATCTAGGAATCAATTTAACAAGAAATCAACAGAAGCTACATGCCAAAAACAAAACAAATTTACAGAAGGGCACAGAGAATACCTGACTAATTAGGAAGTCAATTATGTCCCTGAGTGGGAAGACCTACTATTTCAAATATATGTCTTCTATACCTTCAATTAATTGATATAGTTGATGTAATTTTAATATGTCCAAATTATTTGTTAACTTGATTCCTATGTTCAGCTGGGAAAATAAATATACAAGAAGAGGAGAATAGACAAAAAAAAATTGAAAAAACAAGATGAAGAAAATACGCTATACCAGATAACCAAACTTTATTTCAAAGCTACAGCAAATTTTTACAAATAAATTGGTAGAACTTATTAAAACATCTATCTATCTATCTATCTATATATATGTTTCTATGGCAATTTAGTGATTAAAGGTAATCGTGAACAGATGGCTTATTCCACAAATGATATTGTGGCAACTAACAATATATATGGAAAATAATTTAAAAGTAGTCCCTTATTTCACACTGTTAAAAAATTACAATTGAATTACGAGGACTAAAAAAACTTTAAAAGCATAGAAGTACTGGAAGAAAACATAAACAAATTTTATTTTCCAATATAGTGGTTGGAAAATCCTTTTAAGACATGAATGAACCTTAGAAACCATAGTAGTAAAGATGAATTTGACAAAAAACGAAAACAAAAAGACAAAACAACCACGAAACCTCTCTATGCAGTAAAAGATTCTCATAAACAAAATTGGAAATTGCATTAGTTCAGATCCATCTAGAAGCAAACCCCAAGTCAGAATTGGGGTGGAGGCTTCAGATCAGGATGCAGGAAACAACATGGAGAGAGCAAAGAAAGGAGGTTTGGGTAGGAAGAGTCTTAAACTTTCAACTGCAGAGTTACAAGATAATTTCTGCCAGTGTGATAGACTGTCCTCAAACCAAGGTCACACAAGAGGATCACCAATTCTCACTGGAATGGACCTGCCTTAGGACCCCCACCTGCTCAGTCACTGGTCAGGAGCAGCTCTTGAGAAACATCTCAGGGGAGTGAACCTGGCAGTCAATCCAGAGGGGCAGCACTGGAAGGCATGAGTCAACATTGCTCCCCACAGAGGGACATCTGAGTAGCACATTTTTATTTCCATTCCAAAAGACAGGAAAAAAAAGACAAATAAAATCATTAAGAATAAAATAACCTAATAGAAAGGAGTAAAACATGAGCTAGACTAGATGTTAAAAATATATTTATATCATAAAAAAATCTATATGCTTAACTTTTTCTATCACAGAAAGATAAAGTAAAGGGACAGTTAAATACAAATTTTCACCTATCAGGTTGGCAAAAACATTAAAAGATTTAAATTTGTTAGTGTTATATATGGCAGTAAGCAATTTTGAAGGGCAATTGGGCCATAATTCTAAAAACTAAACTTACAGTGTTTTTACAGAGCAAGTCCACTTTCAGTTTTCTAGTGCAGCATTTTTTATAATAGTAAAAATATTTGAGATATCCTAAATGTCCACTACTAAAAAAATGGTTAGGTAAATTTTTGGGAAAGTTTCTTATTTTGCCTCAGTGTCTTCATCAATAAAGTAGCTGTAATTCCCACTCCATAGATTTTTTTGGTTTGTGAGGATTTAGATATGACATTTACAGTGTTCAAGATAATTAACTATCATATAGTATGTACTCAGTATTTGATAGCAGTCATTAACGTTATGAATATTATGCAATTAAAAAAAGAATTAGACAAATAGGCATATACTACTGAAATGGAAGGAAGTCTTGATTTTTATTGACTGAAAAAAGCAAGTGGCAGAAAAATATTAATATGATATTTTAATAAATTAAAACTTAGAGTATGAGTGTGTATGCATGTGTACAAGAAAATATCTGAACAGATAGCCTATAAACTGTTAACGGTGATGCACTCTGGGGAGTGTGGAGGGGTTAAGGGTGGGGGCTTTCACTATTTACTCAATTAAGTTCTGTATTTTGGCTTGTAGATTTAAAAGAGCAATTTAAAATTTTTTTAAATTTAATTTATACAATTAAGAAAAAATGAATGAAATTAATAATTCTCCAAATAATATAAGACTACATTAAATTTAACAAATATCCACTTAAGGAACAAGACAAAAATGAAAAATGTGTTCTGATACTAAAAAATTCACTTAAAATATGTTAGACATAGCCCAAATATCATTTACCCAATGTTTACTCATCTTTTAAAAGGGAATACATATTTGGTTCTGATTTGTTTTGTATTTTCTCCAGCCAAGGCTTAAAATTTTTAGAAATTCTATATCTCTAGGTCACTGTAAGAGTGGAAAATGAAAGTCTAATCAGGAATGAGTGATGTAGTTGCAAGTTAAAAGATGGATATAAATTCTGTAACCAAAATTCTTAGCAATATTCCTAATGCTATCTTTACCATATGTTGTTGTGTGTGTCTGCTTGCGCTGGACTGACCAATTGAAAAAAAAAGAACAAAGATTACTGTGGAATACAAACAGCTCCTTCCTTATGGAAAATGCCTCTTCAAGCTATTTGCTTCTAGTGTATTTAGCCAATCGTGGTTCTTGCCACCATGATCAATTGGTTATGTACATGATTTGAACTGAGACAATAATTATATTTTATTTAGTTGGATAGAGTAATTGAAATATGGAATATTTATGACCCAAACTTTACCAACAAGACTGCTTTCCCAGCATTTTACAATTGAAAATTATGGAGGAATCTCTCCTCTAGCTGCTGAGCTTTTAGTGTGTGAATCAAACCTGAATCTGGCCATGTCTCCATGTTTCACAACTTGCCATGGTCTGTGTGGGATACAGCGAAACCAATAAGAAAAGAAAATAAAGGGAGGGGGGAGAGACAGGGACTGATATTTTAATGACATCCAAGCTCCTGGTCTGATTGTTTCAATGGGAATTCCTCCTATGTCTTTTCATGTGCTTTGTTAATGAGTCAATACATCTATCTTTTTTCATAAACAATTTTGAGGTTTACTTCTCTTGCTTTCAGTCAAATGGTCCTGTACTATATAGATATGTGCAAATACTAAATTTACATATAATTTCAAGGCATTCTTCAGAATCATTGAAACTCATCACGGAACCTGGAATTTGAACCAATGTCATTGAGTGATTATTCTGATTGTCTAGGTTTTTGTCTCTGCTAGATAATTTGTTTGCAGAATACAGGAAAGAACCAATGTTCTTCGTGTCTTTGAACTTCTCTCCAATCATAGATTGCTCCTTTTTATGTTTACCTTTGTCTATGATGCTTATCTTGAACTGATTCTTTGTTCATCCATGTGAGCACATATCCTTAGCTATGTTTCATACTAGAAATTGCAGTCTCTCAATGGATAGATAAAGAGTTAGGCATAAACACTGGGGTAAGGGAGGATAAAGTGTTGAGAGTAACACAACTTTTACTCTCTCAGAAAACAGAGAGCTGTATGACAATGGTTGCTTGCTCTTTTGGTCAATGTACAATCTATAGAAAAAACACCGCTTCGGTTAGTTGATGATATTTTGCATGCTGTTTCCATAAGAAGTAACCATTAGTTTATTTGCCAACCAAACTGTCTATAGCCTTCACTTATGTTTAGTTTTCAATGTGTCACCGAAAAGAAACCTGGCGCAGCATTTGCAATGTCTCAGGAAACTTTAGAAAAGACAAAGCCAAAATCTGACTGGTGAGAACTTCGTAAATTTCATCGATCTCATGGATCTGAGGCATGCCAAGGGAACAAGTGATGGAAAATATCTCTTTCATCGTAATTTGACACAGATTTACATACAGCATTAAAATAATCTCCTTTAATATACAAGAAACTATCTTTAATGCCTATTGTTATTTTAATAATTTGCTTGGGAGAGGAAACAGAAAAAGAGAATTTATTAACTATAAGGCAATTCAAGATAATTTGACCCTTCCTACACCCAGGTGAATGAGGAATTCTAAAGTTTTTCCATGTGCCTACATGTCTTATTTTCTTAGATTTCAATATTAAGCTTCTATAACCTAATACATAGTTACATTTCTTATGTATACATTTTCATTGTTAGAAATTTTTGATTGTAAATTGGGAGGAGGCAATTCAAGTTCTGTTAGCAACTGGAAATATTAACCCTGAAGTCAACTTTTTTTTTAAATAATTGAACTGAATGAACACCATTGGGTAATTCCATCATTGTTCCAGGACTCAGTTTTCTCATAATGGAAAAAAGAAGTTGAACAACATACTCTTCAAATTCCTTTTTAGCTCCAAAATATTATGAAGCAATGATTCAAGATATAAAATTAAAGCAGGACTGAATAATGATTCTGTCCAAGTTGTTTAGAAAGAACACATATCAGTTAATCTTCTTTCAAAAGTATAATTGCTGTAAGTGCTTTTATGTTTCTATTATTTTTTTAATGTAGATTCACAAAGTTGCTCTGACATAAATTTAGCAAGTGACCTTAAATTAATGGGATAAGCAGAACATTTGTGGAATCAAATTGGTAGCTGAGACAGTTCCTTTTTCTCAAAATCTTGTGCCTACTTATTTCTCTCTTTGTCTCCTTAAATTTTGACATAATTCATAGATTTATAAATACATGCACACATGTATATACGTATATGTATGGGTGTGTGACTGTAAGTTATAAAAATGTGCATATTGCCTTAACTAAAGAAAAGCCTTATGCTTCTATTGCTATTTTCCATGGGAGAGGCTTGAAAGGAGAATTACTCTGACTTAAATGGGGTCAACTATATTCAGTTAAACCCAACTCACTGGTTTGGCTTGGTTTTCTAATCCCTCTGGCCCATTTTCACATTTGATATAGCCCCGCAAAACATATTAAATTCTATCTATCTTAAAAGATTTTATATTTTCCTTCTTTATCTTGCCGGTATTTATATGTTAAAGATATCTTTAATCATGATGCACCTATGTCTTGACATTAGAATGCTGAAGATGATGCCAGTACTAGTGATGAACCCCTGTGGCTGTAAGCAAAAGTCCAATCAACAGTTCCCTAAATTGATGAAGACATAACTTTTCATGAAACAAGAAGTTTGGGGTCTGGTGTCCAGGCTTGAGAAGTACCTCAGTGATGACAGGAGGCACCTAGACTTCCTTTTTTTTTCTCTGTTATTCTTATCGGTGGCTTTCAACCTCAAAGGCATCATATCTAGATTCCCAGCAAGAAGGCACACGTTAAAAATGCCAAAGAGAGCATGGCAACTGAATACTTCTTAGTCTGTTTGGGCTGCTATAACAAATTATTATTATTTCCCACAGTTCTGGAGGCTGGAAGTCTGAGATCAGGGTGCCAGCAGGGTTGGGTTCTGGTTAGAGCCCTCTTTCAGGTTGTAGACTGCCAACTTCTGTTGTATTCTCCAATGGTGGAAAAAGGCTGTCTGGCCTCTTCTTATCTGGCACTGTTCCCATTCATGAGAGCTCCACTCACATGACCTAATTACTTCCCAAAGGCTCCACCTCCAAATACCATCACAGTGGGGATTAAATTTCAACATATGATCGTTGCAGGGACATAAACATTCATTCCTTACCAATGTTCTTTCTGCAAATATTTCCTGGAAATATTTCCTGGAAGCCCCACCAGGTGATTCTTGCATCTACTTGGCCAAAATTGTTTGTCATGGCCACCTCTAGCTGCAAGAGTGTTAGGAAGACAACCAATTTTACCTGGGTACATTCCCCACCCCCAACAAACTGA
Organism: Tapirus indicus; assembly: GCA_031878705.1. NCBI lineage: Eukaryota > Metazoa > Chordata > Mammalia > Perissodactyla > Tapiridae > Tapirus > Tapirus indicus. The sequence continues at coordinate 68,258,791 of CM062927.1, read as the reverse complement.
GGTTAATAAGAAAGACTGTGAGAATGGATATTGGGTAGGCAATTAGAAGCATATACCACAACACATTTTTCCAGTGCCAAGGTAATTAGAGTATCTTATTCTCAAAGAAGGATTCCAAATGCAAATTGGCTGGTCATGAGTTACTGAAAGGGCGGGTTCACTCACATTGATGATTAAGTTTTCATTTGTGGTTTAACTTTTCTTAATGGACATGATGATGCTCTTCTCCACTGCTTCTTATAGGCTGTGGGTCTTATGGTGAATAAAGAGGGCTGGATTTAGAAAAAGGTATGAAATATATATAATATGGAAACAGGCTTAATTATGTAAGCCTTTTTGAAACAGCTTACCACTTTGAGCTTTGTTTGTTTGCTTTCATGATGGTAGCGGTAGAGTTTGTAAACATTTTCCAAGATTTTGCCAGTGAGATTTGTATTTATCCTCACAACAGCTTGGTGACATATAAAGAGTTGTTATTAACCTTACCTTACAGATAAGGAAACTGATGTTCAGAGAGGTTAAGTGAATTGCCTAAGATGATAATCTTTATTGAACATATAAAAGTTGTAAAATTTCTAATGAATTAGTTTCAGAATTCCTTAAGGATTTAAGATTTTACTTGTAAAACTGAATAGAGTTTTCCCTGTTGTAACTGAATAGAGGGGACATGGTGACTGTCCAGACACATGAACAAAGATAGGAGTTACGCTTCAAGTGACATGGAGGATTGAGAGATATGCCATTACAAAATATGAACAAATAACCATTACTGAGGTCTGTTGTTCCTCAATATCTCGTGTCCTATTAAGAACAGCAAGTTGCTATGTGGATAAACTATAAATAGGTTAATAATGAATTCCAATAAAAGATTAAGATAAAATCTTCCTGTTGTTGAAAGCTTGATGGTTCAAGCTAGATCTCCATTCCTCTTTCCATTAATAACCCTTGTGATTGGGAACTAATAATAAAAAATCATTATAAGAAGCAAAAGAACCTTCACATTTTTTGAGACTTTATTATGAATCAGGATAGGAACCTAGCAAAGTCCTTATTCTTATTCTTCATGACAACTCTGCATAGTAAGCATTGCTATTCCAATTTTAGAATAAGGAGGCTGAGAATAGGGGGGTGAAGTCATTTGTCCAAGGCAGAATTGGGATTAGACTGCAAATCTATCGAAGGTAACCCTAACACTCTGAGCTCTTTATATTACACTTGGCAGCCTCCATATAATGCTAATTCTTTTCACTAATTTTCGGTTACATCATCATTATTTCTTCCGCCTAGGCTCCTCTTCTGTTTCAAATCTGAGTAAACTGCAACTTCTTGAACATGCTCTTGTAGGAGACTATCTGCTCTGAGTTGTCGCTCCTAAACACTTCTGTCTCTTTTTGCACAGTTTTATCCCTTTTTGTTTCACATCGTCTCTTCTTTATGAGCTACTTTCCAACTATCCATTGCTGGTATGAGAGAAATTAATTCTTCTGAGTTCATTTGCAGCACAGAGATGCTTGGCATTGCCCCTCCCCAACAGTTTGCTTACACTTATCACTTAATGCATTTTTTACAGAACTTTACGCTTATGCAAAACATCTGTTTAAGGCAGGGATCATTTAGTTGGAAAAAATAGAAATCACTCATCTAAGTTCAAGTTCATTAGGGTGAGTACATCTTTACTTTGAATTCAAGTAGAGAAGACAAATTTTAGCCAGCCTTATTACAAGCTTAATTGGAGGTAGAGAGGGAAAGTCAGGAGCCGAGACATACCTCTTGATGACTTCCTGGCCTCTTTTCTCTCCTCATCTCCCAGGATCTCTCTTCCTCTTCCCCTTTGTGATCAATTCTCTCTGCTAATGCACAGCTGAACAGGTTTGCTTGCCCAATTCTACATCAGAGATCCCCAACATATCCCCTTCAGACTATGTTCTCTGAATCTTGTCATTGAAATCCTTGGAATGTAGGAAATAAGAGGATGTTCTGTTTACCCCTGGATCGCTTTTCCCCTCCTAGTATAATCAGCTATGGTCACGGGGAGGATAGTGCAAATGGAGTCCCATTAGTGGGAGCTTTGAAAATAAATAATTTCAAAGCAAGGGTGTGGTTTTGGCAGGCACCCCAAAATTTAATCTGAACACGTAAACCAGAGTAGCAATAAGAGATAAAATGTCCTGCAAGGGAAGCAGGGCAGTACAGCTCATGCATATTCTTCATAAGAACAGGAGTTAACTCTCATATAGTACTTGCCATTCACCAGTGCTTTCCATATCACATTCCTCACGACAATCCTGTGAGGGAGATGTTGTAATTATTAGCATATTACAGGGAAGGAGGCTGAAGGAAATTGATTATTATCCTCATTTTACAGAGAAGGAAATTTTACATAGAAGGAAAGTGAAAGAAAGAAACTATTTAGAGAAAATAAATTATTTACCCAGACTGGCATGTAGAAAAACAGGGATTTGAACCTAGGCGATTTGGTCCCTTTACACCACATTGTCCACATTTTAAGGAAAGTCATTCTCTCTTACTAAAGTTGCTGCTTATTCTCTCCAGAAGAGTGAATCTTACCCTCTCTTACCTTCTGCTGACTCAGCTGTAGAATGGAAACAGGAAACTCGGATATGCCAGATAATAGGGCTTGTTGACATTATTCAGTCTTAAATCTTTCGCATTTGAGTGTTTGCTCTTTGTACATAGACCTTAAAATGTGGGGAAGTAAAATCAAGCAGAAAGACAGAAAGTCTTGTTAATAGCAAGCAAAATTTGTGAAACTATATTTTTAGAGAGCTGAGGTTGATGGTGACTGAAAGCCACTTGAGACTGATGGCTCTTTGGTGGTCTACATGATACACTTTGGTGGTTTCTCTCCTGTTACTCTTGGACAAATGTTCAAACCACTAGAACCACTTACGAAATTGGCACTTGTAATAGGAAAAGTCAGTTCCTTATCTTGGGAATCTTCTACCATGGGGAAGGATTATCTCAGAAAAAAGGCCTGAAAAGTCCACTGAAAAATCCAAAAGGGGAAAAAATAACCCCCAAACATTCTCTATTGCAGCATTGGACTCTTTAAGAGATTTCCATTTCAAGTGTAAAATGGTATAAAGTGGTACAATAGAGACTAACCACAAGGAGAAACAAGCCTCTCTCCTTTGCCTCTGCCTCTCTCTCTGTGTTTCAGAAAAATTACGATTTTCAAATTAACTACTGCATCTTTAGAACACCGATTCAGAATATCTTACCTTAGAATAACTTATAAAACTAAAAATTAAAATCTGAAATTTGTTATTGTCCTTTACCCTTTTTTGTTTAGAAAATATCTGATAGGAGCATATTTTTCTCATTAGAACTCTACTGACTGACTGTAGTTTATCATAATTAAATTTGGAATCACATAGTCATCAAGTTGATATAAAGAAATAATTTCACAGTTATGCACTCAGTATTTTGCTAAGGGCTGTATGATTCTTATTCGGTGCTTGAAAATCATAGGTTTTAGTTGAGGAAATGTAAAGTGATTCATATAAGTTATACCATGATTTTTCACAATGAAATCTCCATAATGCAAACTCAATAGGGTGCAGATATGTACCTTGATAATTAGATTTAAGAGTACTATGTTAAAAGAAAAACAAATATGTTTAAAAATGTTCAACCATTTATGTATTCACATTATAAGCTATTTCTTTTCTACTTTAAAATCTTTTCATTTTTAATTGTTAAAACCTAAAATTTTAGTTATACAAATGTACCTTTTAATTTTTTGAAGGTTATTCCTAGAGCATGATTCTGAATCATTTAACTGAACTTAGAAAAACAATATGCCTGTGCAAAACATTCAAAGACCACATATTTGAACTTTCTTGAACTATTTTATTTCTGGCACTATTCAGTTATCATTTTGTTCCTTTTACGAATGGAAACAATTTTTGTCAAGAGAGACACAATGTGTAAAGTGAATCTTTACAAATTTAATTACAGCAGGAAGATCTGGAGATATTGAGAAAATATGCAAAGACTTTCTTCAAAATTTAATTTTGCAAAGCTTTTCAAACAAGGGGAAACATTAGTTTTACCATCTTTTACTATTTAATATATACAGCAGGAAATAAGGTAAGATGAAAAATAGGAAGAGTATTATGAAACTCGACTTAGAGTATTATAAAAATTTGCATATAGTAATTACTTTGATTTAGCTTCTTTTGTAAATTCTGTATAGATTCTACTGGAAGCAAGGGAAACATTTAAAAAAGAAAAAGCACTTACCTACTCTCAGAATACATTTCAAAGAAATTTTAAAATCATATATATTTAAAACATACTTCTGGTAATGAAAATAAGTCATTTTATTTTAGAAAGTACAGACACATAAAAAAGTTTAAAATAGCTCTAGGTATTACAGTGCATATTATCTTTTTGTTTGCATATATAATACAATATTAGGGTAGATCAATACGCACATCCATTCATACATACGTATCCAGATATATAGATACATATATATGTTTACATATGTATACATGTTTGCATATATATAGATACACACATGTATCTTTTGCATTTTAATTAACATTATAAGGAAACATGTTTCTGTCTCTAAATTTTTTTTTTTTTTTTTTTTTTTTTGTGGGGAAGACCACAAAACACTGGCCCTGGGCTAACATCCGTGCCCATCTTCCTCTACTTTTATATAGGACGCCGCCACGGCATGGCTGACAGGCAGTGCGTCGGCGGGCGCCCGGGATCCGAACTCGCAAACCCCGGGCTGCCAAGCGCGGACTAAACCGCTGCGCCACCGGGCGGCCCCTCTAAGTATTTTTTGAGGAAAGAAGTATATTTACCACTAAATAGAAACCTTGGTGTTCAACTGCAATTTTCTGCAGTATGAATTTTGCTATTTCTGTTGCATTTTTCTTTCTAATTCTGATACTGTTATGGACTGTTTTGTAGCTTTTTACAATTTAATTTTTACCTATTTCTTTTTCTGTCTCCCTCCTTCTCAGAAAGCTAACTTAAAAATTTTATACTATCGTCTATTATCTGCTTTCATCTTTCTGTTTTTATTGTGGTTTCAACAGTACCATATACATATTCTTAATTTTACAAAGCATATTGCAGGTATTCCTAAAATTTGTTTCTATTTTGTTTATTTTTAAACATTATTTCAAGAAATAACTTCCTCTGCTTTCCTCCTATTATTTTGCAAAATCTTGTTTACTCATCTTTAAAATAGCAGGTTGATATATGTGCCCACAAATTTTCTTTGCTTTTATTCCTCATTGACCCTTGCTGTCACCTACTGAAAAACAGGAGGAACCCTGTTTCCTTGTTTTAACATCCAGTGATGCTGCTCATTCATGGTACTTTCCATTTCATGCCATTTTCCAGTTTCCACTGTAGCCTCATGGCCCATCCTTCGCCTAGGAATCTGAGAATTTTAGTGAGTTTTTTCCAGAATATTCCCTGCTTATTTTCCTTGACACTGTGCTATACTTTGAAGGATCAAAGTTAACATTAGCCATATATATCTTCTTTGTCTACAATTCCATAACACAGTTTATAGACTATGAATTGCTTTTAATTTTTGGTAGTTTAGAGCAGACTTACTAAATTTCCAGAGATTTTTGAAGAATTTTCCTTAATTTAATATTTCATCAATAATTTCAGTTCAGAGTTTTGGCAGGCTGAGGATTTAGACATCTTGCTGACTGTAGATTTCCTTGAATATTCTGCATCACAATGTTGATTGCAAGGTTGTCTGATGAATTTCATTAAATTTTGCATGTTAAATCTTTTAAATCTAATCATGGGCTCCTCAACTTCTGAATTATAAGTTTATGGGCGTTAGTCATTTAGCCACACCCCCCTTCCCTGTCTCCCCCCCACCCCCACACCATCTACTTTGTATACAATAGGTTCTCACAAAATGTGTTTGGCTAAATCCATTGAAATTCTGTACACTCCTTCCCATTACACCAACTATACAAACTATATGGTGGGCTCATATTGTTTTTGGTCCTATCTGCCACCTATTGTTGGCACAATGCAAATAGAAAAGGATGGAGACTGTGGCTAAATCTCTTGTGTCTGGATGAGTATATCCTAGATTTCTGTGTGTCATGGGTTTGCATAGGACTTTTTAAGTAGAGATTGAGGGAAGAGCCGTTGGAAATAAAAATATCTCAGAAACGCTGCTTTGACTCTTCAAAAATAATGTGGCTTTCAATAATAATTTTTACATCTATACTAGGGAATAAAAATGAGAAAGAGAGTTTACAGATTTTTTTTACAAAAGAAAATCAATGTTAAAGCATTTTATTATTTATTAGATATTTTATTAATATTCATAATGTTAAACATTTTCTTTTGAGAACAAGTATTATAGGTATCACTAAAGATGGGACAAATATTATTTAATTAAAACTTCAATCTAAGTAACGTATTTATGTTGTGATATTGTAACCACGAGCTCACTAGAGCCAGTTCGAACAGATCTCATATCTTGTCAACAGAGGGTTTAAGAACTGTCTTTCAGAAAATCTGTGAAGATACATAGCCAGAGCATGTACAGAAGAGGAAATCTTGACCTGAAATGACTGTGGAACCAAAGATTCTCCTCCCCATGGAACCAAAGGACTAGGACATGACCGGAACTTGAAAGTTGGACTCTCATCAGAAGCCAGGGGCCTGTCATCCAGGAAGATCCAGTGTTAAAGATCCCTTCCCCACTTTACCATAAATGTTTAGAATCTTACCATCAATGTTTAGAACCTTACCATAAATGCTTAAAGCGCACCAATCAAAACCAGTCCCACTAGCATTTCCGCATGCCAGCGTATTCTCTCTAATCTCTTAAATTTTGCCCCAAATCCTGAATTGGAGAGACAGATCTGAGGGCACATACCCCATCTCCTTGCAGATCAATCCCATGAAATAAAGCTACATTTCTTTTACCAAAGGCTGAAGCCATAATAAATTGGCCCATTATGAGCGTCCGGTGGCAAGTCCTTGCTCGGAAACAATATCATTTAGAAAAAAATACATTTAATATAGAAAAACTATATTTACCCCATCCTTATTAAAATCATCCTGGTATCTTTTAAAAATAACCTAAGATTTTAAAATAAATTTATAAACTATGTAATCTATATTTGTAGGAGTGAAAACTGTATCTGTGTATGTGTGCATAAAACCACAACAAATTCCAGCCTCCTTACGGTGTGGTGTAAGAGCTTTCGACTGTCCAAAGAAATAAAAAGTCTAAAAGCAAAAAAGTAATAAAAATGCAATTTAGTCTTTAATACTGGGCCCTTCAAAAGCAGTATTGGGAAGCTCTGATTCATATCCCTCAGTGACACTTCTACGAAACACAGTGTTTTCTCTCTTTTCCAACTTTTCCACATCTTGTAGTTGCTTGGGAGATTCTTATTTTATAGCTGCCTTAAATCATATCTTTTCACTCTATGTTTCCCCAAATCCTCAGTCTGAGTCTTCTCATTCCCAGATTTCTTCTCTTCTCCAGTTTCTGCATAACAAAAGCCTGAGAACTAGTGGGGCAAAAGCCTTAGGGGGCAGGATAAGAACTAGAGTTGAGAAGGAAAGTGCTCTCAGTGCCTATGGTGGGCAACATGCATGTGTGTTTCTGAGAAAGAGAGGCCTGCTCGCAGGAAGAGATTTTGGTGGGGGACACACTGGCATTAATAAATCCTTTCCCCATCTCATTCATATTCATGATCTATATCCCTATTATATTCACGTTTTTAGAACTTAGATGAAACTCTGATGAGAATTCTGATTAATACTGGGAATAGTAAAACGAACTTGTAAAGTTGACTCCTCACTAGGCACTTCATTTTATCCTCCTTTTTAGAAGATTTCCCGCGAGAAGTCTTTCTTGATGCTTTCCCTTAGTGAGTATAGCAGCAATTGTTTAATACCGCATTTAAAATTTAAGAATTTAATGTAATAACACTTTTTTCATAAAATGTAATGCTATGGGGGCTTAGGAAAACACATACATTGTAATTTAAATAACAAAAACCAAATTTAAATGATACACCCACAAACACACATATCTGTGTATATAAAATGTTTTTACATTAAAATTATTCTTTAAATTATGTTGAGGAGGAAAGTTGTCTGAAAATAGCAGGACTTCTATCACTCATTAGTCATATAAAAATGAACATTTCACACAGTGTGTTTAGTGTTAAATTGGGAAGACAGGGAAGGTGCTGGACCAAATGATCTCATGTTATGATATTGAAAATTCCATGGCAAAATTAATTTTAAAATCCATGTGGAGTTACTGATTGATTTACTTTAGATAGTCTTCCATAAAGAGGAAATAAATTTATAATTTGCTTATCACCTATAAAATATAGAATGCTAAAAAGCAGAGTCCATATGATATGGTTGTCACCTTTCTTCCTTTTGCTTCTATTTTAAAGATCTACAATTTTAAATGCTGAAAATATACATAAAACCTGTGATAAAAATAAATGCTACTATAATTTTTTCCTTCTACAATATCGTTACATGTGAACAAAAGGTCAGGAATAAGTACCTGGAAAACATATTGTCTTTCACTAAAACATGGGGAAATCCTATAAAGGTTCCAGCAAGTTGACCCCTTATAAAAGATAGGCAATATATAGAATTGTCTTCTGTAGCTTTTTATTACTTTTGTTCTCCTGGTTGTAGGTAAGAGTGGGAAATAAATAAACATGGATAGATAAAAATAATTACACAAAAGGGAAAAGTAGTAAATGTAGTATGTAAATGTGGTCATAGAACAGACTTGTATATAATTTATCTGGAAAAATTGTAAATTTATTTTTTATAATACAATTTTTCTATGGTGTCATTAGATATTATGTGAAACATAAAATGATTTATCATATGAAAATAAATAATATACTGATTCAAATAGAAATGTAAAATTAAAAGACCTAGTTTAAAATTTGAAAATTAGTTCCCTGAGAAGACACAATTTGCTTTTTGTACCATCCCCAACCTATAGTCTCTATTCACTGAATAGAAATTTCTCAATTTCAGCTAAATGTTTCAGAAGGCCCTGAGCTTAAAAAGAAAGGCACACACAGTTGAGAAAAAGTTTCTTATGACAAAATACTGACTGAGCATAGAGACTCAGGAGCCAGACTGCCTGGGTACAGGTCTTAGCTCGAATATTTAACTACTCCATGACCTGGGTCGGCTTATCAACCTATTTTCTGCACTTCAGGCTTCTAAGATCCAAAATATTTTTTTTTTTTTTTTTGTGGGGAAGACCAGCCCTGAGCTAACATCCGTCGCCAATCCTCCCCTTTTTGCTGAGGAAGACTGGCCCTGGGCTAACATCGTGCCCATCTTCCTCCACTTTATATGGGACGCCGCCACGGCATGGCTGGCAGGCAGTGCGTCGGCGGGCGCCCGTGATCCGAACTCGCGAACCCCGGGCTGCCAAGCGCGGACTAAACCGCTGCGCCACCGGGCGGCCCCCCAAAATATTTTTAATGCACTTAAAAAACCTAGAAAAGCAGTAGGTGGAGACATGTGCATGTGTGTGCACATGTATGGCTGTGATCAGTCTAATGCCTAGTTTACAAAAGAAAACACAAAATTACTCAGACTTCAGAAGAAGCAAAATCTACAATGTCTTAATTCAGTAGATATATATAAGAAAAATCTTGCATTAGATACCTTTTAATTAATTTTAAGGTCAAAATAGACCAAAAACCCATAGGAACTGTTACATATTCTCTCTCAAATTATATTTTACTTTTGTTAAAGAACTTGCTCTGATCCTTGTTAATTTATATGACATTATTTTTTAATGCTTGCCTAAAAGATCTTGGTGTATTGCACTTTTTAAAACCATATTCAATTGTTCTCTTTCCAAATATATGCATGAGCAGTTATTTTGGGGTTATCATTGGTAACTTAGGTCACTTTTTTACATCCTCATGTTGGCTTTTTCTTTTAATAATTAGAACAATGGATCCATATAGGCTTCCTTACTCATTTGTTTTTTAAAATTAATGATATTACAGTGCCTTACAAACCATGGTAAGCTTCATCAAATAATAAATACTAGCCTTCAAAATATGTATGTATGTATTATTATTATGTATTAGTATTATTATGTATTATTATTATTTTGCAATTAGATACCATCAAACATTGAGATATATGTTTAAGAAAATCTGAGATAGTTTTACAGATTTGATGAATCTGGCTCGTTTAACACAGAGAGACATGACACCTCTGTGGAAAATATTATTATATTGCCATTTTTTAGCTATCTAGATCAGCTGTACCACCAAATATTTTCTCGTAGTGTGTTATTTTCAGTTTGTGTAATGGTAATGTTTTGGCACTTCTATACACATTATACAATATATTAGTTAAACTTTGAAACAATTGAATAAAAATTTGTTATCTTTGAATACTTTAAATTTAAATAACAAAAATGTATCAGTCAGAGCCCCTGGAGGAAACAGAGGCACAATCAGGAATGATTCTGAAGAGAATTTAGATAAGGGATACTTTCCAGATGAGTGGCTGGGCTGGAGAATGGATGAGAGATATTGAGTATCCTAGGTTCTAGCCATAGTGGAAAGCTGAATGGGCAAGGGATAAGATGGTGTTATTGAGGTAAATAGTAACTGGAGCTATGGAAGGGTGGTGGCAAGCAAGGACTGTATTCTTACAGCCACTGCTAGAAAGAACCAAAGTTCCAAGTTCTGGAACAAATGGGGCAAAAATGGCTCACCTTTACTGAAATAAAAATATTTCATTCAGTTGTTTCTCTTAGCCTGCTTCCAGTACCCTCATTGACGACACCCCAACAGAAGCCAGGGGACAAGGGAACCCAGGTGGATGCAGTTCCTAGAGGTTAACCCCAGGGCACAAAGAAGGGCAAATGATGGGTCTGGGGTTCGGGGATGAGTGCAGAATAGAAATAACCAGCACAATAAATTTTTCAGAAAGTATAAGCATTATATCAAAATCAGTATTTCCAAAGCATTTAGATGTTGTGTAACTTAGCGTTAGCCACGTGATGATTTCAGTGGAATAACATCTAAACCACGAACCCACAATTATCCCAAATATGACTCCACTCATTAAGACCCCTTAAATTGGGTACAGTCAAGACATTTTGTTTTTCATTGTGTTTTAAGTTTTCCTAAGCAGCTTTCTTGGTAGCAAAGCATCTATAATAAATTAAGTAAATTAGACCCATTTAGTCAATTAGAACTCTGCCCTCATTGACCAAAATGAAAGCTGAAGAGTAGAGGATTATCCTTGCCTCATATGAAATAAGTAGGAGCAATTTGACTCATTAAGTGCATGATTGCCCACTCTATTGTCAATATAAAATTGTTTCTACTTGTAGTTTCTGCCAAACAGCATAGCTTTAGAAGAAAAGGTGGAACAAGGAGAACAAATTGAGTGTTTCTTCTGCAGAAGAAACAAAGCAAAGTGTGAGAGACTACTACCGACAAATCATATCAGCCCAGCAGTGGTCTTGGAATGCCTCTTTCTCATTGTCTTTCTTATAACAGGTTACTGGCTCTTCCTAGCTCCTTTACTACCCTGCTCTCTATTTCTTCTCCCTTATTTTCGATTTGACAATATGGAGTGCTGTATAATTAGGAAGTTTTCCCACGATGCTATTCATATGCTTAAAGGACATATTAGACCGGGAAATCATTGCTATGGAGCTGCTATTGATGCACTGTTAAGTCTAATTAAAAAAGCGAGACAAGAAAGTATTTAATTCCCTCAAAAATCCAAAATACAAATGTAAATTTGGAAATTTCTTCTGCGTACAACAGGCTGTTAAAATCAATTATAAGTCTAAATATAACAAGGTTAACTAAAGGTTTGGTAAATGAAGTAATGTGGTAAAATAAAGAGAACCTCAAGAGAGACTAATCTTAGATGACTGATATTCAAGACCATGCATTTTTGCCCTAACCCAGTTTCCTTTTTTTTCGTGTATTTCTATTTCACTTTGGTTATGGTTGTTTTAAACACATGGTTCACTGAGAGTGACCAATCTAAAGAGGTTGTTGCCTTTTAAAAGTAAATATACAACAATAACTTAAAGAGGACATTCAAAGCAGCCTTTTCATTTAAGAAGGAAAAATAAACCATGCTTCTACAGGAGGTGCAGGTAGGTAGTCTGATAATGCAATTCTCTTAACTCTTCAGACTTGGTGCAATCATCCTCAGGAAAGATATCCCAGTCCAACTTTAATGAATCACTAATAAAATCTTTACAATAAGCTAATCACAATGAACACGTGTGGTGTTATTAAGTGGGGAAGGTTACAGCAGGAAGGGGGTTGAGTATAACCCTTACTCTTCCATTGTTTACAGTATCCTGTGTCTTTCCAGAGGGCACCAAAGGATAACTGTATAGAAGCCAGAGGAAATCAGCCCCAGGGAGCCTTGTCTCTGTGAGATGCCGGCGTTGAGCTGAAGTTGAGACGAGTTTCAAGTTGCTAAACACCCCCATACAGCAGTAAAAAGATGTAAGATAGCGACACGCTTAGCTGCATCTTGTTAAAAGCTTCCTGCGGGTTGGCAGAATGAAATCTTTATTTAAAATACACAAACTATTGTCAAGGGAAAGATGGAAAAGAAGAGAACACAGTAAAAGGGCCAAAGGCTTTGCTTAACCTGCCAGAAGCAGCAGGGAGGGAGAAGTGGTCACACCGTCTTTGCAGCAACAACAGAAAAGATGACTAACGCCACCACATCAGCATCCATCTGCTCTTCCCATGGTTTCAAGATGCATTATTTCTTTTATTATTAATTACATGTGTTTTCAGAGGAGGGCAAATATATTATTACGAATAGCAAGAGAGGGAATCATTTCTGCTGCCACTTGGCATTAAATACAGTAGTGTACGTAATGAGTGATGATGATGGGAAACTTAGCAGCAGCCTTGAGCCCCAGCATCCCCCCCCCCCCCACCAATCGCTCCAACTCGCTCTTGGTAGTCAGAGGCTTTCTAACAGAAAGTTCATGTAAAACCATTATTGAACACTGACAGGAAGGAACTGAGACAGGAGTGAGTGGTGTGTATTTGTGCAGAGGGAGAAGGAGGGAGGGAGGGAAGGAGGAAGAGAGGGAGAGAGAATGAGTTAGTCATCATCTTGTACAGACACCACCATACGGGGGCAGGTGCTTTGCATTATTACAAAGATAGACACGCACATGCACACACACTTGCACACACGGCATAAGTCTTTTTGGTTTCTATCCTATCATTTCCAAGAACAGCTTTAAGTGATAATGACTGTGAACACGTGAACGTCTTGGATGGGTGAGCTCAGTGGGTTTAAGGAGGCAGGCAGGGGATGGATTCAGAAGAAGGGTCACTTCTGGAGAGCAAAAGGACATGGGAAGCACTAAAGCAGCCATGAAAAGAAAAAGGTGAAATGACCCCAGGGAAAATGTCATCTATACTGATTAAGCTTTATTTCTCTTTAGGAGAAAGTGACATTTCTGCTATTAGATCATGGACATATAAGAACGTAGAGAGCTCAGCGCTTTTTGTTTTCCTCCCCAGTGCTTTCAGCACCTTTGACCAGAGGGTAACTGGAAGACTCTCCGTTGCATTATTACAAACAGGATAGTTATTTTTTTTAAGCACCAGTGTAGTGACATTGCTCTCTCTTTGGCAAAGTGTGAGAGCACTGGTTGCCATAGCTGTATGCTCTGATGAGACATAAATGACAGTAAAGTGATAAAAGCTTTCTGCTAGATTGCTTCCATCCTGTCCACCTGCTTCCCCAGCTCCCGTCCCATTTTCTAGCTTTGCTCAAGGGGTCTCAGTTCCTCTTCCCCTGTTTCCCGAGTCTGTGAGACACCACCTCAGAGGCACTGGCCACTCTACCCTGGGGTACTAGGCAGGTGGGCAAGAAATCGCCCTCCAACGCCTATCCCTGTCCTCTCCTCAGTAGCGAGGCTGGTTTCCAGCAACTCTTTGACAGGTTTTCCCCTTCTCAACTACTACCTCGGCAGAGCCCTGTCTCTCCCTCAAGCCCAGCCAGGCTGCCAAGCACCCCATCTGAAAACTACATCCAGTATCTGAGATGCACAACACCCCCTGCAACACGCAGCCTCTGCTCCCCTTCCCTACTCCTCACTAAAGTGGGCTCTTCATAAGCATCGACTGCATTGCAAATTAAATCGCTGTCCCTTGCATTTTTAAACCCGCCACCCCTAACCCTTATCGCCAGCTTCCCTCCAAAAAAACCCCCTTAAATTAACCGAAAGCACGCAAACACCCGAAGAAGCGCGCCCGGCATTCACACCTGGACAAGTCCTCTGTGGTTTAGTGGTCGGGAATAGCCCGTGCCTGACATGTCCTCATGTCCCCGCGGGCACCGCTTTCCCCCGGAGCCCCCGGATCAGGCCAAGGCCTCCGGGGCGCGGGGTCAGCTAGCCCGCGCCGGGGCAGCTCGGGGGCGCGGCCCGGTCTCCCCTCCTCCCGCCCCAGCTTGTGCGCGCGTCCCGCCGCCGCCTCCCGGGCGGGCGCTCCGAGCATCCCGCGCCACGTCCTCCCCGCCCCGGCTCCCGCCCGCCGGAGCCGGCCCGCGCCGCTGGCAGCCATCAAGTGGCTCGTTAAGGAAATGCAGGTGAGTGCGCGCGGCGGAGCGGCCGCTGCCGGAGACGCGGGGTGTGTGCCTGTGTGTGCGAGCGGGAGGCAGAGCGGGAGCTGCCGGGGGAGGCTCGCCGCCTCTGCTCCCCGCCCCGCCGCGCCCGCAGCCGGCCGCTCGAGCGCTTGGGGCCGCGCCTCGCCTCCTCGTCGTCTCGCCGGCTTCTCCGCGGTCCGCTCCCCGGCCTCCCCCACCCGCGCTCCCCGCCCAGCCCGAGCCCTCGTGCTGCTCCTCCTCCTCCTCCTCCTCCTCAGCCTCCTCCCCTCGCGCCGCGCAGACAGGCAGCCTCGGCGGGGAGAGTGCAGGTACTTTGCCTTCAGAATAATTTGCAGGACCCAAGCAAGCTTTCGGAGCGCCCCGATTTTCTGCTGTCTTTGCCCCCTCCCTCCGGCCAAGAAGACCCCACTTTTGAAACAAACAGAACCCGAAGCATCCTACCAAAGCCCAAGCCCGACGGGCTGCTGTGCATGTGCTGTCCTTTCTTGCAGTTTATTCTGGGCCTGTGTGGAATAGAAAGACAATTCTTTCTGTGACTGGTAGGAGAGAAAAGAGAAGACTCCTCAGGGTTTCCAAGGAGGACCAGAGCGGCTGCTTTAGTAAGTAAACTGTGCTTCTGGATTTCTTGACTCTAAAGTGAGGCATCTGCTGCATGCTTTGCCCCCAAAGGCGTGGACAGGTTGTTCGTTTTACCGGGGCAGAAGTTGACTTATGTAACTTCAGTAGTTCCTAACTGAGAAGTGGTTTGTTAAGCCTTTTTTTTTTTTTTTTTTTGAGAAAGAGCTTGGAGAAGACTTCAGTCTGGGGATCGGATTTTTAAACGCTTATTGTTCAAGGGCTATTGGAAGCCTGGTTTGTGAAACGTTGGTTGGTTCGGTTACCTAGATAAAGCTTGAGAATTCTAACCCTACTGGTTCACTTCTGCTACCTCCCACCATAATCCACACCGACTCCCATCCTTCTCTAACTTCACTTGGTTGCCTGTTTTATCTTTAGTTCTGAAGAGAGCATGCAAAAAAATTGGGTCAAGGGAAAGTTAACAAAGATGGTTTGAAAGACTGGAAGAAAATCCTGGTCGGGTTTCTTCATACTTGTAGGTAGATGAGATGTGGAAGGAAATTCTGAAACTAGCCTAGTTTGGAGAATTTGGCTGAAATTAATTTGGAGAGGGAATGTGAAAAATGCTTCAGAGGGGGCAGGAGCTGAGGCTGTGACTTTGACACAGCAGGTTATAAACTGTGACAGGGGCTCAGCAGCCAGTGACAGGTTTAAGGTGTCTCCTAGGGCTGAATATCTCTGCATCAAAAACTTTTGCAGGCAGTATTCACTCGGGGCTAACATCACCATGTCAGTAGCTGCAGCATTTCTGTAAAAACAAGTAGGACACTCTTCCTCTCTCTGTGAAAGGGTTAATAGTATCTTTTAAAAAAAGATATATGGTCTAACATTTGCCAATATTTGGTAATATCTAAATAAAACCTTTATGTTATGTCAGGAAAAATATAGTTGAGTCAGTTTGTTTTGCACAAGAGGGAGAGAATCAATAACATTTCAGCATTTTTTTCCTTTATCACTGCCAAATGGACTCTGAATCTAATTCTTCTTACATTGTTAACATATACAGTAGATACAGTAGGAAATGCAGTTTAGATAAAACCGAGCTGATTTTTAACAAATTCAAAGTTCTCATACTGACTAGTGTAGAATAGTGATTCGAAAAAAGTTGGTCTGTTTTATCTTTAACTTTCAATTTTCTGATTCAGTATAAAACATGCTTTTCTAATCAAATCCCTTAAAGAGTTATAAACCAGATTGAAGATTAAAAACCACTTATCTCACAGATAATTTCTTTTCAACAAAACACCTTATTATCAAATAATACCTAAGGGCTGTCATATTTAATTGTTGATAATGGTAAAGTGAAAAGTTTTTACCTTTATATTTACTCAAATAAGTATATAAAAGCAGCTATATTCATTCAGCAATGATTTTAAAAATTTTAATAGTAAACTAATGTACAATGGCTTGAAAAAGGGAAAGACCTCTTAGAGTTGTTATGGTTATTCAATGTCGAAAGCTCTGAATATCTTGGGACATAAGTTTTTAGGCTAACGAAATAATGGTAGGACAGTTGATGAATTTGTTGACATGAAGTTATAGATGGAAGTCATTTGGGAAAGATATGTCATTGTTTCTTGTATATTACTTTATTTCCTATTCAAATGGGTTTCTGTAGAGGTTTTCTTACTGCTCTCAGCTGCCATTTCTGTAACTGGTTTAAAATGAATTTAAATAATTTAAAATGAAGACCTTGGTTGCAGATTTGAATTATAGCATATGACCTCTACACATTTGTGACCTCAAATATCTGAAAAGATATCTGATGTTTGAAAAACTAATTATTGAAAAATAAAAGATAAGATTGCACTGAAGTAGCCAAATTTAAGAGTGGGTCAAATATGTTATTACATATATTAATATAGGATACATTTTCCGCGGTAGAAAAGACATGACTGAATTGTTGATTCTGTTCGAATTTCTGAAAGCAAAGATTTACAGTTAATATGAAAACTAATCTGACACACATTCTGCCTCTGTTATAATTATGTCATAGTGCTAAGGAAGATAGCCTGAATTAAACCCATTTCTAGTAAAGCTTGCACATACTATATTTGATCACTGTCTCTATGAAATAATAGAGAAAAAGTCAAAGCTGGATGGGGTGATTAAATTGCCTTTTTTTTTTTTTTGCCACCAGCTTTCTGTGCAATATGGAGGTGGTTACAACTTTAAAGTTGAAGGAAGAAAGTTGCTAGTGTCAGCAGTAATGTGTTTCATTATGCAATTGTTCTTGTTATTCAGATCAGATAATGGCCCTATGAAATACATAAGCAGTCTGCAGGGAATGAATGATTAATTCCTCTAACGTGTGCTTACTAAAGGAGTTCTTACTAATAAAGTGCTGTATACCTGGCATTTGCTTACCATTGCAGTTGGTGAAAGCAAACATACTTTTCTTTTCCTTTAATATTAACATAGAATTTACAGATCTAGTCCTGTAACTATAGTAACTTAAAAATGATTTTGTAGACCACATGGTCTTACATTTTATGGAACCATTTGGATATGATTATTATTTACTTAGAACATTTAATTTAGAAGACAAAACATTGTTAATTAGATGTGATATTGAAAGGCTGAACTATTTTTAAAAATTATTTTGTTTTTCCCTTTATGGAATGACATTCTCTCTCCTGTGTATTACTAGTAGGGTGCAGATGAAACCTGCAAGTGCAAAGGACATTTTTCTTTAGTAATGTTAAGTGTAAGAGAAAAGTTAAAATATTGGTGGTTATAAAATAACTAGCTGAATACTCTTAAAATTTTAGGAATGGCTAATAGGTCACATGACAATTGTTGTGGTTAAATTGTTTTGCACTTAGAGAAGTGTCACTGGTGTAACTTTCAATATCTCAGCATCTCTAAGACTGGATTATGGGAGAAGGTGGGAAATGGACAGATTTTATATGGTAATTTGGGAACAGGTGACCTGAAATGCATGCTACACATTTTAAACTTACCTACCTAATATCTTCTTTTTTAGAAATTTCTGGTAACTGTGATTTCCAAAATTGCCTAATTGAATATATCTATTAATATGTCTTTGTCTGTCTCTCATATTTAATACAACAAATAACTTTATTTCAAGATTTCTCTGTCACTTGAAGAAAATACCTTAGTTTCGGTAATTCATTTTGGACTTACATTTAGACTGAATTTAATACATTTTAACAATGCAAAGTATATGATAATATATGTTTGATAATGCTAATTTAAAAGTTATAGTGAAATTTGATGAAAAGGATTTTGTATCCAGTTGAGTGCATTTGAGTTTGTTTATCTCCTTATATATTTAAATGCAAATTCTTTATGACTACTGTCAGTTGGCTGGGTTTTAATCAGGCTGTTCAAAAGCAGTTTGGCATCCATAAAGAATAAGTGAATTTCCATTGGTACAATCAAACAAAGTAGAAGTTAACTGTCCTTGGAATAATGGTTATACTTTTTCAAACTCTTTAAAAATGTGTTGAATGAAGAAGCAAATATGAACATTACCCACCAGGTGAACACTTTTGTAATTGTAGAATCAAAGGTTTTGAGTTTTTCCTCTCATCATTATAATTGGCTGTGTGACCCCAGGCAGGTAACCTGACTCTCTGTACCTGGGTTTTCTTCTCTGTCAAGTAGAAAAATTGGCCTACAATTTGAGATTATTTCGATTCCAAAATCTTATGAAACAAACTAATATAATTACCAGTAGCATTTAGCAAATTGTCAGATTACACTGTGGCAGTTTGAGAATCCATGTAGGAGTTGGGGCAGCCATCTTGTTTAAAGGAAGACTAAGGAAATTGTCCCAAAGCCACGTTGGCAGTGCCTGGACACTGTTGCTCTGTGGAGTGAATGTTTATTTGGAGGGGCTTTGGAGGAAGGGAATGGAGATTATGGAAGGAAGGGGGTAGATTAAATTTCCTTTAAAGCACCCTTTCCTCTTGCTACTGAAAGAATATTATATAGATAAATATTTTTGGATTTGTTACTCTATTCAGTACCAGAAGGATGTGAGAAGATAAAAATAAAAGGAATTGCTTACTTCTTTTGACTCCTTTTTCCTCCTCTAGTTTCTTTATTTATGCTATTTTACAATATCCTATTTAGATAAATATGTGCAATTTAAGTAAACTCCTTTTTTTTTTTTTTTGAGATACATGTTATAAACTGTCACAGCTAGAAGGAACCATAGAAAAATTTACTTCAGCGCCTGTATTTTAAAGAGGAGACTAAAGACTTCAAAGATTAAAAGTTATAAAGGTGATATGAGTTTCCCAAGTTCACAGAGAGATTTTACATCACAGAGCAGTGGTGTCTAAGATGCCACATTGGCATTTGACAATAATTCATACACTTGTTAGTAAATTATCAGTAACATAATTAAATTGATGATGTAGGTTACAATGTGTTTCATCTTAGGTTTTATAATGACAAAGTTCTAATCATGGAAAATGAACACAGAAAAAATACACACAATGTTAATTTTAAGTACTTGCTTTTCTTATAGAAACCCAAGACATTACTTCTAGATAGAATTCATGTGATATAATTGATGAAATGGGAAACTTTTTTTCCTCTAAGGAAATAAGTGTGCCCAATCCTTTCCTTTTGTAATGTAAATATTTGAGTTATAGCAAGTGGACCTATATCTCTATAAAGTGTTTTATATTTTAAATCATTGGAGCCTGGGAGATCATGCTATATTTAAAATTTTTTGACTTCTGAATGCAAGATATAGCCAATCAATTATAGAGTTTATTTGCTTTTCCTTTTGTGCATTTACATGTATACATGTGTGTTTGTGTTTAAACACATTTGTTCAAATGGAACTTAGTGAAAATTGTGTGCTTATAAATTTTTAAAGTGTGTGTACAATAATTGAATTGTCAAAATAACATATATTAAGGTATAATACATCAAATTGCTATCTGATTAGTCCTTAAGTCAAATGAAAGTTGAACAATACGCCATATTACCAACGTCTTGCCTCTAAGTCCATTATTTTCTAAATACCACATTATAATAATTAAATATTCTTAAGGTTGAGATGTATAGAATTGTAGAGAACATAATTGTTGTTCTTTCACATCTGTTATTATGGGCCTTACTTACATGGTTTAGTATATATACTTACATTAGTTGGTAAAAAGGGAAAGGAGCAAATTTATATTTGATTATGACATGGTAGGTTACTTAAAAGCAGCCATCTTTAATCTAAAATTAAATTTAACTGAGATGCCTTGTAAGATTCATTGCATATATGATACTATCTGATTTAGTTTGTAAGGGAACAATAAAAGTATTACACTTAAACACAGAATTAGTGAACTTTTGTAAAAATTACTTTTTAAGCATGAGTATATTTAAGTAATCAGCTAACAAATCTCTTAATGCATTCAATGTATTGGGATCAATGTGATTTATACTTTTAAAACACTATCCCAAGTTACATTTCTCAAATGTAGTTTGTATTAAAAAGGGGACCCCCCCCCCCAGGGGCCAGCCCAGTGGCGTAGCGGTTAAGTCCAGTCCCCGTGCTCTCTGCTTCGGCGGCCTGGGGTTCGCAGGTTCGGATCCTGGGCGTGGACCTATGCACCGCTTACCAAGCCATGCTGTGGCAGTGTCCCATATAAAGTACAGGAAGATGGGCATGGATGTTAGCCCAGGGCCAGTCTTCCTCACCAAAAAAAAAAAGAGGAGGATTGGCAGCAGATATTGTTAACTCAGGGCTAATCTTCCTCACCAAAAAAAAAAAAAAAAGCGGGGGGGGGACCCCTTTCAGCAGCTACATGAAGAGCGAACAAAGCCAGGCTAGCACTGTGTGCAAATACTCCTTTTCACTACTTACCCAATAAACACATATATTATGGGATTTATATCACAGCATATACTCCTGTTCCTTTGGTTAGATGATGGTCCTGGGTAGCTTAGGACAAAGGCCTGGAACACAGTTTCCTTTCAGTTCCAGGATAGTTTAATTTAGAATACAGAACCAGAAAAAAATAAGAGCACTAGAGTGCTTTCTGTTTTTAAACAAACTGGTCTAGGCCACTTGTGCAAGATGTTTGTTTAGGGAGAAGGAAAAATACTCATACAAGCTTGCATCCCTGGGATGTTGTCCCAATACAGTGACCTAAAATCTTTATGATCAAGATCAGAAACTCTACTTAGAGGTAGAATAAAGGATGGATGGGTTGGGGATATAGAAAGGAGAGACTTGTTAATCTCACCCTGCAGGCAATATTCTTTCACTTTTTATTCTTCCCACAAATGGGTTTCAAAATCAGAGGTGTGACTTTTCACCTTGGGGTAAATGGTCATCAGATTAACAGGGAATCTGGCTCAGACCTTCACTGTGCGGAGTCCCAGTGTTTGCCATTGCTACCATGCATCCATCTGGAATGAGGGGGGAAGTCAGTTTATCAGTTCGTGATCTGTATTAGTTCCTTTTTGATTTTGCCATGGAAATCAAGGAAAGGGCAGTAATTCAGGCACCATAGCCATATTATGCCCTACTCCTAGCAGTACACCCTCTTCTATTTCTCAATTTGTATATATTGTCAAGTCAGAATCTCTAGTCAGGATTATACAATATGTACCACATGGCAGCATAACCCATATAATATTTGGTCCCCAAATATTTATTGTCTTCTATATGTCAAGCAATGCTGAATAAAATACTTGTAAGCTAACAATATAAAACTACCCAAATTGTGACCATTATATATTCTTATGAAATATTTCCCCACTCTCAAAAAAATTTTTGATTCTGTAGGAAAAATAGAATCTCTTTAAAGAATCTCCTTTAAGTCACAGAAAAATTTCCAGGTACATACCTTCCTTTACCATTTCCCCCCTCTTATTCACTGTCATTCTGAGTCAGAGGCATCTCTTCTGGAAGTTGGGTGGAATCCTCGTTGCTTACTTAGCAGCTGCATGCTGTGCTGTATTCCACTGGAATTAGTTGACATCATTCATCATCTTCAAAGCTGGATTACTCCAATGTTAATTCTTCATGCGTCCCGCTCTCCCAAGTTCCAGAGAGGCAGTAAGGCATGAAAAGCGTGTATCCAAACCATCCCTATATGGACAAGATATAGAAAACACAAATAAATCTCCAGACCACTGTAGCAGTTTACAATCTGTGTAGCAAACCTCATATTTCCAAATTCATAGGATACAATGCAAATTATAGTCAAGGCTTGTGTTATTGTTTCAAATGTAACTAAAGCATCATGGGAGAAGTACATCGGTTTTCTCAGGAAAGAGAACAAACAGAGAAAAGAGGAAATTCTACCTGTACATTTTGATGTATGCGTTATTTTTATAAGAGGCCTTATAAGAAGTACTTTGGATCAAATAACGGAAAAGGAAGAATAAAGTGTAACTTAAATTTTTAGAAACTTACTTGGATTGTTAAATATCTTTGAAGTTAAAAAATTACCCTAAATTCACCTCTTGATTTCCCTAGAAGAAATAATGGAAACATTTCTGTCTTAATTTTAAAGAGTTTCCCTTTTTACCCCTCCTAAAAACCCTTATGAAAGATGCACTGCTGGTACACCTTGGCAGGAAGGTTTGAAAAACAGTGCCCAGATAAACATTGTTTTGCCCTCAAAGAAACTTGTATATTTTTAAATTTTAATGCTTGACCACGTGCATCACAAGTTAGGAAAAATATTTTCCCATAATTTGAGATTTCTTATAGCATTATATAACATACTCAATTAGTTCTTAATTAATATTTATTTGTGTTATTTCTTTCAGTGGACCATTGCTTGCAATTTTAGCATGCAAGGATGTCCGGTGGGTTCTCTTGTGAATGGATGTGTTCGTTCTGTGTCATATGTGCTATCCATTTATTTCCTCCAAGGAAACATATGTGGTTAGCTCTGTAAGACATGGCTTAGCCTCATCATTTATACCCGTGTGGTTGAAGGCAACAGGGCTTTCTTGCGGTAGAATTGTGTGCCCTCAAGGGTTGAATTCAGCACTTCAGTCTTCCATTTCCCTGCCCCTCAGGAAGGTATGCCTTCCTTTTTTTTTTAAGGAGTTTGAAGGCTTCCTGTTTTCCCATGCACCCCTTTCGTTGTGGAAACTTGCCAGGATTTAATAACATAAATTCCACACTTGCTAAGACACATTGATACTGTTTTTTCAAAGTAGGGCATCTTAAGAAACATTCTAATTGTCTCATATATAACAGTATATATATATATATATATATATATATATGTGTGTGTGTGTGTGTATGTATATATGTGTGCTGTTTTCAGAGAGAGAAATTTTAGGCAATATCCAAGAATGTTTTGGTGTGAAATCGTATCTAGGCTGAACCTGGAGATGAATCAGCTTAGCGGCTAGGTCAGAAGAGATCCTCTGGTTCCTACCAGGGCAGGCTTCTTTTCTCCCTTATTCAATAGGCCTGTCTTTTCCAGTTTCTGTTTCTACTGCCAAATTTCCCTCTTCTGCCCATTTTCTTTGACCTTAATGGCAACTTGGTGTTACAGACACACAGGGATGACTCTGTTGGCCATATGAAAATATAAAAGTGTATGTTAAGATTTTTAAATAGATTATACCATTATTTTTACTGTGCAATTCCCTTAGAGCTCAGTCATCCCTCTCATCAATATAACAATCCACGTTTCATAAATAGTCCATCACTTTTCATGGTGGCATTAAAAGAAGGAAGCAGTTTCTTTTCTTCAGCAGAGATAGCCTCAGGGACTTATTTTCTTCTTGGATTTATGGAATTTTTTTGTTCCATAGTACCTTCTCTTGAGTTCCGAAAAAAAATCTTCAGATAGAAGGTGATAATACTAGCTAACAGTTATTGACTCTTTAATATACGCCAGTCACCATTTTAAGTGCTTTACATACATTAACTCATTTGTCCCCACATCAGCCCTGTGAAGTTGGTACAATTACTATCTTTAATTTATAGATGAGGAAACTAAAGTACAAGGAAGCTAAGCAAACTTGCCCAAGGTAGCATACCACGTGAAGCGCCTACATGCTCTGCCTGCAGATCCCACGTTTTAAACCACTTTGCAATATTGACATTTTGGTACATAGATTTATTATATGTCTTCCCAGATGGTACAGCATTAGTATGTAAGAAGAATTCCACAATTGCATAGGTTCTGTACGTCAAAAGTGAAAAAGTGAGGAATCCCTTTTATGATACAGTTCATTTCAAATGAAGCAAACACAAGTCATTGTGAGTAAATGATAACATGCGTGAATAGAACATTGTCATAGTGTTGCTCAGGGGAACAAAGAAGTGGGGACAAAACACATCAGAGCAAACTGTCTCCAAATCTCTGTACCCAAAATTGAGTGGGTAAGCATGGCACAAATGCTTTTGAGCGCCTGCCTTTTCTTCCTTGGAAATTTTTAATCCGGTAGAAAGAGAACCTGGTATGCTCTCTGCTTTTCCCTGTGGTGCCCCTCCAAGCTCAGGGCCCTTCCCAGATGTAGATTGATCAAGATGGTTCCCATGAATCAGGCCTCCATAGCCTCTTGGCCACAGATTTTATGCGGCATCAGCTCTTTGCACATCTTCCTGCACTTGGTGAAGAGCCACGGTTGTTGAGAATCGACCACGATGTCTGAGTTGGTTTGCAGAACAGAGGTACATAGGCAGGGAAGATGTGCTCAGGATGTACCAGGGAGTGAAGTTCAGGGTCAAGAGGGGCCCATCTGCCAGTGAATATAATTCATAGCACTTTAATGCACATTTCCCATGATAATGAAATGGGATTATGGGCATAATTAATTGATGCAAAGTATAGTATAAGGGATGCTGATCATAAGCAGTAAAGAAATAAGCAAGAAGAGAAAAACCAAAAACGGGTCCTGTGAGTCATTTTAATGAAAATTATTTGTGCAAACGCTATTTATGCCTCATTGCTATGTAGTCTTGGTATTATTTACACCATTGCATCACATTAGATGAAATTTGTTGTAAACTTAATTTGGTTGCGATAGTAAACTGCTTTTATTTGCTTTTTGTTCCCCCTGGTATGTTGATCACTCTTCTCAAATTTCAGTATGACTGCTTACTTGAAATTTAAAAATAAATTGAGGGAATATGAGGTACAACATAAATTGTGATTTAATCTTTATAAGGCTGGGAAAGTTAAACTGTTACCTCTACATTAGCCAAATTAAAGAAAGGTTGAATAAAATAATCCTCAGTAAACGTTTATTTAGTTTCTAGTATATGAGAAATGCTCAGTTCATGTTGATGGATATCCGGTGCCCTAATTTTGAAAGGGCATGAGAAATATCTTGGGTCTTCTGTGAAATTCTCAGAAGTGCTGTGTGACGTTTTGAAAATTGAAAGAAAAAAAATACTAGGTTTGCTTTTTCTCAACTTATTGAATCAATATTTTTTATGTTTGTCAAGTTATAATTTTAATTAATACCGCAAGATGGCAAAGCACATATGAAAAATTACTTTTCCCCCATATTGGGAGGAATGCACAATCCTAAAAAAAGATAAAGTTGTTTTCCCATATTTCAAGAGGTTCAAATCTCTTCTTTTCAGGTGTGAAAGATACAGAAACACTTAGTGAACAGGGTAGTTGGATTATCTTTTCCTCCCTAAGGTCTTTCTTCCCTAAGTGGTTCTGATCACTTGCCAAGAAAATTCAGTGAATTTTCAGTTGTAAATGAGAATTGAGGAGTAGAAAATGTGCCAGACTGGGCAGTTTTATGATGCAAACTTCTCCACTGGAGACCTTTGTAGAATTGCTAAACTGTTCAACTGCTCCTCACAGGCTAGGTTTTGGCCTTCTGCCACTGAAAAACTTATAGGAGGACTAGTGGCCAAGAATGAAAAGAAAAGAAGTCCTGGACTGTTTAACACATTGGATATTATCTTTTAATTTCTTTTCTATTTACAAAGAAAGAAGACATAATCTTCAGGTCCAAAGTGTTTTTAAACAGGTAGTCCTAATTGTTCTTGAAATGTAATATATTTTTTATTTTTAATATAATTTGCATATACTAAATGAGTAATACAAGTTACCTTGGATTAGGTCTCTGCAGGCCAACAGATATAATAGGTCCAGGTAATTGGCTAAAATAAGCAAATTTTGCAACTTCAAGAGAATAAAGTTTTTCCTAAGTCTAGGTTGTCTTATCAGATTTGTGGCAGTACCCACCTTTGGCTCAAAAGGATCCTGCCCTAAAATGGTACCTATCAGTGCCCAAGTGCTGTCAGGTCCACCCTTTATTTTCTACCAAATCTTTCCCCATGGCTCTAACTTTACTTCAGAGTCTTACCAAATTGTCCTAGTCCCTTCAGGCTGCTATAACAAAAATGCCGTAGACTAGGTAGCTTCTAAACAACAGAAATTTATTTCTCACAGTTCTGGAGGCTGGGAAGTCCAAGATCAAGGTGCTGGCAGATTTGGTGTCTATGAGAGCCCATTTCTTGGTTCATAGATCACCTTTTTTTCACTGCTTCCTCACATGGTGGGAGGGGCCAGGGAGCTCTCTGCCCTCTCTTTATAAGGGCACTAATTCCATTCATGAAGGCTCCACCCTCATGACCTATCACCTCCTAAATGTCCCACTTCCTAATACCATCCCATGGGGGAATAGATTTCAACATATGAATTTTGGGAGGACACATTCGGTCCCTAGCACAGATCTTACCTGGGTGACTACTTCTTGTTTCCCATCCTTATCTCCTCTCTTCTTTTCTCTGCCACCAAAGGAATTTCTTTTTTTTTTTTTTTCAAAATGCAAATCTAATCATGCCTAAAACATTAAAAGATTCCTTATTGCAAGGAGTATAATGTTAAGGAAAAAAAATCTCTGTGTGACACTAAGGGACCTTCATTACTCAGGTTGCAAACTCTCTTTCATCTTTATTTCTTTCCTTCTCCCCCTCCCCACCCATGTATTCTATAATAAAGCCATATAAACACCTTGAAGTTTAAAACAGAGTAATTTAGGTAGTGTATGATGAAAATGATGATGAAGATTTATAATTGCATTTTCCTGTTGAAGAGGGAATTCCCTCAAACTTTGTGATATTATATGTATGTGTCCTTCAGACACTGATTTTGAATCTGGTTGCAGAGTATCATGATTATCCTTTCCAGCCAACAACATGTATCCAATAGAATGCCAACTTTTGAGGGACCTCTTTCTTTTTGTGGCTTTGCTCAAGATGAACCACCTACTATATTACTTCTGCACAACAAATTGATCAGGGTCTGTTGCTTCCCAGCAGCAGCTGGTACCTGCCGCGCAAAGTAATGATCTCGAGCAAAATTTTATGTTGTGTTTCCCCTGCCAACTCCAAGTGGTCAGCCTCCTTTGGCTTACCATCCTGGAACTGTGTGGGTTTCTTACTGTAGCCCAGCCCACATAGGCACAGGCTTTGCTGCTAGTAGCTTGGCTGAGCCCCAGGTCTTGGTTGCTGGAGATGCTACTGTAACATCTATTGAGTATGGCATGTATGTAGTCACTCTCATCAATCTTAAGAATTTGGGTGCACTCTCCAGGCTTGTGGCACACATTGTACCGGGCTTGTGGCACACAGTGTATAACATGACATCTGTCTTGAAGAAGATGTTGCAGATCAAAAAGGGAAATAGTATATGATGTGTTTTGTCAATGTAGCTTTGATACTAAGAACTCCAAAAAAACCTTGGTTGCATATTTAGATAACATGTGACCAGTTTTCTTTGAAATTACCACGTAGAAATTATTTTTAATGGAAATTTGTTTATATAATAGTTTGAAAAAAAATCATTGAGGATAAGTTAATCAATTTTGATTGCCTTAGGAAAGGTACCCCAGATTTTAAAGTAATGTATCATAAGATAAAGTCATATATAGTCACAGCTTCTGTCTCCGTATTTTTAATGACCTTTGAAAAGATTGCATGAACCCCTTCTTTAGATCACAAATCCAAAATAATGTGATGACTACAAAAATGTTGATAGTGTCCGTATTAAAATATTTCTGTGGTCTAAAGAACCTACGATATTGGGAGACCTGCTTCTTTGTATCAGTGACTAAAGCTGATAATTATTAAGTATGATCTGTTGGGAGATTGAAAGGACTCAGAAAGGTAAAAGCTTGTGGTAGAAGGGGAAAGAATCAAGATAGTCTGTTACTGGTGAAAACTTCACACAACTGAATGGGAAAAAGGCTTTTTATTGAAAATAGAGTAATCTTGAATTATTTCAATCTGTGTAAAATCTTGGAGTTGAGTTTTCTGATTAAGTAACTTAACAACCACGTGATCAGTGGAATAGTTTGGAAAATTGTAAAATATTCATGACCAAACTTTGAAAAAGTTGCAATATTTATTCTGGTACGGAGTTGTTCGTTTGTTTTTCTTTTCCCCTAGAATAACCAGTCTAAGAATTCTAGAGCCCATCCCCCACTTTTTGGGTCATATCAGGATTCCTTGTTGCTATAAAATCAAATAAATTTAAAGTCCTTGTTAACCCACATGCTACACACACACACACACAAATAAATAAATAAATCAGTAGCAAAGTAAGTAATTACAATTTAAATAGTCAGTATTTAATATTGTATAAGTTGGATTACTGACTAAGCTGCTGTAACCATGAGATCCCAAAACAAAGTATCTGAAATGAAATAGAGTTATTTTTCTCACTTAATGGTCCTGAGGTGAGTGGTCCAGCCTGGTGGGATGACACTGTTTCACAAGGGCATTCATATGGACCCAGGTTTTTCCATTTTGTTGCTCAGTTATCACCTAGCGAATGGTCCTCATTTGCATGTCGAATTTAGATCATAAAAAATAGGAAGTTAAGGGAAACAGCTTTGCTTTATGGGAATTTTCATTCCAATCCTATTGAACCTAGTCACCTGGCTGCATAGGAAGCTGGGAAATGTAGTGCATAGCTGAGTAGTCATGCACTAAAATTTGGGAGTTGCTGCTATTAAAGGAGGAAGAGAAAATAGATATTAAATGAATTAGTATTCTCCACTTTACCCATGACTTCTCATCTTGTCAAAAATTGGGGATAGCTTACATTATCTCCCTTCTTCTCTTTATATCCTGCACTGTTCTCCTTTACTCTCTGAATCTAGAATAGATAGTTTAGATGTTTTGTCATCTATACTGTGGTTTGGATTACCAAAAAAAACATCTGGTGCAAAACATTTAATTTCTCTAATAAGGAAGAATAGCCTCCATGACGTTCAGTGCCAAATTCTGATATATAATTAGTTTTTCAGAAGTAAGAGTGAAATGAGAACTCGGGTAACTAAACCCACAGTCCAGACTTCTGTGCAATAAAAAGTGTGACTAGACTTTTGTATAATTTTGATTTATTTTCTACAGAGAATTACCTAAAAAAGTAACATTTTAAAGAAGGTTGCTAAAATGTTGCTGCCATTTCTTTACCTTCATCTTCCTTCCATGCTAGTGAATCTATCTGTGCCGTGTGGGGGAGTTCCAAGCAGAAATGGGCAGTCTTATGTACCTTAAATTATGATAGTGGATAAATTCCTTTTTCTGAAGACATTTGTACTTTAAGCTAGGAAATTCAAAATGCATAATACCTATGATGAAACTGAATACAGTGTCTAAGATGAAATCAAAGAATGACTTAATACGAACATAGAATTGGTACTTAATAGTTATAATCTATGTCTCTTCAGGTTTTGTAAAATTTTCTGAGTTTGGAAAACTGTACCTCCATCTGTGCTTGCTGCTCATTCCATCCATAGTGCAGTTGTCTGGTAAGACTGTCACAGTTTCTGGTGAATCCTGCTGGTAGATTTCATGAGGGCAGCAAATGCCTATAGCTTGCATCACACCTGTCCATCAGGAATGCATTAGCCTCATGCTTTCCTGGAGAAGAACTGTTATGAAGTTGTCACAATAAAATGAAAGTTTATAGCAGGCCTACCTGGAAAGACCCAATATTCAATGAAAGTCACGTTATGTTCTTAATATACACTGTAGAGTTACTTGTGAGAAAGTATAAAGTGCTTATTGCTGACATTCTACCTGTAAATAATGCAAGAGTAAACACTTTAATAATTTCAATTAATTCTGAAGTGTAGCTTTAATTTTTCTAATTACAGCCAATATTCCTAAATCTGAGACTTCTGGTGGAAGTTAATGAAATCTTTGCTTACCATTGCAGTTACATTTTAAAACTTGGTGTTGAAGTGCAGGATGCTTTAATTAAAAATATTTTCTGGTCTAAAATGAGCTGTTTTAATTCTTTAAAAAAGTTTCAAGTCATGCATTATTTCAAAATGGATATTAAATGAATCAAACTGCATTTTTCGATTTCTGTTGATTTGCTATTTCAATGTTAATAAAATTCCAGTTTTTCTTCATGGAGTCAAATTAATTCAGTAAATTCATTTGAACAATGAAATCCTGAGAGTGCTCACAATATATTTATTACAAAGCATAGTTTGTTATAAATTTGTCTTGGATAGACAAAATCAAATTACTATAGGCTATAAATAAACTATTTAACGTGTATTTGCATATGCTAAACAATTTTAGTGGACAATCTTGGTACCAAATAACATATTTTGAGGAGAAATTTTTTGCAAGCCCTTTTTTGTTCTTACTGTCTGAACTATTGGTAACAAAGCATGTTTTTTCAAGCAATCCTTAGTGTCTCATTTGATATGTAGAATAACAAAAAATAAACCAAAGACTATGATGTGCCCTAGAGAAATCCCCTTAATAACCATCACACAAAGATAGTTTTAAAAGGTTTTTAGCCTTTTTTGGAGCAGCCCTTTTAGAAACAGCTGTAAAGTTTTCATGTTTGATTTGATTTACTTGGCAAAAGTTACATATACTACCTAATACTTTGTGTTTATTACTAGTTGGATATCTCGTGTTATACTGATGTTTGTGAAATGTAACCAAGTGTTATTCTAATATTAAATACAAGTACTCGGAACAACTGTAAGACTTGTAACTTACAGGTTAGCCGCTTCTCACATATATAAATTATATTTTCCCTAACAAAGTAAATTTCTTTTCTTTAACTTCTATTCTGGACTACCCGATTCTCACTTTTCGCATTCTACCAGCTCTTCAAGGTGTTTACCGTTACACCCAATTTGGAGTCATAGATAAACTTAACCAATGCTCTGCTTAATAAAAATAATTAATGTACAGAGGGGCCGGCCCGGTGGCGCAGCGGTTTAGTCCGCGCTTGACAGCCCGGGGTTTGCTGGTTCGGAACCCCGGGTGCCCGCCGACGCACTGCCTGTCAGCCATGCCGTGGCGGCGTCCCATATAAAGTGGAGGAAGATGGGCACGGATGTTAGCCCAGGGCCAGTCTTCCTCAGCAAAAAGAGGAGGATTAGCAATGGATGTTAGCTCAGGGCTGGTCTTCCTCACCAAAAAAAAAAAAAAAAAAAAAAAATTAATGTACATATTAAATTATGCAACCCCATAAGAAATAGTCTATAGGCATTTAAATATGCCTGCTTATTCTTTGTTTCCTTTTGTTTTATACTGCTTTTAAGAATTGATCATTGTTTATAACCACACAAAAATATTATTTTAGAAAAAATTTATCTTAATAATTGCTAGACTACATGGGCTTAATCTAGTGCCTGTGTATGACAGGGACTCAGTAAATGTGAGTAAATTAACTAACATACATATAAACACACACATGTGTGTGACATATGTTACGTATAAACATAATTAAGTGCATTGGGAAATTTTAACTTTTTCTTTTTTCTGTGTTCAATATACATTCTATAACAAAATAAGTGATAAATTTGATTACAAAATAAGCAGTTCACTATTTTTAAATATAGTGCTTAGTAGTAATATTGATGAGGAACATGGGCTTTAGAAATAGTCAAACTCAGATCAGTTCTAGCTCTACTAATTACAAGATTCTTGATCTTCAGCCAGTTCCTAAAGTCAGCAAACTTCAGTTTTCTTATCTTTAAAACAGATAATCCTATTATCTAGGGTATCTTCATGTGTTTTTGTCTGATTAAGACAGAAAGCAAATGTAGGTATAAATGTGTATGTGTATATTTGTACGTATGTGACTGTGATTATGGAGGATTAGAAGAAGATGATTTGAAGGAAAAATAGCTTTAGTTACTTTTTAAAACTATACTACAAATCACATGCATAAAGGGGTGGAGGTAATAACAATATCTGGTCCTTTCTCTTTTAGATTGTATAGTCCTTAATATACACTGGCTAATGCATATGCACTTTTTCCTCTTATTGCAGGACATCATCATATTATGTTCTTAATTTTTAAAGTCTTAAGTTTATTATGAAAAACTTACTCTGGTATATTAGCTTTTCTTCCAATAAAGTAACTATAGCTTATAGAAAAAGTATTTTAAAATGCACTTTAAGGTGGTTTTTGGAAAACAGCTAATGGAGATCACTGACACATACATAATTCTAATTTTAATTTATTATAGAAATATATAATAACATCCATGAATCAAATTAAAAAGTTCCCAGAACTATTAAATCATGTGGGCAGATTGTATTGAGGCATAGATATGACTCTGAAGCTACACAGCTGAGTGAGCCAGAAAGCAAACCCAATTGCCTATGGAAGATCAGCTTATTTGGTGCGCCAACTGGGAAAGAAACATGTCTTTCTTAAAAGCCCCAGTTATGTTTGCTTCACTTTGAAGAAATTTAAAGCCAAGATTGCTTACTGAATTGTCACTGATTTTTCCAACTTATTTGGAAGTAATTATTGGTTATTTGAGGGAAAATTTGTGTAAAGCTATTCAATTAGTTGTAAATTGCCTCGTTATCTTTTATAGTTCATCTATGTTTTTGTTTTTAATTTACTGTTCACCATTAATTTTCTTTAATTAGCAATTATCATTAGAAAAAAACTTCTTTAGATCAGCTGCCTAGATAATTAATCCAGTCCTATGGATTTCTGTAGAGACAATAATATGTTAATGGATGCTTTGATTTGACCTAAGCCTCATTTTTCACTCTGAAAATGGTACCTGTACAGAGTTAGACAAGAACCACACAATATAAGCAAATTGGTGATTTTAAATTCTGAGGTTAACATATGGTCTAATTATCTACTATAAAAAGTTACCATTTGAATAATTAAGTCAACCTGTCATTGAGCTTTTGGGGGGAAAAAAAGTCTCCTGAGTGGTTTTTTTTTTTTTCACTCTTTGACAACATGAAAGTAAAATTTCATATCACTTGGAACCTCTTTAAAGTGCAAATGATTCCATAAAGAAGTGGCATTTTCATTTAATTTGATACTGTGACAAAGACGGGCTCAGAAATGTATATCCATACTTCAGAGCAAGGATACCAAATATTTTATCCTCAGCTGCCCTTACCACACACCTTTGAACTCGCAGACATCTTGTGATACCTCATTAGACAGAATAATTGTGGCAAGGGTGTGACCTTGTACCTCTGAGGCAGTCTCCCATTCGATGGATGGTGTGAGTGACTAAGTGGGTCAGTCCCAGAAGATTGTAAGCCATTCATTCTCATTAGGCGGCCAGCAACAAAACTCCAACAACATACCAGGTTGTTTGAGAAATGCAGTGATTTATTGAAGACATTTTTCTATCTGACTCTCTTAAGGCAATCAGCAGTTCAAAGAACATAAATTAACTGAAAATTCGGGTCTAAATAGCATCACTTTATTTTTGCTATATTAAGCTCCTTGCTTTCATTTGGACTGATTTGATATTAATCAGTGATCCTAATTTTATAGGTGCTTTACCCTTTTGAGTTCAGTTAAATGAAGATTGAAATATAAAAAGGTGTTTCTGGTGTCACTACTCAATAAGTAATATCCAGTTGAATTGTACTCAAGACATGTGCAATTTAATTTCACCTTTATTTATTTTTAAGGGAAATAGAGAACACTAGCTTTCTCAAAACTAAAGGGAATTACAGTAAAGGAAATTATATAATCTGCTTGTTTAGGCTTATTTTACACAATTGATGGCAACTAATATAAACCGTTCAAAATAAGTAGGACTAATAGAAGCACATCTCAAAAGGGACTTTAATTTTTCTTTTTGGGAAGAAACAGCAAAAATCTAAGTACTTCCTGTTTTAATGATGATGTGATTTTGCTATGTGCTGAATATATGTTTTTAAGAACAAAGGAGAAGGCTGTAACGGCAATGAGAGATAAATGACCTGAATTTTTCTTTTTAAAAGCATCTTCCTGGGGTAGAGGAAAGATTTTCAAATTTTAGATTTCTTATTTTCTGTCTCAGCAATGGGAAAAGAACCTCATAGTTTTTCAAGGTTACACATGGATTTAGATTTTTTTTCATAGAAATGCATATTTTGCTTCAAGTTTTCCCTTCATTTGAAAATAGTTCATTAAAATCTCTTTGGCTCAAGTTCCAAAATATTGTCTGTCTGCCAAAATTCTTAGAGAATTCCCAATCTCTTTGTCTTAATATAAAGGGTGTCATATATATTGAAACAGAATTATTTGTGCTGTATCCTTGGAGAAATGTAGACGTACTTGGAACAAGAACACAGTTCTGAAGCCACTTGGTGACGTCTAGATCCCTCTGTTTTTGTTAGTCAAGGTTTAACTAAACTGTAAGTATAAAATAAGGTCATATTTTCAATAATATCCAATTAATGGTGACTTTGAGCTCCCATTTTTTTAACTGTAGGAATTTGGGGCCTTAAACTATGGCCATTCCAATGTTCTAGTTATGTCTTCATGGGCAGTCACTCTTACATGTGCTCTAGAACCTTATTACTCCTATTATAGTTTGTGGACCAGCAGCATGTGTATCACATGGGAGCTTGTTCAAAATGCAGACTCTCAGGCCCCACCCTTAGCCTTTTAAATTATCATCTTTATTTAACCAGATCCTCAGGTGATTCCTATTAGAGATGTGCTGCTTTAGAATTCAGCTCCATGCTTTTCTGATTTGGTTCGCTTGTCAAAGTGCCATGGCATTTTATATTCTGCCAGAGGACATACTGAGTCATTGCTTGGTCACTTATAACTGACATGTCTGTTACCTGTAGATGGGGTCACAACTCTGTCCTTATGAGATGCTTGTAATGTTTCATCCTTTAACACTTTCTCCCAACCACTAAGCAATCCTCTTCCCAACCCCCCCTTAACTTCACAAAAGGAGAAACCATGCTATAATTTTAAACACCCTTTTCTCAGGGTTTGGGGATAATGACAGGTAAGTATACATAAAGAGTAACTTACAATTGACTGCTTGATTTTGTTTCTTTTAGTCCACAGGCTCAGACTTGTCGCCAGGGGCTTTGTAGGACACTCCTCACTTAGCTCACAGCTCCTCGCCTGAAGACCCCTTTCCATAAGTATTGGACCTATGTTTTTGAGGAGTTCAGACTAACTCCTAGGAAGTTTTGGCAGAATAAGTTTCTAACTCACTTCAGTCTAAGACTCACCACTAGAGTTCCCATGTTTTGATCTAGGTTAGACCTTGCATTATCTGTTGCTGCACAACAAATTAGTCTAATACTCAGTGCTTTAAATAACTAACATTCATATGTAAGAGTTTCTGGGGTCAGGACTCTGGAAGTGACTCAGCAGGGTGGTTCTGGCTCGGATGCTCTCACAAGTCTACAATCAAAGAGTCACGGATGGACATGGAGGGAGTGCAGTCGCCTCAGGCCTGACCTGTCTAAGCTGGAGGCTTCAGTTCCTTGTCATGTGGGCTCACTAGTGCTGCTCACCACATAGCAGGAGAGAGAGAGTGAGAGAGGGAGAGAGCTAAGGAAAGAAATGGCAGCATAGCTGCCTTTTATGACCTAGTCTCCTAGTCACAGGCTATCACTTCTGCCTCACTGCATGCAGTAGAATTCAGTCACTAAGGGCAGCCCACACACAACAGGTGGGAATTATAAAGATGTGAATACCAAGAGGCTGGGATCCTTGGGGCTGTCTTGGAGGCTGCCTCCCACAGTCTTTTCCTTGGGATGATTGTAAGAAGTCCTTCTTTCAAGGAGTGACTTTGTTTTCTGCTCTCAATAAGGCAATGTCACCATATTGTGCAATAAATAAGACTACATCTACATTAGTGAGCAAGTCTCCTTTGCACTATTTTAAATAATCTTTCACAGTAGGTGACAACTCTCTTTGAGTCCTTTCTGAAGCCTTTCCATCTTGGCTCCTCATCTCCTGCAAATAACTCTCAAACTACAAGACTAAATGAACAGATCCATAAGATCATCCATACTCATCAAAACACACAATAGTATAAGCATCGTATCATTTACATACATACAAAATAAATTATATTTCTTCCCTTAAACTTGTTCTCCACTCCCAACAACACGACCCCATACAGAGGCACACACACCCGCAGATAAGGTAATTCACATCGTATCGGGCATTCAGTTTTCAGTATAAAATATCTGCATCCGGGTTGATAGTGACTATGTAGTTCTCCACTAGAAATAATGGGTGGGTTGTTGCTTTACATTTGTGAAACTAAAGAGAGATTTTGAATGGGCTGCTTGGACAATGGAAAAGCCTGCTTCGAATGTGAATTTGATAGAGGGCGAATAAGTGTGTTACA
This sequence comes from Tapirus indicus, assembly GCA_031878705.1. Taxonomy (NCBI): domain Eukaryota; kingdom Metazoa; phylum Chordata; class Mammalia; order Perissodactyla; family Tapiridae; genus Tapirus; species Tapirus indicus. The sequence continues at coordinate 68,221,936 of CM062927.1, read as the reverse complement.
GTGTATTCATACAATGGAGTACTATACAGCAATAGAAAAGAACACACCACTGATGCACTCCAGAATGCGAGTGAATCTCAAAACAATGTATGCTTCCTGAAAGAAGCCAGAGACAAAGATTAGATACAATATGTTTTTGTTTATATGAAGTTCCAAAACAGACTATACCAATTTATAGTGTTAGAATCAGATCAGTGATTGCCTACGAGAGGGGAAGATGTGGAAGATTGACTGCAAAAGGGCATTTGGTAAATTTTGTATAATGAATATTTTCTATGTCTTGGGATAGAAATTACATGAGTATATATTTGACAAATTAAACTGTTCACTTAAAATCGGTGCATTTAATTGTAGGTAAGTTATACCTCAAGAAAGTTGATTCTAAAAATGTAAAAAAAAATGAATGTGCCAGTCTACTTCTTGTGGACAAAAGGATTTGCAAAAGTTACATGACGTTTTCCAACTTCAACCTACTATTACAAAATTCTGTGGGCTGAGTTTCAGCCTGAGTTCTCTGATTCATATGATTTTTCTTAAAGCATTAAATTAGAGTCTTGGTGATTATCACACTATATTAGTGGAACATACCTCAAAAATTTAATTTCGAAAGTATGATGTGGATTTTTTTTTTTTTTGCTCTTGATGCAGGTGTCAAACTTAGATAGTTAGTCTTGATTTATTTTTTTTTAATTTTTAATTTATTTTTGTACTTCTTTCATTAACTTGAGTTTCTATAGGCCTCATTATCCAGTAGTTACAAATGGAGTCATGTTAACAGTGATAACATAAACTTAATTTTTTATTGAAATTTTCTAGTTTATATGTGTTTTTTGTTAGGGCTTGGGAAAAATGCTGAGGAGTCCCAGACATATATTTCACAAGTGTTCAAACACGAATTCAATCAGATGACAAATCAGCTATGACGTGGCTTCTGGTAATGCTTTCCTCTTTTCCTGATTCTAAGCTTTCTGCTGGGTAATACAATGTCCATCTGACATCCCGTGGAGGCCACTGATCCATCAGGTTCTGCCATCTCCTGTCAGGAATTTGCTGGGCCCAGGGTTTCCATTCCTATCTCCTAGTTGAAACACTGGAAGGCTCTAGCTGTTACCATGGGAATTCACCGCCAAGCTAGAGGAGAATGTCTTCTCCCTGGCCCCCCTTTAATTTTTCTGGCACGCTTTTCTGTAAGATCGCTGCTTATGCTCTAAGTCCTTAGTCATTTTATTGAAACCCTTCCTTCAGTTTTACTTACAAGCTCCCTTGCAACTCTTCTTTGTTCTCTAGGACTCACAAGTGAACCTGAACCCTGGGTAATTTGAGTGTTTGGTTCCACACTTCACTGGTAATTTCCTTTCTTCTCCTGGGACTAAAATTTTTTATTATGTCAAGTTCAGGGCTTAGGCTATGTTCTATTTCAAGAATATTCTCTGTTCTTTTTTTGTGTGTGTGTGAGGAAGACCAGCCCTGAGTTAACATCTGTTGCCAATCCTCCTCTTTTTGCTGAGGAAGACTGGCCCTGGGCTAACACCCGTGCCCATCTTCCTCCACTTTATATGGGATGCTGCCACGGCATGGCTGACAAGCAGCTCTTCAGCCGGCTCCTGGGATCGAACCCGCGAACCCCGGGCTGCCAAAGCGCGGACAAAACCGCTGCGCAACTGGGCAGCCCCTCTCTGTTCTTCTTGATAACAAAATTTCTCCAGATCTATTTGACTTGTTTATCAGACCCACACAGACATTTCTGAATCCTTGTTTAGGTTCATGTGAGGATTCCTACTATGCTTTCTGACACTCGATTAGATATGATTCCTACTTTACCTAGAGTTAAAGGCCTGAGTCCTGATAACAATCCTGTAAGTGAGACAAATGTATGAGACTCTTTTGGATCCAGGCCTGGTAAGTCATTGAGCAAATCTCTACTCAGTTTCTCCATCTGCAAAATGAGAGAGTTCTACTTCATTAATTTATTCAGTAAGATCTCTTTTCTTTAAAAGGCTTATGTTTTAGTGGGAGAAATAGACAATATATAAATTTTAAAATATATTTGTTACCTATTAAGTGCTAAGAAGAAAAAAATAAAGCAATGAAGGAGGTATAGACAGTGGTGAATCAGGGTGTAAAATTTTAAATAGGGGACCAGAGAGCCTTTCACTGAAAAGAAGGCATTTGAGTAAAAAGCTTATGGAACAGATAGATTTTTAAGTGCCTTCCAGATCCTTCTTTAGGAGACATCAAATGTGATAATTTCTCACATGGAAATATCCTTAGCAATTCCTTGTTCAATAGCAAATTTTTAGTAATAAGCAGTGTTCCTTTAGTGAGTGTGTGCATTATAATTTTGAATACTCGATCTTTAAAGTCCATGGTGCTCTTCCAGCATCAATTTTACAATATCAGTTCTAATTCTATGGCTGGGACATTTATCCAGATAATTGAGATTAAAACCTATTTTTTGGTTTAATTGTTTGGAAAATCATCATGTGTTTGTACACCAAGCCACATGACCCCTTATTTAATGGCCCCTTATAGGCCGTTGGCATAGTTACTTAATAGCATTTGTAAGATCACCACCAGGAGGAGAATCCCCACTTCCAAAATCCTTGTTTCTGTCATGAGCACTGTTTTAGTCACTTACTTTGTATTGCCTTAGAAGAATCAAGAGATTTTGGAGTCAGAAAACTTTTGATTTGAATCTTGGCTCCTAAATTTAATGGCTGGCCAGGTGCTGACAAACATCTCAATTTGAGTTACTGCAACTATAAAATTGAGACCACTTAATAATTTGTTGTTGAGCGTCTGTTTTGAGTGGGGCACTGTGTAAGGTACTGAGGTAAACTGGTGTCTATAAAAAAGTCACTGTCATGAAACTAATACTTGCCTGCCTCAGAGACCAGTTATCTCATTCTGTTTCTAAAACACTTATTATATAGCCCTTTGTAACGTACAAAGCATCATCTCCTGTGACCTATTAGATACTTGGTACAATAGTATTAGATTTATTTTTTGTGGGGACAACCCTTATATATGAGCTATATTTCCATCTATTAAACTAAGAATACAAATTTTTTGTCAGCAAGATCTGCTTTCATTCAGTTTTTGGTTCTATCCCCTCTGTTCAGCTTTCCCTGAGCTCTTTCCCCTTAGCTTGCCTTTTTTCCCTTCATCTGTGTTTATAGAGCATTTATATCTACACCTGAGCTCTCTGGTCCGCTCACTAGACTGTGTGAAAGGCAGAGACCAGATTTTCAGTTTTGCATCTTGAGGGGCTCGTTCAGTACCGAGAACAGGGTGTTTGTGAATGTGGTTCTTAAGTGGGGAGATGTACGTTAGCATGGTCTCCTCTGGTGACAATCTGTGTGCTCTTGGCCATTTGGTTTCTCCAGGCCTCGAGTTCTTGTTTGGAAAGAATCTATGTAAATATGGCGTGCCTATCAAAGGGTTGTTGTGAGGGCTAAATGCAATAATCTGGATCAGGTTTTTTTTTTTGTTGTTTTTTTGTTTTTTGCTGGGAAAGATTCACTCTGAGATAACATCTGTTGCCAATCTTCATCTCTCTTTTTCTTTTTCTCCCCAAAGCCCCAGTACATAGTTGTATATTCTAGTTGTATGTCCTTCTAGTTCTTCTATGTGAGCTGCTGCCACAGCATTGCTACTGACAGACGAGTGGTGTGGTTCCACGCCCGGGAACCGAACCCGGGCTGCAGAAGTGGAGCGCACTGAGCTTTAACCGCTAGGCCATCAGGGCTGGCTCTAGGATCAAGCATTTTTTTTTTTTTTTGGTGAGGAAGACCAGCCCTGAGCTAACATCCATTGCTAATCCTCCTCTTTTTGCTGAGGAAGACTGGCCCTGGGCTAACATCCGTGCCCATCTTCCTCCACTTTATATGGGACGCCGCCACGGCATGGCTGACAGGCAGTGCGTCGGCGGGCGCCCGGGATCCGAACCAGCGAACCCCGGGCTGCCAAGCGCGGACTAAACCGCTGCGCCACCGGGCCGGCCCTGGATCAGGCATTTTTAACAAAGTCTACCACCCCATAAGCCTTCCCCAAATGTTAGCATCTCCTTTTCTTCCGTCTCCTCCTTATAATAATTATTATTATTATTATCACATGTTCATGTTTAGGAAGAAGATGCTGTTTGGATTGATTTGAAAATGCTATATATACCATAGATACTCATTAATTCACGTCAAAAATGTTTGTTGAGCCTCTACTATGTCCATAGCACTAGAATATATGTTATATGAATACTGGCGCGTGAATACAGGTTTCTCCAGATACAATTTAATGGAGAACATTTCAGTGTTTCCCACTCAGGGAAAAATCATCCTAAGGGAGGCAGGCCTGCAGATGCCTGAGTGGCTCCATAGCTGAATGTAGACCTTTGCTGTCAGCTGCTCTGACATGTTTGTGCGTTATCTGTCACGGTGCTTCTCTTCATGCTTCCCGCCTTCAACACTTTATTGATTTAATAACACCTCAAGTGATTTGTTATTAGTGGTAAGTATCACCTCAAAATTTTAACAGTGATTCTATTTATCAGACGTTACATTTCTAGGATCTTGATGGTGAAATAGCCTGTTTTTAATGTCTACTTTAAATTTCGTAGAGAAATATAGTCAAGATATTTTCATTTAAATGCAAAAGATGAGTGAGAGAGTGTTGATTTAACATTTTATAGGGTTGAAAAACAAAGAAAAATCTTTGTAAACTGGGAGTAGTTATTGATTTGAAAGTTTCATTATATTGACAAAAAAGCATTGGTTATAAAATTTGTGTGTTTGTGTGTGTGCACACACACGCATAAATTTTTGAAGAATCATTGCGTGATTGACAGTGCCTTGCTCTTTTCTAGGTATTAAGTAAGAGGAAATAAGGCATTCTCTGCATTTTAGTCACTGCTGCTTTTTAGTTTTCAAGAAAATTTTATGCCCACAAGCAAACCTGATGAAAGACATAATAAGAATGTAGTTCATGCTTTTTAGACTCTTACTATCACTGTGCTTTGTTTCCCTTATGACTAACTGCAGAAGATTTATTCTCACAAGCTACTTTAGCTAGAATTGCCATGCCATTTTTATGCTTCTTTTTTAAAAAGTGCTTTTTGACATCTTTTCTGAATATTTTCATTCTCATGAATGTTCTTTTCTATGTCACTTTTTATTGAACCGAATATAGCAGTTTGAGGTTGGCATGATACCAGTCTATATTTAGCATTCTTTCTTGTAAAACACCTCTCCCTGTCTTTGTGAAGTCTACAAAGATGTAAGGTTCACATTTCTTTCTTCACATTATGCTCATAGTTCATGCCATTTAATCCTAGATAAAAATAATTGTGTGTCCTTATTGAATCTCTCTACTATATCTTTCATTGCAAATTGCAAAGAGACATTTGTCTAATAATCAAAACCAGGAATCTCAGAAAAACTTTTGATTATTTAAATCTTTTATAATTTATTTTTAGGTAAATTTCTTTACTGCATTGTGTTTTGAAAAGCACATCTTACTTGTACAGCTTCAGACAAATATCTCATGTTAGATATGAATCTTCTCATACAACATTTTTAGTTATAGTTTTGTACTCACACTGTATTACTTTCCATTTATCAACATTAAATTTCACGTTCTCCCTGCTAACCTAGTTACATCACTGAATAGAATTCATTTACATATGACTTTTTCATGCATTTTGTTTTAGTTTGAAATAGGCTGCTTCTTATCTAACCTGTTAAAAATATCAAAAATGGAAAAGTCAGCTATTATCCTCACAAGTCTCCAGTATTTTGATAGGGGCCCCTTTCCCTACACATGTGTGTGTGTGTTTTATCTGTTAATCTAATGCTCTTTTGATAGGACTCATAGAAGTTAGAGACACTTTAAATTTCTTCCAATTTTTTTTTTCTAAAAGAACAAAGCAACATATATAACATCTCAGTTTTTTAGGTTCAGTATATATCTTGCTGAAGTAGTTACCATGGTGTGATGTGAGATTTCTCCACCAAATTTCCAGCCCTGAAATTCTTTAGGGTTTAAAGTATTCACTTTCTAAAAGATTTCTGGAGAAACATAAATATTTTTTCCCAGGTTGGATAATATGTTCATCTTTTGACTTCTAAAGGTGAATTTATTTAATCAGATAAGTTATCATCTCCTAGCCAGATAAGTTTGGATGAGAGTTAGAAAAGTGTGTGAAAGGTACAGAGTATGAGGTACTATCTAAAGATGGGCTTTGATTAAGGGGAGAATTGCACAAGTAGTGATGAATGGGAGAAGGAGAAGGAACACTAAAAGTAATAGTAATTATTATTATAAGCTTATCTCACAGTTTATTTTAGGTAGTCAAAATTATAAAACATGATTCAAAGGAAGATTAACTTAGTTTCCAATTTTAGATCATTGTCAGTTATTTATTTTCTGAAAGCTCAAATTTGTTAAGTTATGTATCGTGCTGTTTTGGGCCTAAGAGTAGTTTGAATGATGCTGTCAAAGGTCCAGCTGTAATGTGAATGTTTCTTTGGCAATGGGGTCAAATTTTTACTTCAAAAATAGTCCAAGAGACTTCCCCATATTAAACAACTAGAGGTGGATACTTCTTATTGCTCATTCATATATGTATTCATTGGACAAACCTCTACTGCAACCAACTCTATGTCAAGTCTTTGAACAAATGAACAGAATCTGGTCCTTGCTCTCAGCGGATTATCTTTACCCGTGTATGTCATTTGTTGGGATGCATATAGTTTGCTCTCTATGTTAAGAGAGACTTATAACGATTTAGTGTTCACAAAATGGAAAGAGTATTTGTATAAATATTTATACTCATTCGGGACTCAATTAAATTCATGCTGGACCAGAGGTTTGAGGAATGAGGTCTTGATGAATGATGAGCTATAGTTCTTAGTTTAAGCTTATGATTTTTATTTCTTGTATACTGAGACTTGTGGTTTGAATCATAGACCTACCAGAAAACATAATTGAGCAGAATATTGGGGGTATATAAACATTCCGTTTTGCTTGATGAGCTTGGGCCAGTGTTATAATACATAAATCACTCAACATGCTTATTGGTAACTTGGTTGAAGTCGTTAGCATATTGATTGTACTTGTAAACTTTTATAAAATCTCTTATAAACTCCCTACCATAACTGCCAAGCCCATGGACGCCACCAGCCCCTCAGTCCTTTTGCAATCTCCCAGTCTTTATCTCTCACTCTGTACTCCTCTGATTCTGTAGCCCATTTTTTTGGTCACTTTCTTGGTGATAGCCTGCATACCATCATTTTCATCACTTTTTTATACTGACCACTCCCAGGCTTTATTGCTCATGAGCTATACTTGCCCAGCTAGACTTAATCATAGATTAATCCAATATTAGTTCAGGCTTTTTTCTCTGTCAAAAACATTTCTCTCCTTAGCCTCCCTCCACCCCAACTTATTTCACGTCTATCATTTCCTTACCTGTTACCTAAAATATTACTTCCTGTTAAGTAAACCATTTCTATCACTGCAAACTAGGTCAGGTCATCCCACTATTGAGTTTCACAGTAGCTTTGAATTACTTCTTAACAGTATTTATCCCAAGTACAATTGTTTCTGTAACTCTTCTTTTGAATAATGTTATTAATTCTTCTAGACTATGTTTTGTTTTTTTTTTTTTGTCAGAAAGCCTGTGTCTGTCTTGTTTACACAGTTATCCAGAGCAAAGGGAGCATTCACTAAATGTGTATTAAATGGATCAATACATATTACATCTGCTCTAAAATGGAAATAATCAAGAACATATGAGTAGTAATACCAGAGATGTAGTAGAGGAAACTTCTAAGGTCTCTTCAAATTTTGAGTCTGTGCTTTTTGTAGATGAAAATGAAAGAACAATTACTTTATCTACGTAATATGGGTAAAGTAGAAAAAATAAGCTAATAGAATATATATGTAAGTAGTGTGAATTTGAGAAGAATTGTAGCATTAATTCTAAACTGATATGAGTATAACATCAATTTCACATTTTATTTAAACCTTATGTTTTGGAGTGGAACCAAATACCGACAGCGTAGGCAGGGCTAAAAGAGAAAGGGAAAATCAGAGGAAAGAGGTACGAAAAATTCAAGTCCAGGTGTAGAAATTGACCTTCATTGATGAAAAATGGATAATGGTTCTTGCTGCTTATTGTTGACCAGCAGTTTTGCCCAGATGCCCATTAATCCAGGGGCATCCTGAGCATATTATGACCCTAATATGTGGCTACGTCCCGCATGATACAGCCTACTTTCTGTGAGGAATAAAGGGCAAGTCTTCCAAGAAGCACTTGACCAAATCTCTAGAAAAAACTTTAATTTGCACTTCTGCCAGAAGGCTACTGTACTTTCTCAAACATTTTCAACTCCATAATTGAGGCACCCTTGAGTGGAAGGAATTTGAAATCCCAGGTTCTTGGTTTGAAGTTTTTATTTGTGGTATGTTAGAGGATTCCACTTCCTTATCAATGCTATAGCTTGATAGTCTTATCTTGTGAGAAATATTGTTAATAATAATAATAATATAAGAACCTGTATTTTAAAGTATCTGTCTATGGGAAACTTAATACGTTGAATTTTTAAAAATTTCATTTCCTTTCTATTTAATACCTTGATGTCCCTCAGAAATGACTTAAACTGCTGAGACTAAACTGAGGGATAGTGAAATAAAAAAGGTGATTTACCCAATTAACACAGCAAGTGAATTGTCTCACTCCAGCATGTGGTGGGTAATTGTACACAAAATACACAAATCCTGCTAAGTGCACTGGCATTAATTTGATTCCTGGTTACTAACCCTGAGGAAAGCTTCATAGTCCTAAATTAGCTGAAATTACGAATACTTCTGCTTTGTCACTCTTTGACTATTACCTCAAGGACTCTTTGACAGGAGTTGCTTCTTTTACTGCCCCTGCCGTGACATTCATCATAATGTTAAAAGAGAAGGTTTAAGTTGTTTGGTTAAGTCTTTGAATAAATAGACCAGCAGTCTATAAACTTGTCAATCTCCTTTCAGGAGCAGAGTGTTTATAAGACAAATATCTTGTCTTACATTTAATTTAATATATTATTGTATATAATATATATAATTCATAAATAATCTTTATATAATGTACATATTTATAATATATGTAATATACCTCATATGTGAAATAAATAATATATATATAAAATCTTTCTTCAGAATTTGGAATATAATTAAAATCCACAGATTCATTTTAAGATTGACACAGCTCTTCTGAGACTTAATATTGTTTCTCATTTGTTGAGCAAATATTTCTACAGTGCTTTATATGCACCAGATACTATTCTAAGTACTTTATAAATATTAACTATTAATCTTCATAATAGTCCTGTTGGGTAAGGATGATTTCTAACTTCATTATAGTAAAGAGGAAATTGAAGGACAGAGATAGCATATAACTTGCATAAATTTATACGTCTGGGAAGTGAAAGAACTAAGATGGGAACCCATGCAGCCTGGCACCTGTCTGCACCCTTGGCTTCTGTGTTTTGCTGCCTCTTATTGAAAGAGCAATTGCTATGGACTGAATGTTTGTAACCCCCAAAACTCATAGGTTAAAGTCCTGATGTGAGGATGTTTGGAGGTGGGGTCCTTGGGAGGTAATTAGGTCATGAGGGCAGAGCCCCCTTGATGGGGTTAGTGTCTGTATTAGAAGAGGAAGAGAGCTAGCCCACTCTTTCTCTCTGCCATGTGGGGTCCAGTGGGAAGATGGCCATCTGTAAACCAGGAAGAGGGCCAACCCTGTTGGCACCCTGATCTCTGAATTCCAGCCTCCAGAACTGTGAGAAATAAGTGTTTGTTGTTTAAGCACCAAGCCTTTGATATTCTGTTATAGCAGCTCAAAATGACAGTGGCAGCAATATTTCTCTGACAATCATTTCCTATATTTGAGGAAGATCAAGAACTATTTGGTTTTCGTTAGACATGCATGTCTATGCTATAGTGAGAGCTATGTGTGTGTGTCTAGTGATACTTTAAATGTAGCAGATAAAATAATATTATGGAAAGGAACTTGATTTAAGGATCAGATACTCCTGGGTATGTGTCCAGATACACTACTCACGTGATATAGTGCAACTCATTTTATCTCCTTGAGACCTAATTTCTTCCTCTGTGGGATAGGTATTATAATTCATAACTTTCAGGTATTATAGGTATTATAGTTCATGATTTTTTAGTATAGTCAATTACTAGCAATACTACTAATGTGATTACAATTATTACTAGCAGTTCTACGTCACCTTAGAGTACCAAAGTTCTGACAGAATTTCTATTCAATCCTATAATCATAAAATAACTGAAGTGATATATCAGCAAAATTTTGTGCCTTAAATATACAAGAAAATAAGAAATAAGTAAAGCAAAGGAAGCAAGAAAATTTAAGAGAATCAAAAAATGCTTTAAGCTATAATTGTATTCATAGCATATTAACACAGAGATTAACATTTTATTTTAAAGGGCGGATATATTGATACAGTTTTATACACTGTTGATTGAAATAAAAATACATTATCAAGACACAATGTACTGTTTTATTTCAAAAATGACATATATCAACACTATTTCTACATTCTAGCTAAGGTATATTGAAAAGTTTATAGTGACATCAATGTTATCTCATTGACCGGTTGTTTAACCTTATATAAGCTGGAGATTTTGCTAGAATGTGTTATTGGTACTGTATGGAAGAGTTAGGCTAGGTTCTCCTGAGTTTAATATAAGACACAAGTAAAGTAATTCATTGTTATTATTTATGCTTAATTAAGCTAGAACAACAAAGAGTTAAACCTCTGATTCCAGTTTTCATTGATTTCAAATTTGAACCGAAAACTAGTATGAATGGAAATGACAATGCTGTATTCTGTTAACTGATTCACAATATACATTTGGGCATATAGTAATCTCAGTTAATTATTTGCTTCCATGGGGGAAGAAATGAAGTTCTGAATTCCCAGTTATTGATCAGTCTCATTTCTTTGTAAAAATACAAATGACTCATATAGCAGCAAAATGAGGACAAGGTAAATAACAATTCCTATTGGGCTTCTTCTGGTTTTGAAACAGTATATTCATGGGTATCATTCCTATCTCTGGAAGTCTACATTTTTACATAAAAGAAGTGAAAAACTTGTAAGAACCCCTAAAATAAAATAAACACACACTGAAACTAATTATAACTACTTGGCTATAACATAAAATTTTCTAAGTGTGAATATGCACTGGTTCTCTAACTGTGGTAAAATAATATGCATTATGGTATCTTCCTAAACCCAAATTATTGTCATCTGGTTACATAATTGTCTTTAGATTAGAAGCTTCAAAAGGTGCTCAAGAAATATGCATCGAAATACCTTGAAACTGAAGTGGAATATTTAGTTTAACTCACTTCTGGTCCTATAGTGTAAACATGAATTATACTCTTTGAAGAGTAGATTTTTTTTTTTCACTGTAAGGACCTCAAATTATTTTAGTGATGATATAGCTATCCTACATGTATAAATTTGCTTGTTTTAATCAATAAAATATCTTAAGATCTGTACTGATTTCCAATTTATAGATTAAGTACTTAACCATCTAGTCTGGCAAATCATATTTGATCAGTGTATTAGTTTCCTATTGCTTCTCTAACACACTATTAAAAACTTAGTGACATAAAACAACTCACATTCATTATCTTTACATTTCTGGAGGTTGTAAATCCAATTTGAGGCTCACTAAGTGAAAATCGAGATGTCGGCAGGGCTGCATTCCTTCTGGAGGTTCTGCGGGGAATCAGTTTCCTTGCCTTTTCCACCTTCTAGAGGTTACCTGTATTCCTAGGCTTGTGACTCCCGTCCATCTTCAAAGCCAGCAACTGAGTCACTCTTAACTCTGCTTCCACCATCATCTTTATCTGGCTCTGATTCTCCTGACTAGCTCTTTAACTTAAAAGGACTCTTTTGATTACATTGGGCCCATGAAATAATTCATGATAACATCCCCATCTCAAGATCTTTGGCTTAATTACATCTGCAAAGTCCTTTAGCTATATGAAGTAACATATTCAAAGATTCCAGAATAGGACATGGACAACTTTGGGGGTGTGAAGAGGGGGCATTATTTTTTCTATCACAGTGCATACAATAGACATTTTTAGGTAAGTGTGGAAAGGTAGCTACCTAGACCAGACCCATTCCTTTGTTGGAAAACTATCCCTCTAGCCACAGTGAGGTACTCCTCTATTCCTCTTATTTCCATGTGCTACCATAGTCCAAATATTTCTTAAGCACACACGACACATGCGTACACCATTACAGTCACCACCATAACCATCATAATACAGGGAAGGTTATCACATTCAAGCTGAGCAACGAAATTGTTTCTTTAGAAAATTTGTAGACTCGGGATTAAGGATGCTCATGGGCATCTTCTATGGCTTGAACAGAAATGTGATAAGAAAACCAGTGAAATGTGTACTAATAAGAAAGACATGTGTGCCTCTCTGCTTGCAGAAAAAAAGTTGAAGCAGATGTAGGAAGATGAGGAGAGAAAGGACCCCCACCTGGCCATTAAGAAACACAAAGAGTAGCCTGAATTATTCATGGCTTTCCAGTTCATGTTTTCAATTCCTGTGAGGCTGTCTTTACATCCTGCCCTTGAGTTTTATGATAAACCAATAGTGTGATGGAACCAGCTTTTGGGAGCCAAATGTGTGCATATCTTCCCAACTCTGCTTTCAATGGCATCATGTTCATAAGTTGAAATTGACAATGATGAGAGTATTTACACCATGGAAATTGGCAAATGCTGTGAATGTGGGGTGGAGAGCCACTTGTTAAATACTTAGCAGCACACAAGTGGACATAACCCTAGATCCTTCAGTCAGTTTCTTTCCCTTTGCATAAATTAGTTAAATGAGTTTCTTTACTTGAAATGCAAAGTGCTTTAACCAAAATAAGGGTGATTGATATAGGACATTTATACCCTTGGTCTGCTCCTTACTAGAACAGATGTGTACTTTCCTATAGATATTTTTGTTTTTGTTTTTGTCTTTATGTAGTAAATTACCGTATTTTGGAGCAGACAGGCAAAAGGACAACCAGCTGAAGTAAAAGAAACAATAAATCTGTCTCTTATTCATTAGGATTAGCAATTAATTCTATTTAGGAATGCTGGAAGAGGTGAGTAATTCCAAGATGAGGTGACTGTTCAGCAGAGCCTTGTAGAATGGGTAGCATATTTGTAATTGTTACCACTTCGAGGGACTAATATAAACCTAAGCATAGATGGAAGAAAATGCAGAGTGTGAGTGGCTGATTAAAAGAAATTGTTCCTTGGTAGGCATGTTTTTACTTATTCAGAATAAATTAATTTCTGTTTCTTAATATCAAACATTAAAAATGAAAGATCAACCTCAAATGTTTTCTACTCCAAATTACCATGTGGCCTTTGTTGGCACAACTTGTAAATAAAAATGTTAAATAAACTGATGAATACAAGGCAGAAATGTAACATGACCCCATCAAGATCTGTCGGAGATTTTAAAAGCCAAATCTGGTCATTAATGCCACTGGCTCAGAAGGTTGCCTTCAATCTGTAATTTTATTCTTCATTTACTATGGTTGATTATAGCTCAGCAGTGATAACAGAGAATAATGAAGGGATCATAATTAGTTGGTAATTATAAATTCTGTCTGGTTATATTGACTAAACACAGGACACATTAGTTTCTAAAACTAAACTAAACATTTGGAAGGCTTGTTTGATAGGGGCTGGATGTCCTTAGAAATGGATGTCCTTATTCAACAATGAAGACATGATTTTCTTTATTTTTTTCAATAAAAGTTACCCTAGTATGCACAGTGGTTTAAAAATTAAAATTTAGAGTTTTAAAATAGGAAAAGGATTGACTTTCTAAATTATTTTGATGACATTTTAAAGAACAATTTATTTCTTTGAAACAGATGTTCTCCATTTCTATTTCAAGCTCTTTAAATGTTAAAAAAAAAAAAAAGTGGAAACCAAATTGCATTAAAATAAGTATCAGAGATATGCCCACAATGAACATATTAAAGATAAGGGTGAGTGATAGCAATTAAGACATTTTCCATTTGGTGGCATCTACCCTTGTTAACAATGATGTATTTAACTTGGTTAATTTTTTGTTCACAAATCTCCGTTTTATATTTATAACCACCTGTAGTGTTTATGACAATGTGAAATAATAATTAAAATATTCCCTTGGAGCTATTGAACATATGGCATGTTGAATCCTGTGTTGATTTCACTGTGACACTGGTTCTATTTTTTTATATGTTTTCTCAACATGGTTATTTTAAGTTCTGCTGAAGCTTCAGCGACGAGACAACCATTTAAAAGGAAAAGAAGAATCAGTGCTTTTTTTTTATTTGGGAACTGGGCTATGTGATATCTTTGATACATGCTTTGTCCAAACTTGAAATAAAAATATGACAACTTGATGTATTTGAAGTAATTAGGATAAGATGTCAACCTTTACTGAATGCAATCAAGGCTGAGATGAGAGCCTTACATTCTAATGTCTTTCAGTCACTTTATTTCAGTGTGGCACATTAATTTTTAATGATAACAGTCAACCTCATATCTAGATACTGAATTTCTTGCCTACAATAGAATGTTTTGATTTCAAATATTGGGATTCTATTTTTTAAGGGTTACGTATTACACTTTATAATGTGTGATTTAAAAGCATCATCTAAGCACTAATAGTATGAAATGTACCATATTTTTAAACAACTGCCCATCAAAAAGAGAAATAGAAGATTTGTTTCAAAATCACAATATGTTTCCAAGCAGTTATCATTGGGAAATCATTCACATCCTTTTCTGCAATACTGAAAATTCTTATGAGCTATCATTAGACTGTTACAACTTATAATGGAAAAATCAATGCAGTAAGAAAATTAAATTTTACTGATAGCCTTTAGGCAAAATGCAATGTTAAAATGCATTTTAGCTTCCCATGTGGTTCATAGGCAAAGGAAGAAATGGAATCTGGGTTAGCTGTCAGCGCAAAGTATTTTTTTAGAAGCCGACAGGCCTGCCTGTGAACCAAACCCTTTCCTAATGCATTTGTTTCTTGATTACTTAATAATGTGAAAATAACTGTCCTAATCTGATCATTTGAAAGGTCAGAAGTTTTTTCTACTTAAAAAAAGAAATTCCCTAGTCAAAATCAATGAAGGGATTCTCAGTCTTCCCAGGAAGAGGAGTTAGCAGAAAGAAAATGGATTCATCTCTTGTGCAATGTGGCAATGACAATTGAACCCCTAGAGAGAGAAGGGGTTTGGGAGAGAAACAGAAAAAGAACTGGGGGAGAGGTACAGGCAGAGGGAGACACTGGTGCTAAAAAAGAAAATTCATCAAGCTGCCCCCTGTCTCTTGTGAAGATGTGACATATAGACTACACTTGATGTGGTTCATAATCACCGAAAGTGGCCACTTCCTTTTGTTGGCAGACAGATAAAGCAGACATGGATTGACACTCATGCATTTTATGCATCGTGCATCTATAATCAAGTCATGCTTTATAAGAGTGATTTAAATGACAATGTTCTTTGCTTAATTACCAAGGGGAATGTGCAGAGTTAATTTCTAGGTCATGAACAAAGACACTTGTGTTTTACAACTCCTTTTCTACTTTAGACCATGACTAAAAAATTCATTTATTGCCCTCATAAAATGCAACGACTAGATAGAGCACATAGTTTTTTCGCATTTGATTTGCAGAACAACTTTATAGTGCTCCTTTTGAAATTTGCATGTTATTTCATGGTAAATATTAATAATTTTTCCCAACTTTGTAGTCTTCAAAAGAGTATGTTTAGTTATAGTTAGTATTTAAAAATTCTTCTCAGTCAGCTTTAAATTCTTAATAATGATAATTATTAATATTTGAAAGCACTTAGATATTTTGGTTGATGTTCACAGTGTCAAATAATAGGGAAGAAAACTATTTAATTTTTCCAAGTGAAGATAGCCAATGATTTTGGTAACCTGCAAGATATTGGTCATGTTGCCCAATATCATCACAATACTATATATATTTGCCATATTTAAAGAATAATTTTTGTGTCTTTCCTAATGATTTTTTGCTTTGTTGATTTTCTAGCCCATGCTGAGCTTTTCTAAAGTCACTTACTGTGAGATTTATTCTCAACAATTTCTAGAAAGTCATTTTAAACACTTTTTGTAGACAATTCAGTGAGAAAAAGTTTATTTAGGCAATGAATCATTTAAAATTGGGGGGAGAGTCTAAGAAATACATTTGAATCATATATAATTTATCTTAAGTAATGTGAATTTGATGTAAATTAACACAGAAAGCATACTTTTTTGAATAGATCATATCATGATTCCTTTTCTCAGTTTTGCCATGAAAACTTCCTGTGTTGCATTGCTTAAGCTGTCCAAGGAGCTTAATGAACTTTAACTCACAAATTTACTGGAATCATAAGCTTTTCATATCTTAGCCAAATCTTAGAAATGATAGAATTCATTCTTTCTCCCTAGTTGTATCCTCATTTTACTGATAAGAAAGCGAAGGCAGAGATGGTATGTGGTTTCTCTGTAGTCACAGGTTGAGGATTTGACCCTGACCTGCTGCCTCGGAGTACAGTAACTATTCCAATAAACTGTGCTGTGTAATTCAGAGAATGAATTTGCATTTGAAGTTCAGTGGTCCCTCGTCTACATTCCTGAAAACCTGGGTAGAAAACTCTGTAATGAAAAGCTTGAAACTATTAGTTTTAAAAAATAGGATTGGGGACAGAGAAAGACCATGAAGCTATAAAAGTCCTAAATTCATTTCACAATCATTATAGAGACAATAACCCAGAATATTTAAAATGATACACATACTCTATCTAATCTATCTATCTAACTAAAATTTTCTAGTCTCTGTTTTCCCACCAATTTCAATAAGGTATTTCTAAAATCATTGTATTTATTGCAGGTATTTTACATAGGATGCTCCCCTCTCTTAATTTATTCCATTATCTAAATATCTATCTGAATTATACAGCACAAGTTATTCACTTCAGCATTCTGGATCCTTCTGTGGCAATCCCTGTGCATGACCTGTGCCTATCCAGCTCTATCCTGCTTTACTGTCCTGGGTTCATTCTTACTCATCTTTTTCGCCCTTCCCATGGCTTCACTGAAAATAATTTCTGTTCTCTCATATGTACCTTACTTCTCTCTCCTAGTCTTTGAATTTCCTCATTCTCTACAAATATTTGGGATAGAAATAATATTTCTTATTCTCAACAAAAATTACTTGAAATTTGTGCAATATGTGTATATCTGAACCCAAATGTGGAAAATTACTGGATGTATGCAGGAGTAAATTTGTTGAACTAAGGATTTTGAGTTAGGGAAACTTGCATTTGAAGCTGGGTATATTTACTGGGATTAAATAACATTCTGTATCTGTGTGTATGTTTTAATAATGGAGTAAAAACCATTGAAATATATAGAGTAAGAACATTCCTTTCAGTAAAATTAACATGCATTTTCATTTCCAGAATTTGGAATCTTGTTTGCCTATTTTTTTTTGACTTTTAAGTTGTCATATTTCAGTCGATAACTCAATGATCACTTTCCCACCACAAATACAACAGTAGTTCTACACAATACCTTGTCTGGAATGGGTCCATTCCTCCAGTTTTCAACATAAGTTATCTAAAACAAAGGCATTAGCAACTAGGCTAGCATGTGAGAAAGAGGAGGTGAGCTCTGTGGAAGGACAATAGTTCATTCTGGTTCTAGGGAGACACCAATTTGTCCCCAGAAATGACACTTTTATCAGTCAAAGCTGTTCATCGTCTTCCCGTCTGGGATCAATATAGTATTTGCTTGACTCTTAATGCAGAGTTCAAAACATAGCATAATGTTCTATGGAAATAAGTCTTAAGGCTTATTTTTTTACTCTGAGTTATAGATATATCACAGGCATGAACAACTGCTATTTTAATTTTTTTATTTGGTAAGAATAGCTCTTCCTTCCCTATCCAACTGCTGGCAGCTTTATAGTTTGGATACGTGGTGGTTTGGCTTGTGATTAGCTTCTTACATCATTGTTTTGGGTCTTGGGAACATCATGCTTTCTCCCAGTTTACCTCATAGGAACAAGTTTAAAGAGTTGGTTAAATCACTTTCTTCACAGTGTGATATTGAGGCAATTTGTCCAGAAAACAATTGACTGTCAGTAACTTATTTCACTATACTGTACTTTGTGTTTTAAACAACTCTCCTTCTCCAGGAACAATGCCATTAGAGAAGAAGCCATAAATTGTGAGCCCTTGTGGACCCACTGTAGTGCAGTGACTTAGACATGTCGGCCTGATGGTCATTTTAACTTTCACAGCTTTAGAAACACTCATTTCACTGTCGCTCCCCATAAGACCGTGCAGTCTGGAAGAGTTAATGATTCTCTGAAAATACTGTACAGCTACGTGAGTTCTTAGATCATATGTACTGAGAAAATATGGTTTGTTTCATTTTCTAAAATTTGTGAAGATCGCACTAAAAACGTGAAGTCCAGTGTTTCCTGTCACCGTCTTATATAGGGTCATGCATTGGAGGAAAGCACAGTAATTGAAAGCTTTTTATATGACTGGCTTTTTACAAATGCAGTTTTAAGGTAACATTCTAGGGTAGTGGTTATAACCACTTAACAGGTGAGAGAATCGGGGCTCACAGAAAACAATAAAATTCCAACATCACTCATCCAATAAGTGACACGCCCTGGATTTAAACCCAGACCTGACACATTCTAAAAGCTAGTTTTTCTTCTATATCATGGAAGCCTTTGGAAATAAATGAAGCATTTATGATATCTGATGACAACACATAAAGTAAAGGTAGCATTCTCTCAGATTATCATAAGGAAAATACCCAAGTGTCTTGAAAATATGAGTGCACTGCAGATAGGCATAATGTCAATGTCAGGGGGCTGTGGCAGCAGTTTTTAATGAACTGTAGCAGTCTCTATGATGTAAATTCTTCTAAGTTAAATTTTATATCTCCTGATAACCAAATGTGATCTGTTGGTGCCTTCATAAAAGAAAAATCAGATTTAAAAACTGCAATGAATCATTAATATCACATATTTTAACAATATTACATGTTCTTAAAAATAACAAAATGTGCTGCATGCTATTTACAATGCCTTAAATATTAACAAAATATTGCACTATAATGCAGTAGTGATAAGATAGCAAGGCAGATGCATAAAAGTGCCGCAGAAACCGTCAGCATGACCTTCTGATATATTCTGTTGCACATTGTTATGGGTTTCAGGTAGACTTCTGGTTCCAGAATCCTTCCACTCGTTCCTCTCCCCTATAGTGTTCTGGACTAAGGGAGCTGGTACATGGAACAAAAGGTAATCATTTGGAAAAGACAATCACCCTATTAACAATGGAGCAAGCCTCCAGGCATATCCAGGAATGTTGACCACATAGGAGAAAATAAGCAAGTAGAACACATGAAGCCTGAGCTATAGGCTTTAAGATGTGGTGACCTACAACCTCCAACAAAATGTAGCCATATGAATGCCCTGGATTTGAATCAATTAGATTTCCAAATTTTTAGGTGAGAGAGAGAGAGAGTTGAATTGGCAGCTAGTCCTGGCTAGGAAAATGCTGGAGAAAGCTGGCCAGGGAGTACAATAAGCTTCCTGCCCCATGGGTGTGTGTGTGTGTGTGTGTGTGTGTGTGTGTGTGTGTGTGTGTGTGTGTGTGTGTGTGTGTGTTTGTGTACATGCACATTCATTTGTTTCTAGCACTTGATCTCAATTCATGTTAAGATTTCCAATCTTACATAAAGATTGTTCCATTCTTCCCCTCAACATCATCTCCATTTACCAATATCTTTCTTTTCAATATATTTTTGTAGTAATTTAGTTGTAACCAATTATGTTGCCATCTCATAGGATTGAAAGAAAGAGAGTGCATTGCTAAAATATTAAATCTGTTCAGCAGTTTAAGTTCACCATGATAACTTGTGACCTTTAGGCCACTTTCTTGCAGTGACCAAGGATATTAGGATAATATCCTATGGAGTTCTTAATAAATTGAAGCTGATAAAGCATTCTTTCTTGAACAGTAAAATATGGTGGATATTCCTGGACATTCTAGTTTATCAAAATAGAGGATAGGATGATAAATGCAAAAACAGATGGCATACAGTCCAATGGTTTGTGAAGGGGAAAGATGGGTGAGAGAGAGAACTATGGACTGTTTCTTCAAGATTCTTTTTGGAAATCCAGGAATATGAGTTAATAATTTGACCTAGCATCTTATACTTTAAGAAATATTATAGTGTGGGGCTGGCCTGGTGGCGCAGCGGTTTAGTTCGCACTTTGGCAGCCTGGGGTTTGAGGGTTTGGATCCCAGGCACTGGCTGACGCACTGCCAGTCAGCCATGCTGTGGCGGCGTCCCATATAAAGTAGAGGAAGATGGGCACGGATGTTAGCCCAGGGCCAGTCTTCCTCAGCAAAAAAGAGGATTGGCAACGGATGATAGCTCAGGGCTGGTCTTCCTCACACACACACACAAAACAAATATTATAGTGTAATGTGAAAATGATCTTTTTAATATATGTAGACAATTAGGCTAATGCTGGCTTATTTTATAGATATATTGATCATGTTAATCTTGCACAAAGGCTATTTTTATTAGCTAAATAAATGTTGAGTTTTAGTTTTATCTATTCAGCATTTTCTGTTTCCCCCAAACCTTTTATATCTTTTTAATTTTCCACTTTTTTACATATAGCGTTTTTTTTCTGTCTTTTAAAGTGTGTTCCACCATTTTTCTGCCTTTAGAACTCCTATACATTCTGTACATGCCCAAACAGATGAAATGTCACTTCTTGTAAAATCTCCCCCAGTTCTCTTGGATAAACCCAATGACTTCTCCTTCCCAAGTTTATCATTACACTTTTTACATTATTTCTTCTTTCCTCTTTGCTATAAGCTCCTTAAGAACAGAGACTCTTGTCTCTTCATCATTACTGTCTTCCTAGCATGTAGAACAACCTGGCATATATAGTAGGTTTTCAAAAACTGTTTTATAAATTAGTGAAGTGGCTTGTGGACAAATCTATTGTATACAGCTGTTGTTTTATATGGCATTAAAAAAAACCCCAAATACCCAAAAGGTCCATCCATGTTGTCGCAAATGGCATGATTTCATCTTTTTTATGGCTGAATAGTATCCCATTGTATATATACCACATCTTCTTTACCCACTCATCCATTGATGGGCACTTGGGTTGATTGCAAATCATGGCTATTGTGAATAATGCTGCAGTGAACATAGGGGTGCATATATCTTTTTGATGTTTTCATGTTTTTTGGATAAATACCCAGAAGTGGAATAGCTGGATCATATGGTATTTTTAGTTTTTTGAGAAATCTCCATACTGTTTTCCATAGTGGCTGCACCAGTTTGCATTCCCAATAGCAGTGTATGAGGGTTCCCTTTTCTCCACATCCTCTCCAGCACTTGTTATTTCTTTTTAATAATAGTCTGACAGGTGTGAGGTGATATCTCATTGTAGTTTTGATTTGCATTTCCCTAATAATTAGTGATATTGAGCATCTTTTCATGTGCCTATTGGCCATCTGTATATCTTCTTTGAAAAAATGTCTGTTCACATCCTCTGCCCATTTTTTGATCGGGTTGTTCATTTCTTTGTTGTTGAATTGTATCAGTTCTTGATATATTTTGGAAATTAACCCCTTATTGGATATATTATTTGCAAATATTTTCTCCCAAAAGACAAAATCATCCTATTTGAGACATGG
This sequence comes from Tapirus indicus, assembly GCA_031878705.1. Classification (NCBI taxonomy): domain Eukaryota; kingdom Metazoa; phylum Chordata; class Mammalia; order Perissodactyla; family Tapiridae; genus Tapirus; species Tapirus indicus. The sequence continues at coordinate 68,200,061 of CM062927.1, read as the reverse complement.
ATGGACCTTGAGGGTATTATGTTAAGTAAAATAATTCAGGCAGAGAAAGACAAATACTGTATGATTTCACTCATATGTGGTAGACAAATAACAAAAAAACACATAGGTAAGGAGAATAGATTGGTGGTTACCAGAGGGAGAGGGGGTGAGGGGAGAGCAAAAGGGGTAAAGGGGCACATATGTATGGTGATGGTTGGAAACTTGATTTTTGGTGGTGGACACGAGGCAGTCTATATAGAAGCCAAAAATATAATGATGTATACCTGAAATTTATACAATTTTATAAACCAATGTGGACTCAATAAAATAATTTTTAAAACCCCAAATAATCCATTGAGTAACTATGAGAAAACACAGTTAAATTCCCTTACACACTTAAAAAATCTTTTGTTGTTTCCTTTGTTTAAAATGCACTTATTGAGTACTTGCTCTGTACAGAACACAGTACCAAGGGTTATAGAAAGATACAAGAATTGGTTGCCTGCCATCACAGCTAAAGGAGGATATAAGCCATGTACAGAAATGCCTACCATGTGAGGCTGAATGTGATAAATATTATAGGGGAACTCTAAAGAAAGGACTGTGGAAGTCCTTAGGAGAAAGAGAATTATTTCAGCATTTTTATTTTTTCTTCACTCATGCAGTAATATTTTTGGAAAGGCTATTATGTACCAGGTACTACAGGTCCAGTGGTGAATAAGATATCTTCTCTACCTTAAAAAAATTTATAGTTTAGATAAAGTTGAGGCGATGTTGGAAATGCAGTTAAGTGGACAAACAATTCTGGTACAATGCACCAAATGCTGTGATGGGGACACAATATAGAAAACATCTATTCAAAACAAGGCAGTAGAGATATCAAATGAATAACACTGATGCTACTATATCACTTTAGATTGTCAAATACGTTGAAAACATTTTTCTTCCCATCCATAAATATGCCTGAGCTTATTACTTATGTGCATGATTTTAATTCATGTAAGATAAAACACTCTGAAAATATAATTTACCTACCAAACAGTTGTTGCATGATCAAATATAGCACAATTTCATAATTTTCTCACTTTGAAGAAAGAAATATGTTTGTGATTGAACCAGACAGATTTAGAAAATTAAGAAAAAGTGGGTTGTAGAGAGAATGTTGTAATGAATTACATGGCTGTGAAAACAATCATCATAATTTATCAACCCAGAGGCTGGATAAATTTGCAGTATATTTATATTGCATCTATTCAATGGAAGTAAAGGCTGTGTATATATACAGTTATATATACACACAGATATACAAGATGAATTTTTAATAACTTAGATCAAACAGCATATATGCAAATAGGTTAATAAAATTATAATTAAAAATCAGTAAACCAGGGCATGGGAGGGGAGAAGGAGCAGACATGCTAACCATGAATATTGGTATAGTTGTTAAATGTAGTACTGTTCTGGCTCTGAGCCTCCTGGAAATGAGAGAAAAGACATTCTTATCACAGTGCAAAGAGCATGTCAATTGGTTCTAAGAGTTTAATGATATCAACTATTGCACTGATTTAAATTGTGGCAGCTGCGTACATACATAATTAGAAAGTTACATATCAAATACTAAAATCTATAGATTAAAATTCAGAGATTATGATTTTTTGGCTAGTGGAGGAAGCAAGAATTTTTAAAAAGCTAATTTATTTAGAGTCTTCACTTCCTTAAACAAGCTGTACTGTTTGCCTAAATAATACCAAAAAGTCAAAATTTGTATAATTATGAATATCCAATAGATTTTTCTTGAAAGTTATGAAAAGGTATTTTATTTTGACTTTGTGACAAGACAAATTAAGATTTATAAAAGTGTGGATTGTTGTATTATTCATTCTAAAAATGGTTCTAAGGCATATGAAATATAAAGATAATTTAGAATATCTTTGCTCTTAAAGGCACTCATGGTCCACTGGGAGAGAGACAGTATGCAGACTCTTGCAGTACTTCTTAATAAATACCAGGAGAGAGGAAGGCAAAGATACTGTGAAAACCCATGGGAGGGGCATGTAACACAGGATTGCTCAGGAAGGAAAGAGAAGAATTCACAGACTTCTTCCTGGAGTAAATGCAACTTCTGACTTTGAGTCTTAAATGGTAAGTGGGAGTTAGCCATGTGAAAATGGAAGGAAACTTTAAAAAAATATACTTTTCTATATGTTTGCTTAAGAAGAAAAAATGATGAAGTAAATGATGACCAGAGGTAAGAAATGGAATATGCAAAGGCTCAGATGTGTAAGGACGTATACGGAATTCTGAAAAATGATCGGCTCTAGTGCTCTAGGTTGCTACGTTGGGTATAAGTTAGGGATTGGTAGGAGAGGAAACCAGATTACTGAAGTTTTTATACATTATCTTAAGGATTTTTAAGAAATTTCATAGATTTCCATAATACCTTAAAAAAATGTTTGTAGTACTTACCATTAACACAATTTCCTAAATTATTTGGTGGGCTGTTTTGAATGTTGATCTCCTTTACCAGACCATAAGCTCCATGTGGGCAGAATGGTGTCTAATTTACCGTTCATAACACATTATGCCTGGTTCATAATCATTGCTCCAAAACTATGTGAATAAATCTTGAAGACAATGAAGAACCAATGAGGGATTTTAATACATTATAAAGAATGTATTAGAAGGGTGAAGTTGAGCATCAGGGAGACAAGTTAAAATTCTATTTCAGTAATCTAAGATGTGAATATATTCTAGGGTTTGGGCAATTAGGTAGATGATAAGGCCTTTTGATAAAATAGGTCTTTATATAGGAATCTGTGCCGACTTTGTGTATAAATTTCTATAATTCCAAATTTAGTCGTTTAGAAATCACAATATTATACATAGCATAATGCCTGCAGGCAAGTAATGAGCATAGGCCTATGAGAAATATGCTACATTCTTTACAGGAAGTCACTCCTCTAATAGATGAGGAAATTGAGGCCTAGAAAGGGTCAAATTTAGCCAAGCTCTCTCTGTTGGACTTCACCGCCTTGTATAGTCAACCGGTCATTTCTGGTAGACAAGATGAAGTTAGGTGGGTTATTTATTAAATAACATTAACTCTTTCTCTTGACTATAATAAAAAATAAAATGAAAAAGAATGCTGTATTTGTATTTGTCAAGGTCTAGTCATTGAAATGGAAACCACTGTACACCATGTGGGGCAATACAGTGTATTGGTCACAAGAATTTGAAAGGTTTAACGAGAAAAAGGGAGATGGGAGTGTCGTTTGGCTAAAAAAGGTAATATTGGGGAGCCCATGAGTCTTCACCTGCTTCTGTGCTGTTGGAGATGCTGTTGTGGTAAGTCCTGGACTCAACAAAGAGATGTCACCTCCACAAGGCTGGAACTGCTATGAAAAGGAATTGCTCTTCTCAGGCTACCTGAGTCTGGAATGAATCACCTCAGCCCAGCCAATCTTACAGCCATTGCCAGGGACTGCCATACTGCTGGTACCAGAGGCAGAAAACTTCCCTCTTTTTTTTTTTTTTTTGCTTCATATTTCCTTCCAGTGCCTCCTATTACCAAAATTTAAAGGAAATCAGCTATCAAGGAAGCCTGGAAAATATAATTCACCGGAAACCACCTCCATCAGTTTAGAGCAGAGTTTAAAAGGTTGGGTATGGGTCTGGGAAATGACACATAAGCAACTGGTGCAGATGATATTTAAAAATAAGTGGATTGCAGAGTGTGGCTTCTTTGTTAAAGGTAGTCTTACAGAAATTACTTTTCAAGGGCATATCCCTTACAAATAACATAAGAACAATGTGATTTTATAATTAAGTAACTAATCATGTTACTCTAGGAATTACATAATACATTCATTTCATTGTTTTACTTAACAGCAAAATTTGTTCAGAAGGAAAACATCATGTTTTTACAATCTTTTGGAAGTGTAAAGCAAAAGTCTACACACCTCCTCCCAAATTTATTTATTTTATGAGGAAGACTAGCCCTGAGCTAACATCTGTTGCCAATCCTCCTCTTTTTTTTGCTGAGGAAGGCTGGCCCTGGGCTAACATCCGTGCTCATCTTCCTCTACTTTATATGGGACGCCGCCACGGCATGGCTTGACAAGCAGTGCTTCAGTCCATGCCCGCTATCAGAACCTGCGAACCCTGGGCCACCAAAGTGGAACTTGGGAACTTAACCGCTACACCACTGGGCTGGCCCCTCCTCCCAAATTTAAAAGATAAAGAAATGAAAGAGAACAACCACAAGTGACTACAAGAACAACAGCCTTTCAATGACACTTAGAATATTTAAGTGTAATTTTTGAAATTTAATTTTCATATTAAAATAAATATATATTTAAAAAATGGAATGCAATTCACTTATTCGTTAGGAATCTTTATGATGAAAGTTAGAAACTCGGCTAGAATTACCTTAAATGTGAAGGGAAAAATATGGGTTTGCACAATCAGACCATAAGAAATATATAGCCTTCACACCGATAAGGCACATTTGTGCCTGTGTCTTGTGTGTGTGCATGGGTGGGTATTTTTCTCAGTTTCTTTTTTCTTGTCTCTTCCTTGTCTGCCTGCTGTCTTCCTTCTTTTCATCTGGCTATTCCCATAACCTTGGATCCATGATGAATGGCAAATTAGAGCTTATTTCTTCATAACTTCAAAATCAAGGGGAAGGAATTCCTTTTTCCCAGCTGGAGTTTAACAGATCCTAAGGAAGAATTCTGATTGTCCCAGTTTGATTCATGTGACCAACCCTAGAAAAAATATTATTGAGAATCAGGAATATGTACTTGTCCTAACATGGTTCATTCTTTGCCTATTACAGGAGGGAGCAATTTTCCATTAGTGGGAAATTACACAGACATGGCGCCTAGAGAATCTTTGAAAAATAGGCATTAACCCCAAATTATGTGTAGTCTGTGTAATAGCCTCACCTCTTATATGGCCCTCATGCTAAAAAGTTTTCTCACCACTCCTATGATTTTAAAAAGATTGTTAACCTTATGTTAACTAGATATATTAAATATAGTTAACAACAGTCGTAGCAGGGTATTTATATATTGCTTTTCATTTTGCAAATCATTTTATAAGACATGATATAAATTAAGTTCTCTAAGCAAAGCCCCACTATAAGTCTATTAATGTGCTTTGGGTCTCAGGGCTTAAAGGTGACCCCACACTGGAACTGCAGTGCAGGATTTCTAACTCAGTACAGTGTGCCCTTTGTACTTACTCTACACATGTAGAAAATTTGAGTCAGTGAAATAGTCCTTGTTTGAGTGGCATATTACAATTAAAATCAAAGTTATATATAAATTTAAGGAAAATACACTTAGTGACATTTATAGTTATATTGACTTTCTGAAGCCTATTATTCATGTACTCACATTTATATAATGTTCATATGATAAAAGAATTATTCAGGATTCCAAAATGTTTCTACTAAATTATTTTTTGCTCCTTTATATTTCTAGTGTATGCAAAAATTAAAATACATTACATCTCTGTCCTTTCTATAACAAAACAAACACACAAAACACTTTCCCCAAAGAGTTTTTGTTATTTCTAATTGTGAACCACAACGATAAATGTTGTAAAACAATAACAACAACAACAGCAACTAATAAACATTTCTACAATTTTCTTAAGTGAAAGGGAAATTAGGTAATGTTGAAGACTTCTGTTAAATTAATTTTTGTTTCTTGCTTATGCAGTACTTCCTCACAGGCCTAATTACTTGCTGCATTTTTCTGAGGTTGTGAACACTATCACATTGTCACCATACAAGAGATCCTAGATTATTTTAATTCAAGGAGGATGGAATTCTCACTGGAAGATGTTGCGACTTGAATTCTGAGAAGCAGCTTTGTTGTAGTACATGGGCGGTAACAACTCTGGCAGAGTGACCTCTCTAAAGACAGACCATCCTCTTCAGAGTTCCTGGATATGGATGACTGAGCATATAGTGTGAAAGGATTCATAATGAAATAAAACATTAAATAAAGAAGACACAACAATAAGAAAACAATGTAATCGAAAAATGGACCAAGACCTTAGCAGACACCTCACCAAAGAAAATTTACAGATGACAAATAAGCATATGAAAAGATGCTCTACATCATATATCATCAGGGAAATGCAAATTAAAACAACGAGCTACCACTACATGCTTGTTAGAATGGCTAAAATCCAGAACACTGACACCACCAAATGCTGGGGAGGATGTGGAGCAACAGGAACTCTCATTCATTGCTGGTGGGAATGCAAAATGGTACAGCCACTTTGGGGGGTAGTTTGGCAATTTCTTGCAAAACTAAACTAACTCTTAGATCCAGCCATCATGCTTCTTGGTATTTACCCAAATGAGTTAAAAACTTTTGTCCGTGGAAAAATTGGACACCAACGTTTATAGCAGCTTTATTCATAATTGCCAAAACTTGGAAGCAACCAAGGTGTCTCTCAGTGGGTGAATATATAAACAAACTGTGGTACATCCAGACAATGGAATGTTGTTGAGATCTAAAAAGAAATGAGCTATCAAGCCATTAAAAGACATGGACTAACCATAAATGCATATTACTAAGTGAAAGAAGCCAATCTGAGAAGGCTATGGAACATTTGATTCCAACTATATGACATTCTGGTAAGGGCCAAACTATGGAGACAAAAAGATCAATGGTTGCCAGGGGCTGTCGGAGGGAGAGATGGATGGGTGAAGCACAGAGGAATTTTAGGGCAGTGAAAATTCTTTGTATGATATCATAATGATGGATTTAGGTCATTATATATTTGTCCAAACCTATTGAATGTATAATGCCAAGAATGAACCCTTAGGTAAACTGTGGCCTTTAGGTGATTATAATGTGTCAAAGTAGGTTCATCCTTGTTAAAAAATGAATGATTCTGGTGAGTGATGTTGATAAGAGTGGAGGCTATGTCTGTATGGGAGCAGGGGGTATATGGGGAAATCTCTGTACTTTCCTTTCAGTTCTACTGTAAACCTAAAACTGGTCTTAAAAAAAAGTCTTAAAAAATAAAGAAGAAATAAAGGAGTATGTTTCACTTCTCAATGTTATCAGTTCATTTTCTTCAAGTGTTATACTTTTTTCCATTTAACTGTAAATATAACCTTCACTATTGCTCTTTCAAACAAAAATAAATAAAAACTAATAAAATTGAGGTGTTCTGTATCATCAGTTGACCTCTGAAATACTTAAAAATATGTTTTTTGGTATGTCAGAGGCCTTTATTGTCCTGTGTCTTATGGGATCTGCTGTAATGTTTTATAAATGGAGGACACTTTAAAGCTGCAGTCCAGAGAATCAGCTGGAGAAGAGTTTATAGATCATATAATTTCAGTTCTTTAGTTCACAGAGGAGAAAACTAAGGACAGAAAGGTTAGATGATTGCTCAAGGTCACAAAACAAAAAGTAGAATCATATTTTATTTTCTTTTCTCTCTGTCCATTACTCTTTGCACTGAGTCACACAGATTCAGGAGTCCTGGGATACATTCTCTGATCTGCACTTAATCTGTAGCCTTGAGCCCATATTCATTCAACAAATATTTATTGAATGACTGCTGTGAGCTATGCAGTTTTCCAGGAAATAGGAATATAAAGATGATAGATGCATATAATCATGTTCAGTATGAACAAGGTGCAGTGGAAAAAGAACACAAATTCTCCAGTGCTGATAATTAAAATTAATTAGACATACTAGATGGAATCTAAGGCTCCTCCTGGTCAAAAGTGTTGTTACATTTGCCACCATATCTTAAATGCATTAAATCAGTGCTTCAGATCTTTTGCTTCTAATTTATAGAACAACCCTGATAGATAAGTGCTACCATCCCTACTTTACAGACGACATAGTCATTCACTTGCCCAATATTAATACTAGCTTGAAACAAAAAACCTGGACTTCAACTCTGGGTCTGTTTAAATCCAAAATCTGACACTATCCAAAATACCAAGCTACTCTTGGTTGTCTTTTTTGCCTTGAAGAAGTAGTTTACATATGCGTGGAACTAGTAATTGGGAGAAATTGAAAGAAAAGTCAACTTCAGGTTCTCTAGGAAGTACTTACATTTATACTTTCTCTGAAAGGAATCTTTCCCCACCCATATCTACCACATGCACCAAGTACATACTCCTTCCACTAGCTCAGGAGTTCTTTAGGCTCTATGTCAGTGCTGGCCAATAGGACTTTCTGCAGTGATGGTTATGTTCTATGTCTGCACTGTCCAGTATGGTAGCCACTGGCCTCCTGTAGCTACTGAACACTTAAAATATGGTTAGTGTGACAGTGAAACTGAATGCTTAATTTTAATTGATTTAAATATAATTTAAATTTAAATAGCTCCATGGCTATTGAGCAATTGGAACTTGGCTGGTGACACTGAGGAATTGAATTTTTTTGTGTGTGTGTGTGAGGAAGATTAGCTCTGAGCTAACATCTGTTGCCAATCCTCCTCTTGCTGCTGAGGAAGACTGGCCTGGGCTAACATCCATGCCTATCTTCCTCTACTTTTTATGCGGGATGCCTGCCACAGCATGGCTTGATGAGCGGTGTGTAGGTCAGCTCCAGGATCTGAACCTGTGAACCCCAGGCCACCAAAGAGGAGCACGCAAACCTAAGCACTGCACCACTGGGCCGGCCCCCCTGAAGTTTTAATTTTAGTTAAATTTAAATAGCCACATTTGGTTAGTGGCTAGCAAAGTGGCTAATGGATGTTACAGGTCTGTACACACTTAAATGTGCATGAATGGATTTTAGAGGACCGGTGGAACCCCTACAATTGAATACTATATATGCATGCAAGTGAAACTTTCTTAAGGTAGGTTTTTCCATCGGATCCTCAAGGGATTCATAAATCTATTAAACATTCCTCTCCAGGAGAAGTGTGTAAAGTCTTCATGTTTTAATATTTTTTAACTCCTGTATTTAACCCATCTTACATTTGTCTTTACTCTAATGGAGTTGATTCTTGCCTCCTGCTGTCTCAGTATATAAAAAGGAAATAGGATTTTCAATAATTCTGATAAAATATGATCAGATTCCCCTTTCATGTACATACATTTTAAAATGTCATTCCAAACAAGGTGTTAAAATAGTTCTGATTCCAAAAACATGTTTTTATGTGGTTGCTCATGTTCTTAAGCAAATATTTTGCTCTGCATTTCAGTAAATTAGAGAATATGGTTTTTACATGCTTATGGTCGTCTTCCAAAATTTTCATTGAGTCCATTAATTCATCCATTCTTCAAACAATCGTAAAGGATGTGCTCATCACTGTGTTCAGCATTAAAAATACAAAAATAACCAAGAAGTGGTCCTCCTTAGCAAAGACCTAGCCAACAGTCTGGTAGGTAGACGACAAAGTGACACAAATTGTAAAAGTTCATGATGAGTACTCTAATAAAAGTAAAGAGTTATTGAATGTCTATTTAATACCAGGTATAGAGCTGAGTGATTACATGCGTTATCTCCTGTAATCCTCATAGCCATGTCTTTCTAGTCCGTTACTATTATTTTCCACGTTTTATAGATGATAAAAAACAAGGCTGAAGACTGTGAATTAACTTTCCCTAGGCACATAGCTGCAAGTAGCTGCACCCACTATATTCTCAGGCTGGAGAGGCTGGAGAGAAAGGTCAAACGAAGTTGAGAGAAGGCACTGAAATGTGTATAAAGGTATATTTCTATTATATCTCCTTGGTGGATTTGCTAAGCACTGAGGATTCAGGAATAGTATCAAGACTCTTAAAGTCAAATTACTTTTACTGTACTCTGGAAGTTTTATGATTTTTTTCCTCCATCATCTACTTCTAATTAATATCCCATCTAAATTGATCTATATCAAAGATGATTGGATTTTAATATAATGTAAGATAAATGGTGATACTTCATTATATTAAGCATATTAGCATAGTCTTAGGGTACTATTTTGGAATGTCAGTGACTTTTATCCTCTGTTCTTCAGTGCACTGAATCTGAAAGAGACAGAAAGGGCACCCCTTCAGCAAATTAGCCTTATCCAGTATAGGATCTTGCATATCTAAGGAGCAAGGACTGTAGTCAGATCCAGCTATAGAATTTGCAGGGCCAATGTGAAATGCAAATGCAGAGTCCACTTGTTCAAATATTGTTAAGAATTTCAACAAGTCCACATACAGCATTAAACCAAGCACGGGGCTCCTCTCTGTGCAAGACACTGTGCATCTGCACATGTCAGAGCTCATGACGCCAGCCCTGAAAATATTTTTCTATAAAACATTTATATGCGTCTCAGAATGTGACGTAAATACATATGCTGCAGAGTAGAGAAGTTTGAAGCACCCATTCCTCAAATTTTATGCCTTCTCTGGAAATGACCTCCACAGCCCCTCCTGAAAAAGCTGGCCCAGCTGCCTATATTTGTATGAGGTAACTCCAGATTAGCTGCAGGTGATTGGTCCAGGAGTAAACGTCTAATCCAAGTTGAGCCAATCAGATTTCTCTCTTGAGGATTTGAACCAGGAACACAGGAACATATTCAAAGGTTCTAAAGCACTGAAGCTGTAAGCTTTGGAGATTTGAGGTAATGAGTGCACGGCAGCATTCAAAGCTTTGCGGACAAAAATAGTTATGGGAAAGCTTGTTCTAAAACATTTACATCAGCCATGGGTTGTAGAGTCCAGCACAAACCAGAGATAGCATAAGAGAAAGAGAGAGAGAGTGAGGGTAGATACATATATATATAAAGGGAGAGAGAGAGAGAGAGAGAATATGCTGTATGGGGGATGGGTGTTTACTCTCTGCTAGGCTTTTAGCAATTAATATGTCATGTTGTCATTTTACTTTTTGATATCCTCTTAAAGGATGGGATATCCTTGTAAATAAGAGAGAGAAATGGAGAACAGATGCTGATTACTTTACAACATCCATGAACTTCTTTTAGTCCCATGTGTCTTTTGTTTCTTTAATATAAATCCCCTGTTAGTCCTGCTAATTTGACTGGGTTGCCATTTCTTTCAATCAAATGACCCTTGATAATGAAAGCTATCTGTGATTCCAATTAAGTGTTTGGAAAACTGAATTAAAAGTAAATTCAGCCTGTCTTTCACAAGTCATGACACTTTCTACTGTGAAAATTGTGAACGTATATTCTTGTTAGTGTTATTAGTGCCGTGAGTGGATTCTGACTCCTAGCGACCCTGTGTTCAGAAGAACGGAACCCTGCCCTGTCTTTCTGTGCCATCCTCTCACCTTCCAGCACTGTGTCAGACAATACTCTACTGCTGTTCCTAGGGTTTTTTTCATGGCCATTTTTTTTTTCAGTCCTTTTCCCCAGTTTGTCTTAGTCTGAGAGCTCCGCTGAAACCTGTCCACCACGAATGACCCTTCTGGTATTTGCAATACTGGTGCCATAGGTTTCAGCATCACAGCAACATCCAGCTGCCCCAGCGTGACAACCAACAGAGGACAGACGGATGGTGTGGTTCCCTGAGCGGAAATGAACCCGGGCCACAGGTGGTGAGAGCACCGTAAACTTAACCTCTATACCACTAGGGCTGGCCGTGAATGTATTACAGTGTTAGTAGTATTACTCATTTGAAAGCAATGACAAAAATAGACTAGCACTCAAAGCCCTGTTGATTGGCACAGCACAAGAGCTGTAATGAGGACAAAGGTACTTGTAGCTATAATAACCGCGCAGGAATATCGCCTGGTACCTCCTCAACTCCATAGGATGTCCACTATTTAACAGGAATAGTAACTGTACAGTTCCATTTCCTTTATATTATTTTTTCAACATTTCTAACCAAATTAGCAGTTTTTCACTTTTGTTGATTATATTTAAGAGCAAATTGCTTGTTCTGTTGCTTAAAATTAGCTGATCTATTTTTCCTTTTTTGTATCAATCCTTCTTACTGCAGTAAATTTCTAAAACGTAACTAGGCTCATACTGTTGTTTTAATCCATTTATCTGCCCACATATGTTGTCAAAATGTGTTTTGTTTGACAATTATTTCTATGAGATTTTGAGTTTTAATTGGAAATTTAAAAATGGAAGAAAATTGAGGGAAAGACATTAACTGGAACGTGGAAATGTCCTCATTTTCCCTTATAATGGACTCTCTTGAATGGTCTAGTGAGATTCATAGATCATGTTGAATGTTTTTAATAATCTAAAATCATAAAGAATTTTTAAGAAAAGAGATAATAAATTTTTCTCTATAATTATGGAGTGTTTTAAAATTCTGTTTTTCAAGGAGCTCTTGTGATTTCAGGGCATTGTTAAAGTCAACAAGAGTTGACGAAGAATTAGTCACGACTTCTTAACATTTTTGGGCATTGTTTAATTAGAAAGTATGACTATATGAATTTAATTATTGTCTGTATTTTTCTTATCATTTTAAATAGGCATATAAGTAATATATGTTCCCTATAGAAATATGGAATGTACATAAAACTATGCAGTGTCGTGGAAAAGAACCTTTTGATAATATCGCCTTTCATAACCTGTTTTAGCATATCTCCTTCCATGTTTTTTTCCTAAACATTTTCTACTCTATCAAGATTACATTCCATATAGAATTTTGAATTCTGTTTAATTTTTATCTAACATTTATTATGACCATTATATAGATATGAAATAATTTACTTCATTTCCCCAATGTTTGGCATTTAGATCAGTCCAATTTTTGGCTACCAAAAATATTCTTTGGTTGCAAATATTGTTTCAAGTTTCAGATAACTTTTTAGGAAAGGGTCTCAGAAGTATAGAAAACAGTTGTAAAGGCAATTTATATTTTGAAGACTATTTTGTTAGTTACTAAAAGTTCTTAGATTCCAAAGGTTTGTAACTAACGTATTTCCACCATCATGCTATTCCATTGTTGCTTCACTAGATAAATTATTTTTCCCTCTATTCTCCACATCCTTTGCTCTCTTTCTTCTTCTCTGCCTCACTATGTCCTTTTAGTTTTATTTTATCCACTAATTTGATATTTTCTTAGTATTCAGTCTTTTTACAATGTCTTTTTAGTGAAGGAATCTTATAGGTCTCTAATTTCTTATATCTTAGCCATATTCATCCTAAGGCTTGAGTTTATATTTTTTCTAGTGCTTGTCTATAAAACTTTCATTTCAAATGTCTTCAGTTATCTGAATATCCCAAACGTTAGGACCCATTTGTTATCAATTAATAAAAAGGATTTTTTTTTGTATTAAGAAAAGAACACTTTTTCAGGTCCGGTAATTATAATGATGGGTATTCTTGCCTTTTGCAGGAGACTGGGTTACTCTAATCCTGTTTGATTGGATGTATTTTTGGAGGTGGTGAAAGGGATGCTAAGGCTGCAAAAACCAAAGTCCTCCTAATAGCTTGGCTTTCAGCCCAGAACTGCAAGGGAATACCCCCAATTAAGTTTCAAACACAATAGCTAGTGGCTATTGCATAATAGGTAACATTTCCCTGCCTATTTATACAATTCAAAATAGGATAAACTATTCCTTGGTCATATGATAAAATGTCTTGCTAATTTTATTTCCTGTACCTATCACTGACAAGTTTGTCTTTACCTTCTTATCTGACAAACATGTTGGACTTTGTTTTACCTATGTAAAATTGGTTAAAATATTATGACTTCGACTCAGGAGTTTTTAGACATTTAAGTTTGCAGTGGAAAGGTTTTTTGCTGCAGCCTAAAGGTGTTTTGATTGACATTTTATAAAGACTGTAGTTGAACCCGCCAAAGAAGTTATGCCAATTTTATAATTTAGGACAATAGGAATGGGTGGCAATTTAAGAACTACTTTAACACAATCTTTAATAAATGGTAGATGTGATAGTCTTTAGAAATGTATAAAACGTTTAATAGCAACTCTCAAGTAATATATTATCCTGAGAAACTGGAATCCTCAAACACTGGTTGTGATTATGAGCATAGACGATAAAGGTAGAAACTGTGGATAACATTCAGTCATCAAAAAATTGAACTGGAATATTGAAATCAACAAGGAAAGAGAGTAAAACATTCCTCTAAAACTTAAGTATATTTTACAGCCACACAGAGATGAAAAAGTGTAAAGCTAAGAAGTTTACAACTGGAAAGGACCCTGGAAATTATATATAGTTTCCATCCCCTATTTTTTCCAGATGAAGAAATTCTAGGTCCTGAGATTATCAGATGCCTTCTCCAGAGAAGAAAGATCCACTGGAGAAAAAATAATATCCTAAAAAAAGAGCCAGTTTAAGTGAGGAAGCATATTGCCATTTAAGGGTGAAGTGTAGGAGAGTTCAAAGGCATATGGAGAGGGTTCAGCTAGATACTAAAAGGCTTACTCCTTAAAGCTCTTAGTCAAATTTACATGGGATAGGCATTTGTATGGGACTAGGAGATTAAGAAATTGAGCCCTATGACTGCTCTTGTCTGGAAGTCAGATAGGCAAGCCATGTCAAACAGATGTTTCCCACACTACCTTTCTAGCTAATAATAAAATGATATTAAGAGAACAATGTTGGTAGGAAAAAAATAGGAGCAGTCTCCCAGAAATTTGCAAATAATTAACAAAATGTAAAACTTATCCTCTGTCCTAGCACTTCCACTTCTATAAATCTAATCAACCTACATACCTGTACAAGTAGGGAAAAACCTATTTTAACAGCATTCACTGACTAATTTGTGTAACTGCAATATTAAAAACACTATAAACATCCACAGAGAGGAACAGTAATTAGATAATTATTACATATATGCACCATCCTTAAACAAGATCGGTTGAATTTATGCATGTCCCTATTGAAAGAGTCCTAAAATATATTGACAAGTAAATAAAGCCAGGTGAAACTCACTGGATATGATATGATCTTACTTGTTTTTTAAAAAGGAAGTATGCATGTCAATGTCTACCCTTGTAGGAGAGATTTTGTACGTGCCTGTATATTTGGAGAAAATCTCTAGAATTGCACATAACAAATGAGATATGGGTATTTCTTTTAGGGATGCGATGTGGGAGTGAGAAGATTAATTCTTCATGCAACCATTTTATGTTGTTTGAATTTTTTTATGTACATGCATTGCCTTTTATTTAAAAAAATTAAAGATAGTTAAAATAATCTTACAGTCTATGACTTGATCCGTCTCAGCATGATCACAGAAATTTCAGCCTCTCTCCTGACAGGGTCTTGGACAGGCTCATAAATGATGTTCCACCTCCAACTGTTAACATCTCTAAGTACTGCCTTCTGCCTTGTTGGGGTCTGTCCTGCCTCCTACTACATTCTGGCCTCCCTGGGCAGGATGGATAGAAATGTGACAACTCCTGGATGTGCTCCTGTGATTCTCTGCATGGAGGTGTTGCTAGAGATCACTATGTTAGGCTCAGGACACTGTCGATAGGAGGCACAAATGCAGCCTCAGCCCAATGCTTATGCCCTACGTTGAGCATAATTAAATCTACTATGGGACAAATAATTATCACAAACTCTGTCATCAAGGATGACTATAGCAAACAACTCAAGATCCCAGAAACTGGATTGCATCCACTGCGATAGTCACAGGGTCCAATCCAGGGCAAAGGTGGGTTTCCTTTTCTCCATATAGAGAAGCTCACCCTGTGGCTGGCTTCAATTTGTGTTATTGTCACCTTGATGTGTGAGGATATTGCTACTTCTTCAATGTGAGGGTCTTTTTCCTTCCATGGGAATGCGGAATTGCCACTTCTCCCTCTCTTTTCACTAGAGGACTGAAAGAAAATAGAAATCTCCTGCCACAAATCTGTAGTGGCCCTCTTTCACTCAGATGTGTTATTTTTGCCAGAAGAATGGAACTTGGAGAGAGGAAAGATGAATTGACTGATCTAGAATTGATAGTGGTGGGGATTTAAATGTGATGCATTATTGGATTCTTGGGTGGATAGAGACAGGAGGAAAAAACTGAAAAACTTGACAGAGACAGAGTAGTCAAGAGACTATTAAACATGATCAAGTAGAAGAAAAGATAATGGAAGAATGAGGGTATCAAAATATTGAGGTTGTGTCAATAGGATAATGAGGTTTAAGGTTTCAACGTTCAAGCAGTGCTTGTTTGTGGTAAAGTTGAGAGTGTGGGAACCAAAATAGGTGTTCAAAAGAGTGACACGAGAGATCTTTGATGTTTAGGGAATTTAGAAACTTTTGGACTGGGATGTTCAAATCCCCTGAATTGATAATAAGGAGAAAAAACTTGGTTTCATTTTCCTGGACCATGTAAGTAAGTGACCTATAAGTCAATAGAAAACAGAACAAAAAAGGTTAGGTTAGGCATAATACTGGCTGAGACATTAGTGTGAAATGGCCTACATGCACTAATTTGGAGTTACACAAATGATACCACCATCTCAAAACACCATTGAGAGTGTGAATGCGAGAGTAAACCTCTTGAAGTTACTGCAAGACCTTACTCAGGAAAAGAGCCAGTCATGAATTTCAGCAAGATTGTTATAGGATCAGTCCTTGAAGAAGCAAAATATAGAGGTGGTGTTTGCTTGAAGACTCCAAAGGACCCGACAGAAAAGCCTGGTGGTACTGGAATGATGTTGAACACATGCATGCAAAGTAGGAAATTGCAACTGAGAGGATACAGGGTAAGAGAGTAGTCAAAGTAGTAATTAAGGATGGTAGAGAGGAAAAGCAGCATGTTCCCAGTCTCAGGATTCTGAAACTAAGTCAATAAAGTCTTTTTTGACTATTTCTTCTTCTGGGGGTACGTTGTTAACTTTTTCAGCTTGGCTTATGTCAAAGCCCAAAGTGAATGGTCTAGAAGCAATAAGGAGAAGCAAGGGAAGTGAATCATGGTGGTAAATATGCAGTTTTAATTACAGAGGTATATCAATGTTCTATGCTCTCAGAGGTCTAGTTTCTTGATTTATGAAAGGCAAGTTTATAAATATTTGGATAGAAATTAGAGAATGAAAGAAAGTTAATATCAAAATGAGTAAGGTCATAAAAAGCCAGACAAAATGCGCAATGGTGTTGCGGAATAAATAACCTTTAGAGGGAGAGGGAGAGGTGGAGAAGGACCTCATATTTGGCCACTTGTGGCAGATGCACTTCTCCTTTGTGCAAGTGATTTCACAGCAGCTGTGATGGACAGTTCTATGCATGTTGCCAGCATCCCACCTGAAGTGCACACTATAGGGTACTTCTGTTTTCTGCTTCAGGCTTTCTGCAAGTCACTGAATCTCTTGGCCCAGAAATGTGTATATGTATGGGAGTGGTGGGTGGTAGAGGTTAATGCTTCTAAAGACCAACTTTAATGACTGGGGGGAAAGGGTCTGTAGATAATTTCACCAGCCTCCCTGTCTTTCAGTGTGACAATTCTGAGGTGGGTTCTCTAAGACTCCTCAGAGGCTCTCCAAACAGACTGATTTCCAGTTGCCCAGATCAGCAACCATCTCAGTGAGGCACACTTTATTGGCTTTCAGCTTCCCCACTCCCTCTCTTCTGCTTCCTGGACTTAACTCATAAATTATCTAACTGTACTACCAAATTCTCATGTTAGGCTCTACTTTAAGAAATCCACATTAAGACAGTATTTATTTTCTCTTTAAATAGCTTAGCAATGAGAATTTGTGGATAATGAAGAATGTTTGGATTGATTAGAAATGGGTTATAGTCTGGAGCAGCTTTGTATTTGCATATTTAATTAGACAATCCCTTGGGTGAGACTTCTCTTCTTTTGTGTGTGATGCATTTAGATTTCATTGTTCTGAAATTGTTACCTATGGAATCCCACCTATCCATCCTCATCAATCCTCCCCAGAGGGATGAAATTCTTGGAAACATTCAAGGCACTAGGAATAAAGGGAAGATGAAGGTGGGTAACTTGGTAAGGCAGAGAAAAGTTTTGAAGAATAACAGAAGGGAGTTTGGGAGGGAGCAGGAGGCTGTTCTGTGAGCCATTATCTTTTTTTGCCCTTTATCCTAACATTTTATAAGCTAATATACTCTTTCTCTCTTAAAAAACTAGTCTGTTCTTCTCTAAAGTGTAGTAGGGAAATTCCAAGAGTTATCAGATAGTTTCTATGAAGAACACACAGAACATAAAGGTAGAGATGGCTCTACCTGGATCCAAGGATTTACAATCTCCTTAGGGCAGAGAGATAGTCCTGTGGAATGGGCGGAAACTGAGGAGGAAAGGATCATGGCCCTCAGAGGGCTAACGCTATCTAATGATCTGTGGCTAACTCTGTGTTCTGAGTCACATTTTGTTATCTGGCTTCATGCTACAAGGTGCACTTAATTTCTACTGGAATCAGTTCTGTCACCTTCTTCCTACAACCCCTTTCTCTTGTGAGGGAATAAAGGGAGAAGAGAAAGTGGGTGATTAATTTGAGCTAAACACAGATTAAAATCTTTCCCCATTTTCCCAACTCTCCCTTCCTCCCTTTCCATTCAGCTAAAATCTAAGCCTTTGTGAAAATCAACTCGTGAAAGTAGAGCCTAACCACGGACTAGCTCTGTATGTGGAGATCCACCAGGTTACCTGACACAACACTGTGTATATTCAACTACTATTCAAAAAATTCTTACATTAATTAAGTATACATGGTTAAGAACTAGGAACGCCAGGAAAGAGACAGTTTTTATGTGCTGTATAGTACTGCTATTCTGTAATCCTGAGTACTGTAGAACATATATTATAAGACCAAATGGCTATAAATTGATATAATTATTAAGATATTGTTTTTTTCTGAATTAACAAAGACCACCAAATTTAAGTTTGCCATAATTGTGTCATACGTGAAGATGCTTATGGAACATGTTCAGAAGCAGACACATGCAAGTTTTTTTTTCTTATTTTCCTGTGTGATTTATTAGTTATACATTCACAGTTGGTTGCTACCCAAAACTTGATGCACGTTGATACTGTCCTAAAGATCATTTGCATTTCTCCAGTGAGATATTGTGCTTCTTTCCCCCCATGGAGACTCTATAATTATGCTGAAATCTTTTGTCTGTGACTTTGGCAGTTCTCCTGGAGTGCACACACCTCCCAGCATCCTACAGATGTTGTTCAAAGTTAATCTAGTGGCAAAGGATGCCTGGTTTTGTTCACATTCTGGAAATCACTAGTGGGAATCTCAGTGCCACCACTTTTATTTTTGTCTTTAGAATTTGCACAAGTTATTCAAATCCTCTGTGTGATGCCTAGAGCCAGGGACACCACATGGTCAGTGGCTTATGATGAGACTCTAAGCTGTATTTTTAGGTCTTTCCAATGTTTCACTTTTCAAGGCTTTCACAGAACAGCTGAGCCCTCATTGATGGTGGCTGAGCCCCATGGGTTCCCATTTTCAAGTACTTAAGCTCCTAGAGTGATTGATGCCGTAGATGAAAATACATCAGTAGGCCTGATAGATGAAGTAGAAAATGTACATTTCTCCATTTAATAGCTGTGTGGCAGAGAGTATCTGCTTCTGTGTATGATTGATAGCCAAGGTCTTCCTATACTTAGGAGGAAAAAAAAAAAAAAAAGCAACAACTTCTGTCTGGGGAGTAAAAGAGTCCTTAAATTTGAAAGGAGATCTCATTTTACATATGTACATCGGTTTCATTTCACATATGTACTTCAGCCAACTAATGTATGAGTTTCTATCACCTCCCAGGCTTGTGCCCAACATTAAACATGATGAAATATTCTAAATTAAACTTTGTTTACCTCTCTTTACAAGCTTTGCAATTTTTTTTTTTTTGGCTTGAGGAAGATTAACCCTAAGCTAACATCTGTGCCAGTCTTCCTCTATTTTGTATATGTGTCACTGCCACAACATGGCTTGATGAGTGGTGTAGGTCTATGCCCAGGATCCAAAGCCACAAACCCAGGCCACCGAAGTGGAGCATGCTGGACTTAACCACTATGCCACAGGGCCAGCCCCTATCTTTGCAAATTTTGAAGTTCATTGTCTGAGATCTCTGAGAAGGCTCATAAAAAGTTTTGCCATCCACAGCTTCTGCCATAGCTCTGCCTTTCTGGTCCCTTAATATCCCTTCAGATTAATGTGAATTATCATGTTTGTAAATATAGCTTTATCTCATGATTGATTGCAATCTTGCAGAAATCCATTACTAAAATTAACATGCAAAAACATCTCTAATAAAACACTCTTACAACCAAATAGCATATTGTTCCTCATTTAGTACCAAGGGATAAAAATAAATTGTCAGTATTCATCTCTTGATAAAAAATAAAACAATCTATTACCGTTCCTTCCTCTATTGTTTTGCATCTTTCTCCTCTTCTATATTTTTAAATTTGCCAAGTGTTGCTAAATCTACAAGTGTTGGTTCAGTCTACAATTATTTGAATAAAAGTCTTGATGTTACAAAATACTGCTTGTTAGAAAATATACTAGGAAGAGACGTGTTATAAATATATTATTAGTATATAGATTTCTTATTTGCAATGAATTTCAGGTAAGAGGGGGTGAGGTGTTTTTTTGCCTACTAGCCAAAGTTGCTCTAAAGAAATTATTACATAATGCTATAGCATCTCAGAAGGTACCAAAAGAGGGAGTGGTTTCTTTCCCCAGGAGGCCCCAGAGCATGGTAGTATCTTCATGTCTCTACTTTATCACGGGGTCTGGTGCTAAAATTTTGCAGTTCTGGAAATGGGACCATATCCAGACTTGATTAAAAAACCCAAATCATTGGTAACAACCATAGTCAAAACTTCATGCTATAAATCAATCAAGCCTGATTTCAATTTGTAAAACCATAAATGAGAAACTATTTCCAATAGCAGAAACAGTATAATTCTCTATCAACCCCTGCCCCAACTCTTCTACTGATGTATGTTCTAAACTAAATAAGAAAGTTGATTTGTTAGGCTATATTTAGAGAAAGTCTCATATGACCTGTAGGACCATTATATTGAATGAAATCTACAGCAGTGATCTGCCTCCAGTGACAGCTTGACCTTTCTCTCAGATGATTCAGAAACTCTTACTTGAACAGTGGTGAACTCCCATGGCCAAATTTTGCTTCTAGAGCTGTGGTTAACAGCCTTAATATTACTAGTTAGATGCTCAATTGTAATGGGGAACTTTCTATCTTTCTCTATTTTGCCATATATCTCTTTGTCCACTGAAGTTTTTGTACAGTGTACAAAATATAAAGTTATCTACATGGAGCTCTTATATACCATATTTAAAGATGTCCCTAGAATCTTTTCTTTAGGGCTCAGTTTAATATGGTATTTATTAACTACCTACCTATGCTCATCCACTGGGTTTCATCGACAAGGAAGCCATGTTTTGATATAAATGAATCAGAGAGGCATATAATTCTTTCCAGATTTCGATCCAGGGAATTGTGTTAGATAATATTAGTTGTTTGCACAATATCCATCATTCCTTATTTTTAACTGACAAATTCCAATTTCTTCTAGGTGTCGTTGTTCCCAGTTAAAAAATCTTTTTCTCAGATTCTTTGCAGTAAAGGTATCGATGTGAGTCAGCTCTGGTCGATGAGCAACAAACAAGGATTTGCTGAGATTTCTAAGGAAGTTTTGTTTCTTCCATGCCGTTTGCTTCTCTCTTTTGCATGGAAAACTGATTTTATCGCTCAAGATACTCCTTCCATCCTGCAAGCATGAGGGAAAAATTAAGAGAATGTCACATATGAAGGCTTTAATATACAGGAGTCACGGATCCAAAACTAAGAACACCTCTTTCCAGAATTTTGTTATATGGAAAAAAATAAATATGTGCACATAAAATTTGCTTATATGTCTGTTTGTGTTTTCATTTACTAATGGGCCAAACTATCCTCATTGATATAAAAACATTGGTCCCAAGAGACATTTGTAGTTGTTATCAGGATAAAGCAAATTTTGTAGTGTCCCATTGCTATGTAAGAGTTGATGACAATATGCTGGGCTAAAAAATAAAAATAAAAATTAATTTATCTATATGACTTCTTAGATATTCTAACATACTAAAATGCATTTTTATTTTTTAAGAGGGGTCTTTAGTATAACATTCTAAACTAATTTGACCAGGGAATTCATTTTCAAAGAGTTTTTGCTGTGACTAGTGTCCCATAGAATAATCGTACTAATGTAGAGAAACTCACATATAAACCTAAATATAGTAGAGGAAATGAAGAGATAAATGCAAATAATTCTATTGTCAAACAGTGAGAGAGAACTTTGCTCAGCTTGGGGTTCATAGAGACCTTCTGGAAGAGATGACTACTGAACTGAGTTATTTTTCATTTATTTTTCTACATTCAGTGATCTATTTACACTAATTTGTGCAAGTCTCTCTTGGTCTGTGTGTATTTTATAACTTATTTTTGAATAATTGCCCAATTAAAACCTGTATCCCTTGAATGGAAGAGCAACTGTACCTGGTTCAAAATAAATAAATAAACCGGGAATTAAAATAAGCTTTAGTTTTACAAGCTTTGTGCTATAACCAGCTGAACTAATTGGCCATAAAGCAGATTTTATTAAGGCCTATGTGTATAGTGTAAATAGCCCTTTTCAAAATCATGCTAAAAATATCTAAAAGAAATGACCACTAAAGCCTGAGAACTGTGTAATCTAACAATATGTTCTGTGCTTTTCATCTTCATAGCAGGCTACTGGCAGGCGGGGAAAGAAAACCCTCTCCTCACCCTTCATCCCTCAGTCAAGACCCTTCAGAGTGGAGCCTCTTGACATTCACCTCCTGGTCAGGCACCACACGTAGGCTTTGTATGAGGAGGGACTCTATGGAAACCACACAGGTGTGGGAGTTCCATCTGCCTAATTGTCCTAGAAGTCTGTCTATATTTAAAGTGGGACAGTAAACTATGCCTCTACTGCAGTTCAGTTCTTCAGCATTTCTCCTTTTTACTAAAGTTAAAGAAAAGAGAGATGCAGCCATTCCTTGAACTAGAAAAAAATTCATATTATTTGGTTTGTTTATGTGTTTATTTTCCTAGGTAGATGCAGGATAGAATTTGAGTTCTGAAATATGATTGTATATCTGAAGAATGCTTTTCTACTATTATAATGTACAAAAAAATAAAAATTTTATAGTTGAAATGTAGGAAGTTTAGATATTTTTCTTATAAGCCCTAAAGCCAGCTCGTGATGTTGGCTATTACTTCCTCTATCCAAGCTGCATTTTGGTCAGGAGAAAGGAAACATGCTTTTCAAAAAGAGGATGCTGTCAGATTACACATCTGGGTATCAGTGAATGTTTTAAAATGATTGTCTGACCTGGTGAGTATTCAAAAGTGGAAAATGGTTGTAGCCCTAGAGCCTTTAAATACTGGCTCTTCTTTAGCAAATGGTGGGTGATATTCTCTTTACTTCAGATGAAGTACCAATCACTAAAGACAAATTGCCGTATCCTATTATTTGGAGACATTTAAGCCATTTCATCATTTAAAGAAGACTGTTGAAGAAAAAAGGCAAAAATGAAAAGGCATTCTATTATAGTAGTATACTGATAGACTCACATCATTTTTGCTTCTGTTTAGATGGTACATTTTTTGGTCTTTTCATTTGTATAAACCTCTTCTAAAAGAGTAACATATTTTAGACTGTTTTATGAAACTCTACCCCTGTCACAATTTCATCTTCAGCATTTTATTTCCAGGGACAGCCATAAATAATAATATTCTAAAGCTATGTTTATGATATGCTAAAGATGTTTGTTTCAGTTTTACCTTATAAATAGGAAAGTATATAAATATGTGGAAAAAGCAAAATGATAAAGTAGGAGGGGGCAATTATTGTTTCTTATAAACAATGGCTTTATTTGATTGCTTTTTGAAGTTAAGACTATGAGGAAATGACCTTAGAGAAAGCAGTTTGAAAAATATGATTGAAATAATGATCAGATCTTGAGACACACATTTATAGGATGGAACTTTTTGTTATGATTGATACCCTCTCCCACATTCAGTCAGACCCCATTTTGGCTCTTTCGTATCTCAAGCTGATTCTCCCACTTCTTAGAGCCTGGACATACCTCTGAGCCATGGTTCAAAGACTACTGTATATAACTAGCCCATCTTGTGCTTAAGCATTATCCCTTAAGAAAACACAGTATCTGAACTTATTTTCCAATAATGCTGGTAGGTAAGGAACATGTTTGTGGTCATGGAAATGTTTTTTCAACTCCTCAAACTTCTAGACTTAAGGAAACCAAGATTCTACTCTTTTCTCACACACATATTTTGTGACCAAATTTTTCAATTCTGGAAAGTACTGTTATAAACTAGAAAATTTGATAGTTTGCTTAGATGATCATGAGGGTCCTTTCCCAGTCCAATTCTATAAATAAATTTTATAATAGTACATCAAATTACTTTAGCCAGGTTGCCTAAATAGAAAGATAGACAAGCTGATTTTTAACCTTATGCCTTCCACTTTATCATGTAAAAATGAAAATTTATGGCAAATAATCACGTTATAATATTTCACTATGAAAATACATATTATTATAAAGACAAGTAATGAGTACTTATTATAGTTCTGACAAAAAGATGAATAAAGAATGCTTGTACATTGAAATTATCTTAATTAACTGATTCTAGTAATTAAGCAACATTTCCAGGTATTTAAATAGTAAAATTATTTGATATGAGCATGTTTCAAAAATTCAACAAAAAAGTCTTTATAACTATGTAAAGTGTTAGTAGACTTAGTTGAGAATGACAAAGTTTTAATATAGAGTACCCTGACATTAACTAAAATATTTTATATTTATGTTGTTACTTTTCTTTAAATCCATACATAGCAATTAAAACCAAGAAACAACTGGATAGTAAGTTGAAAACCATATTTCAAATCCTTTCAGTGAACTAATAAAAAATTCATGCTGTTTTATAATACAGTATGAGCTGATGCAGAATTACCCAGGATTGGCAGGAGAAGGCTATTCTTAGTACAAAGCAGCTGTGTTTATTAAGTAACATTTGTCATTATAACTGCAAGTAGATTTTTATCAAATTTATTATATCAGAAGTATTTTTTATTAATCTTTCAAGAGGAGAAGGAATTACAAAATGCTGCAGTGTAAGACTTTAGTTCTCGTTTAAGAAGTAATTGCCCATGTGCATTAATTTCTCAGTTGGTATGTTTAGAAAAAAGGTTGGAACATATTAGAAAAAAGCTAAACAACATAATAATTATGTCAATTAATGGAACTTCAGTTTGATATGCACAGGGGAAAATATAAAATAAAATAATTAGTCAAAGTTGTCAGCTGTCTTACATTTTTATTGGTGTTAATCTTGTTTTATTTCTTGGCTACTTATATTTTATCCATTTTAGAAGGGTTTTCAGTCATATGTGATGGGCTCCATTTTATAAATATCTCATATTTTATAGAAGCTAAATGACTATAGAATCCCCTGATTAAAATATTAGACATATTGTTGCCTTTTAAAATAATCTTGACAACTAAAACAAAATTTTAGTTGTCAAGACAAAAAATAAGTATGAAGAATTCCTGAGACATCCATGTAAAGCATAGTAATGGTATTTAAACTATTGCTTTATTGATACAATTCATTATTTACATATTGTATAAAAATATATAAAGAGATGAGAATCAGAAAAGATTAGACTCATGATTGATTAGTTATTGTCAGACAATGAAAGAGAACAATAATAACAATCAAGAGATATTCATTAAAAATGCATTTACCTTAAGAATTTGACGCATGTAATTCTTTTAGGGTGAAATGAGATCATATACATGAAAATCCCGACTATACAGTACTGAAAATTGCTAACATTTAACAAATAAGATATATCAACTGGATAAGGTGTTCTGTGGAAATTGCAGGAACTGGCTTCCTCCCTTTTGGCTGGTCTATTCTTTCATAACATCTTTAACCAACAGACAGGTTAGAGTGATGTTACAGTTCTCTTCTCATATCAGCATTTAAAGAATGAGTACATTTTCCAGCTTTTAGAGGGTGTTTTCTTTGGGGATAAAATAGTGTAATTAGATCTTATTTCATGATGTAAATCATACAAGTGAAGGAAGAATATGGAAAATAGTCTCTCTTCCATCCTTGGGTCAGTGTGTACTGCACATTAATGTTTAATGGTTTCTTTTTTTACTTAGTTCAATTTTATTGCTCATGGACATGTGCGGGTGATTGCAGGAACTAGAGTCAGGCAAGCTTTCTCATACACCTCTGCCAGTGCACTGACCTGCAACACCCCTGGTATTTCATTCCTTGGCCTCTGCTAAGTGGAGCCTGCCAGTCATTTTAAATTGTGCCAAACTGCATAGTGGTTTTGTGATGTGGAAAACCATCCATTAAGTTCTAGTTTGAGTCTACATACTACTTCATATTACTTGTAAACAAAGTCAAATCTCAACCTCAGTCTTGAGAGTTGTATACTTAAAAAAAATACAGAATTTTTTTTTTCAGCAGAGAAATATAATAGCTTAACAAGTGTATCTGGAACATCCCACAAGTTTCAGCTTTCAGGGGTCACTTGTATTTTATTTTAATTTTTATTATAATGCAACTGGATTAACTCTCCATCTCTTGCCTCATGGCAAGCTCAGAGTAGAAGGAGGTTGAGGGGAGGGATTTGCTTGTACTTGATGTCAGTTCTTCACCTTCATGCCCTCTAACACCCCACAAAGGCTTACAGCAAAGGATTGTCCTCAGACAAAAAATGCCATCTATTCTGGAGATAAAAGTCTCCCCCATCCTTATTTGCCCTTGTTTTCCTTGAATAATATTGATATTTCCTTTCTATATCAAAAGAATAAAGAAAATTAAATCAAGTGGGTTTTCATTTAGTTAAAAAGCATTGGATGTATATTTAGGGCAAAGCCACTCAAATTTATCCATAAACACCTCTAAAGGTAGAAGAAAATCGATATGTTGTTAAAGAATTTAGGACCAGCCACAGAAGCTATAGGCCAAGATAATATTTGACAGAGTTGTTTTTGAGTCTTAAAAAATATTAATGTAAGTCCTTTGTAAACTATTAATCAAGGTAAAAATATAAAATGAATATTTCTTAATGGATAAAAAGAATCAAGAAAAAATAGGTTACTTGCAGGAATGTTGGTAACAATTCTGCAACTAGAACTTATCAAAGTATGCATACAAAAAGGGATAATAAAAGATAACTTAGGATTTTTTCCCCCTTTCTTCGTACAAGATTCAGAAGGATGTTAGGTGTTCTAGGAGGCACATTCAAACTAATTGAGGTTAACAGACTTTGGGAGTGATGACTCAGAAATACTGACTTTCACACTGAATACAATTTAAAAGAACAATATATATTTTCACCTACTTTGCTAAACTGTGCTGAATTAGTTTATCTGAACATGAAGAAGAGTTCTAGAGAGGGAGAAAAGTAATTCTTACTTTATTGACATACAGTGATGATGACAATCGCTGTGGACACCCTACAGAGGCAAGATGAACCCTTCACCCAAAATTTGGTTGAATGTCAAGGCTGATGATGCCACTTACAGACCAAGAGGTGACTCACATAATAGGGCTTTCTGGAAAAAACAGGGCAGGCTCCAAAACAGGTCTGAAAATGGTGCTAGAGAGAACAGGGAGGAGTGACGGCCATAGTGTATTATGGTGATTAGTAGGTGGGACTAATGTTAAGGGGGTTGTCTGCATATAGGTCAGGGGTTTTGCACAGTTCTAACTTCAAGCTGGCACCAAAGGAGGAAGCACCCAGGCTTTCTTATCAGCTTGCCCACATGTGGGGCAGAAGGGAAAGGAGTGGTGAGATCTGAAAGTTATCAGCAGTCAAACATACAAAAATGGAGCTAGGGCTGGCCTGGTGGTGTAGTGGTTGGGTTCGGCATGTTTGGCTTCGGCGGCCTGGGTTTGTGGGTTCATATCCCGAGTGTGGACCTACACCACTCCTCAGCCATGCTGTGGTAGTGACCCATGTATAAAACAGTAGAGGAAGATTGACACAGAAGTTACCTCAGGGCTAATCTTCCCCAGGTAAAAAGTGAGGAAGATTGGCAACAGATGTTAGTTTAGGGCTAATCTTCCTCAGCAAAAATAATAATAATAAAAGAAAGAAAGGAGCTAACTCTAGATAAACAATAATGATAAATTCAAAGGGTGTTTTCTCTTCAAAGGATTGTCCCTAATTCCACCTTTAGAAATAGATGCAAGATTGGGATGGAGAGGAAGGGAATTTTCCAGTTCTCAGGAATAGTTGCATTAATGTAGAAGAGAATGACACTTCTGATCTGGGGAACAGCCAACACCAAAACCCCACTCCCTGGAGAATGAGCTGTGGGCACAGGCTGGTGCCCCAGGAATGACTGTATAACTGAGTGTGGTACCTTGGGTGGGGGTGAGGGAAATGTAAATGATAAGAATGAAGATAATAATAAATGACTTCTAGTGTTTAAGAATTTATCATGTGCCAAGCACTGTGTTAAGCACTTGAGGAATAATAGTTCATCTTATCCTCCTCCCCCTTTTACAGATCCAGAGAGTGTTAGCAAGCCTGTGAACTGAAGAATCAGGATATGGACTTGTTTTATGACTTACTCAGATTCTGAGCTCTTAGTTACTACTTCAAAAACAGCTATATAATTTCTACTTATTTTCTGTAGCTAACATTTCAAAGCAGGTATTTCTTATTACTGTCTCAGTAAATTCTTAAGAAAATTTACAGTTTTCTTCTATATTTATATCATGATTACACTGGCAAGAGGGAAATGATTTTTCTTTGTTATCAAGAAATATGGAACTATTGGGGACCATTTAGGAATGGCCTTAATTGGGGCTTACATGACTTGCCCTTTCTATTCTGAATCACAGTCTGTGTCACTACCATATTGAAAAGCTTCAATGGTTTACCACTATTAGTAGACACAAGTATAAATTTGTATCTCTAAATTCACATAATAGTCATATTTTCAAAATAAGAAATCATCACTCAATATATGAAGTACTACTACTATTGGAGGTTTTATATTAATAAAAAACTTAACCTTCTGAGAAAATGAAATAGAGGGAGCTCATTTAATATAGTCTGTTGGAATGTACCTAAAGATTCAAAATATTAATCAGGATATTCCATTATAAGATCCATATTCTTAAAACGTAATTAAAAATAGGTTTGTAAAGCATTTAAAGAAAAAAATCATATCGGACCTCTTTTATGTGACTTAGAATCTAAAAGATGAACAGGATTAATAACTGAAACATATTTATTAAAGTGTCTTAGGTATGGAGCACTTCACACAAAACAGGAGGGAACAGAGGGGGAAATCAGTGTTCCTGTCTAGAAGAATTTATAACCTAGTCAAGAAACCAGTCACATAGGAGAGCTGACATGAGAATGGTCACAAAGGAATTGTGTAAAATAAAGTCAAAATTGTATTTTCAGTGTGGTAAAATTGTGTTTAGAGAGGGGTGAATTAACCAGGGAAAACTTCCTGAAAATAAATGATTTTGAACCAAATCTGGAAAAAAGTAAATGGTCACAGATGCTTGGAAGAAGAATAAGGAGAGTGGAAAAATATGAATAGCATCATTGGACATGAACAGAAAATGTTGGTCCCCCAGCATCCCCTTCATAGAGGAACCACCCCCCTAAGCTGGTTTTCCCTGTGATGGTTCTCCTTTTCCTTGTGATGCAGATGGGCCTTTCCTACCTCCCTATCCACAATAGCAGGCTCATGATCAAGGATAGGCCAATCAAGTCATTCCATTTATCTGACCACGGTGATTGGTCAAGGATGGGCACTGTGATTCAAGTTGGGCCAATCAGAAGTTAAACAATTTGTTTAAGATTATATTGAAAAGCCAAACTCAAGTTCAGGTCTGTCTGACTTCAAAGACTATGGTTTTATATTCTACACCTGAGGTTTTCAATTTTCAGTCTGGAAATCTTGTTAAAACACAGCTTTCTGGGTAATACCTGTAGAATTTCTGATTCAGTAGGTCTGATTGGGAGCCTGAGAATCTGTATTCCTAACATATTTCCAGGTAATATCAAAGTTGCTGGTCTAACGACCACTTCTGGTGACCACACTGCTCTATACAAGACTACCTGCATAAAGGAATAATGAAGAGCGTGAAGTGCTTGTTTTGGTTTAGACATGTAGGATCTAGTTAAAAAGAAACTTCTAGGAGGTCATAAAAATAGTTTTAGGATATTATAATGATAAATATAAATATAATCATAAACTCACTGAAGGAGTGTTCACTGAAGGAGAACACAGAGATACATTAGCTAAATAGGGAAAAGGTTGTAAAGAGAAACGTAAGTTGATGGATAGGAGAAAGAACAGACAATGAGTTGACAGACAATGAAATAACAATTGGAAGAAAGAGAGTTGAAGTGGAGGCTAAAAATCATTGGAGTGTCATTTTTGACAATTTTTAGTTTAGATTATTCCCCAGTTTTTTTATATAGCCATCTATTTTCCAGCCAATTATGATTTACATACTCGGTGTCATATTGTAAAAATAAATACCACAGCACAAATTAACAGCAGCAAAAACAAGTTCAAGAACAAAAATAGGAAACAAACAGTATGTGGTGTTGAGATCCTTAACAAAATTTGGAATTAGAGCTGACATTAACAAATCGGTGTGTGAAGAAGGCTGAGTTGTGAGAGATATCATGTCAGCTCTAGAATAAAGTGTTTTAAACCACTTAGAATTTAAAAATGTTATCTTTCACATAAAAATGTGTTGTTTAAACGGCATGACCTAACTTAGTAATTATAATCTGATAGATTTTTCCATGCATATTTATTTGGTGGCAATAGTCTTCTTATCCTCTTTAGAATTCTTTCTCTCTAAAAAGAAACTGATGCTGTCCATCCCACAGAAGGCTATTCTAGGGTTGGAAGAGAAATGCCCAACTCAATTATGAAATAGTTTAGAATAGTTTAAAATAGTCCAAAAGGAAAAGAAGCTTTGAAGACTTCATCAGAAATACTTCACTGCTTTGCTATCAGTTGCTGGTTTAGGTGAAATTCAGATAGCTGGAAATAAAGCATTGTCTCTTACTAACTAGATTGAAAAGAAAATTGGTTGAATCACGAAACAGGGCATGTTCAGATGGTAATATTCAAACCTCAGGTACAAGAAGAGAGGTTCTGAGGTATTAACTCCACATCTAATGAGACAGCTGACTTTTTTGCTTACGTTTTCTGTTCTCTGCAGTGTACCCTGGGCCCATATTTATGCAAGCAATGCATTCTGCTTTGAGCAGGAAAAGACTGTGTTTACTGAGTGTGGAGTGTACGTTCTTTACATCAGACCTGCACAGCACCAACAAAACGTGGCCAGAAAGCAACACCAATTGAGCTTTCTAACTCCACTTGCATTGCTTGTATCAGATACTATTTGAGTGAACAGATACAAATGCTAGTAGGATAGAGAAGTTTCTTCAAGTTTTGTTTTTAAATTATAGTTATCAAATTGCACAGGCACACGAAAATAATAAAATTCATGCACTAGTTTAGCTTTTTATTACAAGGTACTTTACAAGTTATATTACAAGTTATTTTCTCATGATTAAGGGACAACAGTTGTAGAACATAAGAAATCTCAGAAGGAAAGGGAAAAGCTAGGAAGCCATTTAAGTTCTATGACTTGCAGGAGAATTTCTCTGAATGCTCCAACTTTTTAAATGGTCAATATCTATACAACAGATGATGTTACACCTATATTTAGGTACTTTCCTATCTCATTGCTTCAATAATTCTCCTAAATATGTGTATAACAGTAATGAGGAGGCTGGTAGACAGATATATTCCCTGGACCCACCCCTGGAGAATTCTGATTGTATAGATTAGGGTTTGGCCCAGGAATCTAGACTTTAATCTAACACCACAATCCACCACTCACAAGGGATTCTGTTGTAGGAGAGTTCCTAACCACTGTCTGAAAAACTCTGTTATATTCTCAGTACTGTTATTATTCCCAGAAATCCTTGTATTTGATTTTTGAAGCCAAAAATCAACTGTTTGAGTACTAAGGTAAACACACGTGTGAAACTTATGTCAGCTTTCACACCATGTGACCACATAGGCCATAAAAATGTAAAAGGGTATCATGGGACAGATTATACCGTATGCTCAGGTTCACCTAAAACATGGAGAGTTGCTGACATTCAGCTAGATGTCAATTTTCAACTTGCACTGCATAGTTCCTTAAGAGTGAGAGGAGCTGTTGTTTTATCTTACACTGAAGTTTTATATATAAGGAAGAAAGTCAGGTATATTATTTTTATTTAATGGGTACCACCCATGACACCTCTGTAAAATATCTCTGTGGCTTTAGTTATTGGCTTTTTTTTTTAAACAAGGCTATAAAAATCCTTGCTGTGCTGATTTGATCATTCACATGGGAAACAAGCTGCATTTTTCTGTGCCCATTAGCAAAGCATATCTTTGTTAGATACTTTTGCTTTTTTAAAGAGGTTGGCATACAGCGAGCTTACCAGATCACGAATAAATGGCCTTGAAATAGCTCGCAACAGTAAGTAGATGTAAATTTTCTAATGAATTAGCCCCAAGTCATAAAATATTTAGTTTGTTTAAGGGAGAGAATAAGTAGTTAAAATGGATTTCCTATGGTGAAATTTGAGAATCATCAAGATAAAGCAAACAGAAACAAAAAAGCATTTGATTTTTTTTCCTCAATTTTTTTACCTGAGGGCCTGACTGAAATCCGGCATTCAACATTAAAGCAGCAATCTGCTGCAGAGTGGATGAATTTGTGATAAATGGTCCCTTGAGGTTTATAAAACATATTCTCCATAAAACAAGCCACAATATGTTTCTTCACATTAGTCAGTTCCTGACATTCAGGCTACTGAAGCTCCAGTCCAGTGTTGGTACCTGTCATCCCCAAGCTGTAAACAACTCTTTGTTTATTGCAGCAAAGCTCATACATCCATTTCAAGGTTTTACAGCGATAAAAGGCTGACTGCCTACATAAACTGAAGTGGGCTGCAGTGTTGTTATTTTGTTTATTGCTCTTTTACTGCAGTGGTCAAATAGTTCCTTTGAGACCAGACACGGGTTTTCTGCCATCTGCACAGTCAGTGTCAGAAAACTTGTGTCAACTGAATCACTGTGGAAAATATTTATAATGAGAGGACTAATTAAATGAAATGTTGCCTCTCAAAATTGAATTGGAAATGCAGATGATTAATAGTAAATTAAAAATAATCTGCCATCTTTTTTCTCTTAGTCGATGGTGGCATTTGCCTTGGGGACCTTGAAGAGCATAAATTGTGTCTGCCTACCTAGCAAGGATCAATTAAACAGAACTTTCATCCTGTTGTGTTAAGGTTTTATGTTTCCACTTGTGAAATTCGTATCAAATGCCTCTGAACAATTTTAACCACATATTTAGGTTTATGGGCTATAAACACCTACCCAGAAAGCTAATTTCGAAACACGTGTTGTTGTCTTCAAGTATGTTGTCTGAATCAGCAAGTTCAAAAACAAAATCATAACTTCAAGCAAAAAGTAAAATTTCTCACACAAAATTATATTCAAGTAAAAGAAAACCATGAACTTTAGTAATGGGTGGAGGTAATCCGTTTTCTTCCAGACAAAATCATTGCATTTTAATTTGAAATGACGGAGGGATGTCTCTACTAAATGTCTAAATATGCTGTATATTAAGTGCTGAACTCTGGAGGGTGGCCCCATGGTGTGATTTTTTGACATCTTTTTGGAACTTTGATATTAAAATTTAAAAGACCTACCTCAGTAAGGGAAGACTATTGCCTTCTTTGAATCTCATCACAATAGAGAGCTGACATAAGCCTTGAACAACTGGATGATGACAGTACGGGTTGTAGAAGAGTTCCTGAGACTTTAAACTTTCAGTGGAATTGGTTTTGGATAAAAATAAATTTCATATGTCTATTAAATGAGGACAAAACATTTCACATTTATTATTTTTAAAAGTTCACTTAGAAAAATATTTAAGTATAAACTTCTAATTGAACAATTTTATGAAAAAAGACTTCTTATTGAAAAATCATGAAATTATTTTGAAATGTACTCTGAAATGCTTACAAAACAGTGTTTTCAAGATAAGAGAGGAAGCTAGTGTTCAGATGAAATTATGTATAAAATACGGCTTTGGAAACAGATAATAATGAAAATATTTTTGTTTAATGTTACATTCACACAAGCCTGTCAATTCTAGGAAAAAGCTCTTAATTCCTTGATATTTATATAATTACATGCATAACAAGGCAGCTGGAGGGGTTAGTGTTCATCATTTTCTGAGATATGTAATATTATTTATAAGTATATGATGTAAACTCTATGCATACCTTAACCTTTAATACATTGCTGATTAAAAAACAAAGTACACTACTTGTCAAAAGAGAATATGTCTAATACAATGGAATTAAATCAACAAAGTAAGACCCAGTGAGACAGTTGAGTAGATACCCACTCCATGACTATGAATTCCACCCCAAAGGGATAGTCTCGTCTACAAATAAGGACACAGTACAAGGATATTTTTCATGTCAGCATCTAATGAGTTGCTTAATAAATGAATGATGTATGGACAGATGGGTGGATTTCTGAAATTTTACCTGAGGAACCATAAATCTGCAGAAGCAGGTAAATAAATGAAAACTAGTGCCTATCAGATTTATTGTTATGAAGCATTATGTTTTGTTCTGCAAGTCCTCACAAAGTAAAAAAGAAAAATATTATATATTATATAATTCTCATTGTCTGAAGGAATAAACGTGTTGTTTAGGAGAGACTTCTTCTGGTATGAGATTATTAAAGAAAGGTGTAGTAGTCTTTGTATAAGGGATTTTGCATCACAACAGTGGATCTCACCAGAGGTCTTAGCAAAAAGTGCACAAATATTGTTCATGCACTTGTGGGGGGGTATTTTTAAAATAAACTATTAAACAAATTAAGTGGGATGTAATACGATTTGTCCCATTATTAGCAATGTTATCTCTGAACACTTGGTTAAGGTGGCATCTGTCAGATTTCTCCACTGTAAAATTCCATTTTCCACTTTACAATTAATGAGTACGGTTAGTTCTGCTATAACACTTCCTTTGAAAATGCAAATTTGTTCCAATGTGATTGACACATCAGGGAACTAATGGAGCATAAAAATGATGGGTTTGTTTATGTGTAGTTTTGTCCTGGAGAAACACTAGGTGAACCCAGAAAACTGCGCCCAGTTGAACTAAGCCATGTAGGAGTACATAAGATGCACACACCTCAGACATCTGCCCATGACCTCCATTGGCCGTGGGTATTATGAGACAAACCCATCTGCATTTGATGTTACAACTTCCAACCCAATTTCAGATAACCTTTCTTCTACTACTTCACAATAACTCACAAGCTGCTGCTCATCCAACATCCATAACTAGAAGCAAATTTCAAGTCTTTTTCAAGGTAAAGTACCATATTTATTATAGTATTATGTATTTCTTAACCACTTAATATGCTACCGTTTTTATTAGGTTTCTATCTTTTTTTATATCTCACTGATGATATCTTTACCTTTGCCCATAAGCCCTATGGCTTGTATTGTGAAATTTTGCAAGGTGATTTTTAGGTACACATATTCCATAATAGTAGAACTTTTTGTAATCTGTTGTGGATGGTTGAAGGCCATGTAAATATCCTATTATCCATCAAGATTTCACCCATTGATTTTAGCATTCATTGATGATTGTTGCCTGGTAATAGAAAGGCAATTTTCTAGCTCTCTTCTTCTACATTTAAATAGTTGATATTTTGCTTAATGGATTCGCTTTTGCCTCTCTCCCATTTTTTTATATCAGTGTCAACTTGTGAATTATTTTTTTTAATTCAATGCATTTTAGTCCATTAATGTCATTATTTATTTTGGTAATCAAAATTTTCTAATTAGGCTACTGGAAATGCTCTTAATCTGGCTCCTGTCTTTTTGCCGCATTCCCGTCATTTCTCGAGCTCTTTCTTACTTTCTCACACAGCTGGGTATTCCACGTTCATTGTGTGCTGTCCTTGAATCAGTCATTTCCTTTTATTAGTTCTTTTTATTTAACAATGATACTTAGAAACCAAGACCTGTAACATGTGCTCTTTGCTATGAGGGGCCATAGAGCATTCTGGACACTTGTTCTGAAAAACTTCCTTTTTGAAACACTAAAATGAATTTGTAGCAAAAATGCCTTTCATGTGGATGGGGTTTAAAATTTTGCATTTCTTAATTTTCCATAAGCAATAATCATTTTGACTTTTTTTCCCTGTAAAAAGGTCAATGGGGTATACTAGTTTCCCACCTAGACACCTTTAAATAATGGGCTTAGAATAAAACCAATTCTGTAACCCATGAAGATGTAGAATGATTTTGGTTCTAATGTCAGGCCGAAGGTAATTGGGGCCACAATAAAAAGAGAATTTCACCATAGATTTTATTTTAGGTTTATTATCTAAATAGTTTTCTAAATATTCTTGAATATTAGTGAAAACTACCAAAATCAACTTTTAATCGCTGTTAGAATAGTTGAGTTTGTGCAGAGAAAAGGGATATCTGAATACGCCAGAACGTAAAAGTTCTCTTCTGTTGTCATTGTCATGAAAACAAATGTATTTTAAAACATGGACATTTAAATTAAAAAATTAAACTAGATGCTTCACTAAACCTGTTAAGCCATCAAAATTTTCGGGATCATCTATGGTTCTTAATTTAAAAGAAAAAAATTTCTCAATATTTGCCTCTCCCTCTCCCCTCCCCCTATACACACACAAAACCAGCCCTATTCACACAAACACATAGAGATATAAATCTGCTTTAATTACATTTAATCTGTTTTAAAAACTTAAACAACAAATGTAAAAGTGCATTTATAAAAGCATCATTTGTTGTTCTTGAAATATGGAGGAGCAAATAATTACAAAATATTTAAAGACAGTTACTATGAGTTCTCAATTGCCTCCAGGAGAAGCCACCATTATAAATGCAAAATATATGCCAATATTATTTAACTCCTAAATTATGGGATAAATTGTATGTCAACCTATTTTTATGTACATGCCAATTAGGCAACCAAGATAATAGATTGGAGCATCTATTTATACAGCATTGATTGTCAATATGTACTG
This sequence comes from Tapirus indicus, assembly GCA_031878705.1. NCBI lineage: Eukaryota > Metazoa > Chordata > Mammalia > Perissodactyla > Tapiridae > Tapirus > Tapirus indicus. The sequence goes on along the minus strand of CM062927.1, from coordinate 68,162,955 downwards.
GCCATTGGGCTAGGCTCTGAGGGTACAAATTATATAAATTTTATATTTTTATCTTATATTTGGTATATATTTTAGGAGAATATATATATTTATTTATCCCTTTTAATTAATATGCTGACATTCTTGTGGTGGCAACAGATGTTACAATATAATGTAGTAAGTTCTCTAGTAGAGACAGCCCCACATTAATAATAGTAGTAAACAGTATAGCATTATCGTGTCAGGTACTGTTTGAAGCACTTATATGTCTGATCTCAGTTGATCCGCTCACTTGACAACTCTAGGAAGTAGGTTGACTGGTATGGAAACGGGGGCCCAGAGAGTTTGAATAAGTCATTCGTGGATGCACAGCAGGTGAATGACAGAACTGAAAATCAGACCCGGGAAGTCTGGATGCAGAGTCCATGTTCTTAATGGCTTCTCTCTATGGCCTCAAAATTTAAAAGAAGAAGACAAAGAAAGAAACACTTCTGCTGGGGGGATTTAGAGCAGGATTCACTGTATGGATTTGCACCAGATGCCCGTCCTGATGGAGTCTTCACTTCTGCATTTGTATGTGTGGGGTGTGATCTGAAGGAACTCTGGTCAAGGTTTTGTGGGGAAGAACATGGAATCCATAGAAGTTTGGAGTCATGATTAGTTTTAATTTTTTTGTTTTTCTTACCCCTAATTATTATAATAATTTAAGATGTGGTGTATAATAAAAGCAAGGTAACTATAATCAATATGAATTCACTTGGGATTCACATAATTCTCTGTCTCATAATGCTGTGGATATTGAATATTCAAGTATTATCTTTAACTAGGGAGAATGAATCCTATGCACAAGTAATTATTGTTAATAAAACTGTACCTCCTGATATGGTGGATCTACATTTTACATGAACTTAAAAAGCAAACCATTCTAGTTTGTGTTAATAAAATTATCAGTGTGAATCTTCTTCTGTTAATTATATTTGTAGGTTGTTAAACTTGATTGAATTTTAGGCGAAATTCTTTAATTAACCTCCTGTTGTTCCATTTCCCAATGGCTTATATATCCAGTGTGGTCTGTGTTTTTAAATTATTGTAAATTTATTAATCCTGACGCTTGTTTAATTGTGTGACAATATACAAGCCATTCATGGCTTTTACTTGGAGTTATGTCTTCTTCCGGTCCACCTAATGCATATGGAATTAGCTTATACTCCTATACTTCATTTCTGTTTAGAAATGGGTGCATCATCTGCATACAGTTGTTCATATGTTTTGAACATAGATTCCCCAGATGTGTCACAATTTGCTGTTCTGTTGTCTCTTGTCTCTCAGCTGTTTGGGATTCTGCTCTTTTGGGCATCAGTAGTACACTGTGTCATGAATCCCCATGCCTTTTCGCTGGGAGGCGTGAGCCGGCTTTGGAGCATATTTACCTGACTTAAAGACAGGAGGAGAAATGGCACAGCCTGGAATCGATTGAGTTGTTTATCCATTCACACCATAGCCTGGTGATAAATAACATCTTTCCCAATGGTATTTATCTTTAGTCTAATTTGTTATTCTGAAGTCCATGAGAGCTGTGCTAAGTAAATAAAGTTGCTTTTCAATTGTGCATTTATACTGAGTGAGACTTTCCCTGAAGCAGGCTAAGCGGAACAAGAATAGTGGTGGAACTAAAGAACTGGATAAAAGATGGAAGGTAAAGCATGGATTTCCTGACCCAAGATCCTCGATTTGTTGCTGACCTGCAATCAAGATGAACACATAGATCATGAGACTTTCTGAGAGACATGTAACCTGCTTGCGTTAGCCATTCCTCTCTTTCTGAGGTTTGCTTGGCAATTCTATCATTGAGTGTCTACGAGTAAAAGCACCCCCTCATCTACTGGAATATTGTGAATACAAGGAACCTCAAGCCCTATTGCCAATCAATAAGCAAGGAAGAAATTGATTGTCTTAAATTTGGGAGACTGTTTTATATAGAGAATAGTGAAAGAGAATTGAGTTAAAGAACAGGGGTCAGAGGTTAGGAGGGGAGCTAGTGGAAACTAACCCAGAATAACCAGGAATGAAGAGATTGGGTGTAAGGAATTTCTGGTGTGAAAACCAAAGAAGAAATTTTTGGATAGCACCCTCCAAAATTTCCCCCTACAATTCCCTAAAATAATTTTTAAAATTATGTACCTCTTTGTACTTAAAATAAAACAGTGGCAATGAATACAATTTCTAGAACTTATAAAATATTTATTAAAAAATGATTATATCTCTATTTAAATGTATCCAAGGATACATTCACACTTTATCGGTATGATATGCACAATCGCTCAACTTCAAAATATGTGCCCAATTGATAATTATCAGAAATTGTTGATCATTTTCTCCTTTAATCTGTATTTCCTTTTATTTCCCAATGGAATTTTATCTGAATGAAATAAAATATTTTATTCTTCAAAGTCTTAGTCATTATTGACCTACACACAGTAGCGTCCCTTTATTTTGCCCTCAAGTCTTCGTATCACAGAACAATGTTTTCCAAAAGGATATTCTGTGGCAATGGGAATTTTCTAATCTGTACCGTCCAATGTGTCTAGTGAGCACTTGAAATGTCGGCACAGAGACTGAGGAACTGAAATTTTAACCTTATTTAATTGCTGCCTCCACCGTTCTGTGACATGTGGGGAGACATTTTTATCCATAATTTTGTGTTATGATTTCTAGAATGGAGTTTGTTTCCTCAAGAATCTGCAGTAAGATAATAAAGAACCTGCCTAAAGCAAGAAGTAAATGACATCACACTAGAACTATGTGATTAAGAAGCTATAAATCAATTATAGACTTGCAGGTTTTGACCTGAAATCTTCTACATTATTGGTGGGTTAATATCACAGAGAGTAGTTTGTACTGAGTGTGCAATAATTGGATTGCTCTGTTTAGAAGTTTCTGAGCAAGGCTAGGATGCAAAAACTAAGCAGAAGGAAATTCTTTGTCATTCTTTGCAATGTGGCATCAGATTAAACCAACAGCTATCATAGAAACCTATCCAGATATTTTTAATGTCATCATTACAGGCCTCCTTTTGAAATTCGTGAAGAGAAATATTAGAAGATATTTAGAATTTCAGTATTTTATATCGTTTGACAAATCTGATAGCTAGAATGCTGGGAGTTAAATAATACTTTGGATTTATATACTGCCTTTGTTCTGTTAGAATCAAAGAACTGTCAAATCTACAGTATAATATTGGCTACTTTCCTTTCCTTTTTGCATTAAAAAGGTTTGCTGTTAACTATTTTTAAATCTTTTAACTGCAGATGAATTCAAATATAGAGGTAAACTGGAAAGACAAACTAGAACATGATCGTAAAATAAGTAAAGTTGGTGTAATGTATTCTTGGCGGGCACATAATATGATAGATTGGAATACTAGGACTTATATCCTAAGTCTCTTCTCTGCAGGCAAATGCTTCCATTTCCAGGTAGCAGTCTCTACTTTGTCTCAAAGCATACTGTCAGGAAGAAAGAAGATGTATTAGTTTTAATAGAAAATTACTTGTTAGTAGTTGTCCATGAATTGGATTCTCACTTCTCAAAGTGAGAGTACAGGATTCTAGGGCATAGAAAAATGCCTCTTAACAGGAAAATAGTTCACTGCCTCAATATATGTTGAACTCAGATGCTAAAGAGAACATGTGCTCTCAAAGGTAACACCTCTCCTCTTCAAAAAATTGATTTCTTCAAAAGATTTTTGACAAATCAGATACTGACTTCATGGAGGATATAGGTTGTTGATAAAATGAGGTTTCTCTTAACAATTTTTTATTTTATATATTATAATGTTAGGACAGTTTCATTTTTCTGTTTTATTAAGTTTTAAATAGATAGATATGTGTGTGTACTTTAGATTTAGTTCCCTAAATTTAAATAACAAAATGATAGTAATAGCTGATTTTATTGCACACTGAAATACATGTCAGACATTATGCATTTAGAGTCACAACATCCTATAAGGTAAATATTGTTGGTGTCTTTTTATAGGTGAGGACAGAGAAGTTTATTGATAAAGCACTTGTCTATGTTTGCAGAAGTAGAAAGAAGTATAGCCAGGTCTCAAGCCCAAGTCTTCAGGCTCCAAAATCCAGGCAGTTAATCTACAACCTCCCTGGATTTAGGAGACAATTTAAGTGCAAATATATTTTAAACCTCAGTTGCGATGCTTCATATTTTTGATAAGAATATTAGAAACGTATCTAGTGGTAAGAGTAACTAATATTTCTAAATGATATTTTCCACTTATTTCCAGAAAGTGAGGGTAGTTAGTAAACACAGAAAAAGAATACTCATGGTATGAAACTTGTCACCATTAATTGAAAAAGCTGTTCAGTATTGCATCAAAATATTCATCACATTATTTGGATAAATAAATACATTATCTACTTATATATGTTTGATAAAGGCAGTGATTCTTGCTTGTTTTGTTGATTAATGTGTGCCAGATTCCTAGAACAGGATATGCCACACAGTAGGCATTCAGTAAATGTTTCTGAATAGATGAAAATTTTATTTCTCCACATATGAGGACATTTTTCATAAGTTTTTACTTACCCCAGTCAGATATCTGTGTAACAATTTTATTATATAAACAAATTAATGGAATTTGGAACCAATAGAAATCTGCTTAAAAGCAGGTGAAATCACAATTTGAACTTTATAATGTTTATTTACAGAAAAGTTCGATGTAGCATTCAGTTTAGAGTGGATGTTGTTGCACTGGTATTTATGTCATGTAAACCACATCTCTCCAACACACTGCAAGCATTATCCAGATGCTGCACATTGTGCACTGCCTCTAAACCAGTGTAAATTTGGTAGATATGGGAATGACACCTGCTCCCAGTTCCTGGTTGCTTCAGGACGTGCTATGGACTGAATTTTGTCTCCTGCCAAATTCGTATGTTGAAGCCCTGAACCCAATGTGACTGTGTTTGCAGATAAGACCTTCAGGAGGTAATTAAGGTTAGAGGAGGTCATAAGGGTCAGGTTCTAATCCAATAGGATCAGTGGCCTTATAAGAAGAGGAAGAGAGAGTTTTCTCTCTCTCTCTCTGCACTCACTGAGGAAAGGCCATGTGAGGACACAGTAAGAAGGCGGCTGTCTGCAAGTCAGGAAGAGCATCCTCACCAGAAACTGATCATGTTGGCACTGTGGTCTTAGACTTCTAGCCTCCACAACTGTGAGAAAATAAATTTCTGTTGTTTAAGCCACTCAGTCTGTGGTATTTTGTTAAACCATCCCAAACACACTGAGAGGACATTATGAGTTAAATGGCGGAATTTATTACTATCCATAGTGTATAGTTAGCCTCATCTGAAATCAAAATTGCCAGCATCATATTTGACTTTTTGTTTCTAATGATGGACACATTTCTTTCACAGTGATCATAAAGAGAATCAATGGTCACATAAAATCTTACCTGTAAGCAAATATTTTGGAGCCACCAGCTCTTCTTTTTTTTTTCCTGAGGAAGATTCGCCCTGAGCTAACATCGCTGCCAATCTTCCTCTTTTTTTGGCTTGAGGAAGGTTAGCCCTGAGCTAACATCTGTGCCATTCTTCCTCTATTTTGTATGTGGGTCACCACTCAGCATGGCTGACAAGTTGGGTAGGTCCGCACCCAGGATCCAAAACCATGAACCTGGGCTGCCAAAGCAGAGCACACCGGACTTTAACCACTAGGCCATGGGACCAACCCCCCACCATCACTTTTTGTTTGTACAAATAAGTATACTTGAAATATTGGGAGGGTTTTATGAAGTATTTTTTTCTTACAATTCTCTCCACTTGTTTATAATAAAGGTTAAAGACTGGCTTGTTGTCAGGAGGGTGAATGTCTTCATTATGATTGCAGAGCATGACTGAGAAGAGAAAAGACTAAAGGGGAAATAGTGGGAGAGTTGCTGAGCTAGGAGGAGAAGTGCTGCTTGGGACAGCTGATTTGTCACTGATACCTAATATATCAAGGCAAGCAGGAAATATGCATGCCTTCAGGAGAATCTAGGCTGGCAACACAAGTATTGATGAAATGAGCCTCTGTGTGTAGTAATATGTGGTGGTAAATCATAGCAATTATTACATGATTCTTTAGAGGACTTTGTCAATCCAGACATACTGTCTTTTGAACTAAAATGCCATGAGATGTACTTTTAAAATATTACTGTACATTTCTGAAGTGCTATAATTTGTAAGACCTACCACTCTGATTTTATTTTTAAACCACAGAGAGATTTTGATGAAGCATATTCATTATGCTGCATTAATTATACATGAAACAACCATGAAACAGGTGTTTGGCTGTAAGAGGGGTATTTAATCAAAAAATTGATCCTAAACTAGTATTTCATATTCTTTCTTTATTTATGGGCTCCCTGACAGAACATTAATAAAAATTATGGTTAAAACCTAGATCCTCTTTTGGGAAATACTCTTTTTAGATGAAGGCTAGTGTATTTACAATACAAAACAATATTTTTATTTATGTATTTAAAAAAATCAATTTTGCTAAATTTTGTTCAATTTCACTATGCTTAAAATAATCCAGATTGAGGGTTCTTAGACTGAAGAATCTGAAAATTATCTGAAAGGCATTTGAATATACATATACCATCATACAGAAAATAAATCTAAACTAAAACATTATATGGTTGTTCAGGTTGAATCTGCACTTCTCAACTGGTCATGGTGCCTTCGCAGTTATATGATTCTCTCTCTAAATCAATCCTTTCTGTAGGATTTGGAATCACCTTGCTTGCTATTACTTTTAAGAGGCACAGATTTCAAACGTTCTGGCATAGGTAAGTAATCAGGTATTTTTATTTCTCCAGAAAGTTCAGTGTTTTGCAGATTACACCAGGTGGTGAGAGGTCTTTAAAAAAAGCAAACAGCTTTTCTCAGGCTTCTATGTAAAAGGCCCTCTCCTAAGCTTTGTGTAAATTTTGAATTATCATATCTAAGCTCAGCTGAGGAGGATGCTTGTGAATGTCCAGAGCCACACAGCTGATGGCTTTGTATTTGGAGCCCCGCATTTTACTGCCCAGAGTTTTTGCAGATGTTGGCCCTGGAAATGGTTTACAAAGAATAATTGCTTCAGGGACCCCTTGGTGTTTGAGTTCCAAAACGGCACTCTTCCTCTCACGTCCACAGCTCATGGAGAAGCAACAGGAAGTATTGTTGTAAGTCAACAAGAGCGGATATTTAGCTGATTGAAGCCATGTACCAGCTTTACCTTCACATTTAATCTGTTTGTGTTCCTTAAATATTACATCTATGAGTACACACGCATACACACACGCATACACGTAAACCCCTTCTCTACTAGTTTATCTAAAATATTTATGGATAAAAAAGATGATATATGCTAAGACACATTTTACTAAGCTTCAGGAGGCTATTTACAATGGAACTGGCTTCACTTATATCCTTCTAAAAATTTACCAAGCACTTTGTTTGGCATATATTATTTGTTAAGTGCTAGATGCTTGAAAGTCTTGGTTTTATTTTATTATGTTATCTTGTAACATATTTTGAATCAGCAGAATTTTGTAATCTTAGTGCACATTTACCTAATGGAATGTCTAGAGCATGCTACCTCCCCCAAAAGAAAAATCACAGGTCACTTGATTTTGTGGGGTTGCTTTTCTTGTGGAGGAAATAAGAGAGGACTTCTAATAACTTTTCCTGCTGAATAGAATGACCTAGATTTGTTGTATACTGGCAAAGCTGCTAGAGGATATTTTTACATTGCCATTTTGTCCTCAAGAGTTATCTAACTGATTTCACCATATGAAATCCCTTTCAAGTTTCTCATCTGACAAGTGGAAATGCTGTTGGATTTATAGTATCAGAAAGCTGGAAGGCAAGAGGTAAGAGTTACTGAAAATAGAAGATAAGAGTTCATATTTCTACTGACCATTAAAAAAAACATACCCAGAAAAGGAAAACTAGCAAGATCTCCTCTTGCCCCACTCATTATCTTGTAGAAACTAAAAGGATTTTATTTTCATTATTATGAAATGTCTCTTTTTTAAATGATGACAGTCCTCAGTTTGAAAGAAGACAAAACAATGTAAATGATGTAAACATAATTTTTAACCTTGACCAATCTGCACACAATCACCTTCTAATTTTCACTCTAACTTGATGAAATGAAACATCTTTATTTCACACTCAATCTCCAGTGGACTGATTGTCATACATGATGCTTAATTTGTCCCTACTTTACCTAATTAATAGATACGATAAGTGAGTTTGCCAATCTTTGTGAGTTGTACAAGAACATGTGTCAGGCTCCTCAGCTTCCCTAGTAAAATATTATTCATAATTTGCGTATCTGGTTGGTAATTGAAAGACATTGAATCCTTCTTTTAAAGCATAAAATTGTTGCCCTTAATTTTCTCACTATTAATATGAAATGTGAATTATTTGTCAGGCAAGCAGCACATAGTTATTCAATTACAGTGCTATCGTGTTCTGTTTACTGGAATAGAACAATGGATTTCAGTTTGAGGTGATTAAGTCCAAACCTCTCTGAAATTTCTATCACCTCCTCACTAAGTGGTTATGGAATTAATACCTATGTGTTTTACTAGTAGAGAACTCAATTAATTCCAGACTGTCTCTAAAACTCTGTACTTTAGAGCAAGGTGATCTCTTTCACCATATAGAAGAGTAAAACTGTTCTCTCTTCTTGACCTATATAGCACCTCTAAACACACATTTTAAATTCAAAGTCTAAACTCTTAGAAATGGAGAAATACGTTCATAAGCGAAGAGATTACTGGCGTTAACATTTCCAACTTGGACAGCAAAGACCCTCACCCTGGTCCCTTTATATTGTACCCTCATCAACAGCTGTAATGCCATCATACATGAAAGAGAAGTATTATATAAATGTATAGATAGATAGCTATAGCTATAACTATAATTGTTGATATTAATGTATTTATATATTACACTGAACATTAATGGAGTCCTGACAATTACATTGTACAAAACATTTTATTGATTTGAAAGTTAGTAAGAATAAAAATAAGAATGAAAGAAAATAAAATGGGCCTAAAATAATCATGCTCAAAGCATATACAGGTTTTTAAAACATAGTTTATAAGACCATAGCACCTACATAGTACTTTTTCCTGTTCTTCTAGCTAACAATAGTAAATATCACCAAATCCATTACCTTTTTATGGTAATAAAAGACCAAGTAATGCATAGTTTTGTTTGTGGACCACAGGAGCTTTAACATTAGAAACCCAGTAACTTTAATATTTAGCATTTTTCATCAGACATAGGGCATAAACAAGTCATGTTTTTCTTCTCTCAGAGTTCATGGGAATTGGTATCTGAGAAGACATTATCATGAGCAACAGGCATCTGTTGAGATTCTACTTTCCATTGTATATTTGGTGCTGGGTTAAAAAGTGGTATAGGACAATGACTTTCACCTCGAAAAGCCTATAATTGGAGATAGAGTTTGAGAAAGTATGGGCTGAGATAAAATTTTAAGTCAGAAAGATTTATTCTCTCTTGGTTTGGTCATTTTCAAGTGATTTCACTGTATCACCTCTGCGTACCAATAATGCCCTACTCTCATCTTCAGAAGAAAGTAAATCTGATAAATCATCAACAATTTCTTGTGAATTCATTTAGTCCTTCCCTTTATCCCTAGTTCCCAGAAGTATTTGCATTTTAAAAAATGAATGTCTTCTGAATGATGAACCTAAACAAATGTATCTACAGTAGTAAAAATTTTACACTATTTAAGAACCAGGTAGATATATCTTGGTGTAACCTATCTTACCTACAAGTAAATTTACCTAATTTGTATACTGCAATAAAGAATGCATTTGTTGTGTAATGCTTTTTGATATTTAAATATTCAAGAGAAAAAAATCATTTGGTTAACTAATCTATTCTAATAGTTTTTGAAAATTTCCTGAAATCCAAAAACCGTGAAAGATACAGAAAAAAATGGGTTATCTGTGGACTTTGTAAATATTTTGAAAATTTATTGCAGTAATTAATTAATATATGAAATGTTAAGTTCCTAAGAAAAATCAAATCACCTTTTTATTATAAAAACATTTCTTATTTTTAATATAGTTATGTATATAACTATGTTGTGTATATACGTATATATAGTTAAATGTTCATAAATTATGAATGTTAAAGACTACTAATGAATATATCATATTTTTAATAACCTGAAGTTCTAAACATAATTGTGATTCTTAAAATTGTGATTTTATTTGCCAAAGAAGAGCTTATCAAAAAAAAAAAGGAAGTAAAATAAACTGAGCATAGAATTATTTATTCTTGTACAAACATGAATAAGCACAGCCATGCATCACTTAACAACAGGGATACATTCTGAGAAATGCGTCGTCAGGCGATTTCGTTAAGCGATTTCATTGTTGTGCAAACATCATAGAGTGTACTTACACTTACACTAGATGGTATAACCTACAACACATCTGGACTACATGGTACTAATCTCATGGGACCACCATTGTATATGTGGTCCGTTGTCGACCAAAACATCGTTATGTGGCAAGTGATTGTAAAATATATGTATATACATATATAAAGTTTTATTGATTAATTGATTTCATAAATGTATATTTTCCAAGTTATATACATACCTTTACTCTTTTGTTTTGCACAAGTTTATCAAAAACATAGATTGGCTTTGTTAGAAGATAAGAATTGACATTAAACGTAGTGCAATACTAATCTATAGATCTTACAAATGAGCTACTGTAAACACTGTGGATCATTATTTGATTCTCTATCTGTGCCTTCTTTGAAGTAGCTATATTACCATGGTTCTGCAGTGTTTGGAACTCTGAGAAAATCATAGCTTATCCTGGTAAGTGCTAGAGATTTGCATAATGTGCTAAAGGAGTGCAATTCATGACCAATTAATTCTTTTTAGGGGAATATAAAAGAGTTAGGAAAAGCTATGGCAGAAGGAATTTTAGTCTGTTCACTTCTCTGTAGAATCTGGAATTTAAGAAAAATATGCACGTGCTCTCTCTCTCTCCGTCTCTCTCTCTCTCTCTGTCTCTTTCTCTCCCTCTGCATGTATCTGAAAACCAAATGTCTTATAACATGATAAATTACCTTCATTTCAAAACTATGTTAGAAATTTTCTATAAAGCTTGAATTGTCATAATAAAGTATTCAATACAGTACTAACTGTATAAATTATTATTTTTTATTAGAATAGAAGTAGAGTAGAAAAATAGCATTAACTATATTCTTTCTAAGCACCAGGTACTCTACCATCTTATAGGCCTTGTCTGTTTTAGCATTAGCTCCATTTACAGGTGAACAAACAAAAGATAAAATAGATAAGTAACTTCTTGGAGGTTACAAAGATAGTAAGTATGGAGCCTTGATTCTTAACTAAGTTTGGCTGACTCTAAAGCCCATACGCTGGGTTTTATTCTGGAATATTGTCTGCCCATCTTTGAGTGTGACTATGTCAATGAATTCTCAGGCCACTTAGATGAGCAGAGTGTCATCTGTCTGAAGTTGGAGTACTTGAAGCCAGCCTTTAAATTCTTGCAGATTTTTCAACAAATGGTGCTGGAAGAGTTGGATGTTAATATGTCAAAAAAACAGACTGGACCTCAACCTCCATATTACACCTTAATTACCTCAAAATTTATCATAGACCTAATTTCTAGAAGAAAACATAAGAGAAAATCTGTGTGACCTTTGATTAGACAAAGAATTTTATATTTGACACCCAAAGCACAATCCATAAAAGGAAAATATTGTAAATAATTAAAATTAAAAATTTTGCTTTGTGAAAGACACCATTAAGGGAACAAAAAGAGAAACCACAATATGGGTGAAAATATTTGCAAATCATATTTCTTACACAAGACTTTTCTCCAGGATATTTAAAGAATTATCAAAACCCAACAATAAGAGAAGAAACAACCCTCCAAAAATGGGCAAAAGATTGAATAGATACTTCCCTCAAGATGATATATGGAGAGCAAATAAACATATGAAAATATGCTCAACAAAATTGATCATGGAAATGCAAAGCAAATCCACAGTGAGATCCACCACTACACATCTACCAGAATGTCTACAATTAAAAAAAGAGAGAGAGAGAGAAAGCAATGGCCCCAGCAAATGCTGGTGAGCATGTAGAGCTACTGAACTCTCATATGTTGCTGGTAGGAATGCAAAATGATACAGCCACTTTGGAAGACAGCTTGGCAGTTTCTTATAAAGTTAAAGATACACCTACCATATGACCCAGCAATCCCACTCCTAGGTGTCTAAAAGAATTATAAATTTATATTCAATCAATATAGCCTGTCCATGAATGTTTATGGCAACTTCATAATTGCCAAAAACTGTAAATAACCCACATGTACTTCTCACCATAGAATGGGTAAATAAGCCTGTGATACATACATACAATGGAATTCTCAACAATAAAAAGGACAGACTATTAATTTACACAATAACATGGATGAATCATAAGTACATTTTGCTAAGTGAAAGAAGCAAGATATTGAGGGCTAGATATTGCATAATTCCACTCATGTGACACTCTTAAGAAGGCAAAATTATGGGGAGGAAAACAGATTAGTGGTTGCCAACAGGTGGGGATTGGGATTGCTTATGAAGGTGTCTACAGTGGATGTTCTGGAGAGATAGAACTGTTCTGTATGGAGCAGTAGTGGTAGACTCCATTCTTTTGTCAAACCTATATAACTGTACACCACCAAAAGTGAGATTTGTATATGTAAATTTAAAAAAATAAGTCAGAACGTGGAGGGAAAGATGGAATGCAGTTGTGACAAATGACTCTAACTATATTAAAAATGAATCATGTAACCACACTGAATGGGATGGAGAAGAAAGGAGCTGACCTAAGCAATTTTGGAAAAATGATGTTTGACTAAGTATTCTAAGGCTAAATATAAAAAACAGTACATAAACACTGTATTGTAGTTGATAAATTTATTTCTCAAAGGGGTATAGGTTGGAAATTATGAAACTAATTTACATGTATACTAGAAGTGAATAAATTAATAGATCTATTATAGATTATGAGAACCAGGATTCTCTCTGTTGTAGACAGAAGATACAAATAAGCAAATGGGGAAGGCTAGAATGACCTCTGTTATGCCATATTGGCACAGAGGTATTAAAACAGATTCATATTTTAAAAGTTACATATGGATAAATAGAGAAATAAATATAAATGTGTGTGGAGCCATGGCTTGGTATATGTGTATATATGTTCTAGCTCTATGCAATGACACATACTAGAAGCAGTGACATTCCAGTAGCAAGGAGCTCACCTAGCACCCAGATCTTGGATTCTAAATACTATTCTCCATTAAAAACAAATCAGAACTTCTTGGAACTCTGGTTAATTTCAGACTAAAGCAGAGGAAATGCAAGATTAGCCAGATCAGAAAAATGCAAAATGAACCTGGAGAACTTTGTGATTCCAGAAAGTAAAGAGGTGGAAAAAAATATATGATACATGAATATCAAAAAGACACAAGAGCCAACATGAAAGAGCATCCAATGATTAAAGTTGGGACAACTCGAGCAGTAAAATAAATAACCATATAATTGGATTATAGTGTGAAGAATAAATGTATCCAAAATGACATAAATAAATAACTGAATAAATAAATAAATGGGAAAGAAGTGACAACTCTTCCTGACAGAAAATCTCCAATTAATAACTATAGAATGAATGACGAACATAGAAAATCAACATCATGACACCATATTAGAAATTGTTGCAGGAAAAATTCTCTCATGGATCCTAAAATGAGTGGGTGAAAATTTACATGGACACAGATGATTTACTTAGTTTTATATTCTCTCCCCCTAAATATTTAATAATTACAAAGGAAAAAATAGTAAGTTTACAGTGGAAAATCCTAGCAGATACCACCTGTGCTATGGGATCAAATTTAATTTTACCAGAAATACATACGAACATTACCTTTAAGGCAATGCACTGAGGACACATTATCTCTGTGGAATCCTTCTCAATAATGCATAATTTCAATCAAATCCTGAGGAAATATCACACATACCCAAATTAAGGTGCATCCTAAAAATTTATTGACCAGTGCTCTTTAACAGAGTCATGGTCACAAAAGACAAGGAAAGATTGAGGAAATGTCACAGATTGGAGGAAACCTTGGAGACATGACAACTAAATACAGTGCAGTAGCCTGGACTGGATCCTGGAACAACAACAAACCAGAGTACATTAATGGAAAAACTGGTAAAATCCAAATATGTTCTTTACTTTGGCTAATAGTGTTGTGCCAAGGTTATTTTCTTGGTTTCAGTAAATGAGCTGTGGTTATATAAGATGTACATGGAGAAGCTGGGTGAATGTATATGAGACTTCTCTGTGTTATTTTTGCAACTCTTATATAAAGCTAAAATCATGTCAAAATTTAAAAAAAATCTCAAAGCTTTAAAAGTACCTACTCCGCCTTGCCTTTCCACTCTGCTGGATTCAGAGAATCTTCACATTCTTCTATGAAATGTTTATGAAACAAATGTTGCTACTAACAATTACCTTTGTACTGTATATTTGTCTGTTTTTGATGTAATTTGATTTGACGTCACTTATTTATGCCAACTTGGAAATAATGTAAGTAAAATTTTCATTATAAGTGACTTACCTGCAGGCTGTGATCACTGAGTTTTTGACTCCCTCATATTTTTTCACATACCTTCTTCTTGTTGATTCTCATCTGCTTATCTATTGATACTTCTAATTATAGCATTTTCTAACTTTTCAGTTAAAGTGTTTTATAAAACATAATTTCATTTTGAATCCTTTCCTGATGATTTTTATACTAGAGGAACACATTCTCTTCCTCAGCATAGCAATGACCCATGATATATAGTTCAATTAAAATCATATGTGTTTGATAACATGGAACTGTAACTGGGTAGAATCTGTAACTGTAATTTTTTCAACTTTCTGCTGTTCTGTTAGCGAAAGATGCAGCTTTCGAGTGTGCTTGCTTCAAGTCATGGCATGCTAGTGAGGCCTACAGAAAGTGTAAGTTTTATAGCAACCCAATGCTTCCCTACCCACTTGATCCTGGCTTTCTGAAGGTATATCTTTCAGCTGTTTCTTGATTACCCACTGGTGGCAGGTGGGGACTTCACAGTTGTATGATTCAGTGGCTGATACGTCTATTCTTTGAGCACACAATTGGCAGCTTGGCAGTCGGCATTCTTAAATGATCAGTGGAGCACAAACAGGATCCCTTGTTTTATGCGGCTCTTTCGTGAAGACTTCAATATGTGCACCAGCTGAAAAATATATATAATGAGGCCTAAACTTTAAATCTAGCGAAGTCTAATTGCCTCTCTTTGGAATACGGTGGCCACTGACTGCAAAGGCACTTTTGCAGTACCTTACAGAAGCTGAAAGAATTGGAATTAGAGCACCCAAGTCTGAGTGCTCACACTGAGAAATCAGAGTTGGGGATGTTTATATTCTTCTAGCAGACATATTACTTGCTACTGAAACTGGAACGCCTGTTCCTTTTAAGGTTTTGCCTTTTTTTTCCTTTGGCAAGACCACAATTTCCAACAGTATCCTAGCATCTCTAGCTATGACTGCTCTTGCATTAAGATTGATATGGTGTCTGAACCATTCAGAATTGCTTGCTGTGTAGGCGGAGCTAACGTTGTAGCATACACGCCAGTGTTACAACTCAGTTTTATAAGCTCTCAGCAGCTGCCCTCTCTCAGCAGCCCCCCTTTTAACCCTAAGAGCAGGGCTCAAGTCCAACTCCTGACACAGTAGCAAGAGAGTAGTTCCTTTTGGAAAAGAAAGAGGATATGAGGGAGGCAGTAAAATGGACATAGAAAGAGCCATGAATTAGGAATAAGAACTCAAATTTGAGCACACAGTTCCCCAGTACTTAGCTTTATGTCTGGGGAAGTCATTTTACTGTTCTCTGTCTCATTTTCTTTCTTTGTAAAATGCTAATAAAAGGAACTGTCCTCTTTACCTTATAGGGTTGTGTCATTAATGAATTTGGAAGAGCTGCTGTGTAAAATGGAAAGTTCCAAACCCATTTAAGTTGATATTGCTTCTGTTCTGCTCTGAATTGATATGGCTCCGGCTTCTACTTCTAAGTTCTTATCTTTGGCAGTTTTCACCAAAGGTTCATGAGTGTCCAAAGTTTCTGAGGCAATAATACCAGGCTGCAATCAAATAAAATTACTCTTATTTATTACTGAAATTAAGTTATGCAGAAGCCTACTGAGCAGAAGAAACCGAAGTCTTCCATCATTTAGACCTGGATTTTCTCTAGATTTTTTTAAATAAAAAGGCTAAGATTCAATTTGAATATTAAACTTAACAGTGGCTTGAAATGACATTCATTTTCAGACCATTGACATGTAGAAAGGAGAGAGTTCGATGGATATATCATCCTTGTTTTAGCAATAGCCTCCTCCTTTGTCTTTGGAGTTAAAAATCAGCATTTCGATGAGATTTCCCTCTGTATCCTTTCTAAAATTACAGTCCTTTTCCTCACCCCAGACATTTATTTTTCCCTTCCTGGCTTTATTTTCTCCCTAATGACTATAATTATCTCACTTACTGTATGTTGTATTCATTTATCTTCTTTAATGTCTGTCTGGCCTACTAAAGTGTAATCGCCAGGAGGTGAGGTGATTTTGTGTTATCTTCTTTACTGTTATACCTTCAGCATCTACAACAGTGCCTGGCATAGCAGCCTCTCAAAAATACTAGTGAAATAAATGATTAAGTACTAGAAAGATATAAATGAAATATCTTTTTCTTTTTTTCATTTTTTCCCCCTAACTAAACATTTCAAATCTCATTAGTTCTTTCAGAAATGTTAGTTTTAAAAATAACCAAATTTGAATTGATCCTTTTTGTCTCATTTAGTATTTTTGGTAAGGAGTATTAATGTATTTATTGCCTTTGAAAGTGCAATCACTTTGACTGTTGCATTAATTTACAAACAAACTTATAAACCTGTCTTTTCTACACATGGCTTAGTTGGTAGTGCTGATGGTCACAATGTAGTGACCCGGATTTATCTGCTTAGTTTACTAAGCTTTTCAAACCTACCTAGCAAGAAAGTCTTCTTTGTACTACTCTGGGGTCCCAATGAACTCTTCACTCTTCAGTCTCCAGATAACCCATTCTTTTAATTCTGTGCATTATCATGCATTGGTCAGACCAAACTGGGAGTATTGGTTGCAGTTGTGGTCATCATAGTTCAAAAAGAAAGTTAATATTTTGGAGGAAGGCAGAGATTGACAATGGTTGAAGTTTTGAAAGCAAAACAAATAAACAAAACAAACAAAAACTAATGGACTACCCAAAGCAATGATGAGAATATAAATACTGAATCCTTCACCATCTGCTATGAATATTTTAGAAGGAATGCTATGCTATGTATGTTTTAGAAGGAATGTCTTAGAGGAAGGATTACCTATATTATAAATCCTCTTCAAACTGTAAGATTCTCTGATTTTATTACTTTATTATGTTCTTGTCTAAAATTTACTCAAATGGATCTTTTACGAATCAAGTGCATTCTCTGCTAAATGACTATGATCAACAGTGTTAGATAAATGTCTGTTAAGTCTGAAATGATTTCATGAATGGATTTTTTTGAGTATAAGAGCATTTCAGTGCTAATTAAAAAATACTTACATATATTGTAATATTCTTGTTTGTGTGGTGTGTGTGCGGGTAGGTACATGCATACTATTTCTTTTTGGCCTACTTTATGTAATGGAATAATTGAATTTGAGAGATTGTCTCTTTCTTCTAGATTTTTCCACTGACTTGTTTGAAAAAAATATTTGAAGTGACAGGACCTGTGAGAACATCAACTACTCGGGCAAAAATCGTGCCTTATGGAGTAAACTTTTGCTACCTTCTTGGGGACTGAAGATCAAATACTATAAAACCTTAAATTTGCAAATAGCTAAATTAATTATAATAAAATAATGTAGTGCTTAGTTTTTATATACGTTTCCCCTTTGTAATTTGTATATACTGCTTAAATCTGCATTTATCAAATTTATTTTCTTTCTCCTTATGATTTCCTATCACATTTTGATTATTTGTATAGTTAAAATTTTTGGATACAGCCTTGATTCTGTTTACTGTTCTGGCCATCACATGTTGTTTTTCCTCTTTCAAGTTTTAAATAGGTTTTGACTAGTTGGCAATATTTATTTGAAGACACCTCTCCTTGCTAATTTGAACTCCAACATGAAATAGTGATTTTTTTTTTTTAGGTTGTGATTAATTTCACAACAGCATAGTGATTATTCATTAAAATTAAGGCTGAGGTCTCCTCTTATTGGTTCTTGTATAGCAGTGGTTCTCAACTGTGTGCATTAGAATCTGCTGGGGAGCTTTAGAAACATAGCAATGTCAAAACTCTATATTGGACGAATTAAATCAGGATCTCTTGGGACCTGGGGCTCTAGGCAAGGGTCCTTTTTTGTTTTTAACTCCCTGAGTGTTTCTAGTGTGCTTCCAGGATTTATAAGTATTAAATCTTCATCCTCCGTGATGAATTTGTCAACAAAGTAATTAGAGGATATTTCTTTTGTAATTTCCATCTGAAAGATGTCCAATACTTAAAAAGTCCCAGTCCGTTCATATATCCTGCCATATGGTGTTTCCTAATCAGTATTAGGAAAGCATTAATATCTCATCTCATTAGGGTGGAGAATAAATAACATACTATTCTGAAACATAACTTCTCTTTACTTCTACTTATCTAAATTGTTTTCTTATGTGTTTTCATATAATCTTCAGTATCATTAACAAGTGATGTGAGCTGTAAGGTTAGTTAACTCTGCTGGGTATGAGTGATTAGGTAGATCAGACTCTTAATATGACAATTCCGATTGTCCATGAATCCTCTGGAATTGTAAATTTGTATGCAATTTTATATGCATTTTTTTTCCTGGGGGAAGGAACTATACATTTTATTAGGTGCTGAATGAAGTCTGTAATCTTCAAAGGAGTGAACAATCTTGGGGTTAAGTGAGTTCATTATAGAAAGTCTGTTGTCTGACTCACAGAATGCTTGCAAGGATCAAATGAGATAATGTGCATGAAAGGAATTATGAACTATAAATACTATAGAAATATTCATGAAAACCATGGTTTCATATGGGAGAAATCAATTATTAGAAATGTATATATTTGGTGACTTAAAATAGAAAAACATTCTAGTCTTGGAAAATAAAGGTTGTGGTCTGGAAAAGAGCAGATTTGCTTAGGGGATGCAGGAAGAAGATGAGTGTGATGAGCAATACTGTAAGGCTAATGATGAGACTATTTTTTTGTCCCCAGGAAGCTCTGGCACTAAAAATAGATTGCAGAATTTTAAAAGTAACAGTTTATATTTTAAGATATATTTACAATCTGTTTGATGGCAATTAAAAAAAAAGTCCACTCTTTGCCATATGAGAGAAAATATTACAAAAACGTTCTTCGATAATGGAAAATAAAGATAAGAGAAGTGAAATAAAACATGTGATCTTAACGGGATGAGGAGAAAGCTTCAAGCACATTTGAAAATCAGACCTCAAACTGAATTTACAACTGGGTTTATATTGCACCTCTAACCACAGTGGCTGATGCATGAACTTAGAACCAAGTTCATTTCTATTTAGCAGTTACAGAGCAGTCATAGGATTTGATCAATTGTATGCATTTTAAAAATGGTTCTCAAGTATTTTTATTAGTTATTTTTGACAACAGCCCAATAAAATATGAATAATCTAGACATTTTTCAGAAAAAAAGTGGAAACTGTATCTCCTTAACTTGGCCACTGTGTTTGATAGTAACTGAGATTTTTAAAAGATTTTTGCAGATCCAAAGAAAGGTGGAGATAGGCTGAGTATACAATCTTTGGTTGTCCCTAGTGATCATAAGTTAGTGGGTTTAATCAGGAATTTTTCATTTTAAAACCTCAGGCTTTGTACACTCAAGAGTAAAACTGATAATGGCCGGGTAAACTGTTCAGCTTCATTAAAATGCCTTGAGTCTGTCTGAATTTTCTTTGGTAATAGCTTGTAATATTAACTGAGATATGCAGTCCACCTGCCTTTTGTTGAGGGAGTGGAGGTCGTAGAAGATTGTCTTTTTTTTTTGTATATGTTTATTGTTGTGGAAATTTTAATTGCTGCTTCTAACATAATACTCATTTTTCTTCCCACGTTTTTTCTTGTGTCTCAAGGTGTAAAATATCTATAATAGTCAAATAATTTAAAATTTTGGTTCATTCAAAAATACATGTGCTTAAAAAGTAATCTTCTTTTCTTTCTGTTTATGGATTTGAGAAGATATTTGAAATAAAAGAGAAAGATAATGTGACCTATTTTGATGCAGGTGCAGGGAAGCCTTCCCTTAATGTTGTAGAACAAATTGGCGTGAAACAAGTGATAGTATTATTATTATTAGGACCTGTAAGGCAAATGGTTGATTTTTCTCATGTGCAGGCACAATTACTGTGCTATATATTGCTTATTATCAATTATATTTGTATTTATTTTTAAATTAAACTTTTCTCTTGTGTGCCTTGCTTAATTTTGTTCACCTGCTTTCTATTATGTGGAAGTAATAACTTTATTTTAATGTCTTAAAATAAAACATATGTATTTTAATTGAGCCTCTTTTCTGTTGAAAGTAAGCATTAGAATCTGGGGTGGCATGTTAGGTACCCAAGAAAGTCATGTCTTGCTCTTCATTACAAACAGTATTCCTAAAGGGAATTAAGCCAAATCCATGGAACAGCTGAATGTTAATTGTAATATTGCTGTGCAGCTCATTTGGTTCAAATGGATTATAAATTATGCATGAAGCAAGCAACACACTGGCAATATTTCTGTTAACTGAAGTCATGACCCTTCTTTTAGCTAATCTTTTAATGTGAAGCTAATAATAAAAAGTCCAGTTATTAACTAACAGGCTAAGTAAGGAATCCAGTGCATGGCACATAATGATTCCCACGTTACATTTTTTTTTTAACATTGTCTACTATTAATACTGGGGTGTTTTTTTTTTTATGGCCAGTTATGAGAATGTGAATTTTTTATAAAGCATTAAATGCTAATTTTAGGATAAAAGGAAAATATAGACAGAATAATAGAGAAAATTGAATTTTTGGCCCATGTCTGTCTTTTTCCCCTGAGTATATATTACATAGTTGATAGGCATACACACTCATTTGTATTTTTCTCTTTTTCCCTAAACATAATAATCTTATATCCTCAACAATGAATTTACTTAAAGGTTTGAAAGTAATTCAGCATATCGGCCATTGCATTCATTATAAAAATAAGATGAATGATCTTTGCACTGTAAAATGTTAATTAATATTCTGCAAACCAACTTTAATCATACAGTTTTAAAATACCCAAATAAAAATATACTTGAACTACATTTATATTTGTCCAAAAAGTGGATGACTAAACTCATTATTCATTAAATTTAGAGTTCTTGAGCACATATGATGTGTCAGACAGTGTATCAAAGGCTGAGAGTTCATTGTTAAAAGAAATAGGCTTGGCCCTTGTTTGTGAAGCTTAGAGTTTAGTATACATGTATATGTCCTGTAGTAAAATATATGGAAAATAATATGGGTATTTAAGAGATCAGTGCTTCATATGCCAACTATTAATGCTAAATAAATAGATTGAATAAATTGGTTGTGTCAACTTAAAAAGCAAATTTGCCTGTTATTTTATCTCAAAATGCGTTTATTCGGGAATAGCTAAAAGAATTGCATTTTAAGATGTGTATGCTATGGCAAGCCATGTGCCAATCCAGAAAACTAAGGAGGGGAGCTGCTCTTATAGAAAAAAAGTGGGGTGTAGGGAGGGGCTGTTCTAAATGAAAGTCTGAAAGTCCATTGAGGGAAAGTAGCAGGGAAAGTTCAGGAAAGCACTGGGTTCTCATTGGTTGAGCTGTGGCATTTCTCACTGGCTGGGCTGTTGCTGGGTGGAGAGAGAAATCTTCCTTCAGAAGTAAAGTAGTTTTGCTTCCTGTTGAAGGTGAAACTTTCCATCTCTTCCTGTTTGGTGTAATTGATGTATGACAGGGCATGAGAACTCTCCCTACAGGACTTCCCGACTCCAATTTAGTTAATGTTTCTTTTACTAATTCCCCCATATCCCCTTTTTGATCAAGATCTTTCTCTGAAAGCATCACTGATCAACAGTCAGGTTCTCTGTCTTGTCCCTCAGTGCTAGGAAGGACCTTTCATTGTTGTCGTATCCCACATTGGAGAGAAAGTGCATGGTGGTTGGAAACCAGTCAGGCCTCATTTGAGTAACAAGAAAGGTTAGGAGGGAGAACTCTCAGGCATTTTGCATCTAAAGTCTATATTTCTCCATGATCATAGTCATTGGAGATCATCTCGAAGTGCTGAGCCAGCCTAACCTTATTGGGTGTGTCATTTTTACAGAGGTTCAACAGGCAATAGGTACAGAACTTCAGAACAAGTATACAGAGTGTGATTAAGATACTTAATTAAATGATACTCTGTATTGTTAAGTATACAGAGTAAGATTAATACTATAAGCCCAGTCTGTAGGATGGTTTTAAACCAGGAGCCCAGACCTGAAGGTAACCAGATGAACAAAACAAGAGACAGTGGATTGTTAGGTGAAATTTGTTGTAGCCAACGTGCCTGCTCTCTAATCTTATGTAATTGAGTTTCTATTTCCCCAGAGGCATTTTCCATGTGCAACAGGAGGTGTTTGCCACTGTACAGACACCTCCCTGCTCAGCAAGTAGATAATCAAGGGCTATACAATTATCCAAACCACCTTAGCCACTGAGTTAAGTGACCATTGTGGAGCTGAAATTGCTTTGGTTGTGGAGTCGGCCAACTCTTCTAGACTCAGTGAGAGATTCTGGATCATTTGTTCTTTGGCACTCACTCTAATCCACAGGAAGAAATCTCTTCCCATGTGGGAAACCCAGAGTCTCCTGGAAGTTCTTGTTTAGAGTGATGATGGAGATTCAATGGGAGAGACCAATGAGAGGTCTCTGTTTGGTTATGCAGAGAGAATAGGACAGTGAATATGGCAAGGGCACACTGTCCTTGTATTCTCCAGCTGTCAAAGCAATGAGTTGCCCAAGCATAAAGGCCATTACTGAAACCTCTAAAGATGAAGACATAACCAGGGGGTGTACAGAAAGCCCCTCCATAAGTGATGTCATCTATAGAGTCGTTCATTGGCAGGGAGGCATTTGCATTATGTAACCAAAGCTTAGATACTATGTTGTTACATACGAAGAGGCGGCCTAAATATATGAGTATATCAAGAAATTTACAGATGGCCTGGGTTACATTGGCAGCCCCACAGAATTTTTCATACAAATATTCAAAAAATCTTGTTTTTCCCCTTAGCAGGCTGGGGGAATGAACGAGTTTAGCTGCACTTAGCACCATGACTCAGTAAAATGGGCCAGCAGAGCAATTTAGACAAACAAAAGTATATGGAATCTCAGTGAAGTTACTTACAGGGTAAACTAAGGAGTCATTACTGTCTTGGGCAGACTGAGGCTTCTGATGGCAAATCTAGCAATCAGAGAGGTTCCCCCTTTTGCTGGGGATTGGGAAATGTGGACAAGGCCATTGTCCTTCCAGCAAAGAGAGGGAGAAAATACAGTAAGAAACATTAGTGGGAAGAGGACATACAGGCCTGGTCCAGTCATCTCGGAAAAGCCGTCTGCCTCAGATGTCAGCTGCTTCTCTTCTTTATCAACTTGACTTGAAGTCTCCAGAATTTGTACCGGACTAGATGTCAGGTGGAGCCTTCTTTAGCTGTGTGATGCGCACTCATGGCTCAAGTCCCTGAAGTTTGGCTGCCATCTGGTTAGTGAGGAGGGCCTAGTATAGTCCCTTCTCAGGAGATTTCAGGGGCAGTAAAATTGAAAACATCAGTTTGGAGTATCATAGCCAGACATTTAAAGAAACTAGAAGAATTTAGGATCCAGTCCAGCTTACAGGTATACAACAAAACCTTAAAGACAATTAATAGCACTAGAACTTAATAACTAGCAAGCATAATTTTTAAAATAATCATAGTGAAATTTGTTTACATTAAACATTGCCTGGGGCTAGCCCGGTGGTGCAGTGGTTTAGTTTGTACTTGGCAGCCCGGGCTTTGCGGGTTCGGATCCTGGGCGCCCACTGATGCACTGCTTGTCAGCCATGCTGTGGCGGGTCCCATATAAAGTAGAGGAAGATGGGTGCGGATGTTAGCCCAGGGCCAGTCTTCATCGGCAAAAAGAGGAGGATTGGCAGGAGGATGTTTGCTTGGGGCTGGTCTTCCTCACACACACAAAAAAACAAAACAAAAAAACATTGCCTGGTTATTTATATAAATGCAGCAAGAATAGTGATTGACCATCTAGTCTCTTTTTTAAGATTGCTTTGCTGGAACCTTGTAAGTGAGGTACTAGGCTGATTTTTCAAGTGGTTCCTTAAAGCTGTCTGGTCACATCTAAGTCTATGTATCTCTCTCTCAAATATGACATTCTAGTCAAAGCCTTGATAATGTTAGCCAATATTTCAGATTGTGTCCTGTTATAAGGAGAACAGAATTCACTGAAGCCATGCAAATACATGCATTGTCATAAAAAGGATACTTAAGGGATCAAGTAGAGAGAAAAAGATAAATGTTCCTACCTTGTTGCAATGATACACTTTACCAAGTTCCTCTAATTTATAGGCAGCGTAAAGGAGAGAAGAAGGAAAGGAGTCCTTTACATCTGGAAAACAAAATGTCAAAGCAATCAGTTTTCCATTAGAGTTTTAGAAATTCTTACCCAGTTCAGTGTTATGATCTTAAAGTTATCAAAACCTATATTCTAGAATACTTGTCAAAGTATTTTCCATAAATCTCTTTGAAAATAAAACATATTTGTAAAAGCATCAGAGTAAAACAATAACTGTAACCGACAAAAGATTTTTTTAAAGGCAATGGGTAAATGCAGTTGACAAGAAAAATTGGATATTTTTGTGACATACATTTTAGATGGTAACTAAAATTACAGGTAATAACATCACATTAGGACATATATTTTTAGGAATTTTATACAATTTCTAGAACACTTTTTAGTAACATTTTCCCGTACAATATAACCTAAAAAGGTTTATTATCACTTACTCAACCATGCTTCTCATGTAATTTGACATATCAAATAAACCTAATTAGTGTAATCTCTCTCTTTTTATAAGGAGAGGGAATAAATCTTTTGAGATGTCCCAGGTGCCCTCTGGAAAATCCCGAAGTTACATTCTGGTTTAAAAAAATGTTATTTACTATTTGAATATTTTGGGAAGCCTGTCAAAAATACCAGAAGGTTTGAACACTTGATGAAAAAGGATTACAGATCATTATGAAGTAATACTTAAGTATCTATTTGACTAAAGTGACAATAACAGGTTTCAAAAGCAAATACAAAAGGTTATATAGTTGTAAGCAAAAGTTAACTCTTTCGATACTAAGAAGACTCAGTTTTCTTAAGTAATTAAAGCTCTGATAGAAACAACACAGGAAATTATTTTGACAAAACATAAAATCTCTTTCCTGGCATCTTGCTTAAAGGTAAAGAAGTTTTCACAGTCTGTTATCAAGAGCAGATCAATAGCCCGAGAAAATCTTGTCCTTTCAACAGAAAAGAAAGCCAGTTTTTAATTTTGCATAAGTTTAGTTTGGTATTAAAATTTTTCCTTCCAATCTTAGCTGGTCCTGACTGCTCATAAAATTCTTTTCCCTCAACAAAATGTATTTCCATTCCTTCTCCTTCTTTTGCTGAAACACACATCCTACTTTTCTTGCATACAGAGATGTTTCCCTTTTATTTCTAATAGCTTTAGTTACGTATATTAGAATTCTTAACACTTACAATCCCCTATTCCTAGTGAAAACTAAGAAAGAAGCAATCATGGACTGGCAGATTTATAAATACATTTCATAAATTCTAGGAGTTTATGCCTTTTTGAATAGTACAATCTTTCAATATGGCACATGACATTTTTACCAACAGATCCAAATTTATCTTTACTTCCTTTGCAATAGGAACCCAAAAGTAGATAAACCTATGTTCACTGGTTAATGTTTTAATGTTATTTCTTGTTTGGAAAATGATTTAGGTATTCAATGACTATCCATTATTTAGTTTAATTTGGTATAAAGTTTGATCTTATTTACATATATTTAAATTACTCACTTTTAACAATCATGCTGGGGTTAAACATTAAATAGCCAACCATCATCTTAAGTTACTTTCTTGCTGACAAATTTTAAAACAGAGACAGCATGAACCCACTTGACTAGTAAACCCAGGTGGAGAAAAAAGTTGCACATTTCTATTACACCCAATACTAACAACTCTGAAAACATGACTGTTTTTTTTTTTTTTTACATCAACAATCTTAAGATAGCTTTTATTTACTAAAGATTAATCCTAGATCACATAACTTTGAAAAGCATTTGAGTTAGTTTCTGTTATATTTTTGAGATTTAGGAACACAATTTATAAGCACTTAATTTCAAGCCAATTAAATAGAGATTTTTACAAATCAATTCTAGCAATACCATCCAGAGGTAGAAAAATATCACATATCTGTAACATGCATACCTAGACATACAAAAAAACATAAACAGAGATCTCATAGCTTTCACTTAAAAACTTTTAGCCATGTCTCAGATACAAAACTCAAAAGAATAGTTGGATCCACACTGTGTTTCTGGCAGATGGACTAAGGTACGATTACTTGTTCAGATGGCCAAAGTCTTACTAAAGACTTTTATTTGCATGCTGTAAGAATTCTTTTAGAGCTGTTTTTGGAGTCCTTTTTTCGGTTATCAAAAATGTAGGGTAATTGCTATTTAAATTTTTCCTTCTAGTTGTTTATTTGCTCCAGTTAAGTTAGAAATAGTAATTAGGGGATTAACATTTTAATCCTCAGAGGGTCTCATTTTAAAAGGGGGCAGGTTTTCCCAGAGAGGAAGAGAAGATGGCATCAGGGGTGGAATCTGATCACAAGATGGCTGCCAGGGCAGTGTCTAAGAGTAGTCTGGGAAGACCAACAAGATGGTGCCTGAGACAAAGAAGAAGGGGGAGGGGAACATGCAGCCTCAGAAGCCATTTTGTTCTCCCTCAGTGTTTCAGTTGTTTAGGCTAATTTAGTTAAGGTATCTTGTAGTGAGGTGTTTTAGAGCTTAAAACTTTCTAGACGCCTCTAGGTACCAATGAAAATAGATATACTATTTGTAATGCTTCATTTTAGAGCCATGGTCTTCCAATTTGGTTTTAAGAAAAGCTAGTTTGGGGAGATAGAAAGTTTTCTATAATGGCCATTGCAATTCTGGACTGCTTTTGGTCTGTTTGGCCCACTTAGTTAAAAATGTGCATGTAGGGGGCCCAAAGTTCTTAAGCATAAACCCAGCCAGGGTTCCTGAAGAAGAGTTTCCCTCAGAAGATCTAGATGACTGGGATCCCATATCTGAACTTTCCTCTGAAAACTCTGAAGAAAGTTTTCTTCTGAAGAAAGTTGCTAGAGTCCTAGCCCTGATCCCCGAAGGAATCTAAAAGCAAAAGAAAAGTTGCTGGATTCCCAGCCCTGATCCCAAAAGGAATTTGAAAACTAAAGAAAAACTGCTTTTTAGCAAGCCTGAGCCCCAAAAGGAACTGTGTTACCTTCCGAAGATAACTGAATATTCCCCAAGGACAACACCTTGAACCCAAGGACAGAGCCTTGAATCTAAAGGACAAAGTTTCTCTGCTGAGAAGACAAAGCCTCTCTTGATCCTGAATAAAGTCTGAGAGCTCAGAATGCAAAGGGAGTGGAACAGGAAGTCCAAGAGGAGACTCACCAAACCCAAAGCAGGCAGCAACTCACAGAAGTGATGAGCACAAGGGGCTCAGTGCAGGTACCTTGCTTAATTCTGGGGATTGCTGCCACCTGGGGTCACCTCCTTTGTATCTCACTCTTCTGACACCATTTATGTCAACTTAAAAAGCAAATTTGCATGCTATTTTATCTCAAAATAAGTTTTTGGGAATAGTCAAAAGAATTGCAATTTAGGATATGCATGCTATGGCAAACCATAGGCAAATCCAGAAAACAGAAAAGGGGAGCTGCCCTTATAGAGAAAAAGGGGGTGTAAGGAGGGGCTGTTTTAAATGAAAGTCCATTGGGGGATGGTAGTGGTTCAGGGCAGCAACATCTTCTCATTGGCTGAGGTGCAGCATTTCTCATTGTCTGGGCTGTTGCTGGGTGGGGATAGAAATCTCTCTTCAAAGTAGAGTAGTTTTACTTCCTGTTGAAGATGCAAGCCTCCATCTCTTCCTGTTTGGTGTAATTGATGATGTGTGATAAGGCGTGAGAGCTCCTCCTACAGGCCTCCCCAACTCCAATTTAGTTAAGGTTTTTAAAATTAATTTCCACAGTTGCTAAATAATGTTAACACATCCCCCCCCCCCCCCGATTTGTTCTCTAAAGCAAGGATCATCTATCTCTGCCTGATGTCTCAAAAATGCAAAAGAATTTGAATAGTGAGGGGCATATTCAGAAAATTCTCTTTCTGTACTTAGATGTGTTTTTGTCTTAACTGGAAGTTTCTGATAATAGCTTAAAGTGCTCCTAGAAAAGTTTAAAGATAAAAATACTTTTAATTTAATCTTCATTAAATAAAATTTGTTTTTTGGATCATATCTATTGCTAAAATTAAACTATGATTCTAAGAGAATCAGTGGAAATTATGGATTTGTTTCTCAATACTTAAGTTTTCATATATATCACGCACTAAGAGCAGTTACTCTAGATTAAGAATGTAATAATTTTAAATATTTTAGTAAATCTTAATTAAACCTTTGTTAGAAAATAGATATTATTGATATAACCAAACATACACAATGCTAAAATTAAAACTTGGTAAGATGAAAACTCAGCTAGCTGATCTGTCTCCTATGTGCTATCAAAAACACAAGTTAACTATTTTTCCTAATCAAGGAATTTAATTGACTAAATATTCTGGTTTTAAATAAACATAGCTTCTGCATGACATTATATATCACTAAATTATACTTTTTCACATTTTAAATGTTTCACACTTTAAATACTCCATACTAGAAATCAAGTTTTTTTTTTTTTTGCATTCATTATTTAATTGTATATTTGGAGCTTACAAAATGACTTGCAGTCATTCTGCAAGTCCTCTCTCTACTTAGGAATTACATGTATTTCTAAGTATGTTAGAATCTTTTTCTCTTTATTGAAATCTTTACCTCAATTATATAACTGTCTGAACTTAAATGAGATAATAGATTCAAAACACTTACAATAGGGCCTGGTTCATAGTCAAAGCCATTAG
The DNA here is from genome assembly GCA_031878705.1 of Tapirus indicus. Lineage (NCBI taxonomy): Eukaryota > Metazoa > Chordata > Mammalia > Perissodactyla > Tapiridae > Tapirus > Tapirus indicus. The sequence goes on along the minus strand of CM062927.1, from coordinate 68,133,483 downwards.
AGTTATGAGATGTCATTATCAGAGAGGATCATTCTAGCTGGACCCAGCTCCTACAGGAGAATAATAAAAGGTGGATGGGGATTCATTTTAAGTGAGAAATTCTCTTATCACTGTAAACCTAACATCTGGAAGCTCAGATTCCTCCTTAACAACAGAACAATTGTAAGATTCGTATTGAAGTGAAGTGGATTTTCCACTTAAACTCTAGTCTTTCTTCATATCTCTCAGTTCGGGATGATTTTTGACTTGGCTTTGCAGAAGAGACATTTCATCAGTAGAGAAGCCCGGTGCACTCCTTTCAGTGTAAGACACTCTTGCTGGTTCCTGGTAACTCTACTCCATTTCTCTCTCTTAACCCTCTTTGGGTGGTACAACGTTAAGAAACTGGGATATAGCTATCAAAGAAACTTCTTTCCTAGTAAACTATTACAAATTATTTTCCTTCTGAAAATTTATTCTAGTCTTTAAAACATATTTTAATGGTTAATTCATCAGAGTCATATTAAAAAGGTTGCTAATGATGAGATAATTTTAGTCTAATTTTCTTAAGAAAAAAATGGAAAGGCAGATAAGAATAAGGCAAAAACAATGTTAATGTACATATTTCCTACATAAGTAAAATTTAGTTCACATTTTATCAATTATTTGCATTGAAGGAGAACATGAAAGCATTGGCAATATTCTTTTCTTTTTAAAGGCAGACTTTTTTTGATTATGTAGGTATTAATTCCAATAATATTTATCAACTAAATATGCAACCTAACAATATGTCAAATGCATCTTCTAGATTTTTTACAATAATAAAATTTGTCTAACCTAGAATCTTTTAGAAATGAAATTATATAAAAAACAATTTTACTATTCTCATGTATATTATCTGAATCTGACATTAAATATACTGTGATTAAAATAGTCTTAGAAAACAATCAGATTTATCTGTAAAATTTTTTTTACTGACATGTTATATTTGTATTATAATTTGAAAATATTTGCAAATTTTACAATTACCTGTGTTTAATGACAATGTGTAAGAGTGGAAAAATTCCTGGATTGAGAGAAAAGACCTGGAATCTGCCCTTATGTATAGCTGGGAAACAAAACAAAAAGCTAATGACCCTGGAAGGTCAGCCCTCCTAAACAAGTCATCTAACATCAAATCTCAATTTCCTTAGTGGTTAAATGGAAATACTAGCTTCTAAGCATGCTCCAAAAGCATAGTGTTAAGGCCAAATTCTATTAAATACTTAAAAATATATTAAAAATTTAAATCTATGCACATATAAGTTATCTGATCATATTGATAGTAATTCAAGTATCCCTGTTATGGTTTTATATACCATTTATCAGAATAAAAGCACATTTTTCTTTTAAAATAAATGCATGTAATCAGAGAATTTGATTATATGTTCATGATAAGTGTTTTGATTAGGAAAAAAAGGAGAAAGAATTAAAGTTCACCTTGATTTACTTTTTAACTATCTTTAGGGGATACTGCTTATAAAAATGTGAGAAGAATGTATAATCTGGGCTTAAATTGAACTGATTATGTAAATATATTGAAAGTGAGTTGGAGGTATAAATCACAGATGTCGACTTGATGGAAAGTTTGTTACCAGCAAAATCTACTGCTCCCAAATCCCAATGTGTTAATTACAAGAAGGCATCTGGTATACAAATTTATGCTAAGCTAAGAAACATACAGATTAATGTTGCATACAGTATGTCACATAGATATGGTACCATCTCCTTTTACTTGCTGGATGATTTAAGCCATAATTTTTGCATTAGTGTACATGACTGAAACAGATTGTGATTATTAAGTACAATTACTAGTATCACAGGTAACAAAAGTGTATTCATGTATATGTTGCACACTTAAAAAATATACTTAAAGAGTTGAGAAGGGGGAAGAAAAAAAATGTTACATGTGAATCATTATACTCTGGGAAAAAGAAGAAATGTATTTTTAACTTTAAAATAAAAATAATAATATAAGGATGGAGGAATTTAAAAATAATAATATAAGGATAGGGAGGATTGAGGTTATGTAATATTAGCCAAGTGCAGTACTCAACAACTGATCAAAAATTATTGAAAGAAACCCTCTGAATATTGTGCTGCTTCATCAGATGTACTATTTTCTCTCTAAAAGTAAGCCTCGATGTCTTTTTATGGGGCCTAAAATATTTTATTCCTCTATTTATAGATCACCTATGTGGATATGTTATTACCCACCTGACTCTTCATAATTTTAGACATTTCAGTGGTTTCTTGAGTTGGTCATTTAGACTCCAATAAAAAAGACATAGCATACGCAAATCTTCCATGTTAACTTTTATTTCCTAATTCTTCACAATTGCTGTTACAAATTAAAAGTGACTTTTTAAAATACAGCAAAGTTCATGTCTTCAGAGATCTAATTCTTATGTCTTAATTGATATAAAAGTGCAAGATAATTAGAAACATGCCTCAATGGAAACAAAGGAGGTATGGTCTATTAATTTTATGAAATCAAAGCTAATTGTTTGTGACTATATGCAGTAACCTCAACTGCAAACATGAATCTTGTCAATATACAACCTTTGAGAATTAGTTGTGACTACTCATTTTTATGCACTAATTTATCAATTATTTATTGAATGCAGTATATGCTGTGTATGCTTATGGGTGCTGGGTATATAATAGTGAGCAAGACAATTAAGCTCCTTGCATTCAGGGAGCTTACAATCTAGTGGGGATATCAAGACAGCGAACATTTTTTAAAAGTCAGTAAATATATATAAAGCTAATGGCTAGTTCTATGCACAGTATTAATATAGGGAAATTTGAAAGTGATACTAGGTAAGACACACCACTTATAATCTACCTCTTCTAGAATTTACACAGTAGAAGCAGTACAGGTTAAAAAGCAAAATATGCTAAATGACAGATGATTCATAAAGAAAAGTTCCCTGGGAGATCAAACCAAGCACAGGAGTATCTGCCTGAAATCTATGAGAAAATGTTATAGATGTAACGGGTCTTAGGTAGGGCCTTTTGTGTTGACAAAAACTAGAGTGTCAGATATAATTTAAAGACGCGAGAAACCATAATTTATACAAGAAGATCATAGAGAAAAATTGAAAAGCAAATTAAGGCCACTTCGTAAAATGATTTGAATTTGATTCCAAAAAAAAAAAAAATCTAAGGAATGTCAAATGCTTTTTAGGCTGATTAATCCAAGGACTTTATGCCAGATTGACTTGAGATGGGAAGGAGAGAGGTATCTATATAAGCAGAGAGCTTATTGAAATATTAATAAATAATCCAAGCACAATATAATAACAGCTTACATTAGGATGATGGCAATGCGTGCTTTTATGAAAAATCTTTTTTTAAGTGAGATTTTTTTTCCTATTCCATTGTATATTAATATATATTGGCTGTCAAATATTTAAATGATTCATGAATATAAAATAAAAACTTAAATGTGATCACACACTGCTTTTACAATTTTATCTAAAGAGTATCCATAGTTTGCTAATATTCATTTTTCCTATCCACCATTTAAATTTCTTTGTAGAGAAGACGACTGATAGAAGAAGAAAAAAAAAATCTAATGGATTGGTCACTTAAACAATTAGGTCTTCTTTAAATGTACATCCTTACTTACCACTAACATCTATCACATCACGTAAATCATATCCATATATATTTGGTTAGGTAAGAATATCTAAAATATGTAGAAATGTGTAAGAAATAATATCTAATATGTAAAACTGAGAAGCTGGCAGAGTTGTTAGCATATGATGAAGAGAAAAATGACAGGAAAAATGGAATGACCTGTGCTAAAAGTGGAATAATTTATCAAATGTATTTTCAAAAAGTACTTAGGAATACAAAACATCTTTAGAATATTTTTGCAAAATTGAATATGTGTGAAAATCAAATAGAATAACTTAAAACATGCCATCATACACTTCTGTTAGAAAAATTGTGGCAGAAATCAACACATTATTTGAGAGGTCTGGGTTTATCATTTCTATCATAAGTCCTATTACCTATTGGTGGATATACAGATTTTCTTTTAAGGACTCTTTAACATTTTTGTGATGTTACCTTATTTTCTTTCTAATTCAAATATTTCCATTTATTTATTCATTTCTTGCTTATCTCTGTGAGTAGAATTTTAAGTTTCATGAGAGCAAGAACGTTTTTAGTCTCAGCCATTGCTATATCCTTAATGTCTAAAAGTATACTTCTGGCAGGTACTCAATAAATATTTAATGAAATTTTTGTTGAAATTAGCATATAATGTAAATGAAATGTATATAAATATTTGAGAGGGTTGAAAGTACTCAACTGTGTAAAATGCTTTTGAGAAATGAAATACAAATAGAACTAAAAATTATCCATTGATTTTGTTTACATGGGGATAGGAAGCATCATTAGCCACTGCAGCAGGAACAGTTTCCAAGAATTAATGGAGGAAGGGGAAGGTGAACCTGGAGTGGGTTAAAGGGAGGAAATGGATGCACATATGCAGATTAAATGGATGCACATATGCAGATTCCTTCCTATACAGTTTGAGTTGTGAATGGGACTAGAGAGAGACACTGGTCATATGTTGCAATATTTTTTAATATTGATGATATGTCACTTTGTTTTCCTTTCTTCTTTGTTGCAATAGGCTTAACTTTGATCATTCCATTTTCTGCCTTAAAAAAGTTTTAGATTTTTATGAACTAATATTTGCTAATCTCTTTTTTTTGGATTTTTGTCTTCATGTCATTCTGTGCAAAAGTTTTTCCCATAAGAATACAAAATAATTTCTTTTAATATTGTTATTCTTTGTTTTTACATTTATAGTTTTTAACTGTATGATTAATTTTAGTCTAAAGAATGAGAGAGACATTCCAAGGTTGGAATTCTTTTTATTTTTCTTTTTAATTTCCAGTTTGTTGCATTATAAACAAAATGCATTTGTTTCTGCTTTGGAAAGTTATTAACCATTCCTCAGCAGCATGATATAGCATCAGTTTTGGGTAATATTCACATATGGTTGAAAAGAAGGTGTATTTTTTATTTGAAGGATATATAGTTAGATACATGCTTAGAAGATGAATCATTAACTAGATTATTTGGATCCTTCATATACAAAATGTTATACTTGATCTCTCTAGTTTCTTGAGTGCAGTTACTACTACATTTATGTCAAATTCTTAGTATTTGTGTGGTTCTAAATATATTGTTTATTTTATTATTTGACACAGAAAGGTCCATGCCGGTTAAAGCTTCAGGTTTCTAAAAGTGTCTTTATCATATTTAAGTCTTAAAATTCAAAATTTATCAATTACAGTAACATTCATGATATCCTCTTTCTTTCTTTGTATTTGTGTGGTACATAATTGCTCTCCTTTAGATTCCAAATTTCCCACTTCACTTTCTTATACCTGTGATTCTTGTATACATATAGGGGATTTTTCTTTTCTTTTTTGTCACCTCAAGTGTTAACGTTGTGTTGCTGCTTGTTAATATATTTGTTTTGGTGAATTGATTCCTTTTATGTTTATTGTTATAACAGTTATTTTTTAAGTCTTATTTTTTGCCCTGTTTTTCACTTCTTTGCTCTTTTCATTTTGCCCCTCCTCTGGAAATCTGGAAAGTATAAAGCCTGTCTTTTCAATAAAATTTTTTTTCCTTTTAAAACTTAAGCTTTATACGCTTGCACTTAATTTTCAGTTGCTATACTTCAGAAGCAAGCAAAATCTGCCGGGTGTACTCTCTCTGATAAAAGACGAGTCAAGGTGTGCAGTTACGTTTCTTACAAGTCCTCACTCCACTCCGCTGCTGCTCTTCCTGTGTTTTGTCTCTATGCTCTGGTATTTTCCCTAGTTTGATATAATTAACAGGTATTTTCCCTATATAGAATACCTCTGAAGAGTTTTAACATTTAGCAGTTATGGACTGAGTACTCACTATCCGTTCATGCCTATCATGACTGACTTATTCTGTATTCATTTGTTTATTCACACATTCATATTCAACAAATACATTTTAACTTCTTCCTCAAGTGTCAGTCACTGAGCTAAGAGATACTGGTAACAGATAAAGCAGACAGATAGAGCCTTGTCTTCTTGAAGCATGCTCATGAGTCCTTTTTTGTGATTTATTGTATGTTGCTCGGGTTATGTCTTTCAGGAAGGACGAATGGATGATATACTTCCTGAGTCTGTTGCATCTATGAATATTTTTGTTACATTCAATATGAATAACAGATTAGCTGTAATTTGAGTCGTACACTTTTGCCATGAAAACTCCAGTAAAATATTCTTTTCTAGCATCTAAATAAGCTGTGGAGAATACTGAATACAATTTTCCTCCCAATTTTGTACATGACACTTTGTTTCCTTTTATCTTTATAAGACTCTTTCTTAAATATTGTGATTCAGTGATGTTATTATAATGTCTTGCTGTTGAATAGCTCTTATTAAAATTTCTCAAAATACAGAGAGGGCCTAGAGATCTTCAGATCTTTTCTGTGTCATGAATGGTTTTTTGCTGTATTTCTCATTACTGTTATTATTCCTTGTTATAGTTTTGAATAGAGATTTTTTTGTTTCACGTATGTAGTCTACTATATCAGACACAGGAATTATCTATAATTTGAATTTAATTTTATACTTCAATATTCCTCAGGTTTTTCCAGGATATTAATATTTTTGGCCCCTTTTTTCTATGAATTCACTCTTGCCCCCTCAAGCTCTCTTCCATGCCTTAGTTTATTGATGCATAGTCTGCAATTTAATGTTTTAAATCTGACAAATTCTACACTTGCATTAATTTTTCTCATACTTTATTTTCTTAGGACTGCTAGCTCTCTATTTCATTCTATTTACTCATTTTTACCCTTGTTTCCTCAGAGTACACATTTTAAAAACATTTTCCTGTAGTGTTGAAATTGTATTTATTTAATATTTTCTTCTCTTCATGGAGGAACTATATTTCCAGTCATCTCTTTTTATTGTCTTCCACATGATATATTCCTTTCTTCCTTCCTTATTGGTTCAGAAGTTTATAAAAATTATTGCTGTTTTTTCTATTTATTCATCTTTGGAGATGGTATACAATTTGCCACCAAAATAGTATTCATAAGATCACACTGACTCTCCCCGTCAGGTATATGAAATTTCTTGTTTCATCCTCCTTTTAATACAGCTGGAGGGTGGGAATACTTTTCAACTGCCTGATAGACGATGGATAGGAATTGGGACCATTGAAGCCACACGGGAGAAAATTCGATTATTTGTGCTTGTCTTTGGTACTTGTGTACTGTGGGCAAATCAGGCTGGACCTGGAATGGGTCATGGTCTGAGTGTGGCACATCTGTCAAGAGGAGGTGGAGTTGGATTTTACCTCCTGATTTTTAACTCTACTTCCAGGAAAATAGGGCATAGAATATTTGCATGGGGACTTTTGTTTATTGGAGTCCATTTTCATCAGGGTGAGAATAGTCATTCATATCTGTCTTCCTGCCAAGCATTGCCTCCAGACATGTCTCTTCTTATCAAGGGGTGGAAAACTCGGCTCCTCAAAAACAAAGAAACCTTCAGACCATGAATTTTCTTCAGCATTCTACCAAACACAGTCCCTTCAGACTGAAGATTCTTGAGAGAGTCCTTAAGAATTTTCTACACTTTTCCCCACTGCAACCTATTCTTGATTAATGGAGTTGTGAGTTGATTCCTGGTGTTTTATTCAGCATTTTTCAAAGTATTCTTTACCTGCCTGTTCTTCCTCAGAATATGTGGTATAAGGTTGAAGTCATGCTCAGTTAGAGTGCAAATTAAATTTTGGTTTCTCCTTTGGGTTCCCTTTATGTTTTTCAGCGGCTTTCAAAGAATGGTTTACTGTATCTCCTTTGTCTCCATCTTTCCTGAAAGATAAGTGTTTCCGTTTGAAAGCCTGAAATCTGAAAATTAGCCAGTACTGTCCATATGATAGACCAGTAGCTCTGGGGTTAGTTATTCTACCCTCTGTGTAAATGCCTGGGACACAGGTTTGGGGTTTGTAATTGGATGCTAATTTGGAGGCTGAAAAACTGTACCTCAGTTTCTTAGCATTCCAAGGACTCTGAGATAATGAGTATTCTATTTATTCCATTTATTTTAGCCTACTCGAACATTCTGTAAACAAAATCCCCACCAGGAAACTTTGTTTCTGATTTAATTACATTATGTCTTTCATGAAGTTCATTTAATGTTTAAAAAGTCTTTATTGGTTTTGAAGGGCCTTTTAAAAATTCTCTGTCCTGTATTTTATTTTTCTTTTAAGAAAAATCAAAAATTATGTTTGGAAAGACAAAAAGTGTTTTTATACATTAACTTCAGAATTTTATTTTAGAATCTCATTGGAAAATAAACGCCCATATTTTGCTGAATTTTATTACTTGTTCCATTGCAATTATCGTAAGGGAAATATACCATTCAGATCTGTAGGCAATAAACTATATTTCTGAAATTTTCCTCAATTTGGATGAGTGAATGTTTTTTTGAAAGATATGGAAACTTTGTCAGTGGATTTTGATATATTATTTAATTAAAGATGAGCACTGGAAATGGTGAAATGAAAGTTTAGTGTATCTCTCAGCTAGAAAAAATATCAGCCAATCTGAATTATTTCTCTAGTCCACTAATATAATATGATTTGTGTAATTTAATTTTCTGTTCCTCAACTGTCTCATCTTTATAACGGGCACAGTGCAATGGAAACATACATCTTATAGGCAGGAATCTAAATAAAGGGGTTTTTATGGATAGCTCCGGTTGGAAAGCGCTAAGTGTTCTACAGAAATGGGTATTATTCACACTGTTTAGATGTGAATGCTATGGCTCAGGTCATTTGGATTGTATGCCCGAGGTCACACAGTAAGCAGCAAGATTAGATTTAGAACTTTATATTTTACACAATAGGAGGTTATTTCTATGTTAAAGCTAAGCTTCTCTGCATGTTCCTTGTAAGTGTGATATTTATTGGGTTTTAAATGACAATCATGACTAATTTATATATTTTAGCTAGTTTAATATACTTAAATTTTAGGTGATGTTCTGCTGACGTCTTGGATTGTTAAAACCTTCTTCTCAAGAGTATTCTAATACCAAATAAAATAATTTACAATTAAATTCTTGGTATTAAGAGACGCTATTAATTTGACTCATTTCGTAAAATTAACAGGAACAATAGTCTATAATGATCCCTTCTCGCAACTCCCAAGAATATTTAGTCTCCACTAATATGTTTTGAAACTTTTCAAACATTAGGATCACTGAAACTTCTTTATTTTTTAATTGTTTCCATATGGAAAGAGTGGTAGATTTTGGAAAATAGTGAATTCATAAAAAAGAAAATATCAATCCGAAGTGATGCTACTACTCAAAATAAGGAAATGTTAACATTTGGCGTTTTATTTCCAAAATGAATACATAGTGCATATATTACAAATATCGCACACAAACACGCATACACATATGTGAACTTATACACAAGCTTCATCTTATTCATCAATTTCTAGTTTAGGAAAATGATATTGTTAGATTATTTTTCAAAGTATACTACTGTGAATTAATAATATCAAGATATCTCTAGATGAAAGTGAGATGTGCTAATAGTTAGAAATCACACAAACACAACTAAGCTGGTTTCTCAAGTTCACAAAACTTTAGAGGAATCAAATCTTCTCTGGTGTGTGAATCTGAGAGAAACGTTTCTAGTTTCAAGTTGGATTTTGTTTTTCTGAATTATTCTACCTTTCTTGTCGATGCTAACCTTCCTGTATTCTGTTTACTTCAAATTTTTCTCTTTCTTAAAAGCCAAAATTACACAGAGCTGACTGAATGTAGTGTGTCCACAGTCAGATGCCAAATGACACCAAATTTTCATGCAGGCCAATCTGAAGTGCTTGAATGTGTTTTGGGTATTGTAGGGCACAGTAACAATTTAAATTTCATATGGTCATACACATTCAATTGATTTGTAATATAATCTCTTGCTTTACTCACATTTAATTATTAGAAAATGCTGTTAAACATGTTTTATTTAAATATTTTTCTCCATGTGTCCTTTTGAAACAGTTTTAAATAGAATTTTTATTATAATTATTATTGTTTTCTTAACAAGAAAAAGATTTAGGTTTCATATGTCAGTTATGCAGTCAATTTGAGTTCTCTAGAATGTCATAAATGTTTTCTTTGTATTTAAGGGAACTCTAGCCACCTAGGCACAGAGAAAATAGGAAAAACATCTCGTTCTGAATATTCTATGTTCTTCCCAGCATTAATAATGTTCAAAAGAAAGTTGTTACTGTACAGAGCAGAGTTAGCCCAAATATTGTGAACATGCCCAGCAGCTCCTTCTCCGCTATGTCAAAGCCAAAGTAGCCTATAGATTATGCTTGCTGACACTTTGCTATCATTGCCACACATCCCTGCCTCCCTTAGTACTCTATCCTGCTTAAAAAAATTGGTTTACCAGACATACTATGTTAAAGAAGTTCAAGGTTTCTGGAAGACAGTTTTGAGACATGAATTTTAAATTACTGAAAGCCAAATTCCCACTCTCTGTAATATGAATCTTAACAAAAATTTAATAGCACAAATATTTAATTTTAAGAACCCGTTCTGGATTTTACAAAATAAATAAGTTGCAATATGACTTAAGAAGTGTTGGAAAACAGGTTCATTGTGTATGAAGTGCCAACACCAAACATCATTTTCACACTTTCTTTTTTTTGAGCTTATTCTATCACCTTCTAAATAAGGACTTGAGAAAAACAGTTAATTTACCCTATTCTAATTAAAGTTATCTTATGAATCCTATAATTTAAAACTTATGTTGAACATCTTGCACTCACAAGCCTGCAGCAAGAATTTTCACATTTTATGATATTTCATAAACTATGGAAAGTTTTGTTGTCAGATGTGTCTTTTTTGACACGGGGCACAAACCAAAAGAAGCACAATAAAGATCGTTCTTTGAATCTATCTGGACTTCGACTTCTTCAGTATTTAACTCCTGCTGGTATTTTGTGTGCTATTTTTGATCATGTTTTTTTCCAGTCAAATAATCACTCTCTGGTTTTCATTTAAAGCTTAAATTGACCACACAAAATATTTTCAAACATCTCTTCAATTGAAAAAGTAACACATTTTATGGTTATGCCTATGACGAACAATGACCTATTTATCCGTATATCATGAATGCTTTCATAATGACTTTATGAACAAAGTAATAATAATTAAAATTGCAGGAGAACTTTGTTTTTGAGCATCTACTGTGTTCTAGGCACTGTGCTAAGACTTTCCTATGGGTTATTTCATTTAATTTTCACAAATACCAGATTTGGAAACTGAGGCTTGGAGAAAATAGGAAGCAGGTATTAAATCATAAAAATACTAAAAACTATGGACTGGCCCCGTGGCATAGTGGTTAAGTTCCCACACTCCACTTCGGCAGCCCAGGGTTTGCATGTTTGGATCCTGGGCGTGGACAGACGCACCGCTTGTCAAGCCATGCTGTGGCAGTGTCCCACATAAAGTGGAGAAAGATGGGCACGGATGTTAGCCCCGGGCCAGTCTTCCTCACACACACACACAAAAATACTAAAAACTAAGTTAGGTTATAAACCAGGACAGTCCTAAACTACAGCCAGCACTATTAACAATTAAGTCACAGTGCTACACTATGTGGTGACACTTTAAAATTTCAAAAATTCCAAACATTTATACAAAATGGAAAAAATAATGTGACTGACACTCATGCCCTTCCCCCCTCAGATCCAATAGTTGTTGACATTTTGCCATTTTTAAAATTTAGATCTCTTCTGCTCCCCTCCCCTCCCATCTCATTTTGAGTACTAACATTAAAGATTTAGTCTACTACACTGGTTCTCAGCTGGAGGCAGGGCACATTTGAGGATTTCTGGAGACAGTTTTGATTGTCACTTCCTGGAGGAGGGGTGTTACTGTCATCTAATGGGCAGAGCCAGAGATGCTGCTAATGTCCTACAGTGCACAGGGCAGCCTCCGCAGTGAAGACCCTGGGCTACTCCATTTCTCTCTCCCTGGAGGGCGCTACTGTCCGGGAAGCTGATGTACATCATCTTCCTGCAAGTTTTCATACTTTTTTTTACCCGTCTTGACAGATGATGGGACCAAGATATTCCCTTGAGTGTCTAGGCAGTGGTAAATTTGATTCTTCTGTTTATGCCTTGTTGAGAAAAACAGAAATCTAAAAAACAAAACCCCCACATAATTTTGTGCATGTCTATTTTACATAAATTGTACTGATTTTTTTTAAGAACAAGGTTTTTAACTCAGTATTGAAATAAATGCACTTTGATAATTTTATTTACTATAGTTATATAATATATTTTGATACCTCACAGGTGAGTTCATCTTTTCTTATTCTTTTATTGCTATCTTACTCTTTACTTTCCCTGAGCTTTAGTATGAGCTTTTCATGTTTCATAAAATTCCCATTAGGATTTTAACTGAAAGTGTACTGCATCCATAGTTTAATTAATCCGTTGCCATCTTTAATGATCTTCCTTCCAAGAAAAATGGCTTTCTCCATTTATCCACATCTTCCTTTGTCCTTATATCATGTTTTCTAAATTTCTCTAATTATTTTGTTACATTTCTTGCCATGTACCTTACAGTTTTGTTCCTTTTGTAAATGCTACGTTTTAAAAGATTTTCTGGTATTTTGTTGCTTGTGTGTAGGAAAGCAAACTTGCTGAATATTCCTATTTGCTGAATATGTCAGAATCGTTTAAATTTTCTGTCTGGACAACTACATTATCTGTGGGTTGTTTCTTCCTTTTTGATTGTTATATCTCTTTTGCCTACTTTGAAGTCAAGTACATTTTTGAATAGAAGTGAGGATAGTGTAAATCCTTGTCATTTCCCTGTCTTTGAAGGGGATCTTTTTCAGTTTACCAAAAGTGTGATACTACTATAGTTTTCAGTAATCTTTGCTAGGTTCAGGGACTTCTCTTCTAAATCCTTTCCATAAGTGGATATTGACTTTTATCAAATGGGTTTTCTATATTTACTGGCAAGAACATGTGGCTCTTCTTCTTTAATCTATTACTTTGAGGAATTAAGTGTATACACAAGATAACGTTGAACCATTTTTGCATTCCTGAGATAAATCCCATTTGGTGATGAAGCATTATTTATGTAAGCATGTATGTACGTATGTGCTTATTTCTGAAGTTGTTTATCATTGACAGGCATCCTTTTAAGGGTTTTTTTTTGTTTGTTTGTTTTAATAAAGCTTTCTCTCTGGCTCATTTTAATATCTGCCTTTGGTAGTCTGCATTTTCACCAGGATATGTTAAGATGTAGTCTTTCTTGGAATTAACTCTAAATGTTCAATTTGAGAATTCATATCTTTCATCATCTCTGCAAATTCTCAGCCATTATGTCTTTGAATCTTGCTTTTCTTTTGTTTTTTTCTAGTCTCTCTTACTATAGCTAATATTAGATTAATTTTGGACTCTCTCCTTGATGACACTTAACCCTTAAACTTGTGTTCTAGGTGCTTTAGACACCTCTGTCAATCCACAAATTCTCTCTTCAAATATAATGAATTTTATTTTAATTATATTTTTTAATATTAAGTTCTCATCATATAGTTTTATTTCATTATCTTTTAATTATTAGACTTGTGTTTTTTGGTCCCTTTTTAGATTATCGTATTATTATCTTAGTCTTGCAAGGTCCTATTTTTTGTGTCTGCTGATACTCACTCAAGACAGACTGTTTTTCTTATTTCTTAAAAAGATCTGATTTTCAGGGAAACTTGTTTAGGTTTCTATTTGCAAGTCTTATGTGGTCTGTTGTATAATAATCCCTCTAGCGTAGATTTGTGTTTGCTTCGACTAAGTATTCTAGAAGAATTTCTAGCTCAAGATCAAGTTTTATGTTAAGTTCTTGGCATATTGATTTCCACATAAGAAAAGTAATGTCCAAGACAAGGAGTGACTGATTTCTACACTGAGGCTTTCTGTTTTCCACCTACAGCCCAGGTAGAAAAATTTGTTTGTTTGTTTATAGTCTCATTGAGCTAGTGAGCAGATTTTCCTAGTTCAGTTTAATGAGGATACCATCTTAAGTAGGGATTTACTTCCATCCCCTGTCTTATATAGGCCTAATACCTTATCTCCTGTCTTTACGTGGACACAAATCTCAAGGATCCAGTCAGTTACTGGTTCCACTTCCTCCTTTTCACCTACCACAGAGCGTCTGCTCACCTATTAATTGCTCTTGATTTCAATTGCTTTGTTTCTGGCACCTGGGATTTCATTTTCTGTCTTCCACTAAGCTAGGTATGTTTAAAAGTTGTTAGTTACCTTTTTCTGATATTTCTATATGCTTATACTGAGAATTTGTTCATCAACTTTCTGGAAGAGGAATTCTATAAAAAGCAAACCAGAATTACTCTTTTGAGCATATATAATCAACAGTATGTCATAATACCTATTTTTTAAAAATATAGTTATTAAAGAGAAAATGGAATAATACCATTGTTTTATGAATTATGACAGCCAAGAATCCATTAATCTAACACAATTATAGGTTCCCTTATGATATGTTTCACAGAATTTCTTACACATATATACCTAATTTTATTAGAACTGCAGTTGTCCTGTACATGGCACTTTGTAGTGTGCTTTTTCTTCCATCATGTAAATTTTTCTTTCCTTCTCATAAGTATATTTTAAAATCTGCATCAAAATCCAGTTGTAGTAATTTACAGTAATTTATTATATTATTGTTCCCTAAGATTGAATTTTTAGCTTGCATCCAAATTTTGACATTACAAAAACTGCTACAAAGAGCATCTTCGAACTTATCTTTTCCTTACATTTAAATTTTTACCATAAAATAAAGTCCTACAAATAAAATTTCTTTGTCAAAGGACATGATCATTTTTGTGGCTTTTCTTACACATTACCTATATTATATGTTTTCTAAAGCATTGTGCTTATGGATACACTATCCATGAATAGTTATTCAATTTTAATATATTATCTTCAGCACTGGCTTATTTTATGTTTTTTACGTTAATGATTGCAAGAAAATTAGATTTGTTTTTAATTTGCATTTCTTTGCTTTGGATAAACACTTCCTGTGTGGTTTTCCTTTTATATTTCTTTGTTCCCTCCCCCTCCTCCTCCTCTCTTACAATTTGTTTTTCCAGCTTTGTTTATTATATGCCCATATGTATATTTCTCATTTATTTTCAGAGAATTGATATTTTTGTCATACGTTCATATATTGATGTAATTGATGCTCATTTATAACTATAACTATCACTCTTTCACCTCCACATATGTACACACACATACTTTTTCTGTTTTTCTTTTCATTTTCTGTTACGGGGAATAAATTTGTATGTATGTATTTTTCCCATGTTTCAGATGAAAAGGTGTGGATTTTATTAAAATCTGCAATCCACGTGGAGCGTTGGTAATATGGAAAGGATGCTGAGTGTGTGTGGGAAGGTTGTTGTGGGGAAGAGTAGTTTTTTGACTAGATAGAGGTGACTCATGAGGGGAGACTGACACAAAGCCCCTGCACTTGGGTGTTTCCAGTAAGAAGGCAGCAGGAGGTAAGTATTTTAGGGAACAGAGTCACTGCAGGACAGGGGACCGAGAGTATTTCTAGTCAGCAATTATGTTTGCTTACTCTGTAAAAGAAGAGAAAACATGCATAAAGCTCCTGGTCAGAATTTACTACTCTCACCACATCTTGCTGATCAGCTCTTTTATATTGCCACTATGGCGATATCTCTAAAAATGCTTTCTCTCTCTTTTGGAGCTTTCCAAGAGTAATAATCAATTCATAAGAAAACAACTTATTAAGTGCTGTCCCAGGAATTATGCAGGTGCTTTACATGCAAATTGTTTCTAATTCTTAAAACAATGCAGAAAACTTGGCAATGTTATTGCGTTTTTGCAGATGCTGGATCTACCATCCCACGAGTACTGAGAGGAGAGCCAAGTTTTCAGTCTACCTCTGTGCTACCGAAATTGCGTCCTGTTTTCCCCACTAGACACTGTTAACATTAGCACTGCACAACAGAAGGAAGCCTTCACTTGGACTTCCTCGTGATACTTGGGCAGGGCAGACATCAGAGCAATTGGCCGTGTGTTCCGAGTGAGGACGGATGGGTAATGTCAGGTCAATGGCCAGAGTGGATAGGGCAGAAGGCACACCCTTCCTTGGTAGACTGGCGCCACCATCTGCGGGGGAGCTATCGTGCTCTCTGTCATAGTACCTGCTCTCATAGATTTCTAGAACAAGTACATCTGCAGGACATTCAACATCTACATTACTCACACCTGCTGGGTGGTAACTTTTGATGTTCAGCGGGAAAGTTATTTTAAAGCATTGTGTGAGTTGTGCTTCTAATTTCCCCCCTTTCCCTGAACTGCTATCTGGTTGCCGCAATACTATCTTTTAATAATTCTCTCTTTGTTTTGAAAAGCTCACTTTACCATTTTTAAAATTTTATGTGTGGTTTTCAGATGCCTGATCTGCATTCTGTTTTACATATCTGATGTTCTGCTTGAGTGCCAGGCCCACATTGTCGTAAGAGTTGTTTTCTGATAGGATTTATTATTCACTTTCAAATAATTGAACCAGCAGCAGTGGTGTCTGCCTGCCTGCATTAAAATTTTGACTCCATCATTTTTCCTGTGTCGTTTCAGTCAAGATATTAAGCTTCCTAAGCATCAATTTTCTCATATAATTAAAAGAAGGGCCATAGTAATAATAATACCTTTCTCATCAGATTTTTGGAGGATTAAGACAAATACTGTGAGGAAAAGGTCTATGATTCAACAAGCAATAGGCAGGAGGCATCATAATATTTGTAGTAGTGGCAGCAATAAAAGCCACCAATAATTATTGTTATTTTTAGTTAAACTCATTTAGTTTTTCCACATATATTTTTCAATCACTATTCATAGTTCCAAAAACTATATTTTTATTGTATTTGGAATTATGCTAAATCTGTGTATTTATTACATTCATACAATATTTAGTATTTCAAATTATGTAGCAATTAGTCTATAGTATTTAGAGTCTGTATATAGTTTTTAGTACTTGGAATTGTTAAGCCTTCTTATTTACGATATTTATATGGTATTAGTTGGGTTATCCAGGATCCATTAAATATATATATCCATTTATTTGTATCTTCTAAAACTCAATAAAGTGTATCGACTGATTTTTCTTGGTTCTTCATAAAAACTTTGTTGCTGCTAGCGTGAGGGATGGCTAAGATTTTGCCGTCATGCAAATTTGCTTTCGTGATAGTGTATGTTATCATTTGTGCTTCCTGATGATCTTTGCAGAAGTACCTAAATGTCATTGGATTGTGTATCATTTTACCAGGATTCATTATTGACTTCATCTATTATCACTAGTGGGAATTTAGCTGATTCCTTCCAATGCCTGTAGGGTTATCTATAAATAACAGAATTCACTTTTGTACAAAAGAGCCCTATTTATCCTTCTTGCATTAGGAAGAGCCTCTCTAATTTTGAACAACATTGATAGCAGGAGATAGCCTTGTTTGTTGCTGAATTGGAAGGTGTTATGACCATCATTTTGCCATTATTCTAAAAGAAATTTCTATTCTATTTCTAAAAGAAATATTTCCGTTTCTATTTCTAAAAGAAATTCTTCTATTCTTTGAAAGTGTTTTATTGGAAGAGATGTTAAATTTTCTCTTCTCATTGAATTTTCTTCATGATCAACAATTTACATTTTTTTAGCCTACTGATACATTAACATTGTTACATAGAAGTATCTTCATTTCTGGATTAAAAGATGCCATTAATTTGTTGGTTTTTTGCTACATTTTTAATATTCAGTCAACTAATAAGGTTTATCTTTGACTTTATTAGACTTTGGATTTAGAATCATAATTAGCTCACAAGGAATATTATGCATGCCTATAATAACTTTTTTCCCCCTTTCTTCATCTTTTGGTACAGGGAGTGCAAGTCTTTCTGTATGCTTTTCTCCCCTCCAGCAGTTATAATAGTCAGAAACATTTTTCTATTTCTAATGCTAAAACTTTTAATATATTATAGCTATACATCTACTTCATGCTAACAAATGCCTACCTTTTCTTTTTTAATAGAGTTATTTCCCAATCTTTGTGTATAGTAATCAACTTCCATGTCCAGAAGTTCTCTAATTTATATATTATCTTATGTTATTTTCTCAGCCTCTGCAGAATAAAAGGGGTTTCTTTGCGGTAAATTTTATGAAAGTTCACAGGTCTGAAACTGTCTTTCTCTCATCTTCTCATCTGAATGACAACTTGCTTGGGTATAGCAGAGTTCTTGAATCACACTTCTTTTTGTTAAAGACTCTGAAGTTATCCCTCTATTACCTTCTGATGTTGACTCTCCCAGCAGAGAACCCTGAAACAATAATGTTTGGCTTTCTTTGAAAGATTTTTGCTTTTGTTCTTTTAGAGATAGAAAACATTTTTCCCTTTTCCTTGAAATTTAAGACTATTTCCTTGGTAATTTTATTGAGGTCATTGTGAATTCAATCTCAAAGCTCTTGGAAAGTTCTGGAAAGTTTAATTTTGTACTTCTACCTCACATCCTTTTGTAAAAAGGTGTAAACAACATGAATTGTAATAAACAACTTAATCTTGATTTTTAATTTAATTTGACTTCTTCTGTGTTCTGTGTTCTATGTCATTTCCTCTTACATTCTTTTTGTCTTTCTTTTAAATTGGTTTTAATAGTATATGCATTTTCAGCTTATCTTCTGGTTTACTAGTACATTTTTGTGCAACATAAATTCTAATATATACTTCTCTGAGTGGCTTTTAAAGTAAATGTATTTTTAAATTATAAAACAAAAACCTGTAAAACCAGGATTCAGAAACTATTTATGATTATTCCATAGTTAGAAATATATAAGCACATAATGATGTCACAACATATATATTTTGTGTATATATATAATGTCTTAGAGTTCTGTATTCATTTTAACTCAGCGTTATGTCACAGATGTTACTTATGACATAAAAAATGTAAAAATTTTAGAAAAGCCAGAGGAAAATATCATATGTTATAATATCCAAAGATAATGGCTAGTATTCAATTGGCTATCACCAATGAGGATATACATACAATTTATATAGAGTTCCTATATTCTGTTGATTTTGTTGACCCAACATATTTTAATCATTTCTGGGGCCTTAAAAAAACTTGGTAATTCATTTGAAAGGCCCTATTAACATTAAGCACTTTTACGTACTAGTGTCTCATTTTCCCTATTCCTGTATGCGTGTATAAATGTGTGTATGTGTGCGTGTGTATATTGTGTATAAAATGAGTAATGCTGCAAAGGATATTGCTAAACAGAAATCCATGCAGGCATTTCTGTACAGTCTCTTAGGAAAGGTATTTGGAAAGACAAGGTTTATATTGTCCTCATGGCCTTTTTCATAGCTGCAGTGTACTCCCTACTGATCTGGGAGAGGATAATAGTTCTTTTTAATGAACTCCTCATTTAATTACTAATAGAGTGAACTATCTGGGTTTAATATCAAGTGACAATTGAGGGATACCGAATAGGCCTATTGCTATATAATTAAAGAGCCAATCCAACCTGCCTTGCATACTGACCACAGGGGAGAATAAAGGCCCACCTCCTTGAGCCAATGAAAGTTTCAAGCCTCTGCTGTTCAGACATTTGGAAGTTGGCTGAATTAGTGGCAGTACCTTCTGCACGGAGGGAGCAGGCCAGAGTGGTGCTTTTACCTTTTTATTTTTAAATCATAACATAGTCGATCATTCTGGTAACTACCTCCATGGTGTCAATTCTAAATGACTACTTTCCTGAACTGGTATCCGGGCCAAGTTTCTGTGGTTACTGTCATTTCCCCCTTCCCATTGGAATGGTAGTTTGTATCAATGCTTTCAAAAATCTGGATTTTTGTCTTAAAGATTTTTATTTCAGTATATGCTACATGTTTCTGTGTGTATGCTAGTATATGTGAATTTATTTATATCCCATAGGTTTCCACTGTGGGTCAAAGAAGAAGAAAAATGAATGATCAAAAGGAAAGAAGGAAACTATTTTCCATGGCATGCTAGTTTTCACAAACTCTTAATAGGTGTTTCCTGGAAAAGTATTCTGTCAAATAATTTTAGAATGGCTGGATTACACAAGTTTAAGAGTTATCTATAGAGGATTTAATATACTCAAGTGTATTTTAAAATTCTACCATTCATTTTACAACATTACAGTACTTTTCCCAGCACAGCAAAAAAGATGTCCTGTAGCTAGTGTTCCTTGGGACACAGTTTATGAAATGTGGTATTTTTTACCCATAGTAACTTTCTTTTTTTCCCAGATACCTTGTGCTCACCTCAGTGAGCTACTAATGATAGCTCACTCCCACTATTTTGGAAGACAGACTGGTGGAAATAAGGATATCTCATACTCTTATCCTAGAGAGAAATGTTTCTGATGCCTCATCTCTCCCAGACAGTTTGCCGTATATCCTGGTTATATTTTATATTATATACTCCACAGTGTGGGATGCTCTGAAGAACATAGGCTTCTGAGTGAGGCAGACTGAATCCTATGCCTCTTCTGCTACTTACTAGATATGTGATGTTTGGTGAATTATTCTACCTCTCAGGATCTCATTTTCACCGTTATTTAAGTGGAGATAGATTATCTTTATCAAAAGTCACTGGGATAAATAAAACTCGTTTCCAGATTATATAAAGTACTCCCACAAATATGTATTTCAAAAATGAGGCTATCCAAATAGCCAATGTTCACATAAAACCATTTTCAACATCAGTTCTTCCACAGAGAAATTCAAATTTAAGCTACAGTGAGATACCACAACAACACACCCAATAGCATGGCTATTTACAGACAGTATGAAGTTTTGATAAGAATATAGAGAAATTGAAACACAAATATTTTTTGGTGGGAATGAAAATTGCCACAACCATTTTGGAAAACTCTTTGGCAGTATCTGCTAAAAGTAAACATCTGCCAGCCCTATAACCCAGCAATTGTACTCCTAGAATATTAAGCATTCATAGCACTTTTAGCTATAGAAGAAAAAATCAACAAGCAAAGGCATAAAGTGTATGGCATATTCTTAAAATGAAATGCTACACTACTGATACCTGTAGGGACATTGAAGCGTCTTTAGAAAGAACCCAGATTTAGTAAATTATGTGATGTATAATTTCATTGATATGAAGTTCATGAGCAAACAAAGCTAATCTATGGTAGTAGAAGTCCAAATAATGGTTACCTCCATGGAATTGGGTATGGACTGAAAAGAGGCAAAAGGCAGCTTTCTGAGTTGTTGGGAATATTTAATATCTTGGTCAAGGTAGCCATTTCATAGATGTATACATACATAACAATGTATCCAGCTGTGAATTTAAGACATGTGTACTTTAGGTACTTTCTGTGAGTATACATTATCTCACCTGAAAGCAACAAATGTGATTAGGAAAACAATGAGATATGGTATGTGTAAGATATAATATTGACATTTAGGGGATCCTCAATAAATTGAAGCTATTTTGGCTTTTATAAGTTGGTTGATATACCAATATATTACATATAAATTCATTGTGAAGAGAAAATGTGCTTCATATTCCTAGCTACTTATTTAAAAAATGAGTTTTGGGGGCCCAGCCTGGTGGCGTAGTGGCAAAGTTCACACGCTCCACTGCAGCAGCCCAGGGTTCCCAGGTTCGGATCCTGGGCGCAGACCGATGTACCGATGTATGACTTGTTCAGCCATGCTGTGGCAGCATCCCATATAAAGTAGAGGAAGATGGACACAGATGTTAGCCCAGGGCCAATCTTCCTCAGCAAAAAGAGGAGGATTGGCAGTGGATATTGGCTCAGGGCTAATCTTCCTCACAAAAAAAAAAAAAAAAGTCTTGGGACTACTACCAGTTCATAAGTTGGGATCAGCCTATATATATGCAATGAACTTCCTAACAAGGAGAATCCTTGAGACAGAAATGAGTTATATTCTATATCATATGCAGGCTGTTGGATGAAAATTAAGGAAGAATAAAACAGAAAGACTATAAATTTGTTTTCATTACATTACTTGCAAGAGACGGGTAGTAAGAAAAGATGGCAAATTGAAAGCAATGGATCTCTAAGGCTGGGACAAATATGCTGTGTTTGAGTCTGCATCAAAGGCCATCTTACTGTGCTGTCAGAATTTGTGTCCTTTTTTCAGGGAAATGTGATGTCTACTTAATAACTGCATCATAATAGTTGTTCATGAAAACAAGTAAACAACCAAAAAAATAAAAATTGATAGGTTTTTAAGATATAATCTGAATCTCTGGATTTAATGTGTCTCAGGAATTGGATTTCCTTCCTTGATCTTTAAAAAAAAATTACTACAAATGCATTGAAATGCTCCCACATCTAATAGCGCTAACCAAAGCTATCGTGTTCATGCATGGTGGGTGCAGCACACATTAGGTAGAGGCTTTGATTCACTTGGTAAATGGAGCTTTAAAAATTATTATCAGGTTTGTAAACAATGGTAGCTATGAAATGGTGTTTCAAAGCAACACTTTAAAACTGTACCCATTTAATTTGTTCTATTTTTCTGTTATATTTTTATAGGTTCCTATTTTTCCTGCTGCTGAAATTGCTTAGCCTTATCAAGTTTTATGAATGGAGACACAGTCTCAAGTACTTTATTTAATGAGTCCAATCTATCTATGCATTTCATCTTTATGCAATAGACAAAGAGCACAAGATTTCCTTCCACATGGTTCCAGTGAGCCTGAGGCATAAGCCATTTTTAGTTGACTTATAACAAACAAAACTACAAAATAAGAGTATTCAGAAGAGTATTCAAAATAAGAGTATAATCAGAAGATTATAAACAAAATTCTAATATGCTTTTGATAACTGCATTAAATCTTGTTCTTTGATTTCCTAGCAGTTCAAGCAAAAAAGGAAACGCAATTAGGCATATATTTCTTATAATCGACTTCAAGTAATCAGGAGTAATAAGTTTTTTCTTATAAATGAGAGCTGAAGAAGAATTTACATCATGGTGATGTTGAACAATTTAGTGAACAAAGCTTTATCGGCCCTCAAGAAAAGATGAATGCTTCCCATAAAGTATCCATCCAAATTTTATGCGGGAGGGTGGTAGAGGGAAAAGGAAAGAGAGTGTGAGAGAGAAAGAGTACATGTGTGAGCAGAGGAGGAATGAAAAACTATAGTGAGGTCAAAGCCTAGGTGATTGCAGGGTTAAATTGTGATGTTGAGTGTAAGCTGTGCCTAGGGCAACTGTGTAAAGATGTCCAGAAAGTCTTTGGACATGTGAGTATGAGTTCAAAGGAGAAATCAGGACAAGAATTGTAGAGAGATTTGTTTTTGCATGAGGTGAGGGTTGAGTGCATGAGATTTCCAGGGGGAGGAGAGTAAAGAGAGAGAACTAAACACTGAAGTTAGTAATAGGAAGGTTTTAAGAGTCAAAAGAAGGAGAAAGACCTCGTATAAGTGAAGTAGAGAAATAGGAGAACCACAAGTTACTTCTCCCAAGGTAAAGAAGGAGAGATTTTTAAGAAAGCTGTGGCTAGCAATGCTACAGAGGTTCCCAGGGAGACAAAACATTGGATCGTCAATTTGTGTCAAGAAGATCATTGGTCAGCTTTGAGTGAGAAGTTTGCTTACAATGTAGGGAGACAAAACCAATGACAAGGTGATAAAGGGTTAGTTGCATGATGGGAAGGGATAGGAAATGTAAAAACATAATTTAAAAAAAACCAACAACTCAGATACACTCTCTTTGCCTCTCTGGAAAAACTACTTTAAAAATATTTCTGTGCTCCTCTCAACCTTTAATTTTTACCTCTTCTGAGTTTTGTTTTATTTTATTTAATCCTCACAACTCTCTATGCTTTCATATATATAAATATATGAACTAAATAATAACTAATATATATATAATACAATGTATATTCTATATAATATATATTATAATATATGTATATTTGGCAGAGGGCTTGAGAAGAAAATAATATCAGTATAAAGATTTTTAGAATTAAATAAAAAACAAACACTGCATGCATGCTTTGGGCACAGAGAGTCAAGTCAATGGAAGAAGGATCCAAAGGAGAGAGTAAGAAATTGAGGAAAATCCTGAATGAGGTTCGAAATCAAAGCATAAAGAAGAAAGCCTCAGGATGAACACATAGTCTAAGATAGGAACCATAGGAGAGAAGAAATTAAAAATACGGAACACAAAAGAGAGGTTGCTATGTAATGGTTTCTATCTTTTCATCAAAGTAGGAAACAGTCTACTGTGGGTAACAGCAATAAGACTGGTGGAAATGGGTATTGAGAACAATTTGTCATGGTATAGCTATTTTTGGTGATGATAAAGGATAGGAAATCAATTTTAGATGGAAAAAAAGTATTTTGAGGAGTTTCTATGACCAATGGAGCTTGGAGAACATGTATTTTCATGATCAGACATTAAAGCCCAGTGATTTTCTCCAAAACAATCAGTAGCTTAAGGACATGAGTGAGGAACAGAGAAGGGCAGTTATACCTAGTATTGGGTGGCAGATATTCAGGAAGGTGGTAAAATATGGAGCCTTGTGACTAAATAGCTGAAATGATAAAACAGAAATCCAGGTAACTAGTTTCTGGATATTGAGGAATGGATTTTCGTTTGATAGATATAGTTTGCTAATTTTTCGTAAAAAATAGACTCAAATGACAGGTGAGTTCCCCTATTATAGGGCATTAAAGGCTGGTGGGTAAGATCCTGCCTTATGCTTGTTTTCAGAAAATATGTGGTTTAGTTAGTAAAGAACTTTGGATACCAGTCTATTGTTTTGGGATAGCCTACTTTAAAAACCTAAGAACAAAAGGTCTAAAACTAAAGAAATAACTGGTGTCAAGTTCCAATGGGCAGTATCTGTGGGCAATGGGTATACTCCACAAGTAGTATTTTAGGGACAAACCTTAGAAAAAGCCTATCTCATGGAGTTGGTTAAATAACTATGCACATGAATCTATTGACGTTTCTTGAACCACTTTGATTTCAGCTTCTGTAAGACTTATTTCCTTGGGAATCTGAAGCAAACCAACAGAAAGAATGCAAGTTGAATCAGGAAAGGTGTCAAGAACAAGAAAGAAGGCAGGGTTTAAAGATTTGGAAATTGCAATGAGGACAAATAGAGAGTTGACTGGGGGAATCCTGCTAAATTAGGTTATGTTTATTTTATTTCTTCACTGCCCACTCATACTTTTTTTTTTTCCATTTAGATTTTCTCCTAGTGCTACAAGGAAATTGCTCTTTTGAAGTTCACTAATGAACTTTTTTCTTTTCCTCCACGTGGCTAACTGAACTCTTGATAATCTGCTTTAGCTTCTATTTTGCTTTCCCTTTTTGAAACGCTACGCCTTGACTGCTTTGAAAAAGTGCTATCCTAGAAGGCTTCTTACATCTTCGGATATGCCTCCTCTCACTTCTCTGGGGACCCATTCTCTTCCTGCTTTGTAAGTGTAGTTATTGCACAAAGCCTTTTTACTGAGGATATAAACTTTAATACTCTTTTAGTGCTTAACTATTTCTTGATTGTGGTAAATATTTCTATAAGCAAAAAAGAAAATCCATACAATATTTTTTGTAGTAGGTATTGTCCCTTATCTAATTATAATATATGAAATCTTCAAGTTATTAGTAACTAGTAGCATAGAATTTTTATAGGCATAATACTGATAAGTTAAACAGAAATATACCCAAGAATTATAAGATTTAAAGATTGGACATTCAATGACTAGTTTTTGATTAATGAAAAATTTGCGTGGAATCTACATGCTCTATGGACTAAAGAGCATATATGTATTCTCCTATTTGAATATAATGGTCTATTATTAAGGGCTCTTCAAAAGACTTTGAAAATGCTCTTGAACTAGTAGCTCCTTACACTAATCTCATTGATGAAATGGAAATTATTAATTAGAAAGGACATAAAAAGAGAAATAGAGATTTTGAATTCACAAGCCTATAGGAAAGGCCAGTTTTGCTCTTGGATATGCTTTTATTTTTGTTTCTCTTTCTTCCCACAGAAGAAATAATTAAGCATTAGCTGTGAAATAATACCTTGAACTGATACTGTGAAATTTCTGTAATATTCAACACACAACTAGAGTCAAGTTCAATTTTGTTTAATTTTGATCAGATGAATGTTCTGGTTGTCAATTCAAGAACAGTCTAGAAAGACAATCCTTAAACTTTAAAGTAAAGGCTCAGAAAGCATTGATGCTAAGAATAAATAATTAAAGTGGGCCTAATTTCCAATTGAAAAACACACATAAATCCTTTGAAAACCACTATATTAGTGAAAACCTTTTTCAGACTTTAATATAACAATAGGAACACTTTAATAGCACCTACTTTGTGCCCGACGCTGATCTAGGTGTTGAATGTATCAGATTTATTTAATCCTTTAAACAAAACTATGAGGTAGATACTGTTTTAATCATCAGTTTACAGATATTGAATTGTGGTGGAGACCTGCTCAAGGTCACATAATTGGGGAGTGGAAAAGCCAAGACTCAAACCTAGGAGGTCTGGTTAAGACTCTCATCTAGCCTGCTAAACTCCATTTCACTAGGAAGAAAGAAAAAGCCATAAAAGCTCTGGGATTGACTTTGTCATGTAAAATAGAATGATGACATCTGTTAATCACAGAACACAGCCATTTCATAAACTAATTCTCTAGTGAACTGAGGAAATGGAATTAATCAAGCAGAACAATGATTTATTTTTCTCCTTGGACCCAGAGCACCTTAAAACAGTGTTCTGTTTGCAATAGAGTCTCAAATTGGTATTTATTAACTTAACGCGTATTTTGCCGCTTCAAGTGTTTTAAACTACAGAGTGAGTCAAATTGATCAGAAATAACAAGGTAAGTATACTTAAATACTTTTAAAGTCTCTTAAATGTGGTGGATTAAAAACATAAAAAAGCCCTGACTTCTTGAATAAAGTGTCAAAAATATTTATCAGTTATTGAGTGGCACTTATAAAACGCTTCAGTGAATTAAATGTAAGCGTGTCAGGAATACAGGTTTTGACCTCTCAAAATACTTATAGATTTTGTAAATTAAATGTGTTAAAAGCAATTCAAAAATTTTAGAAACCTAAATAAATAACCATTATTTTCTTATCAAAGAATGTTAAGTGCTCCAAAAACAGTAACAGCCAACAATGAAGACTGAATGGTAAGGCAACAGTCACATTTACCGAAATCTTTTTAAGTGTTCTGAATCAAGCATTTTCAGACCAACAGATACAGATAGAATGGTTTTAAATAGTGACTACAAACTGATCAGTGCATGGACTGAGGAAAGTGCATTAGCCAAATGACATGACAGCAAAATATATGATCAAACTTTAATAATATAATATTTTCCAAGGGCAATAGCTTAATTTGAACTGGAATAGGACTCCTCTCTTACTTTTTGCATACTTAAGGATTCATAAAATATATACTACGGATTAGGGACTATAAATTCTGGAAAGCTTTGAATAAAGCAATAAATAATTGTGATGCACAGTCTTAAAATCTCTCTGAATTATTGACAAATACCATGACTTACTTCAAGAATACAGATTGCTCCTAGTTCCCAACAGCAAGCTAATATGACAATTACATAAGGAAGTTAAGCATATATTTTATCATGTGACATATACATGATACATTTTTAAATCATGTTGGTTTTCTCTTTAAGTTTAATAAGATATGAATAAACAGTATTTACATTAAGTAGAAAGATTACTAAGTTAATGAAACATTTAACAAAAATTCAAAATTTAAAAAAGCATGAAATATTAGTAAGAGATAATAATGTGGTAAGTGGATCCCTTCTCCCTTTGCTTGGAGAGAATGAACTCTCTCCAAGGGTATGCAAGATGCCCTTGGGTGTAATTTGATGCCTTGAACAGAGTTTAGGATTGAGATAGGGGCAGAGGCAGACTCTTCTCCCTACTCTGCCAGTTATTAGACTGGTTCCTTGGCCAAGTTAATTAAACTTTCTTAGCTCTAATATCTTCATATGTGAAATAGGAATAAAATTCTCATTTGAGTAGATAGTTGTGAAGAGGAAATCAAACCACATATATGTAAAGTTTGTACCACAATGTGAGGTATCTTTGAGGTGTGCATTCATAATTGCCACCTTGCCCACTTCCTGTCATTTTTCTTCTCTAAGTTCCAGATGAACCACCCTTTCCCAAATATATTTGGTGCTCACCTGGTTTATATGATCTCATGACATATACAGAATGTGACAGGACAAGAACATGACAGAACACGACAGGACAGGAGTCCTTAGAACCGTTGTGATGTTCTGTTACTTTTGTCTGTGTAGAGGAAATGAAAGCTGCATCTGTCTGTATACACAGGAGCACATCTCTGTGTTGTCCTCTGTCTGGCCAGTGTCCTAAGATCCAGGCTATCCTCAATTCTCTAATCATTTGTCATGCAAGGCCCAACAGTTTGCAAGACTTAAGACTTTAAGTCAGGAATTTCTCCATAGCATTTTGTTACAGTAGAGTAATGCAGTAGAATTAATGCTGTCATAGGAGTGTCATAGGAGCACATTATATATATATATATTACATATATATATATAAAATACAAACACACACATGCAGACACACACGTGTATATGTAAACATTCTGATTTCCTCATAAGTTATCATGAGGACTATGTGTCCCAGTCTCTGAAACCGCTATACAGTGTGAGCGTTCTTACCATTCTCAGAACACAGCTTGTGCTTCATCTTAAGTTCCCCTGTTAATGTAGAGTCCTAGCAGCTCAACTGGCCTTTTCCATTGTCTTATATATGACCCAGCATGTCACTTATACTACTTTACATAAAGTAACAGAACAGGAACTGATCGTTAGAGAACATCACGTCCAACCTTCTCACTTGAGGAGTGAGGAAATGAATTCCGGAAGGTGGGTCAAAAGCTCGGTCACATACCTCACTGGTATGGAGCTCTCCTCATTCCCAGTCCTACACTCCTGCCTGTACTTTTCTGTATCCCTCTCTGTCCTTATGAGATAAAAACAAGTAACGATTTCTATGTAATGTGATTAGTAATACTGTTGTTTCTCAATGCTCCAAAGCATGAAATGTGGAAGGCTGGGACACAAGTGTGGGAACGGTGGAAGATAATTTGGTATGAAGAAGGATTTGATTTCAGAAAATACTGGCAAAAACCATATCTGCTGGCAGAAATACATGTTTCCCCAAGGGCCCATAGAAGCCAGAATGTTCAGAGAGAGGTATAGGTATGTGAAAAACTGAGAGGTAGTATATGAGTGCCAACCTTCACCCAAGGTTGATGAGAGCACAGGATCTGACAGAGATTGTGTTGGCCTAATTTAGAGAGAATTTTCTCATTAATTTCCACTGCAGTTATTTCTCTGCATACCATGTGCTCACATAGAGACAACTCAATCAGCTAAACAGAGCACTAAATTGTGTTGCCACACAAACTCAGTTGGACCTCCTCTTTTTGTCTGCCAGTAAAGATCAAATATCTTATTGGGCATCAGGAAATCTGCAAAGGACACCTTTCTAAAAGCTGTTTCCCCTGCAGGAATTGCCCTGCCAGGATACATGGGATGAAAATTGGTAAGGGTTTTCTCTCTGAACCACTAATTCTCAACAGCTGTGTAGGCAGATGATTATATTGTTCTCAAGTGCTTAGATTTACCAGAGAATAGTTGGACAAATCATCTTAACACTCTTTGTGATTGTATGAAAAGTTCTGTAACTGTGCCTTTGCTTGTGCGTATATAAACTTCCCCCCATAGTCTACATAACTGGAAGTATACAATTGTGGCTGGTATCTTATGGCATAAACATTAGGCCCCAGGATTTCTAAAAATCTTTTTGTGGTTCTTTTCGAAGTAATCACTCTCTTCATGGATTCCCAGAGTTTCCTTTTAAACACACATAATATTGAAACAATTTATCTCTTTGATATGCAAAAGTCTTCTGAGGTTTAAGGATGATTAGGGCAGCAGGTTTTCTTGCAAATAAATCAAACATCAAGTGCAGTGGCTTCCTGCCATGTACACAAAATGTCTAACAACTTCACTTACGCACACTTAGGTCATGTTTTATTTAATGAGGCCTTGCTCCTCAGCTTGAAAAGAACACTTTTATGATGTTTTTTAAAATCTAGAGTATAGCATTTTTACTACACTATTTGATTTTCTTGAAGTCTTTGGGAAGTATATTGGGTCTCACTAAAAAAGGACAATTTCAAAATACTTCATCTTTTAGCTCTGTATTGGTTGTCACAGCAAAGGAATTGTTTTAATAAAAAGTTCAGCCAAACCAGCACTACTGCTCCATAGTTCTTACATTCATCTCTTTCTGACTCCCTTGAACATTCCACAGAGTTGCAATTCCAGACCTTTTGTACTTTCTTCAAAATTCTGTCTCCTTCTGTACCTCTTTCCCCTCAACATATTTCACAGATGACACAATCTGCCACATTATGAGGTCAAAGCTGTCAAATGTGACTCTTAGTGTCCTTTACTTCCATCCCAGACTCTTCCTGTATCTTCTTCACATCCTTTCTCCTCTTTCTATTTCAACACAGGAGAAAGGACTTTTTGTTTTCTAAAATCTTACCTTGTTGGCTTAAATTTTGAATGCCTCACCCTCTGGACATTGTGTTGTTGATAATCTTTATTAAATCCTTCATATTACCCTCTCTACTTGGCCCTTTTCACATTTGAATAAATGCACTTTGGTTTACCTGCTCCTAAATCAAAACAAGAAACAAACAAGTGAATTAAGACCCTGTTGCCTACTCAAAGTACCCTCTTTTTTTTTTTTTTCTTTAGCACTAAAATTCTGGAAATAGACCTAACTTGTTTTCACTTCCTCACACTCCTCATCTTGTCTTGACTTTGTGCCTTTGCTTCTGGTGCCTATACTCATCTTTAGCCATGATGTTTTTGTTTGACTGTTGTGTTAGTCCTTCCCAAATTGTGTGTCATCTGTTCAACACCTGTTCCCAAGCCAGCCGTTGCCCCTGACTCACTCTCTCTAACTTAATGGTACCATTGTTTCTCCAGTCACAAACCAAATTCTAAATATACTTCAACCGTTCTCTCCTACTCCATTGGTTACTAGGTCCAGTTTGGACAGATCTTCTATATATTTTTCAAATGTATTCCTTTCTTTCCATTTCAGTTGCCACAGCAATAGTTTAGGCCTTCATTTACTCATTGCTCCTAGTGCAGACGTCTCCTCACTAGTTTCCTTGTGCACCTGCCTAAAAAAGTAACTCCAGGAATGTTCCTCTTCTTCTCAGTCTCTTCAAAACGAACAATTGGGACTCAAAGACGTTGTAACTCCTTCTCAGTTGACAAGGCCTTCTGCCATCTGGCTATAATTTATCTTTGTGGACTTAGCCAATAGTGCTTCCCTATAATTAATCCCTGCTCCAGCCATAAGAATATCTTGGTTTCTGATGGTTTTTCACTTTCTCTCTCTCCCTTTTGTTTCTTTTCTTCACTAGAAATACCTTCTTATCAAGGCACTTAACTTATCTGTAACTTTGGAAATCCCAAATGCCTTTACCCTTTAGGGATCTTCTCAATTGAACTTGACTTTTCACTTCTCCAGCCTAGTAGCAGCTGGTTTGCACTTCTCTTAAGAAAATTTGTATTTTCTGCCTTTCGTTTTGTTCATCTATATGCATATGCAATTTCTCCTAATATATTATAACTTATATGTGTGAAGTGGCTTTCCCTTAGTTGATGTTTAATATAGGGGAAAAATATTTATGTAAGGAAAAATTGGTTGATTTAAAAAAAAAAAGTTTTTTACATAGGAAGATTGTCTGAGCATAGTGCTTCCAAAATCACAATACAATTTTATTTCACTTTACTGTATGGGAATTGGAAATTTCTTTTAGGTTTTTCTTTTGTTTTGTCTTTGTTGTTGTTTTTCATGGAATCATAGGGCACTTCATTACCTTCTAAAACAAACTTGAGCATTAATCTTTCTTTATATTCCATACAGTTGTCATAGTTGATGTGTATCTTGTCTCTACTGAAATATTCATTCTATAGATGCTACCATGTTTCTTTGATTGCTGGATTTAAAACAATAATATGATGTGTCCTAGAATCTCTGTGTGAAGAAAGTTAACAAAAATCAAGTAATCATTCATATGAGCTTGGAAGAGTTGAATAATTCTGACTATATATTTTTAATATTTATATCTATAAAGGTTTTTTTTAATCCACTTACCATTATGGAACTATGTATGATTCAAATAGACCATATTCCCCTTTGTGAGTCATTAGATATCTTTATTTTATTATTTAAAATTTATATCTTGTCTGTTTCAAAAACATGTAAATTGCATATAAATTAAAGCTCACAGAAAACGATGTATTTCAGAATAAAACAGAACAGAAGTAATTAAACTAAGGAGTTACAGGAGGTAATACCAGGTACCTACATGAACTAATGACTTTCATTGGTTCTTATTTGTTTCTAAGTATTCTGGCAGCTAAAACAAATATAAGCATGTTGGGTTAAATGGTCACTGGATAATTATTGACCCTTGACTTCAATTTATATAATCTGAACTTGACAGGAAAGTGAATTTTGAGCAACTAGTTTAAAGAAAGTCAATGTATAGGAGACACCAACAATCGTCTAGGCTTTCTTATTAGAGGTTGTAGAAATATTATGTATTTGCATCTTCTGAAGTCAGGCACTTTATGAAATAACACTGTATTTAGCAACTAAGGGACACTGATACTGAGGAGAAATCCTAAGGGAAAGGCAAGTACACCTCACTGAAAAGCTCTTTAGTAATAAATCTTATTTGATTTGGGAATATCTATCTGCATTCCAAGCAAAGAAAAAAAATACACGAAACGTCAAGTAATGTAACTTAAAGATGTAAACGGATGTATATTGAGTTAAGGGAATATGTTTGACAGGGAATTTCAATTACCTTACTCAGAATATTTCTTTTCTCAGTATTATTGTGAACTCTTTGTGACCTCATATAAAAGAAAATTTTACAAGGAGATACTAGTATGTTAAATTGGGTTTGATTCAAGGGACAGTTGGTGAACACTACATTGAGTCTGGCTTGCGGGCTAAGAGAAGTTACTTTAGAAGATTTACTACCATAGATTGAGTCTAGCATCTCACCATAAACTCAATTTATCATCAGACATTACTTTATCAGATAGTTCCACAAGGTAGAAAAATTATGCTGCAGGTTTCATTAATTTTTTGGCATATGTGACTGGATTCTGAGAATATATAGCCTCAACGTGAACATTTTATTGTGGACTGACTTTATTTCCGTCAGTCCACGTGAACATGGGACTATATCTCTAATAAAAAACACAAACATCATCCAGGACAGGTTTTATTTTTCCCTTCTTAAATTGCTCACATTGGAAGGCAGGCTTCTATTTCTCTGTCCGTTTTTCTAGTTATCTTAAATGTAGAATTGTGTGCCAAAGGAGAAAATTCTACCTGGTGTTTATTTTTTTTTTCATTTGTATGCTGATAAATTTAGAGCCAAGATACGGTTTCTCCTCATAAAGATGGAATACTTACTTTGATTCTACTCTGTAGCAAACACAAAAGCATCCATATAGTGGAACTAATATCACAAAATTTAGCTGAATGGACACGTGAAATCATAATTTCCAGTCTCCTGCTTCCAGATGAGATGGTTCTTTTTTTTTTTTTTTTACAATAAGAAGTCAACATTTACTAAGCACACGTTGTTGCTAAACATTGTTTTTAGTATATTATATATATTAAATCATTTAATCCTCATAACCCTATAGGGAGATTACCATTATTTTTCTCATTCTTTTTATGTTTTTAAAACATATCTATCACTTTACATAGTTATCATGTTCTTCTTTTTTTTAGCTGATTCTTCTTATAAGAACATCAAGACAGATCTGTGTGTATACATTCATTTCTAGCACATATGGCAATCACATAATGCATATTGAGATAGGCTAATTTATCAGTTGTACAAAAAATATAATAAAAAATTTGGATGTCACTCTGTGTACTGATAATTAGTATATCTCTTTTTCCCAGCAAGTAAAATTAAGGCCATAGCACTACCAATTTTAACTGCTTATTGTTGTAAACAATATTTAATTGTTTTACAAGTAGAAGCAAAGGCTTATTTATATTAACCTTGTTTTTCCCCCCCCAGAATTCAGTCCCATTTCTCTGACTGTTTGGTACCAACTTCCCTTCTCTGTTAACCCTTACTATGCTATTTTACCTATTTGGGGGGAAAACCTGAGCAAATCTGAGATGATTTGCTAACCTTCTTATGTTTTTAGAGTCACCTTTCAGCATCTGTTGAATTACCCCTTCTTTATGCCTTCTTGAAAACCAAGACCAAACTAAATTTATCCTTATAGGTCAAACCACTAGTAACATTACCTTCCTCTTCAGACTTATATAATTCTGTAGCTTTGGAACTAATCAAATTAAATTAGCAAGCACAGATCAAAATTTATGAAACTAGAGGAAATCTCTGACTCTGTTTAATACCTTTTCTCCTTGATCTTAGATTTGTTCTCATAGCAAAAGACTTTGCCAAAGTCTTGATAGAAACAGAGATTGAAGAAACATTTCTGGTTACATTTACTGATAAGTGATAAGTGACTTTGCATTCAAGGTATTTTAGCTGAGGACACTAGCTCAAATCAACTGGGTTTGACTAAGCTAAAAAACTGGATTTTTTAGAATTCTATCAGAGAATCAGCTATTCTTGGTGATTGCATTGGTTCCTCAAACATGTATATTTAGCTTATACTAAAATAAAAAATTGACTTTGTTTTCATTTTTTCAACTTTTTCCTCCACTTCCTTTTTCAGTCCTCAGATACAATTTGTCTGTGTCAACAGACAGACTTAGCCTTGCCAACTGATAGCCAATGATTGTAATTGTCTAATAGATATAGCAATGCATGTGCAAACTTTAAACAAATAAACTAGAGAATACCTCTTTGTATAATAAAGGCTTATGTTACTAATGTATTTATTTGCCTTGTATTTATTTGACTCAAACCACTCAAGAATTTATACATTCTGATTTATTAACTACCTGTTGTATGTGGCAGATGTGGACTGTTATTGCAAAGATTTTTAGAATATTGTCACTGCCATTCATTGACCGTTGGTTAAGTGGAAGTGTGAACTCATGAACAGAGGATGATAGCTCAGTGATGAGCCTGATAATAAGGACAAGACAAAGTACGATGGGAATGCAAAGGAAGGAATGCTTTTTTGGAAAGGATTGGAAAGTTTCCACAGAAATTATGACATTTAAACTGATGCTTGAAATATAAGTGTAATGAGTCTGTGGGATGGCAAAGGGACAAAAAGCATTCTGAATAGAAGACACTTGATTTGAAAAGTAACCTGAGAGAACCTGGCACTCCTAAGAAAATTCAAAATATTCAAGATGGCTAGACTGACTGATGCATATGAGGGGAAAGAGGGAGATTATGCTGGTCTCATAGAACCAGTACAGAGGTGATCAGAGATCAAATCAGAAGGGTCTTTCACCCTGTGCTCCAGATATGTACTTTTATGAGTGGAAAACAATGGAAGGACAGTAAAGTAACTGATAAGGAACACTTTCATTTAAATCCATCACTCTAGTAGCATTATGGATGATGAACTACTAGAGAGCAAAACTGAAGGACAGGAAAGCAAAAATCTGAGTTGGAAATGATGAATTCCTCAACTAGATTATGGTTTTAGAAAGTTGAGGACATGTGCATATTTTCCATTCCTTGAAATATTTTTGCTCTTTCTTTGAAGTTAAGCATAAAAAAATATTTTTATCAAAATAGAGATACTAAATGTGTGAGCATAGTGATTCAGGGCTCAGTGGTTTCATCTCTAGGAGCCTAAATTCCATCTCTCAGTATCCTTCTAGTTCTAAATTAATACATTTGGGACAACTCATGGCCCTGGGGATTGGTGTTAAGGCAAATGGATCCAGATAGGATTTCTGTTTTTCTGCAACCTTAATATTTGTTTTTATTTAAGAAACTGCCCCCTCCCCAGAAAGATAATTTATTAAAATTGGCTATATTTTCATATTATTGGCCTTTGAGGTGAAAAAGCCTACCCGACCTTGATTTATTATTGCCCATTGCTTTGGAGTTTGTTGTGCAACCATCATTAATGAATTTACTCTTTGAATTTTAGTCTCTTCACACTAGCCTCTCTGCTACTATCTTGCCCTACCTCTCTCTACATCTCTTCTCCAGTTTTTTCTCCCTTTTTATTTTCTATTTCTTTTCATTAAGTTCTGCAGACCACTCTTTCTCTACATATGAATTACCAGCAAGTTTCCAGCTGTTGCTTAAAATATTTCTCTGGAGTTTTCATATCTATACTGACATGATTTATATGGCCATACCGTATATTTTGTAACAAATTATATTTTGAAGAAGTTCTCTTTAAAAATTCATGGCAGTAGCTTTAAAAGCTAGCTCAATTGACAACAAAAATAAAGCTTGTGCTGTCTTGGGAAATATTGTTTTAACTTACTATTTAAGGGAACACCTGATGCTATAAACCAGAAATATTTCTTTGTTATAGTTTTCTATAGTTATTAGTTATTCAAGTTTAGTTTAATAAAGATTAGTTATTCTAGTAAAATAGTATTTATGTCACCAAATGGTAGTCATTTTTATTATTCTAAATAGTAATAGCAGTAGATCTTCCACCATTTGTGTAAAAGCTTGATTAGGATATTTAACTTGGTAGACCTAAAATTTATATTTGAAGCTGTTATATTATCTTTCTAACTTTATGTTGAAGCTATTTAGTCACACACACACACACACACACACACACACACACACACTAACAGAAGAGGACTTGGAAATTTTCAACCCAATTTATAGATTAAGATAGATTAAAAATAAACAGTACAGAGCCAGCCCTGATGGTCTAGTGGTTACGGTTCAGTGCTTTCACCACTGGGTTCGCTTCCCAATCATGGGACCACACCACCCGTCTGTCAGTTGCCATGTTGTGGTGGCGGCTCACATAGAAGAACTAGGACTTACAGGTATGATACACAACCATGTACTGGGGCTTTAAGGAGGAAGGAAAAAAAAAAGAGGAAGATTGGAGACAGATGTTAGCTCAGGGCAAATCCTCCCCTGCAAAAATAAAATAAAATAAAATAAACAATACAATGTACATACATGTACTACGCAAGAAACATTATTTGTGGGGGAAAAAAAAGTTGATGTCCACCCACCACCTCTTTCACCTGCTCTCTGTGTCACTTCCACACCATAACAGAGAAAACAAAAGGAGAGGGAGAAAGGAGAGAAGAGCAGAGGAGAAAGGAGAAAATGATTGTAAAAAGTTTTTTTCTAAGAGTCCATGTCTTTCTTATTTTCCTTTTTGTTTTGTTGTTATTTTGTTCTTCTTTTTTCAATTCAGTTTACAGTTTGCACAAAAATATCCCACATTTGATTTTGCTCCTGGTAATAGTTAGCTTCTGTCTAGCTAGACAGTGAAAACACTGAGTTTAAGGAGTTTCTCACTCTATTCTTCACCCTTAAATTTATGTCCAAGCCCACTGCATTGTTAATAAATATTTCAGTGTAACTTCAATAGTGACAATTCTGTGTTTATGTCTTTTTCATGCTAGTACTTTTTCCTTGAATGAAATGTAATTTAATAAAATAATCTAGATGTAGGGTTTTCTGTTTGTTTGTGTGTTCACAGCTTACCATAACCAAAACACCAGTTGTTAGTTGCTCTAGACTTAGAGAGTGGTGATGATGCTGGGGGCATGCTGTTTCTCCCTAGCTGGGTCATGAAAAATCCTCCGAGGGGAAGCACTCAAACATATTACTGCCACAAAACATGCTGAGCTTGGATCAAAGCCTACGTATCAGTTGTCTGATGCTGTGAAATAAACAAAATGGCTTAAAACGTGCCGTGGGTTGACAATTTGAGTTGGGTGGCAGAGGAGTCCCCAGCATCAAGAGAGAGTGTGCGCCAATAGGCAAGCACTTTTCAAAACTATACTTGTGTCATATTTGTTAATGTCTCATTTAGTAACCAAGTCACTTGGTCTCTGTGGTCAAACCCAGAGTCTGTGATGGAAGGGATTACAAAAGTCATGGATACAGAGAGCTGTGTCTCATTCAGGCCATTATTCCCACATTCTACCATGACCTCTCTCATATCCTCTCTCCTAGCTCAGTTCGAGGGACTGTGGCCAAGAAGTAGTTGACAACTATCTACCAAACACTCAGAGGGTAGATAAAACCTTTCCTACACATTATGACAATCTCTGTTCTCTATTATTAGGAGACTTTGAATTAATAAGCTTTGTAGTAGAAAGATTCTAAAAGCATTTATTTTGTCTCCCCCAACATGGCAATCACTCTCTAAACTGTGGATATGGAGATCTTCAAGGAGATCCACATATATCGCTGAAATAGGAATTAGTAAAGAAATAGAAATAACAACTGGTAAACAAAGAAAAACAGATAAGAACTGTTGTCTTAATGGAATGTAAAATCAACCAGTTGCCAGAAAACCTGGAAAAGTCATTGACTTGGGGTCCAAATACCCATAAATTCCTTGAGGTTGGAGTCTGCCTCTGAGTCCCTTTAATTTCCTCAATGCCTAGAGTCATGTCTACCGTAGTATAGGCATGTGGTAATTGTTAAATGAATTAAAAATGAACCATAAAAGAAAATGAAGAAGGAAAAGAATGACTTAAAGAATGGAATCTCTTTGCTGAACCTTAGCCCTAGCACTTAATAAATATACCACTTTGGATAAATAACATTTTTCTAAATCTTGGTTTTGCCTTTAATAAAATAGGAATAACATTATTTACATATATATATTTACCTGGTAAAATAAAAATCGAATAATCTATTTAATAGATGGGGTTTTTTGAGGATAGAAACCATGCCACTTTCTTTGACTGCAACTGCTGCTTGACACAATGTCTTGCATTGTAGATGTGCTCAATGATAGGTAGAGAAAAGCAGACCTAAACACAGGCATACAAATATTTACAACATTCAGTGAAATAACCCTCAAAGCTTAAAAGAAAATCTCAAACCCTGAAGAATAGTCCAACATCATTCGCACATAATCTAGCATCTTTGATGTAACTTCTGATACCCAGCTGCGTTAATTTTTGGATTAGAAGTTCCATGCTGATTTTGTGCAACATGATCTGAAAATCAGACTGGAAATACTACATTAGTGCTGATCAGATTTAATTGGCAACACCGTAAATAGTATCTGGAAATTCAAAAGAAGAGCTATCAATTTGGAATACTTTGAATATATTTATTTAATCAATCTAATTTATACAAAATCTTTGAATCTGATCCATTGCTGATTTTTGGGCTCACATTGTTTTCTGTTTTGTTTTGGTTTTGTTTTCAGAATAACAGACTTTTTCTTTTTTCTTTCTTCTTTTAGAGTGGTTTTAGATTCACAGCAAAATTGAACGTGCGGTACAGAGACTTCCCCTATAGGTATCCCCGTGTGTAGCTACATCACATGCAAAGCCTCCCCATTATTAACATCTCTCACCAGAGTAGTACATTTGTTACCATTGATGAACCTACATTGACACATCATTATTACCCAGAGTCCATAGTTTACCTAAGGGTTCACTGTTGGTGTTGTATGTTCTGTGGGTTTTAACAAATGTATAATGACATGTATCCACCATTATAGTATCATACAGAGTAGTTTCACTGCCTTAAAAATCTTCTGTGCTCTGCTTATTCATCTCTCTCTCCCCACTAACCCCTGATTACCACTGATATTTTTATTGTTTCCATAATTTTGCCTTTTCTGGAATGTCATATAGTTGGACTCATACAGCATATAGCCTTTTCTGATTGGCTTCTATCATTTAGTAATATGCATTTAAGTTTCCTCTATGTTCTTTCATGGCTTGATAGTTCATTTCTTTTTAGCACTAAATAACACTCTGTTGTCTGCATGTACCACAGTGTATTTATCCATTCACCTACTGGAGCACACTTGGTTTCTTCCAAGTTTTGCCAATTGTGAATAAAGCTGCTGTATATATCCAAGTGTAGGTTTTTGTTGAAACAGAAGTTTTCACATTATTTGAGTTCACATTGTTTTTTTAAATAAACTTACTTTAAAAAATGCTCCCTTTAAAAAGAGATTGGCTACCTATGATTGAAATGTGGATTTCAAAGTATATTTCAAATTTCAGACAGTCCCATAAGCGTCACTGATGATGAAAGAAAGCAAGTCTATAAGGATAGTGGGTCCTGGAAATTTATCAGTTTTCAGGGAAATACAGGAAATTGAAAAATTAGGTCAAGTTGCTATACTGAGGGAATGGATATTGCACATCAACTTATCTCAGTTAAGAAACTGCTTCCAAAATGACTACCCAGTTAAGCTCAGCCTACGCTTGGAACTTAACTGACAAGTTGGCGCATATAAGTGGACATCTTGTACCCACATTTAGTACATGTTTAGTTCTCTGAGTATATTGACTCTTAAATTTTATTTTCAAGACCTTCTTGAACTAAGCCTCAGGCGATCATTCTGCATTCATACATGGCATTCTTGAATGCTCAACAAGCTCAGGGACAGAAAACCTCTGTGTCAGTATTTTTGACAGAAATTCAGCCAAAGAAAACAGAAAAACTAGAGATAGATGAGGAATAAAGTTTTTAAACAATGTGATTATTATTATTTTTTTAATTGATTAGACTTATTTCAGGCAGTGGAAGAGATTGTAGTAAAAGTCAATTCATTCATGATATGTAGAGGACAAAATGTGTTGAAGAGTAATTCCTAATGATTTAGTCTATTTCCAAAATGGTGCATATTAATTCCTGTCTTATTCATTGAGGCTCAAAGAGTGATATGAACTTTGAATGAAAGGCCATTGATAGTGAAGGGTGGGAGCAGAGCACCCTTTCCCTTCTGTTAATTTTAATATAGGTGACAGCACTGAAAACAATTTATATATGCCCTTTATATATGTGTGTATAAACATGCTTACACACATTCATATATATACTCATAATATGTACGTGTGTATAAATAGAGAGGCAGAAAATCAGAGAATTAATTCTACACCTTGACCATAGCTCTGTCTTTTCAAGAAAAACATTTCATTCATTCTTTTGACATATTATCATCCTCAGATTTGTCCTAAAAGAGAAGTTTACTGAATGTGTTTTTCTTCTCCGAAAACTGGCAAATGGTCACAGTGAAACTAGGTGACTTTTCAAGCCTGTTTTATTTCACACTATACCCCTTTCATTATCTTAGAAGGTAGATAATTCAGAAATTGTTTATTCTCTCTCTGTTGTGTATTTGTTTGTAAATACATTTAAGAAACAAAATACAGGTAATTTTAAAGTTCTAAACAAATGGAAAAGAAAGCCGACATCATATACTATTCCTGTCTGGACTTGAAGCCATAAAAAAGCAAAGTCACTCTGGACACTTAATTTGTTTTAGTAGGCTGAATTTTAGAAATCTTCTTTTTCTCTCTTTGTTTTGAGTATTAAGTATGTGAGAGCCAAAATATACAACCCTGGTCAAATAATTATATGAGATAATAGAAGATATTATATGTATGAATATTAATCCATTTATGTTCATGCAGTTATCCTTTTTTTTTCCTACTGTACGGTAGGCATTTCTTTAAGTGTCTTCCAATATTTTTTGGAATAAACAAAGTGGAATATAAATAAATAAGAATAATTTAAAGAAATGATTTATAATAGAGTTTTAATGCAATGATGAGCAACTTGATATAGCCAAAAGAACAAAGCATCAAGAGTAAGGCCAATTTGGATTGAAAACTTGGCTCTGTCCATCATTAGTCATAAGACCACAGGCCTTTCACTTCACTCGTCCGTCCTTCTGTTTCTTTCTGGAAAGTTAAAGATACTCGGCAATTGTGAAAATGAGTGTGAATATGCTTTGAGAAACTCAACATACTGTGTGAGTTGTGTGAAGTGCTATTAGGACGCCTTATTACAATGTTTTAAAGACAGCACTTTATGGAGGATATAGATTTCCTGCTGGATCCTGTTCATTTGCACTGTTAGCATTGGCTACAACTGAGGGAACACTCATTCTCCTTGTTCAGTTTCCATAGATTGTACTTTTGAAGTTTAGCTTCAAATATTGCCAGCTTGCATTGGCTTCCTTGGATCCTTGAAGCAATAATGACTCTTCTGCAGGAAATAATGAGCAAAACTGCCCTTCAAAAATATCCTCATTCTAGATTTCAATGAAATTGAAAATAACACTTTCCAGTTTTATATTTGCTCTCTGATTTTTCCCTACTCAAACCCCTACTCCCTGTCCAATAGTTGGAGGGAGCAGAGGGCTTGTGCATCGCTCAAAGACTCAAAGATGGGGTCAGATATTAAATTGTACTAAAGAAGTGAAGGGCCAGCACCATGGTTACTGGAAACCGTAATCTAGTCAGATTTGCAAGATTGACAGATGTGGAAAAAAAACAGAGACTACAACAGTATGTAGTGAAGTTCAGGTTGTGTTTAACAAAAAATACATTCTTTCAAAATAAATTACATACAAAGAAAAAAATCTTCTCCACCAGTAGCAACCATGGGAAAAAGTGTTGTTTCTATTTGAAATAAGTTATTTACCCCCTGCAGTTTCAAACAAGCATTTTAAGCATAGACTTTGTTATGATTCTGTTACAATTTACTCTGAATGAGAATGTTATAACAGATAATGCTAAACAGTATATGCAAATAAAAAGGCTCATCCTTTTCTAAGAGAAAGAATGTCTGACACCTTTCTCTTAAATCCTTAAATATTTAAATTGTGAAAATAAGTAAAAAATAGTTAAGAAAACCATTGATCATTATTCTCTAATTTAGA
This sequence comes from Tapirus indicus, assembly GCA_031878705.1. Lineage (NCBI taxonomy): Eukaryota > Metazoa > Chordata > Mammalia > Perissodactyla > Tapiridae > Tapirus > Tapirus indicus. The sequence goes on along the minus strand of CM062927.1, from coordinate 68,090,375 downwards.
TCATTTAACTTATGGTCTAAAAGTTAACTTATAACTAAAAGTTTTAGTTATTAATTGAAGAGCAGAGCTTAATTTCTGTAATCTAGATGATGTCATCTAATATATGTTCACCATGCTTTCTAGTTGAAAAAGCACCTTGAGGTACATTTTCATTTTGAAATAATACAAATGTTTGTTACCTTTATATGGGAGACTGAGGAATGCATAAGTTTATTTAAACAATTTTAGATATATTGAAGACTAGCTACTAAGAGATCCTTACTAAAATATCTTATTAATTTACTATGTAGCATAATAGAGAATCACAATAGCTGGAGTACACGATTTTAATTCATGAAATTTATACATTGTGAAATGAATATGCAAAGAGTTATCTATTTAATGACATTTCAAAACAATTTTCCTTAATATTACATCCCAACCCTACATTAGATGTTTAATTAAGTACAGAAACAGTCAATTAAATTTGAAGTAAAATAAGTAATTGCACTCTCGCATCATTGCAAATGTATTTTTGTGGGTTACGTGATGTAGTTAAGGGTTTTGAGATGTCTCTTCTTTATCTTGACATTTAAAATGTATCCTTGAGATTAAAAGTTGCATATTAATTGTGTTCTTAATTTTCTGAACTACCACAGGTGTCTTTGGAATGAAGAACACAATTTTTTTTTTTTGGATTTAACTAATTAATGACATTGCCAATGGCGCTCCAAATAAGTATGTAATGGATTAAAATATAGTGTTTAAATCAATTGCAAGTTTAAAATAATCCATAGATTATTTTATTTATCCTACAAATAGTGTTTCCTAAACTTCCTGAAAGGGGTTTGAAATATCTATGATGTTAAAGGCATTCTTTAATGTAAATATTGTTTCTAGCATTGCCTGTCATCTAAGCATAGACCCTGGAGGTCAACTTTTAGTTTTGCACACTAAAATAATTATAAGATTATCACTTTTTTCCTTATAATATTTTATTTCCTTCTATCATTTTTAGCTATTTCCAAATAATCAAGCAATCAGATTCCACTTTCAAGTGCTTTCCTTTGATCTCTCCTCCCTCTCCCTTAATTTCGAATACTCCATATGGCTTTGAAATCTGAGGCACACACCTTCCAAATTAGGTGACAAGCATTTTTTTATTTGGTATCATCCAACAGACAGATACATGATATTATTAGATAGATGACATGAGAGAATATTCCTTCCTAGGTGAAAGAATCACAATAATAATGTTGTAATCTCCACAGTTGAAATATGCTGAACAGTCTTACATGGAACTGAAGGATGAGGTGTAGGGGAGGAAAACAAATTTTCCCTCTATCCTTCTAGGTTCTTGGCTGAGACACTCCCTCTAATAAAAGACAGATTAACAGAAGAAAAACAAACAAAAGTTTAATAACATGTATGCTCGTGTATGTATACAAAAGTGATACCAGGAAAACTGAGTAACTCCCCCAAATGGCTCAAGCCACCACTTTAAATACAATCTCCAGCTAAAGACAGAAGAAGATGTTGGAGGAGGGAGGCCAGTTATGGGAGGTTATCAGGTAAAGCAGAATAAGGAAGGGTAATGTTGTTATGCAGATTTAAGTCCATGCCTTCTCTACTGATAAGAATTTCCAGAGATTTAGTCATCCTTCTTTTCCTGGTACAAACAGGGAGACACCCTCGCAGATGGAGATTTCCCTGATAAATGTCAGTGTCTCTTACAAAAGGGTAACTTCTATGACTCATTAGCAGAGCTTTTCCTATCTCTGTTTCTTAAAAATAATCAGCTCAAAATAATCCTTATGCCAAAGAGGCATATTTTGGTGTGACGTATTCTGCTCCCTTTCAGAGGTCAGGACTGGCTTTACAGTGAATGAGACCCTTTGGCTATGTCTTTAGACTAATATGTGTTTATACCTGATAGCACAACCAGAAAGCACCCATTAACAAGATACACCATAGACACTTGTGCAAGGCAACCGCCAGCATATATCTTAAAAGATATTTTTGTATTAATGAAGTCACAGCAAATGACATGAAAGCCTGTGTATATAAACTTATATGTAAGGAAGTAGGTGAAAGTAAAGGAACATAAATGGGTCTCTTTCTATTTGGACCTTCAGATGAGTTTTCATGATGGCTGCTTTTGAGCAATCAACATCTTCTCTAAAGAAAGGAACAAAAATATACAAAAATTTTCCCTGCACACTTTGAAATATAAAAATACAATGTCCAAAGATGGATTTCTGTATGGACCTGACAGGCAAGGCCAACAAGTGTTCTCAATGGAAGGCTGATGTGATGGTAGATGAAAAGGAAGGGGAGTCAGTCTTAATAAAGAAGAAACGTCAGGCACTAGGAGCAAAAATGAAGAGGTTTGAAGTCAGCCTGGCATCTCAGGAAATATGAGTAATTTGTTTCATTTCAGCATTCATATGGAAAGGAGACTCACGAGTGAAAGGAGTGTCTAGGAGGGGGGTCCTGCAGCACAGAAGGCAAATGAAAGATCAGAAGAACCTCTTACGCCATTATAAAACATTTTAACATCATTCTTTAGATAACGGTGGGTGGAGAGGGACACTGCTTTTTATCAGTGTAATAAAATTATCAGCTTTGAAGTAAAGAAGTCATTTGAGTAGCATTACAGAGAATGGATTGGAAAATTGGAAGACTGGGGTCAGTCATGGTTTTACAAGTCCAGTTCTGAGCCTAGCAGCAGTGGGGATGGAGAGGAAACAAAGAATATGAAAGGTGTTGAGGAGGTGGAGATGACAGCACTTGGTATAGGATTTTGGGGGAAAAGGAAGAAGAGTAGGATAAGTTAGTTGGGAAATGGAAGTTGGAGAGAAAAGTTTCAAACGGTGATTGTGAACTGATGAAATTTAAGATACTGAGGAAAAGGAGAGAAGAGAATCAATAAAAGGAGATTTTTAGAGCTCCCTTGGGAGGCTTGTATTGATGGAATTGAGAAATTCCTGCATTGTCTACTAGTTTAAATATTATTCACTTGTAGTTTTGTATATACTTAGTGTAATCTGTGATGGCATGGAGGGGTTAGTTTCTTCTGTATGTATTTATAGAAATATGTATGTGTGTATATGTATATATATTCATTTTGGTAGCCAATATTATTTTAATTTTTCAAAAGCTTAAAATATCCCCACATAATCAAAACTTTTTCAGTTTTCTTCATCATCGAGTATTGTCAACTTCCAGTTAATATCAGGGATAAAGAGGGGATATGGTAGCTTCTTGAAAGCAGTCTTTCTTTCCCCACAGTACACTAATAATTTTGACAATAATTAAAAATATGAAAAATACATTATAATTTTTCATGTTTTACCAATACTAATATTTATTAATACTAAAGTTCTATAAATACATTTCAATTATTTATTTTTTATAGCACCCAGATATAACTTATTAGCATTATTCTGATTGTGATGGATGTAATCATTCTTTCATATAGTTTTGTTTCAGTGAAATGTTTTATAAATATAAAAGACTAATCAAACATTATGTTACATTAAACATCTTACTTTTAAATATGAAGATATGCACCTTCTGAAAAGTAAAAAAGCTTTCTGAATTATAGGCATTTGCAGCTTATATTTTAAATAAAATTTGTTCATTTATTTTCTGGTATAATGAATAGTTTTACGTGTTATATTGTTGTATATAGTTATGTATGTGTATACTTATATAGAGAGAGACAGAGAGAGACAGAGAAGCATACACACACGTATATATTAAATAATTAACCATTGAAAAGCTCTGTAAATTTAGGCAAATTCTTTCACCACTCTGAGCCTGAATTTCCTCATTTGAGAAAGAGGAACAATGTCCTACTTACTTCCTAGAGGTCTGAGGACAAATTAATAAACTGTATTAAAAAGAAATTTATAAACTGTAAAGTACTATGTTAAGTTAGGCATTATTTTTGTTGATACCAATTATATAAAATTAGATAGAAGCGTTCTATTTCCAGAAAAATTTTAAACCCTAGATGATCTAGATGGTTATGATGATAGTTAATTTGATGGTAGTATCTAGCACTTATTAAAGACTTATCATGCCCCAGGCATTACCTTATTCAACCCTGTGAGACAGGTACTGTTATCATCCTTATTTTATAACTAAGAACTTAGGAATTTTAAGGAAGTTGTCTAATGCCACACCTAGGACATGGCAAGGCTAAGTATATCTGACTCCAGACCCTGTGCTGTTGTTACATTTGTACCGGACTGCATTTCCTCAAATTAAGAGGAATGCAATTATCTAAGCACCCTAGTATTTTCATGTTTCTTTCCCTCTCAAATACCACCATTCATTCTTTACTATGCCAAAAAGTATGATGTTCCATAGTCCTAGTAAAATGTTCCACAGATTTTAATAAAAGATGTTCGGCCACACAGACTTTTGGTCCTGACTTATTTTGACCCTTTAGTTGACCACTTAATGCTAGTTTGTTAAAAATAAAATCCTCTCTGAGCCTATAATTGGCATGACAAGATTGGGATTTTAAGAAGGTTGAATATTCAAGGCTTCTTCCGCACAAAGTTTTCTTACTCTCGAATACTCTCTAAAACATAAAAGTAAACACAGCAATCAACAGCATTGAAATTAAAAACGTAAAAATAGCTGTTAGCAATGTGACACCTTTAGAAAATATTTTATCCTGAAATTGTAGCTTATTAATTAAAAAAAAAGTTGGCTTTTAAAGATTTATCTGTTAAGAGCTAGCCATGTTACTAAGGCATTAAAAAGAAATTATCAAGATACAATCTTAAATGAAGCTTAAATTTATTTAATAATTATTTATTTAATAAATAAATAATTATTAAATAAATTTATTAAATAAATAAATCATATTTATTTAATCTTATTATTTAACCAAAGTATTTTAAAACACTTTTACAACCATGCTTGTAATTGTGGAAAACTGATGTAAGGGTATTGAAAGGATATGACTAAGGTAAAATATGCTCGACTACTCCATTCTTTCATAAAAATTATGCCACTTAAATAGCCTGAAATTTTTTTAAAGGAATAGAATAATGCATATGGAGGTTGGTAGTATTTTCAGTGGTCAGTCACTCCCCCCAAAATATTTTAGCAAACTTTTTCCACCCAAGTGGGGTTTTGTTTTGCTGTATCCAAAGGGAGCTTTCCAGTAAAAGTGGCTAATTATTTAGGATCTAATCAGGACAGGAGGTACATGTCAGCTCAGGCTTTGATCCCCCTTTTCAGTCAGTGTTTTATGATTGGCATGTAGCTCTAGTGAATTTTGTCTGAATGACAGTTGTCAACCATCAGTGGACCATATGCTGTGATGGGTGGAGTTGCTGTCAGCTGCCAATTGGCCATCTGGAATAATGCTTACTAAGTAATCTAAAGATTGCTCAGAAGTGCAGGCAAGAGCCAACAGCCACTGGAATAAGTCTTGATTCCTCCACATGAAAATCTGGATTTGACCTTAGCAATTAAGTCTCTTAGAGGCATAATAAAGGGTTATTTTTCTTGACAATATATGTTACGATCATATTTAGCAAGGCATAAGTTTCATAGTGATATGAAGCTCTACATTCTGTTTATTTGGAATAAACCTAGACATTGTATCACGAAGATGTTCATAGCTAAAATGGTAGCGTGAATGCTAGCCAAAAGCATGGCCACTAGTTTTTATATACCATTGCTGCTATCAAAGGAGAGGCTGTTATTTAAAACGTAGATTTACTTACTGATTTGATTTTTTAAATGCTTCACAAACAAGTGATATGTAACAACATAATTAATAAATTAAAGGAAAAATGAGACCCCAACATGTATCTTTTCAGCAAGAATACAAACCTTTGTGTAGACTTTTAGAATCACTTAATTTTCTTAGTATTGATAAAAAATTATCAGTTTCTGAGGGGTCTTTGATATCTTTGCTATCTGAAAAAGGTTTGAGAAATATATTTAGCTCTGAAATTTATGACACTTGAAATTTATGACACAGGAACACTGACGCTCCTCCTTTGCCAGTGAGCCTCCAATGGACGTGTAAGCAGAATCGAAGTTCGGGTGATGCTTATGACCGTAGTGTTGTTCAGGGTAATAGCCTAAAACCAAGAGTGATTTTAAATTTTCTTCTCTGCCTCTGAGAAAACTAAAATCTACTTGGGTAGATGCAGAGATAGCATTGTCAACATGGGAGAAGCTGGCTCTTGCTTTGGTGGATGCACATTACCTTTGTTTTTTGCAGTAGGGGAGACATCCCTTTGTCAGTATCAAGCTACACTGCTGTCTCATCCAACCTCCTTCTTTTTTTTAGGCCCTTCTCACTGATTTTGTTTATTTACTTTTTTTAAGAAAATTATTTTATTGAGGTCACATTGGTTTATAACATTGTGTAAATTTCCAGTGATCATTATTATATTTCAGCTTCTGTATAGACTGCATCGTGTTCACCACCAAAAGTCTAGTTTCCATCAGTCACCATACATATGTGTCCCATTTACCCCTTTTGTCCTTCCCCCACCCCTTCCCCTCTGGCAACCATCAATCTGTTCTCCTTTGTTTGTTTGTTTATCTTCCACATATGAGTGAAATCATATGGTATTTCTCTTTCTGTGTCTGACTTCATTTAGCATTATATCCCCTAGGTCTATCCATGTTGTTGCAAATAGCATTATTTCATCTTTTTTATGGCTGAGTAGTATTCCATTGTATATATATATACCACATCTTCTTTGTCCATTCGTCCCTTGATGGGCACTTGGGTTGTTCCAAGTCTTAGCTATCGTGAATAGTGCTGCAGTGAACATAGGGGTGCGTATATCTTTTCAAATTAGTGTTCTCATGTTCTTTGGATTATTAAAAAGATAAGAAATAATAAGTGTTGTAGAAGATGTACAGAAAAGGGGACCCTCATACACTGCTGTTGAGAATGCAGACTGGTACAATCACTATGGAAAACAGTATGGCGATTTCTCAAAAAATTAAAAATAGAAATACCATGTGATCAAGCTATTCCACTTCTGCGTATTTATCTGGCCTCCTTTGTAACTAAGAATGGACCTCTGTAAGACGTCTGGAAAAAAAGTGGATATAAACTGATGGCTTTAAAACAAAGCAATGCTGACCAGTTTTCGTAGGAAAACTCCTAATACTTCTCCTTTGGGTGAAAACCAGTTTTCTTAGTAAAATTACACAGAATTATACACACAAGTCTTTTGAAGACTCAGGCTTTTGAAGAAAATAAGTTCAGGCAAGGCAACTGATAGAGGAAGAAAGAGTAAGGGCTTCATAAAGGAAAAATAAAATATCTCTGAACAATGAGGTTACTCATTAAATAAGAATTAATTACCTTCAACTTGGAGTTTTATTCAATGCCCTTTGGTAAAGATGAATTTTACCATTAAAAAAAATGAGTAGCTTATTTTAGCAGTAATGCTAAGCTAAAATATGGAAAGCAATATGCATACGAAAGGCAAGGTACGTGCAGTGATCTCTTCAGTATTGGCTTTAGTGTTGCATTATTTTCTGGTATAAAAATGCAAACAGTAGAATGTTCCATATCCAAAATGTTTACATTTTGTATGTAGTGGTATTTATAATTGTGTGTCTGTGCATGTGTGTATATGTGTATATATATATATGTATATTGTTGAATATGTATGTACTATATGTCTGCAAAGAAATAGCACGACTTAATAAGATGAGCAAAAAAGTAAATAAAATTGTATATGAATTATGATTGTAATCACATGTACAGCGTGTGTTTTAATATATTTTAGAATAATTGAGTCAGCCTGCTATTAGTTTAATTAAATTTTTTACACCTTCTTGATTAGACAGCTAGTTAATGACATCTTCCACACTTTGAGCTGTGAAGTGTGGCTCATTTTAAAGTTCTGTAATGAGAAGGAAAATGTAAATGATGAACATCTCAACAGAACAAAAAAAAATTGAGTTTTCACTTGTGGAAAAACAACAGAATCCGGAGATGATTAGCATTTTGCTTAAACTTAACAAGTTTAGTATGAGCATGATGTAATTGGCCATTAAATGGTTGAAAACCTGTATAAGGAATTGTCCTCTAAGGGACATACCTCAACACTTAGAGAGCAAAGTAGCATGTTACAGATGAGATTGTGTGTGTGTGTGTGTGTGTGTGTGTGTGTGTTTTGCTGTATTATTAGGCAAATAATATTATTGTAAAGTTGAACAAAGAGAGAATGTTCTGGTGAGTCTTATAGGTAATACAAGAAGAAAATATTCATCTAATATGTTGTGAAGTATATACAAGACTGGGGATAAAACAAGATTGGATTCTCCTTTATTTAGCACTCTAATATTTAAATAATTCTTATATAAAGCAAACATTTGGATAACTCTAATGAGCTGACTGTAAGTTGCCAGCAAGCTCAGCAGCCATTTTAAATTTACTAATATTAAAATTGGTAGAAAATCATCAGTGGTCTCTGGAGCTGGTTATTTACAGCATGAGCCCTGAGACTCTTATCAAAGTGTTTGTTTTTATATTTTGAATTATATGGAGTTTCATGTAAAAATAAGAACCCTGTAAAGAGATGTTCTATTCTGACCTTTATTAAGTTAAAGACAATGAAGAAATCACTTTGTCTTTGCATTTTAAGTTGGAATGCAGGGTTAAAGAACTGTAATACCTGAATACCTACTATTTTGGATAGGGTGAGACTGTTCTTATAATTACTCACATTATGTTAAAAAGTAATTATTAGGAAAGCAGAACTAGCATGTTACTAAGTAATATTGCAAAAATAGTAGTATTTTTTACACTTTCATTTGTTTCCAACAGGGTGTTTGTTTTCGTTTTTAAAAGGAAATATAGCAATGATAGTTAGCACATAGGTCCTTTCAACAGTGGCCATTTACCACTTGTGAACATAAGACACTCAGTGACGATAGTTGTCCAAACGCTTTTGCTTGTTCCTGGTTACACTACATAGGCCTGTGTCGTGTTTGTCATCACTTTGTGATCCACCTGTCCTTTGTGAGAGGCCACAGAGGGAGAGCATCAGGAGAGCATCCACACTGAGACTCTCCCCTGTCTAACTGCTGATGGGTTCTTTTTTTGACAAATTCAGTTTTCAACCCTTCCTGTTCAAATGGTGAATGAAGCTTTCTATGATGGATCATTGCCACAGAGACTCATTTATGGACAGTATTGCTGTTGTGGGAAGAATAGTTCTGAACAGTTAACTAAAAATATAATAATGGCTCTCATAATGCCTAAGAGAGAGGAAAAAAGGAAAATGGTATTATTAAGCTTTATTTATGGCCATTTTGATTTAGATACCCTATTTTGCCTGCCCTTAATATTTAATTACAATACATGATGGCCTCATAACTTAATAAGTATAGTACACACTGTTTTCATCTTAGGTTAATCCATTATTCTTCATAAAGTCCCTGGGCATGACCATGATGGTGCCATCAATTCTTCATTTTGAACTCTCCATTGTAGGGCTTTAACTCAAACAAAATTTTTGAAATATAATCTATTTTTGTGCTTCTAAAACAAACTAGACTTTTTCAGTAATGGACAAGCTGTATGCAATTAATTTATCAGATTCTGAAAAAGAATAAACTCTCTACTGGAAAATCTTAATGAGAGGGCCAGACTTCTTGAGAATTCAACTTTTCATCAATATTTAAAAGAAAAGGACAAAAATGCTGCAAAGAATTGTAGATTCCAACTCCTTTCTGAAATCAAGAGGATGCATTCAAACCTAAAAACGTACACTGGAACTCATCATGTATATATGCTCACCTTGGACTTAAAACTCTGATTTTAAGTATGATTTTTCAATATGAGTACACTTACTTTCGAATTCTTTAACATTCAGATTCCGTTCCCTTCATCTTTTGCCGTAATATGTCACTCTAAACAATTGTCGTGACTCTACATTTCAAAGGAGAATCTTTGAAAATTCTTTCTTTACAACTGCGTGAAACGTTGCTCCTTTTAACTGGTGCAAATATAATTTGTTTGGAATGCTACGGGAGACTATCTTGAAGAAATCTACTAATAAAGTGAAACAAAAGAAAGATGATGGTAGTGTGTCTTTGGACATACATACTCAGCTATGATCTTCTTTAGAACAGGGACTGAGTCATATTCATCTTTTCATCACAGTACCTAGAGCATAGTAGGTACTCCATGAACATTTCTGTCATGAATAAATCTTTTGTACTTCTTAAATAATTCTATATACTAAACTAATATATCATGTCTGCATCAATCTTTCTAAGTTTCCACTGAGTTTTTTGGAATATAATAAAGGATTTGTGTTATTGGCATATGGACATAGTTAGCCAAAGTAAGAAAAATTAAAATGGAAGTATGCTAACCAAGATTATAGCTAAAAGGAGGCACCAAATGGGAAGGAAAACAGAAATTAAGTGAAAGAAAATAGCAAGACTGGACAAAATGTATGGTTGTTGAAGGGTGGTTCAGCAACTAAATCTCTGAATATTGACAGGGCAAAATGATCCAGCTCCGATGTATGATATAAAATGCCTTGTGGAGCTAGTGTATAGAAACTGAAGTGGACAACAGGAATCAAATTGGACAGTAAGCTCTGTTGTGATAATTTACCATCATCTCCTTATAATGGCTCAGTGGTATTTTTTTTTTTTTTAACTTTCTGAGTTCTTGTAGTCAATCAGAAATGACTGATGAATTTACAAGGAAAGGTAGTTCGTAACTCTTTGTCTGGATAGGGTTATCATCACAATAAAATTTTGCTCTTTATAATTTAAACTTACTAATATTGTATGTAGATATTAGAATAGATGCAAGATAAACATAAAGAGTAAGATGAGGGAGGAAAAGGGAAGAAAAATGTAGTTCAGTTTGAAGTCTAAATGGCAGGATACCCAGCTAAGAAACTCCTCCACTAATCTGTGGTGCAGAACTTAACTTCATGAAGTAGCGAATTTTGTTGTAGATGGTAAATGCAGGTTGGCCTCCTAGATGAAGAAGAGGTGAAACAACTCCTGTAACAGTAAAGGAAATGTGGAAAGATAGACAGATAGGGCTAAATTAAATAATATCCATTCATTATCATAACCGATAAAAAAAAAAATGAAATAAGGCGGCCGCCCGGTGGCGCAGCGGTTTCGTCCGCGCTTGGCAGCCCGGGGTTCACGGGTTCGGATCCCGGGCTCCTGCCTGTCAGCCACGCTGTGGCGGCGTCCCATATAAAGTAGAGGAAGATGGGCACGGATGTTAGCCCAGGGCCAGTCTTCCTCGGCAAAAAGAGGAGGATTAGCAACGGATGTTAGCTCAGGGCTGGTCTTCCTCACCAAAAAAAAAAAAAAAAAAAAATGAAATAAGGGAGGCATTTAACACTGACAGTACCGGAAGCACCCTGAGAATTTTTTAAAGCATATTTAAGTGATGGGGAACATATAATTTAGCATGAATGAGAAAATGTAGCTCAAAACTATAAGTGCTGTTTGATGAAAGTTAAAACATATAATGGGAACAGACATTTGAATCCATTGGGACTGAGGACTATGAGTTCAATTATTTCTTTAGAATAGGAAAATGACCAGAGAATGTGCCCACTTCTTGGAGAAGAATACAGTGCTTTTCTTCTGGCCATTTAGCTGGCCCAGGCTACCTATCACTTATACCTTGAATGACCAATGAAAACAAGAAATAAAACAAAACAGAGTAAATTGCTCAGCAAGGGTTTGTTTCTGATTCACAATCACTCTCATCCTTAGCCAAGGATCTCTACGTCTTTCCTAATTTGGTTCTATTCTCTATGTCTAGATGAATTGTATCCTATTATATGCAGAATTCTTGAGCCACTATCAATATTCCCTGAGAAATCCTTAAGACTTTCAGAGATGTCAAAGGACAAGAGATGACCTGTTTCTCATCTAAATAGTAAAAGAGCATAAATTCTGCCTGAGAGTAAACTCAATGTTAATTCCTGAAAAAAGTGTAGAATCAATTATGAACTGCGAAAATTAGAAAATTTATTGGTGATCCGTAGAAGCTAATATATGTTGATTAAAAATGGCATGCAAATTATTAATATCATTATTGCCATTATTCAGAACTTCATTTTACAATTATATTCAGGGCTTGGAATATTATATGATGACAAACCTAATTGTTCTTAAATTGTAATGTTGTTGTAAACTATGATTCTTTTAATGTGAATTATAACATTATGATGTTGAATTTTCCTGTTTGTTAAGGCTTAGAAATTGACAAGATCCCTGTAACACGTGTTCTCAAATTCATGTTTCAGTGCACATGAAAAGCACTGGATTTTTGTTTAAAATGTAGATTCTCATTTCCTCCTCTAGAGATTCTAATTCAGTACAATTGGAGGTACAGTTCAGAGATCTTTATTTTTTATAAACATTTCAGGTTATTAGGATGCACATGGTCCTTGAAGGTCATTCTGAGAACTGCTGAATCTAGCCTGACTCAGGAAAGAGGTCAAAGATGTAAACTTGGAAGAATATAATAATTAGAGGAATAATCTCTCATTTAGGGAGCCAACAATCGAGGAAATGCGCAATGCTTTCCATTGGGATTCAGGAAGAATATATTAGAACTCATATTTGCTACTACCTTAACAAATAGGAAATAAACTTTGATAGTAATTACCGTACACAGATCATCACTGGCACCCTCACTGAGTCTCATGTTAGAGATCCTATTTCATATATAGTCTGAGAACTGTCAGAAATACTCTGGTGGTTAGAGGTCTGGGCTCTGGAGCCTGATCTCCTGCGTTTGAATCCTGGCTCTACTGACAATAATGGGCAAGTTCTTTCAGATCCTTGTGCCTCATTTTTCTCATCTGTGAACTCAGAATTGTAATATCACCTACTTCCTGGGGTTGCTGTGAAGACTAAATGGGTTAATACGTGTAAATTGTTTCGAACAATTCCTGGCATATAGTAAACTCCTCCAAAAAATAGTGGCTTCTGATCTTTTTATTCCTCCTTCTTCCTCTCTCTCTTTTTTTTTACTTGAGGAAGATTCTCCCTGAGCTAACATCTGTGTCAATCTTCTCTATTTTGTATGTGGGTCACCACCACAGCATGGCTGATGAGTGGTGTAGGTCTGTGCCCGGTATTCTAACTTGCTGAAGCAGAGCGTGCCGAACGTAACCACTACACCACGGGGCTGGTCCCCTTCTCCTTCCTCTTTTTAATCATTTTGTTATTATTATTACCATTATTTTTTGTTTTGTGGGTTTTTTTTTTTTGTGAGGAGGACCAGCCCTGAGCTAACATCCGTCGCCAATCCTGTTTTTGCTGAGGAAGACTGGCCCTGGGCTAACATCCTTGCCCATCTTCCTCTGCTTTATATGGGACGCCGCCACATCATGGCTGACAAGCAGTGCGTTGGCAGGCGCCCGGGATGCAAACCCGCGAACCCTGGGCTGCCAAAGCGCAAACAAAACTGCTGCACCACCGGGCCAGCCCATTACTACCATTATTTTTATGATCATTTTCATGGAGAATGGAAATTAATGTAAAGGTGTTGACAGTGGTACTTTTTATCTTTTGTTCACAATCAGTACATTGCGATACATATCAGATCACCTAGGCCTGGTTGAGTTAAGCAGTTATGGAACTGAACATTTAGTGTGGGAGTCAGAGTGGTTGGGAGAAAACCTAAACTGAATAAATAATAACAAATATTAAAAGTAGGTTTAAATATTGAATTATCTAGTTTTAACTAAAATATCCCTCAAAAATGGACAGAGAGCTTTAAAATATTAATGCAAAGAAATTTCAGTTTGTATATAATAATAATAATGCATGCACAGAAAATAACAAGAAAATGGCATAGCAGAATCTTTTCTGAATCCTAATTTTTCCTCTTTATTGGCACTTTATGAGATGAAAACAATCAAGAGATCAGTCTAAAGTTATTTTTTTTTAATTTATCAAGAAGGCTATTTGAAATAGTCATTTTCATTATCATTAACAATATCTTGCCCAGAATGTATATTCTGTCCTCTGTTTGCTAATGACTAATATAAAGGCATTACCAGTAGACAGTATTTAAAAATATTGTCATTTTATCTTTATCTCAATCTTCTCCATTTTACTTTTGCATAGTATTTATAATGTCCATAATTTGAGAGAGAGAGAGAGATTTATTATAAGAAATTAACTCACAAAGTTATGGAAGCTGAGAAGTTCCAGGATCTGCAGTTAGCATGCTGGAGACCCAGGAGAGCTGATGGTGTAAGTCGCAGTCTGAGTCCAAAGACAGAAGACCCATGTCCCAGCTAGAAGACAGAAAGACAGAGAGTAAATTCTCTTATCCCACCTTTTTGTTCTATTCAGACCTTCAATGGATTGGATGAAGCCAACCCACACTGGGGAGGGCAATCTGCTTTACTCAGTCTACCAATTCAAATGTTCATCTCATCTAGAAACAATCTCACAAGCATATCCAGATTAATGTTTAACCAAATATCTGGGCACTCTGTGCCCACTCAAGCCGACACGTAAAATTAACCATCACAGTCCTCATATAAATCGTCTTCGTGTAATGAGAGTACAGGGAAAACATGCCTGGGAAAAGTGAAGGAAGGTAGAGACTGCTCCCAGAAGGGATCCAGTCCTACCTCCTCTTTCCTTACCAGCATGGTGGGGTGAAAGTAAAATAAGTCACTTCCAGGAAAGCTTAGAAATCTAAGGTGCCCTTCTATCATGTAGTTCCATTGTCCAATTAATGGCTCATCTTTGGAAGTAATTTTCTTCCTTCTTTCTACCAGCCCTTTCTTCTTTCTCCCTCCTTCCCTACAACTAATAATGATTACCTACTCTGTGCTAGACACTGTCCTGGGCCCTAGGAACAAAACAGTGTTTCTGTAATTATGGAACTGAGCATTCTAGGGTGAGAATGGGAGGGAATAAACCTTAACCAAAAAAATAATAACAAATATTTAAAATTAGCAGGTATGCCAGATGGTGATGAATGCTTTGGAGACAGATAAAGCAGAAAAGAAGGACAAGAAGTGTGTGTGTGTGTGTGTGTGTGTGTGTTTAGAGGGGGAAGGCTGTATTTCAAACAGTGTGGTCAGGGGAGACCCTACTGTGTTGAGAGAGCCCTCACAACTGAATCCTACTTTCTGTTTAATTAACCAAGGGCAAAGGGACACGAAAAATTAACCAAGGGCAAAGCATACATTTTTCATTTATAGTGTTTTAAATAATCCCATTGTGAAATGTATAATGCTAATATATTTGTATTGCACTAGACATGAGCATAATCTTGCTGCATTAATAGATTTAATGCTTTTAGACACTGAGGAACTTCAAAGATTTATAATTATACCATTGTTATGCTTTCTTCGTTTTCACTGCCTTTTAAAACAATAGCAAGCACCGTATATTTTATCCTGCCTTGTAGTTTTAATAGAAAACAATCTACATTACTTAATCATTTGTCTCTCATAGTTTCTTCTTCCTTTTCTCTGCTCTAGGAGATGTCATTAACTAATCTCTTTAACTCTATAAAATATAAAATGATATATTCACAGTGTAAATGTTTTAAAACTTGAAAAAAAAAAATCTACAGTCATTTAATGAAGTCCTGAAAATATGTTAAAACTGAACTGCTGCTGGCAAACTAATGGAAGATTTGAATTTTCAAACAGTGAAGACTAGAATGCTTCTCTAATTGAGATTCAGTTCATGTCGGCTATTCTCAGAACTACTTGTCTTAGGTCCCAGTAATCCCCCTGTTTCCTCATGGGGGAGGGTCTTCCTTGAGTCTATTGTTTTCCAATTTTAATTTGAATTCTCATTTTTTCCCCTAATATTAACTAATAGCACGTGTTACCAAATGCTTCAGAATCTAAATCCGTTCTTTCGTGTATCATTCTGGATAAATAGTTGTTATAAGGTGCGTATATATCACCATGTTTTTTATTAACTATAATAGTTACTTTTCAACTAAAATGTTCAAATCATAATGACTTAGCAAAAGAATATCATAATTACTATCTTTATTAGTTATACCCACAAACTAAATGTATTAAGATTGTAAAGAAAGCACAGGAGTGATCAGCCAAGACAAGGGATCCTTCAGGGATCACATTGAGATCTCAAGGATGAGGAAAATAGCAAAATCCAAATATAAGAACAAGGAATTCTTAAAATCATTAAAAACAAATACTCATAATTTCTATAGGAAAATGGCTATACTGATGGATTCTTAGAATGTAATGTGTTTTGAAGATATCTAATACTTTTCTTACTAGAACTTGATTGATTAAGGCCGAACTATCTATGTTCTATCAACATCGTTCATTCCTAGGAAAGGACTTCTTGCTGTCCATGTGAAAAATTTCTAGTTCTTTGTAGAAAAAGAAGTGAATGGAGCACAGAAACATCTACACCCACACAGTTTACTGCCTTTACCAACACAAGTTCATAATTCTACTGTCTTCAACAATGTGACTTTACTATTCAAGGAAACACTGGCCCAGGAAGATAAAAGGTGTGAAAAGGTTGGTTGTTTATTTCAAGGACTTCCTGCAAAACTCATTTAAATGAACGTCAGGCTGAGCAACTTTTTAATAGAATCAAACAGTTGTTTATTTTCTTAGATTCTTTGAACCCTCACCTCAGAACCTTCGTCTTGCTTTGTCCATCAGTCCTAAACTGTTATAGCACAATCGTTGCCCAATCTAAATTTAGACCCTGCACGGAAAGACACACCGTAAACCAGATCCCCAAACTTCATAAATATCCTGACATTGTCCTCCCTACTGAGACACTCCCACGTCTATGTCAAGGTAGTGATCTGCTTTAGTAAGTCAGAATAAACTCAGCTGTGCCATATCCACAGTTGTTGTGTGGTAATTTCTGGGAGCTTGTAATTGACAGGGATGAATTTGAGCTATTTGTTTGCTCATTAGCATCTTGCTTTAACTTAAGCTGTTCTTTTTCTCATCACTTTCTCCCCTCGCCCCAGTTTTATTGAAAAATACTTAACATATAACATTGTGTAAGTTTAAGATGTACCACATAACAATTTGACATATGTATATGTTGTAAAATGATTACCACAATAAATTTAGTTAACACCTATCACCTCACATAGTTACGACTTTTTTTTCTTGTAATGAGAACTTTTAAGATCTACTTTCTTAGCTTCATCACTCTCTTTGTCATGACAGGGCATATGCTTTGAATTAATTTCCCAGTAAAAGTGATATGCTTTCATTCTCTACACATTTCTTTAACACTCAATCCCTTCTCCAACTTCTTTCAAATTCTTCGACCTTAATATCGCTCATCTTGACCATTTCTATCTCAAAAGCATTATGTATTTTTCAATATACTCTCCTTTACCTGTCTTTGAGAAATGTTTCTGTCGTCTTTCAAGATTAATCTTGGAATCGCACCTTAATAAAGCTGTTAAAAAATTAATCTTGGACTTGGGCTGCCGAAATTCTCCTATAAGTGTTCTCTCTTTCTCCCTTTCTTTCCCTGAGTTCTTCCTTCTCACTCCATGCATTATCTCTATCACTGACTCTTTAATTTTCATAATTTCCTTCTTGATATCCTGTTTTCCTGTAAAAATAACCGTGTGTCTCCTCTCTAAACCCTCCTCTTTCCCAGATCGTTTTTCTAGTCGAAATTACTATTGCTCACTCTTCTTTTATTATACACCAAAGAACTGAGGGGAAAAAGACCTACATAATTTGTTTCCATGTCTCACCAAGGACTAATTTTTTAATACTTTGCAATTTGGTTTGAGATCATGTCACACTACCAAGACCACCTTCAAAGACAAGTGACGGCTTTCTAGTTGCCTAAATCTAGTAGTGTTTTCTTAAAATTATTTCTTTAAAACAGCAACAAATAACTAGACAAAACCACAAAAATGCTCTTGACCAACATTTCCTTGATGAATCTCTCCTTTAATTGCCATTCTTAATACCAATTTAATTTTAGGAAATATTAACATGATGACCATTCCAATGGCCAGTATAAAATAGTAACATTTTTGACTAATTAAAAAACCCATTTTTCTTGGGCACATACAATAGAATATTGCCAACATATTTAGCAGAAAGAAGATTATCTGTGCATATGTATGTACATGTGTGTGTATGAAACATTCTTGTTTCCTGAGGAACACTGTGCATACATATCGTACGTTAGTGTAAAAGTTCACTTAGATATGTTACTCCATTTACCTCTCACAACACTAAGGTGTGTTCATTTTTAATCACTACTTTACAAAAGGTGTAGCTAGATTACAGAGCAGGTATTTGATTTGTTCATGTTATACGTTAAGTTGAGAAATTAGTCTTCTCATGTGGCTTCAAGTCTTTATTTAAGCTCTTTCCAATACATTGCACAGATTTACATGATTAGGATTTATCAGGGAATGGACACTTGTCATTAATAACCCCCCAAAATTATAAAACTCAATTTTAAGTAATCACATATCTAAATGCATGCGAATTTTGTTGCACAACATTTTTTTTAAATTTAGAACAATTTAAGTACTTTTAATTCATATGCACTCTTGGTTGGCATCACAAACATTTGAAATAATTTTACATCAAGTTTATCTATGTATAAATATGTGACTATGTGTGATATATGAGTTAATTTCAATATTTTCCTCCAATTGTCATCATAAAATGCCTAATAACTCTCAGCTTTGTCATTAGGGGCCACTGGAATTACTAACGCTCATGTAAAGTCTTATTGAATCAATATAGGGTGTGTTAAAAAGTCACTAATAGCTGTAATAAAGAGAACCAAAAATCCGATTGCTGCAGCAAGATAAAATTTATTTCTTACCTGTTTAAAAATTCAAGCACAATATAGCAGATCAGCAAGCACCTCTAATCCAAGGGGTAATTTAGTAATTTAGGCTGATGGTGGTTCTGCCAACTTTAACACATTGTCTCCTAAGTCATTCTGAATATCACCATTCTGGAAATCAAGGAGCAGAAGTTCGGAGTCAAAGATTTCCTCTTAAGCATCTGAGACAGAAATTGCACATATTTTAGTTACATTTCATTGACAAGAGCTTAGACATTTGGTTGCAGCCTTTCAAGGTGGACCAGAAAATTCTATCCCTAACTGGGCAGCCAAATACAAGTTGCCACTCCTTTACTATATAAGGAGTAAAGAATTTTCATGGCCAGCTAGCAGTATCCTTCAAAATAGGTATACAATACAATTGCTCTTTATTAGATGATTTAAAGGTCTATTAAGAATACAAAAATATTCCAATTCAGAGTGCATAAAAGTGTGCTTGAAAATCTGCATTATCCAGCTTATCTTTGTCATGTCTGTCTACTGTCATTCTAAACAATACTGTAAGTAATAATAATAATAAAGGTATCAGGCACCATGTACTGATCTTTTACCTTGTACCAGGCTCTGTGCTAGTGCTTGACATAAATTTTCTTGTTTATTGCTTACAACAAGCAATTTAAACTAAACAGTTTCAGTGAGTCAGTAAATTGGGAGCTGCTTCCCTGGACAACTCAGGCTCAAGGTTTCCATGAGACTGCAGTCAAGATGTTGCTGAGGTAGCAGTCATCCGAAGGCTCAAGTAGGGCCAGAGAATCTGCTTCTAAAGATGGCTTGCACACACGGCTGCTATGCTGATGTTGGCTGTGCGGCAAGTCTCCAATTCTCTCTAGATGCGTGTCTCCAGGATATACCCAAGACATGATACTTGGCTTCCCCCAGGATGAGATGTACAAAAAGAAAGAGCCAGGAGGAAGTCATAATTTTTATGACTGTACCTTGGAAGCAATATAGCATCAGTGCTACCACTTCTATTCATTAGAATCAAGTCTACAAATCTGGTCCACATGGAGGGGAATTAGGCTCCATTCTGTAAAGAGAAGAGTGTCAAAAAATTTGTGGTCATATTTTAAAACCATAGTGTATATGAATATATGTAGTATCATTAGGACTATGGAATGGCTGGAATTGCATATATGTAGAGAGTGAGAGAATGCATATATATGCATACTAAAGAAGAGGGAGATAAATTTCAGAAAGGAAAAACAATTTGACCTTGAATATTTGGTAAAAGGATTTGAACTTGATTCCTTATTTTAATTATGTGTGTATTTATGTATGTATTTTTGAGAAATGGAGAGATATGATAAAAACGGTGCTGTAGCATGATTAGTGTGACCTTGATATGAAGGATGAATTGGAGAGGGGAGAAACTATGGGAAATAATAGAAGCTTATTATAACTTAACAAGAGGTTACTAAACTTTATAAATTTTAGAAGTGCATTAATTCATACAGATACTCATCAAGAGAGTTTCCTAAGATGCGTTTTCTTAACAGATATTCCTATATTTTTAACTGAAGTCAAATTCTATAGATTATTTATAGCAGGGGTTGGCAAACTTTTTCTGTAAAGGACTAGGTAGTAAATATTTTAGGTGTTGTGAGCCATATACAATCTCTGTCATGTACTCTTTGTTTCTGTTTTTTTTTTTATAATCCCCTAAAAATGTGAAAATCATACTTAGCTTGCTGTCAGTACAGAAATAGACAGCAAGCCAGATTTGGACTGCAGTTTTCCCTCCAATCTATAGTCTTACATTTAATTTAGTTTCATATTAATATTCTGCATATATTTACTATTTATTAGCAGATTTATACTCAGAGCACTTTCTAAATGCTTATGAGCATGATAATAACAGTTTCTAAAATCCATTTAACACTAAAGTGTACCAAGCACCTTGCAAGGCATTTGACATTATTACTGCCATTCCCACAATGGCCTAAAATGTAGGCACTCAGAAGGGTAAACTGAGTCTTAGAAAGTTTAGGTAACTTGCCCAGTCAGGGAGCCAAGAATTAAACCCAGGTCTTTAGGCAGTAAACACTGTACCGCCAGCATACAAAGAAGAATAAGATGTGCCACTTGCCTTCATGGGATTGATATACTCTGTAAGGGGAAATAAATAAATAAACAGAACTTCTCTAATCAGGCAAAAAGCTAGAAATGCGATTGTAGAGGTCCACATTATATTGAGTGGGCAGAATGAAATGTAGAAAGTCTAAAATACCAGCCTTCTCATCCTAGCCCCAGTTCCTAGCTGGATAAACTTGTGGAGTCATTAAAACTTGCTGAGATTCCATTACATCATCTTTGACATGCATGCTCATATTTAAGGTGCTCTTCATTACAGCTCATCAGCTCTTTACTTCTTCATGGATGTAGTGAAAGATAATGGCCTTAGGTGGGTTAGCTCTCAAGTTCACATGACATTCTTCTAAGAAGATAGCAGAGACTGAGACAAGCAGAATTCAGCCCACAACCACATTCTTGAGAGAGAGAGAGACAGACTAGAAAGTGCCTAGCTTGGGAAGACTTCATTCCTGATCCAAAAATTATTACCCAAAATTAATTAATTCATCCCAAACCAGCCCATTTTGTTGAAGGTCACTTCTCAGAGAGGTGAGAATAGAAGAGAGGTGGAAGAAACCTGGAACAAAGTCTGGGCAGGGAAATGCAGTGACTATTTGTAAAATTGTAAGTAATTTTGTGGCAAGGAATGTGGTGGTGGAAATGGGAATAGAACAGAGCTGAAGGTACTCACTCATATTACCTGTATTCCTCCATTTTAGCTATGAACTACCAGAAAGCCATTTTTATCAAAATATTTAAATATCTGCCTAAACCAAGGATATTTAAGAAAAACAATTCCATTTAACTGGAGGAACATTATCAGACTAAATATTAACGTTCTTACTCCCTCTCTTTCCATGTGTGTGTGTGTTTATTATATACTTATGCATGTAACATATCCGATCTGTAATATAGCACATTAGATAAAACAATCTTTTGAGAAGACATCAGCCTCTCCCATAAATTCCAACATCAAAAAGGATTACCATGAGGGGTCGGCCCAGTGGCACAGCGGTTTAGTTCACGCTTGGCAGCCCGGGGTTCGCAGGTTCGGATCCCGGGCGCCTGCTTGTCAGCCATGCCGTGGCGGCATCCCATATAAAGTAGAGGAAGATGGGCATGGATGTTAGCCCAGGGCCAGTCTCCCTCAGCAAAAAGAGGAGGATTGGCAACAGATGTTAGCTCAGGGCTGGTCTTCCTCACAAAAAAAAAAAAAAAAAGGATTACCCTGAGTTGGTCATTTATATCTATTCACATTTTGCTAACACTTAAAAAATTGAATCATTTGCAGGATATAGCTTTCTAGCATAAATTACGATTTCTTTCTCCTTTATCTAGCATTACCATTTTATAAGAAAAGTTTATGTACATGTACATGTCATCATTATTAAAATAGGCCATGAATTTATACATAACTGGTTTGGAAAACCAGTCATCAATAAACTAAGTTCACTAAACAGATTACTGTTGGCCAGATCACTGGGCATTTCTGACAACTTTCTAACAATGTGTAAACCTTATGAACTTAGAGTTGAAAATTTTTTCTAAGGAAAACACTTTGGTGAGCTGAAAGAGTATTAAAGCTGTTTGCACCTGCCATGTATTAGGAATGGTACACACCAGTCTACTATTTTAACAGATAGGCTGTATGTTTTAATCCATTTTTTGTTTTGTTCTCAGTTTTTGAATAAATGAAAGTTTATTCATAAGAAAATGAAATTCAGGAGCATATGAATTACAAATTCTGAAGAAAATGGAGACATTCTAACAAAGTTGCTTAAGTCTGTATGTATGAATGACATTCTTTACACGTACATTTACCATTCATTCAGTTATTATGCCATATACGTTTTAAATCCACAATCTAAGACCTTATTGGATATAATAACATGATCATATAAAGCAATATTTTAATGATTATAAATTAAAACTCCTAACTACTTCCAATAATGAAGCTTCCCCCTATCTAGATAAGTCTGCCATGTAACAGAGTCTTTTTTTTGACAAGGATGGGTTGGGCATTGAAATACTTATTTTGATGGGCGTCATAAGTAAACACCAAGAAATATGTTGATAATAGTGGTTATGGTCTGATGATTTTGGTCAAAAGATAATTGGACATTGTCTATTCATTTTTAACTACTGAGACTACTGAAGGTGACCAACCATTTTTCCAGGAAATCAACAGCGGGGTCTTTTGGCATTCCCACTCACCATGGGGAGTCTGTGAGACTGTGAGATCAGAATGGACCCTATGAAGATCTTTAGTCTAATAATTTTCAAAATCGTTCTGCCATTCCTTTTCTTTGCTCACTCATGCTGATGTGTGAAAGCTGGCTCTCACCTATGATTTTGTGCTGATTAAACTGAGACCACCTTTAGAGAAAATTGAAGCACACATGCTAAGAGTGAAAATTCTCCTGTCACAGATATTTACAACTAAAGTTGCTGTGTGTGTGCAGACCTTTACGCACCAGCAATGTGTTTCATGTCAGTTGCAGATACTGTATTTTGCACTTCAGTTTTTTTCTTGTAATAGCATAAGTGATGGTGGGAAGGGAGTTTGTCTGTAGGAAATGGGTGGATTTTTCCAGTTTCCAAAATCAGAATATTGTCAGGGTTTCATACAGTCCACCTTTATTGTATTTACTCAAATGAAGACTATGAAATCTTTATAGGTATGACATAAATATTTTTTGCTATTTCTCTAATTTTCCCTTTTTGCTCCACTATAAGACATTTTGTACAAATGCGAAATCATCTAGTTTTATGATTAGATTGGGTTATATTATAGCTTAAAGGGCTAAGACAATTTGTAATAAGTTTTCCTTTTATTAGATTGTTACGAAAACTGCTGAGATTATCTTCATTTACCATGTATAAGTACCAGCTATCACTCTTATTTCAACTTTTATTTTATTCAAGATTTATCAGCTAGGGGAAATTGTAACATCAGTAGTTCCTGAAGAATATGTATTAGAAAATCTCATCTATTAGCAAGAAACATTGATCTGAGCTAATATATCATATAGTAGAGAGTTTTCAAATTCCATGATTTATTCTTATAATATTCACATATTAATATAAGTTGATACAGTTTGACAGAATTAATATGCTGTACTACACAACAGCTGAGGTAGTGCAATCTTTAATTACATATTTTCTCCCCTTACATTTTTACATTTTCTGTTTCTATCCTCAAGCAATTGTTTTAAATAATTTAAATAAAATCTTGATACTAATCAACTTAATCCTGAATTACTATAATTAAGTTTTACCAAACCATGTTATTGTTGAGTTCATTTTTGTTTACTATTGAAGTTATTCGCTTGGGCAAGATTAAACTATTGAGTTTCCATTTTACTGCATTTATTTGTAGATATACACCTGCTATTGGATCTTAATAGATTTTCTGTTATATGCACCCCCTGAATCTTTAAACATAGTTGTATAAACTGATATAAGTGATTTAGGAGTTCTGAACCAGACAATTAGGAAAGAATAAAATTTTTAATATCAGTTGCTTTTATTTCATTTTCTTGTTTAGTGAATTAATTATATTTCCATACTTTGTGCTGTGTCAGCTGTGATTTCCTCTAACTCTTGCCCTGCTATGCTGGTTGCAATATTATTATCTGTTTCATTTTCTCCCCTCCAGGTCATGAAAATTTACTTTTCTTGTTAATAGAAAAAGTAAAAGTTTGTTAAAAGTAAAAATCCCAAGTACCTGTCACTTAAACAAGAGGATTATTTTTAACTAAAAAGTTACTTGTTATAATACCATCATCAAACGGAGATGTACTGTAGCTTTTGAAGGCCTTAGAAGCATGCCAAGTTCTCACAATTAAGGTAGTGATCTGATATCTTAACAGGGATACCTCTAAGCACTGATCCTCATTTCTTTTTTTGGAAGGTTGGTTTTCCAGTTTCTTCAGCACTTCCCTGCCAGGCTTATGCCCCTGGCTAGTTCGTCATTTGTGAATCCAAACATGGGACACAATTGTTCTTCTGATTGATCACAAGCAAAAAGAGGGCATAAAGTTAGGTTGGTCCCAAATTGGCTCATGCCATTGCCACAGAGTTTGGTGGATTTTACACGTGGGCATGGAAGATGAGATTGAAGTGTCATCTCACAATTACTGTCGCCTCATTTAGGCTGCCAACTCTCCTCGATACCTCAGAGGATTGAGGAAGAGAGTCACATCGTAGCTCACTATGCCAAAGGACAGGGTAGACTCCTTGTAGACACTTATATTGGCAGATGTGTGTTTGCCAGGGCTAAGCATCTGAGATTGGCTTGGAAACTCTGGAGCTTTTCCTACTTTCTGGTACGAAAATATCTTGTTATTAGGATTTAATATTTCCTAGCGATCCTTTTATATTAACATAACTTGATATTCCATATGAAGAGCTAGAAGATGAAATAATTTCTAGAATTTTATATTCAATGATTAATACTTGTCATTTATGTTTGTTGATTTTTGATATATTATAGAGACCCCTCAAGTTTAAAGTAAAGCTGCATTTATAAATAAATATCTTTTGAGTACTATAACTATCTCAACTGTTGATTAACATAACTAATTAAGCAGAAAGTATATCCTTTTGAGAAAATAGATACAGACTGAAAATAAAAATAAGAATCTGTAATAACTCTTGATTAACTTTCCAACAGTGGTTCTTTACTGTTTTGAAAAAAAGCAGGCAAGTTTGAACTGTCTCCCAAAAAGTTAAAAAATGCACCTATTCATATATTACACAGTTTCACAAAGAATGTGCTGGTGCCTAGGACCTAAAAAGTGATTCTCTAGAAATCTATAACCACCCTCCCCTCTCAGCCCCTGGATGAGAATCCCAGCTCCACTTATTAAAATTATTCAAAATTTTAAATTTTAAAAAATTATTTTGAATGACTAAACTTTAAAAATAAATTATGGTTTAATTGTTCCTTTCTGTGTGCTTAAATTTTCATTTGATCCTTTCAACTCTCCTATTTAAAATATCAAGATTGTTCTTCCTTCAGTATATTTTTCTGTCAATGATATATATATATCATTATATATATATATTTAACGTAAATATAAGTATATATTTATACGCACACTTACTTTGGCTTCATTTTTGTGTTTACTTTTGTTTTTCTGTTATTATAAGTTTATCCTTATGTCTGTGGTCATGTATATTTGCATTGCTGGATTGAAAATTTTTAGGTAGATATGGGGAATTTAGGCTCAGAATTTAGTTTCGACCCGTTTTCCTCAGTAGTTTCTAAGGACTGAATAATTGATCTGCTGTGAAGAAGCGGACCATTAATATAGTCAAAGAATCACACCATTTCAAATAGATCTAATGGCTACATAGGGACATAAATGTCTGGAAGCCAGTTACTCACATTCTAAAGTAATAAAGACAACCACAGTTTTGAAGGAGAGGCCTTGGTATTCTCCCCACATTAGTTCACTGGAAACCTTAGAAAATTCAGTTTCAATAAAATGAGATGAGTTTAAGGCAGATTGGAAACTGTTGGAGATAGAGTAAATAAGGTTGGAAAAAATGATTTGTTCGAGCTAACAAATAAGGTATTTCATATATTTGGTTTAGTTTCCTTTACTTTATGTAAATTCAGGGAAGGGAATATTCTTGTCAGGGGCATAACATTATTTACAACTTTTATGTTCATGTATGCTGCAGTTAATAAAAAGATAATTTAGGGTGACTTTTACCACAAGATGGGTTTAAAAAAATCTTCAGCTACTGGAGAAATACTTTACATTGCTTTATGGATCTGTTATTTTCTCATCTTTAAAGTTAAAATTTTAATCTGATGCCCAGTAGATATGAAAACATATCTCCAAATGTGTTCGTGTTGTGATCACAGAGTAAATTTGCCTGTTAAAATATACCTTAGGATCTGTGATTTGATTCCCTTTAGAGTCCCAGGGAACTCACTGGGGAAGTATAACAGTTATAAGTAATTTTTGTCAGTTTTGCAACCTCAAGATATTTTTATGCATCCCCATACAATTATTTATTGCCTGGTTTTGTCCATCAGCCAAACCAAAGATATCTAAGTTATATTTAAGTATTTATTGCTTTACAAAACAATGGCAGGCCAATGATCTACTCTGTAGGGACAGAGATGCACCTTTTAAATTTTATACCCTTTTTCTTTTCATTTTTTTCTCTTTCAAACCACAGTCATTTTACATCTCTGATTTTACACTTAGTGAATATTTTTGAAATCTCACTTCAGATGGACTTCTCATAGGGTAGTTCATTCCAGTGTCATATCTCTGGAACATGCTCAATTATTACATTTAAACTTTATATTTAGGGCAAATAGGTAAATTTGAAAATATGATTATTAGATGTAAATATATTAAAATGAGGGTTTGATTCAAACTCAGGACTCTAGAGTAATTGGCAAATGTCTTATACTTACATATGCTCTTATTGAGGTAGGACACGTATGAAATTTTTATCTTGTAAATTACTGAGTATCCCTTTGTAGGTACACAAAAAGAAATTCTACAGGATCAATTATCCAAAACCAGTGTTTCTCAATCTTTTTTTCATTTTTACCCACTTAAGGAATTTTTTTTCTTAATCCTCCCAATACCCATGAATTTTTAATAGCACAGATATACTGTTATAGCACAGATATACAGCATATATCTGTTTATATACCATGATTCTTTGAAGGGCCACCAGCCAATTTCATAGTTAAGATTTTTTTGACCCCAAGAACTAATTTAATCTCTTTGAGGATGGTACTTCCCTCCTTGGGAATGCATGTCCTCGACTATCTCTTAAGATATATTTTTTTTCAATTAATGTCTGCTTGATAGATTTACCCATTTAGAGATCACCTCAGATAAATTACTGTAGGTAAAATAGAACCTAGCCTCAGTCCTTGAGAAATTTATTATTTCCAGACATGATACTGCTGTGTTAAATAAAATAAAGTGCCATAGCTGCAAGTGCAAAGTAAGATGGTTCAGAAAATTGAATAAATGGAGAACAGATGAGGGTCATTTTTAGACAGAAAGTTAAAGCTTCCTGAAATATGAAAATATGGAGTTGGATTTCAAGCATGTGACAGCCCAAAATTATTGATGGTGGGAGTCCTCAGAGAAGGGAAGAATGTCCAGTGCAGTGGGATGGTAATTAAGTCAGATAGAAGGTGGAGCACACTGACAGGAGTGTAAGTGATAGGAAGAAAAATTGGCATGTAGAGTGAGGTGCCTGATGGATGGTTAATCTTAAATACTAAGTAGAGTATTTTATATTTAATATCTAAATTAAATATCTAGGTCTAAGAAAATGGACAATAGGGGCCAGACCGATGGTGTAGTGGTTGGGTTCTCACACTCCGTTTCCTCGGTCTGGGATTCACAGGTTCAGATCCCGGGTGTGGACCTGCGCACTGCTCATCAAGCCATGGCAGGCATCCCACATGTGGAGTAGAGGAAGATGTGCACGGATGTTAGCCCAGGGCCAATCTTCTTCAGCAAAAAGAGGAGGATTGGCAACAACTGTTAGCTCAGGGCTAGTCTTTCTCACCAAAAAAAAAGAAAAAGAAAATGAACAATAGTAAGTTTTTATTGGGTCTTGACCTGATTGGAAATTGCTTTGGGGGAAAATAATTATAGCTGTAGTGAACCAACTTTGGATATGCGTAAGTGTATATATGGAGTAAGGACAGGAATTGAGGAAGGAATGGAATACAAAGAAATAAATCTGCATGATAGAAGAAACTTTTAGCCCCTCATTAAACTATCAGATCGCTGCTTATGTGGGACAAAAGATATAAAATTCTTAAATATAATATAAGTAAAAACTAAGAAGGAAATAGGAAAAAACATGTTTGTTATTTTAATAAGCATAAGTTTAAAATTAATTTGATTTAGGAATTCTATTGAAATTTTAGTTCAGAGGAGTTTTGACTAATCCTTTCAAACTTACTAAATTTTCATCTCTCTTCCATTTGACGTTTTTAGTCAGCCTGTAGTGATACAAACTCAAAAGCTGATTTACACAAATTTGTTTCTTTTTTATTTTACTTTGATCCCCCATGAAGGCATTTTTAAGTAACTTTATTACTTATGGTGTTAGCATTGGCTCACCTATTATTAATTTGCAAGAACAAGGAGTTACATTAGTAAAAAAGGAAGATAAGTCAATTAAATACATGAAAAATTATGTTTCTTTTAGAATTTAAAATACCCATTGTATTGAATAGAGAAAATGATATAATAATATCCACATTAAAATTAGCATTTATTAAAAACTTTGTTCTAAGTATTTAATATGTATTATCTCACTTAATCCTCACCACTGTCCTATGAGTGAGAATTGTTTTTATCCTTCTTTTAAAAACGAAGAGACTGAATCTCAGAGACTTTAATTGACCTGCCGAAGGACACAGCTAGTACATAAGTGAAGGCGACAAGGATTGAACCCATTCCCTCTGGCTTCTGTGAACATACACTTATATCAGAGTTCTGCTCTATAAAAAAGGAAATGACTGAGATTTTCCTCTAAAATGTAATTTTTGAAAGAATTATATATATAGTGCATGTGAGGAAGATTAGCCCTGAGCTAACATCTGTGCCCATCTTCCTCTATTTTCTATGTGGGACGCTGCCACAGCATGGCTTGATGAGTGTGTAGGTCTGTGCCAGGGATCCAAACCTGCAAACCCGGGCTGCTGAAGCAGAGCATGCTGAACTTAACCACTACACCACTGGGCTGGCCCCGAGAGAATGATATTTTTAAAATAAAAATCTGATGTCACTTTCCTACTTGTAATGATTTAGGGGCATCTATTACCAACAGATAAATCTAAGTTCCTTAAAATTACACACGAGACTTTAGTGTTCTAATCCTACCTATTTCTTTAGCTGGGCATCCTCCTGCTCAAATACTCCCTCTCCTCCCACCACTTGTAGGCTTCACCCTAGAAACACTGAGCTATTTTCAGTTCCTTGAACATGGCATGCTCTTTCTTACATTCTCACTGCCTGGAATATCTTTCTCCCACATATTGTCTGTCTGAATATTCCTAATCAGTCTTCAAAACTAGTTCAGATGTCACTTCATCTCTAAAATCTTCTCTGGATCAGACCCACCCAGGCTGTTAATCTCTTCTTATTCCTCATATACCACTTTCTAATGAATCACACCATTGCTAGATATTGTTACCCTAGAACTATGTGTACCTTCACGAATCCTCTTAAGGCTGGTTTCATGTGATTCTTTCCTTAATCCCTCAGCATCTACAGTGCTGCCTGAGTACCTTGTAGAAACTCAATAATGTTGGTTGCATTGAATAATAATTTTGAAAATATTTATGGTTCTTTTAAAAACAGAAAAAAAATTTCAATTTCAATATCTTATTTTTGCTTAAGATCACTACTATGTTTCCTCTGAATAACATTTAAATTTTTAAAGCATTTGATATAAAAGAGTTCAGTAGTGGAAATTCTAAAATGGAAAAAAAAAGTGTATCCAACCTTTTCCCACACTGAATCCAGTTTTACCAATTGTCTCATATTTGCATGTCCTTCTCTAATTTACAAATCTCAGAATCTTTCAATTTCTTATTGTACAAGTCTTATGAGTATATTTGATTTTGTGATATCACATTCCGTAACAACCATTCTTTATTTTAAATAAAGACATCATCTCTGCAGGAGCCAACCGCTCTCAGCCTCGCTAGAGATCATGTTCTGAGGGAAACCTTGTGGAAGAGAGGAAGTCTAACATTTATGGAGCACTCTCCTTGTGCCACATATAGTGTTAGGAGATTTCCATGTGTGAGACGATATAGACAGTGCATGAGAGCATAGCTTTTGGCTCAGACAGCCTACGTCCCAGTTCCATTATTTCCCAGCAAGTGGCCTTAGACAATTTACTTACTCCTCTAGCCCTCAGTTTTCTGATCTCTACAATGAAGAGAATAATAGTATTCTCCTCATAAAATTGTTGTAAGAATCATATGACAGCTGTTTGACAAGGTTTTCCATAATAAAGGCACAATATGCGTTAGTGGCTGCCATTGCTATCATCACCATCATCATCATCATCAAATCACAGATTACTGTCTCTGATTCAACTATAAAGTTGGTTGGAAGTAGGTTTTTACATTGGATTATAAGCAGCATCATGGAAGAAAATGTTTTTAATTTGTCTTTATATCCATAGTGTCAAGCTCAATATCAGGCACATAGTAGGTGCTTATAAGGACCACCCTCACTTCTGATACCAACTGCAAGTTTGGAGGTCCCCAAGACTATCTCCATGCTTGATAATTCACTAGAAGGATTGGCAGAAATCACTGAAAGCTATTATGCTTATGGTTATGGTTTATTATAGTGAAAGGATACCGGTTAAAATCAACCAAGGGAAGAAGTTCATGCAGCAGAGTTCAGAGGAGTTCCAAGTGTGAAACTTCCACTTGTCCTCTCCCAGTGGAGGCGTGGACAGTGCTAATTCCTCCCAGAAATGATGTGTAACAATATACATGGAATATTGCCAACCAAAGAAGCTCGCTCAAGCTTTGATGTCCAAGGTTTTTACTGGGGCCTGGTCACATAGATGTGGTTGACTGCCTGGAGTTTCCAGTCCCTCCAGAAGCTGAATTGATATTATGTGGACAAAAACCACCATGATAAATCAGATTGTTAACATGGACTACCCAGTATGGTCCAAAGCCCCAAAATAAACCAAGACATTCTTCAGGCAGAGCATTTCAAGGTTTAGAGCATAATCTCCCGTGAGCTGAGGGCAAAGGCCAGATCTCTCTTCGGGGTGAGATTAATACTTTACTACACAATGTTGAAAAATAATTTTGAATTAATGACTTTGAATCTAGGTAAACAGAAAGTGAAGGAAAAAGAGATAATGAGATTCTCTCAAGGCTTAACACTGACTTAAGGCTACACTGATCTTTAATTTAAGAGAGATTACAATGGGAGATAGAACAGGGCAGTGAATCCAAGAGTTCCTGCTTGTAAGTTGTATTGATAATGCTATAATAGGTAAACTACTTTTGTACTAATGAATTGACATGGTGAAGGTTATCACAAACCAATAGTTTTTTTTTTTTTTTTACCACTCCTGACATGTGTTTGTTTTCTGCTATAATCACCAAGCTGATGCATCTAAAATATAAGAAATGAAGAACACATGTCATGCCTGGGCCTCACTCTTCCTCATAGTCTCAGGAGACAAGAAGAAAACTGACCAGAGCAGAATGGGAATTATGAATTGCGTTTAATTATACCCTCATTTTTCTAGCTGAAGGCAAGAAAGATTTTGTAAGCCATTCCTGAAAGCTAAATCTAGCATCTCAGGGAATATGGCTTTTAGAAACCTCTGTTTTCGCCTATTGACCCAGTTTCCTTCAAAACAGCATGAGAGAGAAGTTGGGAACTATAATCTTTAAATTGCTCATTGAATAGATATTTCTGTCATGAACCCCCAATACTTATTTTGGGCACAGATTTATCCTGGTTAATATATATGTTGCTAAGCAAGCAGAGGGAGGCCAGAAAATATTCTTTTGACTTGAGAGATGTTAGAACAATGTACAGTGTGTTCTAGTTCAGTGAATATTTAAATTTTCACATGCTGCTAATGGATACATATAAATGATTTCAAAACTATGCCAGTTATGATTAATCCACTATTGTTTTCTTTCTTTTTTTCCCCCCTTGTTCCCTCTTCAATAACAAAAGGGCTAAGGTCAGAATTATATAATAGGTTGACAACAGCAAAAACAACAATAATAACACTAGGTAACAAGTATAGAATTTTCATGTCCTAGTTACATGCAGGGACATCTACATCTTGTTAGATGGGCACGACAAATGTGTGACAGATGTACTGTTGCCATGCCCATTATATAGCTAAGAAAACCACAACCCAGAGTAATTAACTTGACTCAAGTCACATAGGTATTAACTAGCAGAACTGGGATGCAAATGCATGGCAGTTCTTGTCAATATTTTGATTTTTTTCCATTTACTTTTGTGGCCTTGTATAGAAAGATAGCAAGTTGTTATTCCTCTAAGCGAGGGGTATGTTCTGGACTACAGTTACCCAATATTGGTGTTGGTGCAAGTGGTATACATTTCTAAGCTACTTTCAAGATAGCCCCATGCTTGCTTGTGGCTTCCCCAGGCACATAGCTAGATGTGAGACCTGCAATTGTCAGAGAGATTGTTTGGCTGTATGTTTCAAGAGCCTAATTCCAGGGCCTGAAGTATAGGGGAGGTGCCTGCAGTGTGAGCTATGTAATTTTGTTCTCAGCTCCCTTCAATCTATGCCTGCCTCCCTACTGGGCCAATTTATACTGCAGTGTAAAGTAATGAACAGTTACAGTGTCCCTGGGGAAAATCAGCAAGTTTTACTCAGTATTGCATTACTGACAATTGTTGTGTATGCTTCTCCATTAGTCAGGTTGAGCAGAAGTAAATGAAATCTGCAGATATTTCCCAACTCTCATTAAGACATCACTTTACCCTTATTTCCACCAAATCTTTTACTAGGTAGCTAAGAGATAACCAGATAAGTTACTGTCTTTATCCTTCTTTTCCTGGAATCTGGCAGAAGGATTAATAGGATTAAAGCTCATTTTGAAAGAATTGGCCTAAGAGAAGAACTAAGGGGAAAAAAATGAATGATTAATAATTGATATAATTAGGTCCTAAGTAATCAAAATGTTTTATAACCCTCCTCAACAGTTTGATTCCAGCAGACTGAGAGATCTTGAAGAATTAATGGTCTATTGCCCAGCCAGCTCCCTCAACCTTCCCCAGCACCCTCCCACCTCAAAGCATAACTCATTCTTCCACCTTCCCTGTGATCATAAGATTTCAGGGAAATTAAAATAGCATTGCTATTTCTGGGATAAAGTTTAGAGGCTTCTGCTTTCCTCATTAGATCACATTCATTTTAATTGAAACTATTGTTTATAATAAAAAAATCTACCTTGTGTTACCTAGAGTAGAAAGAGAGAAGGTATAACAATCTGAAGGCTTTTCATGGATAAGGTGCTGTCAGGCTCATGAGGGATTGGAACCAGAGACTAGAAAGTTCTAGAAAGGCCAGGAAATTATTTACTCCTCTCCCTCTCTTCATCTTCATCTCCTTTTGCCTCTCTAGGACCACAATGTTTCTGGGTCCTGCTACTTCAATACACAACCAGTTCATTGATTTCTTCTGGGCATTGCACCGCTTTTACTGTTTTGTTTGCCTTTTTCATCTGCATTTTCAATTATTTCACTTCAATCAATTCTAGAGAGAACTAGGATTTCTATGCCCAAATGTAAATTTCTAGGAATGAGAATTTGTTAGGGCCCCTCTGGTCAGCTCAGGTAGACAACTATCACAAATTTGTCTGTGAGAAGCTAACTGTAGTATGTGGCATGGCAGAGCAACAATTAGTGATCAGTTGTGTAACACATTTGCCTTTCAAAGCGTTAATATCTTTGAGGTCAGTAATCACATTTTATTTTTCATTGTTTTGCCTAAAACCTGATACAATGCCTTCTATTGAAGAAGTGACTATCTGAGTATTTTGTTTTGTTTTTAAAGAGATTATAAATATATATATATATATATATATATATATGTATATACACACACACATACACACACACACACATATACCACACATATATATATATATTTCTTTTTTTTTTTTTGGCTGGGAAAGATTCACCCTGAGCTAACATCTGTTGCTAATCTTCCTTTTTTTGTTTTCCTCCCCAAAGCCCCAGTACATAGTTGTATGTTCTAGTAATAGGTCCTACTAGTACTTCTGTGTGAGCCACTGCCACAGCATGGCTACTGGCAGACGAGTGGTGTAGTTCTGTGACTGGGGACCAAAATGGGGCCACCAAAGCAGAGAATGCCAAACTTTAACCTCTAGGCCATCGGGGCTGGCTCTAATTGAGTGTTTTTAAATGATGGTAGTAGTTTGAAAGAATGGAGGGCAGGACTACTTTCCTTAGAAAGCATGCAAAGTTAGAGGTTCCCAAACAGACTTTTCTCAGCATTTACCAAGCAGAAGAGCATATGTGTGTATATTGATGAAGTGCAGGCAGCAGCACCCAGTGTCAGTGACAGCTGATCAAAAAATTGGCTGCACGTAAGTGGATTCAGTAAATCACAGTTGTGGTCATTAATACTACATTCTATCAGCACCAGAAAAGAATTATATATTTGGAATAACCATCTTGATACCTAAAATATTCTATGTCACCCAAATTTTTAATTTCATTTTTTAGAAAGTCTGTATTATCCGTTTATTCTATTTAGCTAACCAGAAAGTCAATCGAAACTATTAAATTACTTATTTTAAATAATTATATATTTATTTGTTAAAAAGTAAATAAAATTGTGCCTTAGGTGTTACAAAGAGCTATTTTGTTAAAGGTTATTAATCACATGACACTGGTCACTCTTAGGTTGTGCATGTTACTCATCAGGGAACTGTTGAATAGGCTATCTGGTTTTGGAAATTTATTTGCATTGTGATAGTTTACAGGGCTCATGCTGTTCCATGCAGTCTCATTTGGTTCATGTGGCAATGAGTTTTTCTGATGAGGGAAATTGTGCTTAGAGGTGTTAGATGACTTTGACAAGATCATACAGGTACTAAATAATAGTGTTAGTCTTTTGTATACTCTGAACTAGGAAGAAGGAATTATTCATTTGTTGCCCAGTTATTCAGGGTAGGGGGTTGAGTCAGTTATCGAACACTTAAATTTATAACTAATTAAGTAAAGCTGGCATTCAAATTTTCAGTAGAAGGTATGTTGAAAGAAAAGAGAATTTTATTCACATGAGACAAATTAACAGATAAACATCTATTCAAGAGTATGCTATAGCCAGGTGAAATGATCAGATTTGTGTTTATAGTAAATATTCTGGAAACAGTGAAGAGAATAATTAAAAATCCAAGATTGCAATATTCCTGAAAAAAGGGACTGCGGTAGAGAGTGAATTAACTAGCAAATGTGGCCAATAAGAAAAAAAAAAAAAATCATATGATTTTTTTTAATAGGGCGTACTTTGTAGCTCAGTTAATCAAACCCAAGATAACAACTTATTTAACCTTCAGGTATGTCACCATCAAGGCATACCTCCCTTGCCAAAGCAAATGTATATGAAAAACCTGCAACTTTTTTTCTATATGTTGTGTATCTTCAAAGAAATTTAGTTTTGTAATTATAGCCATGAAAAAATGAACATGAAAACACTACTATTCAGGAAAGAAATTGATTATATAAATAATATAAAATTATATCTAAATAAGTACAGTTTAACATCTGCCTAAATTCTTAATCTCAGAGAATTCTAGAAAATCATCAGTTCATGAACTACTTAGTGAGATAAAGCATAAGTAGGAAGGATTGCTGAATGCAACAGCATTGACTAGACTCTCTTTATAAATCTCAACCTGTGCTAGTGTTTAAAAACATAGATACAAACAAAGGGAAAGTAGGAAACTGACAGTACAGGTTTCTGTTTTACACACTTTTCTTTTCCTTTTGCATTTTTTTTAAATCAAAGGGAAACCAGTGTAATGAATACAAATTAGAACCCTGATGGAAATGGGCCTAATTTATTAACCTTATTAGAAGATGAATCATAAGAAATATATACACATACATAACTTCTGCTCTCTGTGGTTCTGGCCAAAGAAAAAAAAAAGACCAATTGTTATTTCTTCTTTCATATATGTTTCACTACTGATCATATCCATTCTCTGTAATGCTTCATCAATATAAGATTTTGTGTCAAAGATCTTCAGATTTAAATGTTTTGTAAAGAGTATATTGAGCATGAAGATAGAACAACAGATTTCTAATGACTATATATGTCATATTGTAGACCACAAACCCTGTTGGGAAGGCCACGAGGTGAGCATCAGGGGTCCAATATAGGAGCATTGATATAGGTGGTACACCACTCACAGAAAGGCCCAAACTCCTAAAGCTCCAAGACTGTTCTGCTCCTTGGAGGATTCAGAATCCAGCAAACCTCACTGTGATGGATCACTGTGTTATATACCAGGTCCTGCCTACTCCTTCACTGAAGGCCTTGGGAAGCTGCTCCATTCTTTCTATTCCAGCAAATGTCTGTAGTTCCCAAACAAAATATGCTCTCTCACATGCCCAGGATTTGCCCTTCCGCCTGAATGGCCCTGTTTCCAATCCCTTGTCTGTTTCTCTGGGGAACTCCTACTCATTCATAAAGCCTCAAATAGGATGTCACATCCTGGCAGAATTCAGAGTGCCTTTCTCTGGACTACCTTAAAATACTTTCTGGAGCTCCATGAGGGCATTTTCATCCTATTTTATCTTTTGTATCTATCTTCCCTCAGTATATTCCTTGAAGGAAGAATTTTGCCGTATTCATCTTTATATTCACTGCATCTTGCAAAAGGCAGAGATGATAAACTCTAAATAAATGCTTGTTAAATGAAAGATTGAATAAAGGCATAGCTGGAGTATATTTCATGTAGTAGAGATTTTATTGCTCAAATCGGTCTACTTCAGAAGGAGGCTGACTCCCCTCCATGAACAGTAATGGAGAGTTCTTATCTATTGAGGTGGTATGAAATGGCCAATATTTAGTCATCTTGACTTGCAGAAAGAGCTATTTTAAATGGTTCAACATAATACCACTGAATCATAGAATTGACCTGATCCTTATGCGGCTAGTGACTAAATACATACTATGGATATAGACTTTATTCATGAATAAGTCTTTACTAAGTGCGAGGAAATGATCTAAGCTCTGAAGATACAACTGTGGCCAAATAACAGTATTCTCCAAGCCTCATGGTGTTTGCATTTTAGAAGAGGAGACAGAAAATAAACAGATACCCAAATAATTTAAATCTAGTAGCGAAAAGGATGAGGGAAGAGTAGGAGAAGGAGAAGAAGAAGAAAACATGATAGGGAAGAGAAGAGGCAGAAAGAGTAGCGTTTAAAGAAGGCTTCCCTGACAGGTGATGATCTGAGCAGACGCCTGCATGAAGTATGGGAGTGAGCCTTGTGATTTCCTGGAGGAAAAGCATTCTTGAAAGAGGACACAGCAAGTGCAACAAAACCCAAGATGGCATGTGTGGCAGTGAAAAGTGTCTGAGAAATAGCCAAGGGTGAGATCATGGTAAGGACTTTGAATACTGCCTGAGGGTGATAGGAAGCCATTGGAGTCTGTGCACAGGAGAGTTACATGATTTGATTTATGTTGGAAGAGACCACTCTGGCTGCTAAGTGGTGACAAAACTTTAGGAGACAGGAAAACCCACTAGGAATAGAGATCCAGGTAGTTAATAATGTTGACTTGGGTGAGGGTTGTAGCAATGAAAGGTTTAAGAAATGGTCAGATTCAGGAATATTTTAAAGGACTTGCTCCCAGGGATTTGCTACTGGTTCTACAGGCATTCACATCTGTCTTAGCTGTGAAAATAAGAAGCAGCCATGACAGACGAGAATTGTCCTGGTACTGTCAGCTATGCCTTAGTGAAACTTGGAGTTTCTCTGACCTTCAAGGCTAGACAGTGATATTCTCCTGTGGAGCATAAACAGTGTAACAGAAGACCTACATCCCATTAGGGCATGCCATGATTACGATGCATCAAGACAAAAGCAAAACCGTTCCATAGTAGATCCAAATGCTGATAAATACATGAATATTGTCCAGACCACAAAAATGACCAAATGTCCCTCGACCCTGCTGTGTTGCCACTTTACCAATCACAGCTTTAGCCTTGCTTTGTTCCTTCTGTCTTCCGGATAAGAACTATTAAGATACCTAATAGTAGAATTAGTCCTGCTTTCTGACTACATCTAATCCAGAAATAAGGCTTACTTTCTTTAACCTTTCCCCAAATAATTTAACACAAGGCCCAATACTATAATTAGTCTTTTCTAACAGCCTCTTCCCGAGACACCCCACAGTTCCCCATGATGAGCATTCTCCTCCGTTAGAGAGGCAATAAACCAAACTTTGCTCAACTATATTATTCTCCATGGCCTTTGGCTGGAGGCTTTGGCTATTGATAGTAGACCAATAATTTTAGAGCACCTTGGGATATTTGGTTGTCTATTTTTAAGCCTGAAAACATACAGCAAGATCCATATTAAATCTCATAGCAAAATATTTAATTTCAGGCTTACTCTAGAGCCTGCAGACATGTATCACGTGAATAAATCAGATGAAAGTAGGCCTGGGGAACAATCTACTCCAAGGAATTTGCTATATTCCTGCAAGTGTTTACTCCTGAGAGGCCCTCTCTTGTACTTATTTCCCTACTCTGGAGAGAAAATGCTTTTCTTATCTCAGAGATCATGGCCAAAATGAATACTATTTAGTTATTATTCCTCTAAAGAATTCCCTTAAGCTTCATAGTCAAACAGTCATCACTCTGTGGAGATTACCTTAGGTTTCACACACAGTATTTGTGTTCTCTGGAAGATGTCTATTGTTTGGCAAAAGCTTAGGTAGAGATAAGCTTCCTTTTAACAGTTTTCGATAAGGGGTGTTCTTTCACTACTTTTACGCATCCAGGGAACCAGACTTCACAGGTCAATCCAGACAAGGAGAGATGAGGCTGCCCTCATCCAGCTGAGACTAACCTGGATTTCTAATCTGTCAGGAGGTGGTACATTCCTTAGAAGCGGAGGCACTGTGCTGAAAGCCACGGTTTGACAGAGTCTAAGACCACATTCTATGATTTGGGTGTAAGTCTTTTAATCATTATAAATGTTGATTTTCTAATCTGTAATGCAGGGATAATTAAATGAAGTGCAGAGCATATGAAATAATATATATGAAATTATATTCTATTCAAACTATGCTGTATATGTGTCCCTTACAGGTAGGGCTATATTTAATTTCCATATTTGCTCCTAAAGGTTAATGTATCTAAACTTTAATTGTAAGTGCGAGCCACATAAAATTATCTAAAGGCAAAAAAGATAATTAACTCAAGCTCATTAAATATTGGCTGTGCATTGACTGCAAAATCTATGGATCTTTTAAATTAATAACCAAATCATTAGATCAAAATAACCCTTGTCAGCAATGGTAAGCTCCACCTGTTTTCTTCTTCCAAAGGTGCTCTCAAAGTCAAATGAGATAAGACAAAAAAGATCTGAAACAGACAATGACCACAAATTTAAAATTAGATGGGGAAACTAAAAGACTAAGGTGAACATATGATTTTGCAAGGTATCTTATGGTGTATTGATTATAACAATGTAGAGGTAGAGACAATGATGTGTGATGTGGAGAAAGTCAAGGATATGGAGTCAGAACAGACTCTAAGACCATGTGTTATGATTTTGGGTGTGTCTCTTATCCATCTGATTGTTGACTTCTTTATCTGTACTACAGAGATAAGTAAATACAGTGCAGAGCATATTAGATAATATATATGAAATATTTTGTCCGTTATAAAACACTATGTAAGTGTTTATAGAAGTGTTCTTGGCTGTGTGACAAAGGGAACAGCTAAAGGTGATGCCAAATTGCTCTGTGTGGATTTGGCCAATGCAAATGTTTAGCTTGAGTAGATTTTAGTTGAATTGGATGTTTCAAAAAATAGTTTGTAATGTTACATTAAAATAGTATTCTGAGAGAGAGTAAGAGATCATCTAATTTCCAAAATGTTGATCTATTTCTAAGGAGTAGTTCACACACTGGGAGAATCTTACTGGGTCAATAATATTTGAATGAGTCATTGTTATTTGTAAACCTTTAATTGTGATAGCACAAAATAATATGTGAAAAACATGATTATATGGTTATCACTCTGTTTAATAGGGTTTGCAGCCTCTATGTACACATCACAGCTGCTAGAGCAAGCCCTCAATTAATTTTACATAACAGGAGCAATTTTACACAATTACTTGAAACTCCTTGGCCGTGTTTCATTTCTCTGACATAAACATATGGGCCCAAATCACAAGAAACGATTACTCCAATGGGATTTCTTATAATAGTAGTTATATTGTAGCTAATATTTTTCCAGATTAAATCTTTTAACTTTTATACAATCTTACTTGTTGTTTAAAAGTTATTTTCATATGGATAATACTGGTTATTAGAGTGAACATTTATTGAGTGTTTACTAAATTCTAGGCTCTCTGCTAAGCATTTCATATGCATTACCTCCTTTGATCCTCAGACTTCTCAAAGAATAGGTTCTGAAGTTATTTTGCCTGTTAGGAGGAAACAAATTGAGCAAGGTTAAGTAGCCTGACCAGGGTCACAGTGGCTAATAAGCAGAATAGGCAAGACTCTAACGCAGGTTGGCTGATGTCTAAAGCCAATTTTCTTAACCACAAAGCCTCCAGCTGCTTTTTGTCACTATATAATGTGCTATTTGTTGAAGATAAATTCAGTATAAGATTTTTTTTTCTAACTATAATTATAAATTACTTAAAAATGTATGTGTTTATTAGCGGTGGCAATTAGTAACTTCGTTTAGGCACCATCAGCTATTTTTTGCTAATTATCTGTTTAGATGTTCATTCCACAAGTATTCATTAAGCACCTACTATAGTCAAGCCTCTGTGCTTGAGTTGACATATTTAGTCGCTCCTCCTGCCAAGAAATGCAGACGTGTATTCTCTAGTCAGGAAGCTTGTTTCTTTCTAATCATTTTATCTCAGGATGTACTTCCTTCCCATTCGGGAAGAGAATAATTAGAGTTGAGTCCAGATTCTATATATAGCTCACATCTATGAGTCTTTTTCACACTTCTCTCTTATCTTCCTGTTATCTTACCTTACAAATACCCATATTACAGCATCTAACATGTTGCATTGTAATTTCTGCTTCTTTACCCATTTGCCCTTTTAATCCATGAACTCCTTGAAGAGAGATATGATATCTTCTTTATGTTTTCAGCATCTAGATTATAATGGCGTGCTTAATGAATTGTGTTGTCTGAAAGAGTGAATGAATGAATGAAATCTCCACCATATTCCAGAGGATTTAGGATCAATGCTTAAGAGAATTCTAGAAGAAGACAAAATCCTTTTATTACTGTATTCACCAGATATCAGTAACAACAATCTCAGCTGGAAATGACAGAAATGGCCTCAGATAGGCTTAAGCTGCCGTGTAAGGTGAGTCGTTCTGAGGCATCAACCTGTCATGGGCCAGGGCTCAGGATGAATTGCACAATAATACCAAGTATGGTTAAAGTAATAGGCTTTACTGGAGAAATTTACTATTCAAGGATCAGCAAGAGAAGGCCTGGTTACTCTGATCTTCAATATCAATTCCCAGGGAGGTGAGATGAGGCCAGGTCACTCCCTGGAACATCTATTCTTACTTTGTGCCCAGCCAGCCCCAGTAAGCCTCACACTGGTAAGTTAATGAGAATTAGTGGACCCATGCCTTCTGGCCTGACTGAATCCTGGCATGTACATTTCCCCAGTAAAGCTTGCCCCTTACCCCATATTTAGCCATGGTGCCTGAGTAAACTATGACACCAACCATACAAGATGTAAGAAAAAATAAATAAACTCATGGTTCATGTCACTGAAAAGACCATAGCATTACTGGAGACTTTATACAGAGTTAGAGCACTGTGTTTCCTATTGCTGCTGTAGTAAAAAACTTAGTGGCTTAAAACAACACATTTATTAGCTTACATTTCTGGAGGTCAGAAGTCTGAAGTAGGTCTCACTGGGCTAAAATCAAATTGTAGGCAGGGCTGCATTCCTATCTGGAGGTCCTCAGGAACAATCTGTTTTTTTTGCCTTTTCCAATTTATGGAGGCCATCCACATTCCTTCGCTTGTGGCCCCCCTCCATCTTCAAAGCCAGCAGTGGCTGATGGTGTCTTTCTCATATTATATTACTCTGACACAGACTTCCTTGCATCCCTCTTCCATCTTTTAAGGGCTGTTCTGATTACATTGAGCCCACCAAGATAATCTCCATATCTTAAGGTCAGCTGATTAGCAACTGTAATTCCATCTAATTTTCTCTTTCACCTAACATAACATATCTACTGATTCCAGGGATCAAAATATGGGTATCTTTGGGGATCCATTTTTCTGCCTACTACAGAGATGTTTCTCTTCTCTCTTCTTTTGGCTCTCTTTTATTGTATTAGGGCTTTATTGTTAAGTTCTACAAGGCAGCAAGATGGTTGCCATCAGGTAATTAGCTAGGTTCAGGTTCCATCAAGGAAGGAAAATTTCTCTCCCATCTAGTAGTGTGAACTTGGTTCCTGGGTCTATGATTTTCTGAGTTTCCTGTGCACAGTCCTTGTGGACAGTGAAAAGGAATGTTCTTTATCGCCAGACCTTAGGTCACACCTTCACCCCTACATGATGTAGATTTATGATGCTGGGAGAGGCAGACATAGGGAAAGGGACTTTACCCAGCATACCAGTTAGGTTAAAAAATAGGAGACCAAAATGTCCACAATGGAGCAATGTGAGGGAAAAAAAAATCCTGTTTCTACAGGAAAATATGTCTATTTGTGGTAAATAGTGTCTCTCTACATGTCTGTATTGGTGGTCCTACCACCCAGGGTAAAGTCAGAAATATAGACTTACTGTAAAACTTGGATCTTAGCCTGTCTGTGTATGTTTTATCATATATAATATATTATAAATTCTGCATAATAAAAACCTCTTGCTAAATAACAATTGAATTTCACGCTTTCGGTTTTTAAATTAAAACAGATAGTTCAAAAAATTAGGTCAGTTTATTTTGTCTCTTTCAAAGGAAAATAAAAAAGAGATATATAATTATGCTGACTGAAATGGATAGATAAATAATTGTATAAAACATACTATTTTAAGAAACTGGAATATGTGATCTCCCTGTCACTTTTCTTTTTCACATGGAAAAACTTAATTTTCTGTTGTAATCATAAGATGTAGTGTCCTAGGCTTTACTTTAAGAAAACAAACTAATGTTCACATTATTGGCCATCTATCAACCCCCGCAAGGGACTCTCGTAATGTTCATTCCTTTTATGATAACCACCTATATGTCAGGCACCAACACTTCTCAAATGTTTGCCATTTGCCCTTTATAATAAACTTTAAGTTTACTATTATCTGATTTTATAAGTGAAAGAACTGATGCTCAGAGAGATTAATTTGCTCACCACAACACAGCATTTAAGTGGAAGCCAGGTCTCTCTGACAAAAAATACCTACCATATTCTGTAATAGTGATACATCCCTTTATTTTAGAGAAAAAGATAGATTGAATGTTAGCTTAGAGCTTCTATTGTTCTAACTTACTTATATTAACAGTCACTGAAATGTACCCTCTTTTTTCCTGGTCTGTCAGCATATGGGTAAATATTTGCTGAATAAATGAATGAGGTATGTTACATTTCCATCATTCACAGATTTGAGCACCCCTCTGTGAAGAACATGTGATAGAGGTCACGGGAGGAAATAACTGTTAACTAGACCCTAATTCTTCTTAAGGAGTTTAAAGTTTAGTGGAAAAGTTAAGATATACACACACAGAGAAACACACACATACATTACTGGATCATGAGAGTATGTATTATATTTTCCTAGTGAGAATCACGAAGAACTTAAAAAAAAGAGAGAGAGTGAATGAACCCATTTTTGGCTGGAGTGATGACCTTTTTGGAGAAAATGGTGTTTGTGGTTTAATTTTGGAGGACACTTCATGTTCCAATGTATAGAAACATGACAAGGGACTATGCGAGATTGGAAATCAGTCCACAAGGTTAGGACTGGTGAGCATTACAGGTGGAGGGAGGAGAAATGGCATTGTAAGCCATCTACATTATAAACAGAAGGAGGAAAAGCTGAGGAAGTGGCTCTTTAGGGCAAGATTGATGTTAATGCAGGGAGAGTCCACATTTGGGATTCAGAATAAAGGTTTAAATTATGGTTTAAGAAACAAAAACAGCAATTTAATTTAACTTCAATAAAAGAAGATTATCCTTTGGAGATTTATTAAAATTCTAATTTACCTCTTT
This sequence comes from Tapirus indicus, assembly GCA_031878705.1. NCBI lineage: Eukaryota > Metazoa > Chordata > Mammalia > Perissodactyla > Tapiridae > Tapirus > Tapirus indicus. The sequence continues at coordinate 68,045,414 of CM062927.1, read as the reverse complement.
AAAAAGGATAAGCAGGGCCGGCCCAGTGGTGCAGCAGTTAAGTTGGCGCTCTGCTTCAGCAACCCAGGGTTCGCAGGCCCGAATCCTGGGCGTGGACTGACGCACCGCTTGTCAGCCATGCTGTGGCAGTGTCCCATATAAAGCAGAGGAAGATGGGCATGGATTTTAGCCCAGGGCCAATCTCCCTCAGCAAAAATAAAAAACAGAAAAGGAGACGCAGTCCTTTTTGTGAGAAATGTAGAGACTATTTCTCCATTTTTTCAAAGCTTATAAATTTGTGTCATGTATGCTTACAGGGTTTTGCTTTTAAATCTTACTTTGGTAAACTTTCTTATTTATTTGTACTATTCCTTTGCTAATTTCTCTAACTTTTGCTTTTAATTATAATTTTTTTCCAGCAAATTGGATGGTTCTTTATTCTATTGGCGAAGATTGGGGCCATCTTTTCCACCTTCTTAATTTCATAGGGATGTCAAGTTCTTGATATTTTCTTTAAAATTGTACTTCAGTATATTTTTGAAAGACTTGATTTTACTCAAAATATGTACTCTGGATTCCGTTGGTATTTTGTTTATATCTTTTTTATCACATAGAATGAGAAAGCTGTAAGGAATCCTAGGAAATCACCCGGTCCAGAATAATGACAATGATGTACACCTTCTTTAACAAAGGTTTTTAGAATTATATTTTAAAACCTTCTTGGTAGGCTAAACTTGTGGTTAATGTTCTTAAGAGAGATAAAGTCTGTCTTTTATCTATGCTATATTTATTATTTGTTGATGTTCCCATTTCAAAAATAATAACAGCTGATGTGTACTCTTCTAGTACAATCCTTCCTATTATAGTAATTTCTGATTGAAATCAGACAGTTGAATTCCTGTGTATCTTTCGAAGCATATAGTCTTGTCATTTTTGGTGAATTGTGACTCATAAATTGTGCAGATGAAACACATTCAACACTGCAACTCTGTTAATACTGTGCTTTGATAGTCTGATGTCATCCATTTTCAACATATGACTACAAAAAGAAAAGTGAGTTAAAATGAGAACAGCTGAAGATGTAGACTGAATTGTGTTCCAAAAACTTAGTCCTTCCCATTTGAAGTGAAACATAAGCCTTACCAATTTTATCAGTTACATGGTATTTATTGTATAAAGGAACTGTGGAGGAAAGGAGTATAGGAAGCATGAGATGTAGTCACACCCCTTGAAATTCCTTATAAATGAGACAATAAAATTAGGGCATGAACATATGAACATTAACTAATAAAACTACGTTTAATGAAAATGTTCTTTTTCACCTAAAATTGTTTAGTAGTTAGGAATATGTGGTCTTTTATATTTGACGGGTGTTTTAAAAATGATACTAACAGATGTTTTACCTGATAAGAACATTGTTAAAAATAACTGAACAAGGGCCAGCCTTGCGCTGTGGTGGTTGAGTTCAGTGTGCTCCAATTCAGTGGCCTGGGTTTCACAGGTTCCAGTCCCTAGTGCGGATCTACACCATTGTTAGCCATGCTGTGGCGGCAACTCACATGCACAATAGAGGAAGATTGGCATGGATATTAGCTCAGGGCTAATCTTCCTCAAGCAAAAAAAGAGGAAGATTGACAACAGATGTTAGCTCAGGGCCAATCTTGCTCACCAAAAAAATAATGAAAAAAAATAAAACCCTGGGCAGAGGATATGAACAGACATTTTTCCAAGGAAGAGATACAGATGGCCAATAGACACATGAAAAGAAGTTCAACATCACTAATCATCAGGGAAATGCAAATCAGAACTACACTAAGATATCACCTGACACCTGTTAGAATGGCTATAATCACCAAGACAAAAAATAACAAATGCTGGAGAGGTTGTGGAGAAACGGGAACCCTCATTCACTGCTGGTGGGAATGCAAACTGGTGCAGCCTCTATGGAAAACAGTATGGAGATTCCTAAAAAAATAAAGATAGAAATCCCTTATGATCCAGCAATCCCACTTTTGGGCATCTACCCAATGGACATGAAATCAGCCATCACAAGAGGCTTATGCACCCCTATGTTCACTGCAGCATTATTCACTATAGCCAAGAAGTGGAAGCAACCCAAGTGTCCCTCGGCTGATGATTGGTTAAAGAAGATGTGGTATATATATACACACACAATGGAATACTACTCAGCCATAAGAAAAGACAGAACTGTCTTATTTGCAACAACACGGATGGACCTAGAGAGTATTATGTTAAGTGAAATAAGCCAGAGAGAGACGGACAGACACCGCATGATTTCACTCATATGTGGAATATAAACGAACACACAGACAGAGAGAACTGGTTGGTGGTTACCAAGGGGAAGGGGGGTGGGGGTTGGGCACAAGGGGTGAAGGAATGCATCCACATGGTGATGGACAAAAAATAGTGTACAGCTAAAACCCCACAATGTTATAAACTATTAAGACATCAATAAAAGTGAAAATTAAAAGAAAAAAGAAATATAGTAACTTCCGAACCTTCAGCACATAGAAAATTTTCATTAAATAAATAAATAAAACCTGAACAAACAGAGGGTATTTAGATTGAGGATAATGCCTGGTGGCCAATATTAGGAAGTTTAGAGTTTCTACCATTTATAGAGTAACTAAATATAAATCCAAGCTAGGTGGATATGTAAATAGTATGTTTACATGCACCCTCTTTGTTTGACCATTGTTAAAAAATATAGCCAATATCTTGAGGCATTACCAGGCTGTGAATACAAATGGGTCATATTAACAACAGTTATCTGAATATCGCTGTCATTTGCCATCTCCAACTTATTCTAAAGTTCAGCATCCCCGGGAGAATTGGAGAGAATGTTTCTCTCCTCACTCCTCACCATACCTCCATACCATGGACCCAGGGCAGATCCTCTCAGAGGCTTTTATTTAAAAAAAAGAAAAAGAGCCAGCTCCGGTGGCCTAGTGGTTAAGTTCAACACATTCCACTTAGGAGTCTCGGTTTCGGTTCCTGGGTGCCGACCTATGCCACTCATCTGTCAGTGGCCCTGCTGTGGTGGTGGCTCACATACAAGAAGAGGAAGATTGGCAGCAGATGTTAGCTCAGGGCGAATCTTCCTCAGTTAAAAAAAAAAGAAAAAGCCCCCTTATAAGTGCTTGGCATTTTGTGCAGGGACCGTCATCCTTGACAAATACCCTTCTGTGTTTTTCACACATGCTAATCCATGGATAGGAATAGGTATCTTAGAGTTACTTACTCTACCAACTTTATCAGACATATTTGTTTCAATATGAGATTCCCCTCCTACTATATATACTGGTATAATGGTTAAGAAATTTATTTTAAGCAGATTAAATGTTTCATAACTGTCCCATGGGTGCATGGTGGTAAATAAATCATAAACTCTATCTTATCCTATCTTACTGCACGAAAGCAGCAATACCCAGTTCAGATTGTGTTTTGAGAATTCTTCATAGACCAAGTGATGTTTCACTGTGGAAATAAAAATGGGTAATGGCTAGTCAGTTCTTCCGGAATCTAGAAGTTCTGGGTAGACAGTTACAATGCAGAGGCACTGGAGTGAAAAGTAAAACATAGACTATTAATGTAACTAGAAATAATTCAACATAGTTAGATTGATGTGTGTGTATTTCTTAGTCTCCAGGAGGAAGAACGCGGCCAAAAGCTTGGGAGAGAAGGGCTTTGAATGTCATATTAGAAATGTGAAGATTTGTATGGAGTCACTGACATTAAATGACAGAGTCAGATTTTAGGTATTAGAAAGATCAGTCTGGCATCATTGTAGGTAGAGAAATGAAGCAGCCCAAACTGAGACTTAAAGCCCAAATAAATATCGGTTTTGGAAATATCAGAGACAGTGGCAATGGAGTGGAGAGATTAAGTGACTTACTTGATTTGAAAGATGAAGAGAGGGAGAGTACAAGAAATATTTAAGTTTCTTATTTGTGAATGAGAAAAATGGTGGACTATTCCCTGAGATAAGAAACATAGACGGGATCATTTTATGTAAGTTAAATATATCACAGTAACCTTTGGATTTAGGTCTTAGTTTTATCATTTTCCAGATGGGAAAACCTGAGAGCAATAGAGATTAATTAAATTATTCCCCCATAACTCCACTAGCAAGATGTTTAGCTGCCATAATAAATCACTTCTGTATGACCTAAAACCTATAATTTTTCCTCCACACCAATGCTGTGCTGATATACTATATAAAAATTAAACAGAGCCAAAGAATCTGTGGAAGATCACTTTATATGTAATAAATGGTATTCTACTTTCCTGGAAGAGTTAATGTACATACAAAAAATGAGAAGAGAATAGAGATCTCTCTCACATGTGTGCTGGTCTTTTGTAGCTAGATAATAGATTAGATTAACAGAACCGAAAATAGTTACTTGGTCTCACAGACTTTAGAATCTCAAAGAAATGATACTCTGGATCATACTGTAAGGACCATAACTCTGTGCTTAAACTCTCTAAAAATCTGTTTGGCCCATTTCGCTGTAATGAAAGTGTGATATGGTAACAAGCCAGTTGGCTGCAGTCAAGTGCTCTGTTGAAGACTTCCACAATATAGAAATGATGGATCTGGCTTACAGAGAGAATTTGGTGGTTAAATGAATTCCTGCTATTGCAGCAAAACCTTTGTATGTTTCCTAGGCAACTAAAATCCTTAAGAAATGGTGGCAGTTTAAGTAGAAAAATGCTCTACAACTAAAGGAAAAGTATGTTCTTTTTTTAAAGGTGGTGTGTGGCCAGACAGTATTAAAATAAAAAAACAAAAGGATTTTACTGAGTGCATAATTGTTGATGATATGGGAGCATTATAAAAAGAAATACAGGATTAGGTCATTGCGTTTTATTTTTGCATTTTAGTCCTTTTTTATTTAGCTGATTTAATATTCTGCATTTTACAATTATCGAGTTGAACTTTCTGCTAATCTCTTTCTATTTTAAGCAAGTTGTGAATTTTTAAAAATCTCTACCATATGTCAATTCTCTTTGGAGTAACTGTCTAAGTGTGAAATCTACCTGTGAAAAACTATTTCCAGTGTGTGAAGTGCATCTTTCAAACCGATAAAGATGATAAAACTATTCAGATCACAGCATAATGGACCTGCCACAATTGAATTCAAATATCCTTGGCACAGAATATCTGGAAATCAAGCTAGAAAAAAAAAGAAAGTTGTTGGAATATTTGAGCTGGGATGATAAGGATCCTAAAAATAGTTTTATAATGTTTATGTTCATATTTCAATCTTTAAATTGTTTTCAGAATTTACTAGTGCATTTTGTTCCATTGAACTTTGGAACATTCGAAAAATTTCCGAATATCATTAAAAAATCCTAGGTTAAGTTGGATTAACCACGACTTTTTTTTTGGAATAAAGGCCATGAGACTTACACTGATTGCATCTTTTCTTTCAGTCATCTGATAGTAGAGACACATTGTGGTGATTGGTGAAGGGTATTTTTGTCAGGATGCTTGGTTTTCAGTGCCTGCTAAACGCTTCTTATGCAAGGGAGCTAAAAATATCATTCCTAAAATACAAGTGGATGCAACGCATTTGAAAACCATGTCCAAAACCATCTTGCTGTCTTCTTTTGTTCTTTGGTATTTATATTGACCCAGAACCCAGTGTACATGTTTTGCTCTCATGGATCATTGATTTCCACAGTGTCCATGAAAAGTGAGGTTTGCATAGCAAAGCTTTCTAAGAAAGACAGTGTTTTCCTTATTGATATCCTGCTTTAAAAACAATGCATCATCTCTATGTGTTTCTTTCTGGTTCTCTTTAAAAACAAATTAGAAATCAATTGGAAATTAGCTTTAACAAAAAAAAGAAAAAAGGATAGAAGAGAAGTAGATTTTCTACCAAGATTTTGCCCATATAGATAGAAGTACTCTGATTAAAAAAGAATCAGACATAGAGTATGTTCTCCATAACAGCACATAGATATTTGGAAATTTCCAGATGAATTAATGAGGAATTTACACATAGTTCAAACTACATTCCATACTTCCTGATAGTAAACAAGCTAGAAAGATGGAAAAGTTTGAATGAACAACTCTCAAAGTAATGCTGAAAAATTAATATATAATTTTTAAGCAAATACTCTAATTTGAACTTACTTTTAACATAACACAAATTGATTAAACATAAAAATATCCTTATTTCTATTAACACTTCAAGTTTAATTTCATGCATGTAATATAATATATTTGAAAGTTGTGATATTTGCATGATGTTGACAAGTTCATAGAGAATAAGCAAAAATGAAACCTGGCCTAATTGAATCTCAGTAAAAATTGTTTTGGAGGATTTGTATAATCAAAGTAAATTTGAGAAACGTCTCCTCTAACTGTAAAAGTACATGGCCCTGCATTTAAATGGCATCAAAGAATTCATTAGGTCATGTTGCCCTGTCAATGGAAATAGAGAATTTTCTGTCTGTCTTAATACCAGTGATAGGTATTTTTCCCCAATCAAATGGTTTATTGTTATCTTATGGACACAGTAGGTAACCAATTGTGTTTTCCTTTTACACTGGCTACTTACAAATTCAGAGTTAATTTTGAGACCTACCTCTAGCAAGTAAGTGGAATATCAAGGCATGCATTTAATATATTAGCATTGCTTCTTAAATAACTTTATTTGTTCTGTAATTTTCCCTTTGTTTTAATTGCCTTATGCTATGTTTATTAGTTCCTGGTCTTTTGGGATAGTCTATAGCAGCCACACTGTTCAGAATCAAGGCTTCCAAAGTTGATGCAGCAGGAAAAGAAAGAGCATACAGTGAGTGATGTCAGCAGCATGGCTGAGTAAGACATCTCTTGTCGGGTCCCTCCCTTAACAACAGAAATTTGGCATCCATCCACAGACAAAAATGCCTTTGTGGGACCTGTGGGACTCAGCACAATACACTAAGGGACCCAGGAAGTGTCTCTCCCACTTGTGCATCGAGTAATAGGCATACTGAGTTCTGTGGCGTACTGTGGATCCTGTAGTGGCCCATAAACCATCTACAGCCCTTCTCAGCTGTGGTTCAGGAGCCCCTGGAAAACTCCACCCTAGAAAATCACCCACAGACAGGAGAGCCTTTGTGGAAGTTCAGGTGTCCAGTGGAGAAGTTCCAGTGTAGCACTGGAGCAAAAAAAAAAAAAAAACGTTGAGACTCATTGGAGAGAGTAAGAGGAACAGTTGACTTTATCTGCATTAACCCCCAAGACAGTACAGCTCAGGGCCAAGAGAGATCTTAGCCTGTGATTTCTCCTATGGGGGAAAGTGAGAGCATGTGAGTGAGTACCCAGCTTTCCTAGCTGTAATGGATGCTGCCAAAGAAGCCCATTTCTCTTTTGCCCCATCCAGAGTACTGAATCATGAGCTGCATGACTGGGGGGGGGGGGTGGCGTCGAAAGAGGCTGGGAGGGCAGCAGATAGGACTCTCAGAGGGCATTAAAGGGATGCAAATCCTACTAACTGCATTGTAGACCTCAATAAAAAGCCCACCCATGAGCTGTTGGGGACACCTTGCCCATGCATCCCCCCACTGGCCCATGGGCAACCCCAGCACTCCTCATACCTCATGCACACACACCCTCACCCTGTGGCTGACTCCCTGTGTGTGCTGTCAATGGTGGAGAGAATAAGCTTTGACAGATGGTTAGTGAGCATGCATAGAAAATCGGGCAGAGTATGTGAGCCAGGGAGAGACCACAAATTTGAACTTTAGTGCCACGCTTGGGAAAACAAAAGAGGGCTGTTGTCACTCAGCCTGGTGAGTTGCAGGATCAAGAGACAGCATACACATTTAAAAATCCTACAACAGCATACAAGCTTAAGAATTCCACAAGCTTAAGGAGCAAGAAGCATGGAGCGGGTGTACCCAGAGAAGGTCTGAAAAAGCCTCAGAAACCCTAGCAGGGCTGATGTGTTTCTCTCTTGAAGGAAGTTAGTAAAGACTGGAAGAGGTGACTGCTACTTCAAATGCAAAGACAGCAACACATAACTCCAAGGAATGTGAAAAATCAAGGAAATGTGACACTAGAAAAGAACTATAATAATCTTCCAGTAACTGACCCCAAAGGCATGGAGATCTACAATTTAGGTAATAAAGAATTCAAAATAGCTGTATTAAGGAAGCTCAATGAGCTTCAAGAAAACCCATAAAGACAACTCAACAAAATCAGGAAAACAATACATGAACAAAATGGGAAGCTTAACAAAGAGGTAAAAGTCATGAAAAGGAATCAAAGAGAAATTCTGGAGCTGAACAATACAAAAAATGAAATAGAAAACATCAACAAAAGAATGGATCAAGCAGAAGAAAAGAATTTATGAGTTAGAAGACAGGAACTTTCAAATTATCCAGTCAGATAAAAGAAAGGAGAATGAAAAATAGGGAAGGAAGCCTCCATAATCCTAGGGGATACTATCAAAAGAAACAGTTGTGAATTGTTGGAGTTCCAGAAGGAGAAGAGAGAGAGAAGGGGCATAAAGCTTATTAAAGAAATAATAACTGAGAACTTCCCCAATCTGGAGAGAGATTTCAATATCCAGGTTCATGAAGCTCATAGGTAACCAGACACACTCAACTTAAAGGTGCATTATAGTAAAACTGTCAAAAGATCAAAGACAAAGAGAGAATCTTAAAAGTAGCAAGAGAAAAGAAGCTTGTAACTTACAAGGGAACCTCCATAAGGCTATCAGTGGATTTCTCAGCAGAAATCTTACAGGCCAGGAGAGAGTGGAATGGTATATTCAAAGTGCTGAAAGAAAAAAACTGCCAATGAAGAATACTTTACTTGGCAAAACTGTCCAGAAATGAAAGAGAGAGAAAGATTTTCCCAGACAAATAGAAGCTGAGGGAATTTATCACCACTGGACCTGCCTGACAAGAAATGCTGAAAAGAATTATTCAAGCTGAAATGAAAGGACTCTAACCAGTAACATGAAAACATAAAACACACTGATAAAGGCAAGGATATAGTCAAATCCAGAATACTCTAATACTGTAATATGGTGGTATGTTAACCACTTAACTCTGGTATAAAGGTTAAAGGACAAGAGGATTAAGAGTAACTGCAGTGACAATAATTTGTCAATGAATACACAATATAAAAGATGTAAATTGTGACATCAAAAACATAAAAGGGGAGGGAGTGAAAGGGTATAGTGTTTGTATGCAATCAAAATTAAGTTATCAGCATAAAATACAATGTTATGTCTATAAGATATTTTATGTAAGCCTCATGGTAACCATAAAGCAAAAACCTATAGCAGATTCACAAATGATAAAGAGAAGGGTATCACAGCATACCACTACAGAAAAATCATTAGTTCACAAAAAAAGGTCAGCAAGAGAGGGAGAAAGGAAAAAGGGAACTGCAAAACAGCCAGAAAACAATAATATGGCATTAGTATGTCCTTACCTATCAACAATTACTCTAAATGTAAATGGATTAAATTCTCCAGTCAAAGATATACAGTTACTGAATGGATAAAAAACAACACCCAACTATATGCTGCCTAAAGAGACTCACTTCAGCTTTAAGGACACATAGAAGCTCAAAGTGAAAGTATGGATAAGATATTCCATGCAAGTAGAAACCAAAAGATTTTTCTATACAGGCATGCCTTTTTATTGTGCTTCACTTTATTGCACTTCACAGATATTGCATTTTTTTTACAAGACCCTCCACCAGCAAAAAGATTACAATTTGCTGGAAGCTCAGATGGTGGTTAGAATTTTTTAATACTAAAGTATTTTTTAATTAAGGTATATACATTGTTTTTTAGATGTAATGCTATTGCACACTTGATAGACTACAGTATAGTGTAAATATAACTTTTATATGCATTGGGAAACCAAAAACTTCAAGTGACTTTCTTTATTGTGATAATAGCTTCATTGCGGTGGTCTGGAATTGAGCCTACTATATCTCCAAGGTATGCCTGTACTTATATCAGTCAAAATAGACTGTAAGCCAAAAACTGTAACAAGAGACAAAGAAGGTCATTATATAATGGTAAAGGAGTCAATTCATCAAGAGAATATGACAATCGTAAATATACATGCACCCAACTTCAGAGCAGCAAAATATATTAAGCAAATACTGACAGATTGGAAGGAAGAAATAGACAACAATACAATAGTAGGGGACTTCAATACCCTGCTTTCAACAATGCATAGATCACCAGAGAGAAAAATCCAAAACTAAATAGATTTGAACTGTGTTTTAGACTAAATGGACTTAACAGACATATACAGAATGTTCCGTCCAACAACAGCAAGAACACACATTCTTCTCATGGGCCCATGGAAACTTCTTCAGATAGATCATACGTTAGGCCACAAAACAAGTCTTAATATTTTTAAGAATGGAATTCCATCAAGCATCTTTCCTGACCACAGTGGTGTGGAACTAGAAATCAATAACAAGAGGAAAGACAGAAAATTCACAAATACGTGGAAATAAAACAACACACTCCTGAACAACCAACAGTCAAAGAAGAAATCAAAAACTATCTTGAAACAAATGAAAATGGAAAGATAAACAAAATTTATGGGATGCATTGAAAGCAGTTCTAAGGGGACATTTATAGCAATAAACATCTAAAGAAAAAGAAATCCAAGTGAACAATCTTACTTTACACTTCAAAGAACTAGAAAAAGAAGGACAAACTAAGCCCAAAGTTAGCAGAAGGAAGGAAATAACAAAGATCAGAGCAAACATATGAAATAGAAACCAGAAAACAATAGAAAGGTCATTGAAACTGAGAGCTATTTTTTTGAAAAGATAAACAAAATTGACAAACTTTTAGCTAGACTAAGAAAAATAAGAGGGAAGAGTCAAATAAATAATAAATAAAATCAGAAATGAAAGAGGAGACATTACAACTGGTATCACAGAAATACAAATGATCATAAGACTACTATGAACAGTTATGATATCAGCTCAACACAAGGTTGACATAAGGGAAGCTGTCTTGTAGAAAACAAACATATTATAACTTTGAATGATGTCTGATTAACTAACCCAGACAAGCTCTGCAAATTAAATGGCCCCTCCCAGCTACAATCAGTCCATAACTTGTTCTTTTGAGTTCCTTAGGAATGTGTTGACCCCCAGGCAAAGACTCTATGCTGATAGCCATCATCAAGGACAACTAAAAGATCAGGGTATAGGGCATTACTCTGGTCTCTGATGTATATCCAATAAAACAAAATACCATCAGGAGCTAAGCCTCCACCCAAAGATCAGATGGATACCCTACTCTGAGAGTAGATGTTTGCCTCCACCTGGGGATCAGATGGATGACCCACCCTGCAACCAGATGCCTCCCCCACCCAGAGATAAGCCCTCTACCCCATAAATACCCCTGAGTCTCCATTATCAGAAAGGATTTGAGATTTGGTCTGCCATTTTTCCCACTTGGCTGCCCTGTGATTAAACCCTCTCTCTGCTGCAATCTTGCCATGTTGGTGTTTTGCTTTCTGGGTGACAGGCAAAAATGACCTGGTTTGGTAACAATTATATACCAAAAAATTGGATAACTTAGAAGAAATGGATCAATTCCTAGAAACATTCCATCTACAAAGACTGAATCATGAGGAAATAAGAAATCTAAAGATGAATAATGAGTAAGAGGAATCAGTAATCAAAAATCTCCCAACAAAAAAAGCCCAAGACTAGATGGTTTCACTGGTGAATTCTACCAAACATTTAGAAGAATTAACACTAATCCTTCTCAAACTCTTCCAAAAAATTGAAGAAGGGGAAACACTTCCAAGGTCATTTTACAAGGCTAGCATTCCCCTGATTCCAAAGTCAGATAAAGACACTACAAGAAAATAAAGCCACAGGCTAATATCCCTAGTGAATATAGATATAAAAATTCTGAACAACGTATTAGCAAACCAAATTTAACAACACATTAAAGGGATCATACACCATTATCAAGTGGAATTTATCCCTGGAATGCAAAGATGGTTCAGCAAACACAAATCAATAAATGTGATACACCACATTCATAGAATGAAAGATAAAAATCATACAAGCATTTCAATAGATGCAGAGAAAGCATTTAACAAAATTCAACATCTTTCATGATAAAAACTCTCAATGGATTGGGTATAGAAGGAACATACCTCAACATAATAATGGTTATATATAACAATCCCACAGCTAACATAATACTCAAGGTGAAAGATTAAAAGTTTTTCCTCTAAGATCAGGAAAAAGACAAGGGTACCCACTCTCACCACTCCTGTTGAACATAGTACTGGTAGTCCTAGCCAGAGCAAAGTAAAGAAATAAAAGGCATCCAAATTAGAAAGAAAGACATACAAATGTCTTTATTTGCAGATTATATGACCTTATATATAGAAAACCTTAAAAACTCCACCAAAAACTGTTACAACTGATCAATGAATTAAGTAAATTTGCAAGATACAGAATCAACATACAGAAATCAGTCATATTTTCTATACACTAACAATGAAATATCTGAAAAAGAAATTTAAAAAACCAATCTCATTCACAGTAACATCAAAACAGTAAAATATTTAGGAATAAATTTAACTAAGGAAGTTGAGAGCTGTATGTACTGAAAAGTATAAGGCTTTGATGAAAGAAATTGAAGTAGACACAAATAAATGGAAAGGTATCCTGTGTTCATGGATCAGAAGAATTGAAATCATTAAAATGTCCATATTGCTTGAAGCCACCTATAGATTCAATGCAATCCCTATCAGGATTCTAATGGTATTTTCACAGAAATTTTTTTGAAAATCCTAAAACTTTTAATTGAACCACAAAAGATCCTGAATAGCCAAAGCAATCCTGAGAAAGAACAAAGCAGAAGGCATCGCACTTCTTGATTTCAAACTATACTGCAAAGCTATAGTAATCCAAACAGCATGGCACTGGCATAAAAACAGACACTTAGACCAATGGAGCAGAAGCAACTGCCCAGAAATAAACCCTGCATATATGGTCAACTAATATATGACAAGGGAGCGAATAATACTCAATGGGGAAAGGATAGTTTCTTCAATAAATGGTGTTGGGAAAACTGGATAACAACATGCAGAAGAATGAAATTGGACCCCTATCTTACACGATACACAAAAATTAACTTGAAATGAATTAAAGACTTAAACATAAGACCCCAAACTGTAAAACTCCTAGAAGAAAATATAGAGAAAAAATTCTTTGATATCAGTCCTGGCAATGATTTTTTGCATAAAACACTAAAAGCATGAGTAACAAAAGCAAAAATAAACAAGTGAGACTATATCAAACTAAAAAGCTTCTGCACAGCAACATAAACAATCAACAAAATGAAAAGGTGACCTATGGAATGGAAGAAAATATTTGCAAACCCATATATCAGATAAGAGATTAATATCGAAAATATATAAAGAACTCATACAACTTTACAAAAAACAAACAATCTGATTAAAAAATGAGCAGAGGACATGAATAGACATTTTTCCAAAGAAGATATACAAGTGGCCAATGGGTACATGAAAATTTGCTCACCATCACTAATCATCAGGGAAAGCAAATCAAAACCACAATGAGATAACACCTCATACCTGTTAGAATGGCTATTGTCAAAAAGAGAAGAGATAAGTGTTGGTGAGGACCTCCAGAAAGGGGAACCTTTATACACTGTTGGTGGGGATGTAAATTGGTACAGACATTATGGAAAACAGTATAGAGATTCCTAAGGAATTAAAAATAGAACTACCATATGATCCAGCAATCTCATATATAGATGTATATCTATATATATAGATAGATAGATATCTAAAGGAAATGAAATCAGGATCTCAAAGAGATATGTGTACTCCCATTTCATTGTAGTATTATTCACAATAGCCAAGATATGGAAACAACCTAAACGTTCACCAATGGATGAATGGATAAAAAATATGTCATATACAGAGAGAGATATATGTATATACGCAATGGAATACTATACGCTAAGAGAAAGAAGGATATTCTTCCATTTGTGCTAACATGGATGGATCTTGAGGGCATTATGCTAAGTGAAATTAATCAGACAAAGACATATACTGTGTGATATCACTTACATGTGAAATCTAAAGAAGCCAAACTCATAGAAACAGAGATTATAATGGTGATTACCTGGGCTGGAGGTGGGGGAAATGAGGAGACGTTGTTCAAAGACATTATTCAAACTGTTATAACTTTCAGTTATAAGACGAATAAGTTCTGGGTATCTGATGTGCAGTATGCTGATTTTAATTAACAATACTGTATTCTATACTTGAAAGCAGCTAAGATAGTAGATTGTAAATGTTCTCACCACAGAAAAGAAATGGAAAGTATGAGTGGGGATAGAGGTGTTAACTAACCCTACTGTGACAATCATTTTGCAATGTATAAGTATATCAGATCAACATGGCGTACACCTTAAACTTACACAATGCTACATGTCAATTATGTTTCATTAAAGCTGGAAAAAAATAAGGAAAGAGCATACAGGTAGCATATCTGCAATTAAGAATATCTGATAGAGAGTGATATAATTCATTTTGTCATTTTGTGTGACATAATTCATCACACATTTACCATAACTAGTCTCATAACCTCTACCTACCTGCAACATATTCTGAGAACTGTAGGGAAGCACATGCAATAGTTGGTGAGCATCACTTTCTCTGCCATAGTAGGTACTCAATAAAGTATCTTTGACAATAATATGCAAATTAGAGTGTATGACATTATAACAAAAGGCAGAGAGACAAGTTAATGAGGAAATCCTCAAGACTTAAAAGGCTAGTTAGTATGCAACATATTTGAAACAAATGAAAGGATAAAATGCAAATTCAAAAGAGGGCACGATAAGCTAATCTCAATATTTAGAGAATTTCGACAAATAATTGTTTCACATTTTGAACACTACCTCTTAATATTCTGAGGAGAGACTACCCAAGATTTTCAGAGTCACTTGGCAAAGAATCTCAAAGGTTTTCGAGAGATTCTATCATCACATATCATAACTTCAAATACTCTTCTTGAAAGGAAAGTAACAAAGCAGAATTATTCATTGGGGATTATGGTGATAAAATATTCACAGTTCCTATTAAAGCAATAATGTGCCAGTTTTTAAATTACTGAACTATTCTGTTTGTTATTTCCAAGGGAATCTTATTAGCAAAGATAGAGCACACGATCATAGTTTTGCTTTGGGATTCATCATGTCTGACTAGAGAGTGTTTAAAAATACATTTCAGATATCTTCTCCTCACTTGCTATAAACAGGTTGAAATGACAAGTAGTCTTCAGGGTTATAAAATTCAGAGGACATGAAGGAACATTGTAACTCGTGAAACTGTACCAGCAATGCACATAATAACGTAGACAGTAAAAAGAAACAAAAGGACCACAGTCATGTTTTTAAAATAGATTTAATTTTGTTTGCATAGAATTACCCCCAAAAGCTTTCTGGAAATAATTTGTGGCACACAGCATCCATCACCTTGGTCTAGCAACATGATAACACAAGTCCAGGGCTCTACTTAGCATAGAAACTTAGCCACTTGCCCATTTAATGCTGCAGGTAGTTTTGTTTTTGTTTTTTTTTTTTTGTGGGGAAGACCAGCCCTGAGCTAACATCCGTTGCCAATCTTCCCCTTTTTTTTTGCTGAGGAAGACTGGCCCTGGGCTAACATCCGTGCCCATCTTCCTCCACTTTTTATGGGACGCCGCCACAGCATGGCTGACAGGCAGTGCGTCGGCGGGCGCCCGGGATCTGAACTTGCGAACCCCGGGCTGCCAAGCGCGGACTAAACCGCTGCGCCACCGGGCTGCAGGTAGTTTTGATCTGGAAATATCTAGCTTTTTGTTCAGAAAAAGTTAATAGTCTATTTTTGTAATTTTTTAAATTTCAGTTATTGATTCAGCCAATTTACATAAAGAACCATTCTGATATAAGCTATCCAGATCTGTAAATCTGTAGTTTTCAAAAATTCAAGAGATGGCTTATCCAGTTATTCAATATTTCTTTAGTTTAATAAAATTACATAAGATAAACTGCCCATGTTGCTTCAATCCAATATTTCACAGCATTTTCAAATTGTTGGGCACAGAGCGAATTTCCAGATTTGAAAATTTTAATAACTGTTTGTGTTTAGTAAGAGCTCACAAGTTACTTCAGTATTGATTTCAAATAGTCATATATATCAAGAAAAATATATCAACTGATTGTAAAAGATGGATATCCTAGTTATAAACTAAGGAGAGGTTCATTTTTTTCTAATCAAGTGGGTCCTAACACAAGGAATGTGGAACTAGCAGATGTGTGGGAAATGAAATCACACTTGATTACCACCTCCCACCTCTTTAAAATAAACAGGGAAGAGAGTTCTGAGCCCCAGCAGGTTTAAGAGTTTCAGTTCTCCCTAATCCATGTATTGATCTAGCAATCTGTAGGGCCCTGAGGAATCTGGGGTATGGCTCATCTGGTCAAGGGAGTGACAGTCATTCTATGGGCAGGTTCCAGCAGGTGAAGCAACATAAATGTGGACGAGAGTGCTTGCCTTGTTGCATTAGCCTTTCCCTGAAAGAGCATCAAGGGAGTGACTTTTGTGGAGCTGGCCCCATGGTGCATTGGTTGGGTTTGATGCGCTCCACGTCGGCGGCCCAGGTTCGTGGGTTCAGATCCTGGGCGCGGACCTACACCGCTCATCAGCCATGCTGTGGCAGCAACCCACATACAAAATAGAGGAAGATTGGCACAGATATTAGCTCAGGGTGAAACTTCCTCAACAACAGCAAAAAGGAGTGCCTTTTATTTAAGTAACCCATCTAGTCCTGGTGTTTATCAGGAACAGTCACACATTTATATGCACAATTAACCTCTGGATAAAGCAACATCACTGAAACAAACCACAATGATAATTCTTACATTGCACTTGCCCACAAATTCAAACTTCTACGTTCAAACACAATTCTATCACCTTGTTTATGATTTACAGCCTATAGCATCAACTAATTTAATTTAATTTCTGGTGACCAGAAAGAGAAACTCTTTTATAAGGAAGTATTTGCTTACCGATTGCAGGCCCCTCAAGAGGGATTTTCCTGACGATTCCTATTCATACATAACTATTTTCAAATATCTGACAGCAAAAGAAGCATAGAAAATATTTCCAATAAATAAAGGCATGCAAGTGTTGACATGAACAAAGATGTTTGTGAAGATGAGCAGACCACACCAGCCTGGTGGATATGCTATGATTGATGTGAACTCAACAACCTAAAGGAACATGATGATAACGTAAATAAATGAAGTGGATCAGGAATAAAATGGGGCAAAATGAAAGTGTCCTTCCTAGCTCCAGAGGTCAGCTGCTGCTTAGCTCCAGCCAATTGTTGACATGGAAATGTGGACTTGGTATTGCCACATCTTCTGATTTTTAAGTAAACTGAGACATATGGCAAAGCTATAAAATGTGATGTGTCTGCAAAAGGGTAAGTAGAATAAATACTGCTAAGGGAAGAAGCGAAGAAGGAGAAACTGAAGCAAAGATCATCAAGGGGCATTATGGATATGGGGGGAAACCCTAGCTTCCAGCAGCAAGGGACACAATTCTCCATTCTCCACTTGGCTCTACACAGTGGTTGAAGGGCATTGTCTTAACTAATGATATAGTGTCAGTCTATGTTGCTTATTTCACGCATTTCTATGCTGTTTCACAGAGTAAAGTGATGATCCCGTCGATGACAGATAAATATATAGGTGAGGCTGATAAAGCTCATATACTAAAGGTTTTATTGTATTCAAATAAATTGTAATCTGCAAATTAGATGTCAGGAGCTGTACAAGTGCAGAAAACAAGGAAAGTTATTTGAAAACATAAATAGGTTTTGGGTAGAGACTAAATTCAAATTAGTTCACCAAATGAAATCTCATATTCGACTCTATGAAGTTGAGTGTTTTTATTGAGTTTACTCACAATCTAAGTAGCTTAACCTCATTTTTAATTCAGTAAATGTGTACTACTTTATATTGAATTTTTACAAAATTCATCAATTTTAAATATAGAAGGTAAACATCGCAATACACTTAGTTCTACTTTTAGGCCTATATTCCAGTCACTTTTTGTAATGAGATTTTACGCATATAGACATTAATGAGAATATTAGCTTATTGAAAACCCACGAAATGACTGAAACTTACATTCACCTGTTTTGTAACATACTGAATGTGTGCTCACCATGAGCCAGATGCTGTGCTAGGTGCTGAGTAAGTAAGGAAACATAAAGATTTAGAGTAAAAAGGCAGCAATGCAAAAAGCAGAAGGAAAATGGCATAGGGTTGAAAAGTGTTAATGATAGACAAAGTTGAATTCTAGGAATAAGAGGGTCCCCTTTTACTGATAAGTGGTGTGAGCCACAATTCAGATAGGTATCGTTAGCTGTTTGAAACGCCAATTTACATTTAAAAAAATCTAAACAAAATTTCTGGAAACAAAAGGAAAAAGTTCACAGAAACATGAGGACATGTGGCATGCTTTATACTCATCACAGCTGTCAAATAGTATAAACATCAAAAAGACTGAGGACAAAGATCTGATGGTTTACATATAATTACATATTACTATTTCTAACAAGTATCCATGGATATCCTATGAGCAGAAAAGAAAACGTCTTTATTACATTTTAAAAAATTGTTCATATGTTAGGGCATAAAGAAATCATCATGAAATTTCCAAAGACAAAAAAGGGTAAACTTTAAAATGTGTAATAAAAATTAAATATCAACTGCTAGATTTTGGGGGGACTTTTAAAACTCTCTAAGCCATTATTCAAAAGAAAAAAACTATTTTTCACTCATTCATTTATTCATTCATGCATTCATTCATTCATTCACAAACTATCTAGGAAAAAAGAAAATTAATGATACCACTCCATATCAAAGCCTCTAGGATACAACCAAGGTTGAACACAAGCAAAATCAGCTTAAGCATTTTTTAATACCAACCAAGACAGAATAAAAATAAGCAGATTTCAACTAAAGAAACCAAATATAAGTGGATAGGGGAGAAAATTTTAATAAAGCAGTTGCATTCATGCATTTCAACATGGAAAAAGCTGAATAGATTGATTTTGCCATAAGCGAACACACGCACACATCCTATACAATGAGGTTCCAAAAGTTGCCCCAAATGTCTCAAATTGATTTTTGCCCCAAATGTTCTGTTTCTAATAATTTCTCAAAATGCTTTCTTCCCTCATTAATCTGTTAATTCTGAAGCCTATTTTTCTTTCCCTCAAGAAGGTGGCTTTTATAAGAATAAGTTACTCTTTAGACTAATCTTGTATATTGTTAATCAAGGTTCTTTTTCATAGAAATTAATAGCATTCTTCTCAAACTAGCTTAACTAATAACAAAAAAGGGGAGGACACCTCTGGGTAGGATGGGTTGCACACCTGGCATTAGGAGGTACTACGTCCAGAACAGAAGCACTTTTGTCATTATTCTCTTGCTCTTTCTTTCCATTTTTCAGCTCGGCTTCTGATTTTATACTGGCCCTACCCACTCCTACCACCACTGGCTTCTAGACTCCTCTTCCTGCCCACCACTCCCCACTGTGAATGTGGTTGATAAATGGCTTCTAGCCATTAGCATCACACCTTCCAACTAAGAGAGAGTTGGGCCATACCTATGACTAGAGAGAGAAAGTAGATAGCATAACAGGATCAAGAATCAAAATGGAATCAGACATTTCACCAGCAATACTGAGAAGTTGAAGGCAGCAGGTATATAATTCTGGAGTGGACACCATATGCTCTGAAAATATTCCAGGAAAATAGTTTCTATTCTAAAATTGTATTCTCAGGCAACTTTTTAATTATATGAAATGAGCAATTTTTTATATCCTGTATTTCTAAAATTTACCCCATGTGTGTCTTCCTCAGGAAGATATTCTAAGATGTCCTCCAACAAAAAGAGAGAGTAAACCAAGAAGGAGACGTGAATTCAAGGAATGGGGATCCATCACAGGAGAAAGGAGAAGAAAATTCCAAAATAATGATAACAGGAAATCCCAAGAGGACCGCTGCTCAATAGAGCTAGACAAATAATTAGTCCAGATTGGAGCAGGAAGATAAAAAGAAAAAAAAAATAACCAAGGGAGTTCTAATTGTTGATGGTAGACAGAGAAAGTTTGGGGCCAAATTACTTTTGAAAATAAGATGTAAAAGCAGAGCAAAGCAGGGAGAAAAAAGTTGTACAAGAAAAGAAATAGAATCATAGCATGTAGTCTAGTTCAGTTGTGAGCAATGTTTATCCAACTGTAATAGCATAAACACTAAATAGTAGCCTGACCTTATTATATCACAGTACTGTATTGATTGAAGGGAGGAGGAGAAGTATACATGAATGAGGGTGTATAAGATATTTAAATATTTATCTTTCATATTAAGCATTCAGTAAACAATATGTACATTGAAAATTAATAAAATAAGAGTATATGCATATCACTTAGAAATATGGATATATATATGTGTATATGTATAATTCATTTCATGTACATGTATTTGAAAACTAAAAGCATTGAAAGTATGGTCACTGGGAAGCATGAATTGGGTTGGATAGTTGGATAAGGGAACTGCTGTTTTTCATTATAAATTTAACTTTTAAGTTCCTTTACCTATTCTATTTTGGTAAAAAAGTAATTAAATTAATGCATGCAGTTTTTTAAAAGGAGGCGAGGAGCCAGCCTGATGGCATAGTGGTTAAGTACATGCACTCCACTTCCGCGGCCTGGGGTTCGCAGGTTCGGATCCCAGGCACACACCTATGCACCATTCATCAAGCCATGCTGTGGCGACATCCCATATAGAGCAGAGGAAGATGGGCACAGATGTTAGCTCAGCACCAATCTTCATCGAGCAAAAAGAGGAGGATAAGCAACAGATGTTAGCTCAGGGCCAATCTTCCTCACAAAAATAAATAAATAAATAAAAAATAAAATAAAAAGAGGCAATTTTTCTGCTACTTCCATCAGACAGAAACACTTCCGGCAAAGATCATAAGCCCAACTCCTCTGAATGCTCACTCTCACCAGAGGGTGGGATTATTGATTAGAGAGAAAGTCATTATATGTCTGCATCTGTGATCGAAGGGAAGAGGAGAGATCGTTTTTTAAAAGATACGAGTAAGGTGGGAAATGAGGCCTTTTAGACTAACTTGAAAAAAGAAGTGCATGTGGGTGGAATATGTTTAATATTTAAGAAAACATGCTGGCTTAATATATCAAATATTATTTAAACATAGTATATTTTTGAGGACTTCTAATGTAGTTAGGTAAGTAAACCCTTGTCTGTCTACAGAAATTTTATACACAGACTTCAATCCAAAATTGAGTCTTGTTTAATTATTGGTTGGATTAGTCCAATTTCAACATATTTTAAAATTCTGTGTAAACGTTTCCCAAGGCCAAACATGTAGAAGTATAGTAGAGAACTATTTGGTTTTAGGTTGACGTGAAACAATAAGCATTGTATTATGCCGGTGAATAGTTACACTAAAAATAGAATAGCCCCTAGAAAGTAAAATATTTCGTAGTGTAAGAAGGTTCCATTAAAATTTAAATACGTTCACTGTTAGTGGAAACTTTTAGTGAGGATGGTTAAGTGGCTTGCTAGTGAACATGTGTTGTGATTCTTCCTTTCGTTGATTAATTAGTTTTTTTTTTAACGAGAAGAAAAAAAATAAGTCAGAGGCTATAGAACATATGAAGAACAATGAAAATAAAGAATGTTCTGAAATATGTGACTTGACAACACTCTGCTGAGCAGCAACAAATGGATGGAGTCTCTTGTTCGAGTCCTGCCTCTGCCATTCTGAGCTGTAGGACCTCAATCAATGTACTTGATCTTTCTCCGCCTCAGTTTCAACATGTGTAGAACAGGGATAATATTTGTGTCTGCCTCATAGTGTGGCTATGGATATTTGATGAAATATATGTAAAGTCCTTAGGATGATGTCTGTCACATAATTGAGCACTAGCTCACTGGTAGCTATCATTATTGCTCTTTTCTTAATCCTCTGCTTCCTTTTGATATGACATGCCATGTGTGCTCTCATATCTTAACAGAATTTTTTGTTGTTCCTTTGAAAAAATTCCGAACTACTGGGTAGCTCATTTAATGCTATTCTTTTGGAGGGTATTGATGACTAATTTTCCATCGTTAGTGTCTGATCCAGAACCCTTTGTTCTTGTGAAATAGTCAGTTCATAGAGACAGAGAATGGGGGTAGCAGGGCAGCAGTCAATTGTTAGTACTTAAAAGAAGTAAATTCAAGGGGCTGATGCTCAGAAGAAAGGTTTTCCTACAGATGTGTTTCTTAAAAAATCATCTAGAATCGTTTCCACTATCTTTATTCTTACACATACCAGCAAACACTTGGCTTTCAAAGGCATTTTTAGGTGCTTCGTACTACAATTGCAGCTGTTCATAGAAACATACCCAGATCTTACCTGCTTTCTTTGTTTCTTTCTCTCTCTCCACACAGCCCCCATCATTGCCACCACCACACCATGGACAAGGGCACTAGATTCCTGGCTACTAGAATTGAAGCATACCTGTCATTTCGGGTGTGATCTTTTACAGAAATAGATGCAATGTGCTAATTGAATACAGTATAAAGGATGATGGGATCCGAAAACATTGGAACTGCTAAGAATTTTAGAAAGTATTTGCTGAGGCCTAAACGCGTCATTTTTGACGAAGCAAATGGATTCCAAGAGGCAAAATAGTTTGTGCAAGTTTAAATAGCTAGTAAATGGCAAAACAAGAAATAGTCTACAGAGCTTTTGAGTCTAAGTTTAGCACATTTTTTTACCATGTTGCATACCAAAGTTGAGACGCGGTACTATGGCCTTAATTGTTTTGTTTAATTTTACCAAGTATAATAAAAAACACACATTCTCCACAACAAATACTACCAAAGTCATAAAAAGAGTAACATAACCCTGTCTTGTTGTGTTTTACTGTTTAATCATACCCTCTGGCTACTTATTCTTTTTATGCTCAAGAAAGTCACTAATTTAATTAAGCAACTTAATGTTGATGTAAGTTCCTTTTATGAATCAATACACTTCTGTATCATGATGTGTCCTATGTCCTTTCATTACCATTCTAAAATAGGTCTAAATTATGCCCAGGCTTTGTTCTATAACATTAACGTGATCGTATTTCTGTATAAAGATTAGGCTAAGCTTGACTATTATGGTCTTTTCAGTTCCTTCCCATAAGTGAAACTAATATCTACTGATCACAATGTAACTTTTAGAGGGCAAAAATTCCCTATTACTACTCAATTACAACACTCTCTACTCTTTCTAATGTATCTCTGTCCTGCATTAAAACCCTATTACTTTAACTATACTGCTTTTTTAGAGGCACCTCTAATTGATCAGTTTAAACAAAATCTATTGGATTGAATTTATTTCTGAGAAAGGTGAGAGATCACATTTGCTGTCAATCATATGTTACTTCATTTTAGTAGCTTAACTTAGAAATAGAGGGAAAACTGAGCTATATATATTCATCATTGCATCCAGAGGAGACAAGCATCTCTAAGTCTCCCTTTAGATATTTGTAGAAGATATTGTAGCCTCTTCTACCTATGAGCCAGATTACTTTCTTGTGTATTATATTTACCTTCCTTCATTTTTCATAAATTGTAAAATGAGTTATCATTAGTCACATACTCAAATAGAAACACCATATATAGAAGACAACTCATATTTTTCATCTTAAATATTTTAGAGAAGATTTACCAATATGTGTCAAAGGCAGCATATGCCGTCTCTAAGGCTATTTTTTGCTTGCACTCAAACCACACTTATCTATCAATAGCCAAAAAAATATTCATTAACACCTGCTCTAACCTTGGCTTATTTCTAGGTACAGAGATCATACTAACAAATCTTATAGCAGTAGTAATAATAATAATAATAATATGATAATTGTTCCTAATTAAATGATCAGCAATGCACTGGTATTATATTACATATCTAATCTCTAATAATCCAAATATCTCTGAAAAGCAGATGTTCTTAACCCCATTTTACAAATAAATGAGCTAAAGCAGGGAGATTAAGTACTTTCCTCAAGGTTCTAATCAAGATCTGTCTGAATTTAAAGCAGGTACACTGCACCCCGTTATACCTTTCTTGACATAAAATAACACTTTGAACAATCTAGTAGTTTAGAGGAGAGGAGAATCAATCGAGTAGTAAAGGAAGGCTTCTGGGGTAAGTGAGAACAGTTTCTTATATACTCTTCTCATTTTCCATTTTTGTTCTTATTGATTTCTCTCCTTTATCTCTTCCTACTTATATTGATTGCACTTTTATTTTCCCTCTGGCTTATTGCTTATTTTCCTGGTGGGTTTCCAAGAGGTGGAATGTCCATCTTTATTTCACTTCGGTAGAGTATTTGTGGTCCTTATCCTCACAAAGCTGCCTACAACCCCAGTGACAGTGGCTGGCTCAAAGGAGACACAGCAGATACAGGTGTAGGCAGGTGGAAGGGCTTGCCCTTTCTTCTTCTTATGCTATCTCCCGCTTAAAGACCAAGATGATGACTCTCTGAGCCTTTCAGAGCTTTTCATGAGGTAAATATCAAGGATCTCTGTGTACACGGGCTTTGGCACAATTAAATTTTCCCTTTAATTTTTCCCTCAACTTTGCAGTTCAGTTCAATTTTTCCATCATTACTCTGCGTGATTCCAATAGTCAATAGAAGGAGTTCTCTATACTCTAAACCTATTTCTGTCAGGAGGTCAGGATTTATAAGGCTTGTGCCCCTTTGCTTCTTGTTTTTTTTCCTTTTTCTTTCCCTCTCTTGAAAGTAAAATATGCATACAGAAAAGTACACAAATTATGGCTAAAGCTAGATGAATTACAGCAAAGTGAACCCACCTGTGTATTCACCACACAGGTTGAGAAATAGGTCCAAGAAGCTCCCCTCTGGCTCCTTACTAATCACTACACATTTGGTCTTCCCTTCCAAGGTTAACATCAAGTAGAAATGTTTTCACAGAGTTGTTTTGTTAAGGGAAATATGGAACTTTTAATGAATTCATGTATGTAGCATCAAAACATGTTGCAAGTATATAGGGTTAAATATGAACAAGATAGGTCATGTGTTGATAATTGCTCAAGCTGAGTTATGAGCACATGGAGGTTCATTACATCACTCACTCTACTTTTGAATGTATTTCATGATTATCATTATTAAAACATCAAAAATATAAAATATAGCAATTTTATATTTTATCTCAGCATACATCATTAACAGCACTATTCAGTCTTAAGACAGCCATTCACTAGTCCACTCTACAGCTCTCTACTTTGCTCATCTCAAGATACCTAACTAAGAGATCTTCTCCCACTTTGTCCGGAATAGGGTGCTCATGCCACAATTTCTGACTGTAGTGGAACTCCGGCAACGTGAGTTGAAGTCACGCAAATGTCAAACTAGTGCTGCATCGCCATCTAGAGGTCAAGATGATAACTGCAAACGTCCTTCGAGCCTTTCATTTTATAAACTTTCAAATCTGAATATACATAGCTGTTTATGTGAATGTGGAGAAAATAACTTGTTTGCTATTGTTTTCTCTCCAGTTGAGCTTCCAGAAAGAGATCATAGCACAAAGCAGGAACCACCTGTATTTACAGATGGCATGGGGAAGCATAAATCATAAGAGTCTTATATCAGCACTACAGCATGTTTCTACCAAAGATGAGCCGCCCACGTGTCAGACAAACCACCTACAGAAGGACCACAGCAGTGTCAGTGTTTTTTTAGCACATTCCTGATAATGAAATCTATGTTGAACTCAACACAAATGGCTTTTCTTTTCTCTTGGCAGTCAACAGCCTACGCCAACCTGCATTTGACTGTTTAGTTTATTCTCCTCTCTGGATAGGCATAACTATGGGGATAGAGTATAGGATATTCTTAGAACTTATGAGATTATTGATGTATTTTTACTTCCAGTATTATGCTAGCTACAAATAGCAACCTTTTTCATCCAAAAGGGAGAAATCACTGACATAGGGGTATGTGAGAAAAATGCCATACTAGTATTTAATTATCATCATTAATATTATTTATATTATTAGTTATTCAATTATTATTCATGCCCCAAATTATGAAATGTGTTATTAATGTAAAACCATTGGTTAAGCCCAATTGTTTATTTTCGTTATTCAGTAAATATTTTCTGAGTTTCTCTTCGATACCAAAGCTGTGAGAGACTCTCTTACCTGCTAGAAGGCTGTAATCTAGAGCAACTCCTAGGAAGTACACTCAAGGTACATAGGAAACTAGAGCGATAAAGTTTATTCCTGGGGAGGTAGAAAAATGCTAGGAAAGACATTTTCTTGGAGGATGAATAAAGATCGTCAAGCTGAAAATGTGGACAAGGACGTTCTGGAAAGAACAGAAAGGTATGTATAAAAAGATTTTAACGGCATTGTTTTTTGAATTAGGAAGCTTATGTAGCTGCTTGGAAAAGAAATAGTTGAGGCTGTGACTGGAAACGTAGTCTGGAGTTAAATTGGAATTGGTTTTGTATACCTCACTAAGTAGTTTGGTCTAAAATCTATAAGCAGAGAGTGGACAACATAGGTCTTTAAACTAGCAAGTCGCAAGACTGTTTATATGGGCTTTAGCAAAGCAGGTCAGAGAATAATCAGAGAGGTGAACGTCATGAGAAGCCAGGAGGGTGCTACAATAGTCCCAAGGAAAGACGGTGAAGACCTCAGCTGATGTCATATGCTGAGGTACGATTAATATTAGTTGGCATACAATTAAATATAATATGGAAAAAAAAGAGGATTATTGAGAATGTCTTTAGGTTCCTAATTATATTAATGAGCAGATGGTAATATCATTTTCCAACACAGGACTTCAGGGGAAGGCACATTTTTGTGCGGGATTTTGACATGTGTGCTTTCCATCACCATTGTACAAAGTGGGGTGGAGATGTCTAATGGACAATTGGAAATATATTTCTGAAATTCCATGGAGGCACAAAAAATGTAGATATTATCTGGTGATACAGGTAGTGGATTAATTCATCGTAGCAAAGTATGCTCAGTGCAAAGTAGTGTGAACCCAGGACAGTACATTGGAGAAGAAAGCCAGCCGTCCTTTGCTCCTGCCAAGCCACACTTCCCTTGACACTCTTGAAGCCCTAATTGTTCTTTATCTTAATTGACTATTTATTTGCCACTGTTCTGTGTGTGACACTGTAGATTGCTGGAAGAAGTCTGATTCTTGAGGTTAATGGAAAATATAGTTGGATATAATATTTCAAGTCTTTGGAAATCTCAAATATATATTTTCCCTTAGAAATTCATAGAAGGAGGCAGCTTGGTACGGTGGTTAAGAGCACAGATTCTGAGGCCAGACTGCCTGATTTCAAATCCAGGTGACTCCATCAAGCAGATGTGAGATCTTGGGTGAGGTATCTGATTTTGCTCTGTTGTGGTTTTATCACCTATAAAACGGAGATAATAATAGTACTTATTCATTGGGATGTTATGCAGATTAAGCAAGTTAATAGTCATATAACACTTAGAACAATATCTGAAAGAAATTAAATGCAGTAAGAGTGTTTGCTAACTAAACACTGATGACTTTGTCTAATAGTTTTCCATGACCTCTGTCATTGTGTATGAAATGAAGGGAATCAAGCCTGACCTTTTCATTGAAAAATATAAAGGGTCACTTTTTTGTATTAGTTTATTTTGACAGTTGTTATCTATTTACATCTTAGAATGATGAATGAACCCCAAAAATGTTGATGTGGGTGTTCCCACAGTTTTCCTTTCTAATCTTAACTGTAAGATAGCTTGCCTTTTCAAATTGTTAAATATATGTTTATTTGTGTTTAATCCATAGGAAAGGTCATAGGAAAAACATTGACAGTTGGAGATATCCAAACAAAGCATCACAGTATGTCCCTGAGTGAAGCTTGTAGAATTTAACATCTCATGTGACAATCATTCCAGTAGCAGTGAGAAATGTCACTTTTCAGTTTGTCCTAAAATAATGGCAACAGTGTAAATGAGAAGGGGAATGTGTAAAAAAATAGAATCATGATGCACATGATGTTTATATTCTCTTTTCTTGTTATGACTTGTAAGTCACTTTAGTTACTGAAATCTGAAAGTATCACCTATCAGATGCTTATAAGAGCATCCAAGAGTGGCCCTTAGACCAATAGCCTGGACCTCACCCAGAGCCTGTTAGAAATGCAGATGCTCAGGCTTCATTCCAGACCCTCTGAATCACATTCTGCATTTTAACCAGAATCTCAAGTGAGTTTAAATAAATACTGAAATTTGAGAGTAACTGAATAAAGACATCTGGAAATCAGTAATGGATTGACAATAGATAGAGTTGGAGAGTAACAACAAAGCAAACAACCCTCCCTCCAGGTCCCCTTCTCTGAATTTCTGAAATAAACCTACTTTATAAGTATAAATATTACACTTATGTTTATTCCACCAGTCTTTATTGAGAACCCCTAGTTGCTGTTCTGAGTTCTAAAGGTACAGTGGTGAACAAAACAGGCAAAGTTCTTTCTACTCACGTTGCTATTCTAATGCGTTCCCAGAGAGCTAGACGAAATTCTTATTTAAGAGCAAGAATTTAAAGAAGTAGGCTTCTCTGGACGTGTGGAATTTTCCCTGAAAAACTTTGACATATTCAGTGGTGTATACCATTCCTCAGATTCAGTGGTTGCTTAGCTTTTGCTCAGATTCTGGAGCCAGACTGCCTGGGTTCAAATCCTGGCTGCTTCATTTTAGGCAAAACACTCGGCCTTTCTGTTCCTCAGTTTCCTCATCTGAAAAATGGGGGAAATAATAGTGTCTACATCAGGATATTGTTGTGAGGATCAATGGGATTGATATACGCAAAGTACTCAGGGCAGTGCCTGGCATTTGGGAAGTATTATGTAAGTGTGAGAGATTGTTACTGTTGTTGGTGGTGTTAGTGAAAAATTATTAGTAACTTTTCTTTCCTGAATATGAGTTTTGAGGAATTAGCTCAAGTTTAGGAATATGTGGAAAGTCTGTGAAAAAACAACCACCAATGGGTTTTGAAGCATTTGTGTTAGTTAAGCTGCGGTAAGTGCTGATTAGATGTTGATGGAGAAGACCAATTTCTATAGATTCTATCCTGGACTGAAAACGTGGGCAAGAAGATATTGACTTTTAAACCCTTATTTGTTTCCTGCAATTTGTGCAATCAGAGGTAATTTGTTTTTTGTCCTCTGCGCAGAGAAAGTGCGCATGCCCATCTAACTTACTTTGAGCCTTGCTCATGTCTCCAAACTCATACTCTTTAAACTCAGCTTCCCTATTAGTAAAAATTCTCGGTTACCTTGGTTTCTTTTCTAACCTTTCCATGTGTTTTAGTGAAATCTCTCCAAGTGATGAGTTTTTCCTTTGAAATAATATAATAACCAAAACCTAACAAAACTGGTGAAGCCATCAAAGCAATCATGTACTGATTCTATTCATAGGAATTTTTTTTTCTTCTTGTACAAGTGGAAATAGGATTTCTGTCAGTTAATTCACATTCCTTACTAATTCTTCACATGTTTGGAATGTTTATTCCTGAAGTAAATTTGCTTGAAATCAAGAACTTAGAGAATGATAATAAAGCCAGGTATGTAGTATACACAATCGCTGTAAGTTCACCGTGGTCAGGGCTTGGCCAACCAGACCCCACATCTCCTGCCCCACTCCCACCTGGGCACTGTGCTACTCAAAGCACAGTATTTTTTATCTCACCCCCATCCCTTTGTCTACACCCACAGTCTGGGGATGAAACCCTTTCAGGGGATCTGAGAGGTCAAACTATTTTTGTAACACAAGGGAGTCATTTGGCTTTTTCACTCTCTTCTTATGAGTGAACAGTGAAGTCTTTAAGAGGCTACCTCTCGTGTGATTTCACAATAGATTGCAAGCAGATATGAGAATCCGCCTGTCTACTATAAACTCAAACATTATAGAGATTTTTAAAAATGTAAAATAATGCCAGTCTTCTCACTTTTTTTTGTCTTGCAAAATAAAGGTTTTCAATGAAAAACATGTTCTTATATTAGCATGCAATGAGATTATTTTAATCAGTTAATAAAAAGAAGTGTTTTTAATGCTTTTAGTTTTAATTTACAATACAGTAAATATCGTTAGGTAAAAACCATGTAAATGAGAGCTTTTGGGGTCCTCAATAATTTTTAAAAGTATAAAAACAGTCTAAAACCAAAATGTTTGAAGACTTGTGGTCTACACTATTTTCTTGGCATGGTTGGGACAAGGGAGAAGGTGCTGTTTGCCGTGTAGTCATTTCTCTCCCATTTTCACTGATAATTATATACCCTTCCCAATGCTTTGCCTTTGCAGGGTGGAAGGGAAGGAGAGCGACAGAGTGAGCCAAAGAAAATGTGGGATGCTATGTGGATAAAAGTCTCCTTTCTAGATAATTAGGCACCTACAGTGTGGCACACAATGACATGACATTATTTTTTGATTTAGTAAAATAAATAGAATGACAAATAAAACTAATTGAGTATGTCTGTGACTGATTATGTGAAGTACTTAAAGGAGCCTCTTTGAATTCTAATATAAGTCCAAGTCCATTGCATTTAACAGCCAAAGAAGCTGAAGCCAGTGTGCATGATGGGGCTTGCTCTGAGTCCCTGGCCTCTTAGTGACCACATCAAGAATCAGAACTTGAGTTTCTGGTCCCTAGTTTTATTATACAACCATGTATCTCACAAAATTGAATATTTATCCATGTTTTCAATTAAGATAAATTATGACTATAATTATATAAACTGTATGCATAATACCACTTCTCTGAGTGAAAAGCCTAGCATGTGAACTAATAAGTATGGAAAGGAACATTGATAAAATATAAATCATGTTTGGTATTTCTGAGAAGATTAGATATAGGAGTTCAAATTCAACTTTCAAAACAACATATGCAGTTAATTCTTCCTGTAATTGTGGCAAATTATTCCAATGGCCTGTAACACTTTTCATTTGGAGATTCTAAGGGGCTTATAATTATATCTCAACTTTTAAAACCATATCATTATCCGTTCAGTTAATAGAGTGCATTGATGAAAATCACAGTATCCCCTGGTGACACTAAAATTGTTAAGCAGAATAATTTATGCAAATTACTTATAGAGTTAATATATGTTAAATATGTTTAATTACAGTGCAGAACTTAGTTCGCTGCAGCACACACAATTATTTTTAATTATAAAAACAGATATTTTGGAGATTTATGTTCAACTCGTTACACTGCTAGTTAATACTGCTTTTCTTCCCTGCTTCCAGAAATAAATGAAAAGAAACAGATTAATAATTTGTGCCAGAATCTTCTTGTTACTGAAAAGCTTATGTATATTTCAATGTTAGCATTCTCCAAGATTTAAAAGCTACCAAATGTTTTCCAGGCCTTATATAAAATACATGCTTATTATCAAGAGATAGTAAAGAAACTAACAGAAGAAAGAGCTTAAAGACATGATAATATTTACCTCTGGGGAGCAAAACTGAGGATAAAGAGAAGGGCAGCAACTTTTGTTTTCATTGTAAGCTTTTCATTATTACTTCTTTTTAAATCATATTTGTATTACTTTGATTAAAAAATTAAATATAAGAAAATGCACACATATATACACATTAATAGAAAACAACATTCACCCGTAATCTTTCTGGCACTACATATTTCTGTTATTTTGATTTTTCTAGAAAAGATGGCTGAACAATGAATGCTCAGATGTTAAACACAGACCTAATAATATAAATAAACCTAAGAATTTCCAATTTTTAGAAAAAAAATACTCTTTTCACTGGTATTATTTTTCCACAGTGTGATATTAAGTACTAGATTTATAATATATACACAGATATGGGCAAGAAAACCACATCTTAGCCAAACACATTTCAATAATAATAAGGCAATGATGTCATTTTCCATGGCAAAATGTGAGTTTGCAAGTTACCTATGCATCTGCCTACTGTATACCAACCCCCAATCCTGGAAGTTAAAAATACAGTATGTATACATAAAACAATATACTACATGATAGGAAAATACATTACCTAATGAAGCTCAGAACTATAATTTTAATGGACTACTTTATTTAATGACAGTATCCTGCTACTAAATAAAAAAACAATTCTATTGAGCATAGAACATAATTAAGTTAGTAAATAAAATTTCAGATTAAAGAATATTTGTTTATGGAGTGTGTGTACTTTTCTTAAGACAATATATACTGTACCAATTGTGGAATATAACAAATTAAATACAGAATACTTGTATAATTTTCATATTATAAAATCTACATTTTTTTCAGATATATTGCTGTATTGAACACGATGCTAATACACACCAATTTTTCCAAATTAACCCACAGACATTGCAGCTCTTAACTAAGGAAGTTTTATGCATAAAAGTTTCAAACTCAAGTAAATGTGTACTCTCCTGTCTTTAATTGGATGTTAAAATACTTAAAGATTGCTTCAGTGCTCAGTGAAATTATAATATCCTACAAGTAGGAGATTGTAAAAATAACTAGTAAAACTAGCACATTATTTATTTGCTGTCTTTATTGCCAGATAACTTTACCATGAATTCTATTTATTCTACTTTGCGTGATTAAAGGTTGTTGATTTTTCTGTTTGAAGAATTTCTGGACAAAAATATGATCCTTTGATGAAGACAAACCTTTGTTAATTCACACTGTGGAATCTCATATCTCACCATTCTCTTTTGTCCTCTTCCCTATACATTGCTTTCTTGAATTTTAGACATTGACTTTCTAGTGGGGTTTTTCTCATCCAGGTCTTGAGCACTGTAGTTGGGGTTTTTGACTATAAAGCATCTGAAAATGTCATTATTGTTATTGTGTCAATTTGGTCAATATTGCTGCATCAGTAGTTTTTGCATGGAAATACCTTTCTGAATTCTCTTCATGAAATTCTCTCTCTTTCGTTAGTACAGTTAAGCACTAAATACTAACCTCTGGATTAATGGAAAAGTCCCTAGTGATCTTATGGGCCTCTGCTAGATTACAAGTTATTTTAATATCAAGGAATTTTTTTTTTTTTTGCGTATACCCAGTGCCTATGTCAGTGCTTTGTGCACAGTACATTGTTTTCAAATAATGAAAAAATATCTATCTCCTCTTTCCTACTGTCACAAAATGTTGTATTAATGCTGTGATAATAATTACCCATAAGTTTGCTGCACTTACTATATGCCAAGCTCTGCTTTAAGAACTTTGCATATATATTAGCTGATTTAATCCTCACGACAACTTTGTGATGTCAATATTAATCTTACTCCATTTTACAGGAACTGAACAGGGAGGTTAAATAATTTGCTCAGGGCCATATGGCGTGTGAGACAAGATTTTGAAGTCAGGCCATAGGACTCTAGAATTTATTCTATATAATACTGCCAATCTTCATTAAGGAATGAATCCTCCTAAAAATGCTTACTTCTAGTGGAAAGTTAAAAATTTAGTTTTGTGATGGTTAAATCAAATCAAACACACACAAAAAATCAAATATACACAGTCCCTTAGAGCACTGTTCTCGAAAGTGACTGGTGTAAAATGCAGGAATCTGTAAGATGACCCACTGGGTGGTTAGGAGAAAAATATTAGAATTTCTTTTCTGTTATATTTGTTGGCTGTTCCTTTCTTAATTTTGTTTTTTTTTTTTTAAATATGTAAACCCTAGTATAGCATAGTGTATATTTATATGATTTACAGATGAGTAATACACAAGTATTGGTGGTGCCTGTTTACTTTTAAAACATTTTTATGAGTATATGAGTTTTAAAGTTTGGAAGTAACCATCATCTTAAAGAAACTACTCAGAATTTAGAGAAAAATATGATTTAAGGAAATAAGACATGTTAATCTCTGATAGAAAATGTTAGAGGAGGTATGTATTTTTTTTTTCTGAGCCTCCTTTCCTCATCTATATGATGGGAATATTAAGTACCTTTCTAGTTTAATTGTGATGATCAAATGAATGAAAAGTGTGTGAATTTTTTTTAAAGCGTAAATCTCTACAGAACTGCTAATTACTCAAGTATTACTCACCAACACTTTCAATTGGCATTTTGAGTATCTGGGACATGCCTGTGTGAGAACAATTTTTGTGCAGGGATTCTTCTGGGCCCCTTTATGGTTAAGACATCTGGTTGATCTTTGGCATGGCTGGTATAAAACAGACAATTCCGGGGAGACAAATAATCTCCTGGAGGCACTGTCTCTGCCACTTTACTTCCTGCTGCTCTTATTTCTGAAGTGTGTTAATAGGCTTTTAGTAAGCCACACTAGCCTCTGGCCAGGCAGATCTGAGCTTGGTTCAAACAAACAAACAAATAAAAAAAGCAGCTGAAAAGGAATAAAGCAATTTTCTCTTTTCTTTAGAGATCCCTCCTTGAAAATCAAAAAGAAATCAAATGAATGAATAATTTGAGATGTGAATATGTCCAATTAATAGATATTAATATTTTTCCTGAAAATGTCTGCATCATTCTCAATGCACACCTCAGAATATTCTCTAATACCACTTCAGATTTTAGCTTAGTAAGCATAATCCTTCCATTTCTACTGACAATATTAATCTATATTTTAATATTTCAAAACTGCGTATTAGTTAAAGTAGATATATTATAGAGAGTTTCTTCCATTTTCTATACTTTCTATATATATAAAGTATAGGAATACATGAGCATTTCCCAAAAAATAGTCTATAGAACACCAGTTCTATAAGATCTCTATTGTTAACAAAACATCTCATGATAAAATATGTTTAGAAACAGTTCACATTAGCATATTACTGAACCTGAGAATTCTGAGTACTTTGAATATTTCCTAAATTTATTTCACCAAGAAAGCATTTTGGATTTTGTTTGTTTGCTAACATCACAAGGAACTAAATTTTACAAAACAGGATGGAAAATACCAAAATACAGATTTTTCATTCTTAAGTTCTTTAATAATTCAAATCAGATGACTAGAAAATGCCAAAGTTGAAATGAAAATTTTGCAGGTTTTTCTATTGCTCAAAGAACTTAGCTATTTTACCAAAAGAAAATCTACCATGACATAAATATATAATTATATATAATTCTATGATGCCTGTTTTCTGGATTATTTAACTAAGAGAAATAATATACTCATAAACCTTCCATGAGAAAATATGCATCCAGTTAGAGAGCAAAGTTTTAAAATTCACCTTACTATGCCCCCATCAAGTACAATGGGATATATTAAGGTAAGAGGAAGGTACCATAACCACATCCCAAATTATGACATCTGGTACACACACAAAGCATGCACAACACACACCTCTCCCATGTCCTCCTTCCCATATACTAGAAATATTTGATGGATCTTCCACCCTACAGTAAAAAAAATGACATGAAGATGGAACTGACAGAAGCAGACATAATGTCACATAGGCTGTAGCCTCATATTTCATTGTCTTCATATGATCCCTTCCAGCAATATGATAGGCAGTGTATTTCAAATCACTTTCCCAATGCAAACTGGATACAAAGCAATTGCTGAATGAAATACAATGAATATTCTTGTTAACTCATAGCTGAGAGTCAAAGACTTAATGAAAATCTCTAGAGACAAAATCTAAAAAGAAATAAGAATGGAATGTGGCTATTCTTTGCTCATTTGTCAACATCAGAAACCTAAAGACTTAGGTTGTAAAGATAATAAAGAGGACAAGAGACAATGTCTGTGGAATCTGGGGAATGCTGTCCTAAACTACATTGACTCTTGTGTGCACTCATACAAACATGTACATATATTCATTAGGGTTTTTTTTTTATTTTTTGCTGAGGAAGATTCACCCTGAGCTAACGTCTGTTGCCAATATTCCTCTTTTTGCTTGAGGAAGATTCTCCCTGAGCTAACATCTGTGCTGATCTCCCTCTATTTTTTTGTACGTGGGTCACTGAGACAGCATGGCCACTGATAAGTGGTGTAGGTCCGCACCCAGGAACTGAACCCAGGCTGCTGAAGTGGAGTACATTAGCACTTTTAATAGTCAACAACTGGAGACATTCTAAACTTCTATCAACTTAAACATCTATCAATATTTATATACATATTGATTTATATAAACAAATATACATCATTAGATGTATTCCATAAATTTAAGGCTAAGAAAATTGCAAACATATTCATAAAGCATGATACTATTTATACATAGTATTAAAACAGCTAAAGAATATTATTTATTGTTTAGAGATATTTATATAAGTAAGAAGGGTATGTGAATTATAATTACTAATTAGGTGGCTAGTAACCTGAAGGAGTAAGAGGATGATGTAATTTGGAAACACAATACAGCAGGTTTCAATTTTATTGATAAAGTTTATTTTTAGGCTGGATTGTAAATACATGGAAGTTCACTTTATTATTTTTTTAAGACTTTCTTATGTTTCAGATATTCAATAAAAAGTAAATAAATTATTGAACTCACCTCTGAGAAAGTCTTGGGAGATTCCTGATAGTTTTTAAAATTTTAATAGACATTGGTTGTGTTTGGGGGTTAACAGTCCAATGTAATATAGAAAAAAAAATGTACCAAATCATATTTTCTACTAAATGATGAATATTTCGTTTTTTGGAACCTAACTTTACACCTCAAGGATCAGAAAAAGAGGAAAAAACTAAGCCCAAAGTTAGTAAAAGGAAGGAAATAACAAGATTAGAACAGAAATAAATGAAATAGAGAGTAAAAATAAAATAAGAAAGGTCAATGAAACTAAGAGCTTATTCTGTGAAAAGATAAGCAAAACTGACAAACCTTTAGCTAGACTCACCAAGAAAAAAGAGAGAGGACCCAAATAAATAAAATCAGAAGTGAGAGAGGAGATGTTAGAACTGATACAACAGAAGTACAAAGAATCATTAGAAACTACTGTAAACAATTATATGCTAACAAATTAGACAACCTAGAAGAAATGGACAAATTCATAGAAATGTACAACCTACCACGACTGAATCAAGATGAAATAGACAATCTGAACAGATCACTACTAAGGAGATTGAATCAGTAACCAAAAATCTCCCAACAGACAAAAGCCCAGGACCAGACAGCTTTACTAGTGAATTCTACTAAACATTAAAAGAAGGATTAATACCCATGCTTCTCAAACTCTTCCAAAAAATAGAAGATGAGGGAACTCTTCCAAACTCACTTTATGAGGCCATCATTACCTTGATACCAAAACCAGACAAGGATGCCACAAGAAAAGAAAATTACAGGGCAATATCCTAATAAATATAGATGCAAAAATCCTCAACAAAATATTAGTAAACCAAATTCAGCAATGTATTTGCTGATCATACACCATGATCAGGTGGGATTTATTACAGGGATACAAGGATGGTTCAACATCTCCAGTCACTGTGATACACCACATTAATAAAATGAAGGATAAAAATCATGTGATCATCTCAACAGATGCAGAAAAACCATTTAACAAAATTCAGCATCCACTTGTGATAAAAACTCTCAACAAAGCAGGTATAGAGGGAATGCACCTCAACATAACAAAGGCCATATATGACAAGCCCACAGCTAACATCATACTCAACACTGAAAAGCTGAAAGCTTTTCGTCTAAAATCAGGAAAGAGACAAAGATGCTGACTCGTGCCACTTTTATTCAACATAATATTGAACATCCTAGCCAGAGCAGTTAGGCAAGAAAAAGAAATAAAAGCCATCCAAATAGGAAAGGATGAAGTAAAACAGTCACTATTTGCAGATGACATGATATTATATATAGAAAACCCTGAAGACTCCATCAGAAACCTGTTAGAACTAATAGACAAATTCAGTAAAGTTGTAGGAAATAAAATCAAGACACAAAAATAGTTTGTTTCTATGCACTAATAATGAACTATCAGAAAGAGAAATTAAGAAAACAATCTCAGTTACAATTACATCAAAAAGAATAAAATACATAGGAATAACTTTAACCAAGGAGATGAATGATCTGTATATTAAAAACTATAAGACATTAATGAAAGAAATTGAAAAAGACACATATAAATGAAAAGATATTCAATGCTCATGGATTGAAAGAATTTGTATTGTTAAAATGTCCATACTACCCAAAGCAATCTACATATTCGGTGCAAAACCTATCAGAATTCCAATGGCATTTTTCACAGAAATAGAACCAATAGTCCTAAAATTTGTATGGAACCATAAAAGACCCCAAATAGCCAAAGCAATCTTGAGAAAGAAGAACAAAACTGGAGGCATCATGCTCCCTGATTTCAAACTACATTGCAAAGTTATAGTAATTAAAACTGTGTAGTACTGGCATAAAAACAGAGACGTAGATCAATGAAACAGAACTGAGAGCCCAGAAATAAATATGCATGAGATCCCACGCATATATGGTCAATTAATTTATGACAAAGTAGCCGAGAATATACAATGGGGAAAGGGCAGTATCTTCAATAAATTGTGCTGGGAAAATTGGATAGCCACACACAAAAGAATGAAACTGGACCACTATCTTATGCCATGCACACACACACACAAAAATGGATTGAAGACTTCAACGTAAATCTGAAACCATGAAACTCCTAGCAGAAAACATGAGTGGTAAGCTCCTTGATGCAGGTCTTGGCAATGATTTTTTTGAATCTGACACCAAAAGCAAAAGCAACAAAAGCAAAATAAACAAGTGGGATTCATCCAACTGAAAAGCTTCTGCATAGCAAAGGAAACCATCAAAACAATGAAAAGGCAACCTGCTAAATGGGAGAAGATATTTGCAAATCATACATCTGATAAGGGGCTAATATCTAAAATTATATATAAGGAACTCATACAACTCAATAGCAAAAAATACAAACAAATGAATTAAAAAATGAGTAGGAGATATGAATAGACATTTTTCCAAAGAAGACATACAGATGGCCAACAGGTACATGAAAAGATGTTCTACGTCATTAGTCATCAGGAAAATGCAAATCCAAACCACAGTGAGATGCCACCTCATACCTGTTAGAATGACTATTATCAAAAAGACTAGAAATAATAAGTGTTGGTGAGCATGTGGAGAAAAGGGAACCCTTGTGCACGGTTTGTGGGAATGCAAATTGGGGCAGCCACTATGGAAAAGGGTATGGAGATTCCTCAAAAAGTTAAACATAGAACTACCATATTATCTAGCAATTCCATTTCTGGGTATTTATCAAAAAAAAAAAAAAAGAAAGAAAACACTAATATGAAAAGATATATGTACCCCCATGTTAATTGCGGCATTATTTACAATAGCTAAGATATGGAAATCACTTATGTGCCCATTGATGGATGAATGGATAAAGAAATTGTGGCATATATATACAATGGAATATTATTCAGCCGTAAAAAGAATGAAATCTTACCATTTGTGACAATATGAATGGCCCTTGAGGGCATTATGCTAAGTGAAATAAGTCAGAGAAAGACAAGTACTATATGATCTTTCTTATATGTCTAATCTAAAAAATATATATTAAAAAAAAAAAAAACAGAACAAGCTCATAGATACAGAGAACAGATTGGTGATTGCCAGAGGCAGCGGTGGGGAGAAATGGGTGAATTGTTTCTGTCTTTTTTTTTAGTTTAAACAAATTGAATAAAGAGAGAGAGAGACCGACGCTCTCTGAGAAGCCACTAAAATAGAAAGTCAAAAAACAAAATCCAAGTCAAAGACATGAGATCACCATTAGAGGAATTTGAAGGCTGTGTGGTGTTAGCTCCACAAACTCCAACTCTAGCAATCATAGCAACAGCAAAATTTAGCTACTGCACAACTCCTTACTAAATTAACAAAATCTCCACACTAAAGGCTTATTTGCCTCTGTATATATATTGCCCTATAAAATCTGCCTGATTTTCAACAAAAAAGTTACAAGGTATAATAAAATGGCAGGACAACCATATTTTCTGAAGCAAAAGCAGACCTCAGAACCAGACTCTGATATGACGCTCATGTTGAAATTACCACACAAGGAACTAATAACAATGCTTAATATGCTGAGAACTTTAATGTAAAATGTAGACAACATGCAAGTTCAGAGAGGTAATGTCCGTGGAGATATAAAAACTATAAGAATGATTCCCAGAAATCAAAAAAGAAGAATTTCCTTATTGCGACATGAATTTAAAATAAATGAATTAAGTATTTGATAAATGAAATTTTGGTCTAAGGTTGTCACAAACTTTAAATTGCTTTTAAAGAGCTTGATTTCATTTTATGAGAGGTAAAGAAAAGTCTTGATTTTTAAAGAGCATAAGGTTATTTTGACTTTCTAATCTTTTACTCTCTAAGAGGCCTGATATTAATGACTTTGGAATGCTTCCTCTGGAAGTTTTCACTCATCCCCCATCCTCTCCAAATCCTCTCTTTTCTGATGCTGAGGTTGAAGAGAGTGGTGAGATGTGTTGTTGAGGGTAGAAGATAGTGGAATTAAAATAGTGATTATTATAGTGATGCAAACAAAGTATTTGTTCAGCTGATATGGATGACTGAAAAGTACTGTTAGGAAGTGGAGTCAACAAGCTCTGGGATAGCCCGATGCCTGGGAAGGAAAAGCATTCGGTTTTGTTGTTAGCAGTTCCATCAGTATTGTTGAACCATTACTGCAGGTTTTTCACAGAGACTGTTTTTGCAGCAAACTTTAGGACTACCTGAACAACATTAATGTGACCACACTCCACCTCTAAAACTTTGTTAAGGGAAAATTTCAAATATAAAGTTGTAATATAGCTCAGCATATTGAAAATGATTATTTCAATGATGATTATTTTAAAATAATAAATTCAGGTAAACCAGCTGAGAAATTGGGTGAAAATTAAGTTTTCTGATAATTTTAAGGGTCTTGTTAAAGGAAAATTTACATATACCTTGTCTCAGGTACTTACTCTGTGTGGCTTATCAACTTTGATAGGATTTTACTCAAGTGTAAACTCTGTTAGATATAAATTAATCTCTCTTTCATGATACAAAAGCCACGTAAAGATACTGAAGCATTTAAGGATCAGTATTATGGATATTGTACAAGAGAAGCAGAGGCAGAAAAATGAAAGTCAATACAGATTTCTCTGGATAAAATCCTGCATAAAATAGGTTATATCCTATTTTGTAAACTCTGTGCTTACCTTAAGTCACTTAGATAACATATTAAATATAAATATTATAGTGACTAGATAGAGTAATAGAAGTAAGACAGTGTCATTATTATATAAACAAATACTAATAGATTGTGAGAAAGGCTTATATCCAACACCTCAAAATGCTTGAACAAGCAATATATTCAATTACAAATGCTCTTGGAATTATAAATCTACACACTCATACATATATAGCTATTACTACTGTGATCCATATTTCATTACTTTAACCTTACGTGTAAGACAATTGTCTGTTTTATATGCAGGACCTCAACTGCTCTGTCTAGAGAGGTGATGTAAAATTTCAACTTGAATAGCAATAAATCATGTTAATTCAGCCCTTGTCAAATGAAATGTGGTAGAGAGGATGGAAGAAGAATAGGAATGAGAATGGTCAAAACAAACTATCGAGTGTAAGAATCTGCCCAATTGAAGTGATGCACTAATATTGGGTTAAGTACTTCCAGCTATGAAATAAGAACTCAGATCAGCAGGAGTGTTTGTATAATCATAATAATCTATTGATAGTATAGGATAAAGTAATTTGATACGTTTTGATTTTAGTATAATGTTTTCTCACAAATTCAGTGCACACAACTCAATTAGTTTCAAAAATGAGGTGAAAATGGACTGCCAGCCAAAGGTTAATGAGGTAAAAATGGGTTGTGTGGAACTATAAGCAGAACCCACAGATTGATGAAATAAGAACCCACCTTATTCAGTCCTCTTTCCACCATATTCTGTTCTCAAAGTGAGGCTTAATGAAATTGGATTTCCCTATCAATGCCTCCAAGATTTACATGTGTACCTAATACTAACTCAAAACTCAATCTGTCTTGTAAGCTATGTTTTCCTAAAGAGAGTTGCTGATTCATCTATGCAGGTCTACATTTTCCACCCATCTATCTTCACTATCAAAGTAACATCCGGGAAATGAACATGTCTACTATTTTGTATGTCTCTTTGCATTCTCCTAGGTCCCCAAATTTTCATTCCTCAAAAAGCTTAAGAAATTAATAAACAAGGGTTAAAATATGAAGCATTTTTTTCTTGTGCAAATGTGAAAGAAAATTTTAGGAATCTTCTACTTGACAAGTTAAAATTCAAACATCTGGGAGATGCTAACCTCTGATTGCCCAGTATTATTTCTTGGATAAATGATGGCTTTTGATCCAAGCCTCTGCACAGTTAAATGCAGACGGTCCCAGCCATGATTGAATCCAACATGGCTATTTAGCACCCTGTAATCATTTCATGGCTTCAACACAATATCCTTTCTTAGGGGTGAATAAAAGGTTCTATTTGAACAAATCCATTCCCCCTTCTTTAGAGAGGATTTGTGAGTGACTATTAATCTCCATTAAAGTGTAATTGGGAACTGAGTGAAACAGATTGGTTATTGTTGACCGTATGATAGGCACTGCAGAGAGCCAGGAAAAGACATGATTTATTGATTTTAATCATGTTCAGATGAGCCACCCCAGAGACTATCATGTAAAATAAATATCATGTAAAATAAAAGCAGTATTTTAGATAACAGAATTATTTAGAATGCCTACTTCCAAGATAAATTGACTTGATTCTGAATGTTACTTCTTGATTCATTTGACTGTGTTTGACTATAAAAGGAAATTTTTTGCTGATTAATTGCTGAAACATTTGAAAACTGATAAGGCTTTCAAGGTGCATCTTCTCTATGATAAAATACAGAAGGGGGGAGTACATTCAGTCCACCTAATGTAACAGATCTATTTATTAAACCATAAAGTATTGTCTAATCCATATTGTCCTATAACCCGTGAACTTGTACCACTCCACAAGCTAGTTCCACCCATCCACCTGTCTTAACAAGCATCATTAATATTTCTCTTTTCATTATTTGAAAGATAAAGGATCTGCTGAGTTGCTTTGTAGCAACATGATCCTGAAAATTTTCTTGTCTTACCAGGGTAAATTTCTGGTGACACCAACTCCCATCCTCTATTTTTCACTTTCCCTTCAAGTCCTCCTTATATTAAAAGTATACAAGTTTGTTCTCTATCAGTGAAAGAAACCATATCAAAAGATATCCCCTCCATGAAAAAATTTGATAAGCTGGACCTCATTAAAACTGAAAATTTTTGCTTTGTGTAAGAAACCATCAAAAGAATAAAAACATTAGCCACGAAATGGAAGAAAATATTTGCAAAAGACACATCTGAAAAAGGACTGTGTCTTAGTCAGTTCAGACTGCTGCAACAGAATAACACAGGCTTAAACAAAAAACATTTATTTCTCATAGTTCTGGAGGCTGGGAAGTCTAAGATCAAGGCACTAACAGATTCAGGGTTTGATGAGAAAACCCTCTTCCAGATTGCAGACTGCTAGCTTCTTATTGTAGCCTCTACACCAGAAAGAAGGTGAGAGAGCTCTCTGGGGCACCTTTTATAAGGGCACTAATTCCATTTATAAGGGCTCCATCCTCATAACCTATTTACCTCCCAAAGGCTCCACCTCGTACTACCATCATATTAAGAGCTAAGATTTCAACATATGAATTTTGGAGAGACACAAAACATTCAGTGCATTGCAGACTGTTATCCAAAATATACAAAGAATTCTTAAAACTCAACAATAAGAAAACAAATAACCCTATTAAAAAATGGGCCAAAAACCTTAACAGATACCTCACCAAAGAAGATATACAGATGGCAAATAAGCATATGAAAAGATCCTCTACATCATATGTCATCAGGGAAATGCAAATTAAAATAACATTGAGATACAACTACATACCTGTTAGAATGGCCACAATCCAGAATACTGCTAATACAAAATACTAATGAGGATATGGAGCAACAGGAGTTC
Organism: Tapirus indicus; assembly: GCA_031878705.1. Classification (NCBI taxonomy): domain Eukaryota; kingdom Metazoa; phylum Chordata; class Mammalia; order Perissodactyla; family Tapiridae; genus Tapirus; species Tapirus indicus. Next base: position 68,001,229 of record CM062927.1, on the reverse strand, counting down.
TCATCTAGTGCTGGTGGAAATCCACAGTGGTACAGCCACTTTGGAAGACAGTTTGGCAGTTTCCTACAAAACTGAAAATACTCTTACCATACTAATACAGCAATTATGCTCCTTGGTATCTACCCAAAGGAGTTGAAAACTTGTGTCCACATAAAATTTGTACACGGATGTTTATATCAGCTATATTCATAATTGCCAAAACATGGAAGCAACCAAGATGTCTTTCAGTAGGCGAATGGATAAACTGTGCTGCATCCAGACAATGGAATAGGATTCAGTGCTAAGAAGAAATGAACTATCAAGCCACAAAAAGACATGGAAGAATTTTAAATGCACATTAGTAAGCGAAAGAAGCCAATCTGAGAAGACTACATACTGTATGATTCCAAATATATGGCATTCTGGAAAAGGCAAAGCTTTTTTTTTTTCATGTAGACAGTAAAAAGATCAGTGGTTGCCAGAGGCTGGGGGAGAGAGGGATGGATAGGCAGAGAACAAAGGATATTTAGGGCAGTGAAACTACTCTGTATAATATTATAATGATTGATATATATCATTATATGTTTGTCCAAACTCGTTGAATGTACAACATCAAGAATAAGCCCCAATGTAAACTGTAGACTTTGAGTGGTAAAGATGTATCAATATAGATTTATCAGTTGTAACAAATGTACTACTCTGGTCAACTCTGGTTGAGGATGTTGATAATGGGAGAGGCTATGCATGTGAAGCGGTAGGGGATACATGGGAAATCTGTATATCTTCTATTCAGTTTTGCTGTGAATCTAAATCTGCTCTAAAAAATAGTCTATTAAAAATAAAATACAATATCCTCTTAAGGAGCAAATAGTTGATCTTTATTAACTATGTTAAGAAGATACTAGAAATGGATGAGGGTTTGAGTAGACATTTTTCCAAAGAAGCTATGCAAATTGCCAATAAGCACATAAAAAGATGCTTACATTATTAGCCATTAGAGAAATGCAAATCAAAACCACAATGAGATACCATTATAGACCCACTAAGATGGTTATAATTAAAAAGACAGACAATAACAAGTATTATTGAGGATGTGGAGAAATTGGAATCCTCATACATCGCTGATGGGAATATAAATGGTGCATCCACTTTGACAAACAATTTCTCTAAATGATAAACATAGAGTTACCAGACCCAGCAGTTTTACTCCTTGGTATATACTTACGAGAAATGAAAACATATGTCCACAAAAACTTGTACACAAATGTTTACAACATGGCTGCCTTTCTTTCTGAGACCTCTAGGGGAACATCCATTTACTCATCTTTTCCAGTTTCTAGGGGCTGCCTGTGTTGCAGATTCCCCCTTCCATCTTCAAAGCCAGCAATGGCAATAGCTGGTGCAGTCTGTCAGATCATATCATGCAGATTTTTATTTTCCTGTCTCTCTTTCTCACTTTAAGGACCTTATGATTACACTGGGCACATCTGAATAATCCAGGATAATCTCCACCATCTCAAGGTCAGCTGATTAGCAGTTTAATTCCACCTGCAACCTTAATTCTCCTTTGCCATGTAACATAACATATTCACAGGTTCTGGGAATTAGAATGTGGACATATTTAGGGGGCAATTATTCTGCCTACCACAGCTGACTTTTTTTTTCATTTATTTTTATCATTTCTAGATGATTATTTTAAAATTAAGCCTCAGTTTAACAGATATTACTGAATGAAATGACCATTTACACTTTTTCATGTATTTAAACAATCATAAATTAATTTTTAAATTAATGACCCATTCAAATGACACTCTAAAAATATTTAGGGACATGGAAACAAATCCACAATATATCAGAGAGGTATATATACACATTTGTGTGTATATGTTTGTGCATATTACTATTTAGTAATTTATTTATTTAGAAATTACTGATGAGGACATAGAATACAATGTTAACTGAAATGATATCTCTCCATGGACTGGAATTAGAGCTAGAAAATATGTGTGAGTGTGTGTGGGTGCACATATGTTTGTATGATTGTGTGCATGTGTATATTTATACTTTTCCACACTCCAGTGATTGCATTTCACTCAATGTTAGAAAAAAATTTATAGATTTTGAAAATGAAGAAAGAATATACAACATGCTATGTACAAATGGAGGAATTAAGCTATTTTTTAATTTTTTAATAACATAGGCTAAAAGGTACATCTTTAAAACAGGGATAGCAAGTTTTATCTTGCATGATATAACTGACCAAGAGCAAATTTTAAGGATTCAGAGGCCATATCCTTGCTCAGAGGGAAAGAATTTTGACTGAGTGGGGCAGTGTTTTCAGCACATGTAGTATGTGTTCATCATCTCTGTTTTAAATCATCAGAGATCATTTTATACCCCTCAACACTACTTTCTGATACTCCTTTTACCTAAAATTAAATAGTGCTCTCAAAAATCTGGATAACAGAGGCCGGCCCGGTGGAGTAGCAGTTAAGGTTGTGTGATCCGCTTTGGCAGCCAGGGATTCGCAGGTTCAGATCCCTGGCGTGGACCAGTGCACCACTTGTCAAGCCATGCCATGGCAGCGTCCCCCATAAAGTAGAGGGAGATGGGCACGGACGTTAGCCCAGGGCCAGTCTTCCTCACAGAAAAAAAAAAAATTGGATAACATTTTATGTTAAGAAAGTGGATCATAGGCATATGTGATTGGCGATTTTAGATAATTTACAGTTAGATGCTCAGACTGATCTTAATACTGCCTAGTAAAAAGTAATCTGAGAAAAAACCAAAAACATACCTGGAGGAAAAACACAACGTACTCATGAAAGGCAGTGTTGGTCTGGACTAGCCTCAGTGACAGACAATGGAGTATAAAGACAGGCAGGAGCAGGGAAGAGAAGAGAAAAGCAACTAGGTAGAGGGAGGAGGTGTCTGTGGCTCATGAGAATGAAAATGGACACAGATGGTTAGGGTGGATATGTGTTATAGTGACAAGAGAGAGAATTGTCTTTTCCCCCGTGGCCTAGGATTTAGCCACCTGGCAATTACTTAAATGTTTGCTTTATCTTAATGACATCATAGTTATGCAGCACATAAAACTATAACTCTTTATTGCAAGATGTCAGACAAGTTGATAATCGGACAGACGGACAGACCCAAGATCAGTCAGAGCTGAACAGCTGCTGTAAGGCCTACGCAGGAGCACACATTCTGTGGAACTATAGTACCTCTCCCTTTCAGATCCACACCTGGGCATCCTCTTCTACTATTGACTTCAGCGAATGTAACCCAAGGACAAGAAAGCACAATGCTCCCTCCTGCTCACCAGATCAGTCTACAGACATGGGAAAAAGATGCTCTCAAAAACTATCTCCATCTATAATCGTATGACAGTGAATTTAGAATAGAAAAGGATAATGGCTCATCACAGAATTCTTTTTAAACCTACCTATTCAGATGTATTTTATTTTTCTGGCATTCTAATATCACTTGCAGTTTAGAATACTACCATAATCTTGGCATATGTAGTCTATGCCATATTAATTAGTTCAATTACCGTATCGTATATTTTTCCAATCTTTATTTTGTTTTCCTGATATTTTATATACTGTTTTTCAATTCTTAGACATTCTGGATCAGGTAACTGATTGATTGACTCAATAATGCATTTAAAACATGAATTGAGTCCTCACAAAGAACCAGGTATGGTGTTAAATCCTGGGAATAACAAGGTCAATAGACATACATTTTGCTTCAGAGAGCACAGATTCTTGTTCTGGATGACATTAACTGAGTGCTAAGGAACCGATTTTGCTTTTTTGACTTTAACCTTCACAAACCTTCCTTTCTAGGAGAGTCAGGGAAAGGAAAATAAGGCTCAGAAACAAAAAATTAGATAATTGTACTGTAATAAGTGTGATGGGAGATTTACTGGCTGTAATAGTAGCACCTAAAATAAATATCTAACATAAATGTAGGACAACAGAGAAGGCATGGCACCAGGGAATTTTTTACGTGATTCTGATTTTTGTTTGCTTTTTTTTTCAAGTGGAATTTACAAAAGATGTGGGAGTAGGGCTATTTAAATGCCAAAGATGCTTAATTTTAAAACATCATACCATATATATCATTGTGCCTTTTGAAGAATTGCACTTTTTTCATTTGTTCATTCAACCAAAATTTATTTAATCTCTAGCATGAAGTACACTAGTGAGTAATACACAATGGGGGAAAACACACACCCATTATATGCCTTAGTGGAATTTTCAGTACAAATGATTGCTTCAATTACCATGCTTTAGTCTATGAATGTCCCATATTCACTAGGTAATTATGCAGGCATATGTTGGAATTTATTACATATTACATACCACGTTGACAAGAAAAATTAATAATAAAATTACGTGCTAGGTAAGCATACTTCTTTCTTTGGAGACAAAATTTTGACTTTTTTTAATGGATTATTCAAATAATCTGTCATGAAATATACCTATCCTATGGTTTTCTACCCTATAAATTAATTGCTTATATGTATTTTTCTATTCCTGCAAAGATTCAGTAATAGTCATCCTTCTTTACTATGTTGATGCCTTTGTCATTACTGAATTCATAAATATTTTTATCTTAAATGTATAGAAATAGGAAGAGAAAAAGGCCGGCAGCAATACTGAAATTTTTAGAGCTGTTTGAGTGCTTAGTTACAAATATCTTAAATTTCTTCTATATTCTACTTGATTAAAAATGATGACTATATTCTTGAGTAAACAAAGTAAACGAGTAAAGAGGACTTGTCACCTGTAAGTGACACAGAACAAAGTCAAGGGCACACTCATGATGTGTACAGAAGTCAATATGATCTGACGGTCTCCCGGTGAAATGCATGTCAAGTCCATACTGATTAGCTGATAAATCAGCCTGATACTTGAGTTTATTTGGGCCAGAAAGACTACCTACTGTCAAGCAATCAAGCACTACCCCTTTAATTGCAATTTATTCCAACAACCACAATTTATTGATCCTAGCCTACACTTATGCCACAGCAGTATCATTATTTGACTTTATTTTAACAGCTTCAAAAGGTTAGAAAGTTAGAAACCACTGTGAAAGAGACCATTAAAAAGTTGAGTTGCTAACATTGCTTCACACTCTGTGCTGAACAACATTAAGTATATATATGGAATTATGTAAAAGGAGAAGGAAGAAGGAACTAATATTTATTAGGTACTCAGTATGAGCTAGCACTTTCTTACACCAAATATTACTTAATAATAACAAGACACACACACAAAAGCAAGGAGGATCAATATTGTTATTTGCATTTTACAGATAAGCTGCAGCTTAGAGAGGTTAAATAAATTTCCTAGAACTATAGTGTTAAAATGTTAAAGCCAACTCTCTGACTCCAAAGCACATGTTTAATTTTTTGCATGATTTCTTGCAAGATTTTTGCACACTGGCTATTCTACAATATTGTGGTCATCTTCACACACTCTACGTGATATTGAAAGTGTGAAGACTGCTCATCTACATGAGTTTTGTGCCCAATATGGTATTTAAAACACAAAACATCAATATCTGATCATTCTTATTTTTTAGGTATATTACCTTTGATAAGCCAAGATATGTTTTTCTTTATTTAAGCATTAGAGTTGTGGAATTTCCCTTTGGAATTTTCAGTTAATTAGAAAACGTATGCAGCATGCCTGGTAAGATAACTTTTATAGCTTCAAAGAATCTTCAGGAAATATTCAGTGAATATGAAGAGTGGCTTTAAGCTTGGCATTTCTTTTATTTCCTCCCAATTTAAAAAGGCTACTTGACTTACTTAATTTTTGACAATTAAATATTACACATATTTAAGGTGTACAGATTGATGATTTGATATACATTCATTCACCACAATGAAGCTAATTAACATATCCATCACTTCTATATAGTTAGCATTTGTGTGTGTTTGTGTGGTGAGAACAATTAAGATTTACCCTTTTATCAAATTTCAAGTCTGTAATACAATATTGTTAACTGTAGTCACATTGTTGTACATTAGATCTGCAGAACTTATTTATATTGCCTAACTGAAACTATGTATCCCTTGACCAATATCTTCCATAGCCTACTCCCCCCAGCCCCTGAAAACCACCATTCTGTTCTCTGTTTTTATGAATTTGACATTTTGGATTCCACATACAATTGAGCACGTGCAGTATTTGTCTTTCTGCATCTAGTTCTCCAAGTTCATCCATGTTGTCACAAATGGCAGGATTTCCATCTTTTTTAAGGCTGACTAATATTCCAGTGTGTGTGTGTGTGTGTGTGTGTGTGGGTGGGTGTGTGTGTGTGTATGTGTGTACAGTCACATTTTCTTTATTCATTCATCTGTAAATGGACATTTGGGAATGTACATTGGTACAGCCATTATGGAAAACAGTATGGAGGTTCTTCAAAAAATTAAAAATTAAAATCCCACTTCTGGATTTATATCCAAAGAATATATCAGTATCTTAAAAATATCTGCACTCTCACGTTCATTTCAGCATTACTCACAATAGCAAAGATGTGGAAACAACCTAAATGTCTCTCAATGGATGAATGGATCAAGTCTGTCCTTTCTTTTACATACTTTCTGAGTAGGCCTAAGTGATTGGTTAGCTATCACAATTCTTCGTGAATCCTCTGTAAATCCCTGCCTTGATTTAAGCCAGATTTAGTCTGGCTTACAGAAAGGGACCATAAATTAGAAGCCCTAAACTTCCTCTTTGTATTATCCAGAGTAGCTCTGCTTTTAAGACTTTCATTTTTTGCGCTTCTATAAAATTTCATTCACGGAATAAATAAACAAATCAATTTAAAAATATTAAATTAAAAATTATGGGTGTAGTCCAATGTCTTCATTTTTGCAGGTAAAGAAATGGAGAGTCAAAGAAGTAAAGGGCCTTTGTCATAGCCACACTATATTAATATCTGCAGATCAAGAATCATATGTCGGACTGTTTGAGTCGAGTTCTATCTGTTGCATAATAATGGTTTCTCTTTTCAGACACAATGTTTAAAACTCTGTTTCCACCCTTGTTTACACCACATATGACCAGTGGCACTAATTGCATATCCCCTGTATGCAGTTCTGCCATACAGTTTGGAAGACACTTAGAAAGTGAGTTACAAAATGTTCCTCTTAGAAGAGACAGTGTAGCTCATGAGATGGTAGAGCAAAGAAGAAACCTGCATTCATCTGAGGGCTTTCCATGTCATAGGTGCTTAATACGAATCTTCCCATCTAATCTTCACAAAAATATTGTAAGAGAGGTGATTGATATACTCCTGCTATTGACTCCCAGCTAGCAATTCTTTGAAAGCTTGGTATGATGAAGACATTAGATATAATGACATCTGTAAATAAGTGGAAAAATATTGGCAACACATATACATAATGAGACTACAGGTAGATATTCATAACTTCTCAAGATAAAGTGGAATGAGGATTTCAAAGATGGAGGCTTTACTTCAGCTGTTGGAATATGAAAGAACTGTTAAACAAAGTAAATGGCATTTTGAGCTGGATGGGATATGGATATGTGGGGTTGGATAAAATCATTTTTTTTAAGAGGAACATACGAGAAGCATGGAGGTGGAGATGAGTAGGGATGTTTTGATGGTGGGGGATAGGCTAAGTCATAGAATATGATAAGCAAGAGTGAGACATCATTTCGAAAGGTTGGACTGGGATTCCTTGGAGGAAAACTTTGAACCCCGATTTTAAAAATTATATTTTACTATATAAACAATAAGTAGTCATTGAAGGTGTTAGTCCTTCATTATTATTGTTTGTTTATTTGTTTGTTGATCTAATCTGTACAGCTATAATCAGAGCTGTGCCTTGAAAAATTTATGATAGCATTATGATGGATGGACTACATGGGTGAAAAATCAGAAGTGAAGAGACCAAGTAGCAGATGTGAAAAAATGAGGGTAAACATCCCTACTTAATTTTTATCTGTTGAGGGTATTAAGACGTCTCCCCTCCCCAGCATCTGTGATCATTCAGATGTCTATAGTAACTTTTTGAGTTATAAATATTACTGATCTCATGTACCATGCCTTAGGTCAATCTTGCCTCAAAGAAACAAACATAAAGTTCCATAGATTCAGTATCCATATTCCTCCCAAGTGCCCTTTTTTTGATAAATATTTGTTGAATGAATAAATAAATCCGTTTTCAATCTGCCTATCCGCTTTGAAAATTCCTGTCTTGTAGGGGAGAGAGAGATGTCGTGATAGTTTTTTTTTTTTATCCTGGAACCCTATCTCCTCCTAAGGAAGGCTTTCAGACTGAAAATTTTCCTTGTCCTTGGAAGATCTCTGTTTTCCTGAAACTTGTACTTCAAACGGAAGAGGGAAAAAGTAAGAGATACTTGTTTTTCTTATGATGGGCATAACGCAGTAGCTGTGTTATCCTAAAGCATTTTGCGGGGATAACAAAGGAACAACAATAATGAAAAAGCCTTTATGCAAACTAAGAATCATTTAGCTTCTAAAAGGTCAACTGCCTGGTTTTAACATCCAAATAGGGAGGAGAGAGCACAGAAAGCTCTCTGCCCTAATGTTAGATAAACAATACAGGACAGCTCCTGCACTTAATGAGGATTCCATTTTAAATAGCACTCTCTCCTCATTTTAGAAGCTTTCTTCTTCCAGGAATTATATATATCCATTAGTGTAGCTGATCAACACCACCCCAATTCCCTGCTGCTTCCTAACTATGATCTCTCAAGTAATGGCAACTACACTCTGAACAATTTGCCTTCTTCTTGCTCAACTGAAATCATATCCATGAAACTTTCTTCAGTAGTGGGTTGTTGTTTTTTTCTGTCTTGCATTACATTTATGACCCCAGGCCCCCTTTAAGAATGTACTTCATTTAATTTATATTCATTTGCCCTATAAGCAATATATCTTCTAAATTTATCCCTTCTATATTGAATCTCGACTCTGCTTTCTTAGAGAAAATATATTTTTCTCCTTTCCAAACATGGGCTGTCTCTCTCAAAGGCAATACCTTTGCCATTAAAGATATGTAATGATACATATTAACATTTCTGAACTTCTAAGAAAGCAGCACTTTCATGTAGGGGCTATTCAAGTAAATTCTATATATCTATATATATAGATATATATATAGATATATATATATATGATTTGATATTTCGTTTGGCCAGGTATTTGTAATGAAAAGGTAAGTTAGAGACTGGGGTGGAAAAGGAAAGGAGCACTACACCTTTATCTATAGATGTAATAAAAGTCAAAATAGACCAACTTTGGGAGGTTTTGGCGTGAGCACTGAATACTCATCACTGCCTGGCACACACAAAAATCATTTATTGAGTGAATACGTGCATTATTGGCTTGGAACTGACAGTTCTTTTGTCCATTTCATTTGTCTATTTGTGAAAGTATCTAGCCTGTCAATTAAGGGTTACCTGGGTATGGATAGAAATCTAGCATTAGATTTCAGGCAACTGTCTCAAGAATCAATCGTCTGCTTGCTTGAATGTTATTCATTAGCCCGAAAGGTGAGTTTGTGCAGGGACTGAGCTGTAACACTTAAACTCGACGTGACTCCTGGTAGCAGTTGTGCTAAGAACTAGAGATGAACGTGGTGTTCTCAGCATTGTTTCCTGGTTATAACTATGACATTGCTAGCAAGACCCAGTGATAGTCCATTACAGTTTTCTATTTATACATTTCCAACTGTCTCTGGGGTAAAAAGAATGAGGTTCATAGGATAGAGATGAACTTCCTCTGTAATATCTAGTATAGAGAAATGAGGGAAAACATTTACTTTTTTCTGTAAGATGATAGATTAATAAATTTTATAGTACTATGAAAGTTTTAAAGAAAAAGGATTGTTGAAAACATTTTTTAACATAAAATGTATCATTATATTATGGGAGGTAGTTTGGCACAGAGATTGAGAGTATAGATTCTTGGAAAACAATATGTGTAAAAATATGAGTTCCACCATTTATTATTTGTATGACCTTGGAGAAGTTTTTAAGTGTTTCTGTGCCTCAGTTTCTTCCTCTGTAAAAACATCTACCTCATAGAGTTGTTCTAAGTATTAAATAAGTTAATGCATGTAAAGTTTCTGACACAGAAGCATATATAAACTTTTTGTTTTGAATATTGTTAAAAAGTTTGCTGACTTAGTATTATTTTGCTTACACCTAAAATTTTTGGTTTCTTGAATTTCCCAAATTGTAATGGAAAAGAAATAAAAGTCCACATACAAAGTCTTGTTTTATATTTAAGTTTGCAGGAGTACAATTCTGTATGTGAAAAATATTGTTAATTTGTTTAGTACATATTCAATTACACTCTCCCTATATTTTCCATGTAAATTTCCTATTTAAATGAATAGTAAGTTGATAGATAACGATTCTTTGGAACATTGTCTAAATCCACTTGGAATATGACATTTAGAAGACTGAAGCATACTGTGTTCAGTAGTATATCTACATCTCTAAATCTATATATTTGTATATCTATATCTATTTCTAACCCTGACTTTTTCAGAAACTTTGGATTAAAATTTTATTTGATGTTTATAATAAAATGTATATACATATAATGTGATATTGAGGGAAAATTTTGTTTTACAAATGGCATTTATTAAACTGATTTAGAAAAAAAATTCCCACCCTGAGCTAACATCTGTTGCCAATTTTCCTCTTTATTTGCTTGAGGAAGATTGGCCCTGAGCTAACATATGTGCCAGTCTTCCTCTATTTTGTATGTGAGTCACCACCACAGCATGGCTGATGAGTGGTGTAGGTCTGCACCCGGGATCTGAACCCATGCACCTGGGCCACTGAAGGGGAGTGCCTTGAACTTAACCACAATGCCATAGGGCTGGGCCCCAAAATAATTTTTAATACCATACTTTTCCCCCACATTTAATAAACGAGAAATGGGCCACTCAGTTTTAAAGATATAAAATTGAAAAGGAAAGCTCTCTTTTTAAAAGGAAGTAAATATTCTAGCCAGGTTCCACATATGCCTCTATTTGCCAGTGTTGTAGTTGCAAGCCAACTCACTTGGTCTACTTTGTCAAATGGCTCCCTAACTCTGCTCTTGAATGGGTACCCTCCATTCAAAACCTCCTAGGCTGTTTGTTATTTCATCACACATCTGGAAACATTCTATCTCTGTGTCTATAGAGAGTGGTTTTTGTCTCTCTTTCCAAATTCCAAAACTTTAGTTGTCCTTTCCAGTCTAGTTCTAACATTACTTCCTTGATTTCATTATGGAGACTCATTTCCCCTCTCCCGTGACACTTTGTTGTCTTGTTTCTTTTTTTGTGTGTGTGTGTGAGGAAGACTGGCCCTGGGCTAACATCCGTGCCCATCTTCCTCTACTTTATATGGGACGCCGCCACGGCATGGCTGACAAGCAGTGCGTCTGCAGGCAGCCGGGATCCGAACCGGTGAACCCCGGGCTGCCAAACGCGGACTAAACCGCTGCACCACTGGGCCGGCCCCTGTTGTCTTGTTTCTGATATAGCTCTTTTCAACGACTGCCCTCTAGTGATTTGCTGACTTTTTGTTTGTTTGTTTCACTAATGAAAAAGGACACTTTTTTCCTTCCTCCCTCTCTACTTCCCTCCCTCTCTCACTCCATTCCTTTCTCCCTCCCTCACTCCCTCCCTTCCTTCCTTCCTTCCTTCCTTTCTTTTACATCCCATCATCTGGGACAGACATAAAGATTTTCTGGACCTAATTTTCTTAACTGTTGAGGCACCCATGGCCACAGACCTCAGTTCTTCTCCCTGTTAAGTTCTTGTGGCTGAATTCTGGCTGATGGAACATAGGCAAAGTTATATGTCCCATTTCCTGGTCCATACAAACTTCCCACCCATGATCCTCCATGCTCTTTGCCCTCCTGTGATCTCTTAGGGAGGACACATAAAACCAGTGTTCTCCCAAACCTCTTTTGCTTTTTGTTTCCTTTCTCTGACTATTTACTAATCTCCTTCTATCCAGACTCAGATTCAGTCTTGGCTTTCATCTATTTTTGGTTTAATATTCGTTAGAATTCTAAAATATCCAGTTAACATTACAAACACTCTTTTTTAAATTTCAGACACCAAAATATTAATGTTGCCCAACTAGTCTTGTGCTGAGGATTGCATTTGTTTATTTGTGCTTGCCTATTATATTTCCATGGACTTTTCATATGTACTTTTGAGAAAGTTAGTTTGCTAGAAAGAGGGACCTAGAAAATACTAAGCTCTGATAATTTTAACTGAGACTTGGAAGCAGGAACAAAACTGAGGCTATTGGAGAGAGGAGGGACATTGAAACAAAAATTTTTGCGTCAATAGCTTAAAGAAGTTTCAGGTTCTTGGAAAAAAGAGGAGACGTAATCGTAGATAAGTCCTAAAAAAAGAAGTTTGGAAGCATTTTCTTCACACGGGGAGGGTTACCTTTTAAAATTTGATTTAATGTATAGGTCTATTGGCCTATTATCTTACAACTTCTTTTCATAGTTTTTGTTAACTAAAGTGAAGAACTACTTTCAGACCATCTCCAGTCTTTAGCTTACATGTACTTTTGTGTACAATACTTAGCTTTAGCACCTGGACTCTAATTACACAATATTTCGTTTACTACGCATGTTTCTTCACCATGTAAACTGGCCTGTTTAGAAATCCAGTATTTCATTTTGTATGTTAAAAATGAAGATGAGGAAGACTTGGTCAACTTTGATATGATTTCCATAACATTTGGTAGAAGGAGGGAAATTTTTTGCAATAACGGAAAATACAAATGTCACTGTATTTAATGCTTTAGTTCAAATGTTGAGAAGGTAGCAAGCCTCAGTCAAGTGCACAGATGCAGGAGCTGATTACACAGCAATCCCGGAGACCAGGTTAGAGCAAACCTAAGCTGTGCAGGAGAAAGGATCAGACATTTGTAACAGAGTTATGCTTCTTGCTATGATTTATTAGGAATAGCAAGCCACTTCAGAGTAAACGACATAAAATAATGTAGAATTCTTATGGCCAGTGAAATTCCATTGACCTGACGGCAGACTGAATTGGAAGATAAACAATTTTAGCTAACTCTTTGCTGGGATTGAGTGATATTTCCAGGTATCCTAGTGTATGCCACGGAAATGGCAGTTCTTAATTAGACAGTCTGTTTAATATCTCTCCCTAAGATTTTACCTTTTTTTAATGGAAGTAAATGTTCTTTCTCTCCCAGCCTCTCCATATCCCCACACCCCTCGAAGAAAACAGCAGACTCCTCTTCGTCAGAGCAGCCAATTAAATGGCTGAGGGTGTCTGTTTCTGTGTCGTTTTCAGAAACAATTGTATCGTTAAATCGCTGAAATTGTAGTGTCAGCAGGAAACAGAGCAAATAGCTGCCAAAGGGAGAAAAAATATGAACAATACAGCTACTTTGATGTCTTCCTGCCCTCCTTCCCTGTGTCTATTGCTGAACAAGTTACAAACAAAATGTGAGGGAGCAAAGGCTCGTGTCTGAGCCTGGGTGGTTTCAACCTCCCTTTCTGGGAGGCTTGCTCACTGATTTCTTCAGCTCCCTCTTGACGCCTTAGGCAGACCGCACTAATCAATATTTCAGAGCACAACTCCCACTGCTCTGCCTCTGTTCCTCTCCAATTACTGTTCACTCATGGAATACACTCTCTCATCTCCTTTTTTTTTCATTCATTCATTTATTCATTCAACAAATACCTATTGAGCTCCTACCTCGTGTTAGGCGCAGTTTCAAGCTAAGATACATCACTGAACAAAACAGATAAAAATCCCTGCCTTTAAGGAGATTCCTGGAGGTAGAAGAAACAGACAATAAATTATATGCATCATAAACCTGTCAATTCTATAGTTAAGTAAGGGAAATTAAGAGTCAGGGGCTTGCAGTTTTTAATCAGATAGACATTTGGGAGAAAGTGTGTTATCCTGTCCTGAGAGGCTCATGGCATAGTGGCGAAGAGCACAGACTCTTTTACCAGACTGTTCAGGTCCTTAATCCATTTAGCCCTGTCACCTGTTAGTTGTGTGACCTTGGGAAACTTATTTTATTTCTCCAGGTCTCAGTTTCCTCATCTATAAAGTGATGATAATGTTAGTACCTATTGAGTCTTATCGTATGTAAGGATTTAGAACATAGTTTGTAGTGCACATTACATTGTGCATGTGGTAAGTACATAGCAAGTACAGTGTGAATTCTCTCATTATTGTGTTCTGAAAACGGTGCCTCCATTTAGAGACATCTGAGTGTGAAAACTCAAAGATGTTTCTTTTCTTCTCACTAATCTGAACCCCAGTTGTATGATCAAGAAAATGAAGATAATTTCTACCGTTTAGAGCTGTTGTCAGGATTGCAAGAAAATTCATATTATATATTCATGGGAGATCCTTGTTAAAGGTCATGCTCTCTCCTTTTCTAGACTCAGGTGAAATGCTTTGACATCTTCTCATATTATCTCACATAATGAGAATCTTAAGTGTCCTGGTATCCCTCGTCGTGGTACTACATACCAGATTGTGCTATATTGCATTCCCTCCCTTCTAAAACATGGATGAGTAGGAGCACACTGTTGATTTCACAGCAGCTTTTCAAAGGGAAAAAAGAAACACTTCCACATTAAATGCACCCATCAATTGTATGATGTGCCCTGCTTTTAAAATGATTTAAATGTGAAAAATAAGTGTATTATAGTATCAAGGAACCTTGTTAGTTTCTGTTTACATGTCTCATTAACTGCTCAGAAACTATGTAATTCTTTGTATCCTTCTCTTTGCTTAACCCTCTGCCTTGCACAATGAAAGAGCTCAAGAAATATTTCGTAGTTGATTGAATGAATGACTGCATAATTCCTTGAACAAAAGAACTAATTTAAGTTTATAATGAATGTCAAATGAAACTGGTCAGTGGTTTTTCAAGTAGGGGGCATTTCTTCATTCAAAATGGTATAAAAATACTAAGGACTGAGTAATTTTTTTACTCAATTGTTTTTAAAAGCAATTGCGTGAAGAACTTTAAAAATGTTTATTTCTGTTAATTGTATGACTGGTTAGGACTCTTTGAGTGCAAGTTGGAGAAATTCAATTTGGAATACCTTGAGCAAAAAAGGGAAATTCTTCTACAAGCACACAGGATTCTAGAAGCATAGAATAGAGCTGAAGAGCAGGAATGCTGATGCAACTCTGACTGCTCCACTTCCAGCACCAATTTCTTCATGAATCATCTCTTACTGCCAACAAACCACTACTGACTGAGCAGCATAAAACAATTTGTGGATCAGGAACACCCAGACAGGGCACAGCGGGATGGTTTGCCTTGGCTCTGCAGTGTCAGGGTTCTCAGCTGGAAGACTTGAATAGCTGGGGATAATTCACCTAGTTAGGGGGTGGCCTCTCTGTTTTAAACCCTCACTGACAGCCTCCTTCAGGCTAGTCAGGCCTTTTGCTAATAGACTTCTCAAGGGCCTTCAAGTTTCCTCCAATGCTGGGTCTAATGCCCATGCCACATGGTGTAGGATTTTATTGTATTAGCACTCATCTTCTGTTCTAGTGTCTGCACCAGTCAATGTTTGGTCAGAGAAGCAGAATCACTATGATGATGTGAAATAATGGATTTATTACAGGGATCTTATGGAACTGTGAGAGCTGATAGGTACATTTATACAAGGCTGTTACATCTGCACCTCATGTTGAGCCTGAAGTTGCTGTTAAGGTTGTTGGGCTGTTAGTTAGGTGACTGTGAAGTGGAGGAGAACAGGGACAGAACTGGAACCCATGAGGACAAACTGGGACCCATGAAGATACATTGGAATCCGTGTCTGTCTCACCACCACCACTGATGTTGATGGTATGGGTGACCTGCAAGAGAATTCAGCAGACTTCACCAAAGAGCCACACATGCACTTAACCCAAACTCAGAGAGGCTGAAGGAAGAGAATCAGCAGAAACTCAAGGAGCTACGTGCCTGGGTGCTGCCCTATGCCAGAAAGGTAAGTCAGCAGACCAGAGCATGCACAGCCAGACCCAGAGCCTGGCTTTCTCCACTCACCTTTAGAGAGAAAAATGTCCGTCCTTCCCTACCAGACAGATCATGTGCAGATTTCCCTTGTGGCCTAACTGGAAACCATACAAGGAATGAAATTATGGGAAATGTAATTCCAGCTTAACAAAGGTGACAATAAAAGACACCACAAGCAGCGTGCATCAAAACCTCTAAAACTTTCATTTCCATTAACTATATAATAAGCTCTTGAAGTTACAGAAATCCAATGTGGACAAATGAACAAAAAAAGGGAGGGGGGGATTGTTATAAAGATACAAGTTTCCTATTTTGTCTTATAAAACCCCAAGATTAGGGATGGAAATCTACCTCAGGAATGGATCTCTGTGAGAATCCACATCATACTCTTTCTCTCTGCCCTTTGTTACTGCTTTTCTCTGTAACTTGTTTTATTTTTCCCTCTAACACCCGTCATGTTTCCTTTGTACACTCAGTCCACCTGTTGGAACACACCAACAGTAGCTCTTGAGGTTTACATAGAGGAGCTACCCAGAGCAGATTGATTCATTCTCTCAGCCCCAATTAAAATTTCTGAGAGAAGTGTTCAAGTTTATTATGACAGAGGGCAAGTTCATGTTATACAAACTGACAGTTGCCACCCCAGCTATGTAGAGGAAATAAGGAAAAGACAATTTCCAGAAAAAGGGTACAGGAATACAGTTCAGTAGATGTCTGCTAGAGTCTGACTTTTGTCCCTAATTCACTGATCTGAAATCACAAATATATATGCATGAAGGTATTTTTTCTGTATTATTTAATATATCAAAAACGTAGCAAATGTGAGTATCCAATAGTCACTTAAGTAAATTGTTACACCTTATGACAGACTATTTCGTGTACATCAAATTGTTATGAAGTTTTAAATGACAGAAAAATGCATATCATTTCACATTAAATGCAAAAACTAACCAAATGGTATGTGCAGTGTAAACTCAGTAATGTGTAAGAACATCAGTGTAATAGTTGTGTCCTCATTGTAGGACTATAGGTATATTATTTTCTCTTCTGTTTTTCCAACTTTTATACAATAAACATATATAATTTTATAATTTAAAAAAAGCAAACATTCATATAAAATGGCTTAACCACAAGACATTAGGTGTACAATGTACTCATTAAATTGTTTCCAATCAAAAGCCAGGAGAAAAAAAACGTGATTACCCACCCATCTGGAGTTCAAGTAGAGAAAGTATTCACGGATATACTTCATGATCATGTATGGTATCCAAGCACATGACAAATGACTAGCTTAAAACATACAAGAACTTTTCAAAGATTTATTTCAAAATAGTGATACTACTCTCAGTTAATCTTAATTCTTTGGAATATATACATTTAAAAACTTTCTTTTAAGCCTCAGTTTGCTCTCTTGAAATAAATTGTGCATTGCACAAATAGCAACAAAAGAAATGGCAACTAAAAGAAACTTAACTGAGTCAGATAAAAAGCAACCTGTGTGTTTTCAATTTATTAAATGTCAAGTGATATGAATTCCACAGTGATAAGTTTATGAATGTAAGACCATGTGCATTAAAATATTTTGAAATATTAAGAAAAATATATGGGAAAGATAAAACCAAAGCTTATAGGCATCTCCCTTCTTCAACAAAAAGCAACTATTAATTACAATATATTAGGCTAGTGTTCTAAATTTATTGTTTGGCAAATACTAGTGATATTAGTAAAATATGGCTTCGTTTTATCATCAAAAAGCAAGAATTTGACTCTGAAGAGCTAATAGAGCATACAGGTTCCACAATGCAGCTATATTCTGTAGCAGCTAGAAAAGAACTCATGATTTGCTAATGAAGATGCAAAAGAACTAGGCTAGTGTGAGAACTTCTATCTACATAACATTTTGACCTGTCAGAGTTAGAAGAGAGTGGGGTGCCATAAAACCAAAAGGAACAACATTCTGATGTTAAAGTTCTGATAAATTGAACCACTGTCTTCATATTACCTCTTTCTGTACTGTAATTAAGGAATAATTGTTTTACTGCATAGAATCAAATTTGTCTCCATATGAAGGCCTGAACTCACAGAACATATAATAAAGTATTTTTCCAGGTGCATAACGTTTTAAAGCCTTACCTCCAGCAAGTCATTCCGAGTCTCATAGGAAAACTCTTTAGACAAAAGCTATGTTGACTTGATTCCAGGAGATAATGTGGCCTCATGTAAGAGAATTTTTCTTCTTCATTATGCACTTGTCTAAGTTACTAACAAGTTCCTATGGGCAGAGAGATGTTTGTAGCAGGTGTGTGTGAGTGTGTAATGTGCATTTTTAAAAATGAGATTGTGTGCTCTCAAATTTTGAAACAATTTTTAAAAGTTCTCTTTCTTCCCTTCTTTCCTGCACCTCTTTCTTCTTTTTTCCAGTTCTACAGTCTCTTGTGCAAAACCATTTTAAAGTACCAGGTGTAATTCAGCAGACATCAACATGAAACATAAAAAAATGAAAAGCTGAGTTTATGTCTCAAGAGCTATTAATATAGTATTCTGGAATGGCCCCAGGCTAGATGAGTCACTGGTTAAAATGTTTGGCTCTCAACATTCCTTAGGATTTCTGAATTTTTCCTAATCTGTATAGGGCTAATTAAATAAAGTTTTCTTTTGTTTAGGGTTGTTTTGCTTTTATAATAAAAGTTACTCTATAGGGATAGAGAGTTTACATCAGGAACTATAGAAGTCCTTTCCCTTTACTATCTATGCCAACCTAGAGGCAGGAGAATTTTTATAATCAAAACTCCAGAAATCGTGGCTGCAATGTAATATGCTGTCTGTTGCAAGTACTCAAGTGTCATTCTTCCAAGAGATATCAAAGAGTAGAGCCGGGTCTCTGCAAGAGCCCTGGGACTGCATCAGTGTGCCCTCTTGACAAGCTTGGTGTGGGTGTGAGCCCTAGATATTCATGTGTTGACATAAAGGACAGAAAAATGATCGATTACTTCCTTGTGTATCCTTTCTCAGGGGGTTTGGAAAGGGGAAAATTAGTTTCAAATAGCACCTCTTGTAAGTCTCCTGAGGTTTGCCAATGGAATGCTTTTGTTCTCTTTCGAGCTATAAGAAATGCTTTGATACATAATCACTTCATATAAAAAGTCTAGATTTTGTTGTGACTCATATGCAGACACATGTATATTTTATAACCAATTTATCTTACAGCCATGAGTTAGCCCACTGAGTGATAAATGATCTGGCTGTTTCTGTCAGATAAATCAACTTACATGAGAATAGTCATTTATTTTAGAGGAAAGGGTCACATTAGCTCTAAATAAAAATAAAAGTGTTTTTGATCTCCACCACCTAATGGACTGTGAGAATTAGAGAATAGTAACATGCTATCTGCATATATGCATATATATATACACATGTATACATATATGTACACATATATCAGTAATATGTTTTCATAATACATGTAATATACATAATACATACATATATGCCTGCTTATTTGTTTTCAATGCCCATCAAACTGCCTAGTAGAGAATCAGCACAGTAATTGATCATTCAAATGAATTAAACCTTATCTATAACCACAACAAGACTCTGGAGTTATTTGAATATAGATTGTCAGGTGTGCAGATGTCTCATACCAGAGCACTTATTGACATTTTGAATTCCTGTAGTTATATTGTATTTCAAAAAATTTTAGGTTGAAGGAATGGATATTGCTTTAGAGAACTCATCTTATTGATATTCCAGTTATAATCTTAAATGGAAAATTGGTCAGAATACACTTTTAAAGTAAAGAAGAAAGAACTTAAGCAGTTGAGGGTGTGTGTTGCCATTTAGAAATATTATAACATACACAAAGACATAAATATATATGTCAAACAATGAAAGTGGTATTCTTCTGATAATAGAATTTACAGGTGATTTTCTTCTTCATACTTTTCCACATTTCCTAAAGTTTCTGAAATTATTGTTTTACTTCCATAATTAACATGCTAATAAAACCCAAATCTGAGGCAATTTGAAAACAAAGAGTGAGTGGGGAATAAGTTGTGAATCCTGTCAGGAATGGATATATGCGAAGCCAATCTGAGCTAAAATAGTTTCAATGATGTGAAATTGAATCTGTCTTTAGTCATTATTAAAGAAGTCAGTAGTTGGAAATTTAAGTTCTACAAAGAACATTTATCTCTCTAATACCAGGATCTCAATACTATGGAAGAAAAACTGGTTTTCTAAAAGACAAATATTGAGGCTTGAAGCAATATCAGCTTATCTCTAATGTGTTATTGTGAATTTTCTTATGATATCTAACGACAAAAATCCAATTTTGGGGATTTAGCTTCATTAACATATTTTGTAATATCTCATTCATTTTCATTAGTTTTATTTCAAAGTTCTCTACCACGAGGGTACTTCAAACTTTGTTCAAAATTAGTAAATCAATTTGTTCATAAGAAGAATATTAAAAGCCATACAAATATGATATACTTAAGTCTGTTCATAATCAGATTTCTAAATGGCTAAGTCAGTGTAGAGGGCCTCTTTTTTAGACATTAGCATTTTACCTGAATTATTTGGCAGTTTTTTATTAAAAAACACAAAAATTGCTGAGTCTGGCTGACAGCTTTTCTCATTTGAACTAAGATTTTTGAAAAGTTTCCAGTTAAACATAGTAGATTGCTTTTTCATTTTGCTTTGTGTTTTTAGCTTAGAGAAATGAGCAAATTCATACAAAGTGAAGAAAGATGTCTACCTTAGAATTAATAAGTGAAACAAAATTCAGGTTTGAACAAACTTTTCTCTTTGGATATTTATTCTGATATTTTCCTCAACATGAAGACAAAATTACCTAAAAGCAGTTTCCATTTGTTGCTTAAAAAATCATTACATTCTAGGTTGGGAATTTTATATTTGCTTTTCTCAGTTAAACTAATGAAGAAATATACTTAATGTTTCATGAGAATGGTATCATACATCAATAGTCTATCTAATTATCAATTTTTTACCCAGGCCAAATTCTTCCTTTAGTCATTATTCTGAAAGATTAGGCAACAATTAACTAATTATTAATGAATGTGAGATTAATCTCATAAACAGAAAAATTTACTCAGCTTGGAGCTTTGGTTGTTTCAAAAAGTTAGGTTATTGTTTGGTGTGTTCAAAAATAAATATTTTTCATTGCCTCATTACTTTTTTTTGAGTTTCTTATAATAAAGCTTTCAAAGTAGCAAAAAATTTCAGCAATGTAAAAATAAATCAAGGACGTTGTTTAGTAGTTTGCAGTTCCTAATTTGTTGACACTTCTTCTTTTTAACAATGGAGTAAACCTAATTTAGTGTTGTTTATGAAGAAAGTAGGGTTGAAGATTGCATGTAATATAAAAAAAAACAGTCAGTAAAACAGTGTGTATTTACTCAGAATTCATCTTCCCAAAAAACAAAAAGAAGTATGGCCAGAATAGAGATTTAAGTGCTATGTAAATATAACATAAACTTTTTTTGATTATCTAATGCATATTATCCTTGAGTCTCAAAGTGTGGCCAGAAGTATTATCAACAGTATTGGCATCACCTGGGAGCTGGTTAGAAGCTCAGAAGCTCAGGCCCTATTCCAGACCTACTGAATCATAACCTGCATTTCACCAAGACCCTCAGGTGGTTTGATGCCTATTAACGTTTGAGAAGCACTACTGTAGAACACCCACCTCTCCATTTTCCACTGAGTAGTGGCTTGGCGATGAGGAAAGGGTGCCTATTTGGAATCTAGAGCCACCCTGGCTGAAGTACCTACTTTCACACATATGACATGTTATTTAACTAATCTGAGTCTCCTTCATAAAATATGTTATAACGATACCCACCACAAAACGTTATAAGCCTCATTTAAGTAAATTACAAAAAGATATTTTGCATATTAAGATTATAGATATGTTAGTATAAGTTGAAATTCAGATTTGTCTTGTTGAGTTGGACATTTTACCGTTGAGTTATTTCCAAAGTTTTGAGTAGCCACACGCAGATTCCTGGTAGCAGATCTTGTAGTTGGTGAGCTATCATTATTGGCACAGTATTTCAAAATCTTGAGGTACAAGTTTTCAAAATCTAATAGTGGTCAGACAAAAAGACATTGAGTGCTTCTTTGAAGGCAGGGAATCCCAAAATGGTTCCCCTAGATCCCAGCAATTCTATATCAGAAAATGTGCTCCATTTGGTGGAAGATGGGGATCTTGGAGGGATCCTTGTAAACCCATTGGAGAAAATAGGTCATCTGACTAAAGAGCCTGGTTGACTCAATCAACCGTGGAATCAGTGGAGTGTCAGCTGTCTCAGACAGAAACTCTACATGTCCATTTAATAGTGTTAATATTAGTGATCATAACACTCTACTTTGGCCAAGCAGAAAATATACCTTGTCTTTGAATTTTTTCTTGCTGTGAAGTCATAGCCACTTATCATTGATTATTTTTTGCATTAAAAATGAATAATATTTCCTAAACCTGGCATGGTAAAAATCATTGCTCAAACTACCATCGAGGGGACATTGTGAGAGATTTAAAAAATCTACAATGATATTGATTTGAAAGTTCTTTTTTTATTTTTTTCCAACTAAGAGAAAGGACTATCAGGGTATCTAATAACTCAACAGTCTTCCTGTAAGGGATTGTATATTGATAAACTCCCTTTGTGAAGGTTGTATTCCTTCTCTTTAGAGAAAGGTCAGTCAATTCCCAGGTTTATAGGAGGGCTCTCATACTTTACCGTAAAATTCTAGGAAAGAGAGAGAGGATGTGTTATAATTTACCAAGAGCTTGCTTTGTTTATAGAAAGACGTGAATCAATATATCTACCCATTTAAATGTTTCCGGTTCTGCTAACTTAATTCTGTGAAGGGCAATTATCCAATTTATTTTGAATTTTGCTTAAAACTTCACACAAATGCATTCTCAGGACTATTTTTTTTTTTTCCTTAGAGAATAGGTGCTCTTCTGATATGTCCCTCTATATATAGTCTTAAAATCACTTTTGGTGGTTAGCTGCACTGGTCCCTTATAAACATGTGTGTTCTCTCTGCTTTTTAGTACAATGTAAAATGAGCAAAATTAGTGTACTATATTCCTATATTAAAAAAAAAAAAAACTCCAAGTCTGCAGATATACATCATCTTTCACCAAACAGAATATAAGATTAGAACTAAAAAGCTACTAATTAAACTGTTAACATTTATTGTCAATATTAAATTGCCAGTTTAAGTTATTCAATAAAATATCTTACCCCTTCTAACTTCTGACCCTCCATCTTTGCCCAAATGCAGACAGAATTAGGGTTTATATTTGATTTTAATTGAATAGCTAAAATGCCCATTTTTTCCTCCTAAATGTCATTTCCAAGAGATTGCTTAGGAGTGAAAGCAACACTTTCTTCAGTGCTTGTTAAGTAAAATTGTGAATCAGGTAATTTTGCAATAATGCTTTTTTTTTTAATGGAATCCTCATTCTATCTGTGGTTACTTCCATTACAGAACACTTCCTCACATTGTAACAATTTTCCCCAGGCTACCACTTTAAGTAACCCTCATCAACATTTACCTACAAGCTCCCACATGAGGAATCCCTTTCTGATAGTACCTTGGCACTTGGATTTCCTCGTCTTCCCCAAGGCTAAATGTGTCGATTTCTTAGTCCTTTAAAGTGTATTATTCCCTACTGACTCTCTGCTGGGTGAAATCTCAGATAGCAAACCAAGTAGTTCCAGTGTGCAAATTGGTTGATGTGTTAATTGCCATCTTGCATCTTTTCAAATATATATTTGCTTTTTAACTAGTTTCTGAATGTTTTAACTCAAAGAGAATCCTCAAAAGTAAGGATTACATGGATAGCAGCAAAATTATAGAATAAGGTTTGATGGTGAAAATTGATTTGGCATTTCTTTATGCAAAGATCAATTGTAGATACAAGTGAATAATCATGACCTGGCTATTTATCCTAAAATCACTGTTTATTCTAGGTTTGTCAGATTGGCCTTGGACAGTAGAGAAATCCTTAGTTTATATTTGAAATATGGTACTATCTGAGTGTTAGCTTGTAACCTCCTGACTCAGCCTGCAATAGTGTCTCCCCAACACAGCTTATTTTATAACTAACTTTAGCTCTCATTTGTTGTTCTGTGGTTTTCATCACTTTTATTTTTACATGCAGTTAGGATGTTCCAACATTGCACTATTTTATCATGCATAATCTTTTTTATGGGTCTGTCATGCATTAAACTGTCTGCAAGATGTTCATATTCATGGTTGTGAAGAGTACTTGCTGGTCTTTCACAAACTGATCAAATATTTAATGGAGTTTTGGTTGAGCTAGTTGGAAACAGTAATGTAATGACCCTCACACAGTTTGCTCTGAGCATAAATTTTCCTCACGTCGTCTTTTTATCTGAATGTATTATGAATTCCGAAGACTTAGTCTTCACCATACTATCATTGCTGTCATTATATTTAAGATTTCGGTTACATTAATATGCATCTTTAACTGGTAAATCTTCCTTCTTGGCTTCCTTGACACATTTATTTCAAAGCTAAAATGCTTAAGAGAGTGAAGTGAATTCATCTTTAGGAAAATTTGGAATGTTTAACTTACGATATTGTGTAATGTTTTTGCAATGATCCTGTGAATGCCTTAGGAGTCAGCCATTTTAGTCAGCTGGTTCTTAGTTATATATATCTACCTACTTGGATGACAATGTCAGACATAAATGTTTAGTATATAAATATCATTCCACCATTATTCCTTTAAAATTTTTTAAATAAATAAAATAATTGCTTCTGTTTTCATAGGTAAATATTATGTCCCTACCCACCCCAACCCCCCTTTTAAGCCCCTTCAAAGTCCTTTAATTGCTCTGATTTGGGATAAAGTCTATACTCCAACAATCTATAACATCCTGTTTGGTCTTGCTCGTCCCCAACATCTTATGTCTCTTGTCTTCCAAACCATGTTAAGCTTCTCTCAGTTTCTTTGATGCCCTAAATTTCTTTTCAGATTCTTTGTAATTCTATTTTGTTGATTGCACCTGCTATTCACTTGCTTTTAGGACTCTTTCCTCAACCTTTCACTTGACCAATCCCTTTCTCACTCTTCGTATTTCAGCTTACATGTTACTTCCTCAGAGAGGATTTCTCTGATTCTACAGATTCTATTAGAATTTTCTGATACACACTTTTACAGCAGTTCCTATCTTTTTTTCCTTTGGAACGGTTATTATCGTTGTAATTAATTGATTCCTTAAATGATTGTTAGTGTTGCTTAAATGATTATTAGTGTAAAGTCCATCAATGAACTAATGCTGCATGAGGGCCGAGGTTGTCTAGTTGGTTTTTCACCCAATGTCTAAATTTTGGCCAATACTCTATACATATTTGGTGAGTGAATAAATGGATAGAAGAACCTTCAAAGAGATGTTCTAAGTAATAGTTTCTAAGAACCTGTGAAAACAATATAACTTGCATTTTAACAATGTTATTAAGATATGGGATCTCTCTGGATTTTAGGATTGAATACCTGCATTTTTGTGCTGATAAAAGAGATGCTGCAATAGCAAAAGATCCATGGGTTTTTGCAAAAGGTGTCTACCAAGGTAGCAAATGACAAAGCAGTTGCCTAAAAAATTATGATACTTTATCTTCACCTTTTAGGGAGAAACCCAACCAAGCTTTGCTAAATTCTTGATCTTTATATTAATAAGGCTTAGTGTGATTAAGAGAGAGGATTTTCAGGCTTATGTAGTCAGCTGTTTTTCCCTCAGCGGTAGGCGATGCTGACTTAAGCAAGTCTGAGACATTATTTATCAATATTAAGTGCAGAACTATTCAATTGCTAGTTCTTCATAATGCAACATACATGTGTAACTGGAACCATTATTTATAATTGAACTTGATTTTTTAGACATCCCTTGCTAAATAGCTGCACTGAGATGTAAATTATTCTGTAAAAAGGCGAGAGTTTAGAACGTAAAGCAGAAATCCATACCATGTAAAGATTTTAGAATCTCAATTGACAAGCTACTTACTGATCCACTAAAATGTCAGATAATGCATTTTAGGCATTTTTATTAGAATTTCCATGGGAAATGGCATTTGGTGGCTGGAAATAATTCACTGGAAAATATATCTTTTAGGTTAGCACTGATTGAATTGAGTAGGTTGATAATACTATGAATTAAATTATAGGAGGAAGGAAAAAACGTCATTGCAAATATTTTGTCTAGAACCCCTACCCTCACATATTTTGTTATAGTTCTGAGTTTTTGCATATTTTTAGCTCATCTTCATGATCTCTCTTTAAATATCCTTTATTGTCATAAAATAGTCCTAATTATTATAAAGAGAATGTAAAAGCATATTGTTTTATAAACAGTAGATGAGTAGTTATACTTCTCACTAAATTCATTACCCATCCTCTATATCCATTTATTCAAAAAAAAAGTGGTACAAACTGATTTTATACTGTGTGATTTTCTTTAAAAAAATAATTGAAGGGAAAAGAAAATACGTGTATCTCAACTCTTCAACTTGTTTCTCCTTGAAAAAGATATAATTCAGGGGGCCGCCCGGTGGCGCAGCGGTTTAGTTCGCGCTTGGCAGCCCCGGGTTCACTAATTTGGATCCTGGGCACCCGCGGATGCACTGCTTGTCAGCCATGCCGTGGCGGCGTCTTATATAAAGTGGAGGAAGATGGGCACAGATGTTAGCCCAGGGCCAGTCTTCCTCAGCAAAAAGGGGAGTATTGGGAACGGATGTTAGCTCAGGGCTGGTCTTCCTTACAAAAAAAAAAAAGATATAATTCAGAAACATTCTAAATTAGTTTGATAATTGAATTTGTAAAGTGAGGTTCTAAGAACACCCACAGAAGCTTTATCCATATAGTGGGGTAGATAGTGCCTTGCATATATTATAAATTTCAGATGTACTTATTAGTTAAGTGAATTTCAAATGTGAAATTAATAGTAGTAACAGACTGTAAACCACAGTATGAAATGATCACTAATTCATCCACAAAGGAGAAGGCTAAGTGCAGTTGTTTGCAAGCTCAAAGAGACAGAATCAGAAGGTAATTACAGTTTCAGACAGATTAATAATGCATTATAGCTTAGGTAGGCATTGTCCCCTGCCCATCCTTTTGAATCATCTTACAGTAGCTCAGGCTGGTGGCTTGCCAGTAGACACAGTCTGCTTTGCCACCTTTATTTCTATTTTTCTATAATGAATGATTTCTTAAGAGTTGGTCATATGATTCTAAAGAAGAAGGAAGAGGAGGCCTAGGAGAAGGAGAAAAAGAAGCAGCAGCAGCAGTAACATGGTTTTAGACTTCTTGCTGTGAAATTCAGCCCTACTTCCAGATATATGAGGAGAATCACCCTGGCAGGCAGATATTGCTAGATGCCTGACAAGGATGCATTCTCTTCTGCTACAGAATTTCATCTTGTTTGGGGCATTAATGTACCCAGTCAAAAAACACCGCTTCTCCAGACTTTCATGCAGCTACCTGTAACCCAGTTCTAGCTAACTAGATATGAGGGGACACATATTGAGCAGGGGTTCTAGGAAACCTATTGATTTCTTGACTAAAAGGAACTGACAAGGCTGACAGGAACCTTATGCCCTTTGATATGCCCTCCATCTTTCTTCCTAACATCCCAGCTTTATACCAGAGGTAGAGTAACTGTATTGTGGTCAGAAGGATGAATGCTACAAATTAACGATACTCAGGCAAGACACTTGATCTAGCCTAGACCTCTGGTGATTTTCTGAGCAAACTCTGACTGCACATCTTCTGACTTCTTGTTATGTGAGTAAAATAACCTCTTTGTGATTATTCCACTGTGGTTGATTGAACCAAATGCAGCCACAAGCAATCGTCATGGATGCAAACTTGAGGAATGGAAGAACAGCAAGTGTCCTGCCATGTTGCAATGGTCACGACTTGTAAGCAGACACCTATTCTGTCAAATGATTAGACGCAACTTTGCAAGTTTGATTTAGTTCACTTGGAAAAAACAATAGCAAGTAAACAGGTACTAGACATGTGAAATCACTGAAGGGTTAAATTTTGGATAAAATAGTGCATTAAGGAAGATGTTTTTATACAATGATTCAAATGCCACATCTATATTGAAAATTAGAGAGGTGAAGCTGGAATTTTGACTATATTAGCAGTGTATTAAAAGTCATAATTATATGTATGTATCACATGCATGAGCCAAAGGTGAATTTTGTAAGTTAAATAGTATAGTTAGAGATAGTATACTGCCAGCTTGAAGACCACACTGGGCCCATAATGGGTTGGGCCAAAAAAGTGATTTAAAAATTTTTTGTTTGCTTGTTTTCTTTTGTCTGTTACTTTTAAATTTATGTGAATAAATTGCATCATTTAAAAATCAAAAATTTTCTACAAAAATCCCTATTTTTTTTATCTTCTCTCAAAATATCAAAAGATTTAACAACACTAGGCCCACCTTCCTGTAAGGTTCAGCTGCAGCTAAGCAACTACTATATGTTATTTTTAGTTTACTGTATTGTCTTACATGACCTATTCCTTTAAATTCTCTTCTGGTTCTGGCTGTAGATTGCCAGACTGTTTTGCTCAATTTTTGGGTCCATGTAGACATTCAAAGCTGCAAACTTTGTGTGCCGAATGAAATTTTTACTTAAATGTGCCATTGTTGGTTTGGCCCACAAGAGAATGTAAAATTGAAATATTTTTTATAATCTGCAAGGTTTCACAGTATCATTAAAATGGAGAAACTAATTTAAATCTAATTTCAAATGACAGTGTAAAAATCTAATTAACTGATTAAATTAGAAAGATAATCTTGGCAAGAATAGTCCCGCCAAATTATTTTTTTGTTATTTTTTTGTCTCTACTTGACAAAGTACTGTATCTAGCCTAGCTTTTTGCATTAGATTTTTCTATATAGCCCAAAATGTGAAGTTCTGAAGACAGTTTCACCAGGGAAATAAACCCATTGTGTATGGAATTATGTTTTCCAAACTATGCGTTAGCAAACTAGTAGGGATCTCTGTACAGAAAATAGAATGTGTTTGCTTTATGAATGCATGCATGTGGTGGTGTTTTTTGTTTTGTTTTTATTTTTGTTTTTTAAGTAGTTAGGACTGTTTAAAGAAACCCTTGGGATTAGGTTTAAGATCTTGAATTAAAATACTCACCATACAATGTAGATTTTTAGCTTCTTATTCACCTGGGAAATTATTTTACTGTTGTTGAATTTGTACTTATTTTGCCAAGATTGAAAATGTTCTGACTGCAGTGCTAAGATTTTTTATACATTTGATTAATGTATTACTCATAACTTTGATAAGAATTCCTATTATTAGTGTGTGTGAGAGAAAAGGTAAATATATGTCAGAAAAGATGCATTAAAAATGCATCTAATTTAGGGGCCGCCCGGTGGCGTAGCGGTTTCGTCCGCGCTTGGCAGCCCGGGGTTCTCAGGTTCGGATCCCGGGCGCCCGCCGACGCACTGCCTGTCAGCCATGCCGTGGTGGCATCCCATATAAAGTGGAGGAAGATGGGCACGGATGTTAGCCCAGGGCCAGTCTTCCTCAGCAAAAAGAGGAGGATTAGCAACGGATGTTAGCTCAGGGCTGGTTTTCCTCGCAAAAAAATAAATTAATTAATTAATTAATTTAAAAAAATGCATCTAATTTAACATTTTGAGGAATGTACTGATCTAAGATAATGTAATCTAATATATTGTACATATATTATACCCATATATAATATACTGAAATGGAATGATCTAATATAATTTCAATATAAGACAGTAGTGAATTCTGTAGAAAATTTTTCACAATTAAAAAAATGTAAATATGCATCAAAGATAGAGTTTCCAGTTCTCTTCATCCTTTTCCCATTGGTAGAAGCACACACAATTACTGTCATTCCTTTGTTCTTTCTTTCTGTTTACTTTCTGTTATTCATCCAACATTACTTAATCTTCAGTAGCATGAATCATAATATGTAACCCACACAAGCAAGCACCATTACATTTTGGAATTTTTCTCTGTCATTTGCACTTCAAGTACTGTTGTAACTATCATTACAGTTGTATTTCTCTAAATTCCAAAAGCCTTTAATATTTAGAGTTGAAGACAACATGCTTGTTTGCTAAATTATTGGGTATACTATACTATTATTTTTCTACTTTGTAAAATAATGCAATGATCGTTATCATATATATTTGCATGTAGCACTAAGGTAATACTCATCTGATCTCTCTCTCTCTTGCCTATTTTTGAAATTGTCCTGAGTTGGTTTTCTTCACAGAATTTAGTCATATTTGTCTCCAACTTGGAGAGAACGATATTAATTAGATATTTGAGATATTATCTTGAAATGAGGCCTACTTTGAAAATCTGACAGTTATGTTAAAACAATTAGGGAATGTGATTAACAGTGTTTTAAAGCACTTATAAAATACATATCATAATTGTAAATTCAAAACCCCAAATATTATGTTCAACACACTTTGTATCTTAAACTGTCTCTTGTTTTCTTATAAATTTCAAAGTGGCTTATCTGGGCCCCAAAGAGATTTTTGAGGACAATGTCATAAAACTTAGGAAAATCCAAAGAGAAAAATATTATGAAACGGATGCCACATGAAGTTGTCCTCAGCAGGAGTCAGCTCTGTAAATATACTTTTATAAATGGCATAACCCACCAGCTAACAGCTGAGCCCCTCTCTGGGGATCAACCAGCTTGAGTGCAAACTGGGAGAGAACACAGAAGAAAGGTTGATTCTTCTCTATGGTTCCATGGGGCCTGTTGCTGTGCCCTGCAGAACTGTAAAGGGTTGGTGGAACGGGGCATGTTTTACTTTTACCCACACAAACTATTTCCGTTACTTCCTGGGAAAGTTTAAGGAGAAATTTAATGTCAAATATTATGATAGTAAGATTGAAATACTTTAAACGATGCATTGAAATAGAATGCAGATACATTGTTTGAAACTTCCAGAAATTTGGTTTTGAATTATTACTGTATTACATATCATAAATTAAAAAATAAAAAACCCTACAGTTTTAATAATCGAATTACTTACTTTTTTCATATCTATATCTATAGATCCATATATACATTATGATTTCAAAAGAGGTAAGTGTGTTGGTGAGTGTAATGGAGTCAGGCCATTTATGATACTGGCTACTAGATTTTACAAAAGTAAAATAAATTTCTCCTGCTTTTGATTTAGGTTTGTCTCATCTTAATTTGTATGCATGCCATACATCAGGCTTCCCAAATCATGGAATCTATGATTGACCTTATTTAAAAAACAAACATTCTTGGGACGAATTTGAAGAGCTTAAATGATAAAATTAACACAAACGTAATCAAGGTATTCATTCTGGATGTCTCATATAAAAATGAATCATAATTATATATTTTCTTATCATGAAAATGAACTCCATGTACGTACATTTTAATGTCAACTTGGTATTGGTCTCTTTTCCATATGTTTGCGAAATCTTCTTTACCCGCTACTCACACCGTTTCCATACGTATTTAAATAGCAAGGAAGAAGAGTTAGACTGTACAAGTCTGCATTAACCTATCTCAGAGACCAGAAGAAAATTATGACCAAGCCCTCAAATACAGAGCAAAACTACAATTCTGAAAGGGAGCATGTGATATTAGACTGTGTGGTATTGTCAAAAGGGGGATAACTTGGAATTCAGAGACACAAACTCTAATTCTGCCTCAACCATTTACTTAAAATATTGTATCAGTAATAGATGGTGCCTTGGACATTGGATAGTGTTCATCATAGTTGCTCTCTTGAAAGTTTCCTCCCTTGGCTTCTGTCACACTATATACTCCTGATTCTTTCTCTATTTATGTCTACATCCCCCGTACTTCTCTCTCTCTATCTATGCTTCTTCATTGCCATGAGAAAAACTACTATCAAATATATATACATAATATATATTTATTACATGATTTTATTTATTTATTTTTAATTAATTTATTTCAGCCTTGAGTTCTCTCTCAAACTTCAGGAATGCATTTCCAGTTACCTCCCAGTTCCCTCTAATAGCACATGCCAACATAAACTCAATGTTTCTATGACAAAAACTAAACTCATCATCTATCTCCCTGCCCAACAGTCTCTGATTCATTTTTTTGTTAACTTGTCCCTGCTATATTCCTGTTCATCCAGACTCAAAATAAAATCATTTTCTCTACACTGGCAGTCTCACCCTACACGTCTAATAAGATGACAAATCTCATTGACTCAATTTCTAAAATCTTTGGAAATTTTGCCCTTTCATTCCAACATTAACCTTGTTGGGGACTCCTTTTCCTGTACTATTATAATTATTCTCTGTCTGGTCTTCACACTTATAATGTGTCATTTCCTATATAAATGAACCTTGTATAATCTACCATAGTAACATTTCTAGATAATTATGATTATATCTCCCCCTTGCTCCATAACATTCTGAATTTCCCCACTACCTCAAGATTCTAGTGCAAATTCCCTAAGCTAGTGCCAGACTTCTTTTCAACCTTGTCTCTCACTTAGAAGCTTCTGTCTCTACCACTCTATCTTCGTCTCCACTTACCAAATCTCCACAGCTCAAAGACCACCATTTCCATGAGGTGGGACAGAAAGCCATTAGGTTGAGAAATGATCTATTTAATGTGAACCATCAGAAAGTTTTGCCTATACCTTTCTTATGGCATCTATCACAGTTTTCCTTGCATAATTTACATCTTTTTCTGCATGATAAGGGATATTTTTATGGAAGGCTTCCAATGGGAGGCATTAGTTTAGCTGAATTTTGAATGGTGACTGGAATTGAACACACAGAGAAAATTGGTGAAAACATATTGGAAGCAGAAAGAGCAATGCTTGCAAATGCATCAGAGTAGCATGTTCTGGGACCTGGGACTAGATTGAGATGGCTTGTGTATGTGAGTATGGTGGGAGTTGATGCAGGACTCTAACCCCATAGCTACAGAGAAATGGCTTTTGCTAGGAAATTTCTACTGCAAGTTGACTAAGAGCTATTTGAAGGATTTTAAATTTTGAAATCCCATGATCAATAGTTGTATTTTGGAATAACCATCAATACTTGTGTTTTTGAATAACCGTACTTATGGCAGTATAAAGTGAGGGTGAACAAAATAGGGATTTATGTATTATTTTTCCAATTTGGGGAGATATGTATATCTATCTATCTAATCCATCTGTCATCTATCTATATCCCTTCTCCCTGTGTCTCCACATGTTGTACATTTCCATTTCCAAGTTTTTATCCTCTCTGTTCTTCAAATATCTAATGATTAACTGCAGTAACCTATATGAATAGTGCATGAGAGATACAATCTAGGTTAGCCCTGTGAAGCTGTATGTAAGCATCAGGATGGTTACCTGGATTGAATTGCCTGATGATGGAAGTTCTGCTCCTATTTGGCCTCTTCTTAGACGCAGCCCTTCAAAATCCTGTCCCAATCTTGAGTCCAGAAAAGTTTCACCTTTGTAGATTGCAAACTGTATAGCCTGTTAGGAGACAGTGAGAATGGAGAGGACACATATCCAATCATTATTGATAGTCATGACATCGCTGTTAATCTTCAACCACCATGTGTCCGTCAGGACCACTGACAAAGTAAAAGGTGAGTCTGCTTTTACTACATATATCATTATAGGTACCAAGAATGATATTATTTTGCACAAAAAGCAATATAGATGACAAGAAATTTTATATTTCGTAAAATTACATTCCAACCTTTCACATTTGCTCCTGAACTTTAGCACAAACGCAACAAAAGTTCTTTTTCCAAGTTTAGTGGAATTGCACCTTTGAATCCCATCCTTAGACTGTTTTCTTGGTAACTTTATACTTTAATTTCATTTTTATTGTCTTGCTCTGACCCTTTCCTGTTTCTATTTTTGTTATGATTTTATATACAAAGTACATACATTTTTTTAAGCCATTGATTTTATTGATGAGCTTAAATCATTAAGCAACATCTACATCATAATCAGCATCTTCTTTATATGAAAGCATCAGAAAAAGATTTTCACTAAAAATAACTAAAGTTTAGAAAGGCTTTTGGAACTTAGTTAAATTTCTATTATTTAGAAAATTCATTTATCTGTGGCACACCCTGTTAGTTGCTAATCCAACATCCATTCCCCTTCTTCTTCCACTAACATAATTCATTTATTTGGGAAGGCAATGTCAAAGTACATATATTTTAAAGAAGGTAAATAGATATACATTATTATAAAGATATATACTAGCTAGTTACACAAACATAGAAAATGAGGATGTTATCAGTCACTCATTTCCATATCAGGTAAAGGATGTAGGCAAATTTTATTTTTAAAGCATTAGTTTATAAATTTTAGAACTTCTCACACCAAGTTGTTATGAAATACCTGGTTAGAGTTTTTCTCTTGAAAATCCATTTCTAATCCCACCAAACGAGAAGGCAGCTATATATGCTACTTCATATTAGTCATAATCAATACCTCATATTCCTACAATACTAAAATGCTATTTTAATTGTATATGTACTTACTTTATCAAGAACAAAATCAATCTTTTGAGAAATAAATATTCTTTACAAAATAGCCTCAAATGGGTGAGGGAGAGTGAATGGCCCAAATATGCAGAAAAAATTGACTTTGCCTTTTTATACCAATGTTAGCACGGGAGTGTGTAACGAAAAATCATTTATAACATAAAATCTCATAATAGGCATTTAAGTGTTCTCTCATCAAATGAGAGTACAAAACCAAGTCTGCCTGCTTGCTAGATTCTTTATATATATATATATATATATGTGTATATATATTTTGTGTGTGTGAGGAAGACCAGCCCTGAGTTAACATCCATTGCCAATCCTCCTCCTTTTGCTGAGGAAGACTGGCCCTGGGCTAACATCCGTGCCCATCTTCCTCTACTTTATATGGGACGCCACCACGGCATGGCTGACAAGCAGTGTGTCGGCGGGCACCCAGGATCCGAACCTGCGAACCCCAGGCTGCCAAGCGTGAACTAAACTGCTGGGCCACTGGGCCGGCCCCTGCTTACTAGATTCTATATCACTAGACTCTGATTATTTTTATTTCCTTTAAGTAGGAACAGATGTCTGAGGTGCATAATAACAATGAGGTAGATAAAACCTTCTTATTGGTCACTGTGTGAGATTTCCAAATGAGTGACTGCCAGAACCAGGCCTGTCTGTGCATGTGGGCGGTAGGAAGAGAGGAAAAAGAAAGGTGGCAAATAAAACTCTGACATCTCTTCTAGTGGCCATTCCTGACAAAAGCATTTTATTGTATCAGCATTTCTGTGAGTGGTTAACAGTGAGGACAGGGAAGCCCTTTATGGTTAGCCTAGTTGCCCTTATACCATCAACTGCTCCTATTATATTGCCTGATGTAGAGTCTGAATATATAAGAAATGATACAAGGCAACAACTATCAGTCGTTTATATATATATATTAAATAGATTCAAGTCCTACATAGGTTTAACTTAATGAAAACCCTACTTTGAAGATGATGGAATACATTTTTTTCCAGTAGTTACACAGTGAAGGTTGTAGTTGTGCCCCTATCAAAGAAATTGTAGTTGTGGTAGTAGCAATATCTGATATATACATAACTCTTCAGTTTTTAAGGTAGTTTTATATGTTTGACTTTTCATGTGATCCTCATCCTTACAACCAATCAATGTCTTCTACATAGTAGGTATTTGTTAAACAAGTGATAAATAAATTTATGAATAAAGGTTGGAATGAGTATACAAGTAGCCCAATGAAATAGGCAGTGCAATTAATTGCATTTATCTTGATTTTTGCAGATGAGAAGTGAGCTTAGAGCAAGATAAGGATTTTATGGAAGTTACTTGGCAAAATCAGTAGCAAGGCCGAAAATAATATTTAGGTCTACATTCCTAGAGCATGTTGTATATTTGTGTTTAGATATTCACCAATTTTTAAAGCTGCCATTTATCATTCAAGTGCATATAATTATAAGCTTCTTAAGTTCTGTCATAATCTGTATGAAGATTGGCCTTGAGCTTGGAAGAAGACACTGTGAAAGCTCGATATTTCCCCTCCAAGTTTAGAATATGAAGAAAAGTCGAGACAGTATTAGAAAAACCAGCACCTTGCACTAAGGAAGAGGAAGAGAAAGCTGAGGATTGCATACCATATATGAAGTATAACATTATCTACATAAAGCATAAGCAAAATAAAAAGTTAAAAAGACACTTCAGTATAAATATACTGAATTTGGATATCCAAAATTGGATCGCGCACCCACTTTTATGGGAAAGGGGCCAAATGGAGTTTGCAGTCAAAATTGGTTCCCGTTTGCCACACATGCTTCTTCTGTGACAAAGGGAGATTTGAAAATGTAGGTACAGCAGGTGTCTGGAAGAAGCAGCCTGCTCTCAAGGCTATTTTGGATTCAGCTGTCCTCTGCCCAGAACAACAACTTATTAATGGAGAGACCATCTTTGCAGTCTTTTGTATTTAA
Source organism: Tapirus indicus (assembly GCA_031878705.1). Taxonomy (NCBI): domain Eukaryota; kingdom Metazoa; phylum Chordata; class Mammalia; order Perissodactyla; family Tapiridae; genus Tapirus; species Tapirus indicus. The sequence goes on along the minus strand of CM062927.1, from coordinate 67,964,609 downwards.
GAATCATTCAAACTTGCCAAAATTCCAGTATAGCTGCCCCTCGTTTGAGGACGGTGTTACAAGGAGGTCTGCTGAGGAATGCATAGATACCCAAAGGCTTACTGACAAATGGGAGATAATGGAGCTTTAGCCAAAAGCTTTAGAGTCCATTGGGATTTGTGGAAACGTTTTCTTCAAACTGGGAAAGATCCAAACTTCCATTATTCCTCTCTCTTTAAAACAACCACACATTTTTTTTCCTTTTTAATTCTCAGGGAATATGTCATTTCCCTTTCTTTTGCCACAGAGACATTACTTTTCTCATAATCTTGTTTTCTAAACCTGTGATTTATTGGCATAATTTTTTTCTGAAACTTTAATAGACTTTGTGCTTGTTTGTTAGAATAGGCCTGGCTAATAGGGATAATGGTGGACTATATTTTTTCTTTTGATATGGTCTTATACTTCTGAAATCACACGTTTTCTGTCTATTTTTGTTTTAGTTAGCAGGGATTGGGAGAGGGTACGTACATGTCTTGACATTTCTTTGACTATGCATTAGTGAACAGTATTGTCCTTTTACTGGTTTTTCTCTTAAATGCTACATAACGTCTCTCCTCATACCACTTTTAGATTCTTGAGTTTGACCCCGAAGAAAATTCAAAGAGTCTGGCATGGATTTTATTGATTTACACTATTCTTCCTTCATTTTAAGTCTCTATACAGGCCTCTTGTGTCTTTAAAAAGATAACAATTAGTTAGTGAAACTCCATGTTACCACTGGTGAAGAAGAATTCCCAGCCTGGATTGTGGGACACTCCAGGGGTCTCCAGTTGTCTCAATAAGCATTAGACTCTCAGCATAATATTTCATTAAAAGTTTTATGCCGTGCTGCACTTTTGGAGCAAAACAAAGGTGGCAAAATCAATGATACCCAGTGATAAGGTGTTAACGTAACTCCAAAAAACGTTGTCAAATACTATGTTAGCTTGCAAAATGGTACCATCCTTAGTTTTTCTTCTTTTCCTCTTAAAAATTACCCCATTTCCAATATCTGTGGAGAAAATTAATGTTGAATGTTTATATGCCTATATGTACATATAGAGAATGTGGGTTGTGATAAAGATGGAGAAGCTATTGTCTGAAAGAAATCAGTTGGATTTTGAAGGAGGTCTTGGATTTTGAAGGAGGTATTTATGAGTGACTTTTCTAGAAAATGAAGTAAAATTTTCTTTCACAGCAATTTTAAAGTAAAAGAAATTTTGAGAGTGAAGGAAGAAAGAAATAAGACATAAAGAAAGAAAATAAATGGAGGAAAATGACAAGGACGTCATTTCTCCCCTAATTCTCTTCAGTTATTCAGAAGGTTGAAGGATTAAAATATGGGTGAAAGGTGCCATTTCTGAGTGCATTTAAAAAGGATACTGAGTTGGCTTGGGTTTGATAAAACTGGTATCCACATATGCTATTGGTCAGGGAGTTACGTGATATAGTATACTGAGAAAAAATTAGCTTCATGTACCAAAAGTAAAATATATTTTTAGACCCAGCAATTTTACTTTTAGAATTTTTTTCATAATTAGTACTAATATACTCACACAAGGATACAATGCTTATCCACAAGGATATTTACTGCAGCATTGTTTATTATAGCAAAAAAATTGGAAACAGTCTAACTGCACATTGATAGAACACTGGTTAAATCAATTCTGCTACTTCTGTGCAGTGAAATATGATGCGGCAGTTAAAGAGGACAGAAGTTAATTGCTTGCATTTTTGCCATAGAGTTTTATTATTTTTATAATAAAAACTAGGTAATAAGATAGAAATATTAGGGAATAACAGCAGAATTAGAATTAGAATGCTAAGCAGAGACAATACTAGCACGTGTAGAAGCTGGACAACTGAGTTCATTTAGGATATATGCATTATTTCACAAATTAATGCTATGAGAAGTTATTGACACTTGAAGCAACTGAATTGAAGCAAGAGGTAACATTTTGAGACTCTGGATGTATATAAAGGGCAAAGAATATGCACATGGATGGTTTCTGAGCAATTAAAGATTCTCTATTTTAATTATTACTAAATTTTATTGAGAAAAAATGTTTAAACTCTAGTTATTAGGAATTACCTTATTTTTTTACAGATTGGTTCGCATATTTGAAAAGCCTTGCTCTGAGTGGAGACAGGAAAATCTATAATCTATAGTTGTACAGGTTGCAAGCCATATTTTCCAATAGAAATTTTTAAATTTCGTTAAGTGGGTTTTATTTTCTTGACTTTTCTAACTACTTACGTTTATCAGAAGATAAACCAGTTATTGACACAGACTATCAAAGATGGAATGGAAACATTTAGAATTGTAAACTTGAAGTAATTTTAGAGATTATAGCCAATGTACAAAGCTAATAATGTGATGGATAGAAGATCATTCCTTCAGAGTTGTGTTATAAAAGGAGCACATTGGAAATATACCAAGTTTCCTAGATGAAAGAGAATGGAGGTTAGACTGTCAATATTTGATTATCGGTTCCTTGCTTGTATTAATAAATTTAACCAGAAAATGTATCAATAGTGATAGAGATAAATTACCGATTACAGCAGTTCAAACACAAGAAATGTCCACCGGAGTATGTGCTAAACCATTCGTATGCAAATATTCAGTCTACTTGCGAATATTCTCGATTCTGGATGTGTTTTGTTCTCAGCTATCAAAACTAGCTGTTATTACCTGTAATGATTTCGGGTCTGCCAAGTAACCTTCTGGTGATGAGTTACCTAACCACGTCTATGGTCTCCAGGGGAGAATGACCTATTCTGGCTAATAAGAGGTCTATTTAGCAGTTATAATGTGAATTTTACCTTCAGGAAGCCCATCAGTCTTCCTGTACAAACACCTTGACCTCACCAGAAGCCTCATTCACATATTTCTGGAGAGATCTCTTCATTCAATGTCTTTTTTTATATCTAAGAATTATACATTCTGGAGATGGTAACATGTTCTTCATAATCATACAGCTAGTTTGTGGGATAGCTGAAATTAGCATCTTGGTGCCCTTTCTGCCAGGAAAGTTCTTTGTCATATCCATTCTGGCGTTCAGAGCACACAGATTTCACACTTCTGACAATTATAACTCATAGGTCAAAAAAAATAGACAATAGTCTAAAATATTCTGCAGTTAAGAGATTTTCAACGATTATCTTTTGTCGTTCATGATGAGAGTAACTCTACCCAATCTTATTGCAAGACTGCTATATGAGTCATCATCACAATAAACTATAAAGTGTTAATAATAATAAAATGTAAATATTAAAACAATAAACCATAAAATGTTAGTGACTGAGATTTATTGAACATTTGCAATGTTTTTGGTACTCTGCAATGTCATTGCATGCATTAATTAATTTAATTCCCTTAATAATGTAATGAGGTAGATTCTATTTAATCTTCAGTTTGCCGAAGAAGGAACTAAGCCTTTAGAACGTTACTAGGTACTTTCCAACCAGTGAAGTGGACAAAAAGATGTTTCAAATATCTCTTTGCTTTCAAGAAGCCTCTGGTCTCTATCTTCACTTCTCTAATACAAAGTTCTATGATATAAGTCAGAAGTTAAATGTCATAGGAGTAGTAAAAATGGCTTTCAATAACAATAATATAACAAATTATTATGTTTGTTCAATATGGTATGCCTTTCAGACTATATTGATATATATATATTTTTTTAATTTTCATTGCTTTCTTTCTTTGAAAGGAGGTATCATATTCATGGGAAATGGGTCTTTCTTGGATTTTATCTAGATCTTTAAATTTTATTTATTGTGTGATAGCAAATACTAAATATTGTTGTCTGAAAATTATGGCAGTTGAGTGAAAGTATAAAATGAATGAGTGCACATAAGCAGAATGCAAAGGTGCGTTTAAAAATCCAGGCTGTGAAAATTCTCTTTGAACTTTAACATATTCCTTTGTTATTGAAAATCAAATGCATGGCTTGGCAAGGAACATATCCGTACTGTAGTTGGAACCAATGGAACTGTAATCTGGCAAACAGGCTTCCTTGTTGAGTATTGGATCTTTCAGAATATATTGCATTTGGAACCTAAAATGTGTTCTTAATATTTAACTTTTCAGGAGAGGTAACCTGATTTCTATTTTAGGATACAAGCAGTTACGTTTTCTGCTAGAAAAAAAAAATCTATTAAGGGCCATCACAAAATAAATAAATAAAGATTGTTATTTGATTTAGTAGTGATAAAAAATAATTTCATGAGATTTTTTTTCATTATTTTAACTTTTTTTCTCTTTAACGCAGGAACCCCAAATTAGAAAGTCATTTTCTGTGCTTTGCATATATTTTGTTACTTTTGGGAACCATCTTTTCTGCCTGATGTTTTGGATCATTGCATTCATTCAAGCATGTATTCCTTAGTCCTGCTTGGTTTGGAACTGTGCCATAGGAAATGACAACTCTAGCCATAGAGCTTTTTAATATGAAGGATGCCTTGGAAATGCCATATTTCCATGTCTGAAATGTTTCCAAATCATTGGAGTAAAGCCCACTTAACCAGCTGTAAATATTCAAGTAGATATTTACCATACCAACATTCCTATGTCACTTTCCCATCGTTCTAATTAAACAGCTAAAGTTGAAAGTCTTGGTTTTACCCTCAGCACACAGAAAAGTATTAGTTATATTCCTCTATATGAATCCAATTTTTGATTGACTGATCCATTTATTTAATTATACCTGAATTTACTCTGGAGTATACATCAACAACTTGTATATGTTTAGAGAGAAATGTTTATAGAAGTGGGCCATCTCCAAACTTTAAGTGTCAGTATTACTCAAGCTTACCCTTGTAACTCACGTTCCCTACTGCAACAAAATACTTCCTGGAAGGAGAATTCACCCCAGATACTCTATGTTGGTCTGAATTTTTTTTTTTTTTAGAGTTACAGGGCAACTGAAAGAACATAGTGAAATCTATGCCTCATGTACTGAGTGTGCAAAAGAGTATGTAAAACTGAAGAACAAAATGGTACATCTTTTTGGAATTTATTTTATTTACATTACTCAAATATTTAGGAGAAATAATGTTATAGGTAGTCCCACAAATTAAAAAAAAATAAGAAATGACAATTTTTTCTCATATTGACTCTCTTGAACTGTGCCTGAGATATTGTGGAGCCTTAAATTCACTAGACTTCATTATTAGGGGTTTATCAGCCAAAAAGTTTGAGTAGCACTGGTCTAGGTGGATGGGCATTTTTATCATATTCTGTTCTAATGGAGGATGGGAAATACTGCAGGATTAAATAATAGATGTAAAATGGGTAAATTCAATGACTTCAGGAGAACCTGAAGAGATCAACACTTTAAGATGAAAGAATCTAAAACAGGTCAAAGAACACAATATGTATGTTCTTACTATTTCAGAAGCAAAGTAAGTGAAGACCATGTTTGGAATTTGACTATATTAAATTGAGACTTCTGCAGAGGCTAACCCGCTTCTGTCTCACACCCAGATACCTGGGGGTGGGGCCCCTTCCTATGCTAATGATATTATTTAAGTAATTTAAAGAATCTGAAAGTGATTTTTGAGCAGGAAAAAATGCAGTTGGGGATAAAATAATTTGAGTTTGTCTACAAATGCAGTATGTTGAGCATGTACACTTCCAATCATCTGCATCAGGTGTGAACTTAGTGTTTCTCCTCTGTCTGTGGTCCAAGTTTAGTGGAGATAGTCACAGTTGTGTATTTATGTTTCCACGAGGCTCTACCTTTGTAATCACTGTCTATAGGGAGCTTTAGACTGAGAAACTGCAGATTACTCTGTTAGTCAATGTGGACAGTGTAGGGGAGGAAGACATATCTTCTGTCCTCTCTGGGTCCTTCTGGCTGAGGTACGAATTAAGTTGACATGAGACAGAATAATAATAGAAAATCAAACAAAGCTTTGTAACAGGTGTACATGGGAGAGACCCAGGAAAAACTGGGTAACTCGCCAGAATGGCGGAGGTTCTCATCTTAAATAGCATCTTCAGATAAAGACAAAGGAGGATGTTGGGGTGGGGGGAGTCAGTTATGGGAGATTACCAGAAAAGCACAGTAAACAAGACTAAGGTTACTATGCAGATTTAAGCCCTTGCCTTCTGCACTGATAAGAGTTTATAGAGGTCAGCGCCCCTTCTTCCTGGTACAGAGAGGGAGGTACCTTTACAAATGGAGATTTCCCTTACAAATGTAAATGTCTCTTACAAAGCATAAATTCTACTTTTCAGAGCTTCTCCAATGTCTGCAGTTTTTAAAAATAACCAGCCCAAATAATCCTCAGGCCAAAGAAACACATTTTTGGGGTGGCTAATTCTGATGCCCCACAATAGTTAGTCTGGGATATGAGCAAGCAGCTAATTGCTCTCCTTGCGCAGAGTCAGCCTTGAAGGGCAGTGGCAGTGGACATGTTAACATGCCCAAGGATTTCTTAAGCATAATTTGTTTATTAATTTTGGTAATCTAAACATCACAGATCCAAGCTATATCACTCTGGCTCAGCTGTGCTCATTAAAAAAAATAATAACCTTAAACAATATGTCTAGCCATAACAGAGGGCTGATATAAGAAAGAGAAGTATATGTAATCCTTCTGCTGTGTATTACAAAAGATAATTTTCATTATGATGTTATATTATAGACACTGTGTACAAAAAAATGCATATTTCATGATGAATTGGATAGTTTCATACTCCTAGATGATGAGAACTATGTAAGAAATTATGTTTTCTTTTTTGTTTTGCTTGACAGGATGCTCAGAGCTAAATTTGGATTCAAATATTATAACTCATTTTATCAAGTTACAGATATGCTCTTCTTTTTATCCCATTTTTATATCTTAGTTTGTTTTGTGTGCCTCTGTCTTTGGGTCTTATTTTACATTGCTTGTATTGTAAATCACTTTATATCCTTCTTGAAAATAGATAGATTATAAATAAATCAACTTAAAATAAGATCAAGGATGTAAGATAATAGAGCATTATATTCAATCAATAAACTTTATTGATCATCTCCTATGTGAAAGGCACTATGAGAGACCAAGGATATCCTCATGCGTAAGATATTATCTCCAACCAGGAAGAAGTAAATCTAGTTGTATGTAGTTGTATTTGTAAAACTAAATCTGGCTTTGTAGCTTAACAAATTACCACACATTTACTGGCTTAAAAACAACAAAGTGTATTTCTCTTTCGGTTCTGTAGGTCAGAAGTGTGTGTTGGCTTGACTAGTTCCGTTTCTTTGGGTCTCGCAAGACCCAAGTCAAGACATTTGCCTGTCTGGGCTCTTATCTGGAGACTGTGAGGGAGAATCCTCTTTGAAGCTGGTTGTGATTGTTGGCAGAATCAAGTTTCTTGGGGCTTTAGGCCTGAGGTCCTCATTTCCTGCTGGCTGTCCGCTGAAGGGCTCTCTCAGCTCTTTAAGGCCACCTGCGTTCCTAGTCCCACAGCCCCCTCCATCTTCAACGCAGCAAAGCTGCGTAAAGCCCTTCTCACGCTTTATATTTCTTTGACTTCTGCTACATCTCCTTTGCTCCAGCCAGAGAAAGTTCTCTGAATTTAGGGCTTGTGTGATTAGATTGGGCCCATCCAGGTAAGGATAATATAGGATGATCTCCTGATCACCTTATGGTCCATAACTTTACATCTGCAAAATCCCTTTTGCCATGAAAAGTAGCATATTTATAGAACTCAGGAATTAGGGTAGAGATGTAGTGAGGAGCCATCCTTCCTACCATACTAATAAAAAAGAGCGTGATGTAAACAAGTAAGTTCTTTAATAAAAGTATGTGAATGCTGCGCAGTCATACAGAAAGGAATAATTATAATTGACAGATACAGGAGAAACGCGGAAGTATACTCAGAAAATAAAAGTAAATCACCAAAATAGATTAAAGAGGGCATTCAGTTTCATCCATGCACAACATTATCCGTCATAATAAATGGAAGGGAAAACTCTGATTTATAACTCCTGGTAATGACACGGTATAACAAGAACGTATTCTTCTTCTGAATTGGAGCTTATATGTTATGACTAATGGTCTTTTATAGCAAAAAATAATAATTTTATATCTTTAACTGTATAAGTAAAGGGACAGTTGAAATCTTCGAATATCCGAAATTGCTTGATGCTCTTTGTTTTTAGGAAAAAACAGCTTATTGCACTAAAATATAAAGATATATATATATTTTTTTTTACTAAATATGCTGTATTCTAGAAGATAAAAATGATAACCCAGAAACCCACGCAAGGATGCTCCATATACCTGTCCCTAAGGTAATACATTAAAATACATTTAAAAGGACATTTAAAGACTTTTAACAGTGTATTTGTAAAGACTTTCAACAATTAAAAGAGTTTTCCTCTTTTTCCAGTATATTAAATAATTATAAATTCATTAAGTAAAATTCATCTAACTAGAATGTCCTACTTCTTTTCATTGATATTTTATTTATTCTTAATGAAGATAAATACATGAAAAAATCATTCAATAAACTCACATGGTATTATGAAACCCATTCTCTGTTATTGCTTATTCATTTAGGATTAGTAAATATAAATGCAATTTATTATTTACCATATACATATTAAAGATAGTTGGTAAAGTGAAATGAAAATAGCACTGGGCTTAAATCAGAAGATGGAAATTAAAATCCATCTCATTTCTGATACATTCTAACTCCATAATTACCTCTTGAATAATCTGAGGATATTTCTCTCTCTCTATAAAAGAGACGTTTAGATTAAATAATCTGTAAGGTCTTTTCATACTATAAATATTTAGAATTTTATAGTAAGGTACTGAAATGTTCAGGGAAATCTATGCATAAAATAAAAACAAATTGATATCTAAAGCATTTTTTAAGAGTTCAACTATTTCTCAGTTAAAAATGCAAATGTTTTCCAGAAAACAATGCTTTTAAGTTGACTTGATTTACAGTCATTTTCCAAAATGGGGAAAACACCACATAAAGTAACTGTTTTTAATGGTTATTATACTTTAGCTTGTAACCGCCAGATAATGTGACTTTTTCTCCCTATCTTTCTGCCTCTTTCAAATTAGATGCTTTATCTTAATGGGATTTTTTTTTCTTCCTGTGTTTTCAATAGATGAACATCTCTTTGTATTTATAACCACTGAACATTTTCAAATTCATTTGAGATTTAGCTTGCCCGATATCTCTCTAACTCTCTCATGATAAACAGGGGAAAACAGAAAAAAAAATGTTTTTTGGGCAGTGTTTACTGAATTAGTATAAAAATGAGGCATGGCCAATTTACTATCAAGACACTAAATTCTCGCCAAATGTTTCACATATTTTGCAACAACATTGAGAGAGTTTCAAAGATTCCTGGACACTTATTACACTCAATACTTATTACAGAATATGCAGTAAGTAATGGAAAAATCAGGGAGAATCCATCACTTTTTAAGTTGTGTGTTTACAGAATGCAAATCACCGAGCAACCAAAGTAAAATGGCAGAAAAATTTTCACCACAACAATGATTCCATGCTGTTCTTAAGAATGTAGACTATTCTGAATAGTACAAAGATTGATCTAACTCCATGTCCTACCTTGGTGTCTCTGAAAAAGTCATCAGCTGTCACCCTTGTGACTTGTGTGGTGTTTGTTCTCTTTTCTAGAAAGAACTAGAGTCATATCTCAAAGCATTCTGAAGTAGCATAACTTATCAGTGAATTTTTCTAGACTTTTGAAAATAAATATGAACCTTCAGCATATGCTAACTTTGGGGAAAGAAGATTCATAATGTTACTGCCCACCTTATGATGGAATGCTTCCTTTTGTTTTAATGTTAGATTTTATAAACACTCAAGGACTGTCCTCAACCTAACGATGGAGCAAATGTGAATAAATAAAATTTTTGTAACATCATTTAATATTCTTCAAACTTAACTTTTTTTCAGCCTTTTTGCTTTTCCTGTTTGAAGAGCCTAAACTAAGTCTCTTGTCAAATGCTAGATCCTTCACCTCCAAAACTTTGATAATTGTGTATATCTTGAAACAATTGCCATTTTCAGTATTTTTTTAAATTGAATATAGAGGACAAAACTATACATATTAGTCTAGGAAAAATAAAATCATTTTTTACAAGATAAAGAAATACTGAGTGTTTAGTTTCTTTTTCTTTTTGCCTGTAGGTCTTTGAGGGGATCCCCAACATTTTGTTGAATTTTCCAGTTGAGATACTTCATTTTGATGTGGAAGCAGAGAACACAGAACTTGAGCCCAGAGATTTCAAGAATGGAATTCCATATCACCCACTCTCTGCATGATATTGGCATGCTACTTAAATCCTAATATTTAAAATGAGATCAATAATACCTCCTTCACAGGCATCTTAGTTGCTTTGGGCTGCTATAACACAAATGCCATCGACTAGATGGCTTAAACAACAAACATTTATTTCTCACAGTTCTGGAGACTGGAAGTCTGAGATCAGGGTGCCAGGAAGAGAGTCCTGGTTTACAGGCAGCTGTCTTCTTGTTGTGTCTTCACATGGCAGGGAGAGAGATCATCTCTCTCATATCTCTTCTTATAAGGACACTAATCCCATTCATGAAGACTCCACCTTCATGACCTGATTACCTCCCAAAGGCCCCACTTCCAGATACCAACATGTGAATTTGGGGAGAATGCAAGCATTCAGTCCATAGCAACAGAGATCTTATTCTTATTTGCTTTGTATGTGATTTATGTGTCTAATTTTTGAGAAATCATTCATTCACAAACAAATACTAAATGAACATTTCAGTATAAGCAAGGACATCTGAAATGCAAAAGTGGGTTATCCTGTCCACTATTTGAATAGTCACTTATTCTTTCATGTAATAATTAATGTAACATTAATTTATATACATGCATAGTAGCTCTCATTAAGTGTTTCTTATTCATGTAAGAGAGACTATTTTAGGTGTTGAGGATTCAACAGTGAACAAAACAGAAAAGGCCCTCATTTATAGAGTTTATATTCCATGAGGACGGAACCAAAAAGTCAAATAAATAAGTTAATGTATAATGTCAGATGGTAAAAAAGAACAATAAGGAATATTTTTGTCATATTTCACTACATTTTATTAGATTTTGCCAGATAGCAACTAGCCTTAAAATTTCCCCCGAATAATGGTGAGTTCCTCTCTTATGTGACACGTGGTCTGTGGGTCAGTTTCAGCTCTGGGCTTGTGTCTTCTTCATTCTGGGATCCAGGCTGCACAGATCATGTGGACTTTGTAGCCAATTTTGGAGACTTTAACTTTTATTCCAAAAGAGATAGGAAGATATTGGAAGGTTTTGAGCAGAGGAGTGATATGATTCATTATATATTTTTGAAAGAATTATTCTGCTTGCTGTATAGTAAGGGTAGTATCAGGAAAAGCAGTTAAAGGCTAACAGTATAGTGTAGATGAAAATAAAGTGGTGTGCACTAGGATGGTAGCATTGAAGAGGGGAGAGACAAGTGGTCTGATTTTGGAGATATTGAAGGCAGAGCTGAAAGATATGCTGACAGATTCTATGTAGATGTGAGACAAAAATGCATTCAAGATGGCTCCTGAGTGTCTTTCACTTGAACAATTGAAAATATGATGTTATGTTTTAATGAGATAGCTTTTACTATTAATTATATAAAATTGTGATAAATGCTTTAATTTTTTCCTGGGCTGTGAACAATACCTTAGAACTTCTGATGATATAAGGACTAAAATTACTTAAACTAATGGAGAATTTACTCTAAGGCTACTGCATAGAAATTTAGGACAAGATCCAGTAAAGTCAGCAAAAGTGATAATCCTGTAAACAAATATTTACAGTAGAAAACAATCACCAATGCCCCTCAGGTAATCCCTCAGGTAATGCCCACATACACCTCGCAGTACTGCAGTTGAGTGGCTCCAAAGTGGATTAATTTAATGGCTCGTTCAAATTTTTCCATCTATATTAGTTTCCTATGGCTGCTACAACAAATTACCACAATGTAGTGGCTTAGAACAAACCAAAATTATTATTTTACAGTTCTGGATGCCAGAAGTTTGAAATCAGTTTCACTGGGTGAAATGAAGATATCTGCAGGGCCACTTTCCCTTCTGAGACTCTAGGGGAAAATTTGTTTCCTTGCTATTTCCAGATTCTAGGCTGCATTCCTTGCATTCCTTGGCTCATGGCTCCTTCCTCCATCTTCAAAGCCAGTGGTGTAACATCTTCAGATCTCTCTGTGCTTCCGTCACATTATATTCTCCTCTCTGTGGTAAAGTCTCCTTCTGCCTCCTTCCTATAAGAACACTTGTGACTACCTTTGGGATCTACCCAGATAATCAAGATTCATCTCCCCATCTCAATATCCTTAACTGATTCACATCTGAAAAGTTTCTTTTATCATATAAGTTAACACTCCAAGATTTCAGGGATTACGTTGATATCTTTTGAAGCCATCATTCAGCCTACTACACAATCTTTCTACTCTGCCTTCCTCAGCCAGTTGGCTTTACCCTCAGCTGCCATCCATTGTGGCCGCACGATGACTGCATATTCTAGGAAGCACACTAGTATTCAGTGGAAGAAAAAAAGACTCTGTCTGTGTATGTGTCTCTATTTATCAGCAAGGAAACCTTTCCCAGAAGCCTCCCAAGATGCCTTTCTTCATAACTCAAGAGGAATCTCACTACATGCTCTTTCCTAAATAAATCACTAACTAGGGGCAATTAGGCAGATTCCCTGAACAATTGCATTTGTTAGAAAAGTAGGTTAGACTATTAGATGCTGTCAATATTAGGGAAATAGCCAACATTTCTCTAGCATGAGCTTAGCATTTCTATACCAAGAGAGTTTATTTCGTATGTAAAATTATCTGTAGGGTTTTGTGTGTGTGTATGATTTCCTTTGTTGAGATTTGTCATTTAATTATGACACTAGCTAACAGTAAATCCTCCCTAATAATACTGACCCTTCATGTCCTTGACTCTTATTCATTATACTCCACTATCTATAGAATGTTATCTTTTGTTTTTTGACTCTAAACTTAATGCATGTCAGATTACAAATGCATTTTAAATCTATTTTTATATAACATTTCCCTCAAGTCTCCTTGTTTAAAACCAAGGATAAAAATAGAATATTAGAAAGATTAATCAAATGTAAGAGTCAACAATAAAACTCCTTAATTTCTTCATTGATTTGTGTATTATAATGTATGTTAGTGGAATCTGTCAGTTTTAAACATATGCAAGAAAGAAAAAGAGAAGCTTTCCAAAATTAATCTGCACTGTGATACAGCTACAGCTTTCTCATGTAGTACTGTAATCCTGAAAGCAAATGTCTGACATTCTCTTTCTTAAGTTGGAACCTGATTTATGGGTTTATGCCTGCATCAATGCCTCCTTTAGATCATTGCAGTTTGAAAAAGAGTAAACCAGCCAGCTTAAGATTGTGTTTGTTAACAGTTCTGGAAAAATACTAACCAGCCTGTCATACAAGGGGAACGAGACACAAGAGGTACAGAAAGAAGAAAAATCTTGACTCTGTTGAATAAATTAACAGTATTTCAGATGCTTTATTATGTGAAATTTGCTGCTAGCAGCAACTAACAATCAATGTTGACTGTCCTCACACACCTTCGGGGAGGCTCCTAGATTTGATTTGAATACTGCAAATTCAGTAATGTAACATGGTCATCCTATCACAAGGAAAGAAGATTTGACCAATAGCTCTTATTCTGCAATGTTAATAAGCGGCAAGATTGTAGAATAAGTTCAAATTGACTAGAATGCCCGCTTTTAAATTTCACTGAAACGAATATGCGAAAATTTAACTATAACCCAATTACCTTACCCCTCCTCACCACCCACACCTACATCATAAGAGGTCCCTCTTTCTCTAAACACTCCTTAACATTTCATCTGTGCCTCTCTTCCCACCCATTGCATTCTGCACTTCATTATAATTTGTCTCATGCATATCTTGTTTCCATTACTATATTTTAAATGTTATATGTATAGAGCGTCTTGCGTACAACAGATACTTTAAAATACATATTGAATAAATGTTTGGTTCCAAATCACATTGCAGGATTTCCTGTTCAGTCCCCTTTTTACAATGTCCTAATTAACTCCTGTGATGAATAAAGAACCTTTCTACATTAGAGGTTATTTACTTTTTTTTCTTTTATTCCATTTTTTTTTTCCTAATTGACGGCCAGGTGAGGTATTAGCATTAATGGAAACAAACAAACAAACAAATAATCCTGCCAGGTTACTTCCACTTATCCTTCAGATTTCAAAAGATAAGTAAATTTCTCATTATTGTTGCTGTAGATGTTTGGGGGAAATCATTTTGTACCATCTCTGACGTTAGATAGTCATGTCATGTGAGCATGGCTCTTGTCTCCGTTCTCACCTTCACATCTCCAACACCTAAATTGGAGCCTGCTTTGTGGTTCACACTCAATAGGTGTGTATTGAATAGAAACATAAGTTATGAAAGTATAAAAGATGATTTATTGCTTATTTTAAATAGAGGGATGTGTCACATAGAGCCTATTCATAAATAAATAAAATAAATAATATATAAATAAATAAGATATAAAAAGGTCATTAATATCTACCCAAATTTTCGGTGAACCTACCTCATTTCCGGGGGTTTTACACTTTATCGCATGGACTCTGTTAACAGATAACCCGAGGCATGTTAAGACTTTTACGAGTTTGAGCAAAAGTCAACTGGAATTGGGCAGCGCTAATGGGAAAGTGGTTGGGAGGGCTCCACAGACAGGAGCTAGGGAGAGACGAGACGTTTATAGAGAAAATGCAGAGGCAAAGCAAAGGCATGTGGATTGGCTAGAGCTTAAAGCCTGCCTGGCTGTTTGTGATTGGTTGTCCTTAGGTTTTGATTTTATAATTTTGAGGCATTTGCAGACTTAGATTTTGGTTCCCTTAAGTAGGTCCCAGGGCATTAGAGCCACCTCAGTCTAATGGCCTCTTTGTTTAATTAACATAGCCACTCTTAAATTAGTCTCATTCTGCCAACCTTTTCTTCAAATCTGATTCTAGCCTTTGGTTTTCCAGAGACTACAAAAAAGACAAAAAAAAATGTCCATGTTGATTCAGAGTATGTGAGTAAATGATGTTTTGGTTATTCCACATCAGATATTCCTATTGGTGATTTATCGATGTCTTATCCCACGGTCAAGTTTCTCTGAGTACAGATGAAAGCGAGATTGGACCCCCTCTGTTGTATATTTTCTTACAACCTCATTTTAGCATCTCCGAAATAAACCCGTCAAGAAGAAAACAAAAATGTTTTTAATTTTCCACTTCTAATCTGAGCTGCTGCATGTCTATATTTTAGAAATTGTAAAGTAAATGAGGCAGTGATGAAGCTTTCATGCCAGAGACGCTTTTAAATATCAAAAACATGTCATTACTGCCGAGTTTCATTTTTCTCCTAATTCCTTAATTAGGTAGGATAAGAACTGTATCTCTTCAGCAAATTCTCCTGCCATCCTCTCCTGGCTTCCGGAGGATCTCGTATGTGTTTGCATCATATTTTATTTGTAATGGACTTTTACAAATTGTGGACTTTGTTCTTTTATCCTATCCTCGAACCAGAAGTGAGTTCCAGATTTCCGTGTTCCTGAAAACAAGAGCAAAATCGTGTTGCTTCTTTGGTTGAATCAGTTAGTTAACAGATAAACTGATTTAAGCCGATAAACTGTTTTAAATTCTGTGGAGAAAATAGAAAGAACAATCCTATTTGAGAATGGGCAATATAAATATAATATAATAATACAATAAAAATAAACAATACAATATAAATAAACATATTTGAGAATGAGCAATTGGGTCATTGGTTTTAATCCTAACGACCCAGCAGCTAATTGAGGCGTTAGATACAACAAACAGAAAATTTTTCTTCTAAAATAGTTTTAGCTGGATCATACAAACAGGTTTTTTTTTTTTTCATCTTTTCTCAAGTGGTGATGAAAGTTTTAAGTTAATTATTTTAAATGTTTTTCTATTCTTAAGATGATGAGGGCAAAATCAACCACCATTCCCCCCCCAAAAAAATTTTTTAATGGAGGTCAATTTTGTGTTTCCAAATCTTCCAACAAAGATTTATGGTCAAATTGTTAAAAATATTGTAGAGTAAATTCTTGAATTCTTAACTGCTTCATAATTATCCTCCAGCCCTAAGACTATTGGATTGCTCTCGTCATTGTTGAATTTGAGGCTTTATAGGTTATTCAAACTTCTCAAAACATAAATCATGTGGCATAAGTACCGGAGGAATAAAAATTAGGAGTCAGGGGCACGATCCATCTTAGGAGAAAAAAACTTCCTCTATTTGGCAAAATGCCCTTTTGGTCATTTTGGCTAAGGAATAGATTTCAGGATATTGTGCAGTGATCCAGAAATGACAGGGAGATAAAGATTTCCTGCCTAAGGAATGGTTCTAAATTGGGACAGTTGCTGGTAAATTCATTAAAGAATAAAGAAAGGAGATCAACGGTGAGAGAGAGAGGGCACAGCGACATGGCAGGAACTGGAGCCCAAACAGAAAGGACAGCCAACAGAGGCCTGGCCAGTGGAAGAGTGAATAGACTCCGGGCGCTATGGGGCTTCCTGCTTCCGTCTGTGTTATTGCGTTTCTCCTGGCTCCTGCCTGATGCTTAGATACCCTCCTAAGGGGAGTGTGAGGCCAGAGTTTAGGACATGTGCGGTAGCGGGGGTGGTGCCACTATGTGGATTTTTTTTTTTTTTTATGGTGCTTAGATTCTCAGAGGACACGGGATCATTTAACCAGAAACAGTCTTCAGAGATCTGGATGCAGGAGGAATATGACATGTTAAGAGACAACTCATTTCTGCTGGCATCCAACTGAGTGGTCAACTTGGTTCTGGAAGTCAGTTTGGCCCCACTCACCAAGCCTTGCTACAGAACCTAGGCTTGCATCTGTCTAGACTTTGGGACTTCTTTATCTAAAGGTATCTCAACACACACACGCTATGTGCCAGTCATGACCCTGCCTTGTCAATTCCTACCTAGGCCTAAAGGAGGAATTTTAGGAGCCTGAACCACAGAATACCTGCTGTGCAATTAACAATCAATTAGCTCATTGACTACACCCTGGAGCAAAACACCCTTAACATAACTAATGTTCCCTGCTTTCTCTCCTCAGTCTCTCTCTGCCTCTTTCTTGATAGCTAGCTAGCTAGCTAGACATTGATATAGATAGCTTGACATGTATATATGTACATGTGTGTATAGCGAGCCCTGGTGGTCTAGTGGTTAAGATTCAGTGTTCTTGCAACTGCAGCCCAGGTTCATTTCCCAGTCGGAACCACACCACCCATCTGTTGGTTGTCATACAGTGACAGCTGTGTGTTGCTGTGATGCTGAAAGCTATGCCACCGGTATTTTAAATACCAGCAGGGTCATCTATAGTGGACATGTTTCAGTGGAGCTTCCAGACTAGGAAGATGGACCTGGCCACCCCCCTCCAAAAAAATTGGCTGTGAAAACCCTATGAATAGCAGTGGAGCATTGTCTGATTGAACACCAGAAGGTGAGAGGATGGCATGAAAGGACCCGGCAGGGTGCTGCTCTGCTGTACAGAGTTGGAATTGACTCGAGGGCACTAACACAACATATGTGTATATATAGATATATGCATAACTGTATATGTAATACATACATATGTTTGTCTTATATGTTTACATAATGGCATACATGGCACAAAATAAAATAGCACAGAAGTAGCACTAGCCTCCACATTTCTCCATCAATAATCTCACTTTCCAGAGGCAAATGTTGGTTTTTATTTCTTTCTCAAATTACCTAAATATCTTTAAAAAGTAAGTGTAATTAGCGTATACCTCTATTGCTCAATTTATCAATTTTAGATGGTATCTTTTAATTCTCACCTATGAAAAATAACTGTGCAATTATATTATCCTACTAACCTTCCTCACTCCTCTCAATGTCTGATAGAGGTATATTTTTTCTAATTATTCTCTTGGTTAATTTTGCATATTTACATGACTCATTTGAACTTCGGTTTCTTGAACCATCAATTTGTTCATCATATTGAGAACCTCTAATCTATTAAGTGAGAACACTAGAGTCCTTACTTTTTTCAACACCTCTTTCTTTATTTGATACCCTATTTCCTGAAAGAGTTAACTTTGCTTGTATATTTTCAAGTTTGTGAAACTTATATTGTGTTTTTCTACCATGTTTGAGTCATCAGTATTGTGTACAGGTTGATCCTAACCATTAAAACAAACACTCATAGTAGCACGATTATATGAATACTGTGAGTTGCAGTAGTGTGTAGGAGTACGTATCCTTTTCTGTAGCTCAAGGCTAAGAAACTTTTGCATCAGGGATTTTACAAAACAATATTATTATTTTTGTCTCTCTATGCTTTAAAACTTGTTTAGGGATTTCTTTAGCATCATATACACGTACAAGTGCAAAATTAAACATAATTCTATGTATATATGGACTAAAATATTTAAATATATATATATAAATATATTTCAGACATACACACACACAAAAATGCCATGTGCCAGGTTCTAAGTATATAGAAACAAATTTAATTAACAGATTTAACCATTATCCTGTTGAGCCTGGTACCTGTTATTATACCTATCTTAGTGATGAGGATAATGAGACCCAAAAATGATATATAACATGTCCAATGTTACATAACTGGTGGGTTAGTGATGGAACTGGTGGGTTGGTGATGGCACTGGGATTCAAACCAAGAGTCTTGCTCCAAATGCTGTGGTTTTGTTAATCATTATATAATGTTTCTATAAGAAGAATTAAATTTAGATACGTTAAGATGTTATTTATGGATGTTTCAACATAAAGGATGAAATTCAAGTGAGGTTATATAAGATTTTGACGTACTGAACCCCAACAAAATAATTTTTATGTTCATAAGACAAGGGAAAATAAATCAAAATGTAGTCATTTTGCAGATATTTTCTTTCTGCACTTTTAATTTCTTTATTGTCTCGTGTAAAAACAAATAGGCTTTTTTGCTTCTTCTGAGTTTTAAAATGTTCCATTCTTATAGCATCATATAAAATTGATAAAAACAGGTATATTGTGGGACTAAGTTATTTACATTTTAATTTGAGAGCCTGTTTCAAGAGCTACTTAGAGGTAATAACTGACAAAAATCTTTATTACAGTTATTAGCCCAATTAAAATTAAATTCTTAGTTCCAGTAAGTAGTTAAAATTAAACATTAATAACTTTCATAAAATGTTCAAAATGACAATTAAAATTAAACATTAATACGATTTGGAATACTGTCCAAAATGGAGCTCTTATATAGAAAACTCATATTCAGATTATGTTGGAGACCACGTGTGAATGTGCTGTGCAGAATTCTAGGATGAAGCTCAATGCCCCACACCTTGTAAAATCCCCCTCTCTTTGAGTGTAAGCAGGGCCTGCAACTACTTTAGTCCATATAAAATGGTAAAGTGAAGGTATTTTTCAGATAAAGCGATTAAAGTCTCTAATCAGTTGGCTTTAAGTTAATCAAAAGGGAGATTTTTATTTGATGGACCTGACCTGATCATATGGGATCTTTAAAAGGGGTCAAAAGGTGAGAGACTGGAATCACGGACACTCGTGCTCTTTCCTGCTGGCCTTGGAGAAGATTGCATGAGGTGTACGGCTTCGAGGCACTGGATTCTGCTAACTACCACGTGAGACTAGAAGACCGTGAGCCTCAGAGGAAACTGCAATGTCAGCCAATACTTGGATGCAGATTTCGAGACCCTGAGCAGAGAACCCACCTAAGCTGTACTTGTATTTCGGACACGCAGGAATTATGATCTAATAAACGAGTATAGTTTAAGCCTCTATGTTCGTCATATTTTTTATACAGTAATAGAAAACTAATACAGTGAACTATCTCTTAGGGAAAAAAAAGTAGAATATTTTTCAATAAAACTTGTTTCCAACTTTGATAACATTTCATCCCATACGCATAGACACATAAATATGTGCACACGCGCATGCAAGACTAGGACGTCTAACTCGGAAAAAAATCAGTCTCGATAATTATATGTAAATAATTCTAATAATCATAGAATGTCAAAGTTAAACAAAGAGCTGAGAGTACATCTAGTCTAAACTATTTGTTTTTCAGTTAAGAAATAAGAGCTGTGAAAAGGTGAAACACTTGCCCAGGGTCATACAAGCCTGCAGATGAGTTGCTGGTCTAAGAGCCCAGCCTGGGTCCCTAGAGCCAGACCCAGTTTCCTCCTGGTACAAGTTACCAGACATGAATTGTAGAATCTAGTAGTCAGACTGAACCTAACCAATACAGAATGACAGATAACTCACCTCTATGATGTGTAGAAATAAGATTCTGTAATCTTGCAATGAAGAGGATTGAAAGGATTTCACTTCACAACATACATAAACCTAAAGATATTAGGTCAATCAGCTGGATGTTTTTATCCTATATGGCAGTTCTCAGTGATTAACTGTACGTTTTGACATCATAGAGACAGTTTAAATCTCATCTATGTCAATCGAAACCTGATCTCTGTCTTCAGATGAATAGGTTGCAGTGCTTGAATGTGTCAGGATGATTATACATAGTGAAACTAATTCACAGAAGAAATGCAGAGCACCAATAGATACACAAAAAGATGCTCAGACTTACCAATAACTAAATAAGTGCAAATAGTGATAACAGAGATGTTTTTATTTTTTACTTTTCGTTGTTCAACAAATATTTATTGAGTGCTTATCATGCTTTAGGCACTTCGTATTGTTTCTGAAGATAAATAGCAAATAAATTGTTCTTGCCTTCATGGACTCCTCATTCTAGTGTTAGAAAGACATTGAACAATAGATCACACAAATAAACCTAAAATTGAATCCATATAGAGTCCTATGGAGAAAAGGACCAGGGGACTATGAACACATATATCACGACGTCTAACCTAATCTTGGGGAAGGCAGAGGAGGCTTCCTGGCTAAGTGACTTTTAAAGGTGAAATAGAAATTGACTGATTGTGTATGTGTGTGAGTGTACATGCAGATGTTGTGTGATAGAAAAGAAAGTCTTAAATTTCATGCTGTGGTTTTTATTTGGGGAAATTAGAGAATGGAGGTTTCCTTAATAGAAATATGAAAATCATGCTAGAGAATAGGTATTAATAAATGGGAATGAATTCAATCATGAACAAACAGAGTTTGAAGGGGTTATGTGGTATCCAGACGGACGGAAATAAGAGAATAGATTTTGGGTGAGGAACTTGAACGAGGGATTCTCTGAGGTACACCTGTATCAAAAAATCATTAGCTTGCGAAACAGAATGGAATTCTTGCTATATCTGCTCTTAACTTCCCTTATAACTGAAGTACCTACGAGTTTCCTTCAAAGTGGTGGTTTACAACCCTGATGTCAATCAGAGTTTTCATGCAACTTTAAAGAAACATTGATGTTTAAGCTGTATTCCACAAAGATTCTGATTTGATTTTTGCGTGTCAGTATTTTCTTAAAGGCACTCAATTGATTCTAATATACAGCCCAGGTTGAGAGCTACAGTCTTTAGACATTTGATGGCTAACATTAGGGTAATTTATCTGCTATGGAATATTAATATCATTTAAGTTGGGAATTTCCTAGAACAGCTATTTAGAATATAATAGAATAATAAATAAGTGCCCTGGGAAATCATCCTATTCAACTCTTAAATTGTATAGATGACACTGAAGGCTCGTTTTGTCTAAGTGACTTAGCTAGGATGAAAAAGTAGCCTTGTTCCCTTTCAGTTAAACCTATTTTAAGCATAGTCCACATATGAAATTCTGTATTGAGCAATTAAAACTCAGTCTCAAAAAATATGTCCGTGTCCACTATGAGTCAGACTGTGCTAAGTCAATTGAGTTAAGAACTAATCCTAAAGGTAATTGTTAGCACTTCCATTTTAGAGATTCAAACACATTAAGTAAATTCCCTAAATCATGGGACCAATAGGTGGTAGAGTCAGGATTCAAAACCAATTCTACCAGTTTTGAAAGCCATGATCTTTCCATGACTGCTTCCATGGGCTTATCTAGTATCTCCTCATATGTGTAAAATTACCTGTTGGTTAAATTAGCTGATTCCTTCAGCCTTTCCTCAAAGGACTATTTTTGCAACTTTTTGATTATTTTAATTGCTTAGAACCCTAATATCTTTGTAATTTTGTGATATAAAAGACTTGCTCAGAAGTTTCAAAGGATTGAATAGTTCTAAAATAGTTTATATTATATGATAAATGCAATGGAATGCTGATCATTGTTCTAAAAAATTTCAGGATGTTCACTTAAAAAAAAATCTTTTGAGTCATTTTTAAATTGTAATCCTGACCTTTAGTAAGTGTTAAACAGGTTTGTTCAAAATTTAATGAGGATGAGTTTTCATATGATAGTCATTTTAATTCAGTGTTACGAAGGATTCAACAATTTTAGTATAAAATAGCAGAACTTGCTACATATGTATGGTCAATGACTAGCTCAGGCTAAATTTTACATATCTACAGAGTCTAAAATTCAGTTGGGATTCCATCCAATTTTTTGTTTAAGTATTATGAGTAAAAAAAAAAAAATACACAGTCTAAAATAAGTCATGGTTTGAAATTCCATTCTCTTCTCAGCCACTTTGTGAGTGGCTTTACAAGAGCGGCTCTAACTGCTGGACATTAGGTGAAATTTAGAAATTGTGACAAAACAAGGCATGCATAGAGTGTTGGCTACATCTTACTTCATCTATTAAGTGTATGAAATATAACTGACAGCCTGTTTTTTTAATATCATTACTTCAAGATGTAGTAAATGCATCTAACTGAGAAAAGAATATTGGTATCAGCATTGTGCTTAGAATTAACTTAGCATCTACACTAACCAATATCTCCCGGTAAAATGTATTTTTCAATATCTGTGTAATTTTAACTGTTATTACACATGACTTATTTTTATTAATTTTCAGATGTTTCACACAGTTTTTATTCATTATTCATTCATCATAATATTCATTTAGTAATTCACATTTAACCTAGTGCTTTTTAAACACACACACATATACATACAAATACATATATGTATTTATACATATAAATTCACATACACACACACACACACACACACATATCCCCATTCAGAGTTGCTTTTCCAGTTTATCAGTCCTGAATTAGGGCAGGATCCAGGGCCATCCTAGGAACTATGGGAGTTACACTGGACATCTTAATCAAATAAGAAAACCCTTAATAAAATGCTTAGTATATAATATATGGGAAAATGAGTATGTAATATGAGAACATATTGTCTGTCAAAGGTGAATTTATCAGAATCACCTGGCTTTTAACTTATTGTTTTAAAAAATTCCACAGATAATTTGTATTCCCTCTGTCTAGGTAGACAATACTGTTCTTCAAGATATGAGTACTTCACGAAGTTTACAATGTGCTTGGGAAAATGGAATTATCAAAGATATGGCAAAAACTACCAGATGAATGTGCTAAGTTTTATATATAGTATTTGTTTCTTCTTTAGTCAGTGGTTCTCCAATATGATTCCTGAACCAGCAGCATCAGCATCACCTGGAACTTGTTAGAAATGCATATTTGGGGCCCCAACCCAGACCTATGGAATCAGAAATTCTGGGAGTTGACCCCAGAAACAGGATCTCCAGGTGATTCTGTTACCCACCAAAGTTTGAGAACTACAGAACTTAACTTCTTGATTTCTATTATTTAATTATTCTGAAGTTATTCTTATTGTTCTAATTATTCTGAAATCGGTGGAGACTTGCTGTATGTTTTTAGGCATCTTAGAATATGTATATATTTTCTCCTGCTTCATTCCCTTCTCCCCTTCCCAAGTATGCGTCTGAGAATCAGGAAAAATCCCAACCTCGGGTGATCACTGGTGGATTTAACTACATTTACTCTCCATTGTAAAAACTCTTTATATAATTATGAAAGAAAATTTCCACTAAGGATAATGGTAAAAAAAAAAAAAGAAAAAAAATATCTATGGTTTTCAAGCAGGACCTCCTAATTCATTTGACTCCCTCAGTTATATTTATATAACTGTTCATCATAATCAACATATAAGTAACAATAAAATTATATAAAATATATAATATAGCTTTAATTCTCATAATGTCATAAAACATTGAGATCAAGCGTTTTAAAAACTGAATATTTAGAATGAAAGATATGGTCAGCAGGAGGATTGTGAATGACATGGAATTCCCACTGGACTTCACAAGATGATGAGAATTTTTACAGGTGAAGAAAAGGGGAGATTCTTAGAAAAGGGTATAGGAATGAAATTATGAAAGTATCCAGTCAAGAATACTCATGGTAGTTATTCACACTTCTTGTCTATGGCTTTTGAGATTATTCACACTTTTCTGAAAGTTTGGCATTTGTGAGAATTCTTCTTCAGAGCAAAGGCTTTTTGCCTTATCTTCACACTTTATACCCACCAGCCAGGGCAGTATCTGTCTATTTACCTAGTAAATAGTTCAGAATGCGCAATGAAGATGAACTAGTCACTTGGAACTAGCTTGAGGAGGACATGGATGTCCAGCTGCCAGAAAAGAAGTTTAGATAATATTCTACAGGCTTTATCAGTGAAACCATCAAAGTGATATTGTGGGATTGCAGATATACCAGGAAGGAAGATCAGAGCTGGGAAAGAAGAGAGAGAGAGAGAGACCAAGAAGTCATGCAGGAGACTTGCAATTCACAAAGGTATGGGCAGGGAAGGGTCTGGGGCAAAAAGATGTCATTCATTTCTGTTTTCTTTCTTAAATCAAAATATTATGTCAATTATCATTTCAAATTACATCTGTTTTCTTGAAGCCAGTGCCTGTTTTTTTCTTCATTTTCTAAATTAAAATAACTCAGTTAAGTTTTAGTATATGTGGATGATCATCTGCCCTTAATGTAAGCTTGTTAGGTGTCCTTACTACTGACCATAGTGAGGGAACAAATTTGGGAATGATGAGAATAATGATTAATTATCCAAAGAGAAGTGAGGATTGAAACAGAAAGTCGCAGTAAAAACTTTCTTCATACATAAGGATAGGATGAAAGTTTACACACATCTTCAAACCTAAAGATTGGCATAAAAATATTAATGTCTTAGAATAAGTTGGCTTTTAACTTTTTTAAAGGAGCAAAACACACACACACACCACAAAAAATCCTTTCTACAACGGGATCTTGACTGGATTACTGTGTACAAATGTGTACTGTGTACTGTGTATTACTGTGTACAAATCAGATGAAGCCAAAATTGTTTGATTGTGGAGAAAATGTAGTAGAGCAACCCTGAGCCTCTTATTCTGTTGACCTCAAGCTTTCCTTCAGGGCCTCCTGAGACACTTCATTTGTACACAGGGCTCCCAGGAAGCAGAGAAAGCCTGAATTTTCATATTAAGGATATATGTAGATACTCTCTCTGCTTTACACCAATGAAATAAAAATCTAATATGAAAGATGAGAAGTATATTATAATTATTTTCTCATACATTTTTTTCTAACAACTTACATGATATTTGCATCTAGGGACTACAAAGAGATCAAATGCCCTTTTAAAGGACCTCTAAGGCACTTTGCCTGAGGACCAGCTGCCAGAATCTCCTTGGAGAAGGATGTAGATGTCATTTAACTCCACTATGTAAGTAAGTGATTCTTTGAAGATGGAGCTAGGAGACACAGAATACATCAACAAAGAAATATCAACACAGAAATATCAACAAAGAGTGTATTTTAGATTAATCGTGAGGATTTTCCTACTGCAGAGATGGAATCTATAGTACAGTGCTAGTAAAGAATAGGAACCTGGAGTGATGCAGTACTGTTCCACAATAGTTTTAATTCCATTAGAATTGTGCTCCCTGCCCATCCCCCACCTTTATATCCACCGTGTAACACAGGGCTTTTGCATAATTTATAGCTCTTCATTGATTAAAGTAAGTGTAAATATACTATTTAAAATTTTAATTTATAGTTTATAGAAAAGTCTCCCTATATAATAAATTATGTTATTCCTCCCATAATTTCAAAAATGTGGGGATATGCAAGTACATCTCACCTTTAACAGTGCATAGATGCCTAAAATTTTGGAGAATCAAAGTTTTGTAAAACAAATTAATTTAAATAATATCCCTTTTGGAAAAGTGAGTGGAACTTCTTGACTGGGTGTAGTTGGGTGGGGAACATATGGTGGAATGCACCTTATCCTACAAGTCCTGTACTTCCAGGATGCTACCTTAAACACTCTTCTTACATAATGCCTATTCCTGCATTTTATTGAAGCTGAAAGAAAAATTTCTAATAAAACCATTAAAATAATCTGTTTTTATATTCATTGTACAAAAATGGCCTTTTTTTCTGTGTATGTTGTTGTGAAACTAGCTTAAATAAAAGTTCTTGCCAAAGTTATTTCTTAAAGTTTTCTTTTTTAGTGAATTCTGTATAAGAAATATAGGGTCTTTTAATTGGGTTGCTTTTTTTTGCTGTTGAGTTGTTTGAGTACTTTACATATTTTGAATATTAACCCCTTATCAGATATATGATTTGTCATATATGGCCTTTATTCTTTTGAGGTCCTTTCCTTCTATACTCATTTTACTCAGAGTTTTTATCATAAATGGATGGTGTATCTTGTCAAATGCTTTCTCTGCATCTATTGAGATGATCACTAATTATTAGGGAAATGCAAATCAAAACTACAATGAGCTATCACCTCCTGCCCATCAGAATGGCTATTATTAAAAAGAAAAAAAAAATAACAAGTATTAGAGAGGATGTGTCAAAAAAGGAACCCTCATACAGTGCTAGTAAGAATGTAAATTAGTGTAGCCACTATGGAAATAGTATGGAGGATACTCAAAAAATTAAAAATAGAACTACCATATGATCCAGCTATCCCACTTCTGAGTGTTTGTCCTAAGAACATGAAAATACTAATGTGAAAAGATATTTGCACCCCTATGTTCATTGCAGCATTATTCACAAGACTAGGAAACAATCTAAGTGTCCATCAATGGATGAATGGATAAAGAAGAAGTGGTATATATACACAATGGAATACTACTCAGCCATAAAAAAGATGAAATCTTGCCATTTGCAACAACATGGATAGATCTTAAGGGTATTACACTAAGTGAAATAAGTCAGATGGAGAAAGTATGATTTCACTCATAAGTGGAAGATAAAAACAACAACAAGACAGAAAAAAAAACATATATAGAGAGATTAGATTGGTTACCAGAGGGGAAGGGATAAGGGAGGAGGGTAATAGGGCACATGTGCACAGTGATGACTGGTAATTAGTCTTTGGATGGTGAACGTGATGTAATCTACCCAGAAACCAAAATATAATGATGTACACCTGAAATTTATATAATATTATAAATCAATATTACCTCAATTAAGAAAAAGAAAAAAGTATAGGGTTTTTGACACAGAGTTTCTGGAAATCTCTCTTATAAAATTTGGCCACAAAAGATTCTACAACTTACCTGAAATTCAGTTGTTTAGATAAGTGAGAATAATCTGCAAATTAACTTAGTCAAATTCATACTTGAGGTGGCTTGCTGTTGTGCACACTCATTACACAGAATGTACCCCCACCTAAAGGTTGGTTCAGGTGTCAAGACTGATGATGATGCACACACCTCCCCCCACACACACACACGCACACCAAGAGGGTATGAAAAGATTTATTACTTACATAATGAGGTTTTCGAGGTAGAGCAGGGCGGGCTTCCAAGGTTGGCCCAGAAATGACTTGAGAGACCAAGTAAAGGAGATCAGCTTGGGTTTTCATTGTGGCTAGGGAGTGGGGCCAGGGTGAGGATTACTGCACTTATATGCCAGGACTTGTGTGATTTGAAACACCCACTGGTGTCAAAGGAGGGAGCACCTAGGCCTTTTCTTTTCTATTTGCCCAGGTTGGGAAAGAAGGGGAAAAGAAAGTGGGGAAGCTTAGTGATGTCAGCTGTAAAACATCAAGAAAATGGAGTCAGACTCCTTATTACACTTTCACTGCTCCTTTTTAAAATGAATAGTGGAATTTCATTTCTACTTAGATTCTTGGCATTGAAACTCTCAGAAATTGGTTCTAATTCTTCATCCTGGAAAGGTAAAGAAAACCTCAGAAAAAGTAAGTAGAGATCTATAGGTAATTATATCAGAAGCAAATTATGAGTAGAGAGGTGACATTAAGCAAACTCAGCTGACAGTACCTGTACAAGAACCAGGAGATTTTAACTCCCCAGTATGATCATAATACATGCATGCCTCAAAGATATGGTGGAATCAGTTCCAGACGACCTCAATAAAGCAAATATCACAATAAAGCGAGTCACAAAAGTTTTTTCATTTCCCAGTACATATAAAAGTTATATTTACACTATACTGTCATCTAAGTGTGCAATAGCATCATGTCTAAAAAAACATACGTACCTTAATTAAAAAATACTTTTTGCTAAAAATGCTAACCACCATCTGAGCCTTCAGCAAGTAATCTTTTTGCTGGTGGAGGGTCTTGCCACAGTGTTGATGGCTGCTGCCTGATCAGGATGGTGGTTGCTGAAAGTTGGAGTGGCTGTGGCAGTTTCTTAAAATAAGGCAACAGTGAAGTTTGCCATACCAATCGACTCTTCCTTTCATGAACGATTTCTCTGTAGCATGTGATGCTGTTTGATAGCATTTTACCCACAGTAGAACTTCTTTCAAGATTGGAGTCAATCCTCTGAAACCCTGCCACTGCTTTATCAACTAAGTTTATAATATTCTAAATCCTTTGTTGTCATTTCAACAATCTTCGCAGCATCTTCACCAGGAGTAGAGTCCATCTCAAGAAACCACTTTCTTTGGCCTAATTTCAATATTGTTGTTTCTCAGGGAATGCGGAGGCCTGAGGAGAGGGACAGAGATGGGGGAACGGCTGGTGGAACAGTCAGAACTCACACATTTATTGATTAAGTTCACTGTCTTACGTAGGTACGGTTCATGATGCCCCAATAGCAGCAAAGATCACTGATCATGGATCACCATAACAAGTATAATAATAATGAAAAGTTTTGAAATATTACAAGAATTACTAAAATGCAATACAGGGACACAAAGTGAGCAAATGCTAATAGAAAAAATGGCACCAATAGACTTGCTCAATGCAGGTTTGCCACAAACCTTCAATTTATAAAAAATGCAGTGCCTACAAAGCACAATAAAATGAGGTGTGGCTATATTAACTAGCATGTATTGAACATTTTGTGTCAGACACTCAGATAATCAGGTTATATGATTATTTCATTCAAACTTACAACATCCTTATTTGTTAGGCTCTATGATTATTCCCATTCTATAGTTAAGGAGACTGTGCTTAGAGAAGTAAAGAGATTTCCTTAAAGCACACAGCTAGTGGTACAGATTGTCCAGGCTGGCCTCAGCTGAGTGCTATTAATCATTGTAGTTTTCTGCCTTCTGATATTCTTAATTCCAATGGAAGATTACTTTAGAAAATTAAATAAGAAGCATAGATTCCTGATAAAGACACCCGACAGTATATAAACCTTTTCTAATTTTTCTTTAAAAAAGTATACATTTTCATGCTAAAGTTGGGTGATCAAGTTAATTTTCTATGAAGAACTGCTAGCAGAATAAAATGTGGAAAATGCATTGCTCTAAATCTTTGGGATTGAATCTGAGATCCAATTTTGAAATAAGAAAAATCTCTGTATTTTATATTGTTCAGTGTGTTTATAATTCAGGGTTTGTTGCTGTTGCTTTTTAAGATTTAAATAAACTACTTCAAGAGGTCAGGTTTAGGGGCTGCCCGGTGGCGCAGCAATTTAGTCCGCGCTTTGGCAGCCCAGGGTTGGCGGGTTCGATCCCGGGAGCCCGCTGACGCACTGCTTGTCAGCCATGCTGGAGTGGCGTCCCATATAAAGTGGAGGAAGATGGCACGGATGTCAGCCCAGGGCCAGTCTTCCTCAGCAAAAAGAGGAGGATTGGCAACGGATGTTAGCTCAGGGCTGGTCTTCCTCACCAAAAAAAAAAGTCAGGTTTATAAAACTTAAGAGTGACACTGCACGAGATATTAAACTCTGGGTCAGTTATAAAACGGATAAGAACACAGTGAATCTGAGGCCTTTGAATGGCCCCTGGTTGATGGGTGGCCCTCTGCTACTTCCTTTCCTTTTCTGTCCTTCTTCTGTGCCCATCTCTTGGATGTGCCATGCTGAAAGAATCAGGGCAATATAAATAGGTTACTCTTTATTCTACCATGCCCCACTGGTATATTCTTATATTACATTTAGAGTCTGATCAAACTGAACTTTGTGTAGTTTTTGCACTCAGAGAAGAGCAGAGATAGTCATGCTGACCCGGTCAACAA
Organism: Tapirus indicus; assembly: GCA_031878705.1. Taxonomy (NCBI): domain Eukaryota; kingdom Metazoa; phylum Chordata; class Mammalia; order Perissodactyla; family Tapiridae; genus Tapirus; species Tapirus indicus. Next base: position 67,934,117 of record CM062927.1, on the reverse strand, counting down.
CTATAACTTGTGTTGTCCCCATCCCCAACTCTTAAAGAATTAGGCCTACTATTTCCAAGCGTAGGAATACATTACTTTCTAGGCATATACCAGAAACACTATATGTGATTTTTAATCAATTCAGCAAGTGTCTGATATACAAGAGTGGATTTTATAGGCTTCAAGTTCATACCTTCACCTGCTATGACTTTTTATATTAGATTATAGAAGTACCTAGAGGCTAATGCAATGAATGTGTCTAAAGATTTGTTGCTCAAATGAATTTTTTACAATAATTTTAATGACTTTGTCTTGATTTACCAAGATACTATGCATACTGAGAACTGATCATTTCTCAAATGGCCGGAATTAGTTATAATTTTCACCTACGTTCTCTTTTAATGAGAAAATTAGCTACTCTTTTCTTGCTTTGTCCTTGAGGGTAAGTGGGAGGGGCATCAAAGGAAGGAAGGGAAGTACAGCATTGTGCATTTGTGTCATGTAGTTGTTAATGAGCTGAACCCATGACATTTCCCAAGGAAAATTAAATATGCAAATGAAAGCAATGGCTGAATTAAGGCCTTTCCATGTGTTTCACGTGAGATCCTCTGTAGAAATTATTTTTCAAAATTACTGTTTTATAATATTCATTTTTCATGGTTGTTATTCATCCAGATGGCACTGCTGCAAATAATTATTCAGAAGTTTAGGCGTCCCCTGCAAGTCTGTGCTAAGCATTGGTACAGGGTCAAGAGGATCCAATTGAAAGGGGCACGATAACTGGGCATTTCTCGAATGCTAGTAAACATACCCAGCTCTACAGCCTGAAAGACAAAGTGAGCCACTTATTCAGAAGTATCCCAAATTACAGTCGCCCCAAAATCCCATGTGCCATATTGATTTTGAGGTTTTCTTCTCTTGTTATAATGTCCTTCAGGGATTTTCTCCACTTGGGCTATCTCGAACATATTTCTAAGTTATGTTCTACTTCTGGTGTTACCATTTCCTGGCTCCAAATTACATCTCTCTGATTTGTTAAAGGGACACTTTCAAAGCTTCTACCAGTCATCTCCTGCAATTCTGGGACAGGTGTCCTTGACCTAGGTGCTGGCAGATGCTACCACCTCTATGTGACCTTGAAGAAGAGGGAGGAGATGCTGCCCTCCTTTTTAGCATTCTATCCCAATAATGGAATAGAATCTTGCCTATGTTCATTCTCCCCAAATGATACCAAGTATCAACACTGGAATATAATACCATTTATGGAGTACTTAACATGTGCAGTCAGTATGATTTAATCTTCAAATCAACCTATAAGATAAGTGCATTAATTCTCCCTTTTAATCAAGGACAAAAAATAAGTTTCAAGGAAGTTAAATAAATTGTCTAAAAATTTGTTGCTTGAAAATAGTATATCTCAGATGCAGGGCCACTTCTAATCCATATGGTATCTTTGTATAAATAAAAATAAAAAGAGTTCCCTTTACTCAAGATGCTTCCATCTTTTAAAAATTAGCAGAATATGAATATATTTTTAAAAAGAGAAAGACGCTTCACCGCCACCTGCAGGAAAGTTTTGTTGTAATCTATACATCTATGATGGCTACAACTGAAGTAGTGTCTCCTTAGATATGTTGTCCTTGTGAAGTCAAGAGTCTACCCAAACGTACACGACAGCGCTTTGGGGATGTCAAAACAAGTGCTCTGAGTTCAACGCCCTTCTGCTTAACTGTGCCATAAACTCAGGAGTATCTAAGCAAGACCTTGTCACATTGTATATGTAAGTTATCTAGGTAAAACTAATGCTTTTTGCCCCCATCCCTGGTCACTACAATACAGACCTACCTTCTAGTCCATCATGGGTGCACCTTTCCATTGTGCTAACTAGCTCCTGGACATCCTGAGGGCAATAGGAATTTTAGGAGAAAAGATGACAAAGTAAATGGTGCTACGACAAAATGTAAATCTGGCTTCTCAGTTATTTTCAAATCTTTAAATGGCATATGTTTTCTTTTTTCAAAACTCAACACAAAATAGAAGAAAATAAAGAGAAATTTGAACTCCATTGTTTCTTAAGCTACTGGACACTTGTAACGATGAACCACAGCATTTGAAGACAGAAGGTTCCTGGAAAAGGAGTGAATTTAGGCCCAATGTTCAATTGATTTGGCATCTGTTTTGAATCGTCTGTGCTTCTGCCAGAGCCACACTTGTTAGCTAATTTGAATATCATAGATATTTAGATCATACTAGCTCAAACTAAATTCTCTTTTTTAACTTGAAGAATGTACATGGACTGATGGTCACAGGAAACTATTTGGAGAATGTTGTTTTTGAGGCACTATATTTAGCAACAAACTCTTGTCATAGCACCTGTGATTGAACTACAACCACCAACAATTAAGTTACATATTAACTGTGACCCTTGTCCTCAGTGGAGATTCATAGTAAGTCAGTCCATTTTCATTTCCCCCAGCCCCATACGCAAACATTATTAATAAACAGTTCAAAGCGCATTTCTGTCTGAAATGATCAAATATTAATGTGACTTAACATACCATCCATTTTTATTCCATTCTGTTCCCTGTGATTGGAGCATATCAGAGTTGGATAGAACTTGAGAGATCAACTGGTAGCCAGATCTTTCATTTTACAGTTGAAGGAACAGACACCCAAAGGCATTAAATACATTTCTCAAGGCTGAATTCTTTTAGGAGACACAACTAGAAATAGAACATTCATCTCATGGCTTAAAGCATAAGGATTTTTTTTTATTACATTACATAGCTATTATTACAGAGTCATCTAGAAACATTTTTTTAGTTTTCAAAAAGAAGCATATTTCTAAATAAATAGTGATAGCTCCAGTATTACTCTATTACCTTAATGAAGGATCTCAACATAAAATATCCATCATTTGTGCTACCAAGGAATTTAATCTTGATCATATGAACTCAGCCCCACACTAAGAATCAGCAGCATTTCTGTGGCAGCTTGGTACATTGTCGTCTTAGTGATTCTCTGGATAGAGGAGCCATCTGCAGTTCAATCAGCTCACTAAAGCATCTTTGTAGTGGACCAACAATTGTTGATTGCAAATAACCTTGGTAAAATTCTGATTTACACCTAGGAACCACATTGAGATGTTTTTGACAAAATGAAAGCATTTCTATGGCATCAGAATTTTTGGTTTGAACTGCAGTCAGGTTAAACATTAATTGGTACTCATCTGCTTTTTTTTTGTTCTCTTGGTTTTTATTTACTTCTAATATACCACATCTAATGTAGTCTGCCACTTTAAAAGTTCCAATTCCTACTACTGTATTAAAATAATTTTTGTATAGGATTGTAAAAAAAATATCCTCAAAGATATTCATTCATTTAATAAATATTTATTTAAAATCTAATATGTACCCCATGGTGGGGCAACATAAAATCAAATCTATAAACTGATGAATCAAAGAGTGACGCTGGTTCTAGAGCTGTATTTGGTCTCAAAAAGACACTTCCAAACTCTCCTATGTGTCATAATTCCTTAGTGGTAATTCCCCTGTGGAATTCTGTATCATTACATTATGGGTACATCATCTGAAAAAGGTAAGTTCTTCTCTGAATATCAGAATTGTAAATTAAAGGGAAACATCTGCACACAAATTGTGCCAATCGTCAGAGCATTTCTGAGAAAAGACAATTTTTCCTATGGGCTTGCTCATCAAATCTTTCTGAGTATGTTTGACAGTGACATCAGGCATTTTTCATTTCTACTGAATTGAAACAGAATACTGATGGATAACATTTCAATTGCTCACCGCACGGAAGAAAGACATTTATCATAAGTTAAGATGGGAAGACTTCAAAGAATTCACACATGATGTGTGATATTCTCTGAGTTTCTTAACTATATATTAAAATTTGAAATAGCCAGATATTTCTATTTATAGAAAAATGTCAGGTTGAGTAGCCACTTACTTAATTGATTGACTTTTTAAACAGGGTCTCAAATGAAAATAGGAGGTAAACCACTACCGACGTGAGTTCAAACACTGATGGATGTATAAAACAGAAAGCAACAGTTGTCATTTGAAATTATGTCTTATAAACCTCACAAAAACAAAATGTAGTGTTGTCTCTTGAAAACAATACAGTTATTTTTTTCTCAGTTGTTAAGAAAATAGAAATTACATGAAAACAATAGGAGAAAAAACAATGTGTTTACCAGTGCATTCCTCTGTTTTAAAAAAAACAAAGCAGTCCACTCCTGGGTATATACCCAAGAGAAATAAAAACATATGTCTACACAAAAATGTGCATATAAATGTTCACAGCAGAACTATTCACAATAGCTAAAAAATCAAAACAACTCAAGTATCCATCAGCACTAAATAAAATGTCATATATCCATGAAATAGATTATTATTTGGCAATAAAACAAAATGAATATTGATACATGCTACAACATGGATGAACCTTGAAAACATTATGCTTAGTGAAAGAGATGAGTCACAAAGGATCACATATCTTGTGATTTTTCCTTTTATATGAGATGTCCAAAATAGGCAAATGCATTTAGACAGAAAGATTAGCAGTTGCCTATGGCTAGAAAGAGTTTGGGGAAAATGATGGGTGATGGCTAAAGAATACAGCATTTGTTTTGGGGGGAAAAAGTGTTCTAAAATTGATTGTGGGACCGGCCCAGTGGCATAATGGTTAAGTTCACAGGCTCTGCTTTGGTGGCCAAGGTTTGTGGCTTCGGATTCTGGGCGCAGACCTACACACTTCTCATCAAGCCATGCTGGGGCGGCATCCCACATACAAAACAGAGGAAGATTGAAACCAATATTAGCTCAGCGACAGTCTTCCTTGGGTGAAAAGAGGAAGATTGGCAACGTGGCCAATCTCCCTCATCAAAGAAGAAGCTCGGGGCCAATCTTCCTCACACACACAAAAAATAATAAATAAAATAAAATAAATTATGGTGACAGTTGCATAACTGTGAATATGATAAAAAATATTGAATTGTATACTTTAAATGGGGGAATTGTATGGTATGTGAATTATATCTCAATAACGCTCAATAACACTATCTGTTAGACAACAATCTGAAGGCAAATTCACAAAAAATATAAAAATAAAAAATAATTTAAAAAACCAAAGAAGTATTCCACATCACAAAAAACATTTGAATTTATCAGTATTGGCTAGTGATTGCTTATTAATTTATGAGAAAATGCTTGATATGATAGTTATGAATAATTTTTATTGTTATTTTTATGAAGTTCAATGTTCTTAGAAGAATTATGTTCTCCAATGTCATCAAGAGATTCTTAGTGAGTTGCTCTTTATATTTCAATTACTCTAAGATCAACAGTAGATTAACTGTGCCTTTTGGATACCTCTAGTGTTAAATAGTATTTGTAACTGCTAAAAAATGCCAAGGCAAACATAAAAGACATTATTTTCCTTCTAAAACATATATGAAATTTGTAAAATCATAAATGAATGAAAAATAGCAAATATTTAAAGAGTTTAAATGTAAGTGTAGAAAAATATGGCTCAAGTATTGCTATTCTTAGCTTTATCTATGAAAATATCAGGTCCAAGAATTTGAGTAACTTTAGGAAAAACTCTAAAATGTACTTTTCAGGTAATTTCTCATGGATCATAAAATAGTCTACGTTCTATTAGTATATTTAAAAGAAGAATGCAACCAAGATAGATTCAATATGCATTAAATACCATATTTTTAGGCTCAAAAATACTTCCATTTAAATAAATTGTTATTATTGAGACTGAAATGTTTCCCAAGGAGTTGAAGATTAAATAACATATCTGGCATGGAAGTCAGGTTCTTATTTTGTTTTTCGTATGGCAGTTCTGCATTCTACATTTTATTCAAATTAGGTTTTCTCAATATCTGGCACAGCCCTCTCTGACAGACAAAAATTGCTTTGTAAAATTATAGGAAGCAAAAAATATATACAAGGCTCATTTAGTTTGCTTTCAAACTCTTTAAAATCCAGTTTGAAATTGTATTTTCTTGACTTGAGACTCATATCTTTAACCTGAAATCCATTGCTTTATCACATTCTATTTTTAAAAGTATGATGTAATGTGAGTGCAAAGTATGATTTTTATCATATTAACAGCAAAGTATTTAGCATAAGTGTAACATATAATTTGGCCTCTCAAAAAGTTTATTTAGGCTTTTATTCTATATTTTCCTAATTCTGTCTTACAGTTCTGTCATATTATGCATATTTGGATCTAGATGGCAAATTTAATGTTCACTGATATCAAATTAATCAAAATATTAAAGCAATTTTTCATTCTTAAAATATTTTTAAGAATTTAATTTTACAGAACTAATTGAATTTACATTTTTTTCAGAAGTTTTTATAGAGATTGTGAAGACACTTTTGTGGAACATGAGAACAGTTAGTTTAACTCAGGGCTATTAGAGATTGCACCAGATTTCTTGTCAGAGTTATTATTTTGAACAACGTATTTTTGTTCCCCCTGAAGTGTTTAGTCTGGTACGTAAGAAGTATGAGTATGCCAGTGGTCAGCTTGCAGAGTGAGAGGCTTTTTGACACAGGAACGAGAGTTTTGAAAATATAATTTTAATCTTTAGGATCAGGTAGGCCTTTATATTTCATCCTAAACCAGTTGTTCTTAGCTTTGGGGATTTTGCCCCCACCCCCACCGTGGGGGTAGCTACCATGGGGGGATATTTGGCAGTGTCTGGAAACATTTTTGTTCGTGACACTGGGGGTCGCTACTGATATTCAAATGAGTAGAGGCCAGGGATGCTGCTACACATCCTACAAGACACAGGAAACAAAGCCTCTCACAGCTAAGAAAGTCAGTAATGCTGAAGACTGAAAAAACCTGCTGGAGAGGAGCAAACAAATTAACCTCCCTCTCTTTTCTCCCTTTCGGTAAAAGCTGGTTTAAGTTGGATTTCTATCACTTACAGTTGAGCAGGTGGCATATACCTGTCAACAGGAGTTAGAAAATTGTTCAGTGTAGTGGTTATATAGAGCTATCAGGATGCAAGGACACTAGGAAGAGGATTTAAAAACAGGAAGGAGACAGATTGAGAGAAAACAGGTGAAATGTTCCAGGTAAAGGGAGCAAAGGCACTGGACTGGAGAAAGGCAAACCTAAGAAGAAGAAAGTGCGATCAGTCTGTCTGCATCATGTGGAAAGGAAAAGTGGAGTTGGATTTAAAAAGATACTCGGTGACAGATTGTGACCAGCCTGGAATGTCGAACGAAGGAACTGAAGAGTTTTTGAACTAGAAGGAATAGTATTTTCTGAAACTTTACTTTTAAATCCCTATGAAAACAATATTACCTCATAGTTGCAAATTTAAGAAATTTTAAATGTGTGAAGGAGTAACTGCTATCACTCAGGTATAATTACTATTATTCCTTTGGCATATTTTCTGACAGATTTTTCTCTCCAAATAAATATTTTACATACACAAGGTCATTATCTACATGGGATATTTTTTTCAAAAGTCAAAATATTTCTTTAGTTCTAGTACAATGTTGAATAGATATGGTAAAAATGGGTATCCTTTTATTGTTCCGATCTTAGAGGAAAATTTTCAGTCTTTCAACACTGAGTATGATATTGGCTCTGGGCTTTTCATATATGGACTTTATTGTGTTCAGATGGTTTCCACCTATTCCTCGATTGTTGAGCATTTGCTATTTTTTAATCAAGAAAGGGTGTTGAATTTTTTATCTTTTTAATTGATGTCTTCACAGTTTATAACATTGCAAAATTTTAGTTGTACATTATTGTTTGTCAGTCACCACATAAGTGCATCCCTTCACCCCTTGTGCCCACCCCGCATCCCTGTTGCCTTGGTAACCACCAAACAGTTCTCTCTGTCCATGTAAGTTTACATTCCACATATGAGTGAAATCATGTGGTTTTTGTCTTTCTTTCTCTGGTTTATTTCACTTAACATAATAGCTTTGGTGATTTTGCTCCAGATCTATCCATGTTGTTGGAAATGGGAACATTTTGTCTTTTTTATGACTGAAGGGTATTCCATTGTATATATGTATACCACTTCTTCTTTATCCAATCATCAAGGGACACTTGGGTTGTTTCCACTTCTTGGTGATAGTGAATAATGTTGAAATGAACATAAGGGTGCATAGGCCTTTTTGGATTATTGATTTCAGATTCATTGGATAGATACCCAGTAGTGGGGTCATAAGGTATTTCTACTTTTAATTTTTTGAGGAATTTCCATACTGTTTTCCATAGAGGCTGCACTGGTTTGCATTCCCACCAGCAGTGAATGAGGGTTCCTGTTTCTCCACAACCTCTCTAACATTTGTAAGTTTTTGTCTTGGTGATTATGGCCATTATGGCGGATTATAAGGTGATATCTTAGCGTAGTTTTGATTTGCATTTCCCTGATGATTAGTGGTGTTGAACATCTTTTCATGTGCCTATTGGACATCTGTATATCTTCCTTGGAAAAGTATCTATTCATATCCTCTGCCCATTTTTTGATGGGGTTGTTTGGTTTTTTTGTAGCTCAGTTGTGTGAGTTCTTTATATATTATGGAGATTAACCCCTTGTCAGATATATCATTTGCAAATATTTTCTGCCAGCTGGTGGGTTGTCTATTCATTTTCATCCTGGTTTTATTTGCCTTGTAGAAGCTCTTTAATCTGATGAAGTCCCACTTGTTTATTTTTTCTTTTATTTTCCTTGTCCAAGTAGACATGGAATTCAAAAAGATCCCTTTATTACTGATGTCAAATAGTGTATTGCCACATTTTTTTCTAGGAGTTTTATAGTTTCAGGTCTCACTTTCAGTTCTTTGATCCATTTTGAGTTAATTTTTGTGTATGGCGAAAGAAGATGGTCTACTTTCATTTCTTTTGCATGTGGCTGTCCAGTTTTCCCAGCACCATTTATTGAAGAGACTTTCCTCTCTCCATTATATGTTCTTAGCTCCTTTGTTGAAGATTAGCTGTCTGTAGACATGTGGTTTTATTTCTAGGATTTCAATTTTGTTCCATTGATCTGTGTGTCTGTTTCTGTACCAGTCTCATGCTGTTTTGATTACTATAGCTTTGTAGTATATTTTGAAGTCAGGGATTGTGATGCCTCCAGCTTTTTTTTTTTTCCCCCCTCAGGATTGCTTTAGCTATTTGGGATCTTTTGTTGCCCCATATGAATTTTAGTATTCTTTGTTCTATTTCTGTGAAGAATGTCATTGGGATTCTGACTGGGATTGCACTGAATCTGTAGATTGCTTTAGGTAGTATGGACATTTTAACTATATTTATTCATCCAATCCATGTGCATGGGATGTTTTCCCATTTCTTTATGTCATCATCGATTTCTTCCAATAGTGTCTTATAGTTTTCATTGTATAGGTCTTTCACCTTCTTGGTTAAATTTATTCCTAGATATTTCATTCTTTTTGTTGCCATTGTAAACGAGATTATCCTTTTGTGTTCTCTTTCTGTTAGTTCGGTATCAGCATATAGAAATGCAACTGATTTTTGTAGGTTGATTTGGTACCCTTCAACTTTGCTGTAATTGATTATTTCTAATAGTTTTCTGATGCTTTATTTAGGGTTTTCTGTATGTAGAATCGTGTCATCTGTAAACAGCTAGAGTTTCACTTCTTCCTTGCCAATTCCAAAAACTTTTCTTTCTTTACTTGCCTAATTGCTCTGGCCAAAACCTCTAGTACTATGACAAATAAAAGTGGTGAGAGTGGGCACCCTTGTCTTGCTCCTGTTCTCAGAGGGCTGGCTTTTAGTTTTTCCCAGTTCAGTATGATGTTGGCTGTGAGTTTGTCATATATGAACTTTATTATGTTGAGGTACTTTCCTTCTATACCCATTTTATTGAGAATTTTTACCATAAATGGATGTTGGATCTTGTCAAATGCTTTTTTCTGAATCTATTAATATGATCATGTTTTTTTTCTTTTCTTTTCTTGTTTTGTTAATGTAGAGTATCACATTGATTGATTTGCACATGTTGAACCATCCTTGTGTCCCTGGTATAAATTCCACTTGTTCATGGTGTATGATATTTTTAACATATTGCTACTTGGTTTGCTAATATTTTGTTGAGGATTTTTGCATCTATGTTCATCAGTGATATTGGCCTGTAGTTTTCCTTCTTTGTATTGTCCTTGTCTGGCTTTGGTATCAGGGTGATGTTGGCCTCATAGAATGTGTTAGAAAGTATTCCATCTTCCTCTATTTTTTGGAATAGTTTGAGAAGGATAGGTATTAAATCTTCTTTGAATGTTGGTAAAATTCTCCAGAGAAGCCCTTTGTTCCTGGGCTTTTATTTTTTGGGAGGTTATTGTTTAATGTTTCAATCTCTTTACTTGTGATTGGTCTATTCAGTTTCTCTATTTCTTCTTGGTTCAATTTTGGGAGATTGTATGAGTCTAAGAATTTATCTAATTCTTCTAGGTTGTCCAATTTGTTGGCATATAGTTTTTCATAGTATTCTTTTATAAGCCTTTGTATTTCTGTGGTATCCATTGTAATTTCTCCTCCTTCATTTCTAATTTTATTTATTTGAGCCTTCTCTCTTTTTTTCTTGGTGAGCCTCGCTAAGAGTTTATCAATTTTGTTTATCTTCGCAAAGAACCAACTCTTTGTTTCATCGATCCTTCCAGTTTTCTTGGTTTGAGTTTCATTTATTTTTGCTCTAATTTTTATTATTTCCCTCCTTCTGCTGACTTTGGGCTTTGTTTGTTCTTGTTTTTCTAGTTTGTTAGGTGTAGTTTGAGTTGCTTATTTGGGATTTTTCTTGTTTGTTAAGGTGGACCTGTACTGCTATGAGGTTCCCTCTCAGGACCACTTTTTCTGCATCCCATATAAGTTGGTATGGTGTATTTTCATTTTTGTTTGTCTCCAGATGTTTTTTGATTTCTACTTTAATTTCATCACTGATCCATTGGTTGTTCAGTAGCATGTTGTTTAGTCCCCACATCTTTGTCATTTTCACAGTTTTTTTCTTGTCATTGATTTCTAGTTCCGTAGCATTATGGTCAGAAAAGATGCTTGTTATGATTTCAGTCTTCTTAAATGTATAGAGGCTTGCCTTGTTTCCTAACATATGGTCTATCCTTGAGAATGTTCCATGTGTGCTTTAGAAGAATGTGTTATCTGCTATTTTTGGGTGGAGTGCTGTGTATATATCTATTAAATCCATCTTGTCTAGTTTTTCCTTTAAGTCCATTATTTCCTTATTGACTTTTTGTCTGGATAATCTATCCATTGATGTGAGTGGGGTGTTAAGATTCCCTACTATTACTGTGTTGTTGTTAATATCTCCTTTTAGGTTAGTTAATAGTTGCTTTATGTACTTTGGTGCCTCTGTGTTGGATACATATATATTTATAAGTGATATGTCTTCTTGGTGAAGTGAACCTTTTATCATTATATAATGCCCCTCTTTGTCTCTCATTACCTTTTTTATCTTGAAGTCTATTTTGTCTGATATAAGTGTGGCAACCCCTGCTCTTTTTTGTTTGTCATTAGCTTAGAGTATTGTCTTCCATTCCTTCGCTCTGAGCCTGTGTTTGTCTTTACAGCTGAGATGTGTTTCCTGGAGGCAGCATATTGTTGGGTCTTGGTTTTTAATCCATCCCGCCACTCTGTGTCTTTTGATTGCAGAATTCAATCCATTTACATGCAGAGTTATTATTGATATATGAGGGCTTAATGTTGTTATTTTATCACTCATTTTCCCATTCTTTTGTATCTCCTTCATTTCTCATCCCATGTATTTCAGACTGCCAATTCAGTTTGGTAATTCTGTATGATGTTTCTCTTAGTTTTCTCTTTGTCATATGTGATTCTGTTCTGGTTATTTGTTTAGTTGTTACTATGAGGTTTGTATAAAAAATCTCAGGGATGAGATAGTCCATTTTCTGATGGCCTCTTTATTTCCTTAGACTGAGTTGATTTGATCCCTTTGCTCTTCCCTTCTAAGTTATTATTGTCACAACTTATTCCATCTTGTGTTGTGAGTGTGTGTTTAAAGTGATGAAGTTATATTTATTTTTGGTGTTTTCCTTCCCTTAGTCTTGTTTTTTATAATTAAGTGTTTACCAACCTATTCTGATAGAGAGCTGCAATTTTTCTGGTTTAGTCTACCTATTTTTCTCCTTGCTCAAAGCTTTGTATCTCCTTTCTCTCCCCCCTTTTTTTTTCAGGCATGAGGGCCTTCTTGAGAATTTCTTGTAGTGGGGGTCTTGTGGTGATGAACTCCCTTAGCTTTTGTTTATCAGGGAAAGTTATTATTTCTCCATCATATCTGAAGGATATTTCTGCTGGATAGAGTATTCTTGGCTGAAGATTTTTGTCCTTCAGAATTTTGAATATGTCATTCCAGTCTCTCCTAGCCTGTAGAGTTTCTGCCGAGAAATCTACTGAGAGCCTATGGGAATTCCTTTGTATGTTATGTTATTTTTAGTTTAGCTGCCCTTAATATTTTTTCTTTGCCATTGACTTTTGCCAGCTTTACTACTATATGCCTTGGAGAGGGTCTTTTCATGTTTATATATTTAGGAGATCTATTGACTTCATTCACTGGTATTTACAGCTCCTTCTCCAGGTTTGGGAAGTCCTCAGCTGTTATTTCTTTGAACAAGCTCTCTGCTCCTTTTTCCCTTTCTTCTTCTTCTGGAATACCTATAATCATTATGTTGCATTTCCTAATTGAGTCTGATATTTCTTAGAGAATTTCTTCATTTCTTTTCAGTCTTAGCTCTCTCTTCTCCTCTATCTGGAGAATTTCTGCATTCCTATTGTTGATAATGCTAATTCTTTCCTCCATATTGTCAGCTCTGTTCTTTAAAGCTTCCAGATTTTCCTTTATCTCATCCATTGTGTTTTTGATCTCCAAGATTTCTAATTGGTTTTTCTTTATGGTTTCAATCTCTTTTATGAAGAGATTCCTGATTTCATTGAATTGTCTATCTGTATTTTCTTGTAATTCATTGAGGTTTTTTATGATAGCTTTTGAATTCTCTGTTGTTTAGGTTATAGATTTTTGTGCCTTAAGGGTTGATTTCTGGGTGTTTGTCATTTTCCTTCTGGTCTGGAGATTTAATATATTTTTGCATAGAGCCTGTGGACTTTGGCTTATTGTTCCTCATACTGAAGATATCTGTTCACAGTTTCCACCTGACACCACTGGGTTGAGGGTCAAGCACTATATGTTCTGAGCCTGCTGCAATCCATGGGCCCTCTGGTTGTACAGTTGTGCTGAAGAACAAGACATGAAGGGAGAGAGGCTCTTTCTTTCACCTGCCCAATCCCGGGGGCTTCTTTCTTCCCTTACTATCTACTCTCCTGGGGTGCTTGGATGTTGACCACACTCCTGCAACAGTTCTGTCTTCTTATGGGAATTTATCACAGTCTGTGAGGGGACTTAGAAAGCAATAGTTTTCCTGCAGAGGGCCACCCCTCCCACCTTTCTCTCTGAGAGCTGCATGGTACTGGAGTTACCAACTGAACAAGGAAGGGGAAGATATCTCCTTACCTCTTCCCACTGCCTCCGGGGCTTCCACCACCTCCACCTTCAGATGTACGTCTGTGTGGATCTCTTAGAAGTCTTTTATGTTGTGTGAGTGTCCTGTCTTGGTATGCAAATGATCTTTTGGTTGTATCTTAGGGGGGAGAGATTTTAAAGGGGAAAGCTCACTCTGCCATGATGCTGACATCACCCTACATGTGATTTTTATTTTTCTTTTATCCTATTGACCTAATAATAAGTTTCTCAGATTGTTAACACTCTTCAGAATTTTTAATGGTAATATAAAGTGTATTAATTGCATATACCATATTTTATTTAACCATTTACTTATGGTTGTTCTTCCTGTTGTTATCAGTTTAGTAAAAATTCAGTAAGACTGTATTGAACATCTTTGTGCATAAAATTTTATAATATTTATGAGTATAATTAGATGAAATATATAAACTTTTAAGAATCTTGATACTTATTGCCCAAATGTTTTAAGAAACATTGTACCAACTTATTTCCTTTCAGTCTACAGAACTAACTCCCATTCTTAAAATTTAAGGTAATTGTTAACTAAGGAATGTCCTGGGCAAGAATTGTCTTCCTTTCCTATATTTTGCTGATAGGTTCTAGCCATTTTCTATCTGTGACTTAAAAATTTAACCATTAAAAAAACAATAAATTATGAATCAATCCATTTATTCATAAACCACAACTCTAATAAGACATTAATATACAAATTTTTTATTGCTTAAATCATAGTTACTTCTTACATAACTTTGATTTTAACACCTAGTGTTAAGATGCTCGTGTTTTTGAGATATTAAGGGCCTAGTATTTATACATCTATTTTTTATTTATATTCAACCTACATTCAAAAGTGTTGGTCTAGTCTGATCCCTGACTACTCATAAAGACAGGAATTATTCCCTCATTTCTTCATAAATTCTCCTGACAGTAATTTGACAGCTTCCAGGATGTTCTTAATGCTCTTAATACTCTGAATTTTTTAACCAAAATGGGTTACAGCAGTAACTTATCTAGGTAGAGTATTTTGTTGTTGCTAAAATTAACCTTCTGTGCAGAACTCTTCTTACTCAAAACTGTAGTTTCTTCTCAAGTCCAGTTTTATCTGTATACTTGCTAAATGTTCTGTCTTTCTTCTGTCTTGGCATACATATCTAGCCCTGCCTTCCACCCCATGCATCCATACACACTCTTGATGTTATCAGTTTGCTTTTACACTAAAATACTTCCCTCAGTTAATAACATTAACTAGATTTCTTTTGAGATACATTCTACATAAATTTAAAGAGTGACATGTTTGTAAATCATTCTCATACAGCATTCAAGGACACACAGATTTTTTTAGAGCTACCATGTTCCTTAACATCATCCATTGTCTTCACACTCATTTTAGAGTTGCGTTTATTGCTGGCACATCACATGAAAGACCACATTTGACACTTTGCATGAAATAATATATGTAATATGCATAGTAAGATATTTTCAAATTTTTGGTTTCCTTTTTTTAATTCTCCTTAGAGAAATCTAACATTCCTTAGATCAGTGGGTTTATAATTTTGCTTAGCAACTGTGCTTTTTAAAGCACACTTAACTAGTGATTTAAAAAGTTTTATTCTGTGTGTGTGGGCATCCATGTATGACAGAGAGTGTTGATCTCTAGGGCCAAGGAAGAGGTATTGGGTGAAATATCAGTTATATTTATTTTTCTAGTTAATATAATTTTAGTAGTATATCTAAAGGTTTGAGAAATCACTTGCTCCAAAAATGAATATGAATTGGAGAAACACCCATTTCCATTCTATTCAATGATGAAAACTTGGTATTTTCATGGCATATTTTAATTGGAATAATATAAGGCTGATTTCACTTATAATGCAAATTCTATTTACAGAATTAATTTTCTCAATATTAAAAAGTTCATCTCAATCGAGATGTCAGTTAGCTCTTGTCAGTATAACAAACCACCCCAAAACATATTGGCTTATAACGAGTGTTGGCAAACTACTGCCCGAGGGCCAAATTCAGATGCTGCCTGTCTTTTTTTGCTGCCTACTTTTGTAAATAAAGTTTTACTGGAACACAGCCATGCCCATTTATTTCCTTATTGTCTCCGGCTGCCTTTGTGCTGCAACAATAGAATTGAGTAGTTGTGATAGAGATCATTTGGCTCACACAGCATAAAACATTTACTATCTTACCCTATGCAGAAAAAGTTTGCTGACCCCTGGCTGAAAACAACCATCATTTATTAGCTCACCATTGTGTCTGTGAGCAATATGGGCTGAGCTCGGCTGAGCAGTTCTGGTGGCTTTTCCTGGATTCACTCATGTGGCTACATTCTGCTGGCCTCATTTATGTGTCTAATATCTGGTGCTGGCTGTCAGCTGAGGTGGTAGGGTTGACTAGGTCACATGTTTCCAATAGGCTAGCCTGGGATTATTCATATAGTTGCTGTTGCAAAACTCCCAGAAGCAGCAAGGGAGGATAAGCTCCAGTGAGCAAGGAGTTTTCAAGCCTCTGCTTGCATGACATTTTCTACTGTCCTATCTGCCAAAGTGAGTCGCAATGACAGGCCAAGCATCAGTGTGCAAAGGAGTTATGCAAAGGTGTGGAAACAGGAAGGCATGAACAAAATGGGGGCTATCACTGCAAAAATTGTCCCCAATTTCCTAATTTTACAGATGACAAAAATGAGGCCCAAAGAATTACAGTGTTCATATGGCCATGTTCATGGTCGTGTTCATGTGGCTAGTCAGTGTCTATGCCTGTACTCGACCCAGAATCTCCTGATATCCAGTAGCAATACATCCATTTCTTTCACTCTTTTTTGATGCCCTTCAGCTCATCATCAGTAAACAATTATGTAGCACACAGAGATGGTATAGTACAGCAGCTAACAACATGGGCTTGGATTCACATCTCGGTTTTGATTGTGGATTCACTACATTGTGGTTGATTTTGAACAAGTGACTCAAATCTTCTGAATATATTTTTCCTCTGCACGTAAAGACGACAGAGCCTACCTCATAAGAATGTTTGTTGAGTAAGTGAGATGAACTCTGTATGATGTTACCATAGTGCCGAATCACTTAAGTGCTCAAAACATGCCTGTTATTTTAGTGCTATTATCCCATTTCATATTTCATTGTGCCTTTTATCTATTAAATCTGTTGTTGGTTCTTTAACATTTTTCATCATTTCCTTCAAAGTCTAAATTTGGTTTCTTTGTACTTGTACCTTTTTGACCATTGATTTTCATATAACCTCAGCCTTAATCTTTAGAGCCTGGTGTGTCAATTAAATGCTTTGGTATGTGTATAACAGGTGGCCTTGTCATATTAAGTAGCTTTTCTGGCCTTTGAACACATTTTCTATTTAATCACAGCACATTTTCTAGAGGGGAGACATTATTTGTTGGACAGATAAATTCTCTAAAGCCACATAATTAGCCTCAACATATTCCAAGGCAGCTACCGAGTTTACTGGATTCTAGAAGATATAGCTTATTCCTTTATTCCCAGCAGCCCAGTATACCTCAAGGTTCCTCAGCTACTTTGATGCCTGGTGTAGTGACAGATCTGTTTTGTTGCTCCTACACATTCGCTATTGCTATATTGTCATTATCTCTTCTTGTGAAGGAGAATTGAGTTCGAGGAGTGAATCTCATTCCCTCCTTACTATGTTCAACCATATCATTAGCATAATTATTTTAGAATCTATGATTTGATTTTTTTTAAACTCTAGAAATCACACCTACCATTATTTCAGTTGGGTAATAAACAAATATACTAGTAATATCTTCACAGTAGCTTAGATTGGATCAAGGTAAATGATAACTATCTACAAACAACATTCTTTGAATTTGTTACCAGTTATTTTACTGAGCATTTATATTATTTTATTTTTGCAAAGTTATGTTGTAATAGCCTTTCCCCATATTTGAGTCTATATCTGATTCCAATACTCTAGTTTCAATACGCCACCAAGGAAACTGAATTTCAAGTGTTCATGAAATTAGCAATACCAGTCATTGAGATAATTGACATATATTATTTCAAATGACATTTGGCGTTTAATTGTTTTCCTCATTTGAGAAAGCATGTGCCATATGAGCTACAAGATTAATTTGCAAGCACATGTCTAGTTTCTAGGATCAGCTAGGTTTTTTTAGTTTTCCCCCAGTTGTTTTGATCTATTTGAACTGGTTTTTAAAAGTTAGTTCCATTTTAATAACAGAGGCTATGGCTTATTTAGACAAATGACTATATATATGCTCTAAGTAATATTATTCCTTTGGATACCTAAGAATTAAAAAGAGCAGCAGGGAAATCATACTTAAAATTTTAGTTTCTTTTCTAAACTGCTGGCAAGGGACAAACAAGGCTATTAGATTTGTAATGATGTGCAGGGTAATGCTGCCCTTAAAGGAAATTTCCAAATGTTAGTACAACCTTCCTTTTGTTAATTATCTTAACAGGAGCCTAAATGCTCTTTCTCTTATGAAAATCTAGAAGACTGTCATATTCCCAGGGCGAGTATCACCTTTTGGTGACATTCACAGACACCCTCATGCATGACTCCAGACTTTGGCAATCTTCAAGAGCTCAACTCTTTTTTTTTTTTGTGGGGAAGACCAGCCCTGAGCTAACATCTGTTGTCAATCCTCCCCTTTTTTGCTGAGGAAGACTGGCCCTGGGCTAACATCCGTGCCCATCTTCCTCCACTTTATATGGGACGTCACCACGGCATGGTTGACAAGCAGTGCATCGGCGGGCACCCAGGAGCCGAACTCACGAATCCCGGGCTGCCAAGCGTGAACTAAACCGCTGTGCCACCGGGCGGCCCCAAGAGCTCAACTCTTGATGACGTGGGAGTAAGGATCCCAGGGTTTAAGAGTACATGATAAAACCCTGGATTTATTTTTAGGAATGTGAGGATTTGAGGGAGAAATAAATCTTAGCTTAAGAGTATGGAATTTAGACCTGGAAGACACCTTTGAAACTGCCTTGTTGAAGCTTTCTATCTTTTAACAAAAAAATTGAGATCTTCAGTATAGAAAATTCCTGGACAAAATGTCAGAGGTAGCTACTAGTAAAAAAGGGAGTTGATTAGGAGGAATAACAGGACTGTGGGATCTGACATTATACCAAAGTGTTTTCTTGGGCTAGACAATGTTTTGATAGTGGCCAAGTGATACTGGTTCACATTCTTGACCCAATTGCCCATTGCCAGTATTAACACATAAAAACACAGAGTACCTAGTGAAATTTGAATTTCAGATAAACAGATTATTTTTAGAATAAATATGTCCCAATATATATCATTTTATAACCAGTAGCCTTGAAATGTATTAGACCTACATGTCTGGAAAAGGGACCGACAGGAGTCAAACAGGAAATCAGGCCCCAGGCTACAAAGCTGAGTTTCTGGGCAGTTTTATAACTGAATGAACAGGGATATTTGATGGGAAAACTGAGGTGGATGCCCACTTTTTATTAATTAGTTCAAAATTATGACAGTTTGAAGGAGAATTGTAGAGAGAGGCTGTAAATAGATTGATCGAAATAAAAATCATCACCAGATGGTATAGTGAAGTTTTGACACACTTTCCATTTAGTTTAGTTTGGCTCAGGAACTGAATGGGGCTGATCCTAAAGGTGGAAAACAGCAGAAGCCCCAACTTGGAGGGTCTAAGAAGTCCAAGGAGTCAAGATTGGAGCAAAGGCCTTTGAGGCCTTTGTGTAAATAAGGCACTATCCCTGGGTTCCATGTTAAGGGTATTTTGAAGTCAGCAATCAAATGATTACCACACACTGATGAGGAGGACAAAGAATGTCAGTCCCACCACACATTCCTACAGATAAGAAGCAGATACTTTCAACAATCTAAATGAATATGCTCAACAATTCCATTTTAAAGTTGAATTTATCATCTTTTTATGTGTAGTAATCCATTCTCCATCATCCTGTAAATGCTTTTAATGAATTATAAATTAAGCATGAAACATGAAAACTGTGATGTATTCAATTTTTTCTCTACTCTTTGAACTCTTAACCACAAATTATTTTTCTTAAGTGTTTGAAAGAGAGAGAGAGAAAGTCAACACTTTACAAAACTTAAACCACAATTGCCTATTTGTATATGTTATACAAATTTGATATAAAAAAAGAGGTAGTTTCAGGTAAATGTTCTGAAGTGGTATCCAGATGACTGTTTGTTGGCTTGCCAATAATAAGCATAAAAGTTATTGCTTACTTTATTGCTGATTTCAGAAGCATTACTAGATGAAAATGTGTTCATAAAAATACCAAGATTGCTTACATAAATTGCATCGTTTCATGACGATCTAAACCCGTTACCAGTGGTCAGTGCTCTTTGAAGCATAATAGCCAGGCAGCCTCTCCCAACTCTATGTTCCTCTGTTCTTTTACATTATGATATTCTACCTTCAGGCTTTCTCATGGTTCAACCTGGGGAAACCACATTAATGTGACATTTCTCACCCTCCAGCAACCCCTCAGTCCCCATGACCATGCACAGGGAACCAAGTACGAGGGCTGCCTAAACAGAAATTCATCAGAACCTGAGTTCTGGATCATGTCCCTCAGTTAATATTGGTATTCCGCCCCAGTCTTTCTGTTCTCTATTAACCCAACTACAACTCCTTAAAGAAAGAAGAGAGATACTTTGAGTTCAAAGATCCAGTCATTGGAAAGGGCAGGAGTGAAACTGGCTGAAGCATGGCTAGTATGAAGGGAAATTAAAATCTGTCAACTCTCTCTCTCTCGTCCTCTCTCTCCTCCCTTTCTTTCTCCTTGTCTCTCTCCCTCCCTTCCTCTTTTCCTCCTTCCCTTCCTTTGCTTTCTTACATACACACACTTGAATCTTTCTCTCTCTATGCATGCCTGTTTCATTATTTTCTTCTGAGGAAGTGTTCCTTTTTTTTTTTTAATACCATGGAAGCAAATAACTGTTAGCATCTTTACATTTTAATTGGTCTTTATCAGTTAACCAGTTAATCTCATTCTGAGTTTTAAAATTCCCCAAAGATGATTCAGACTGGCCTGGTTTGAGTCACCTGCCCAACCACTGACCAGTTTAGTGGTTAGGAGCTTGAGTCCCAGTGACTGGTCCAGATGAGGTCTTCCCTGTGGATCTTTCAGCTGTTCTAGCAGAGAGGTGCATAGAAAGGAGGAAATGTATAATGGCACCATGGAAATCATTTTGAACTAGGTAGTCAGCCTGAATTTTACCCCCTGTAATTCTCTGGGATGTTCCTATCATTCCTCTTTCTCCTATTTCTGTACTTGCCTAACCAATTGGATGTGATGCATGCTATTTTCCTCCTGGCCTAAAGCATCTCTCTGATAGAGATCCTGACTCTTTGCCTTAGCAATTTTGCCCTGTAGGATGCTCCTTGTTGGCTATATCTTCTCAGGAGCCCTTTTCCACCAGTACCTCCTCCCCAGTTGGAGGCTTAACACTTAATTACATGAAGATTTGCGTGAAACCAGCAAAGTAACATTGTGCTTTGTGTCTATGTGCTATAGGTAAGATGGAAGACACATCTCCTTGTATCTCAGGCAGTTAATTGAGAAGCCAAAATCTGTATATGATATGTAGTTATCATAATGTGAACATAATAAGGAAGGAATGGTTGAGGAAGTGATTAAGCTGAGATGTGAGGAATGAGTTTGGGTTAACTAAGTGAAGTGGAGTACTTGCAGTGAAGTGGGTTGGATAGGGATGGAAATTACTGCAGAAGGAAACACCATATGCAAAATTGCTATGGCCAGAGGAAATCTGGCTTTTTCAGGAGGGATGTGACGACTAGTGAGCCTGGAGAAGTATGTAGAACATGTTAGAGATGCTATCCTAGGACAGAGGTAGTGGTAGCCACCAAAGGTTTTTAGTGAGGAGACTTGGGCAGTTATTTAACTGATTAGTTAAATCGCTCATATCATGGACACGAAGTCGAAGGCAAAGATAGCCCAAAGGAAATAATAAGAAACACTTGGCAAAATAACTTAAGAAGCATCACTTCATTTAAAGTAGTAACAGTTTGAGGTTAGCAGGGCCAGATGGAAAAACACTTTATACTGTGTCTCGCCAATTAAAGATTCTTACTAATCGTTATTATTATTTTCCCCTTCCCTTTCTTTGTATCATATCTACAAGGCCATGTTTTCTCAAGAGATATTATAGCTACCAAGGTTTTAATAAGAGACTTTTTAGCACAAATAAAGGGCAAGTGTAAAGACTGTAATGCATATTTGTTTTGTTTTTTAAAGTCATCAGAAGAGGACAAAGACTGGTCCTTTTGATCACAGAGACTACATTTGTTGACACTTGTCACAAGTCTCCTGGGAGACAGGCCCCAGCCAGCATAAACACATGTGAACTGTGGAAATTCTGTCTACACGTGAGTCCTTGTGACCTCAGAGCAGGAAAGAAAAGGGTGTCAGGGTATGTGTTCAGAGGGATATTTCTAACCTCATTCTTTCCTTCCTACATCTGGCAGTCAAAAGAATCTCCATTCTTCTGGGAACCTTTTAGTCTATTTGTAATGCAAGGACCACAAAGATAATTAAAAGTCCTCTGTCATCCTGATTCTTACCAAGCACAAACTTTTTTGAAACAGAAAGCTGTTGGGGCTAAATCGTTTTTGTGCTTTATTCATTTGGCATCTAGTGAAGGTGCTAAAACACACACAGAGATGGCCATCAGCCTGGCAACAGCAAAAAATAGATAAAGTCTTGGCTATTTGACAAACTGGAACATTTGCCACTGAATAATAAGAAGTTGGCCCAAATATTAAACAAATATATTTCATTGTGTAGTTCATATGGTTTATCACCAGGGGAAAGATTCAAAACACTAGTAAGTACATTTTGGTAAATCAAAGCCTTACAGTTATTACTTTCAGATTTTAAATAACGGATTTTATATTCAGTTACTTACTTTTGCTTTTATATGATCCCACAGATGATTTACCAGGTTACAACAAATATACATTTATAAATGATATAATGTAAATAATTAACAGTTTAGAACGGTGTGGGGAAGTGTGTGACTGTGAGCTGGACTTGTTCTCGGTGCACAGGGTGGTGATTAATTAGAGCCTTTTTTTTAAATTTGCTAAGACAAGATGCTTTCTTTAACATTAAGCTCGAATGGCAACATTTTATTATCGTCAACATAATTACATTTCTATAGCTCTATAATTAGGGTGAATTTATCTTATTTAAAGTTTTATTTTCTTTCCTTTGACATTTTTCTTTTTAAAAAAGCCAGATTGCTGACAGGGGTGATATTCTGTTTTATAGAGTTATCATGGACTTCTTTTCTGACTGAAGAACAATTTCCCAAAGCGAGAAAAGAATAAGCCTGTTTCATTCCCTGTGAAAATTATAGGGTTTGCCTTTTAAAATGTAAATGTAGCCCTATACTCAAGGAATATCTCCCCTTCTTTTTCTCATTAACGTATTTAATGTAGTAAGCTTCTCTCCACTTATGGGGCGTGATACTACCCAAGCCACTGAGAGATTTTTCTTTCTTTGTCTGGCAGATTATTCTGGAAACAGTTAAAGCCTCCAGCCCTTATATATAAAGCTGGGTGATGCAACTGAATTATGATTCAACAGTTTGAATTCAGACACCAGTATTATGTTTAAATAGGAAGATAAGTATTGGCTTTTAGTTTTATGTGTTAAAAGAATTGGTTGGTTACATTTCCCTGAGGAGCCACGCCCCTAAGTGAATGGTTATCCTCAGCGTGTCCCGGCAACTTCACCACTACACACCTTGTCTTCTTTATTAAGAGTCAGAACTCCCTCTATCTGGCCCATAAGAGGAAGGACCCAAATTCCTGGTACTATGGCAATTGCTGATGGAGATGTTCTTCTTCTCTTGGTCTTAGGAAGAAGCCCCTTCGGATATATATTTGCCCTTTTGGTTTCACCATCTTATGCCAAACCTTGCTTGCAGAAGTGATCATCCCTTTCTTTCTGGGTAGCAGAAAAGTAAAAAAAAAAAAAAAAAAAAAAATCATTAAACTAATTGTGAATCTTTGTATCTACATAACATTTATTTACTTAGAAGAAAAAGAACATGCTTCAGCTCTGTAACTAGATTTTTAAATAATCAAACAAATTCAGGAACATATTAGCCTATTTTTAGTTAAAAAAAAAAGTTGATGACAGTGCTGGTTACCTATTGCTGTATGACAAATCTCCTGCCAAACTGTAGCTTAAAACAATAGTGGTGATTGCTCATTTGATCTCTCATCATTGTGGGGGTGACTGGGCTCAGCTTGGTGGTGGTTCTTGCACAGGTTATTTCATGGACATGGAGTCAGATAGTGGCAGAGGCTGGTGTGATTTCAAAAGTTTTCTCACTCACATGTCCAACAGTTGCTGATGGCTGTTGACTGGCCAGGTGACTGGATTACAACAGCAAACATAGAGAAATAAAGAGAGACGGAGACAGAGAGAGGGAAGGAGCAACATAGAGACACAGACAGGCAGGCACTCTATCACCTTTTTATGATCTAACTTTGGGAGTCACATAACTTTAGTTCTATCAAGTTCTATTGGTTGAGACTGTCACAAAGTTTCACCCAGCTTCAAGGTAAGAAAACATAGATTACCTCTTGATCGAGAAGGGCAAGGTCGCGTTGTGAGATGAGCAAGTGGATTATTGTTATGGCCATTTTAGGAAGATATAGTCAGCCACAGTGACTCCCTGAGGATCACAGCGTGAATCTCTAGTCACATTAGATAACTTTCATTGTATAGTTACCATGTCTCTGTGATGTTCTACATGATTTGCATGCATTGTCATTGAGATCTCACAACATCCATTCATTATTGTGGATACTATTGTTTTCCCCCATTTTAAAGATTAGAACACAGAGCTAAACAACTTGTTCAAGGTCACACAGATTGATTTGAAGATACAGACACTAGGCTCATAACCTGTATCCTATACTGCTTCTTATTAGACTACAGAAATAGGTAGATTGGGAAAAGTTTAATATCTTAACTTAGAGGACCTACTGTTTTCCCATATGAGCTTGATTTTCTTACTTTAAATCTGTGAACCTTAGAGATTCATGTCTAAAAATTTGAATAGAGATACTGGACTTTTATTGAATTGTCAAAGTTTAATTCATAACATGCAGGAAAAAGTGCCTAGCATAATGATGGCCACATAATTGTTGCCCAAAATACAATTTCCAAAAAGATTATTTCACCAGTTTAATTTTTTTCATTTAGTTTTTTTTTAATGTTTTTCTTTTAGTTTCACCTCATTTGATATTGATATATGGGCACACTTAACTCCTTCATCTTGTTCAAGTCCTCCTATTTAGCCCTCCTAATTGAATTACATTGTTATTAGTAGATTTCATAAATGATAATATAAACATTTATGTTTCTGACAAATGTAAAAAATATATTTTTTAGCACTAAACTATGGTATATTGTTTTATAATCTGATTTTTTCAGGAAGGATATGGACTCATAAGTGTACAGACATTTTTTGTCCCTTTAAATATATACAATTAAATATTTTAATATATGATATATATTTATATATAATATAATTATGTGTAACTATTATATATTATGTATAAGTGTATATATATATATATTATATATACACTAAACATATATAATGTATTTATAAACACAAAAACAAACTGGAAAAAAACTATCCATGTGGGTGAAAATGATAAAGTATATATGTACAATGGAATATTCAATAGCAGAACAGATAAACAAAATCTGCATAAATCAGTGACTGAATCTCCAAAACATAAGGCACATAAAGAGTTTCTTCTTTGAACCTCTTTCCATCCTTGGAGCAGATGCTTAGGGAAGTAAACCAGGAGGTAGCCTACAGTTCCCTAGCAGACTCTAAGTGACTTGAGGGTGAAGAATTTCTCTTTTTTTCCTTTGACTTAGATTTTGTTTTCTCCTGTATACCTGGAATGTAGTATGTTCAATAAGTGCTTGTTGATTTATCAAAGGATTTTAAGTCTAAGATTAAACTTAAAGAGGGATTATTTCTTAACTGTCTCTTGCTGAACATCATTTTGGGAAAAGCTTGAAAATAACCAAGCCCCATTTAAGACTCCAATTTTGATCTGTTGCTAATCTAAACCTTATAAAGACTTTCTAGGCCTTTTGACATTACAAAATTTGGTTCCAGTACATCTTGTCTTGGCAGGAACCCAAAAATGAAGAAACTGTTCAGATGTCTTATAAAATTATTGAGGTTAATTTAAAATTTGGTTATATAAATGAATGAGGGGCCAGAGAACATAAATGGCATATATTTTATTATCCAAAATCTGAACCTTGAAGGAAATTACTTGCCTTTTCACTTTTTATAGTCTCTTTTATCAGAATCTTCATTTCCCATCTTTTGATGTAAATGCTTTAAAACAATAAATGTTCACTTTATGCTGTGCTAAAGCTATCGTAATCCTCAAATAATATATACTAAGTACTTTCATTCAAATAGAGTATGACAAGTGCAGTGACTAGAATAAAAGCTGAGTTTTTTCCCGAACAAGTACTTTTTAGACAAATCTATAACATATTTAGATGTGGCCTTTTTCTTTTTGGCAACGCACATCGATAATCACAATCAACATTTTTCTGAATTGGCAGATGTAAGCTCTTGACTCTAATTGTGTTTAGAGGGAAATATTTAAGCATATATTTTTCTAATGTGGCAACCCATTTCCTTAGCTTATTTGCAGGGCTGTCCTCTATATAGTCGGACGCTGATACTGAAATGTACTTGAATTCATAGGTAGCTGGGTATGATATTCATTACCAGTCCCTAAAATGCAAGACAGCTGCATTTATAGTAACACCATTTAAATGTTGTCTAATTGTAGAAACAGAAGTCCTTAATATTAGTACTTTTCCTGAAACAAACAAATGGAAACACATTAGGAATAATGTGATGAAAATTTAAAAATAATATATTAATTTCTAAAGCTGGCTCATGAATTAGGTTTTAGGTAAGTTCCCCTATCTACTTTATAATTGACCAAATAACTAACTTTCAGGAGGCCATCCTTTTCTTTTAACAGACAGAGTAATTACCTAGACAGCTTGCTCTTGCCTAATGATATCAAACCAGCCACAAGGAAAGGACATGGTGAGGTCTAATCTCGGCCATTATGAGGTCAAAATTCAGACTCTTTCTCATGGCTCCTGCAGGTCTTAAAGCAAGAGAGAAGCTGAGTGCTACCATAACTGTTAGTTACAGAAAAAAATCAAGCACAATAATGTCCTTTTTGTTTTGAAGCGTGTGCTGACCAAAATAGGAAAGGAGAACTGAGTTTACTTTTCACAAGGGGAGCAATCACTTGATCTTTTCTTCAGTGACTAATAGCTGTGAAATTCCCCCTCACTACTCTCAGTGTGAATATAGCAGGGGACATAAAAGCAGGGAGGTCTTGAAATCATTTTTAATCACTTGTGGTGAAGAATTTTAAATGCAGGTTAAATTTGTAGAGTTCAGATTTATGATTTGCAGAAGTAACATTTTGACTTGAAAAAGAAGGGGCACAAAAACAGTAGGGATGCATACATGATTCAAGGGACCAAGTTTCTAGGCTACCACACATTACTACTCCTTTAGGAATACAAATTCCCTATAATAGACTACAAGACTGCGTTTCAGTGGAAATCAAGTGTCAGTATTGCTAAAGAAGACCACATACTTAAAGACAGAGTTCATGGTTTAGTCATCTTCTTATCCTCAGTGCCAGACATAGATTTCTGAACTAACCCAAATTACAAATAATCTCACTACATGGGGAAAGAACATGCACTTAGTTTAATGAAGCCATGTCCAATAGCATGTTCTGGAGAACTCAGGTCCTTCATGGAATCCCATGGTGGAGATTTAGAATGCCTATCTACTTATTAATGGTTCCCGTAAGTTTTCTAGTAAAGAAACCTTAATTTTGCTTAATCTATGCTCTCCAAACTGATTCGTTATGGGAGGTTTTTTTTTTTTTTTTTTTCCTATAAGTACTCTCTGAAGTTATGTAAAACTAATGATTATCATCACTCACATTGGAAAAGTAGTATTTCTTGTTTTGGTGGGTAGCTCATTTTTGCCCCATTCCCTAAATTTCTTTTCCAAGCAGTTCTTTGATAAGTGCTTTGTCTGCCAAACTGAGAATAATATCCTAAGTTAGAGTCAGAGGCTCTGGTGGGGTATGAGCTTAATTCTTCATGTATGTTCTTAAGTATGGGGCATAATTGTTTAAAAATTTTCTAGGACCACCCCAGAAAATCCTGACTCAAAGCCTCAATCTCCTCCCTGCCTCCTCTGGACACTTTTTAACCCTTTCTGCTTGCCCCCACTCTGTGCTAATTCCCATCGCCTCCTCATTTTATGTCTCTGGCATATTCCTTCCTCTACCATCTGGAGCACAATCGTCTTCTCTCTCTTGCCCTCTTCTCTCTTTCCTCTGGCTTCCAGGGAAGGCAACCAAGACAGAATGCAAATAAATATGAAAACAGTGAGATATGTGATTTTTTTTTATTTCTACAATCCCATAAACCAACATTAAATGCACAAATAATGTTAGGTCATTTAGGGGGAAATATCTGTGGAAATGACACAAATGTGACAGCAACTATAACAAGGAATAATGCTGAATCCATAAAATGTTGTCTCATAAAGTGTTCAGAGTATATGGTAATGTGTGTGTAAATTATGAAAATAAAAATTCCACTAAAACATTGTTTAAAAGTTACTGTATAGAAATAAATTTTGTGCCCGACTTATTATTGGTTTGGGATTAACTTTTCAGAGAATTAATAGAGTTTTAATAGGGATCTTATTATTTTAATTTATCTAGGAGAAAAATATGTGTAGCTTTCCTTTCAATTTTCTGAAGCATGGATCCTAATCATCTGATTAAGTTCAAGTTGCAACCTTATGAAGCCTAACTCAGAAAATGTCATTTAGGCATGGAAATTTGAGATGCTATTGTCCCTCTAGGTATATAGGTTTCTCATTAATAAGGACAATGAACAATAATGACTATTGAAACTATTTTAATTTATGTAACACCTTTTAATCAAATATTTAAAATGTTTAATTTTCTAGTAAAGTTTCAGTTACATTTTACACATGCAAAGAAATTTTTTCCCCTTAGAACAGTTTTGTGTCTCCACAGAATACTCATGCTGTCAATGAGTATTTATTTTGTGCTTAGTGTGCATCTACCAGCGTTAATCGCCTAAAGATATATGTTTTAGATAGCTCTAATTCCTGCAGAGTGCAAATAAACAACCAATCAGAGCAGAAAGATTGTTAAATGATGATAGAAGAAGAAGGAGAAGAGAAGGAAGAGGAGGAAGTGGGGGAAAAAGAGGAGGAAGAGAAAGGAAAAGATGGAGAAGAAGGAGAAGAGAATGAAAAGTCACTACACTTTCTTGAGATTTTAGTTCATGCCTGGTATTGTTCATGTATTTTGCAGAAAATCCATTAAGCAATCAGATGAGTTAAGTATTAATCTTCCATTTTATACATAAGGAGACTCATGTTTAGAAAGATTAAGTAAACTTCAAAAGTATGTATATCTAATCATTTGCCTAGTTGTGTTTCAAACCTAGGTTATTCTTTTAACCACTATTGTGGCCACATGATTATTAGAAGGTTTGTATAGCAGGATCAGAGAGAAAGATGCTCAGGAGACCAAAGGAAATACTAAATAGGGAGTATCCATCTCCTAATGTGGTTTATATTTCTTTAATGTTCATTGCTTGCCTTTTCATAGAAAGTGTTGTGTCACTGATTTGGGTTGTAATATCTGTCAAAATTTAATTCTTCAAAATATTTCATATGCCATCTCATTCTTGAAGCCTCTTTTGATTTTCTGACTTGATATTCTTTCTGCCTTATTTGAGCTTACTTAACTTTGGACCCTTTAAATGTTGCCTCATCTACTTGACCAGTCTCCTGACTCACCTCACTCTTCCCCCCCCGCCCCGGCAAACATTCACCACAGATTAAATGCCATGGTATAAGGACTATTTCTTATTCCATGGTTTGTTCATTTATTTCATTATTCATTCATACATCTAACAAAGTTGTATTAACCACATACTTTTAAAAAACAAATCACTCCTCTTTCTATAAAAGTGTGTAATGGGAGAAAAGGGCTGGTACACCAATATTTATAATGCGGTGTCTGTGGGGTCACCCAACACATGTTACGCATAGCAGGCTATCAATGAGTATTAATTAAATAGTAAGTTATGCCTTTGTAAGTAAGCAATCATTTTACTGAAAATGCTGTAATAATTATGTTAGGGAATTATAAGAAACATGGTGTGTTTAAATATTTTAAATTATTATCATTATCATATTAAATATGTACCATATGACTTTACATCATAACCTGAGGTCATCCTGTGCATAAAGGGTTATATATTTATTATCTTTAATGATATCTCTGTTGTACACAGGGTTCTACGACCTATGACTAGTGCATCCCAGGAGGAAAATTGGGCCAGAATATGTTGAAATCTGTGTTTTTCTCAGCTGGGTTATGACGGAATTGCATTTTATTTTTCACGATGTTTAGGGTAATATGTTTGCCAATAAAGTGGAAAATGGCAAACCTTAAATTAGGTCACAATTATAAATACCATTTCTGTTTGGGCAGTCAGGTGCACTGTGTTAGTGTTCTAACGTGATTTCATTAACAAATTGTTTCATTTTTGTTATTAATTGTTAAGAAACAAGACAATGAGAAGAATTTCCCAATATACTGATAATCAAAACAAATTGTGTAATGAAATGTCAAGCAGAATTAAAGCACATATCTGGAGTCTAAAAGATTATGCCTTGGGCTTAGACAAGTCAATATAGAATCAGCTAGAAAGCAGAGTGCTTATAAAAGTAGAGCCCTGATAAGAGAGGCAAGTATTCTAAAATCATTGTTCAATTAAAGAAGCAGCAAACATAGTTTTTCTCCCTGTTTCAAACATTGTTTAAATTTCAATCCCTTCAGCCAGTCTTATCCATATGGACCATGACATTTTCAACAGGGGCTCTACAATTTGAACGAATTTGAAACACATTTTTAATTTTGTCTTTTTCTTTTTTTTTTTTGAGGAAAATTGGCCCTGAGCCAGCATCTGTTGCCAATCTTCCTCTTTTTCTTTTTTCTCCCCAAAGTCCCAGTACATAGTTGTATATCCTAGTTGTGGGTCCTTCTAGTTCTTCTACGTGGAACACTGCCTCAGGATGGCTTGATGAGCAGTGAGGAGGTCTGTGCACAGGATCTGAACCAGTGAACCCCAGGGGCCGCCAGAGCGGAGTATGGGAACTTGACTGCTACACCATTGGGCTAGCCCCTCTTATGGGATTTCTGAAGGAAACTATGGCAGCAGTGTGAAGGGTGGATTTTACCAGGAAGGGAGTAGAGAGTGTTAGAAATCAGTTAGGTGGAGCTATTGCAATTGTACAGGTGGAAGGATATTGCTGAGGATTCGAATTAAAACAGTAAACATTAAGTCTGTAGTATTATGGAATACAAGATCTGACTAATAAATACATCTTATGATCCAACCTCCACAGCCAGGAGGAAATTCTATGATACACAAGGTAAACAACGTAATAAACATAAAAAACATTAACATTTAACGTGAAAAGAAAATTATACCCATCTCGAAAGCACTAGCCATTTCAGCTCTGGCCAAATGCTTATACAAGGCAGAATATAAATTTGGAAAGCATTCAGTTTTCATAATCGAAGGAAACTATTATCTTCAAAGCAGCAACTTCAGGAAGAAGTAAGCATGACGTTAAAGAAGCTCCTCTTTGAATAAATCCCTCCCCAAGAGTGAATATCCTTGGATTTTTGACAGGCATCAGGTAAAACTATTCATAAAGTGTAAAGGGACAGTGGAGACTAAATTGCCTAAGGCTGTGAAAACAGAGCCCTAATGTAGAGGCAAGAATTTGTATCAACTTTTAAACTTTCCATTTGTGAAACATAAGCATTTCTTTGACTCTCTTTTTTTTAAACCCCAGCACAGATATAGTGACATTTTGCATATTCTGGCAATATTCTGCTAGAGAAATGTTATGTTACGTCAAGTATCTTGATCACATCCAGAAAGATGTAGCAAGGTTGTAAAATATACAGCCATCAGCTCACTTAATTAGAGGTAAATTGTACTGTTTCCTGGACCACCAGAGAGAAAAATATCCATTGATCTTATCCAAGCCCTAGAATTAGATATTCTTTAAATCAAGTAAATCCTCAAGCTGATTGATTTTTATATGATACTAAAGAGGCAGCCTGTTATAATCAGCAATGCAAAGATAAATTTGGATTCGATTCCTGTCTCTACCACTCAAGTAAAAATGCACTCATCACTACAGCCCTAGATCTAGCAGAGTGTCTGGCACATAGTAGGGACTCATGCATTTCTGTTGGATGAATAATGGTTATTGATCTAGTGATTTGATCCATCTAAATCATAGTATCCTAATCTGTTATGAGCCCTGATTGATTATACATAAATATATCTAAAATGAGTCTTGGTACTGCCCTATTCTAACTTCTCATTAGGCCTAGTATAGTCAAATGGCTTCAACCTTTCAGCCTAACATTATTTGCCAAGATGAAATTTTATATGGTAGTTTAAAGAAATCAAACAATTGTAAAACAACACTTCCGTTATTGAAAAGAGGTTAGAGAACTAAAAATGAGTCTGTTCCTTGCCCCAATTCCACCACACCAGACATAGTGTTCTCAAAAAGAAAAAAATGCAATTTGAAAGTCAATGGTAGGGCAATATTTATTCTAAATTAATCATATTATTTTTATGTCGTTTCTTATCTTCTCCTCCAGAGATCATAGTCACAAATCCAGAGCCTCTTTTTCCCTCTCTCATTAGTTTCTTTAGCCTTATACTCCAGTACAGACATGAAAACAGTCTTAGTGTTTAAATAAACTTCCAACAAGGTGAGTCAATTTGCAAATGAGAAATATAGCCATGGTTTCATTCACCATTAGTTATGATAAATAGCTGACTTCTTACCAATTTACCTTCATAGATAATCAATTTTATAGCTTTATTGTAGTATACTTGACACGCAATAAAATGGCCCTATTTAAATTGTACATTTGGATAAGATTTAACATAGGTATTCATCTATGAACTGTACCCACATTAAGATACTAAATATATCCATCGTCCCCCAAAATTTTCTTGTGCTCCTTTATAATCTCCTTTCCTCCAAACTGTGGTCCCCAAGCAAACACTGATCTGCCTTCTCTCACTATAAAGTAGTTACATTGCCTAGAATTTTGTATGAATGGGATCATGCAGTATCCACTATATTTTTTATAGCTTTTTCACTCATCTTCATTATTTTGAGATTTACCTACGTTGTTACGTATATTAATAGTCTGTTAATTTTTATTGTTCAGTAGTAGTCCCTTGTATTGATATACTATAATTTGTACATCTCTTGTAAAGTTATCCCTGGGCATTTCATTTTTTGATTCTTTAATTATATTGTTTTGCAATTTCAATCCAGATTGGTCATTGCTAGCATATAGAAATAAAGTTGATTTTTGAATAAGGATCTTGTATCCTGAAACCTTTATAAACTCACTTATTAGATCTAACTTTCTTGAGGATTCTTTAGGGTTTTTACATAGATGATCATATTGTCTGCACAGAAAGACATTTTTGTATCTTTCTTTTCAATCTATATGTCTTTCATTCCCCTTGCCCTATTACTTTGGCTGGGACTCCCAGTACAATTTTGAATAGAAGTAGTGAGAGCAGACATCCTTCCTTTGTTCCTGATCTTCGGGTGTAAGCATTTAGTCTGTCTTTGTTAAGCATGCTGTTAACTAAAGTTTTTTCCCTTTATGAGGTTGAGGAAATTTCTTTCTGTTTACATGTTGCTGAGAGTTTTTATCATGAATGGATTTGGATTTTTGTTAAATATACTTTTAATGCATCTTTGGAGACAATCATTTTTTTTCTTTTTTTGTCTGTTATTATGGTGAATTATATTAGTGGATTTTTGCAAGCCAAACCTACCTTAAATTCTTGCCGTAAACCCACCAGGTCATGTTGTATTATTTTTGTCATATATTATTTCATATATTGTTACAGAATTCCTAAAATTTTCTTACTAATTTTACATCTCTGTTCATGAAGGATGTAGGTCTGTGGTTTACTTTCCTTGTAATATAAAGAAGTTGATTTCTTACCCAGTTCACATCATAGGTAATCTTTTATTATGTACCCTTCTATCCCAGCTTTTATTCTCTTTTTCTGGACTTTTACATTGCCCTCACATTTCTGCCCTGGAGCTCTTGTTTTTGTAACATTTTAACTGTTATCTTCTATATTATCTGGACTCAAAAGTCATCCTGTTTCCTATGGGCTCACACCACTAAACTCTCAGCAATGATAATGCATCATAAGATGTCAAAACTGTTATTACTATTCTACTGTAACAGTTTTCTCAACCCTATAAGACCTGATGCATTTTATTTTTTAACATATATTTTGTAGTTCCTTTTCACTATATGGAAATGGAACATAAGTTCAACTGCATGAATAGAATTCCACAATGATAGTGTAAACGAGAAATAAAGGGTGGGTACTTTATAATGAAATAATTACATTATTTAAAATTTTATTAATGCTTGGGCTATACTATTATGAAAACCTAATGAAATTAATCAGATGCCGATATCTATACATTGAATGCCTTTAAGGGGTCAGCTATAAATAGATTTACAGTCATGTGTCGCCTAATGACGAGGATACATTCTGAGAAATGCATTGTTAGGCAATTTCATGGTTGTGTGAACATCATAGAGTGACTTTCACAAACCTAGATGGTATTGCCTACTACACACCTAGGCTATGTTGTATAGTCTATTGTTCCTAGGCTACAGACCTGTACTGCATGTTACTGTACTGAATACTGTAGGCAATTATAACACAATGGTTAAGTATCTGTGTATCTAAACATTAGTAAACATAGAAAAGGTACAGTAAAAATATGGTATAAAAGATAAAAAATGTACACCTGTGTAGGGCCCTTACATGAATGGAGCGTTCAGGACTGGAGGTTGCTCTGGGTGAGTCAGTGAGTGAGTGGAGAGTGAGTGTGAAGGCCTGGGATGTGACTGTACACCACTGTGGACTTTATAAACACTGGACACTTAGGGAACACTAAATTTATAAAAAACATTATATTTTTTT
Source organism: Tapirus indicus (assembly GCA_031878705.1). Taxonomy (NCBI): domain Eukaryota; kingdom Metazoa; phylum Chordata; class Mammalia; order Perissodactyla; family Tapiridae; genus Tapirus; species Tapirus indicus. The sequence goes on along the minus strand of CM062927.1, from coordinate 67,899,275 downwards.
CTTCAATTAACCTTAATGTACTATAACTTTTTTACTTTAGAAACGTTTAAATTTTTTTAAATGTTTGACTTTTTTTGTAATACACTTAGCTTAAAACATGAACACATTGTCCAGCTCTACAAAAATATTTTTTTCTTTATATCCTTATTCTGTAAGCTTTTTTCTATTTTTAAAATTTTTTATTGTTTTTTCACTTTTTAAACTTTTAAAATTAAAAACTAAGACAGAAACATACACATTAACCTAGGCCTGCACAGGGTAAGGATTATCAATATCACTGTGTTCCACTCCACATCTTATCCTACTGGAAGTTCTTCGTGGACAATGACACATGTGGAGTTGTCATCTCCCATGATAACAATGTCTTCTTCTGGAATACTTTCTGAAGGTCCTGCCAGAGGCTCTTCCTGAGGTGGTGTCACCCTTTTCAGATATATGTCTATGGTGGGTTTCTTGGTTTGCTTATTATTTTCATCATAGATTTGCTTGTAAGCACATGATAATGCACCATGAACAGTCCTCTCTATTAATGAAAACCTTTTGGTGTTGGGGTCTACGTTTGCAAACTTTTTAAGGAGCTTGTTGAGTCTACTAAAGCTTCTGCTAAACCCTTCACTGTGAATTTTCTTGAGGGTTATTCTTTTTATTCTCCTGCAGTTTCCTTTTCTCTTGCCTCTTCTTCAGTTATGCATTCCTATTCCAGTTCTAACAACTCCTTATTACTCAGTTCCTCAGGAACTACCTCTAGGAGCTCCTCAATGTCATTCTCATCCCACCCACGTTAAAGTTGTTTGCCATCTGAACCACAGCCTTGTTGATTTTTGCACTTCCTCATTTTTGACAAATCCTTTGAAGTCATGGATGAACTTCTTTGAGTGTGTCTTCTTCCAGATGCCATTCATATACTTCTTGGTAACATCACCCTAAGCCCCAACAAGGTTATTGATGCAATTATACATATTGTATTCCTTCCGGAATTGCATCAGTGTCTTCCTCAGTTTCAGCAATAACCTGGGCAAAGGTCCTCCTCAGGTAGGAGGACTAAAAGCTGCTATAACTCCTTGATCCATTGGTTGGAACAAAGAAGTGGTGTTTGTAGGGAGAAATACTGCTTTGAGATTGGGATGAAGATCACCAATGAAAGGAGGATATCCGGATGAATTATCAACAATAGGCAAACTAATGAAAGGTATGTTATTCTCCAAACAGTACTTTCTCCATTTTGCTGGCATAACAATTCAAGAGGGTATCTTGGAAGAGGAGCTGGGTCATCCACGACTTCTTATTGCTCCTGTAGTGTGTGCTTATTGTTATGCTTGAAGGCCCTGGGGTCCTCACCGTGCCAGATCACAAAGGGTTTCAATTTGTAGCCTGTAACATTGTCCCCAAGCAATACTGTTATTCTTGTCCCTAAAAGTCTTAAAACTTGGCATTGATTTGGCCTCCTTATGGATGAAAGTCCTTTCAGGCATCTGTTTCCAGAATAGGGAGGTTTCATCCATATTGAATATTTACTGTGACAGGTAATTTTCCTCCACAATCAGCTTATCTAGAGTTTCCAAAAATTCTTCAGCTGCCTTCACATCAGGACTCAGAGACTCACCACTCATTTTCTCATTATGTAATGAATAATGGTTCTTGAATCATTTAAACCACTCAGAGCTAGCAATAAATTCAACATCATAGCTGGGTCCAGCCTTTTCGTTGAACATCACAAACAAACTTTTTGCTTTGGACATGATTGTCATGGTGCTGAGAGGGATCCACTTCTGTATCTGGTCTTCAATCCAAGTCATTAGAAATTTCTCCATATCTGACATAGGCCCTTCTTGAATTTTTGTTAGTCTCGTTGCCTTTAATGAAGTAGATCCTTTAACAAATTCTGTCACTTTGTTCTTGTTCTTCAAGACCAGGGCTATGGCGGAATGGGACATGTCTGACTGGCAAGCAATAACCATCATTGATTTTCCACCTTCTTTGTCCTTAATCACTTTTAATTTTGTTTCCAGGTCAATCACCCAACGTGGCCTCTTACTGGCAATATTAGAAGTGGATTTAGTACACTTAGGGGCCATGTTGAATAAAACAACATGAGATTAAATCAAGCACAAGAGAAAAGGATGCAATCACGAGATGCAATAAGCGCGAGATATATGAGACTGCTGCTGGCGTAACATGGCATAATGTTTTACAGTGAACAATTTTTTTATAGATAGAAAGAGTGCACTCTAAAATAAAGATTAAAAAAGTATAGTATAGTAAGTACATAAACAAGTAACAGTTTTTATTATGATTATCAAGTACTATATACTGTACCTAATTGTATGTGCTATACTCATATGACTGGCAGCACAGGTTTGTTTACATCAGCATCACCACAAACACGTGAGTAATGCATTGCACTATGATGTTATGATGGCTCTGACATCACTAGGTGATAGGAATTTTTCAGCTCTATTATAATTGTCCGGTAGAACCATGGTACATGCGGTCTGCCATTGACTGAAAGGTTATGTGGCGCATGACCGTATAATATTGCATTTCAAACATCATGAGCAGTATTCCCATGTAGGTAATGTGGTTATGCTTAATGGAAAAGAACTATTGGTTAGAAAAAGTTTTTCCAAGTTTAATCTTTCCTTAATTTAGAGAGTTACTTTGTAGAAAATCAGCGTATACTTAAAATGTGCAAAAATGCTTTATATCCCAAAGAGTGTTAAGGTTTAGGCTCAGGTAACTAAATATTTTCTTCCTCTTGATGCTGGGCTGGACATTCAAACCCATACAGAATGCGGCACCTTTCTTTGTTGTGCAGGACTGTCTACACATTGCAAGACTTTCCTGGTTCTCCCTACTAAAATTCCTGTAGCGCCGTAAATCATCCTGACAACCAAAATACACTACTACCCAGGTTTTCAAAGTCTTCTCAAACAAGAGGTACTGCTTTTGTGGATAGTCACCAGAATAAACTTTAAACAGAATTTACATTTGAACCTACATAACTCAATCATCCCATTTTAATTGTTTCTTCGAAGCTCAGAATTAACAAACTAAGTTTGGAGAAGAGTATTTCTAGACATAACAGTTGGCTATGTATTGTTATCCACTATTTTTAGATAATTTTTTTTATATCTACATATTAATCCCGTGAATGTAAGTGAATTAGCCTCTTTGGGGATCCTGATGAGTTTTTATAAATTTAAAGAAAAGTACATGCTTTTGATACTTAATGTTGAAACAACTCTATATCTCATGTGAAGTAATTCAAAATTGTTCCAGTACCAGTTGTTTTTATTTGAGACTCAGAGACCAGATTTAAAAAAATAGCAATGGAGTACTTAGTTCCTTCCCTATAATTAATAGGAAAAAATGTTGGAAATGCATATTTTTGAAATATAGTTTAAAAATAAACCTTTTTAAAAATATGATGAGCTCTCATAATCTCTTCAGAAATGTCCCTTTTAAGATAAGATTTTTAAATCTATTTATAAGTCTGTTTACATAGAAGTCTGGTCCTGCAAGCAAAATAAAATCATAGTGATGATGCTCTGTCACATCATTTTCCCTTCTAATGGCAATATGACTTCCTTTGGCTCTCTTCTAGATCTTTTTTTTTTTTTTAATTCTGATTTGAAAAAGAATTAAGTTTTTAATGGTGAATGGTCTAGGCATTTTTTAGAGGTTGATGATAGATTTTTTTTTAAATTAACATTTAAATATTAAAATATTATAAATAGTTAGTGAATTATGCAGTATCCTAACATAAAAATATATTATGAAGTATTTTTAACTGAAATGTGAAGGTTTATTACAAAGTAGAGACATTAAATAAGTTTGAGAGATGTTACAGTTGAGCTTAAAGTGTGGTAATAGATTTTCAGTGCATCCTAAATGCTTTAAACTTCCAAGTGCTAGATTTTGCAGGGAGGTCTACCATGTAGGAAATGTAATAACTTAATATATGTTGTTCATATTTTTCAAAGTGAAATTCTAAGGGAAACCTAATAGACTGCAAATGTAATAGAGTACACTGGGAAAATGCAATTAAGAAAACTGTGGTAGTCAAGTATGCAAATTATGTCCATCTGTTGAACAAACCCTTGGGATAACATGGAACTGATGGAGAGAAGTGAATGATTATTTTCCAAGTGTACCTGTCAGAAGCCATATATTTTAGGCCTAACTGTGAAGATAAGAACCCCTTCTAAACATTCTTAGTAAACCAGAATCTTTTCCTGGTCTGAATGACTTAGCAACCCCAAAAGATAGACCAAGAACTAGAATAAAATCAGGCCCATTTGTTTCACTAAATCTGTGTCAAACTTGAGCCAATTCCATCTCTCAAATAGCCTGGCAATGACTTAGCTTCCTGGAATTCTTTGTAGAGAGCAGACATATCTATCTCCCAGATAGACAGAGGTTAGTTAGGACATCAAATGGATTGTAGAAAGAAACCCTGGGGTTCTGAAAATGACCTGTTTTAAAAATGACTTTCAGGGCAGCATTGGTGGTAAGAAAATTTTCATGATTGTTTGGTGGAAACGTATATTAAATCACAACTCTCCTTTTCTGGTTCCAGGTAGCCTATTTGCTGGAGCCGCTATGTTTGAGAACAAATATAGACCCTGAAATTCTGGAATGCACTAGACTAATTCACACACTAGAATAACATCAAAGGTATATGTCAGTCTACTAACACGAGGATTATCCTACTTATCTTTTAAGTGGCCTCATCGTGGGTCATTTTCATATTAAATTTTCAAGAGCAATAACATTAATTACTTAAGTATGCATATATTGTTGAGACACATTTGTTTTTATATAATCTATACAGTGAAGTCACCACTTTAATAAGAGAGTTTAATAGACAGTTGATTTTTCTCACATGTAAGGCATGTTATGAAACCCTAAGAGCTCATGAGTGTTGACTACCAGACCAGCTGGTGTTTGCTTCATTTGGCAGTTCTCTTTTGTGCCTACATTTCTTTTCCTGCAGGAGTCCAGAAATAGGCTTAAGTGTATCATCCAGTGTCTTCTAATTTTAGGTTTCTCCACATGTGCTGGTTAATGGTCAAATGGGGTACCATAACCTTCCTGGTTCCTCCCATTTTAACATGAGCAGCAAGCTGCACTCATTAATGCACTGAAACTTTCTGATGTATAGCACAGGGAATTTTTGTTAGTAAATGGAGCATAGTGATGATTGTTTATAAGTAGTCCTAATACATTTTGGCTCACCTCAATTATTTCACACTGGATTTAACACTGTCTTTTATTTTGCACAGTTAGACTAAAGTCACGGAAATTCAGAGGCTTTTTAGAAGAAAAATGCAATCTACTGAGGTATAATGCTTCACTAATAATCTACAATTAATTCTTGAAATATTTAAACTTTTTACCTTTGGAGTAATACATGTTCATTGTTAAAATAGAGAACATAAGAGGGAAAAAGCAAGGTATGGATAGAAAATTAAAATCACTGATAATCTCAATAGAAAAAATATATTTTTAAATATTGTGTAATGATTAATTCTAAATGATTCTATACATATATATGTATATCCATATAGCTATATCTATATCCACACAGATTAACAGCAATTTTAACAGCAATTTAACAGCAATTTTAGGTTTGAAAATTGGTGGTGTATTTCCCGCAATGTACATGTCTTCACTTAAATTTCTTGAATGATTGTGTAAAATATCAATTGTTCCTTGTTTATATTTTTTGTTGTTAAGTTTTTAATGATAAAAGTTTTTGATGATTCCATAATCTGATTTTAGGTGTACATGTAAACAATTCTTGCCTTCTCAGGACTTAATTCTCTAGATCAGTGAGCTAAAAATAAAATTATATGTCAGTTGTAGTCTGGAAGGTGGAGAAACATATATGTCAGGAAAAAAAATCAAAGCTTGGATGTTTGGGGACCAGCAAAAGCTATTGAAATATTCCCACAATATGTGTTCTGGGTATTCCTACATGTATTCTTCATAGGTCTTTTTTAAAAGTGGTTGTATAAGAGCATTATTCTAAGATTGAGGGGGATCTCATATATTTTAGAGTTTATACTTTTTCTTAATGGAAATTTGTATTGTCTTTAACAAAGGCATGCATAGCCAAATGTTAACCAAGACATTTAGAAGTTAGCATCTGGTACTTTACTAGGAAGAAACATCCCGCCGCAGAGATTCAGTAAAGACACCTATCATGGAAAAAGCTTCATCTTCTCGTGCAGTCTTTTTCCTCAAGGGAGTTCCTCTTAGGCCTTTGAAAATAATCGTTCATACTTTCATTCAGTTTCTATTAATTATTATTATTATAAAATAATTCAGCATTATATCCACTTTTGATTTATTCATTCTTATTTATAAATATTGAGAACCTTCTTTGTCTCACAGCTGCACTGGGAATACAATGATTAGCAAGATAGAAAAGACCATTATGCTATAGTGGTTTTGCTTTTTTCTTAAACACTAACCTCTAGATTTCAAATATTTGGTGCAGGGGGAAGTTGAATGACTCTGACAATAAAGAGGTGCTGGTTGGGACACTTCAGTTATATTTGCCCATTAGATGCTGGTTTTGCCTAACAGATCCAGTCTGTTTCAACAAACTTAATTAACACACATGCACCCAGAATTAAGATAATGTGTACCATTCTTTCTGGTTACTCTAGACTAGTCTTCTCCAAGGGAAGCCCCTGCAGCATCAACATCAACGGGGGATTTGCTAAAAACCCAAATTTTGGGGACCCACTTTAGATCTACTGAATCAGAAACCCTGGGAGTGGGCCCAAGTAATTTGTGTGTTTACAACCTTCCAAGACAAATGATTCTAATGCATGCTAAAGTTTGAGAACCACTGGTCTACAGTAAATATTAACATTGTCTTGACCACAATCCATAATGGAGGCCAATACCACAGTGGATATTTCATAATTCTCCAGTCAAATGAATCTTGAGGCTCCAGAATACTTTCATTCTGATGAAGACATTATGTTGCTGTCTATGTTATTTTTTACTGCACAAATAATGATTGTATCAACAAAATCATGTGACATTAAGCAGTACCTATCCTTGGCACAGAAAAGTGTTAAATTTACTCCCATCAAGCGTACCTTAAATAATCTAAAAATTTTAAGCAACAAAACACATTCTGTATTCACTATTATTAACAGTTAACCCCTAAATACAAAATAGCAATGTAAAAATTGATCATATTTTAATTGAATATTTTAATGCCCGGTATAAACTTTGGGTTTCATTCTGTGGAAGACAAATGGTTGGATTGATTTAGTAATTCAATAATTAAGTTCCTACTATGAGCAGTTGTATATGCAGGAGGCTGTAAAGTTGAGTAGTTGGCATCATCATTGTCCTCAAGAACTTAGAGTTTACTAAGGGATATGAAATATACTTGCATAGCTCTATAATATGGGGCAGCATGTGATAAGCTTTATAAGGGAAGTATATAAAGTATGCAAATTCAAAGGCAAGAGAAACCTCTGATCTGGACCTTCTGAGGTGCTTTATGTGGAAGGGGCCATTTGAACTAAAGCTACTAAGCCCAAAGAGTGAATTATATTTTAAGAGGTATAACCAAGTGGAGAATGGTTTTCAGGAAAGGGAAAGGGCATAAACAAAGAAAGGAAGGGAAGAAAGGGTAGCACTCTATGTTTGGAGAGTATCAAAGAATGAGGCTTATTAGAAATAAAAATATGTGCCTAAAATAGCTGGAGCTATGCCTTAAAACTTGTTTGCAGTCTTAGAGAACATAATAAGGGATATAGTAGAAATTCATGGGCTATTGAGAGTTTTGAGAGGAAAGCAAGTAAGCCAATTAAATGTATAAACACACGCACATCCATTCTTCTTACATAGAACGGATTGGAAGAAAAAGAAGTTTAAGGCAGGTTAATAATTAGAAATTGTATTTAATTCTAGTCTAAGGAAGAAGAAACTGACCTTGAACAAGAGAAGGATGAGTGAAGGGAAAGAAGGACAGTGTAAGTGAGAGTTACTAGGGAGTCTCCAAAAGTTAAGACAAATATTCAGAGCATCAAAATATAGTGAAGGAAGAGCATTTATATTAACTGACAGAAGGACAATGTTCAGGGTGGGAGAAATGATGAATTTATTGGGGACAGGATGATGTAGCTTTGTTAGAGGGACTAGCAGGTCTATGAGCAGTTGACAAAGTGTAACTGGAGTTTGGGAGAATGATAGAAGCTCAAGAAGGACATATGGGAACTGCCTCTTTGGTATCCATTAATGCCATGTGTTCACAGAACTGAATCTCTTTGCAGATGGGTTTTTAGTAATTAATCCATTCCTTTATTCAACATTTATTAAGCTCCCACTATATGCCAGTCACTATTCTAGGAACTGCTGATACAGCAGTGAAGACAACATTACATCCTGCCTTCACAATGCTTATATTCTAGATGGTTATTAAGAATAAAGGGAAATTAGAAGAATGCATATAGGCACTGTTTCAGTTACAGGTGAAATATTTGATCTGTCCCTGAGACCTCTTTCTAGAGCCACCTATTTTCAGTATGAGATATTGATTCAAATTATGCTGTTCTTTAATTTTCAAGTATTTAAAATTAGTCCATGTATTAGGTTTCCTATCCTTCTAATTTCTAGACTGAATATGACATCATCTGAAAAATTATCTTAAGGTTTCCCAATGTTCTTTCACATTTATGAAAAAACTAATAATGTCTTTATAATAGGCTATAGATTTTATGAGTAGCAAAATTCTTTTTGGCAAGTAAAATATAATGAGGAAAAGAATCTATCCATTTCTTGGTGAACTATTGCTTATGACTTGGCTTTCTTGAAAAAAATGTTCATATTTTATTTAATTTGATTTGAAAAAAAGGACTGAAACCAAAAAGGAGAAGAGACAGAGATCTCAAGCTGTTGGGCTTTGAAATTTTGGCAGAGAATTATTTTCTCTGAAAAAAATTGTTGGATGAGAATTCAAAACATCCGCCTCTTTAGACCTATTCAGACATCCATAAAGCTGCCTCAGAGGACACAAAACATGAAGGACCCAGCTTATCCTACTGGGAAAATCATTTGAAATGTTGGCATGCAAGCAGAGAGAATTCTGATGACCTCTGTGTATATCCAAACCACTCCCTTTCATTCTTAGACCTCAATCACTATCATTTCTATGAAACCCACAGAATTCTCAGCATTGATATGCAAATGAACGCACCAACAGTAGCCACATTATTCATTTTCCATGTGCTTTGCGAGCCAGAATTCTGAAAGGCTTCCAGCAATTTAATGCACCACCTTCAATGAATTCGACCAAAAACAGTCAACTACCTTCACATGCTCTAGTCTGTAGAGACCTAGACATATTCCTGAGGATTGTTTTGTTTTAAGTTTGCTAAATGCCACTGAGGATTTTTTTTAATGGATAAAATGGTAGTGAGGCAGAATGGAACGTTTAAAATCGTTGTTTCCATTTATGCTCTTTCAAATCACATAAAATGTGTGGCATAGTTGACATCTGAGCTGTGAGATCAAATGGAAAAGGTTGGTCCTGTTTCGTGTGAGCTGAATTTCTTTTCTAGCAGAGCAATTAAATTGTCTCTCCAATACAGACTACTCTCGTTGCCTGTCGGCCTGTTGCTCTTCGGAGAGTAATGAAAATTGAAATGGGATACAGATTATGATAATGGAAGTAAAAAGGAGGGGAAGCAGAAGGAATTTTCTCCTCTTCTTTTCTATTTTCCCTCTCCTAATTCTTAAGGTAATTACAAGACTCTGGAGATCTGAACATCTTTATTATCTATGCAAAACGCCATCTGCTGGAAGCATATTTTGCAAACCTGCAGGGTCTGAATATGAGAAAAACTGATTTAGTAAAAGGGATGCTTTGTTGTAGTGTTCCTTTACTCAAGTGCCAGACTTTTCTTTGGTGTCCCAGGAGTTCTGTTTCTAAGAAACTAAAAGGGAAGTGGGAAATATATAGAAAAAGATTTGATTTTATCCAGCCCCTACTGTCATGTTCTCTTTTTACTAATGCTTTGGAGCAGAGTATTGTTTCTGGATTAGTGGATTGTTTTAGTTACCTCATTAAGAACATTTCTTCTAATGATTTGCAAATCAGAACAAATCAAATAACTATGAATGGCTAACCAAAGGTCACTCATTCAACAAGCATTTATTAAACACTTACCGTTTGTCAGACAATTTGCCTAAATGATGAAGATACTAAGAGGCGCACATAGGCACACACACGCACGGCTAAATGTACACATCTACGTGTGCACCCCTGCACACGCACACACCGATTCTGCTCTCCAAGAACTCACTACCTAGCTTAGCAGAGAGTATATACTTCCCTGAAATTTACAACCAAAGTGATAACAGGATTCCCTTAATACTTAGCTTGAATTTTTTTAAGTAATTGAATTTTTGTTTCTTTTTGTACCTCACTCAACCTCCATTTAATTATCCCTTCTATGAACTCTTCCATTTTTCCTTTCTTCCAGTATTTTTCCCCTCACAGGCTCTCTCTATTCTACTTGCTATTAATCTTGCTTCCTTTTCTCCTTTCTCTTCTTTATTCCTTCAAATCTCAACCTTATATTTTTCCTTTTTCACTTACATGAGACCATTCATTTGTAAGTCACATGTGTTTTAGGTAATCCAAAATCCAGCTTAGAGTCAGCTCCTGCTTTCAGTTTATAATTTATCTTTACCAGGGTCTCTGGAATTTACCAGATTTAGCTTTTGAAGCTTGTCTATCTCGGGTAGTGTTCTCCATCTTCCATGGCATTTTGTAAGATAGATGGCCGGCAGCCCAAGGCCTCCTCATAATCCCACTAGAGAACCAAGGAAACCTCAAGCGGATAAGATCTCTGATGATCCACTAAGATATATGACAGACTAGAGTTATAGCATAAATATGTAAAATAAGCTTTAAATGCTAGAATCACTCCAAGCTTAACAGTGCCCTTCCGCAACTGACCCAAATAAATAACAATGATAGAAAACTGAAAGTTTCTCTTACATTTTGCTACACATTGAAAATGGTTTTGTATCATCTTTTAACTTAAAAAAACAAAACAAGAAAAGTAGAATGAACCTTTAAAGAACAACCAAAAAGTTAATTTGAATTTTAAAAATGAATATAATCTGGCTTCACTCAGTGTTTAGGACATATTAGTAACATGGAAAAGAGGCTTAAACCTCAAGGCCCAGGAAACTATAGATATATTTCTCAGATCCCAATGCTTCATGAAGTTTGTCTGATAGAACCATGATATTATCGAGTAGGGCCAAGATCAAGGAGTTCTCAAGGTTACACATCCCATTAGATTGTCATAACAAAGTACCACAAATTGAGTGTCATAAACAACAGAAATTTATTGTCACATAATTCCAGAGGCTAGAAGTCTGAGATCAAGATGTTGGCAAGGTTGCTTCCTTCTGAGGGCTGTGAGGGAGAATCTGTTCCATTCTTCCCTTCTAGCTCTGGTGGTTTGCTGGAATTTCTGGTGTTTCTTGGCTTCTGTGGCATCACCCCAATCTCTGCCTTCATCTTCACATGGTGTTCTCTCTGTGTGCATGTCTGTGTCCAAATTTCCCCCTTTAAGATATCAGTCATATTAGATTAGGTCCACAATCTACGCCAGCATGACCTCAACTTAACTAATTACATCTGCAAACACTCTGTTCCAATAAGGTCATGTTCTGAGGTATTAGGAGTTAGGACATCAACATGTGAATTTTGGAGGGAAGACACGATTCAAACCATGACACACAAACAACCATTAAAAACTCCAGTGTGGTAGGCTTGAGTAACACTGAAGACCTTATCACTTAGCGGAGGGTGAAGATAGCCAACGGCTTGTATCTGTAGCTGAACACACTGACTTTTATGACCTCAAAAGTACTATCCATCAGGTCTTTGACTAATGCTTTATCTTATAAATGAAAGACATTAGTGTCAGGAGCCTAACTTGAGAATTGAAATGCGTTCTTCAGATACAAAGTGGATCACCAGCCATGGGCAAATCCAAAGTGTACAGCAGTAAATTAATCAGACAATATTAAAGCTTGTAAAGTACAATTAAAAATCATTTTTGTCTTTTTCTGATGTCAGTCATTGCTTAAAACTGGTTAGTACTGATCCCATGTATCTGCAAAATATCAAGCTTTGGTCTTAGTCTACCTGAAATATCAACCACTGAGGAATTCTTTAAGAAATAATGCCTCTGTTAGTGTGTTCACATTCCCACTATTTTGTGATTACAGTTTGAAAATATTCTGGTGTAAATATAAAGTTAACGTTTTAATTTGGAAATATCTATATTTGAGGATAAAGTTATATGTTTACACATATGTAATATACATATTTATATGTGTATATTATCTATATGTGTATATTTTATATGTGTGTATAAATATGCATCTATATTTATAATAAATATGAACACTATGTGTGTGTATATGCTATACATGGATAATTTGTGTAGTATATTTATTTATATATAATATATGTATATATACAATATATAAATTTTATGTTTTATATAATATATAAATACATATAAATATATAATATGTATATAATTTATATGGAGATAATATATATATGTACATATTCTCTTTAGTTTTATTTGCTTTTAGTTTTGTTTTTTTTAAATCCCCCCTTTTTATCAAAAAGAAATGCAGAATTGATTATAGGGCAGATGAAAAATTCTACCTTTACAAAAATTTTGAAAAGTTAAGTAGCTAACAGCAAATATTTACTGTGCTCTAGGAGTAGTTCTGATAGATTTTCTTATATTTGAAAAGTCACTTTCTACCTAACATGGTTAGTTTCACGGTTAGAGTTAATTATAGTTGTTAAAGTTCCATGGCAAGCAATAGACTAATGCCCGCTATTATCCAGATAACAATCAATATTAAATCTAAAGGCTGGCTAATGCTGAGTGTTTAATATACACAAATATCCTGTGGATGTGGGAAACACCTTCTCAATCCTGAATGTGCCTTCCCTAATTGACTTAGGAAAACAAAGTGTGAAAACAGTTTTCGAACATTAACAGGAAAGCGTCCTCGAGGTTAATGTTGAGCACAAGTCCGTTACTTGAACGGTAATTTCCATAGAAGCACAGATCCTTTCTCTTCCTTGTGAATGAGTTATATTCCAAGATTTCATTCAAAAGCAAGTTGTCCAGAACTTGGGATATTTTCTCTATTTTTTTAAATTTATATTTAGATTTAGCAGTTAGATTTTGAGGTACCCCAAATCTTATTTAATCATAGTGAGTCTAAAAGTACAGCAAATGACCACTATATTACAACCGGAATTTTTACTTTTGCCTCTAAGTGGTTACAGCAACATGAACAGACAATTTCTAGACTCCTCTGAATGACCAGGAAGGCTTTACATTATTTCTGGATTGTAAAGATTTAATGACATGTAGGTAAATGTCTTGCCAGTCCCCACCACGCAAGGCCAGGCAAGGCGAGTATTAACCCTGGCCTCAGGCAGAAAAGAAATGCCCATCCTTTCCTTCATTCATTCATTCATTCGGTGTTGAATGAGTGTTTTCCATCTGCCAGACATAATAATAAGCACAGATGATACAGAAACAAGCAAGTAAACAAACAAAACAACACAGATTCATCTTTTCCCTGAAGTTGCTGAGTCTACAAGGAGGAGAAATGATAATGAACAATTACAACATCGGATATTAATACAGGATGAAAGTTGTGCACAGGATTCCCAGGCAGCATTGAGGAGCACCTTACTTACTCTGGAAGCAGAGAAAGGTGATTAGGCAAAGCTAATGAGAGAAAGTGATCTTTGAACCCAATCTCAGATAGCTTTACCACATAGGGATTGTATGGGAAATCTAGAAGTTTTGGGGGGAAAAGAACAATTTCTAATTATAAAATTAAAATAATTTTTATATAAATATAAAATAGGTCATAGAACTGATTTAAATTATTTCTGTCATGGTCCTCTGAAGAATATTTGACCATTGATTTGTGTATTTGCGTAATGCCTTGCAACTTGTTTTTAATCCAACATCATTCTTGACCTTTCATTATTTCAGTGGTTTTGTAGAAGCTGTAACTCTCTACTTATCATACCATTTTTCTGTGCAGTGCCCCTAGACATGCAGTTTCACCTCTTTATGAATCACACTAGACAAGAGATGATTATAATAGTAAACTAAGTCTGAATAAATGATTTCCACATGAAAACATCTCTGTGAGTATGGTGAAAAATCTTCTTGACAAGTTAAAATATTAGCTTCCATTCTATAACTTTCCTATAAACTTCTCATGGTAGTTAATATTGAGCTTGATAACATATCAAAAAATATAGAGAGAGATGCTATCATTGCCTATTTGCTGATAGGATTGAGTTTTGATAGATTGGCCAAATGTATTTACGTTTTATCAGTCTTCCAAAACAAACTCTGTATTCTTATATCTATTTCTTATTCTAATTCCTTTATATTTACTCCAAATATATAATCTATAAGGAAAACACTGTAAAACATCTTCCATTTATTTTTGGGGTATATATATAAAGCCAATTAGACGTAGTGGGAAAAACTTACAGCTTTTGCTACCGATCTCACCCCTACTTCTACACACACGTGCATTTTATCTCATGATGCCGAATGTGACTTTGGACCATTTTTCCATCTGTAAAATGGGAACAGGGCTGATTTCATGGGCATGTGAAGAGTACAGTCACACAGGACCCCATGCTTAGCATTTGGGGTTTAATGCTCTGTGATTGTAATATTGAAATTCATAATGATTTTATCTTTCAATTTGCATTTAGTAGGTTGTCTTAGGGGAAATGAAACATGCTCTCAGTGCTTGGAGCATTGTGCATGCTCTCTTTCACCTCCTGTAGCCTCCCACCTCCTGGGATCTGGAGGCTTCTCACCTGCCTCCTCTTACTCACCATCCTCTTCTGGGACCCCTCCTGTGTGACTGCTGCTACCCTTCACCTGGCATGGCAACAGGAGGGAGGTCCATATTAAACTACTGCCATCTTTTCTCACTGGGGGTCTGGGCATGGGCACAGGACGGTTTGAGTGTGTATTACATGATGTTTCGGACCAGAATAAGGCTGTGAACATCCCACCCTCAGGCTGGCAGCAATAATGCACGTCAGGCGCAGTGATTTGACAGGGACCTTTTACCCACCCTCTTCCAGGAACTGAGTGCATTCCAATGTGGTGCTTGCAACCCCTTTGGAGTCATCACGTGTTGGGGTGGCAAGCCATGGGAAGGGAACATTGACTTCCCCACCTCAGCTGGGGCCCCACATTTTCATTTTGCCCTGGAACTCACAAATTATGTAATAGACCCTGAATGGAAATGATGCAAAACTTAAACTGTAGTAGTAATTAAATAAGATTCGTGTACAGTAGCTACCTGGCATAGAAGATATGCCTGGCATAATGCCTGGTATAGAAGAGAATCTCCGTCAAGTTGTTCTTCCCAACGTCCCATTTCTTTTCTTATTTGCTTCCATTAACCACATTAGCTGGATTTGTATTAAACAGATATAAATCTCTATCCCAATCCACCCAAACCTCTTCCCTTGTGCTACCTCAATTGAAAACCATGAATATTAGCTGTTAAAAGAGATATTATATTATTTATTAGATTTAGTTAATTCTTAAGAAATATTCTGGCCGTGGAGGCATTTGTCTTCAGTATGAATGTGACAGTTAAGGGACGGGATGGTGTTATTCTTGGACTATGTTTTTCACTGCTTCTAGACTTCCATATTCAATAGCTTTTACAAAAAGGATAAGCAAAGAATTGAATAAGGTTTCAGTGCAACCAAGCAAACAAGCAGTTTGCACACTACACACTATAGCAGTCTCTGTCCGTGTTGATGTCCAGTCTTCCCACGCTCCATCCCCCAGCTAACAAAAGTGGTGCATACTCTTCACACATGTAGCACCCTCCATGCTTCTACACCAGAAACACAAAGCTCACTAGTCATTGGTTTACTATCTCTGAAGACAGTCATTAGAAGTGGACTCCTAATTAATATTACCTCCTTCATTGTGCTTAAGAAAGCTACATACATTAAACCTATTATTAGTTTATAATAGGTTTAATTAGTTTATAATGTATGTAAAGGCTACACACATTAAACCTTTTATTAGGAAGCAAATTATGGTGGTCAGCACTTCAGACTGGTATAAAGTAGCTTGTTTTACTTAATCAATGTACTTAAAATTATAATTATGGCAACTATAAAAATCAAAATATTGTTCTTTTCTTTATAAAGGAAGTTTTTAAAAATGTCTATTCATTACACACTATTAAAATTCAATTATACAAGACGATTCATCTGTTTTGTAAATAAAAACACAAATTTGAAGTTAAAATTTTTATCACTTGGTGTTATAGATTCTTGCTATAGAGTTACATTATTTGTTCTAAAAAGAAACTATCAAAATTGTATGAAAGAAATGGTTAAATGGCTTCAGATTTTAAGCTATCACAAATGGAGAGGCATGGCAAAGTTTTGATTATTTGATAAATGTTGAAGTAGAGAAAAATCAAATGATAATCCAAATTGATGCTGCTTTATAGAATTGTAAAATCTGACACTGTCTTCTGTTTACAAATAAACAATGGAAAGTTTCAGAATTAATCAGACATAGGTTGAATCTGTCCTCTAACTCTCCTAATCCATGTAACTTTGCCCGTGTTGTGTAGACTCTTTATTTGAACAATATGTTTATCTGTAACCTCTACCTCATAGTATTGTTGTGAATGGGATAACTTAGACAGTGCTTGGTATAATGTAATCATTCAACAAATAGAACAGCTTCTGAGATTATTATTCTTAATATTTTTATTGGTGTTATTATTCCCAAGAGACAACTGAAAGCAACTTTACAGACTTATCTTTATATGAAAATTTTGCCAGTTATTGTCGCTCTGCTCCAGAAGATATGACTTAATGTATAATAACATTCGCATTAGCCTAATAATATTAGCCGTATGCTAATAGGTTCTGCAGTAAGAAGTTTCTGGTCTATGCAAAGCCATTGTAAAATCTAAATCCATATGCATTTACTGTGATTAAGACTAGGGTGGGTAAATTAAGTTGTTTATTTTTTGCTTATAGCTATTTCCAGGATTTGTAAGAACATGTTTCTTTATAGGAACCGATGATTATTGGAAATAAATTCTAATTTGCTTTTACTCATATTATGTAGATTTTTTATTGTTTGTTTTAATGGAACGAAGTGGGTTAACTACTATAATAGCTAAGACTTACAATTCAAGAACACCAGGCGGTTATAATTTTCAGTCTAGTATTAGCTTCATGCCAGGATATAGACCTATAAAGAACAAGGGAATTGGGAAATAATGAAAAAGGGATAAAAAAAGAAGAAATAGAGTGACTAGGAAGAGAGAAGCAACATTAGGAAAATGAGTGAGGGAAAGAAGGAAGCAAAAATGAAACAAAAAAGAATTAAATAGAACAGAGATAATGAAAAGGAGGAGTGAAAAAACTTAAAGAAAATGAACCTCTTTTTTCCCTCCAATTGTTCTTTTTCACTGTCCATTCTCGGTCTCTTACTTCTTTGCCTCTGGTCTGACATAAACCCTGATGCTTCCTTTTCAACATCCCGCATCCCCCACAGCCCCACCACTATGACCGAGCACAAATGTACAAAGAACACATTTTCACCTGTCCTTGAGATTTTCCAAAGCTTTGGTGAATAGGAATCTAATGGGACTAAGAGCCTTTTCTCTTTTTTCCCCCCTTTTCTTTCCTAAACTGCTTTATTGTCATGTCAGAACACAAAATTACCAACTATTTTGTACATTACAGATGAAACCTGTTAGGAACTGAATCTAGTCATTTCACTTTGGTTTGTTGAACTCATATCTGCCTTTGCCTCCATGAGCCCTTTAGGCAAATCACTTGTGGCTTCTGTGCCTTGGATTACTATAAAGTAAATTAACGATGTTAACACGGTTCTGGTAAGGATGATAAGTCTTACTGAATAGGAAAAATATATTCAAAGTTGTAGATGTTTTCAAATGTTCATTGGTATCATTTCAGTACATTAAAATGGTATGACAGCCAATTTTATTGACACTGAAAATAAAGACGATAACAAAGATAGAGAATGCTAGAAAAACTTAAAGTTGACCAAAAATCTTGTCTGATTTGTTTTTGTTTTACAAACAGTAGGAAATTTCTATTAATGTTCTGTTTCACACAGATTTAAGATTACTGTATTTTCATAATAATAAAAAAAAGACAAATACAACAAAACAAATGTAGCAAATACCCTTCTATAAAAGTCTTCCTGAGTGATATATGAACTTTTCATAGCAGAAATAGTTGTCACAGATGAGAGGAAAAAGTCTAAGTTAAAAATAATTTTATACAAATATTTTTCTCATCTATTTAACTCTCAAAACATTCAGTTCCAATAAAGTAGACAATTTTCTAAGCTGTAGTTTTATGCATTGTGATAATGGTAATTTACACTTCTATAACCTGAAAGTTTAGCAGGCATTTTTTTTCTCACAATTTTCTGTCTCTGTAATAAGTAATAAGTTTGGTCTGTGGGAGAACACTGTTGTTAGCCTCTGTAATTGTGTTTAGTATAAGAATTTTCTAAGTTTAATGCTTATAAAAAGAACATTTATATAGTAAGATAATACAAAGCATTTATGGTCTTACTGCTCAATATTTGCTTTCAAAATAATTTGTATTATACTAATATACCAGGTGGGAAGTGAGATAGAGAAAAATAACTGTACGGTAGCTGTGAATATTGGTCTAATAACTTAGTTGCTATATATTGCTTTATAAAGATTAGAAAAAAAAATCTGTTAAAATGGATTACAGATGTACTTAATGCTTCTTAAAAATACATCTATTTATACACACCAGAAGGGAGCAATCCCTGAACTCTAATATAAAGAAATTGTAAGCAGTATTCCTTTTAATGTATTCATAAAAATAAATATATACCTATAGGCCTAAGGACTCTAAGGAATAGTGGATGAATAATAAATTTTGTATTACTATTTCAGAACTGTAGAGAACCTTTAAAAGTTGTGTTCAATATATTCATTTTTATTGACAATGAAAATGAAAACAAGGAGCATAAAAAAAATCCCCTAGGGGAAAGGATAATTCCAGAATCCATGTTTTACAAATTTCTAGTCTTAATATTCTTTCCATGATATAAAACTGATATTGAGTATACGGTACAATTCCTTTCTCTTCTTTGCATGTTTATGGTATGTATATTCATGGACCGTATATACAGTACAGGTTTACTAGGTATAGATAAATAATTCCACTTGAGAACAGTAGAAGTAATGGAAACTAAAAGACAAAGAGAGGAGAAGCAAATGCAAATAAAGATAGAATATTGGTATGGTTAAGACTGCTTTTAAAGCAGTATATCTGGAAGTTTCAAATCTTGCTATCAACCCTCTTAGGAAGAAAAATTATTATTAAAATTTCTAATAAGCTATATTATTAAAGCGATAAAGTTTTAAATGTTAGCTTTATCATGAATGCTTGAGTCCCCCAAGTCTCTCAAATTTAAAGGAATTAAAGCTTCCATAGAAACCATCTGACCATACATAGAATATTCATCTTTAGAGAAACATTGGTATTGAAAATTTTACTGCACTTAGAATAAACTTAAATATGACTTTCAATACAATTTCAGTAAATCTTGTTATGCATTTTTAAAATTAGTTTACACGAAGAAAAAAAAGCAGAATGTGAGGTGAGTTGGGTTATTATAAATTTTGGGTCAAGTGATCTTTTGGGGGTTTCCTCATTTATTAATTTTACTTCAACAAGATATAGTCAGTATAATGCCCATCAATGGATGAATGGATAAAGGAGATGTGGTATATGTATATATAATGGAATACTACTCAGCCATAAAATAGATGAAATCTTGCCATTTGTGACAACATGGATGGACCTTGAGGGTATTATGCTAAGTGAAATAAGTCAGATGGAGAAAGCCAAATACCATATGATTTCACTCATATGTGGAAGATAAAAACAACAACAACAAACAAACATGTAGATATAGAGATTAGATTGGTGGTTACCAGAGAGGAAAGGGGGAGGGAGAAGGGCAAAAGGAGTAAAAGGGCACATGTGTACGATGATGGGTGGTAATTAGTCTTTGGGTGGTGAAAATGATGTAGTCTATACAGAAATTGAAATATAATGATGTATACCTAAAATTTATATAATGTGATAAACCCATGTTCCCTCAAGAAAGAAAAGATATAGTCAGTATCAAACATAAACATAGCGCAATCAAACTGCTAGGAACCAATAATAAAAAAAAAATTAAGACTGAATCCCTCAAGGGATTCACAATTCACAATCACAACGAATAAGAATTGGACTCTAGAGTCAATATTTTTAGGGGTGTGTATGTGTGTGTGTGTCACTGTGTTGACCTCTCTTTCAGGACCTAAATTCTATGGTTTATTTCTGCACACCAATGAGTGGGAGAAAGAAACAAAGGAAAAGAATACTTTTCAGAGTCCTGGGTATTTTGTTCCACACGGGAAGGTATTGATAGGGAAATATTTTGCCAACTTCTTTTCCTGGTGAGTTTGGACTCTGTGATCCCATAGGCTTGCTCATCTTATTGGATCAATGTGGCAGAAAAGAAAACAGCATCTCAGTAGCCCGTGAAAACTCTTCTTACTTTTGACATTGTTCTTGCTCTTTAGAGTGCTCTTCTGTATACTATTTTTTTTTCTTTCTTAATATGTTTCAAGCAATTTACTTGTTTGGTTTTTTGTTTATTTAGTCCACTGCTTCTTTGTGCTCTTGAAACTTATACCTTCCTTTCTGAATGCTCACCAATGCCTGGGTATCATGCTTCCAAATTTTGTGAATCTAAATGCCCATTTAATACTTCTATATTCAGCAAAAAGGAAACTCAAAGTATCAGATAAATTATGTGCATATACAAACATATACATGTATAAATATAACTATATGTTTAAATATATATGTAAATTTTGTGTGTAAATATCATTATATGTGGGTTTAATAGCACGTATAACATATAATTATATAATATGTAATAGTGTATGTATTTTATAATAATATAAAAGTATATATAATACATACATATACACATATGTATGTTCTTTTACTATTCACTATTATTGTTTCCATGAAGTTCTAGAATATTTTATATGTCTTATGTAGATGCAAGATGTGTCCTCTTTATATAAATTTAAAAATAATCATTGCAGGACAGTTGTCCATTAACATTTCTGGTCTGTAATGACAACTTGTGATTTACTAATCATTTGGTCAAATGTCAGTGTGTACCTTTTGACAATATAGCACAATGAATAATAAGTAAGTTCTAGAGTCACATTGTCTGAGTATTCTTTCTGTTTCCACCAGTTACTACTTATGTAAACTTGGGCGAATGACTTGAAGTATTTGGCTCTCGGTTTCTGAATCTATAAAATAGGCAGAATTAAAGTACATAGTCCCTAGGGTTGCAGTGAGGGGTTCAATTATAAACATATTAAAAATTAATAATTGTGCCTGGCATATAGTAAGCATTCAATAAATGCTAGTAATTTATTATCATTATTTTTTTGACTTAGACTATGATAGTATGCTATAATGTTGTATTGCAACTTCTTATTCAGTACACTTATAAATGAAAGAAATTCTAAAGTCAATATTTAAATTAATGATTGTTAATGCCAAAGTAGTCTTTTTTCTTTAAATTGAGATACTATTTAAGACAAATAGTAGTCAATAAGGATACATGTAGGTTTTGTAAAATCATGTTCCAATCAAATGTTCAGTGAGTATGAACCTTTTTGTTTCAATTTTGGTTTATTTCTACTTTCTCCTGTTTTTACAATCACAGAATACAAATAGAAAGCAATTTTACAGTAAATGGAGAGAAATGTATTTTATAATTCCACATATTTTCATAGGCATTGTTGATAGTATTCAATTTGTTTGCCCTGTGGCTTTAGATTGCCTAGATTGCAAGATCTGTAAAGTTTCTCTCATCTCTAGAATTGTGTGCATTCTTTCAAATAATAGGAAAAGTAAAAACTTCCAGATCTAGACCAAGATTCCCAAATGCAAATATTTTAAGTCTAAGGGGCAAAATAAATAATAATGAGAGTAAGAAAATAGAGAAGATGTGGCAAAGGATAACTAGAAAATGTAGGCAGTGTCATGCCTGTCGGCATGAAAATTCACTCATGTGATGTTTTGATGCCAGACACTGTGGCAGCCTAGAATTTGTGATTCCAAGTATAGAGAGTGTATGAAAGTACTATATTATCTGTTCCAACTTCAAGAAAAATGTTAGTTGTTCATATTTTGGTCAATTAAAACAGTTTATTATGAATATGAGAAGTAGACATTTCAGTATGTAAAAAACAGCTTTTCTATTCAAATGTAGATTAAAGAAGAAATGTAGATCAAATAAAGATGAAATGCTCTGTGGCTTATCTTCACACATTTTTACTGATTATTCATTAAAAACTATTGGGAATCTTTCTGTTCTATATGGTATGTTTTCATAATTATGGGAATCATTTATGATACTTGATAAGTAACTTGAAGGCTTTTTCTATACATCTAGTGTATTGAGTTCAAACTCTTAAATGGTTTTGCCTGATTTTCAGTTTTCAGTTGTAGTAATCCAATAATTTTATTGAAAAAGGTCAAAGTTTTGTTTCCATGAGTTCCTGGTGGAGACCTGGAGTGTATGAATAGGTGTAATCCATAGTTATCCAAAGCCCTTTCATTTTAGTGCGTAGTTTCACCACATGGTTCCATCAAAGCTTAAGAAAAGTAAAAATGCTACCAGAAGACTCAAATCTAATATTTTACAATTAATAATTGTCAGTATAACGTGGAGTGAAGTTGTAATGCGTTTATTGTGTCTGAAATACCTTATATAAATGGAACATGAGAAGAAACCCACAACATGGAAAATCCAAACAATATTAATTAACTTATGAATGCTCTAGAGTTGAGTGGATTAAATCAAATTATCCTATTTAGAATAAAGAAATGTATGCTAAATTGTGTGTCCAGGAGGGAAAAATGAAATTAGAATGTGAATAATTTGGAGACTGTGTCGGCACTCCTTCTAGAATGAACACCCAAGTTAACTTTAGCAAATACTTAGAAATTAATTTATGTTGAACATGTCAGTATACTTTGTTCTCCTCCTTTGAAATTGGAAAGTATTGCTTTTGTATATTTTTGTCTTTTTTTAGACTTCTTTTTTATTCTTTTATAAAGATCTTTTTGGTTAGCTTTTGGAAGACTTTTCTTTTCAACATTGTGGTTTTAGAGAATAGATTGATTTGTAGATTTAGAGAAGAGATTGATTGAATTTCAAATTCCAGGGTAATAAAAGTGTCACAATTCTTATATTTACTGTTGGAGTCTCATTTTAAATGCAGAGGTTTATAAGCAGTGCAGATCACATCTGATCTGGAATAGTGACATAGTTAAGAAAATGGAAAAATGGACCTCTAGACTATTAAAATATCATCTTCAAGTCCTATAATGTTCTGCCTTGGGCCAATCCTGCACTAAAATACTTGGCCACTACCGATGACTGCCTTGATACTGATAAAGGATGCATTTTGAGTGATGGAACTGAACCTGGCTAACCAGAAGTCATTGGAGTATTCCTGGCCTTCTGAGTCCTAGAAGTCAACCAAATATACTTGATTGATTAAGTGGTTCTGCTGTTCATTCATTCATTTATTCATATATTCAGTTATTCCAGAAACATTAATTCAGTGTTTACCACGTGACCTCTCATGATAAAATCAAGGATTCAGGATGATAAACACAGTTCCTCCTATCAAGGAGCTTAGAATCTGGTGTAGGAGGGATATATAAGAAAAGAACTACAGAATATTAAGTGTGTTCTTCCAAGGCACTTGTGAGATCACAGTGAAAGAAATTCAATTTTGAGGGCAGACGGAGCGGCGAAAGGCAGGAAATAGGAAAACAAGATGGCGTTTGTAAAAGTTTCTAGATGAATTTGTATCTCTTAGGAAGCTACTCACAACTTAGCAAGGAGCACTTCCGTGATATTATTAATCCTATTTGCCATTATGATCTTTATAATAATGTACATTCGAGACCTTCTCTGTGCAGATCCAATCAACTGTAAAATAAAAGTAAGTTCTGTCTGTGTAGATTCCTAAGTAGCAGTGCCTACTTACCTCATAGGACATGCTTCTATCCAGATTGTATATTAAGACATTGCTCTTTTGCCACATTCACATGACTCTTTTTCTTTTTAAAGATATAGGGCATTCCAGTTTTGTTCACCATTTTGTCACTCTTGTGTGACTGATAATTATTAATCACAAAAGAGTAAAACAAGGGAAGTGAAGTATAATTTTTAAAAATTCAATTAAGCAAAAGCTCTTCTCTAAACAATTTAAGGACACTAAATTACCACTAGATGTAGATTTAGAATTATTTGTGATTTTTATATATGAGAAAACTAGAAGATTAATATTTTTTTCAAAATTAAAGTTTTCTAAAAAATTTATCTGATTAATAAGAAATCCAGAATTGATTTAGGGGAATCTTTACTAAAAGCTTGCCAGAAAATTTATAGAGGCCTTCCCTCCCAACTATTCACCCTGAAGGAGTTAACTCTAGACAAATATGCCTCTCATCCCACCTAGAATGTAAATTATATTCCTTTGCTGGCACAGAAATCAGAAGGGGGTAAACCCAATTAATGCCAGTGATTTCAGCATAAATACAAATTAGCTCCCAAGTCTCAGGCTGGGAAAAGAGTCTTCAAACAGACTCATGTCTAAGGAACACTCTTGCAAGAGCAGGCACGGAGAAATATTTATATACAAGAACTCATAATGCTAATGCTTAGAAATAATGCTGCAAAATTGGGGATAGATGATTTGAAATAGCTTTTCTTCTTACATTATCTTCACTATAAATTTTTACACAATACTGAGAGTTTCATTTATTGGAGAGTTCACTTAGACAGCATAGATCAAGTTTTCTTACACTTTGGTCCATTTTTTTTCACCTGAGAGTTAAATGAAGATGCCTATCGGACCTCCCTTCATCCCTTTCTAATATATTATTATTTGGAAACATCTTTGATTAAGTAGTTCAGCTTCTGGTACAGCTCTTAATTTGGGCTTTAATCTTTCATGTGGCAGCCCAGTTTGTTATTCATCACAACGTTAGTGGCAAAATAAAATGCAGAAATGATTTTTTTGTTTTACTTTTAATGTTCTCGCTGTATATAGTTGGCTATGTCAAATGTGGTATTCTTGCTATATTGTTTAACTTCAAGACTTGTCTGTTAACACAACTTATTTTGATTCATAGTAATAATCTTATTGTTTTCATAATGAATATATCACTATTATAAACAATTCAATCAACATAGAAAAGAACAAGAAGAATGTCATAAATCTCCAAGAATCTCTGTTCATAAATAACCTGTGCATTTGATGAACATCACTTCAGACATTCCTGTATGCATGTAGATAGATTAAACTCTCTTATTATTTTGTGAATGGATTCAGACTAAATACTCTGGTGTGTTTCTAGTGATTCATTTCAGTCCAAGGTTGTGTAAACTGCATCTCTAAAAGCAAAAGGTGGGTGATTGATCTTGCTTATGAAAACACTTAGAACATGGCATTTATATTGAATAAGGTTTATCAAATTCATTGCCTAATTTAAAAAAAAAAAAAGCTGGAAATTTACAAGTGAAAAATTAAAAAGCTCCTCCAAGACACATACCACATACTAAAATCTTTTATTGCACAACCAAACTTTTAAAAATAAAGGTAGCAACCATTTGTTTCAAACTTCTTGAGCAGTGATGATTAAGTGAACCATAGGTACAAGTAAGCCAGGGACGTACAGAGAAGATATAGGTTACTCTTTGGATTTTTGTTTGTTTATTTGCTTGTTTGCTTGTTTTAAATATCTATTACATTGTTAGTATTTTTAAAAGTCTGCTTTTACAAAGGCCATATATGTAAAAGAGTGTCCAGAAATATGCAAAGGTTACTTTTAGAAGTACTAGCTCTCTGTTTTCCTCTTGTCTAATGAAACAAACAACCAAAAAAATTATTCCAGGCCACAATGGAAGCTCCTTAATAACTGTAACACCTCAATCACTAAATTTATGTTACATTAAAAAAAATACAAGTTTGTGGGTCTTGACTTGGTCACATAATAAACCTTATAAACATGAATATCCACGGATAGAGTTGGCTTTTCAAACCAATTTACTACTGCTAGGGAACCATTTCTGCTAAAAAATGGTTCCAAGGGCCAATGAAGCATCTTGGAAACTCTTTAAACTGCTTCACTTTCTTAGTCACAGCATTTTTCTACCATCAATATTTCCCTTGCATCCCCTTCCTTAATGGAGATCTGTGTTGGCTAACCACCACTGGCCTGGACATGATGGATCATGATTACATACATGTGGTTTGATTTTTTACATTATGGGTACCATGAAGATTTGACTTGATCTCACATGGAGCCTTAGGATACTTAGTTTAATGAAGTTGCCATTTTTCTCATTGGTCAGAGAAGGCAATTAGAATCTTATCAAGTACCTAATCGGATGAATTGGTGGAGGCCTCCTGCTGTGCTTTATTGAGAAATAGTTTGATGCATTTTCATGGCTATATGAAAAGAGTGCTGTGATCGATTTGCAATGTCTGCTATGCTGGAAAAATGATGACAGAAATATACTTGCTTCTGCTTACATCCCTGTTCCAGGTCCTCAGCTTTGGGAGGAGGTTTGGAGGATGAGGTTGGGTTGAGTTTCTAATTTTCTTTCAGGTCTCAGAAGCTAACCTCTGTGGAGTGTATGCGTGTGAGCTTGTGCATGCGTGTGTGTGCGTTCATGTGTGTACACATGTATATGTTGGCCTGGAATGGAACAGTAAACACAATGCCAGCACCAGACATGACAATAGCAGAATAATAAACTTAAATCCAACCTGTTTAAATTTTTTTCAAAAGCAAATACAATTTATATTGACATTTGGGATAAAGCAAAGAAAAATTTGGTGGAAAGTCACTTTCAGTAATGAAAACTCTTTCAATTCCACTTGAGCACTTAATAGAAATAAAGAACAAGACAGTCAAGTAAATGAAAAAGAAAAAGGCTACAATCTGCTGTAACAGTTATTTTCCTAATTGTAAGATTACAATTGCATGGCCATTAACAATAAAGAAGAAATAACCATATAATGAATGTCTTTTGATTTTTCATTTTTTACCTAGCGGGGGAAAGAACAGAAAGCTCTTGCTGGAGCGAACATCCCCCTGGAAGTCAGAAATTGAATGAATGAAAGACTTCCATCCCTCTAATGAACAAGGTGGTTGGAGAATTTTGATAATGAAATAAAGGAAGAGATAGAAATGTTACATTTGCATGTCAAGTCTCTGCTTTGTAGCATTTAGGAATTAATAAACCATAGCTGGAGTAAATTTATCCCTTATATTTGTAACTCCATCAGAAAAATTCAGGGCAGCTCTATTGTGTGCAGAAGTAAGTTGAGTATTTGATAAATTTTGTAAGCATTAATAACAATTGTGCATTTAAAGGAGAAACATCATTATATGTCTTTATGCCTTTATGTTAATGTCCTCTTAGTATTGACCCAAATAAATGTGTAGTTGATATGTTAAATAGTAGCTTATACTAGTTAATATATACATAAGAAAAGGCATATTTCTAATAATATATAGATAATAAAGATTTACATTTATAGCATATGAATTAACCATAATTAATTGACTTTTAAAATTTCTTTTGATTTCAGTTATGCATAAAAAGACTGTATATGAGCTATATGTATAGTGGAAAGGAAAATAATAAAACAAACTCCTCTATTACTATGACTCAGCTTAAGAAATAGAATATCAATATTTTTGAAGCTCTGTGTGTCCTTCCTTCTACCTGCACACCTCCCCAGGGAGGAGAAGCAAGTGAGGAACAGTTTTCAGGCCCCAAATTTAAGGAGGCTCCAAAAAACTTAATAATCAGGATAAATAATATTTTAATTCAATATTATAAAATAATTTAAATTGATGAAAAAAATCAGTGATGAAAAAGATACCAAAATTTTAAATAAAGACTATATCAGTAAAAAAAAAAAATTAAAAAGAAAAATAATTTGTAATGCTGCTCCTTCATTTAAAAATTTTCCTGAAATTTGTATTAGTTGTGCTTTCACTTTTCTTTAGAGAAAGTTTCTCAGTCTCAGTTCTATTGACATTTGGGCTGGAAAATTCTTTGTGCGGGGGCTGTCCTGTACATTGCAGGATATTTAGCAGCATCCTCTATCATGTTTTTGAATCTTATTTAATAGGACCATACTATATGTATTTTTCTTCAGTTTTCTCTTTTTTCTTCAAGTGATGCTTTTTAAATTCTTGCATGTTCATATGTGCAGTATTAAATATATATATACCTTAATTTAATTAGATATTCTAGTATTGATGGACAATTGGATTGTTTCCAGTATTTACTACAAACAAGGCTACCTTGAACATTCTTACATGTTTCTTGATGTCTATGTGCAAAACCTTCCTAGAGGTTATATGTAGGTGTATAATTCCTGGGTAATAGTATGTGTACATGTTGTAAATAGCTAGATAATATCAAGTTATTTTCCAAAGTTGTTATTCCAGCTTTCATTCTCATCTGTATTGTATGAGTCACTTATTGTTCTGTATTCTTAACGTAATGTTGTCAGACTTTGAAAAATTATGCCAACCCGGCGGATATTAAAATGTATCTCATTGGGTTAAATTTACATTTCCCTGCTATCTAATGAGGTTGAATATCTTTTCATATCTTAGTGCCCATCTCTGTTTCTTTTTCTGTGAAATGTCTAATGTGCTAAACATTTAACCCTTCTGTTGAATTTGTCATTTAATTATTTTTCATTATGAGATTTTTTGGCTGTTTTTTCCAAATCCACCTTGTCAATTTTTTATAGTCTCTTGTTCCTTTGTCGTATCTTCAGTCCAAGTACATGTGATTCTGTAGGTGTTTTTTTGTTCTGACTCTCATTTGTGGTACTTTATTGCCTCATCTACTTTGTGATTTTTGATGATGATAATAACTATCTTAGAGTTATAGTGAGGATGAAATGAGAGGACATATGTATAGATGATGACACTATAATTGTATCATAGATGCTCAATTAATGTTACTTCCCTCTCCTTCTATCCAGCTTCCTCAATACCACCTCTAGGCCTTCTATCATGAATCTTATCCATATATACATAAGACATTTTAATGTGTCTATATTGTACAGATTTCTAGAAATCACATTTGTTCAATTTTTTCAAAGGATTAATTGTTTTAATGAGTACAAATTACATTCTTATGTAGTTATGTGATGTTGACACATATCTGATTAAAATTTCTAAAACAAAACGGTGAGGTTAAAGTATAAAATTTTAATGCATGGGGGATGTTTTAGAAAATAATTTTCATGTACGATGCATGCACTGTCTACATCTAAACCTTTTGCTGCAGATCTACATTAGAATTTTGAGGAAGAAAATGTTGTTGTGCTTGGAGCAAGAAAAGATTTGGGGAAAGGGCAGGATATACTTTAAGGTTAGAGTTTGGAATCAGCTTCTACTCACATTGTGCAACATGAGATTCCACCTGTCTGTCCAAAATATGTCATCTAGCACTTGACCATTTCCCCAGAGTGACCCAAAGCTTAAACCCCTACAGACATTCTTTGGGTTAAATAACCCAGATGGGAGTCCCCTTAGAGAAAGGCATCTAATCAGGGACTTTTCATGTACAGTGTAAGAATATCCACACTAGTCTTGTCCCAGCAGTAAAAGACTCAGTTTAATGTCTTGGCTATAGGTTGGCAAAGAGACTAATGGGAAAAGGACAATGAAGGAAATCTTGGTATAGAAATGTTGCATTCTGGCAGCTCCATCCAATTTACGACTCTTTATAAAAGCTGCTTTGTTGCAGCAGAATTGAAAGATTTTATTTAGGAAGGCCTCATGTTAGGTGATCATTGTGTTAATGGAAAGCCACACCTATAGCCAATTCCCTAAATGGAAGCAAATTTTCCAATAAGAATTAATAGTAAATGAAGGAAGTAGCAGGATGTCATTAATATCTGTAGATGAGACTTCCCATATTTTTCTAGCCTTTAACAATATAATTTACCCACTTAAATATAAAGATTTCATATGTTAAAATAGAAATCAATGCAAAGTATGCTAATAAAATTCCTTCAAGTTAAATACATAAGGATACATTTGTAAAATGTACTCCTTTGACACATATGCAAGGCTAACTGATGAATTTGGTGAGGATGTACTTTTACAGGTAGTGATGGATAATTGTGTGGTTGATGTAGGGAAACATAGAGCCAGACAGATAGACAGAAGTTTTTTCCCAGCAATATGCTGCAAATGTAAACACCAAGATAGGGAATGAAGACTTGCTAGGAAAGCTGTATAATCTCAATAAGTATTCCAAGTATGATAAAAATTAAAAGGGATAATTATGGAAGGCAAAGTTGTGCACTATGACATCAGAGTTTTACCTGTCTTTTGGTAACAGCAAAGTGTTTAGATATTTTTGTGCTCCAGGGTTCATTATTTCAAAGCAAAACTTATTTGGCTAAATACAATAAAGTCTAAAATATGATGGTGGTCTAGCAGTTAAGAGTCCGCACTCTCAAATCCCTGTACCTGGGTTCATTTCTGGTTAGGGAACCACACCACCCGTCTGTTGGTTGTCATACTGTGTCAGCTGCATGTTGCTATGATGCTGAAAGCTATGCCACCACTATTTGAAATACCAGCAGAGATGCAAACAGATTTAGCAAATACATTTCAATGCTTTAGTGCCTTAGCATAATGAAAGATCATAACTTGCTATCTTAACAATCATTTTAGCGGGTGGCTTTCCTCAGATATGTGACCCAGAATTCCCTGCTTTTGTTTCTGCCATCCTTTAGGACTTCAAAGTCCTCCCCATCCACCCTGCAGACAGGGCAAGAAAACATGTGGGAGGCACAGAAGTTTCTTAAAAGCCAGGCCGAGAAGGGACATCACCTGTACTCAGAGCTCACTTCCTCTCTGAAGCTTTCCCTGATTGTCCTGGACCACAGCAGTCCCTATACTCTCAGCATTCCCAGGCTACTTTGTGCATCAATCTATTTATCTTCTTATGTTGTTTGGACTCCTTAACTTTCTCTATCCTCATCTTGACGTCTCCAGTTTCAGTACCTTTAATCAAAGCACCTTTAAGCAATTCTCTTCTAACAAATGCATACAATTTCAATTTATTTTTATATTTGATTTGGGTCTTTTGTCTGCATGCATGTTTTTCTATATAAATTTTCATCTGACCATCACAACAACACTTGGGGATAAAGATTTCATTATATGGATTTTAACCAAGAAGAAATGAAGTGCAGAGACTGTAAATACTGCTCAACTTGTATAAGTAGTCGAGACTAAATTTCAAGTCGGTAGACACTGAACTCTGTTTTATCACACAATAATTGACTGAACCTCAAAAATATGTTAAATATCGTCTGAAGCATCACTTCTGACTCCCTAAGGCTCTATTCCCACCTCTCTCACAGAGCTACCTTAATCTGTTAGGAGAGAAACTGCCAGCATCAGCAATGCTATTTTGAATCTACCTTCTCTGATGGTGCTGTTAATTGGACAAGATGTACGCATATAGCTTTACCCGTGGAGGATGTATTGGAAATTCTTTAAAAGGTTGTCTTTAAAAGCTGAAGGGGGAAAGAGTGACTCTTGAAAAAATACCATCCTCAGTCTCGGGATTTGCAGTCCCAGAGGCTAATTTGGGACATCTTGGTTGTTTCAATGACATTTTTAAAGTCTACTTTCAAGAGACAAATTTAGTGTTATATATTTTTTGAAGTACATAGAAACCTTAATGCTATTTTTTAATACCAGAACATATTGCTGCAAAGCTTATGGATTGAGAAGTACTTTGATAGTGCCATCTAGTGAATACAATACCAAAATCCAAGTAAAAATAAATGTTTTTGTTAAAAAAAATGTACAGTAGCATTTTTCGTGATATAAGGAATTTATCTCTCTATGGTACCAAAGGTGTATTATCACTTGAAAACTCATGTGGCTTAATACGTCTTTCTTTGTTATGTATTTAATAGATTTTTAAAAGCCAAACAACAATATAAAGGGTAACTTTTGTAAAATGGTGGTAGAGCTTATACTTTGTGCTAAATTTTAGTGATAACTTCATTGCATTCCTGAGAGAACTGTCCGAGATAAATAGCTCTGTCATACACATCTGCTGGATTCCTTAATATTCTCAGATACGCAATCACTCAAGCCCTGTAGCAAGGGAAGAGTAGGTTACAAAAGTAAGCTCGTTGATCCTTTGGGTGAAGCCTTATAGGACTCTGGCAAGTTCAGCTGTGAAAACACTGTCTGCCTCTTGACAGGAACAAGATTGTAAAATGCTTTCAACAGAGGATATCAATGGTGACCCAGATTATAGGGAAAGGATTACAGTACATATCCAGAGACTGATTAAGGGATTACAAATACTTATTTTTCATGCAGTAATAAATAATAGTATGTCTAATTACTGTTTTTGATTAAAGATTGGAAGGTGTTTAAACTAAAGGAAGTTTTTGTGTGTGTGTGAGAAAGACTAGCCCTGAGCTAACATCCATTGCCAATCCTCCTCTTTTTGCTGAGGAAGACTGGCCCTGGGCTAACATCCGTGCCCATCTTCCTCTACTTTATATGGGACGCCGCCACGGCATGGCTGACAAGCGGTGCGTCTGTCCGCGCCCAGGATCCGAACCTGCGAACCCTGGGCCACTGCAGTGGAGTGTGTGAACTTAACTACTACACTACCAGGCCGGCCCCTAAAGGAAGTTATTCTTATCATGATGAGTAGTAAAACTCTCCTGGTGGAATCAAGGACTTTCTATACAAAATAAATAGCACAATCAGTTGAAATTTCACCTTTAATATCATCTTCATACTGACCTGATCATACAGAACATACAGATTTTGCTTTTTTTGGTCTAATAGCCTTTTTTCATCATCATTTCTCTCTCATATAAGACCTTTGGCCATACTTTTATGCTCAGCTGCTACCAACTGATAGATTGAGATACGCTGATATCAATTTCTACGTGTTGCATTTTTTTCATGGTCTCCTTTCTCCAGCCTCTTGTTGCCTTTGCCTGCACAAGTTACACTTATATTATCTATGGAGGCTACTTGATCAGTGGCTTTAGTCCATATTGAGTATCAGGCCTGTCAAAACCTCTGAAGTTATCACCAAGAAAATACTACCAGGTACAAATTGCATACTGGCTACTAGATAAAGTAGGAAAGGTCATTTCACTGGTCACTCTCCTCTAAATCAGACTCAGCCTTGCTTTGCAACGTCTACTCCTTAAATTTCATCCTGAGGTGCAGTAGTACATGCCAGAGGTGACCTGCTGCATCTCTGATGAGTTGCTCTCGTGTTCTGCGTCATCTCTTTCAGTAGAGAGAGGGTAGCAGAAGATCTGATGGAGTTTTTCCTTTCAGCATATTTATTGAGTGACATTTATCTGTGTAATGCTTCACTGCTTCATCCAGAATTTTCTGCTCATGAACTGCAGGTCCCAGGTCAGCTCTACATGACCAGCTGCATGTTTTGAATTTAGAAAATCATCTTTGAAAGACAAGTTTAGTCTAAATCATGCATGAAATTTTTCATCATTATAGATTCGTCCTCAGATGCATTTGCCCTTGAAGATGCATTATTTTTCTTTGGGAACTTTCGGTTTTTGCCTTTGAAGCACTCTTCAAGCACTTAATCAAAGGCTGTTATTTCTGTTACCATGAACTTCTATTTCTTCCACAGATGGCATTATAATAAAAAATAAAGGAAATTACTCACCCGAAGGCATTGGCTGTTTCCATTTTTCATTTTCACTGTTCTTCTCTTTTCTTTAAATATATTAAATATAGAGATAATTATATTCGTATAGTAATTACAAAATTCTATTCTGTGTCTTTCAAATAAATTATGTCATTAAATTTTGCCATGTGTACCCTTCTTGTCATTTTTCTGTTTGCTATGGGTATATAGGTCAGTTTTATGGAAACTTCTACTTTGTATAACATTAGCTCTAAACTTGTAAATCTGGAAAAATATGTCACAACAACAGTTCAAGCACTTAGCTCAGGGTGAGAGTTGGTAGTTTAAATATATATGTATGTATATGTCTATAACTATATATATAAAACTTTAGATTACATGTTAAGATTGAAAGTCTCTAAATATCACCTTATCATTACATCAGTAGCTCCGTTGATGCTGTATAGATGGTGGAAATGGATGAAAAGGATGCAGGAAGCCCTCCTCCTTGGTATTTTTTGCCCATTCCCCAAAAGCTGGAAGGTATTGATATTGTCTTCTAATTCGTTGATATAGTGTCTACAAGATGCTACCTTAATTATTAATCAGTTGTTTGTTTTCATATATTCTGGACACCTACTAAAATGCCTCAACCATATTTTCATGTTCTCTCTCCATCTCTTCTCACTTTTATCTGAGCTCTCCAACTTTTTATTCCCTCTCCCCTGTGTGGCTTTGGGAAGCAAGCCATATAGATGGAATTCATCAATGGGTATTACTCTCTTAAATGGCAATTGAGAAATCTCCAGAATGTAAGTTGTGAAGGGTACTCCAGAGTTTCCACAATTATATTTTAACAGCTGACGTAAAATTGGTAATTCTCTTGAAATTTATTTAAACTTTTAGAAATTCATATTGTTCCTTATTTTTTGTTGTAATTTTTTCATAGACAAACTTTTTCACCTTTTGTAATTCTTTCTTTTAGTTCACATTCACAAGACTGAGGATTTGAATGCTAGGTTGATTCTTGATACTCATTGTTACATTGGTATCCAGGGAAATTTTAGTTATTTGTTCTAATCAAAACAAAAGTGCCAGATTTACCTCAACATTTCTGACCTTTAATATTCTCTAATTTGGGAGGAATGGCTTACAGTCTATATTTTTATTTGCATTGTTAATCACTGATGTGGAAAACATTTTCCTCATTTAGTTCAAAATTGCATTTCTGCATTTTTTGTTGTTGTTCATTGTCTTTGAAGGGCTTTTATCTTGTTTTATTACTTTTCTTTAAATTAGTACAGTAATTGAAAGGTATGAGATCAAGGGCTCTGTGTACTACTGTAAAATTAAATCCAAACAAAATCATGTAGTACAAAAAAATAAAGTCAGATAGAAAAATTATAACAACTTAAAAAAATAACTAAGAAACTAAGAATCAACTGTCAACAATGTTATAGAATCCAGTTCTATGTGAGAATCCAGGGGCACGAGGAAAAAAGAAAGAATGAATTGATTAGACTACCCTAATGGCCCATTATTAAATTACCTAATGGAGAAATTCAACTGCCATTAATCTGAGCAGAAGTAGAAATTGAAAATGGAATGGATTGGTCATCACAGTGTCTCACAAGAAGCCTTTTAAATTTTATTTTTCATTTTCAAATATTTAGTTTCACATAAATTGGGTATAAACAGCTGTTCAGAGGATCTGTGTTTTCATAGGTTTCTCTGTCTACATCTTTTACTTTTTTCTGAATACTTGCTATTATGATGAACTCTTTGTAAAAGTAGGCTCCATACTTAAAGCAGTGCTGTCTGTCTTTTTGGCATATTGTATGCAACAGAACTTCATAAATAATATTTTAGTCATACAGTTTCTAGGAAGAAAAATATCATGAACTGGAGCATCCATAAAACTTTGAAACATGAAAGTCAGATTATCCCTTAGAAAAGCAGGTAAAACCAAGTAGTGTTCAAAGTTTGGAAAACTGAAATCTTAGTTCTTAATATCATTTTGTTTTGACACATTTTCTAGTGCATGAGGTGTCTGTTGCATAATAAATAAATGGTCTGATAGGATCAAAGCTGTCTACATTTTTCACAGCTGGTGCAATGTGCTGTGGTACCTTGTCATCGCCTGCCCACACTTAATTAATAAGCATCTGTTTCGTTTTTATATTTACTCAAGATAGTGGCTTAATTTTGTATTCTTGATTTTCTACTTATTGCTGGTAATAAAGAAACATTTTCTCTTTCCTATTTCTTCCCAAACAGCTTATATTGACAAAAATTCAGGGCATGTTTGTTAAACCAATATGGGGAAACAGACAATGCCAAAAAGATTTGTAGTTCTCGAAATTAAAAGAGGAAATACTTGTGGATAAACCAACAGTGAATTGGGTTGCATTTTAGCTGTTCACAATTTCTGTTCCTGTTCAAGTGGTTTTAGTTTTTTATTACACTACCAGATGCAGTATATCAAAAAATAGAGTTTGTGATAAATTACAAGATAACGCAATTGTTTCCCAGAGAAGACTTTAATAGCAAAAGCTCCCATTAAATAGGTTTTGTGGTTGTTACTCCTGGGAACCAGGGGCTTGACAGCCTGGAGCTATATTTAAGTTAATGATTGACAACTTCTGATTCTCTATTTATGTTGTGTATGTGCAGGTCCAATGGGGGAAATGTTAATAATACAAAGCTTCTCCAAGGAAACAATTCCAAATGTGTAGAGATTGATGTACTGTTGATTGTAGCAACATAGGTAAATTATTTTTTTCTTGTTTTTAAAAGTAGATTTTTTTTTTTGCCTCGCTACAAGAAGTTATAAGCCTCTTTTTGCTAATGTTTCCTACTTGTG
The DNA here is from genome assembly GCA_031878705.1 of Tapirus indicus. NCBI lineage: Eukaryota > Metazoa > Chordata > Mammalia > Perissodactyla > Tapiridae > Tapirus > Tapirus indicus. The sequence goes on along the minus strand of CM062927.1, from coordinate 67,862,393 downwards.
GAATATTTTTTACTTTGTACCCACTCTCTTACAGTGGATTCAAGTGATTGTCAGTCATTAAATTAAGTATAGATTATTGTTATTACAGAACAAAAGAAAACAAGATATAAATGATAAATTGTTTGCTCTTGATCAAAAACTAAATTTGTAAAATGGTATTTTAAAATTACTACAAACATACATTCTATGCCAAGTAGTAATATTTTTATTAGACATCATTACTATTTAGTTATAAAAAGAACTTGGGGGCCACCCCAGTGGTGTAGCGGTTAAGTTCGCATGCTCTGCTTCCGCAGCCCTGGGTTCGCAGGTTCAGATCCCGGGCACAGACTGACGCACCACTTGTCAAGCCATGCTGTGGCAGCACCTATATAAAGTAGAGGAAGATGGGCATGGATGTTAGCCCAGGGCTAATCTTCCTCAGCAAAACAAAGAGGAGGATTGGCAATGAATGTTAGCTTAGAGCTAATTTCCTCACACACACACACACACACGCAAAATGAACTTGTATGATATTGTTTATAACTGAACAATATGGCAGTCTGATAAAATTTTACATTCTTAAAATGTAATGACGTGTCCCAGTCTGTACTTGTGGGTGTTTCCTGAGTTTCTAGCTGTTTACCTGCTGTTTTACCCTCAATCTCACCTATTTTTTCTATCTCTGTTACCTTGTTCGAAATCTGTATATCAACATAATGACTTTTAAGTCTGTGTATCCAATTAGAACTCGCTGCTATGATCAGATGTAAACATGCCAAACTGCCTAGTAGATAATACTAACTGAACATTACAGCTATACTTCAACCTGTGCACCTGAAACTCAGATCATTATCTTAGCCTTACAAAATTTGCTTCTTGTCTCTGCCTTAGTTAATGGATTTATACTTCTCCTTGGCCCCAAATAAGAAAATTTAGAGCTATTCCTGTAGCTTTAATTCCTTACCTGATATATCCAAACGTTTTCCAAGTTCTATTAATTTTAGCTTCAAAAATACATCGTTTTCATTCTTTTCTTCCCATTCCATTCACTCTCATGAAGACTATTTTAATAGCCTCAAATCTAGATCTGATCCTACTTCCCTCTAATATGCTATTTATATTACCAATAGTGTGGTTTTCTAAAAGGTCTACTGTGAGGTGGCTTTGCTTGAGAATTCCAGGTGATTACCCAGTGCCTTCAGAAAAAAGCACACACTCCTTGGCACATGAGACCATCCCGTTATAGTCTGGTATTTACTAACGTCTCCTGTGCCCTTTCCTGCTACTTGGCTTCTATGAAACTTGTGCCTCAGAAAAACCAAACTCCTTCCAATTTCCCAAACCTACTGTTGTATCTCGTTCCTCTTTGACTTCACATATGCTGTTTCTCCTCCCAGGAGAACTGCTTTCCTCCTGTCTGCTTACAAACTCCTACTTTCTCTTTAAGACACAATTAAAGCTTCATATGCTCCGTGATGCCCACCCTGATGTCTCGGAGTCACTACCACTTTTTTTTTTTACATCAAGCTATTAATGAAAGTATTGATTTATATATATGAGTCCCCTACTAGATTAGAAGCTCACTGTAAGCAGAACAGTATCTGATTCATATTTGTTTTCCCAGTGCTTAGGATAGAAAAGGCACAGGTAATTCAGTTGACATCTGGTGAGTAAATGTGGGTTGGAACAAAACATGAATAATGCAATGAATCCTATTTTATAAATTAGATAATTACATTTCACTTCAAATTACTATAAAATAGTTTGTTTAAAAATTCTAGGTATATACTGTTTCAAATTAAATACCAGTGACTACATAATTATAATTTGTGCTGAAACATGAGTTTTGCTTCAGTTTTGAAAATAAATCAAAACTACGACCACAAAAAGCAATGTTTCACAACTGTGTCATTTTAAAATATCTGACCTTCATAAATTCTCAGTGTTCACTTATACTACTTAAATGTAAATTTCTTATTATATATTTTGCTGTTTTAGACAAAAACTTTTTGAGAAAATGGTAAGGTAATTCCTAGGCCATAGGGGAACAACATTTAAGATTAAAAATGCTAGAAACTTGATAAAACTTGTAGTTACAGGTACAAAGAATGTATAAATAAGTAAATAAAAATATAAATAAATATAGCATATGGGTAATGGGCTCTATAATACAAGGAAAAAGCTTCTCAAAAATAATCCAGAGCATTGCAGAGTTTGTTAGAAGAAAAACATAGTTGTAACATTCAAAGTAATAATTTATACTTAACTGTTCATTATTAAAAACATCACCCAGTGAAAGAACTATATTAGGGATGGTACATCACAGATTCTGGCTTTAGTAACAAATAATTTTGGAGACAAATCCTGGACTTGTTGAGTAACTAACTGTAAGCACTCACTACTTTGGGGAATGAAGATAGTTTATTTGACATCTATGGACTTGCTTATAATTTGATGATAGATTTTCTGATAAAATTAAATGTATTAAATGTTAATATTGCTGAATATACACTTTGTTCTTCTTAGGTTGCAGAAATTTTTGCAACCAATTCTTCCTCCAGTGAGACAGTCGTGAGAAGTCATCTTTTTTAAGGTTATCAATCTTGCCTTTGTCATAGTCATGCACATTACTTGGCTGAAAAAAAATTGAATCTAAACTTATGAATCAGAACAAATGATATGTTCTCTGTATTTATTGTACCCAAACTATTATCTTGATTTATCTGCTTATTCAACAAATATTTAATGCTAGCCAACTAGATGACAGACTCCAATTGAGGCATTAGAAACACAGCAGGGAATGAGATCCTCTCTTGAATGGGAGTGATAAAATTTAGTTTGGAGGTATCTTGCTTTTAAAAAGTATTTTAGAGTGTTATGGTGTGGTAGGGATACTCAGATTGAGTTGACCAAGACTGAGTTGCTTCTGTAGAACATATACAATGGGACGAGCAGCAAATCCAAACAGATGTTCATGTAGAGGGAGAATCTCTATGTACCTGCTGTATATACTGGAAAAGAAAAGGGCATTCAGAAAGCAGGGAGGAATACTTGAATCTCATAGAGGTCAAGTCCTGCAAAACTAAGGCATGAGGAGCTTACCAGGAGAGGACCTTGAGAGTCAGTCAGCAGCAGTGGCACAGCTGGCAAATTGGAAATATGCTTCCCTTAAGCTAGAAACTGTTTTTCTTTCTTCACTATTTTATTAGGGTTTGGAAGAGAAAGAGGATGCATTTGGGTTCACAGATTTTGCTATCAAATTCTCACACAACTGAGGCAGAGATAGAAATAGGATTACTTGCAACTTAGTCCCTGTAAATCTGTTTTCTCCACTCTTTATAATTTATGGGTTAGCAAAATAGCACTGTGATCTAATAACTTAAGGTGAACTCAACTATTTTAATTTTATGTTATTACCAGACTAGACTGAGACATTTATAATAGTTCTGTACTATTACAGACATACACAAAAGCATTTTTTTTTCCATTTTAGGTAGTTGTGCATATTCTAAAGATAACTGTTGATAGTGAGAGGCAGAATCTGCCCCCAATTAGTGATATATAATTCTTAACATAGCGGAATAAGTGATAGACTCCTGTATTCATACAGCATGTCTAGCCCCTTGTCTGCGAACAAATGGCTGTCAATAAAATTGGTTCTCAAATCACAAGATTGTAAGAATCACTGATGAAGCATTTTAAATTATGGGTGCCTTAATCTCTACATTGCAGCTTCTGTTTCAGAATGTGGATGTGGCCTTTTAATCACCAATACTTTACCAACACCTCCATCAAGTGTCGTGGTGTCCTGCCAGAGTTGACAACCAAGGTATAAAATACCTAAAACCTGGCATTAGCTAATGTTAGGTTTATTTCCTTTTGAACTCCAGGGAAGCTGGTTAATTTTAAGCAGCTTTCAATTTACTCATCAATGATTTATTGAGTGCTGCTTATGTGTTGGCCTCCAAGCTGTCAGGCAAAAACTAACATATAGACTCTTCCTTCCAGAAGCTTACAATCCATATATAGAAAATGGAAGATAGTGAATAGGAACTAGATTTTTCAGGAACTCACTTGGATTTGAATCAATAATATCCCTCTACTCTGGTGTATTGAGCAAATTAAGAGTCATCATCCAAAATATCATGAAATAGATAGATAGATAAATGGATAGATTTCATTTCATAGAGGTTGAAATCTGTTTCTCTGTCTTGTAGGTTTTAGTTTAGATTACCTATAGAACATTAAAATACATCATATATTAACATATAATTAACACATATTAACACTTCACTGGTGTGCACATATATCCATATCAATTCTTACAAATAGGCAGCCAGGTACTATAGGATTTGAAGCATCCCTCAGTGCAGACCTTTTAACTACCAAAATGACAATTTGAATCATGCAATCAAAGGATAATTTGAAGAAGTGTACATGTTGTAAAAAGAAATATGTCATCACAGAAGTAAGTGAAAAGATGCTAAATTGTCCTTCATTTTATATAGTATCATTTCTGAAGCCAACCTTGTACTTACTATAGCATGTGCAAGTGGAATGGGGACCTTAGAGGTTATCTAGATTCAACTCCCACCAAAAGCTGGAATCTGTTCAGTAACGTGACTGGCATATGGTCAGCAGCCAGTTTAAAACTTCTGGTGTTAAGGAGGCTCCTACTTTCTAAGAAAGCTGTGAATGCTAAGGCTGGATTCTTGGAACATTGTTTTTATAATGAGCCAGAACTCTTTGTAGACTCTACCAGTGGAGGCTGTGGTCTTGTCCTCAGGAGAAACATATGTTTCACTAAATTCCTTTGTATATAAAAGCACTGAAGAAATTTGAGGACAGCTATCATTTTCCTCATGCGTCTTCTCTTTCCCAGTCTAAAAATCCTTTCTTTATTTGAAAACACATCTACTTTTCTCACTGTCTCAGTTTCTCTCAACTGGGTGCTTGTCATTTCATCAAAATCTGTCGGAAAACATGCTGCCCAGAAACTGAATTCTAATATTGCTCCTTGCTGGCTTGAGGACTGATGGAAAGCTATTTTATCTCCATGCTTAAGTATTAAATATTCTATCCAGATCTGAACAATGAGGAAAATATTACCATATTTAACTTCCGAGGTGGCTGTGAGAATCAAATGAGATGACCTCTGAAGAGCCCCTGCCTATTGCCTAACACTCAGTGGGTTCTCACTATTTCTATCCCCTGCATCTTGTTGTTGTTTAGAAGGTGAAATAATAGTAGCTGATGCCTAAAACTTTCCTGATAGGATAGAGAACAGAGGTAGGTAGTATCATGTGAGTAATGCCAGACCTTCCATAAGCATTCGTCTGTCAATATTGATCATTTATAAGGTTCTGCTATCATTATGTGTAAATTGATTGTGAGGGGTGGGAATGGTAAAATTTGATTTACAGGTGATAAGTATCATATGTTAAAAACAACTGATTATACACTAAGCAATTTATGGTAAGAAATCGAGTGCCTGAGGCCATATGTTGATTTTAATAAATACACAAGGAGATGTGCAACATAAGATAAATAAGAACCAGCTCAAATACAGGATATTGTGAGCAGTGCATCTGCTCTTAAGAAGTTCCAGAACCTGACCTCTGCTACAAAATGAAAGAGGATTTGAAAGGCTGGAAAAAAAAAGAAGAAAACATTAGAAAGAATGGGGAAAAGGAAAAGTCTGTGTAGGTATCTAATTTCAACATAATGGATTGTCTTCTCTTAACTCTGTGAACTTTACTGAGCTGAATTTGAACCAATACGATTTTAAAGGGACAATTGTGAAGAATAGTAACACTTAAGCTTCAACGTGCATCTTTTCATTGCCAATTTATATACAAAGATCAATTGAACAGAAATCACACATTGCATATTACATTTACAATTATAACATCCAAACCGATTTTCTAAAGAGACATATTGTCACAGGATAAAAGAAATTCTCATTGGACATAATGAATTCAAATGATTTACTTTTGCTATTTCAACATCCATTTTTCTACCTTTGAGAACTAAAGAGGCATATTAATCTACTAGAGAATAGACACATTGTTAAGTTAACCTCTCCAGTTGTTTATCTGCTTCCGAAGTTTTGATTAAGCACCATTAGTGAAAATGAAATTTCATTTTATCCTTTCAGTGTTTCCTTTGTCCTTGCCTCTAACAGTCCTGTAATGGATCCTGCCTCCCGTTTTTTCCAATTATGCCCATAATACTAATGCCTTTAGGCTTCAAACGTCCTGTGAATCTTTTTGACCCACCTCTTCGGGCAATCATTACAACTTTCAGCTTCTATTATTGTACTCCATCTGTTAGAGCTGATCATACTTGGGCTTTGGTTGTAAGATGCTGCTTAACTTGATCTTTCTTTCAGGCACTATCATTCATGCCTGACCACTTATGCCTTTGGTTCACAGCATATAATCTAATCAATCCGCATTACCATGCTTGAAATTACCACACTGCACCTAGTCTTTCCCTCAACTATACAGTAATACATTCCTGGGAGATGCATTCATGTTATCATTAGGTTTTTTTATTGGTTTTATTTGCATGAAGTTAATTCTTCTAAATATTTTTATTTTTAACAAAAATGATACGTATCAATACAAGAGTAAGTGATAATTTTAACGTAAGATATTCATTAAAAGAAAGATCATTTCTTCTATTCAATTGAGTAATTTAAAAAAGTGTATGGATAGAAGAAATAAATAATTTTAAAAGAGTAAATTAGGGCTGGCCTGCTGGCGTGGTGGTTAAGTTTGTGTGCTCCGCTTTAATGAACCAGGGTTCACAGTTTCAGATCTGGGCGCGGATCTACACACCGTTCATCAAACTGTGCTGTGGTGGCACCCCATATACAAAACAGAGGAAGATTGGCATAGATGTTAGCTCAGGGACAATCTTCCTCAAGCCAAAAGAAAAGAGTAAATTATCTATAGGTGGGGAATAAATAATTCCAATCTTAATTTTTTTTTGAAGTTAGGAAGCATGGCTTATATTTCATAGAAATTTTAAGTGATATTTTATTGACATTCTGAGATGTCTTAAAGCTTCTCAGTGTGTTATTTTTCGGTCTTTGTTTATCTGTGTCCTTCTCTCCAGTTATTGCTTCTCTGTCCACTTTCTCCTTTATGCCTTCTTTATAGTCTCATTCCTACCATGACCCACTAGGCTTCTGATGAAAAGTTCTTCACCATAAACTTCATGTCTCAGTTTACCACTGGATCTACCCTATAAGAATTCAGGCCTCTACTCTTCCTGAAGCTTCTCCCGAAGCAAAGACTATTTACTGGTGAAATACATTCTTACGTCTCGATAACTCTCTGTGTCTAATTGTGTCATTCAGGAAGATCATTGACCCTTTCAAGGGACTGGTTTCTTCAATGTAACAACAAAGCCATAACATACCTCTTATTTCTTATAGAGATAAATTTCCCTGTAAGAAGTGGAGCATGAATTTGTCTAAAGTAAAACTATGATGAAATTATGGAGCAAGTAATGCCTCCTATGAAATTGTTCAAGTGAAGTTTTTAATGTCCTGTGAGAGAAAGGGTACATTTCTATTAGAGAATAATCTCATGTTTCTCTCCTGTCAGAATCCATTCATATCCTCAGTTTACATGGCTGCTATCATATCCTAAACCCAGTAATTCCCACCCAGTTTTCTCAATGACTAGATTTGTAATTAGATCCTGTGTTTTATCCAAAGTAAAAATAAGTTCGCCAATATGGAATGCATCAAGAGAAAAAGGGCCAAAGGTCAAAGGTGTGTGTGTGTGTGTTGTGTGTGTGTTTTCTTATATTTTAAACATAATGCAAATATGCCAACCATAATGTATTATATTCAGATTGTTGGGTTGAATTTTTCTCATTTTTTCATATATATTTTCCCTTTGTGCATTTACTTTGCATCTAGTACAGTTTTAATACCTTAATATCATGGATTAACATTTTCTAATAGGAGGCAATTAAAGAGTACCCAGAATCTACCTAGAGAGGTATTAGATAACTTTTTGTCTTTTGAGACTGTTTGAGTCACCGTGGAATGGATTTAGGAGTGGTAATAGCATCAACTAACACATAGTGCTTACCCTGTGCCAGGCATGCTGTAAGCACTTTACACACGTTGGCTATTTTAACCCTTAAAATAGAACTTTATGAGTGAGGTGCTCTTTTTAGCTCCATTTTCATGTGAGAAAATTGAGGCAAAAGGGGTTAAGTGCATTTTCCAAGGTTCCAGATAGTAACTGAGGGTGTCAGGGTGAATAAACATTTCTATAATGAATGTTTTCCAGAATCCTTCACAAGTAATGTGATTCTAAAATGTGGATGATTCATTTTTTTTCTAAATGGTTACTAGTAGATACCATCAATAGCATAAGTTCTCTACAGAGGGACTAAGTAAGGTATGATCTTTTATAAAAGCAATTTGACAAAAAAAGGTACTGTACGTAGAAACTAGACAGAACTTACAAAGTGGTGCCTGACAAAATTCACGTTGACCTGGTTGGCAATAAGAACTCTAAATGGCCCTCAAACAGATTAGTTTATATGTATTTTCTTGTACACACAAATAAAGGATGTAACTCTAGAGTTCTAAGTACATTTAAGTATATAATTTTAGACTCTCCATAGTAATAGTTGGACTACGCAGATGCTGGTTGATCCTGCTTGAATATTGCACCTCAAACTTGTAACCTATATAACTAGTATTGTGAAATATTTAATTGCAGAATTACCAACCTATGATGTATGAATATAAACTGTAGTTTTTTAAAAAACAGTGTTTTACCCCCACCTCATTTCATCCCTGCTCAGAATATTTCTCTTCAGAGTATCTTCAAAGACATTGAAGATCTTATAACTGACTATATTTTAATCTCTACACTGGGTGTACTAAACTGTGATTCTCAGCTAACTAAGGTTATGCAATAGCTTATATATTTGTATGAGTCATGATTATGGAAGTATTACTTATATACAGTAAAATTTGTCCTTCTTAGATATATATCCCAGTGATTTTTGATGAATGTATAGAACTGTGAAAATCTACTACGATCAAGATATAAAATATTTTCATCTCCCCATAGAGTTCTTTCCTTGCCTCTCTGTAGTCAATGCCCCTGCTCCACTCCCAGCCTTCAGCAACCACTGATCTGATTTCTATCACTGGTTTGCCTTTTCAACAGTGTCATGGAAATAGAAGCATACAGTAGGTAGCCTTTTGTGTCTGGCTACCTTCATTTAACATAATGCTTTTGGGATTCATGCATGTTATTGCATGCATCGGTAGTTCGTCCCTTTTCATTTCTGAGTAGAATATTATTGTACAGATTCTAGCTTAATTTTGATAACTAAATTATTCTTGGCTTCATCTGTTTTCCCCCTTCCCCTTGCCTTCTTCACTGCTTTGTCTTTTAACTTTTTTGCATCATATCTATCCTTGCAAATGACCTTGAATTATTTTTGATGCAAGGCAAGGCAGAGATGGTGGGATGATAGAGGGATAAATTAGACCTTATAGTAAAATTGACCTTGTAACAAGCATTTGTAGCAAAATGAATAAAAACTGAAAGAATGAAATTATTGTATGACCTTAGGCATGTTACTTACCATCTCTGTGCTTCACTTTCCTCGTTTGGAAAAGGAGGATAATAATTATGCCTACCTATTTAGAGACTGCTAGTGTTTTTTCTCAATATCCTTGGTCCTCTTTTCTCATTTTGATAGAGTCCTCTAATTTTAATGAGTTAAATCATTTCCCGTAATGCAGATTGTATTTCCCAGCCCCTTTGCTGCTACATTTGTCCATTGCTACATTTGCTACATTGACTATTTTCTGACCAATGAAATATAAGGAGTATCATATATCAGCTTCCAGGTGCACGAGTCTTTGGCATCATACCATTCCTAGACCACCTACCCAGATATTTACTTAAAAGAGAAATAAATTTCCACATTGTAAAAGCCTGTTATTTTTTTCTTTCTGTCGCTTGCCACTGAACTTAAGTATAACTAATATAACACCTCGTTAGAGTTGTAACTACTGAGGAAAATGTTTCATGTAAAGTATAGAAGAATGTTTGAAATACCATAAGACCAAAATAAATGTCAGCTGTTATTATCGGTGGAACTAGAAAAATTAATAAGATATAGAAGACTACTTTAATGTTCTCTTTAATGTCCAAATATTTTGAACATTATAGCAAATGTAATTCTACATTTTAAATTTTAAATTTTTAGAATTAGCTTTACATAGGAGAAATAATTTATAGTGATTTTTCTTTCTTTCTTTCTTTCTTTTTTTTTTTTTTTTTTTTTTTACTGAGGGGGAAGATCTGCTGCCAATCTTCCTCTTTTTGTATGTGAGCTGGCACCACAGCATAGCCACTGACAGACGAGTGGTGTAGGTCCGCGTCTGGGAACCAAATCTGAGCCACCAAAGCAGAGTGCACCAAACTTAACCACTAGGCCACCAGTGCTGGCACTATAGTGCTTCTTTAAGCATATGTGGCTGAAGTGGATGTGAGGTTGGTTTACCTGTTAACAGATTAAACCCCGAATAAGCTAGTTTAAGGATATGCCGGTTGCATGATATTGGCAAAGGATCTAACATCTCTCAGCCTCAGTTTCCTGATCGATAAACAATTCTGATTTTGCAAGGTTGCTGTTAGAAATTATATAAATATAAAATATGAATATGAATGTAAATATACATGTATAGTAGACTCAGTAGGTGGTAATTAATCTTGTTACTTCGGATAATTTATTTGATATATTTTTTTAAATGATAGTTAACCAGGGAAAATGAATGAAGAGGATAAATTGAGAAGCACTGGGGAAGAGGTAACAATGACAATAAAAGTGTAGAAAAATTATATTGAGGACTGGTTTTATCCTTCCAAAATTATATTTTGGCTAAGCTCTTGCTTTGCATACTGATTGCATGTTTTCATTTTGTTTTGAGGGTTTTTGAGAAAGCAGCAAAGTAAATATAGATGAATAAATGTAGGAGAATTTTCAGCTTGTTTGCCTTTGTTCTTAATTTGAGCCCAGCAGTAATTGATCACTGTAACATTTATAATGGAGCGTGTTCTGGAGCATTTGATTAAGCATGTGATTCTATGACTTCTTAATTTTTAAAAAAAAACTTTTTAAAATTTCACTTTATTTTCTTCTTTAGTGCCCATAATAGTGCCAAACTATTGATTATTTTAAAATAGTAGAAAAATATGTTTTTTATCTAAAAAATTCCATAAACTATTTTTCTATAATTTCTTCCAGATACTCTGCATATTATCCAAAACAAGAGACTCTCTGCTCCAAGAAGAAATACTAATAGAATTTCAAAAAGAAATTCTGTATGAGATTGTTGGCATGCTGAAAGGACTCTTTTCAAATGTATTCATAAGTACAGTTTCTTGACATTTTAAAGCTGATAACCCCCATTCCTTTCACAAAATACTGGCAATCTCAAATGTGTGGATATTTTTTATCCTGCTTTACATTTGTTTGCCTTATGGTAATTACTGTGTTCACATGATAGGACTACATTTAATTTTCTCCCTTTCCCAGTTAATCTTCAAGTGTACAAATCCTCCTCTATATCCCTCTTCCCAGCCTCGATTTTAAATATAATCTAGGCTGGGTGTCTGAGTAGGTTTTTTTCCCCCAGGTCTAAATTTAAAAGTCATAAGTGAAGTAAAAATTTCCAAAAAAGCACCATGTGAATTACTTTAAGTTTTAAAAAAGGAAAAAAATAAAGTAGAGTCTCTGAAAAATGACGATCATTTAACAGTGAAAGGGGTCAGCAGAGGAGGGAGTAGGAGACTGAAGAATATCTCTAAAAATAGCCAAAGCTATTTTTGGTTGAACATACCTTCTGAATAAGAAACAAAAACCGACCTGTATTATAATAAGAGGAATTTGGATTTTATATAAGGAAAAGGGAAAGGAATAGTAGAAAAGGCTTTTCAGGATGCTTTTGGAATCCAATTCCATGGAGCTCTTCAGAAATAAGGTAGATATCTCTTTGTTTAGGAAGGTTTAGGTTCCTATCCATCCTGGACTCATAAGTGTAGACTTACAGATCCCTGTTATACCATTTTGCTCTTGTGATTCTGAAATTCTCGTTCACATTGCTTTCAGGCTAAGCTTATTTCTGTCTACTGGGATCCATAGAAAGTGGTTACCTCCTTGAACCTGAGCTATTCCTTCCCAAGCGTGTGTGTTCGTGATCTGAGGACAAGCTTAGGATTTGGAAGCTGGTGAGGAATCAAGAACACCAAATGTAATGTCTCAGGTTGTTCTCTGTAAATCTTACCCAGTTGGAGAGCACCTGTCATTTGAATAGTACAGAAAACATTTTGCTCTAAGCAGTATTACTTTCTTCCTATTGAAACCAAGCCTGTATATTGTGATATGGGAGGAATTGTATTGCTTATGCGACAAACTTAAAAATTTTTTTTTCTAAATCATGGTGTTGCCAAGACCATGATACTGATTTAGGTTCTGGCCTCCAGAACTATGAAAGAACACATTTCTGTTGGACTAAGCCACCTAGTTTTTGGTAATTTGTTACATCAGCCATGAGAAACTAATGCAGAGTTCATACAGTAATATCACAGGCAATTACATGAGCTGTGTTTACTCAATGAGACATGCTACCGATCTTCGATTCCTTTCAGAATATGTATCTACCTGTTAAAAAACAAAAACAAAAACTGGCTTACTCCGTCTAAGAGTCGTCATTACTCTTGATACTTTTCAAAGCCAATCTTTAGCGAGAAACTTTCTTCTCAAATCCACAAAAGTTTCAGTTATAAGGAAATATATGTTAAGATAATGGTAAAGTAATGGTTTAAGTTGTTTTATAAATCTTGCTTCTAGTATTCATTTTGTCCCTCTCAAAATAATTCATAATAACTCAAAAAACAACTGTGATTAGCTCACTGCCACCATGCGCTCCCTGGACACACAGTTTAGTGTATCTTGGTTGACTTGCATTTCTATATTTCTACTAGAAACCAGTTAGAAGAAAGAATTTAAATAGTCTCAAGGAAGTCAAGTACAGTAGAGAAGAAAAATAAGCAAGCAGTTATAGAACAATGTGCTAAATGCTATGGCAGTTGTACCTTAAACATGCTTAGGGGACACTGAAGAACACTGAGGAAGCCATTAAGAGCCTGGGGAAATCAGAGAAGGACTCTAAGAGGAAGTGGCATTGGAGACGGAATGGGAAGGGTGACTAAGCATCCCTCAGATCAAGGATATCCTGATGGACATTTCAGGGAGAGAGAATACCATGGACAAGTTACAGGGTATGTGACAGCTCAGGTTGTGTGGGGAATTGTTTTCTATTCTTAGAAAACTATATCTTAGAGTGTGTGACAGGAATGTAAGGAGGATTAGAAGTTGCAGATCTTTGTTTCACTGAGCTCATTTACCTTTGTCATCCTTTCCTTCAATTTTTAAACATATAAAATAGCATTTGCAGCTACAGTGGTAGTCATTAATACTTAAAATGATCTCTATTGTTTGTATCAAAGTCTTATAATAATTACTTTGTTAGAAAGAACAATAAGAATATATATTTCCTTTCTTATTAAGACAATATTTTCTGATATTAAGAGATTTATGAAAGAGTAGTCATTGGATAAAAATTACATTTTAATTTACCCCTGGGCTTTTCTTTTTGTCTTAGTTCACAAAATGAGTGAAATATCTCCCACCCACAAATGAGCGTAGCTTGTGAAAAACAGTCATATAAATCTTCAACCTGATATTATTCATAATCTGAGTTCTAAATTTTCTTACCATTGCCAGGACTCAAGGAATTGAGAGGCAGATTTTTATTCAAATGGCTCAATCTCCTTTGACATATTTCTCCAACATGGATCTTCACTCAAATGTCTTTGTCAACTGAATAAAGGGATCTAATGCTATGTTATTGCTTTTTCCTATTCCCAGTGATGAAAGAGAGCTGGTTCCTTATTAGATCAGCATTTCCTCAGAGAGTACTCAGTGATGGGCTGCTGGCCACAGCTAAGCCTCAGGCCCTCTGCATTAGTGGACAGTCTCCTTACTTTGCCTCTAGATTCCTAAACCACACTCTGTGCTCCGAACTACACCCTGAGTGGTTTTTCTAAAGTGCTGATCTGAATATCACTTTGATTTTTCTAATCTGTTAGTAGCTTTTTATACTCAAAACCAAACTCTTTACCATAATTGCCATTGCTCTTCAGTTTCTGGCGTCCTCTTTCTTTTCCCTACCTCCATTTTGTGATCCTCCTCGCGGTGAGCATTTCCTTCCTCTCTCTTCCATGTTCTCTTTTGTTTCTGGGCCTTTGTGCATGTCCTACTGTTTCTTAACTCAGAAGACTTCTGCTTCCATTCCTTCATTTTTTACCTAACTAACTGCTATTCATTTTGGAGTCTCAGTTTATATTTTACTTTCCTAGAAAGAATTTCCTGATTTGCCACTGGTCCAGGGAGATACTCCTGCTATATATTCTTATAATGCCTAATAATTGCCCCTACTTAAATATTTTTTATTGCCGTTTCCTCTTTGCTTGCCTTTCTTCCTCGCTGCTTTCTATGAGGGCAGGATTCAGATTTGTTCTGTTGCTTTTTGTGGAAGATTGCAAAACGTGCTATAAATTGCTTTCATGCTAACACTTTCGCAAAATGGCAGTCTACCTCTTGTTTGAGGAAGTGAAATCTATTTCTCCACGCCATTGAATCTGGGCTGGACTCGTGACTTGATTTAACTTATAAAATGCTGCAGAGATTGTAGCCATAACCCTTAAGAGGTATTACAGCATCCAATCTTGATTTTTTTCTACCCTGAGACCCCTATGTAAAGAAGCCTGGACTAGCTTCCCTGAGGATGAAAAATTCATGGAGAGAGCGATTCAGCGGGCACAAACTCCACATGTATGGATGAGAATGTGAGTGAGACCCTCTAAGACCATCTGGCCCCATTCTAGCTGGCAGATAATCGCAGCAGCCTAAGGGACTCCAGGCAGACCAGTTCAAATTGCTGAACCATAGAATAAGCAATACAATTATTGCTCTTTTAAGCCTCTAAGTTGTGGGGTTGTTTGTTTTGCAGAAACAGATAACTGATACAATTGTTGTGTTCACCATGCCTGTCATGATTTCCTGGCATATGGCAGTATAAAAATTAATCAACTTACTGTTTACTTCTGATGAACTTTCTATCTTCATTCTCTGAATAATCACAACCTGCAATGCCAATGGCGTTGTACCTATTGAGATATATGCTTTCTAAAATCAGCTGTATTATTCCCAAATGAATGGCAGTTTTACTTGTGAAAATATATTATTTCTCTAAATATTATATAAGAAAAGAAAACATATGAGCATGAACGAACTAGGTATTTCAAAGAAAACTAAGTTGAATGATTTGAAAAGTAGAAAAAAAAGGTAAAATATTTTAAAGATTCTATAAATTAGTTGTGGGCATGACAACTACAAAGGATTGGAGGAAAATCCCCCAAATTATGAAGGATTCTACATTCAGATTACTTTACAAGTGATTTCTCACTCCTCTTTAAGCAGGAACTCTTAGAAGAAACATTATGGGTGGTGTTAATGTAAGAACAATGCAAAAGCCTTATTCAAAAATAAGTCTTGGCCTTACATCAAAAGATTCTGAAGTGAATGTAGATGTATAGACTTTAAAATTAAACAAAATGTTTAAATTATGCCAGTATTATGCCAGTATTATGCTTTTATGAGTTCTACTTTAATAAAATTTTCTGATTAATGAATCAATTACAATTACAATCATGTCATCTAAGATATTTGATTTACTCAATACATATTCATAAAACGAATGAGTATAAGTCCAGAGAATCTGGGAGAGAAAGGTCAATAGCATTCCTGGTTGGGACAAACTGCATAAAGGAAGGAACAGTTGCAGAAAATGCCAAGGGATTCCCCAATAGTGGTAGATGATGTTGGCTAGCAGGGATATAGACGATGAGGAGAAATGGAGTAGTGGAGTGTTGCCAGGAAAATGTATTGAAGCTCTATTGTAGGATCTCTCAGTAGCAAACTAAGGAGTTTAATATTGATTCCATAAAAAAGGAAAACCTTTACTGATTTTTGGAAAAAAGACTAAAATGACCCAACTACATTTTAGGAAGATAATTCTAGCCATATTGTAAAGTACAAACAGAGCCAGCAGAGATCAGTTGGGAAACTTTTGCCCTAAATGAGAAATGATGAAGTCCTAGGGTCATCTACAAATAACTGTTTCCACGAGTGTGGCAGAATGAGCCATGAGAGTGGAGGGACATCTTTCTAAAGCAGAGGACCTCGCCCTCACCCCCAAAGTGCAAGAGGGAGAAGAGCTTCAGTATTAGAGATAAGTGTAACAGCTGCCTTTACTGTATCTTTGGGAAATTGATGTTAGCGACCCAGCAGAATCAGAGACTCACTGCAAGTCAACACCAAAAGAGATCTGAGGGACCAAGCCCAAGACTCTCATTTTACTTTTTTGTTAAGAGGTCTTTGTGCAAATGTCTCGTTGGTGATATTTTTAGAAGCTCCCAATGGAATGCAAAATCAGGATCCTAAAGATATTCAGGCAAGGATCAGAAAATTAAGTAATATTGGTTAAATCTGAATCCTTGATAAACTATGTAGAAACCAAAAGCTGTGCTATCTTACTAAATCAAAAGAAGAGTGATAGAACTGACTTATATATTCAGCGAGTGTATATATGTGTGTGTGTGTATAGATCTTTGTCTAGATCTATATATATCTCCTATTCCATACATGGTGCTGTACTGGATGCTATGGGAGAAAGCAAGATGTAGAAAAATGCACCATCTTCCACCATGAAAGACAGATACAAAGTCATGCAATCAAATTAAGAACAACTTTTAAATGAACAATTTTGGATTATTCACAAAGGGAAGATTATACAAATTGAATCAAACATATTAGAATTTTCCTTGTAGTGGTCACTAAAAAAGCAGAATATCTTTTCTCTCCTGATAGGGGATGGGGATATTAGGACTGTTAGTGCTCTCAGGAACATTAATAATGAAGATTCTTAAATATAGCAAGAAGTAAGTGGGTTTTCTAATTATGGAGTCAACATGGATGTCAGTAGCTTAGATTTTTCTTGAGCAGTAGTCTTCCCCAGATATCAAAATAATCTGCAAAGTCAATTGTCTGTATCTTGTGACAATAGGCTGGGTACTGTCATACAGACAAATGATTTGCACACTTGAGGATACCATTTTGAGTAGTGTACTTAATGTTTACACTTCAGTCATTCCTGATACTGCGTTTTTATAGCATTTAATGACTTTATTTTTTCTACCGATGTTATTTATGAACCGAAAACCTATCTTGGCAAGGCTAGTCATTTAAAAAACCTCACTGGAGATGGTTCAGTGTTAATGTTGTTTAGGCGAGGATTCGTAAAAGATGATAAATGCCTTGTGATATAATAACCTCATCCTTTCATCTATCATATTGTTAAACCAAATTGCAAGTGTTGCATTAATGTGATAAAATCTTATATATAAGATATATTCTGCTTACTTTTTCTTTTAGTCAGTTAAGAACTCAGATCAAATGAGAAAACTGAACCTGAGTAAACAAGATTGCAAAATAGTGTAATCTATAGACCAACAAATTAAAAGCGAAAGGATTGATCATTTATCTTTGAAGTTCCAAATTATGCAGAGAATCCTAATGTGACCTTGCATATAGGTCAACAGTGGGAGAATAATTAACTCTCATGCTGAATTTAGTTAAGTTTAACTTCTCTGATAGTCTGGATTGTATTGAAAAGTTGGTTAAGGTTTGGGTTCCCCACTTCCACACCCCTCTCACTAATGGGCAATTCTTTACTTCCAGCACGAATGTCTCCTACCCTTCTACATGTTCTGGTATACAAATGGAATGGTTATTACAATCTCAAAAACCTAAGCCATTAGGTTGGGGAGGTAGTGTTCAAGTGTTGACAATTAAAAGGTTCGAGTAGAAATTCATCTGGAAATTTTCAGCCTTTGTGCTGAAGCTGTTTTATTAAACACTTGCCTCCCCACAGGGAAGAGACATGGCAGAATTTATTACCTTCTACTGCATCATATTTGGATATTATGTTCTGGTGCTTCACAGGAAATTAGTCAAGTCATAACCCACATATGCAGATTCCGTGAGCAGCAACAACAGAGAAAGAAAACTCTTGGTTCTGCAGTGAACTTGTCTTAAAACATTAATTATAATCTGCAGTGCAGATATGGAAAGATGATAACTGACATTTAAAAAGCATGAGTTTTAGAGTCAAATTAACCTGTGTTCTAACTGCTGTCTTGAAAATATTAACCATATACCCTTAGGCTAGTTATCAAATTACCCTAAGGTGTTTGTAAAACTCAAATAACAACCATTCCATGGGGCATATATGAGGATCAACTGAGATAATCAATATATATGAAGTGCCTAGCCTACAGCTTACCACAAAGGAGGGAAGATGTAAATGCTAATTCTCTTTCTCTCTCCCTTTTCCTTCAGAGGGAGTCACAAGACTCCTCAAAACGGAAAGTAAATTTCCCACTGTAACAGAGGATTATGCATTATGCCAAACTGGAAAATATCGTTAAAATGATTGCTTCACAGGTTCGATGGCTTTTGTTTTCTTCTTTTGGTCTGAAGTACATCCTGACAATTGAAAACCATCTTGTGTACTCCTTCATTAAATGTAGTAAATTGTAGTAAATCAGAGTTCACAAACAGCTAGGATCTCATATAGAAAACATTCTCAAATTCTGTAGAGATTAACAGTGAGATCATCTTTAATGCTGTTCTGGTAATAGTGTTATAAAAAAAGCTAGTAGAGATAAAAAATCAAATCTTTTACCACTCTCGATCTGTTTCAATAGCATTTATCTCCTTATCTTAGGAAATATGGTCTCTGCTTTTATACACAGTCTTAAAGGTTATGAATGAGACAACCACTTTCACAATTACAGCTGTGGTTATAGAACTTGATTCCATGCGTTTTAATTCTCACTGCGCTTCAGGTGTGATATACTGAAAGAACTGAAAAGAGCTATCTCAAATTACGAAGTATCTACTCTTACATCAAATAGGATGCCGAGGGTCTCCCATGCATTCTTTTATTTGATTCTCAGAAAACCTCAAATTTATCACTTTGACAAACTGAAGAGAAATTCCTGGCCTTGCCCCCATACATCAGTTCTTTTATAAACCAGAAGATAAGTGAAAGCAACCAAGAGAATGGGGAGAGAAACTGAAAGCATTCACCAGGGAAATGGATGGGCCTAACTCTACCACATAACCCAACTCCTTTTATTTAAGGACTGAGTTACTATCAACGTTTAGCAAACACTAACCAGCATACCCGATATTCTGTGCACTGTGCTAGGGGCTGGGGATTCACACACAAATGCATCCTAATTCTTGTCTTAGAGTTCTAGTGTCCAGGTTAGTTGATTCTAACTATGACTTCTTTTTCCTTGAAACCAGTGAATCATCTCATTATTAAAAGATTTTGGAATCTTCTTATCCAACCTTATGATTCTTTCCTTAAATAGCAGAATAATATCTTTAGTTCTAAGGGAGGTTTGAAAGTGACATACACCATGAATGTAACTAGATGTGTTAAATTGTTTAAAGTGTGAATTTAAAATATTCGATGGTACTCAGAATTATTTACATGTGAGTAAAAAATGATTATATTTCCTTATGAACACTCAGTGGGAGCACAATTATAATAATCTCCCCTTTGCTGTTTACAATTTATCTACTTTTTAATATGCATGTGCATTTCATTGTTTGCTTATGAGTTTATTTATAGCAGAACAAGACTGGTTTTCTTGGAGCTTTTTCTCTATTTTCTTTTTTCTTAAAAAATAACTTTACAATTGTTCCCTGTGCCCTCTCTTTGTCTCCTTCACTTTCTCTTTCATTATTCGTCTCTCCTCTCTACCTTTTGTCCTTTCATACCAGACCCAGATGCTGACTAGCTCTGAGTCCTTGAGGAAAGGCCTAGAAACAAATGAACAAACTGAAACAGCTTCAACAACATTTCCTTTGCTCATATTAACTCTCTCTCTTTGAAATAATTCCTAATGCTGATTTAGTAATTTTATCTTAAACACTAGGTAGAAGGATACATTCTTAAAACATTAAGAGTTTCTGAAGTTACTCACCACTTGGATCATTCAGAGGTATGCAATCCTCATCTTCTGTCTTCTTTTTTTCGCTTAAATACTTCAGTTGCACAAAGGATTATAAGTATGAATTGATCATAATCCTAGTTCATGAGAAATTGTCATCATTTGTCCATGCCAGGCAATTTTTGTTATTATTGTTGTTTATTTGCTTTTCCTCTTCCCTTATCTTCACTTATTCTCAATCCAGTCCTCATAGGTATAGTACCCACTCTAATGTATTTAGTATAACTCCTCTCTTTTCAGGGATGATGATGTGTTTATAGGGTGTTTTTTTTTTTTTTGGTGGGGAAGATTGGCCCTGGGCTAACATCTGTGCCCATCTTCCTCTACTTTATATGGGATGCTGCCACAGCATGGCTTGACAAGCAGTGCATTAGTCCACCCCCGGGATCTGGGCCTGCAAACCCCAGGCCTCCGAAGTGGAGCACGCAAACTTAACCACTACACCACTGGGCCAGCCTCTGTTTATTGTTTTTAAAATAAAATGGAGACCATGAATTGAGCACTTACAGTGTGCTAGGATCTGACCTAAGAGGTAGTCGTAGTTGAAATCCATAACAGCACTAACAGGCAAATATTATTGTTATTATTTTTATCATCACATCATTATTTCCATTTACCATTTTTTATATAGACACCAAGAAATTTAAAAACTTGGTCAAGCTCCAAAGATAATATATGGAAAATAGAGCATGTGAACCTGAATAGTTTGGTTGAGAGTCTCTTTAACAAATTATGCTCTATTATCTAAGTGTTCTCTTCATATTTCATTGCATGATAGCTCCAGGAACGGAATAGCTGGTTGATGTACATACTTACTGTCATGGAGGTATTGCTAGATTGTTTCTAGGATGGCTGCACAAATTTACACTCCCATTCACAGCACATGAGTCCTCACTATATTTATACCCAGAACTTAATATTGTTCTCCTTTGTATTTTTTGCCAAACTGATGTGTGTAAAGTAGAAATAGTTTTAATTTGCATTCATCTATTTTCTAGTGTGTTTGAATATCTTTTCAAAATACATATTTGTCACTTTGGTTTCCCCTCCTGTGAATTTTCTATTAATATTATTAAATACATAAATACGTATATAGCACTGACAGGCATTACTGATAAATAGTAAGGTCTTGGCATCTGTTGTCATTATTGTTATTATTATTGCTATATTTATCATATTTTCTATTTGATTTACTATATTTTCAACAGGATTTAGAAGAATCGCCAATCTCCCATAAGTTTTAGATATTCCAAATATATTCTACCAATCTTTCACTGATCCATTTATTGTTTTTATTAAGAAATCTATAGTTTTGATGCAGTAAATATAATTTTTCTTTTTAGCATTTATGATAGTCATAGTTAAGAAAATCTTCCTACCTCAGAGTTCCAATTATATTGTCATATATTATTTTCTGTTATCACTGGAAGTTTTCCTTTCACATTTTAATATTTTATCCATTTGAAGTTGATTTTTATATATGACACGAGTGGGATTTTTTTCTTCATATAATGCTACAGTTTTTCTGACATCATTTATTAAATAGCTCATCTTTTTTGCATATATACAGTGTATGTTTTTAGGCCATCAATTAACAGTGACTGCAAGAGTACAATGCTATTTTAGTTACTATGGCCTTTTAATATGCTTTAGTGTCTGGCAAAATCCTTTTTCTCTATTTTTATTCTATTTCATAACCATTTACCTACTCATAATCTTTATTTTAAAAAAAATTAATGATGTTTATGATGTTTCCTAAAAATTCCCGAGGTTTAGATTGGAATTGTATTAAATTTATATATAAATTTAGGGAGAAGTGAGCTTTTTATAATGCTAAATCATTTCATATATGAACACAGAATTTCTCTATATTTGGTGAGTATTTTTGTGTCACTTAATAGAGTTTTAAACTTCCATGTATGCAATTCTTATTCTTTATTAGATTAATATCTTTAAGAAGATTTGTTGTAATTTCTCTTGGTATTGTTAATGGTATCTTACATTTTC
This sequence comes from Tapirus indicus, assembly GCA_031878705.1. Lineage (NCBI taxonomy): Eukaryota > Metazoa > Chordata > Mammalia > Perissodactyla > Tapiridae > Tapirus > Tapirus indicus. Next base: position 67,840,134 of record CM062927.1, on the reverse strand, counting down.
TGGTTGTTAATTGCTCATACAAAGAATGATATTGAGGTAAACCACCTCCTCTATTTAGCTATAATGACTGGGTAGTTATCTTGAATTGTTTATATGAACAATTATATAGGTTAATAAATGTTACAATTTTATTTCTTAGGTCACAAACTATATGATGCTTTTTTTTTTCTTGACTTATACTCTAGGACCTCCAGTTCTGGGCTAAACAGTAGTGATGACAGAGGACAATCCTTAAGCAGTTGTTGATTTTAAAAAGAATCTCCCTAAAGTTTATCCATTGAGTATGATATTTACTTAGGTTTTTAGTAGTAATCTTTATCAAGTTAGAGAAGTTTAATTCTAACACAATTTTCTTATTTTCTTTTGAAATCCTGAAAATATTTTAATTTTATAAAGTCAACTGTTTCTACACAAATGAGATGATCAAGTGATTTGTATCCTTTACTCATTAATGTAAATATGTACATTTATAAATAATCTAGTTGAGCCATCGTTGCATTTCTGGGATAAAATATATCATTATAATGTAATTTTTAAAATGCATTATTGTAAAGAGGAGGATTGGCGACAGATGTTAGCTCAGGGCTGGTCTTCCTCACCAAAAAAAAATAAATAAATAAAAAATAAATAAAATGCATTATTGTATTCAGTTAGCCAATTTTTCATTTAGAATTTTTATCTCAGTTCATATATGAAATTGGTCTTTGATTTATTTCTCTACTTTAGTTTTGGTGTCAATTTTATACTATATTCATTTAAAAAAATAAGTGCTTTTCCTCTTTCAAACTTCTAGAACAATTTGAGGTATTATCTTGAAGAGTTTGTATTTTTCAGTAAAATCATCTGGTCAGAAATGTATCCATTTTCTCTAGAGTTTCACATTTATTTGAGCTGGTGTGGCTCAAGCAGACTAACTAAAGGAAAGAATAGTACGAAAAGAGGTCAGAGAGGAAAGGGAGGGAGTGTTGCAGATCATGTGGGCTTTTTAAAAAATTATTACTTTAGGAACTCTTGCTTCTCTCTTCTTAAGCTATTGTTCTTTTACCAATATATAAATCCATCTTTGTGCCTTATGTCTTTTGCTTTAATTTTTCCTTTACCTGAAATAAAATGTCTATCATAAATTTCATTTGATTAAAATATTTTCTGGTAATTTTTAAAGTACCTTTTATTTTAAAATATTCTATATCTTTTTTTTACTTAAATATATGTATTATAGGGCCGCCCGGTGATGCAGCGGTTTAGTCCGCGCTTGGCAGCCCAGGGTTCGCGAGTTCGGATCCCGGGCGCCTGCCGACACACTGCCTGTCAGCCATGCCGTGGCGGCGTCCCATATAAAGTGGAGGAAGATGGGCACGGATGTTAGCCCAGGGCCAGTCTTCCTCAGCAAAAACGGGGAGGAGTGGCAACAGATGTTAGCTCAGGGCTGGTCTTCCCCACAAAAAAAAAAAATATATATATATATATATGTATTATAGACAATGTATTATTCAATCATGATTTGGCTTTCAAAAGCTAATTGGAAAGTCTATATCTTCTAATTAGTGAATTGAGTTTCTTAATATTTATTTTATTTATCATATGTTATTTCTGATATTCTACTTGATATTTTCTATATTTATCATACTTTTTACCACTTTACTTTCAATTAGATATCCTAAGCTATCAAATTTAATTTTGCTAGCTTGAACTAAAATTTATGCTTGTTTTTCCATTTGTATCCTAAATAATTGATAGTAACATCTTCTAGTCATCTGTATGATAATTCTTAAAGAGTGTGGGCTCTGTAGCCATAGTGCATTTTGAAAAATACCTCACATGCAGTAATCCCACAATAAATGTAAGCTATTATTATTATATTCCAAATGAAGTAAGAATCTTAATATGCTCTTACCTCCCTGCCTAACTCCTCTTCCTCAAAATACCCGTCCTCATGCAATATACTGATACCATGTTGGCATAATTTGAAATGTTCATCCTGGATCTTTAGAGATATACTTTATTGTTAGTCTTGCTCATTTAGACAGTAGCAAAGTTACTAACACCTTTATTCACCTTACTTCCCACAACTCATTGCTACCTCTTGGATTTATTGTTCTTGGTGCCGCCAATATCTGCCAAGAGTTATTTCAAAGGGATCTCTGTTGTGTATGCCTTGTAAGACCTTTTATACCAGAACACATCTGTGTTTTGGCTTCAAATTTAATTGTTTTTCAGCTGAACATAAACCTCCTAGGTCAAAGTTCTTTACGTTCAACACTGAAAATATTATTTTCTTATCTTCTTGCATCCACTGCTGTTGTTGATATGGATGATGCCTAACTCTTGCTATTTTTTAGGTGATCAGCTTTTACTTTTTGAAAGCTATTATAATTTAAAATTTGGTTTGATATTTAAAATTTTAACCATAATATACCTAGAAATGTATTCTTCCAATTTCATTTATTTGATAGTCTATGAATGATTTCCATCACATTTATACATTTCTCCAATTCTAGAGAATTTTTATTCCTTAATTTTCTATTTCCTCATCTCTATTTATTTCTCCTTTTGAGACTAATAAGAAACAGTTATTTACATTTGAACTTTTCTTATCCATATATCTTGGTTCTCTACTGGGGCATTTTGTCCCCTGGGGACATTTGGAAATGTCTGAAGATTTTTGGTTGTTACAACTTGAGGGGTACTACTGGCACAGTGAGTAGAGACCAGGGATGTTGCTAAACATCCTGTAATGCACAATAAAGCCCCCCCCCCACGCCCCATGATAACAAAAATTATTCAGCCCAAATACAAATAGCCCTGAGGTTGAAAAACTCTGACATAGCTTAACTTTTCACTATTTCCATTTTTGGATTTTATTCTTTGAAACATCCTCAATTTGATCTTCCAACTTAGTTTGCTTTTATACTAAGTACATTCTACTACTGTATCCACTTACTGAAATCTGTTATTTCATCAATTACATTTTTCATATCCAGTTTTCTCATTTATCTCCTTGAAGACATTTATTGTGCCTTTAAAATTTTCATTCTGCCTTTCTAATTTTGGCTCCTCTAGTGTAGATTTTTCTTTTTTCTTTTTATTTAAACTAAGTGCTCACACCCCTCAGATGCTTCATATTTCTTCCCCGTGATTCCATCTTTTATTCCCTTAAGAATATCAGATGCCTGGCTGAGCAGTGGGCAGGAAAGATGGGAGAGGGACAAAATCCAGGCTCCTAGCTTTCATTTCTCCAAGTGAGTGTGGGTGTTTGGGGGTTCCTCTAGCCTTCTGCTGTTGACACAATTCTTCCTTGTGCCCCACTCCCACTCCAGGGGGAATGTCTCTTACACTTTGGCAGCTCACAATATCTCCATCCCAGGCACTCATCTGGTGGCTGGCTACTCTTTACTATAATTGCTCACTAATGGAGTCAAGGGACAAAATAGGGAAAATACAAGAGGGAACACTTAGGGCCTGGAGAGCCCCATGACGGCCACAGGGTATGGAATGATCCACTAAGAGAGAAAAAAAAAGATCTCTAGAAACTAGGAAGTAGAAAGCTCTCCTCCAGTTCAGCTTTTACTATCCACCTAGCTCTGCTCCTTTCCCATTTTTATTTGCAACGTAACATAACTGGTACCTTAGATGTAAGAGAGATAATAATTATCCTAAGCATAAAAGGAACTGGGTAGTACATAACAACTACTTTTGAAATGTTCAACAAATAGATCTAGTGGCTTTAAATTTACATTTGAGCCAATAGTTAAATTTAACCTTCAGTATAACAGGCAAAGCTAATGGAAGAAAGAATCATGGTCAGCAAAGTCACATCACAGTCTAAAAAAGGTTTACAATCGATTATTAGGTCCTATTAATTCTTATCTTTGAGATATATCTCCAATCCATTTACATATTTCTATTCCCATTGGCATTAGCCTAATTTAGGCCAGTCTCATATTTTACCTGAAATATGGGATACGTTCCAACTCCTCTTTTTTCCTCTAGTCTTGCTGTCCTCTCTACCTACCCATTTGTTTCCACACAGCCACCAGTGAGATCTTTCTAATTTGCAAGTTTCATCGTATCACTTTCTTTTGTAAAACATTTTAATAGCTTTTCTTTGTCCTGAAGTACAAACTCATTATTCCAGCATATGATGGTTATAGCCCCTTGGTTCCTGCCTCTCCTACTTCTCTTTGCCCTCTTCACCTTTGCCAATCTGGTTTAATTAGGCTTCCTCAATTTGTCACTCTCTCTCTTTTTTCCCTGGACTTTCATATGTGTATTCTTTTCCTTAAACACTTTGCTCCTCACTCACCTTCCCTGGCAATGTCTTACTCATCCCTCAAGTCTTAGTTTAAATGCAAGAAGCACTCTATGAGGAAACAAGTATATTGCCCCTTTATAATATTCATCACAATATGAAGCAAGTTTCTATTTCCATTTATTTTTTTCTGTCCCCTTTTATAGTACAAACGGTCCCCGACTTAACGATAGTTCAACTTAACGATTTTTCAATGTTATGATGTTGCAAAAGCAATAGGTATTCAGTAGAAACTGTACTTTGAATTTTGATCTTTCCCCAGGTTAGTGATACAATCAAGCTCTGCATAGCAATGTTTCTGTCAACGATGGACCACATATACATTGGTGGTCCCATAAGATTAGTACCGTATAGCCTAGGTGCATAGTAGGCTATACCATCTAGGTTTGTGTAAGTATACTCTGTGATGTTTGCACGACAAGGAAATCACCTAATGACACATGTCTTACAACATGTACCATTTGTTAAGTGAGGCATGACTGTATGCAGTATGATACTCTCTCGTGATCCTGGGCAGCAACAGCGAACCGCAGCTCCCAGTCAGCTATGTGATCACGAGGGTAAACAATTGATACACTTAAAACCGTTCTGTACCCATACAACCATTCTGTTTTTCACTTTCAGTGCAGTATTCAAGAAATTGCATGAGATATTCAATACTTTATTATAAAACAGGCTTTGTGTTAGACGATTTTGCCCCATTGTAGGCTAATGTCAGTATTCTGAGCACCTTTAAGGTTAGCTAGGCTAAGCTATGATGTTCAGTACGTTAGGTGTATTAAATGCATTTTCAACTTATAATATTTTCAACTTACTATGGGTTTATCAGCGTGTAACTCCATCGGAGTTCGAGGAAGTCCTGTGTAAGATTTGTGAAGGCAGGGATGCAATCTTATTATATTCCAAACACCTAGCACAAGGGCCACAACATTCCTAGGTTATATGAGTGAAAAAAATGAAACAAACAACAAGAAAAATGCTTAAGAGTGTTACCTTCCCGTAAACATGCTGTACTGGCCTGCTAATTTGTCTTTATAAGCATGTGCTTCGGTGAATAAATGAGAAAAAAACTAATCCCAGGCAATTTCTTGATGAAAACTAGACATTAAGTATCTGTTTCATACCAATAGTGCATCATATTACCTTTTCTATTCAGAGTTTATTTCTTGTTTCGAATACAGCACATATAAGGTTTACTCAGCTGGAGCTTGTCTTTTATAGAGATGATGGTATGGCTCATAAACGGTTGAGAATCTCTGGAGGCTTCTCCTAAAGTAGTTTACTTCCTAAGCCCCTGTCACCATACAGAGATAATTATTTGTATGATTTATGTGCTTGCGAAGAACCTTTGTTCAAGATAACCTTTTCCAGTCACTTTTATTATGTAACTGTCAGAGTACCTTGAGATTTGGGAACTTTCTGTGCCTTCTTGGGTCCTCCTTTGGTTTATTTACAGCCCTAATAATTGATTTGATTTTTTTATATATAGGTCAAAGTGTTGCCTTTTTTCTTCCCTTGGTTCTGAACAATTTTATGGGTAATCTGAGTGGTTTGGTTTGGGTTTTTGAAAGGTAAACTGACTAAGCTTTTTGGTTTTTAAAATGCCTAGTCTCTTACATTCTTAAAATAGAGTTTAGACTTCCACCAAATTGTCAGTAGAAAAAATATCATTAAAAATCTTTTAATCTGGTGTTGAAAAAATTTTATATAAAAATAACTATTTATATGAACAAATGGTGTTTAAATAAAATATTGTATTTACATGTAATATTCAAAGATTAATATAAACCATTTTGCTATCTCGAGTAAAAAGTATTTAAAGTTATATAACAATTCATGCTCCTCAAAGGAGAAATCTTTGCTTTTATGGCCATTTTCCACCTAATAAAAGAAAATGTCCCTAACAAATATTGTTTGTAATAACACTGCATTTCAAAGGAATAGTTGGAACAATAACAAGCCATTTGCAGTTCAGCTTTATGTGTATTGTTACTTACTTTGCAGCCAAAAGCATAAAAAGACATTCCAAAATGCTATTAAAAATAACCTTCTCTTTATGTTTTACATTATCTATGCTGAGATTTTTTTTCTCTTTATTTTATCTGTGGTTCTTTTTTTCCGTCTAATTCCAGATGAAGTTGTTTTAATATGTTGAGTATAACATTATTTATGACAATCCCTTTATATCAAGGCCATACATCGTTATACTTTGCTCCATACTTTAACTAATTTAATGGATTGCTTTTAAAGAAAGTTTTGCAAAAATTTGAAATTAAATCAATCAAAAGTATATTTAAAAGAAATATGTAGGATTTGTATTCTAGCGAGACATCAGTTTCTTAATGAACCGATATTTTGATATAAGGGATTGCAAGGTTTTCCACTACATTCAAAGACAACAAACAAAAATGTTAAGTGTATTGTACAGCATAGTGTCTATAGTCAATGATACTGTATCATATACTTAAAAATTTACTAGGGTGGTAGGTCTTATGTTAAGTGTTCTTATCACAAAACATAATAAGAGTAATAAATTAAGAATGAGAGAAAACTTTTGGAGGTGATGGACATGTTTATGGCGTTGATTATGATGATAGTTTCTGGTGATAGACATATGGTGAATGCATATTTATCTCCAAAGTCCTCAAGTTGTATACATTAAATATGTACGCCTTTTGTATATAAATCGTACCTCAAGAAAGTGTTTAAAACATATGTTAGGCCATCTCTACTATGTTTAGATACCTAGTACAGAAAATTATTTGGTATTCAAATTGTTGTATCTTGAGATAACTGTATTTGATGATAGCTTATATATATTTCATTATTCCTTAAGTTTTTAAATTTAGATGAATAATTTCTTTGTTCTCTGATGATATATGGACTCACGTATTAAGAGCTATCATTCATTGAGAGTCGTGGGTAGGCCAGATGCTTTTCTAGCATCGTTCGTACATCCTACATTTTCCTTCTGAAAATAGTAGCATACTAGTTCTACAAAGAAAGAGACTGAAGTTTTGGAGAGATTAAGTGACCATATCAGATTAACACAGCTAATAAGCAGTAGTGGTGTGGCAGGGACAACATTTTCATAATTGTTAGAATGATCCAGCTCCTTCCATCAAGTGATCATTAGCTCTCTTAACCTGAAGGACAAAAATCAGGGATTTACTGTCAAAAGAAGAAAAGTTGTCCCTCATCACTAACTTAACAAAGGAGTAGAATCTTCACTACTAACTGGTTGTTTTAAGAAACATATTTAATAATATTAAAGATAACTAATCTCAAGGTAGATATTTTCTCAAGTAATTTCAAACATTCATTTTTACCTATCTAAATAATTTTGTTGATCATCAAAAAGCATTTCCATATTTTAGAAAAGCAATGACACTCTTTAATTCCTGAATCAAAAGAAAGAACAAAATGAGTTTAACATGAAAGTTTAGAGGTAAATATAGTATTGAATTACTTATCTAATTTCTGGCTCTTGATAACATGTCTCATTTATGATCTTTCTGTCAACATTTGTTAAAATTATCATGGGTACCTGTGTATATGTGCATTTAGGATGAGATGCTTGCACTTCTTTTTGGAAATAAGTATAATTAAAAATTATTGAAGAATTTGCCTGATTCTTTCCAAGCCTTTGGAAAGAAGCTAGAAGAAAAAAATTATCTGTTGTAGATGTATTATAGCCAAATGTTCAAAACATTCTAAGTGAAATTTGTAACCCCACCTCTACTACATTAGGAAAATTATCTTGATTTAGTAAATGATGCCAAACAGAAGCAAATTACTGATAAGGCATATAGTTCCAGATAGAGTACTTAATTTTGTATGCATACACATATGGCCGGCAATTATTTTTGCTACTGATAGGACAGAATTTTCCCTGCAATTGAGTACAATAAGAGCTATTAACACTATTATAATACCCAGCCGAACCTTGGCAATCTTAAATTTACCATTCACAGTTTAACCATTCATGTGAGACCACAGGGCTCTGGGCATGTTATTATTTGTAATTATCCTGAGACTCGGCTTTCGATCTAGTGCTCTGTGAGAGAGTTAGGCAAGAGCCAGGCATTTACCTAAAGGATGAGACAAGACAGCTATGTGACATAAACGCAGGAATCTCTATGAGGGTTTATTGTTTTCCACTTATCCTTAGGTGTGAGATATTCTCCTGTGAAGTACAAATCTTCTCTTTTTGTGTGAAAAAATGCCATGGAAAGATTTTAAAGCTAATCTTTATTTGAGAATATTAAGATAAAGGAGAACATTCCTGCATAAACGACAATGTTTGTAAACTTAAGAATGTGTGAAAATTTGGAGACATTATCCTTTTAGAATATGAATGACTTTACTTTTGATAAGATCATAAAAGTATGTGATAACCTATATGGGTGTCTGACCCTATATCTTACTAGCTATGAATGACCCTAGGCAAGTCAAACTTTCCTTAACTCAGTTCATTGTTCCTTTATATTTTAGTAAAACAAAAATCCTTGCCTATTTTACAAGTGTTTTGTAACTTTTAGTTATTTGTAATATTTTAATTTTTTCTAATTTCTTTTCTAAGACTCTCAAAGGTCTTATTCTTAACAAGATAAAAAAAATCAGAATATGCTAAAGAGCAAGATCCCACACTTCACATAATTTCCCCCAACACAAATGTATCTAATCATAATAAAATGCTAATATGAAACTCTGCCATCTGGAATCATACTCTAATGTTATATTCGAAATAAGATAGAAAAATGGCCATACTCCATTCTGCAATGTGAATTAGTTGTCAGGTAATAAATACTTAGTAAACAACGGTTTCACATTCACAAGAGAAAAAGGACTTTTTGTGATTTTTTTTTTTGGTGATATTTATGTAATGGTAGAAACTTGACCCTTTCCCCATTTATTTCAGTTTAATTTAACATTTTTGTCTGTAAGTATGCACCGGTATCTCCTTCCTAAGATACAGCAAGTCCTTGCCAGCTGATAAGGTTTGTCTTTGATCCTGTGTAAATTTTAGTTTACTTCTGCTCACATACACACTAGAATTCAACATTAAATGCTGATTGGTCCAGCTTTCTCTAACAGGCCTGTCACTGCAGTTAACCGGGAGGGAGTAGAATGCAGTTGAATCTCTATATTATATACTTCCTTAGAAAGGGCCCCAACATCTGCCATAGCCACTTTCTGTTCCTATGCCCCCAATTCAGTTCAGCATTAAGTGAGGCCAGAGGAGAAAGTCAGCTGTGAATAGGCTTACCCACCCCATCAAAGGTAACCAGAACTAGATTGGCAAGTCCGACTAGGGCATGATTTGGTAACTGAGAAAATTATGGATGGTGTTAGAAATGATTCAAGTAACAAGGCCACTTTCAAGTAATCCAGTAGGTAAGATTTTAACTGCTTGTTTGTATCTTTTATAAATTTGTATGATTAATAATGTAATAGTAATATTTCAATTTTAAGTCTTTAAGACAACTGAAATACTATTTTATTCTTAAAGCATCTCTGTGAACTAGGTGGTGATAGAAATATATGAACATTTAGGATGCAAGAGATTTTGACTTGCCCTTGAAGTTAGAATGTAAGTGTTGACAGTCTACCAAGAGCTAGATGATAATTCATACCACCAATTATATACAAAAATCTGCCACTAGAACCAAATAATTTTTTCCAGATGTCAACCTTTAGACTTTGACTCCTTAAGAACCACCATATACGTACTTGGTGTCCGAGATAAAAATATTTTGGCACTCCTTTGTTGAAATAATTTACCAACCAATCTTTGGAACTTGAAATCAATTCTTATAAGACCAGAGTGATATTATTTGTCCCCTTGAAATATTGTCCAAGAAAAATATAGCACCATGTCTTGAAACACCTAAATAAAAGAATCTCCCTGCCATTTCCACGGATTAGTATTCCTGGCTTGGAAAAATATCTTGATGGGTGGAGACATAGGTTTAAGAAGGAGGTCAGTACATCTCTTACGTGTATGTAAACCTCCCGAAGGATGTATTCACTTCTGTAGTGAAAGGCTTTATACATTGTTGCTGTTTGGGTCACTTGAACTTGTAGTAAATCTACAAATATTTATGAATTTCCTACTATGTGGCAGGCACTCAGATGTAATGGTACTACATTACACGAGTACTGACTGCATCTCAGTGAAATCAAGAAAGTGAACTTGGTGGGAACTGTAGTAGGTGTGGGGAGGTTTTCTTGAATTAGTGTCCAGTCCTAGAATTTTTAAAGTTATTGTTATGAATATTTTCACATACACAATTTCTATTAGTGTGATAACATATGATTGATGATGGAAAAGAAACATAGAAAGAAAACAGAAAACTAACATGGGGTTAAAAATGGTGGTGTTTTTGTTTGGAATAGTAAATGTGTGACTCTATGTTGTAGGAAAAAGCATGATTTCCAAAAAATAATTTTTGTTCTCTCATAAAATAATTTAGTTGTAGGTGAGAGTCATCCAAAGTATCAAAATAGTTTCACAGTAAAATATGCCCATTTGAAGGCGTCTTATCACTTGCTTTCAGTGACCACTTTGAGTAGAAAGAGGTCTGTGCCAAAGGTCCAGATATCTATTTTCTCAATGATGCTTCCAACAGCAGCTCTGAATCAGACCTGGAAACCATCACTGCCACTGCTGCCAGTAGCTGTGACCTCTGCTGCCTCCTTAGGATAAATGGATTGGCACATTTGATGCTCCTAGGTTTCCCTATCATTCTTTGGAATTCTTGATACATCAAAGTCCTGTCTGAGTTCTGTGTTGCATGCCAAATTTGAAGTATATCTCCCTTGCATTTTATGATAGAAGAGTGTCATATTGAAAGCATTTTTCTCTAATCTTTTGATGTGTTTTCTTTTTACTTATTTGAATGCATTTATTATAGATTCTTTGAATTCTTTGACAGCTAAATCCAATATCCGGATCCACTCGGAACCACTTGCTATTGCATATTCTGAGTATGAGTTACACTTTCTTACTTTGCAGGTCTACTAATTTTTAGTTGAAAACTGGGCATTATAAATAATAATACATTTTGGAGATTTCCAGCCTGAAATCTGATCTGTAGCTCCTTTTAATGGCAAGGCTGTGGAGTTTGGTTCTGGTATTTTTTGCAACTATATGAGGCTGGACAGTGCCCTTAGGCCAGAAAGCCACAACTGAGATTAAAATTTCCTCTGGATTCTCTCTGTTTAGGACATTTTACAGTATCTTTAAATAGTTGGGTTGCTTTAAAAATTTTATTCAGTTTATAATTGGGATTTGTGGAAGGTACAACCACCTCATTCCTCTGCCATTACAATAAATGTTCCTGCTCCTTCATTTGTATTCATAGGTTTTTCTCTATTTAGACCCAGACATGAATGCATTGATGGGAGTGGAAATATAGGGGTCGACTACTAGTAACTGCTATTTTCAGAATCTTGCCTCCGTTCTGAAGGTTATCTGTATATTTGAACCAGACCTGTTCCACACTATTTTTGGATGAATTATTTCCCAGAAGTCACTATTGTTCTTCTGCAATAAACTCCTGACGGGTTGGTTGGCTTCTTCCAGTCTTTTAGCAGTAGCAAATCTTAGAAGGAAATAAACCAAGGATTAAACTGTAGTTACTCTACTTTCATATCTACTTTGCCTTAAATCTAGATAAGGTAAGGTTTTTTTTTTTTAATTTAATTGCTTGGCCTGTGGGATATATATTCTTTTCTTTTTTTCTGAAAGAGAACTGAGAATTCTAGTTTGTTTTACTTTTGTCTGATACTCATAGAAAAAGCAAGTTTTAAACTTATGTAGTTAGTCATTGAATTAGTGAGTGACAGATCTATTTTCTCTTAATAAATGCCCTTTTGGCTAAAAACCTTATATTGGAAAATGAAAGATTAAAACATTTTTCTTTCTTTCTTTTTTAAATATGGGAAGATACACTGCTGCTTTGGTATTTCCAGAGAAAGAAAAGCACAAAAGATGCTCTTCTTGTGATTTTTCTGTTAGATCTCTATAGAGATTTTAAAAGGCAAATGTTAGGAATAAGAGCCCATGCAGAGGCAAGGTATCATAAAGGACATGGCTGACTCCAGGCATACAGCAGCTGTGAAAACATTGTTTCTGTTGCAGATAATAATGTAGATCATTACACAGACATTTCAAACAGCACTACCTATTATAATGAACACTGACTTTTCAAAAACAAATTAGTAATAAAAGATCTTTTAAATCTCCATATCTAGTAAATGAACTTCATGATTCAGTAAATACCTCAACGTGGATTAAATGATTGAATAAAAATATAATTGTAAAATATAGATTTTATTACATCATTATGTAAGATTTAAAATTTATTTTAACAAATGCAATACTTTTGTATATATTTTGTAATAATATTTTAGAAGACATCATCTCATATAAATACAAATATTTCTTAAGACGTCAAGAGTTCTACAAATTTTTAAAAATGTAATTTCAAAGAAAAAAATTGAATTTCCTCCTTTAGCTCTCCACTCTCCAGGGATAATGGCCACTGCGGCACCATGAATTCTGCTCATCAAGATCAGATTGGTGCTCAACTCACAGTGTGCCTTCTGCAGGCTGCTCACAGGGTTGTGGCTTCACGCACATTTTGATCTCCTCCATCACTTCCACCGCTGCGACTCTTACAGCTACATTAGGAGAAGGTGAATTTGGACTTTTTCTTCCTCTGAAGCAAAAATAATAGCTTCTGAGCTTTTGGAGGTAGGCTGAGGATAGGGACTGAATAGAAAACTTCATCAATCACTCTTTTTAAAACTCAGTGCATCCACTTCTAAGCGTAAGATACCCCATACTCTATGCATAATACCTCCCTAAAAATTAAAATTCACAAAGGAGATTCCATTCCCTAATAGCTAAACGGATAATAAAAATCTTCATTAGATCCCACCTTGGAGACAAAATCTCTAACAATGTATTTCTAACATTTTTATATATCCTCGAATATTTTTTTCCCTTGTAAATGAACACACAGTCAACTCGTGTTAAAAATTTGCTGCTTTCAGCATGTCTGAAGATTTCATCCTGTTTCAAGTCCTTTATTTTTATGATTCTTCTACTTTTGGTTGCTAGTAACAATAATTTTGAATTAACATTTTGACCCATTGTGTAGAAAAATAAAAAGCAATTGCCATGAAGTACTCAAATTTTTCAGAGACATCCCTTTAAACAAAGATAATGACTCTGCCAGCACATTACTGTTGACTGACTGGTGGGCAGCACTGTTAATGCAATGGCTCATGTATCCTTTGCTTACTTCCTTTGTAAATGAAATCCTTGTGGCTTTGGATGCTTAGCAATCGAGGATCACCTGTGATATGTAATAGATATATGGATTTTTATAAGCTAAATACAAATATCCTTGAGTCCTCAAGAAAAATTAATAAAAGGGAATGTGCACTTTACCATTTTAATAAGTTCCTTTGTTTTTTTCACAGACTGATAATTTATTTACACAAGTATGAGGGGGCTCAAAAATCTCCAGCTCCAGATGTAAACTTATATCGACACGGTGTTCAAAAATAGCTGAAATTCAGTTTCATTATTAGTAGAGAAGAATCTCTTAAGGACTGTCTCTGAGATTCTCCCTCAAATTCACATCAGCCTCCATCCTACTCCATAGGCCACTGTTAGCCATATGTTTATTATGAAAAAATGTCTAATTTTATAAGACTAAGCACCTATAGAATCCAAGCACATAAATGCTGTACTTTAGATTTATAGGACTTTGGATTTAAATGCTTAATAAAAATTCTCAAAGTGAATAATGTGTTATAACCACTAATTACATTTACATATCAAATGTTTTAAAAGAAAGGTAGTACAATAATCGTCTTTTATATTTTACGCATATTTTGGGGGTACTGATTATTTCATACCTGCAAGGTGTAAAAGAAATCAGCATTACCTGATGCAAATAAAACTACTGAAAAATTATTTCAGAAGCAGGTAGCATATAGACAAAGCATCTGATATCGTGGAAATGCCTGATGCCTTGCCATCTCTATTTTACTTCAGTTAAACATATTAGTATCCCAATTTCCTGAAAATGTGTTATTTTTATCTTTTTCCAAGTGCTAGGGAAGAAGAGTAATTTTGTTTATCCCCAGGTGGCTTAAATTTGATTTGAACTCACAGCGGAGTTTACGCTGATGAATAGCTTTTCATTGAACATGAATAAATTGAGAAATTCGGATTAGTCAGCCACTTTTTCTTCATAATGTAAATTCCAAAGAAACATTTAGCAAAAATAGAATACAAAAGGTAGTGTAGTTGATGAATTGCATCTGATGACTAGGTGAATTAATAAAACTATTAATGAACTAGACACCAGAGATGCTTTTCAGAATATCTATGAAAATTATTGTTTTAAGTAAACAAACAAAAAAGGAAGCATTGGCATCAAAAAAGAGCATGTGTTTTGTTCAATGGATATGCAGACTGATATGATGTTAGAGACAGATGCAGTCTTTCAAACATATTTTGGCTCACAGTGTAAGTGTTCTTTTTTTGCTTTTTAAGCAGCTTGACTACTAAATATCTCTAATAATTAAAATAAAAAACTGAGATATTCTCCCTCTCTCTCTGTATATATATGTATATATTTAAATGTCCTCTACTTTTTACCGACTTCATCCCCCTAAAAGTTTCAGATTTCAGGGGCCAGCGGGTGGCAGAGTGGTTAAGTTCATGCGCTTTTCTTTGGCAGCCTGGGGTTCGTGGGTTCGGATCCCGGGTGCAGGCCTATCTACTGCTCATCAAGCCTTACTGTGGTCATGTCTTGTATACAAAGTAGAGGAAGATGGGCACAGGTGTGAGCTCAGGGACCATCTTCCTCAAGCAAAAAGAGGAAGATTGGCAAGAGATGTTAGCTCACGGCCAATTTTCCTCACCAAAAAAAAAAAAAGCTTTCAGATTTCTACAAATATATAAGCATGACATTACTTTTAGATGTGTCATTATTTATAATGTTTTCATTTATTAATTGTTCTAAGCCTTTATTATTGTGACACTAAATTTGACCATGGTATATTATTGATTTGAAAGCACTGAATCTTTTAAGATATTAATCTATTACTATTTGGCAACGAAACAAAACATATTACTATCTACACTTTTATAATAAGAGTAGAAGGTTTGTTATAAAACCAAGTTGCTTATCTAACCTTCTACACAGAGCAAAATATTTTTCTATATTTGATAGTTCATTAGTTATATTCCCAGTATTTGATTCTGTTTTCACATAGAAATCCTTACAAAGTGTTACGTTTTAGTGATTTTCAGTTGTGGTTTCACAATTACTGTAATCTTTGACATCAGACCCTCAATGAGGACAAAAATTGAAAGTCTTGAAAATCCCTCTCGGAGTATACAAATAGAATCCTAGATGTGAAAGATTTAATTCAATGTTACTTTCAAGCAAATAAAAGACAGAAGAGCTCAGTCACAGGGGGGTAATCTTTTGAGCTGTGTAAATAAAGCCTCTAGATCGGGACTGTGGGCTCTTCCATTGAGGTTCCTGGACTGAATTTCTCTTTCTGCAGGTGCCATACTCTGAGAATTCCTTTAGCTCTGCAATATTTGCTGCTGCTTCTAGATGCACACATGATTCCAGCCTTCAAAGATGAGGGGATTTTGTTCCCTCTTTTTTACCTTTAGTCATTATTTTTTGGCTAGTTCAGGTTAAACTGCAGATCCAGTAGTCCAAATTCATAATTCAGATGTATGTTATTAAGTATTTATTCTGTCTTGTCCAACCTAATCCCATGGTCCTTTCCAAGCTCGGTGCACTTTACCAGGTTTTCTGTCATCCTTTGTGTTCCTGAAAACTTTAATATATATAATTTACATTATATATAATATTATAACATATAATAGAATTGTATATAAACATATAATAAATATTTATACATTTATATTTATTTATAAACATATTGTATAAATATAAATGTGTTTATATATAACTATTATATATAAAATATACAAAAGCTTATATAAAACTTATATATGTAAAACATTATTTTGTGTACTTCTATTTGAATATCATCTTTCAAATAAATCTATGATTCCTCTACCTGTGAGCCACCCAGCTAACTGTATAATTACTTCTAGATTTGTAAGGACAATACAAATCATATGTAGCATTTTCCTTTGTATTTTATGCAAGCCAGATGAAGAACCTCAAAACTGTAATATGAAGTCAGATGTATATTGTGATCCTAGAACACACTCAAATAGATATTCCCTTATAGTCTCCTGTAAAATGAGGTTTTTCAGTTAGCATCAAACAATCTCAAAGGAGGGACAGTGAATGTAATGCATTGATGGCAAACTTACAATAATGGGAGACAAAACAACCAGTCTGGAAAACTCATGGCTAGAAGCTATGAGTAAGTTCAGTTGAGGTACCATAAAAATGTATTGTCAAACTAATTGATTGGTTCAATGAATTGGCAGTCATTTCCATTTTTAAAGAGTTCAATCTTATGGGCCTCTTGAAGCCATTTAACTTAAGTGCTAAAATAGATTTGTATTCTTGTAGAAATGAAAATGAAAAGGTGTGATTACAACTGTCCTCTGTCACAACTGTTTTCTATTTTCTAACCCCTCAAGGTTCTTAAATAATAGTCCAGTCATTTTTATGCACTGCAATCCAGATATCAGTTGATCATTGCTTTTAAACCGTATTCCCCACTTGAAAGGATAATGATAACATTGTTCCATCCTGTGCTTCAGACCAAGCCATCTTTTTGAATTCTGTGTCTATGTGTGTGTGTTAAAAATAGTTCATTGCCATATGAGTTAAAATATATATTTACTTTAGGCTAAAATTATGAAATGAATCTGCAAAAGATACGAAAAAAGGACTATTTCATCTACAAAAATGATAATACACTCAACACCCTTCAAAGAAGAATGTCAATAGATTTTCTCTGTCTTATGGTTGAGCATGCTGATGACTTGGATATTTTGACATTAGCTCACATCAAAATATCAATCTCCAGACACACTTGATTTTAGATATATTTTTGAAGAAGATTACCTTGAAGAATACTCTTCAAGAATATATTGTGTTTTGAGATGTTGACCTTGGTCAGCTCAAGTAAAAATTGTTGTTCTAACTTGCCCACCATTTGAAATACACAGAACTGATTTTCAATCTTGTCTTTTGCTGTGTATATGAAAAATAAACTATATATCTTGAATTTGGAAATGGAATATGAAATGAAAAATATGTTTCAATGTATAAAAATAACAGCAACTTTAATGGAATTGAGACTGATTGAACCATATTTATTCTAGTCAGCTTAAAAACTCACTTTATATTCACATAAGAATACATTTAAATGCAAATATTTTAAAATTCTGTCATAGTTAAAGGATTTCTCTGGCTTATATGTATCTCAAAGGAGGGCATAATATTTTCTAAGTAACATGTAATACACATTGGAAGATTGTATTTAAAATCAGGTTGAAATGAAGGGCAGATTTAGGGTCTAGAAAGAGGATAGCACAGTAAACACTGGACTGGGTGAGAAATTTATATATGTGGTAGGTAAATTAGAGAGAAGTAAAATTTAAATTACTTTTTAATTAGAAAAGTCAGAATTAAAAAAAAAATTACAGTCAGTATAATAAGGATTATTTTTTAAAAAGATAATCAAAATTAATTTTTTGTTCCTTTATTCCTTTATATTCTCTCTCTTTCCCTTTGTCTAGATATTTAAATACTGAGATACGATTTGCCTTGTATATGCACTTTGGAGTTAACAGTTTTTGACATTAAGTAGTATATATTGCTTTTTTTTTCTGAAATAATGTCTAATTAAGAAAAAAGGAATATAAATAAAAACCCAAATCAAACAACTTCAAATTTTTTTATATCTAGCATAGCTGAATAAAGTAAAAATATGCAGTATTGAGAGGGGATTAAAGGCCTCAGATTCCAGGGCCAGACTGCTTGGGTTTGAATAACATTCTCGCTCACTGAATCTGTGACCTTCAGCAAATCATTTTGTCCATCCATGAAGCATCAATAGAGAGATAATTATATGATTATTATTATAGTGCTTTCTTCAGGGATTCTCTTTAGTATTCAATGAAATAATGCATATATTTGGCCTGATATACAGGAAGTGCTCAATAAGTTGTAGCTATTAGTTAGACCTGATTTTAAATCATGAACATGTATTAGGTGCTCTTGGGAAAACAATTGAATCTTTTAAACCTCAATATCTTTATTTTGAACTGACATAAATACCTATTTCAGGAGTGTTGTAAAAATTAAAAATGATAGGTGAGTAGTGATGTATATTACATATTCAAATAATTTGGCTTATTTTTTTTCTCCTCCTCCTCCTCCTTTGTCTTCTTTTTCTTTTAATTCTTATTTTTATTTTGGTTCTCCTCGTTATTGCTATAAATAAAAGAGAGTAGAAATTACTCACAGAATATTGCTGGAATTGGTTCAGTAGGGAAAGAGCTATCTCTGGAAGTTAAATATATAGGACTAAGACTGAATAGGAGGTGGGGGCCGGCCCGGTGGTGCAGCGGTTTAGTCCGCGCTTGGCAGCCCGGGGTTCGCTGGTTCGGATCCCGGGCGCCCGCCGACGCACTGCCCGTCAGCCATGCCATGGCGGCGTCCCATATAAAGTGGAGGAAGATGAGCACAGATGTTAGCCCAGGGCCAGTCTTCCTCAGCAAAAAGAGGAGGATTAGCAACGGATGTTAGCTCAGGGCTGGTCTTCCTCACCAAAAAAAGAAAAAAAAAAAAAAAGACTGAATAGGAGGTGAAAAGAGCAGGTGAGTAGAATGATATCTTAAAAATAGATGGGGAAAAGTTCAAAGGACAGTACATTTAAGAGTGACAGATATGGACAGAAAAAAATTCAAAATAGAGTTTCAGCAGGCAGAGAAAATGAGATCAAGAGAGCTAACATATTGAAATTTGAAGTGATAATGCTAGTTTTTAGAATATAAGCAGGAACTGATCTAATAACGTAGCAATAGAATGGTCCCTTAGTCATATCAATCAGCATAATGGTTGAAGATTTATGAGGCTCACATGACAACTGCTAAAGCAGTCACAAATTTTTGAGCAGCAGGAAGGCAAATGGATAAGTAGTGAAATAGAATATTTTTTCTCCAATGGCTTATGCCTTGATTGGCTAACCAAGAGAAATTAATTACTTGATTCATGCTTATTTGCATAAGTAGACAGATAATGGTGAATGCTTATTATACAATTTATGCAAATTTTAAAAAATCAAGGTCCTTATAAATATGGATTTTATAATATTAAGTCTTTATTTGGGTTGCATTTTGGATTACCTTGAAGTTTTGATTAATAAAGTTATTTAGTAATATCAAAATCATTACACTATTCAGATTTGTGACTTGTATAATGATATGCTGAATTGAAATTTAAAATAAATAATTTTTAGAATAGAGCACATATTAATTTATATTTATTGCTGCAATTAATAATCTCATAAATGGAGAGAGAATGGACCATATAAAAATTGACTGCCCTTTTGGATATTATTTGTAGGCAAAGGGACCCCATGAATTTAGCATTACCTTTACTAAATAGATAAGGACTCCACGTTTTTAATAGGAAATGGACAATGTACAGCCATTAAGGCAGTAGCAATTCCAAGTGTAAATGGAAGTGTCCTTCCCATTCTTGTTAGGAAAAGCCTTGCAATTTATGCCGATAATGCTTGTCTTCTTCCTCCTTCCCCTCTTTATTTTTAGAGATGTTTAATAAGATACTTCATCTAAATTCCATTCTGGTCAAATCTAAATTCTTGTTTAAACTGAATGTTAGATAAAATAGATAACACTTTGTGAATAACTTGATCATATGTACACTTGCCTTTCTCCCTCACTGGATTTTTTTATTCCTAGCCCATATATTATGGCTTTCTTGTGCTGTATCAAGAGTGTGTATCAAAATGTTTGATATATAGGAGGTACTGAATAAATGCTTTTTGAATGGCTTGATGGATGGATAGAAGAGTGAATGGATGAATAAAAAGCAGAACAAGGAGAATATCACAAAATGCATAATTTCTAGCCAAAATGATCAGAAAAAACATAGCAGACATAAATTACCAATATTCGGAATGAAGGACATCACTACAGATCCTACATACATTAAAAGCATATTAGGTGGTGTTATGAGTAACTTTAAGCCAATAAATTCCACAACTTCTCTGAATTGTGCCAATTCCTTTAAAAGTAAAAGTACCCAAAACTTAGTCAAGAAGAAATTCCTAACCTGAATAGCTCCAGAGCTATTAAAGTAAATTTCAGGCCCGAATGGCTTCACTGATTAATTCAACCAAATATTTAAGAAAAGAGATGATACAAATTTTTTTACTAACAACTCATGCTATGATGTGAACTTTGCCCTGGTAACAAAATGAGCAAAAGAAATTACAAGAAAACTATTACCCAATATTCCTAATGAACATAAATGCAACAAGTCTTAACAGAATTTTAGCAAACCAAACTGATAGTGTATACAAAGGATAATACTTTATGGTCACTTGTGGTTTATCTCAAGAATGCAAGGGTGGTTAAATATTTATAATCAATCATTGTAATTTGTCATGTCAACAAACTGAAATAAAATCCATACAAACATCTCAGTAGATGCAGAAAATAATTTTGACAAAATTCAATATCTAGTCCTAATAAAAACTCTCAGCACATTCAGAAGAGAAGAGAACTTCCTGAAACTGATGAAAGTCATCTACAAAAACCTACAGCTATCATCACACTTAGAGGTGAAAGACTGTATATTTTCAGCCTGAGATTGGAATCAAAGCAAAGATGTCTTTTCTTATCACTCTTATTCATCAGTGTAATTGAAGTCCTGGCCAGTGCAATAAGGCAAGAAAATAAATAAATAAACAGAAAATAAATAGGAACAGGAGAAATAAGACTGTTTCTATTTGCAGATGACGTGATTTTCTATTTAGAAAATCCCCCAAAATATATCAAAAAGAGGTACCAGATCTAATAAGCAGGTTTAGCAATGTCACAGGATACAAAGTCAGTAGACAAAAATTAATTATATCTCTCTATATTAGCATTTAACCACTGGTAATTAAATATTTTAAATAGTACCATTTACATTAGTGATTGAAACACACCAAAAATGTATGAAATCTTTGGGTATAAATCCAATAAAATATGCCCAAGATAAAGATTCTAAAATTTTTTCCTTGAAATCAAAATACAATTAAATCAATGGAGAAACATACTATGTTCATGGATTGAAATAACCAATATAGTTGAGATGTCATTTCTCTCTAAACCAATCTATAATTCAATGCAATTCCAATGATAATTTTAGCAATTTTTTTAAATCAATAAAAGAATCCTAAAATTTATATTGAAATGAAATATATTAATATAGCCTTAATTTTGGGGAAAAAAAAAAGAGTAAAGTTGGAGGAATTACACTACTTGTTTTCAAGACTTACTATAAAGCAGCACAAACCATAGCAGTGTGGTATTAGTAAGAGGATAGATATATAGAACAATTGAATACATTGGGCTATCCTGAAATAGACACACAGATATATCAGTTAATTTTGACAAAGGTGGGAAAGTAACTCCATACAGAGTTTTTTTTTCTCGACAAATGTTGCCAAACAGTTGAATATCTATATGTCAAAAAAGAAAACACACACACACACAATTCATACCTCATAACAGATGCAAAAATCAATTCAGAATTGGTCATAGACCTAAATATAATGCCTACAATTACAAAACTTTTGGAAGAAACCATAGGAGAAAATGTTAGTGTCCCTAGGTTAAGTAAATATTTCTTAGATACAACACCAAAAGCATGATCCATAAAGGAAAAAAAGTGATAAATTGGACTTCATCAAACTAAAGACCTTTTGCTATTAAACACTGTTCAGAGAATGAAAAGACAAAACTAGGAGAACATATTTGGAAATCACATATCTGATAAATGATTTGTAACCAAAATATATGAAGAACTTTGAAAACTTAATAAAAAACAAATGATCAGTTAAAAATGGGCAAAATGTTTGCACAGGCATTAAAGTTATACAGATGATACATAAGTGTATAAAAAAAGAAACTCAAAATCATTTGGCATTAGGCAAATGCAAAGTAAAACCACAGTGCAATAGCTATGCATAATTATTAGACGGCTAAATTTTTTTAAAAACTAGTATCACTAAATGCTACCAGTAGGAGTTCTTATACTTTGCTGGTAGAAATGCAAAACTTTAATAGCCAAGTTGGGAAACAGTTTGACAGTTTATTACAAACTTGAACATAAATTTACCATACATACTATCCAGGAATCCCAGTCCTAGGCATTTTCTGAAATGAAATAAAAACGTTCACAAAAATCTGTTTGCACATGTTCATAGCAGCTTTAGTCATAATTGCCCCAAATTGGAAACAACTCAAACATCCTTCAGCTGGTGACTGGATAAATAAACTGTGGTATATTTATAGAATGGAATACTACAGTCATAGAGCAGCAGAGATGGATTTCAAACACATTATGCTAAGTGAAAGAAGGCTATATATTGTAGGATTCTCAAAGAGGTAAAACCAGAGTGACAGAAAACAGATCAGTAATTGCCTGGACCTATGAGAGGGGTTGACTACAGATACCTTCAAAGGCAAAATTTGGGGGTGTTGGTACTGTTTATATCTTGATTGTGGTGGTCCTTACACAGCTGTATGAATTTATCAAAACTCGCAGTACTTTACGCTAAAAATGATTAACTTTATAGAAATTAAGCCTTAATTTAAAAAAAGAAATAGAGAAAAGTTAACCAAGTAGAGTCTAGAAATTATAAACACATACACAAATATTACATTTATTTTACACCCACAATCCATCTTAAATAATGTAGTATTGATAGATGAGTGACATCAAGATTAAGCTTTTAAACTAATCACTTTCTGTGTTCAAAAGCAGATTTAAAACTTGTAAGAGAATTTAGGGATACAGTAAAATATTTATTGGACTTTGTGAATGTGTTCACTGACTTTTCTTTTAAACAAATTATCCCACCACTCACAGTCAATGTTCTGAGAAAACTCAAATCAAATGTTTTCTAGTGAATACCTTGTATTCTGTTATATTGATTATTGAGATTTATTTAAACATTTTCCAGTTAGTAAACATTTATGTTATTTTTTTCAGTTCCTCAGTATTATAAATATCTTTGAACATAAATATTCTGAATTTCTCTATTTTTAAATGCTATATTTCTAAAATTCATTGTGCGGGTTCAGAGTTTATAAGGTGGATTTTTTTTCAAGATAAGATTTAATTTTAAGAAGAGTGGGGGGCCGGCCCGGTGGCGCAGCGGTTTAGTCCGCGCTTGGCAGCCCGGGGTTCGCGAGTTCGGATCCCGGGCGCCCGCCGACGCACTGCCTGTCAGCCATGCCGTGGTGGCGTCCCATATAAAGTGGAGGAAGATGGGCACGGATGTTAGCCCAGGGCCAGTCTCCCTCAGCAAAAAGGGGAAGATTGGCAACAGATGTTAGCTCAGGGCTGGTCTTCCCCACAAAAAAAAAAAAAGAACAATGGACAAGATCTTTTGCCCGGCCACATGATCTCATTTAAATTGTCCATGATTTTGCAGATAGTAAATAGTGAGCTGGAATTATACTTCATTCAGTCTAGACTCAGAGACTGAATCTGTATCAATATATCAAAAATCTTGAACTCAAATGACCATGGAGACCAGAAAGATAATATGAGTAAATGGTGCCACTAGGCAGAGGACAGAGATGAACCGGAGGGAATAGCCTTCCCTAAACATGCCATCTGCTATTCATCTAAAGCCAATTATTGTCTTGGAAGAACACAAACCTGTCTAGAAAAAGCAGGAAAGTAGAGTTTGTTAATGTTTTGAAGGTTGACAACAGTTTAAAACTTCGTATACACCAAACAAGAAATATCTGTCTTTGGGTATTTCTGCTGGGTATATCTGTTCCAGAGTCCACCAATTTGTGCCCTCAGTGGCAAAGTTTGCTATCATGAACTGTTGATGTTATATTTTAGTAAAAATATTGGAGGGAAAAGTGGCAAGTGAAACTTGTGTTGCAGTATGACTGCCCTAGAATGTATAGGGCAGTACATTGCTGCCTGGCAATGTACTAATATATAATTTCATTTTAGTGTTTCTAAATAATAATGTGAATATTGCTCCTTACTTGTACTTGCTACATGCTTATAATATAGGGATAGCTGACTCATTTGAATGTGAATCACACATTCTCATTCCCTTCTACTATGAATGAAATGCTTTTCTGAGCCAGCTGCAGGAAGCACGCTGAAATGCCATTAATTTGTTGTGAAACCACATTTCGTCCTCATGTACCACCGTCTCTGTTGCTATTCAGCTTTAGTGATATGCGGAAGAGCTAAACATAGGCCTGATTTTCACAAGTCTATATGCAATAAAGAATGCATATTTTAACATATGTCTCATGTAGTGTGCTCAAACTTGGCTGCACACTGGAAATACCTGGGGAGATTTAAAATATTCTAAGGCCTGGTTCCTACCCCAGAGGTTGTGATTGAACTGGCCTGAGTGTTGCTTTGGCATCAGAGTGTGAAAAGCTCCCCAGGCAATTCTGGTGTGCAGCCATGGTTAAGACCACTAGTATAATGTATGTTTCACAATACAGTATTTGCTATGTAATAATAATAGTGCCTATTTATTATAATTTATTATTATTAATTTAGTATTATTAATTAGTATTATTAATTTAGTATTGTTAATACTAAAAATAGTATTCTGATTTCTCCATTTAATCAATGTCCTTTGTTATTCTTTTTTCTCCAACCTTCCCAAAAAGTGGTACATAGAATAATGTGATGCCATTTTTCATAAAATCAGAGAGCTGCCTACTCAGATCAAAGAGGCGAAGTTCTATCTATTTCCATCATCTCACTTTTTCTAGACAATAATTTCCTTGAAGGACGGAACTGTGTCTCCATGTCCCCAACACTTAGCATCATGCCAGACACACATTATGTGCTTTAAAAACTGTTTGTTGAACAAATGAGTGGATCCGTTCATCTCTCATAAGTGAAAAAGTAAGCTAGATTAAGAATAGGCAGAAACGACCCATGAATGTGGCATTCTTTCCCTGCAAGCTACTGAGAACTAGAGGAACAGGAGCAGGAATAGAAGCAACACTCAGTTTCCATGACTTGTATTCCACATTGTACAGTTGTCTCATATTCATGCACATCCCTTTCTCGTCACAGTGGAAAATAAAGAAAGGTGGTGGGAGTCAGGCAAAATAACTTAGTTCTAGGAACTCCTGTCTCTGTCTTGACTTTCAGGTATCTCTGAAGAAGCAAAATTTGGATCAAAGCCTTTGATCACATGCTTTAATATGTATAATGGACTGAGGACTTACACTATACTCAAATACACAAAGTAAATGTAGCTTTTACATCTCTATTCGTCTTCCTCTTACACCTTCCTTATGGCTGAGAAAAATTAAAGTCAGGCTAATGGAGTCAAGCTCTGTCTTATTTTGTAAACAGAAGTATTTCATTATGTAACCCAGTCTCTTAGAACTCAATGTTTGTTAGATTTTCTCCTCCTCCCATGTTCCTCTTTGAGGTGGCTTCTCAGTGTGTAGACAGAGTGCTTTCCACTGCCTGGACAACATGGCAGAGGGATAGAAAAGGGTTCACCTCCACCTGGAATCCTCTGGATTCTTCCTGGTGTCTGCTGTAAGTAGCTCTAGTTTGTACTTGTATTTGTGACTGTAAGGATGTTTATGGTCCCATTTTGGCACTCGGTAGAATATTCCCTTGGCTGTGGTTCCAGTCACTTGTTATCAGACTCGAAGTTACCACCCACATCTTTGAACCCCAGGTCTCTGCTCATCAACTGGCTCTGTCAGCAGCACTTTCATACTAACGAATGCTCTTGCGCTTCCTCAAATGTACTGGATACTTGTCAAGATTTCCTGGCCCTCTCAAGGCATTGCCCCAAGATGAGGATGGGGTGGGGAGGTAACTAGGACTTTAGAATCTCAAATCTTCACTCTTCCTGAGTTTCTCCTCTTCTTCCCACAGTACAACAAAGTGCTTGGCTTCTGCTTCTCTGAAGTCATAATGCAACCTCTTCCAGAAATGGCAACCTTCAGAGTAAATATCATTATCTGAAATGATTTTATATATTGTTTATTTATTAGTTGTCTCTTTCCCTCACAAACTGTAAGTTAAATGATGACAGTGATTTTATTGGTTTTATTAACCATTATATCCTCATTGCATAGGACAGTGATTTTTTGCAAGAAACAGTATCGTTAAACTATTCATTGAGTGTGTGCATGTATATATGTATAGATGGGTGGGTGGATGATGGTATGTATAGGTGGATGTCTAGGTGTATATATGGATGAATTCATTAGTTAACTTTTCAACTTTGTACTGAGAGGACACTAAGAAAACACGATATAAGGAGAAAATGAAATGGGATAGATGTCATACACCAAAAATATCATCTCTGCATGCTTTTATTTGCTAATATATTAAAATAAAACAATAAAAGATTTGATATTTAAAGTGTGGAATATAAATTTCATATATATTTGTATTCTGTATTTATAAACACATGTGCATATATAATTATATAATTGGGGAAATAGAACCACAGCATTATTATAATTATATCTGGTAGGATTTTGAATAATTTTTATTTTTCCATTATGTTTAAATCTATTTTACAGATTTTTCTACCATGATCACATTTTATTTTAAGTATAACAAAAGAAGCAAAGAATGCTATTTCTTAAATATAGGTATGCACTTTTACTGTAATTTATCTGAAATTTTATGAGATTTCATCAAGAAATTGAAGTGGTCCTAAATGAATTCCTCTGGAAGCTAAACATTAATCACTGACGTCTTAATATAACAGTTTTCAAAATATGACCTAAACCCTTTATTATTTCTTGTCATAGTGTAAACTCTGCAGGTGTATTTTTTTGAAGATGAAATGTATATAGGAAAGAAAATAAATATTGTTAAAATGAGTGTATTTACTTTTATATTTTCCCTTGATAAAGGAGGATATTTCTATTTTTCTATTTTCTAAACATGGACTAGTTTGTCTTATTATGTATTTTTCTTGTTTGTTTAGTTATAGCATAGTGCTGTGTGTAGTTTAAGACACTGAATTTTTCTTTTTTTTTTTTTTGGTAATCAAAGGGAAAGGAAAAAAATCATGATTATCCCATAAATGTATAAACCACATGCAAAATTTCTTTCTGAAGTGAATTTCTTGACCACATTACAGCCTATTAGAGAAAGAGATTTATCATGGGAATGCTGACAGACTGCTCCTATGCCATACAGAGGCTAGCTTAGCTGATTCATTAGTATCTAACCAAGCCAGGCCCATGTCTTTTTACAAATCAAATTCTTCCTCTCCAGTGGAGACAGGTCAAAATACTGAAGAAGCCCTGTGCTCTCTGGTAGAAACGAAATAGATGATGCTGACATCTCCATTGGTTTAGTGAGAGTGTGGCCGCAGACAGCTGCTGGCTGGAGTGCTTTGTTAAAGTGGACCGAGGTCTATTTTTAGGCAATGTGGGTTGCCTATTATATTCATCCTACCTAATAGCAGGGGGAATGCAGCAAGTTGCAGAGTACTGAAATAGGAAAAGCAGGAATGAAAGCTGCTCAAATCTGATCAGCACCTAAGTCCACCTGAATGTCACCAATTCTTTGCCTTTGCTTAGAAATTTCTTTTTTTTTTTTTATCTTTATAGTTCGGAGACTGCCATTATCCTTTGTTTAATGTAACAGCAACCTCAGAGTTGTACCCCATTAAAATGACCTGTTTTGTGACTTTGTTGCTTTTTTCCCTTACAGTTCCAAGTAGTTTGTAGAGAATGCATGTTGAAGTGACACTTACTATTCTGATAAGATTGGGTATGTTGTCTGGAGGAGATTTTTAAATTGTTAAAAATTATACTGCAATTTGCTCATATGCTAATTTGTATTTAAAAGTAGGAACAATTTAGAATGTGCACAATCAATATTGCTAGCGTAGTCTTGCCTTTAATGGGGGCGTATGTTAATTTTTGAATCTGTGGATACATGTGCCGTTTTTATGAGCTTCAAGTTTACTGCTTACTAAACATGTGATCCTTTCCAAATGACTTGACCTGTCTTTGCCTTGTTTTCCTAATTGGTAAAACAGCAGCAATAATACATTAATACACGAAAGGCACAAAGTGCTTGTCTCATAATAAACACTCAATAAACGTTAACTTTTTAATTCAAAAATGAATTTCCTTACACCGCCAAGTATATAAATTAATTAATTTGCAGTATGAATTTAATGAAGTAATTCTCACATTAAATTTAGTTTCCTATTTTCAATAAACCAGCAGTAGTTTATTGTTTTTACTATTTTGATAAACAGAAGAATGTGCCACAAGGTAGGACACATTTTTATAATTGTAATGATTTTATTCAAAGTGTGTAAGTATTTTGAGCAAGAATCCAATGTCATATTCCAAGTACAGGTATTCTATTGCAAGATTTCAACTAAATAACTGGGATTACAGTGTACTTTCTTAATCTGAAATTAAGTTTTAACACTTATGTGTAATGACCTGCAATGAAAGTTCATAACAATGGCACATCTATCCACAGACTCAAAAATTAACATATGCATCATTAAAAAGAAGACTAACGTGGCAATATTGATTGTGTGCATCTTAAATTGTAGTTTTGGTCCAGATGTCGTTGGCAGGATTTCCAGAGGGTGTAGGGTTCTATTCCAAGATGTCTCATTGACAAGACAGGGAAGTTTGTAGAGGGGAGGCCTCACTTCCTCCCCATGCGTCTCTCCTCACACTTTTTTTGTGTGCTCCTGACATGGCTGTTGGCTTCCCCCAGAGTAAGTGGTCCGGAAGAGATCCAGTGTGAGTGTATGTGTGTGTGTGTATGTATAAGAATCAATATATATGTTCTTTCTTATTTTCAAAAGTCTTATAGTAACACTCTTGCCGCATTCTATTAATTTGAATTAAAAGACTAAATTCAGCCCTCATTTCATAGGGGGTAAATGGGGGATTAGTCTTCATATTTTGAAGGGAGGAGATTCAAGGAAAGTGTGGACATGGGTCAAAATGACCACACTGACCTAATTGGGTTAAATGTAGCAAAGAGATTCTTTTTTTTTTTTTTTTTTTGTGAGGAAGACCAGCCCTGAGCTAACATCTGTTCCAATCCTCCCCTTTTTGCTGAGGAAGACTGGCTTTGGGCTAACATCCGTGCCCATCTTCCTCTACTTTATATGGGACGCCGCCACGGCGTGGCTGACAGGCAGTGCGTCCGCGGGCGCCCGGGATCCGAACTCGCGAACCCCGGGCTGCCAAGTGCGGACTAAACCGTTGCGCCATTGGGCAGCCCCGCAAAGAGATTCTTAAATAAGATTTGTTAAAAAGAGAATTTGTGAAAATGTTGGAACACTTTGTAAAGAACATTACATTAGCTCCCTGTACATTAGCTATACAGGGAGGGTGTAGAATAAAAAATATCTCAATGTCTTAGCCTTAGAATTCAACAAGGTAACACTTTCAGGTATTACCACACTATATACAAGTTTTGAAAAAACTTTACCTAAATGAAAAATATGTATATAATACAGCAACATCCCTCTTTTATACTTTCCTGGGGTGTATAGGAGAATGTAATTAAATTTGAAATATTTTACCACCAAAAATGATCACATTACAAGAATTGAGTGCAGTGATTATGCAAATGCTAATCTTTCCATATCACTCATTTTTCGACTAAAGATTATCAGACTTGTTTCTGAAATTTGAGTATTCTCTGTGTAAATATTTAAAAATAGGTGTATACTAGTTAACTTATTTATTTGTTACTATTTATCATAGTGAATGTATTACTTGTTTTTCTACTTTACATACCATTTATTTTTAATATGGTACCTTTATGATAGTTATTTTCATACAATATGCTCATTTTAGTATTGTATGCTCATATATGTTTTGTACTTTATGTATTAGTTCATATTATTTTAAGTGATCTGTTATTTATGCCCTTACATATTTATATACTTATATATAGTATACATGTATCCACTTTTATATATTTCATTTTTGTGTTGTAGTCGTTTATGTGTCTGCCTTGATGTTTCTGAAACCAGATGTGAGTTAGGGACACCCTGACCCTCAGAATTAAGCATTGGACACAACTCCAATTTTTCAGATATGGGAGTCTAAAGGCTCCATGTCTGCTGCACCTTCTGTAATTCCCCAACAACTTTCTTTCTTCACATTTCCTTAGTTTCTCTTACACCTATGAATGCTGTTTCAGTTCTCCTCTGTCTCAACTGGACATTCACCTGAACCCCTTTGGTGATCCGCCCTTTTCCCACCCAAATCTTCCTGTACCATCCATGTTCCAGTTTATCAACTTTACCAACCCTGATAGATAGTTTCAGTGAAGACCTTCACTGGCTGTGTGCTAGAGGCTTCAAATTCTTTGCCACCTGGACTTCTCCCTGGGCTACCTAAGTGTCCCCAGGTCATGGCAGCTGGCTGCTTCTAGAGCAATTAATAAGAGAGAGAGAATGCCAAAGACAGAAGCCATAGGTTCTTATTACCTAATCTTGTAAGTGACATATTATCATTTCTGCTGCATTCTTTTGGTCACATGAACCAATGTGGGAGGGGCTTTCACAAGGGGATGAACACTAAGAGGAAGGTATCATTGGGGGCCATCTTAGAGCTTGCCTACCACAGTCTGACCTCTGGCCCCCAGGGACATTGCTCACATACACAGACTATACTCAATATATTCACTTCCTCTCAAGGTTACAAGATGCGGAAGCGTGACCTACTACAAGTCTCCTGCCAAGGTGTGGGCTTCCACCTTCCTTATTTCTTACTTATTTATCACCCCCGCCCCCCAACATACACACACTTCCTCTCTAAATTGGAAGAGGAACCAACAAATTGCTCTACTTAGTTTGAGCAAAGCAGAGCCACCGTTCTATGCCGCAGCTAAGATCTTAATTTCTACTTCAAGTAGACTTACCAAAATTTTTCTCAACACAAGTGACTTTCGTAAGAAGGATTCTACATCTAGCTATCAAAGGAATTTGCTCCCATCTCAATACATCTGACTCCTTTTATTTCCATGTTCAACGTAGTGCTCATCATATGGCAAGTAAGAGTTTGCCAACTTAAAATAAATAATTATTTCCAAAAGAGTAGTATATACTTAAGTATACATACTTTTTAAAGATATTTATTACATCCTATCCAAGAATCAATTAGGGCAAATTGAGTCAGCATAAAAAGTGATGAGAAGTTAGGAAAACTCTTAACCATAATGTTGGTCAATGATACATTAGGCTGGAGTGCAGTGTAAACAACATTTTGTAGCAGAAATCCCATAATTTCTGAAAAGTCTCATGGAATTTCCATTCTCTGTGTACAGAATTCTTCTTTACTTCAATAATCTATTTAAAAAGACAACAAATTACAAATGCCTTAAGAATAAGCATTATTAATTTCAATGCTGATCACTATTATAAATGTTCTCAGCGATATTGTTACCTCAAAGTTTTTTCTTTATTTCATTCAGTCTTTTATCACTGTTGTTATTTTAAGTGGATAACAGAATAGGGTGTAGTTGATGAGATGCCAGAACAGCATACAGCAGAGCCTTTCTTCACCATCTCTTACTTTTAAATATGGTCTATATTGTTTCAGTGTATTTTTTATTTTCAGATTATAATTACCTATATTTTCATGTTCCGAGAACTTTGCAAATATCCTCCGCAAGGTGTGAATGAGAAGATTGAAGATCAGATATACTTTACTGCATTCTAAAGCCAACTTTAGCAAAATTGTGAGGTAGTGTATCTTCCACACCTTCTATCCATTGTTGGTTCTTTTCTGCCTTTTCCCACTTATCACCCTGACACAAACATTTCTATTCAGTTTTATATCAGGTATGTAATTATGAAAGATACTGAGGTATGAAGAAAATGCTTAATAAATTACATCCTTCTCCATATAGAGTTGTAAAAGAGTGGGAGATGTTTAATATATAATGACAACCTAAGTATTTGGGAGTCAGTCCTGAATTTGGGGACAGGAAAGACTTCCAGGGGTCTCTGAAACATAGCATGTTTTAAAGACTGAAAATAATAACTAACAATAACTAAATCTTTAAATGTTGTATCTTATTTTATCTCTCAAACAAGCTTTGGAGTATATACTGCTATTGTTCCTATTCTACAGAGAAGGAAGCTGATGCATAAGCAAGTTGTGCTAGGCCATCTAGCTCCTAAGGGAGAGAACTTGGAGATGAGCCCAGTTATCTTTTATTTCAGAGCTTTGACTCATTAAATATGATTAAGTACTAACACCAGATGACCAAAATGAAAACATATTGTTTTTCTTAGAGATTTGCTTTATTCCCACTCTTTCTTCTCCTTGCAAACAGCACAGCAAGTCTTCTATGACCTCCTTTGCAGCCCAGCCTCCAACAAACAGAATTCTCCTTGTTCTTGTTTTGTGCTGCTTGACATTACTAGCACCTCTTACTTCTTCTTCTTTTTTTTTGCATTTGATGCTAGCTATAGAGCTTTCAGGGATCTATTCTTTCCTTTCTTTTCTCAATGTTCTGTCTTCTCAGTCTCCACTTTTGTAGAGAAGTACTGACCTACTTTATAGAATTCTTTATAAATGAAGGTCTGGGAGACCTGTTTCCCAGACCTTTCAGTTTCCATTTCCAGCTCCCCTATCTCCCATACAGTATGATTTGGCTCCAAAGAGATGATATATCTGCTCTCTGTAGTTTCAGTTTATTTTTATTTATTTTTTTTTAGTTTTGTCTTCAGTATAATACCATTTCTTGTTCAGATGTATTATTACTTGTACTATTTCTGTCAATTCAGTAAAGACTTACTGGATGGGTTTTTATTTATAACCACTCAATATTTTCTCCTATTTTGCATTTTGCAAATGTGTACACATAGAAGACAGGTCTTTGAAGCCAAATGCAGTACAGTTCTGCAAGTATTTGAGTGATGCTTATGTGTTATGAATTGTTTGGTAAGGTCAGGTAGACATTGATACCTGACCTCAAGAAACCCACAGTTAAGTAGGAAAAATATATTTCCAATGAATTATAGACAAAGCATGATGTTATCATTGCTATAAAGAAAGGGTAAATCTGACCTGTGCTAATAGAGAAAGGTTGAAGAAGAAATGGGCTTTGTGCTAAGGATGGGCAAGGTTTTTGATGGTAGAAACAAAAAGGAGGGATTTTATTTCATGTGGAAGGAACATCTTTGAAACTAATTGTAGACACTGAGGTAGGACACTCAAGTGTTTGAATGGGTGTTGCATAGGCTGGCTCAACTGAAGTGTAAGTTGTGTGGCTCAGTAGAGGAGAAAGAGCTGAAAAGGTAGATTTGGGTCAATTTGTATAAGGCTATAAATGCTAGTCCAAGAAGATTAAAATTTATCCAAAAGAGCAATGGGGAACCATTGAAAATGTTTTAAGTCTACAAATATCCTTATCAAAACCCAGCACCAAATCCAAATATACTTTTAAGTGCACTGATTTTAAATTAATTTTCAGCAATATTATTTGTAAGTGAATATAGCAGAAAAGTCATACTGTGAAAGGAGGGGAGAAGTTTTTCTAAAACTTTTTGGTTACTTCTACTAAAAATAGCCAAAATCATGATTTTTATTAACAAATAATGTTTTGGTTTAGATATGTTTTTCTGTGATAATGGCCTTTTAACCTAGTGAGAAATAATTATTGATAATTATTTATTAACGGTACCAAAATCCAGCCAATTTAGGTGATTCAAAGTAGCATATTAGGGTGGGAAGTGCACAAGTCACATTATACATGCTAAATAGTTTAGTTTGCTACTGAAAAGACAGTAATTATGATGTACAGACCAAGAAACTGTTAGAAATGTGTTTCTGGGGCAATTTTGGAAGTTCAGAGGTACAAACTTGGGTGTCATCAGCATTTATTTGGTAATTGAATGCTTGAGAATGGGTGATATGGTAGATAACGGAGGAGGAACCCACAAAAGACAAGTAAAAGGAAGGATTAGATAAGTAAGATGAAAATCAGGAAAGAAAAGATAAAACAAAAGTCAAAGGACCCAATAATTTGAGGGATAGAGAGTGGTCACCTGTGTCGATTGCTTTACAGACAACAGTAGGAACAGCTGTGAAAGTAAAATATTAGATTTGGAAATTAAGAGGCCATTGGAGACCTTAAGAGGGGCACTAAGCACATTTTAATGATTAAAGAAAGGATTCTTAAAGTGCCCTTGAATAATTCATACATGCTATTAGTATGCATGGATTGTGTGAAGTCTGTTAAATATAATTAGGTCATTTTATACTAGTACAACAGAAATCAGGCATAAACAAAGAAAGATGAATATCACCAAAATAGTAGGCTTTTAAATTCATGCACAAATAAAAAACAGAAGAGTCCAATCACTCCCCGTCTCAATTCAGATCAAGAAAGTTGAAATAGGTTGTTTATCTTCCACATATGAGTGAAATCATATGGTATTTGGCTTTCTACATCTGACTTATTTCACTGAGCATAATGCCTTCAAGGTCCATCCGTGTTGTCACAAATGGCAAGATTTCAACTTTTTTATGGATGAGTAGTATTCCATTATATAACGTATATACCTGAAACTTACATAATGTTATAAACCAACGTTACCACAATAAAAAAAAGAAAAAGAAAGAAAGAGATTGTTTATTATATTAGAAAGTATTTTCTCTACCCTTATTGATACTAGCTATTATTTTATCTTCATGTAACCTTTATCTTTGTGTGTCCCCAAAGATAAACTAAACTATTACAGATATCCTATGTTGATGATAGTGGCCACAATGACAAATTTAGTTTAATGTGTAAATATATAACATTAAATTGAAAGCCCAGCTTTTATTTTCAAGTAATCCATAAAGTAGCATGATATTTTCCAAGTAAATTAGTGAGTACTATTTAGGTGTTTCAAAACATTAAAGTCTGCCAAGAGCTAAGGCAGCTGAAAAACAGCTTGAGAAGGTTGTAAAGCTTGGGCTCATTCTTAAAGGAGGAGGGAATCTCTAGTGAAGGCATTTCAGGGAGAACAAAGGCATGGAGGTGAACATGTGTTAGTATGTTTAGAGATTGTGTTAGTTTGCTAGGGCTGCCATAATAAAGTAGCAGAAACTGGATGGCTTAAGCCACAGAAATTTATTGTCTCTCATTTCTGGAGGCTAAAAGTCTGAGATCAAGATGTTGGCAAAATTTATTCCTTCTAAGGGCTGTGCAGGAGAAATCTGTTCCATTCCTCCCTCCTAGCTCTGGTGGTTTCCTGGAATCTTTGGCGTTCCTTGGCTTTTGCTTTGCCACCCTGTTCTCTGCCTTCATCTTCACATGATGTTCTCTCTCAGTGTGTATCTGTGTCCAAATTTCTCCTTTTTATAAGGACACCAGTCATGTTGGATTAGGGGCCCACCCAATGCCAATAGGAACTAATCTTAATTAGTTACATCTGCAACCACCCTATGTCCAAAAAATCACTTTCTGAAGTATTGGATATTAGGACTCCAATGTATGAATTTAGAAGAGACACAATTCAACCCATAACCGGGCTCAGTGAACAAATCATTTTGACTGAGACAAGGACTCCTGTAGAGGAAAAGTGGTTTAGAATATTACAGTGAAAGTTGGGGCCAGCAAGGGGAGAATATGAAGAGGTCAGACTTGATCCTGAAGACAGCTAAAACCAGTGCTTTTACACACTTTTTGTAGCCACCAAGGTCTTTCTCCAAATATAATGTCAAACAGAAACACAATATGCAAAATGGATAAAAAGGAGAGCCTCTCTGTTTGTAGTCGGATGTGAGATCTGTCACTCTCCACACTCCACTCCCCACTGATCCTTGTGAGAGCTACGGGGAATATTAGGGCTTCCTGGAGCAGAGTTTGAAAACTTCCACTTCAGAAGATTAATCTAGAAAAATCAGGTTAGTCAAAGAGGAATAGGAGGGGGCCGCCTGGTGGCGCAGCGGTTTAGTCCACGCTTGGCAGCCCGGGGTTCGCGGGTTCGGATCCCGGGCGCCCGCAGACGCACTGCCTGTCAGCCATGCCATGGCGGCGTCCCATATAAAGTAGAGGAAGATGGGCACGGATGTTAGCCCAGGGCCAGTCTTCCTCAGCAAAAAGAGGACGATTGGCAACGGATGTTAGCTCAGGGCCGGTCTTCCTCACCAAAAAAAAAAATAGGAATAGGAGACCAAAATAGATTACTGCACTAGTGTAGAAATGAGAAAATGAGGGCAAATTGGGGTGGCCCCAGTGAGAAAAGGGAACTTAATGACTCTACTAATGCAAGTTGTACAGTTGGTACAATATTTAAATGATAGTATGATGGTAGAAAGAAGAGAGAATGAGAATAACATGATTAATATTGTTAATTAATAAATAATTACAATGTATTAAGTTTCCACTCCATGTCAAGCTGTGTCCTACTTGCCCAAGTTCATTGAATGAATAGACTGGGATTTGAAAATAAAGCTGGGATGGAAATGTTGATTGCCAGACCCTGTTCTTTATTACAGATCTGCCTTGCTCTCAAAGATCACTCTAATATTTTGAATATAGGTGACCAGATTAAACAATGTTAATACCATTTGTAGAACTGTAAAATGTTTCTGATTAAAGTAAGGTAAATTTTCTTTTACCACATTAATTTGAGATAATGGTGAGACATATAAGAAGAAATGTCTTGGGGGCCGTTACAGATGTGAGGATTGCATTCAAGGCAGAAGTCTTGTGTGCCAGCACTTCTGACAGCACTCATGTCAGTGGTCCCACTACCACCCAAGATTCAGTGCTTTGCTAGAAAGGATTCACAGGGCTCAGCCTATAGTTGTACTCGTGGCTGATAATTATTGCAGCAACACAGTAAAGATACACAGCCGGATGAGTGAGTGTAAAAGATGTAGCAGAGGGCTCCTGGAGGAATCCATGTGTACTCTTCCTATACTTTCCCTGAAGGTGTCATGTCAGCTGTGCTTTCCACCAGACACGAAATACAATAACACATGCACAGTGTTTCTCCCCAAGAAAGTCCGTTTGGGACTTAGAGTTTAAGGGATTTGCGGGTATGGTTATATGAGCAATCTCTGCCTATCCACAATTATCAAAATTTTAGAATCTCAGAAGGAAAGCAAATGTTTGCCATAAGTCACATTGTTTGCATAGTCTCATTAGGCTGGTATGGTGAAACAACCTTATCTGTTAGTGATAGAGGGAACAGCTTAAAAGCCAAGTTCCCTGATGCCAGCCAATACCCATCTCTGTCAGCAGGCCCTTCTAAAGACCTAGACTGACATGTTAACTCTTGTCTCCATGTCTTGTAAAAAAGAATCTGATGTTATTCATGAAACTAAGTAACATGCAAGATATAAAATGAGAAAAGTAGAACAGTGAGAATTAATTCTTGAATTATGACTACATTTATGAGCTCAACTATTTATGATAATTGTTGATAAATTGATTCTAAAGTTTGAAGTGATAAGGAGAGTTTAGATATAGAAAGCAGTATTATTTCAGGAATCAAATTTGTCAATGATCAATCCCCTGAAAATGAGGGGAAGGCTGTAAGGCTCATTAAAAAATGAGCCTGAACTTGTTATGGGATATCAAATATAAATGGCAAATTTTAACAGGTACAAAATGTGAATGCCACATCTTTGTAAAACAAGTAGAGAAAGAGGTCAGGAAAATTGAATTTAGTTTTACTCAACTTTCCATAACAGTATGATATACACCCACCTTTTGCTTCCTAGTCTAATTCTCAAATTGTTAGATTGACATATGGACCCCTAATTGTGAATGCATGTCAAAGGCTAAAGAAAATATGACTTCTCTGTATTGCTTTAAAAACTAAATTTGAAAATTCAACTTATAGTCTCCTCACAAATTGTATTTTATAGGTTCAAAAATAATAATGTTTTAGTATTTTACTCTTGTAACATTGTTTAGGTGTTTTTGTTTTTAGTACACAGTATTTTATCATGTTTCAAGAATTTTTCATGCTCAGATCTATTTCTATGTATATTCCATATTAATATCTTTATCTTTACTAATGTTAGATTTTCCTGTTGCTAGCTGATAGCTTTGCTAGAGATAAAAAAGAAGAAATGATTAACTTATTTTCCTTTGATCCACCACATTCCTCCTCACAACCACTTTAATGTACAACATGTACTTATCAGGAGGTATGAGGCAATAATGTGCATTGAGAGAATAGCTAGGGAATATGTGCTAGTATAATAGTGTCCCAACAAAGGTAATTGATTATATTGCCTCTGACAGATTACCAGCTATAGACATACAGGAACCCTAGTTTCCTTCACATCAATTCTGCCTTGAAAATCTTCAGCATATGTGTCAAATGGGACCCTAAATACAGTCCTGAAGATAGGCTAACACACAACCACCTTCACTCTCAGTGATG
Organism: Tapirus indicus; assembly: GCA_031878705.1. Taxonomy (NCBI): domain Eukaryota; kingdom Metazoa; phylum Chordata; class Mammalia; order Perissodactyla; family Tapiridae; genus Tapirus; species Tapirus indicus. Next base: position 67,801,157 of record CM062927.1, on the reverse strand, counting down.
ATTACTCTATTACTACTTTCGTTTGTCTTTCCTTTTCTGCCATGAGCTATGTGGCTTCACAGACTATTGCTAGGGTCCTTTACCATTTTTGAAGATGGTCTTTTCGAGACCAGTGTCCTCTGTGGACACCATTGTCTTCAGATTGTTCTTCCTTTGTTTAATACTCCCACACATATATTTATTTCTGCTATAACACCAAACACAAATTCCAGGAAAACTTTGTACTCTGAAAAATTGTGTTCTAAGTAACAAAGTTTATTGGAAAAATGTGTTTGAGAGCAGAGCACTCAGAGCCCATGCAGCTGTATTATCTCAGCATCAACAAAAACAGTAACAATTCTAACAAAAATAGTACCATGCTTTAAAATGCATGCAAACTTCCTAATCAATGAAAATTATAGTGTATAGAAAATAATTTTTCTAAAAAGCAGAGAAAGGATGTATATAGCTTGATAAGAAAGAGTTCTAAGAAAGGGCTAAGACCTCTAGACTATGGATTCAAGCAATGCATGTCCAAAATCTTGGAAAACTGCACCTACAAGCACTTCCAATTCAGAGCATGTAGCCAATCTGCACCAAAAGGAAAAAGAAAAATGAGGTGAATGGGCATGGTGTGCTTTACTGCATTCTTCCACAGCTTGCTGCATTTAGCTGTGTAGTGTACTTTGCTTTCAGAAGCAATATTTGGTGGCACAAAATGTTAATGCATTAGGAGAATTATATAATAAAATAATAATTCTACTTACTAAAAATATATAGGCTAATTCTTATTATAGAACTATGCCTTAAAACAGTAACTTCTCCTGACTTGTGTTATACGTTATACTAAAATTCTGTTTACAGTATACCAAGTGATATAATAAATCATGGCTGAATTCTGTGCTCTGTTTTACTTTGACTCAGTGTTTTAGGGTCCTCCTATCTTAAGACTAAAGCACGAGTTACAAAAGCTGAGCAAGAAACCTGTCCAAGGGTTGTCTTCAAAATAAACTCTTCCTTTTTGCAACCAATTCTTGTTCCCTGACCAATTTTTACTCTTCAATGCTCTCTTCCATTGAAAAGAGGCTCCTTGTTTCCTCAAATGAGTAAACAGGTTTCAAGTTAAGTCTGATCAGCCCTCCAAATGCAGCCTGGGTGCATCTGAATTTATGGTAGTTACATAACACAGACCTTCATTCAAGGATTTCCACCCCACCTTCAAATTTAGATAGCTCCCCACTCATGTTGTTTTGCAAGTTGTCACTAAGAACACATGTTTTCTAGTAACATGGCTGTCGTTCACGTCCACAGACATTCACCAGGTACCTGCTATGGCCTTGGTGCTATAGACACAACATTGTATACATAGTAGGTAATTTTCCAGCCAGCCCACCTAACTGTTTAACCGTAGTGTAACTAAAACACAGTGCTGGCAGTAATACAGAACTTAACACCATGAATATCAGTTTTTGAGGGAAGACACATTCACTATTCCAACTTAGAGCAATATGGGGTCATTTTTCTCCATTCCTGTTCTCTAAAATAATGGTGTCCTTTTCTTGATCTGCCCACAATTTTCTCTCATCTTCTTAACTTCCAGATGAGTAGTTTTTGGATTCTTCTTCACAAGTCATTTTTGACAGTCGCCATATAACAAGATGGTGCATGAGTGACACGGACGGAGGTCACAGAGAATAATTGAGAGAGAAGTTTTGGAGACTCAACGTAGGGTCGACTTCCAGAACAACCCTTCACTGGTTTTCCTGTACCAAAAGGAAAGGCAAATAAAATCAAATGCCATTCTTTGTAATTTGAGACTTCATAGAGATGACTGCAGGGCAAAATACAAAAGAACTAACATGACAGTCTAGAAAATTTGAAATGTTTCTTCACCTCAAAAACTCACACGCAGTAGCACACCACTTGTTAATGACCTAGGTAATTTTTATAATGAAATTCTAAAGGTGGCCATATCCCAGAGGCAAATTTAAAGTACAGGAAGGAGCGTGTGTGTAGCTTCTATTCACTGTGTACCCTTTCTCAATATCCCTTTGCTCCAGGGAACTTTTGCTCTCAGCAATAATGTCCCGTGGGACATGCCTCTGCTATTGCCTTAAATTTCCAGCTTTTTACCATGCTTTGCCTAGACCAGGTGTTTGAATTTAGTTCTACTCCTGGGACTCAGGCAACATGCAGACAAACCACATCAACAAATGTCTAACTTAAGCAAGCTTATTTGTTAATGAGAGAGCTGCTTCAAGGCAGCCCTGCCAGCTCGATAGCTGCTACAGTTCTCTGTAAACTGCTGTTTTCAGGCTGCCTCTGGCAAAGAAAGTCCTCCCCACCAGAAGGTTCCACTTTACAACTGCTCTATAGTCCCTGTGGTGAGCCAACTGCCATGTGATGGGTGGGTGGGTGATGGAGGTGTGTCAGAGTGATTTAGGTCTTGAGTGTGGCTAGTGAGGCCTAAGGCTATTCCTGTCTCCTTTTTATAAGAAAAATACCTGGCTACAGTCCAACCTTACTCTCTAGTTGCAGCGTACAGCTATGGTTTGGATGGATAAATGTTAAGGATGATCTAGAGAACTGAAGTTCCTCACCAATGTTTATTTGAACCCAAAGGGTTTGCTATGTTGACCAAGTTTTAATTGATACTCTGATGTTCATTATGCAAACATAATTTCCATCTGAGCATGATATCCACCAAAAGGATATTTTTTGATTGTTCTTCATAACCTTCCAGTCTTTCTCAAGCATCCCATTGTCCTTAGCCAAACTTAAATAAATCCATGCTTTCTTTGGTCACCCTTTGATATCTGGAAATTTCTAGATCTATTTAAAATAAAATGATTTTGATCGGATACATTATTTTGATTGACTCACAATGCGGTATTGAAAATACTCTGAGTAATTGTAAGACCTTAACCCTAAGCACATAACAGCCTATTGTGAACGCCTAATTTTACTGAAGCTTAAAGATTAATGCAGGAAGACCACAATGAACAGGTCTAGCATCAAATTAAAATAGAGTATTGGAAAAGTTAGTACTCTCTTCCTGGGGACAGAAATATCTCTTCTCCAGAGACAGATCCAGGTTTTCTGGGGCCTGAAGCTTGTACAAGTCATGTACCTCTGTAAGAAACAGCACACAAAAGGATGAATGCAAATTTGATCCCAGTGTGTAGAAGTCCTTGTCTGTTTGGAGTGGAAAGCTTGATAGGAAGCCCTGATGTTTGTTCCATTAACTTCTCTCTCTACTCTCTACTCATCCTTGACCTTATCTCTCAATTCCAGGGTTCCCTATCCTCTTTTAGAACCACCTTTGAAGAGAGAACTCTAAGACTGCCTTTTCTCTAGTATGCAGAATTATTTAACACCCTTGTTTCAAACTCTCCCATTGACACTAGCCCTTTCAAAGGCAAAGAGTTTTCCAAAAACAAAGCCCCATTTACTCTTAAGATAATTCCCCATTCCCATCCCCATAGTTAAATCATAAAATATAGACACACTCATTTTTTATTAAATGACATTTAAAAAAATTAATGTGAACTCATTAGCACAGTGTCTGGCACATAGTACAAAAATGATAAACAGTAAATTATGGTGGTGATCATGTTGTCAGTAGTTGTAGCAGTAGCAGTAATAGTTATTATTTAATATCAATAGTAGTAATTAGTATTACATTTACAGAACAGAATTTAATTTTTTTCCCTACACCTCTATTCCAGACCATAGGTATATCTACTCTTTTGAAGTTTTTATTGTTGGCACTAACAGGCAAACAGGAAGTAATGTGAACTTTTGTAACTTCATACCTTTCTCACTATTTCAACCCCAAGGTACCCTGATTACCTTCAGGAACACAAACCACTGAAATAACAAACATAGATGCTTCAGAAATACACTCAGTCTGAGATTTATCTTGAGTTTTCTTATATGATTTGGTGTGGCAGGAAGGTCATGGCATGGGGGTCAAAGTCACAACAGGGCCTGTTTGGGGAGGTGGTAGTAGAGAATGCCATACGTCACCCTCAATCTTTGTGGCTGGAGGGAAAAAAATACATCTCGGGGTTCCCTCTGTAGCCAGTGAACACCTAGGTTGGGTCTACTTAAGTTCTGAGGGAGACTTATCACTCAAGTTATAGAGTCATTGCTTAATGAAGGATATGGGACTTGAAGTATACTTTCTACTGTTGTAGAAATATGAATAAGTGAGCATAGAAGATTGTTACAGGCAGAAACAACAGCTGCAGAGCAGGAATTAATGATAAATTAGAGCTAACGCTAACTCATGTCATAAATTGGATATTCTTGAATCGTCTCTAAGTGTCCTCCTTAAGTCTTGTTGTTGATGTTATGTTGCTATGGTTGCTGTTATTTGCTGTTGTTGTCAGCACTACAATTGACAGTCCAGTCTGGAGTGCCCTTATCAATCACAACATTTTGGGCCATGCCACCATCTTATTGAATAATATTTGCCTATTTTAATTTTAGCCTAAGCAAAATGTAATTAGGAAATAAGTCTGCTTCCAAATTAAAATACATCCCAAAGCCAACTCTAAATGATTTTGGAATCAATCAGTATTTAGGATTATCCACACCATTACTTCCTTCCAATTACATGGCTAAACAAAGATCTTTTAAAACACCGTCTCTATGAATTTGGCATATTTAATCAGTAAGGTGGGAGCTGGGTTGAATTACCATTGACAATCAAAACCCTTACATATAATACTGTACAAGCTAATAATTTAATAAGATTAATCAAGAATATCGCAAATAAAAAAGGCATCTTTTAAAACATATTTGACCTCTTTGAATCATCTATTTTGGTATAAAGCACAGCACTATTCTACAACCCTAATCAACAAAAGGTAATCAATATATCTTATCAAATGAAAGTAAATGTTTACCACCAGTAATGTATTTTGCCTCTGTCTCCATCTGAGCTCTATCCATTTTTCTTCTGTTAGAACCTATAGGAACTGTTACCTTGGAAGGGGGCATTAGGGAATTGGCAGGAGAGGGGGTAAGGTTTAATATTTGGTCTGGAATTATTTTTTAAGATAAGTGAGCTAGAGAAAACCCTTCACTTATGATTTAATCATTGGCTCTTTGAATGGATTTCTTGAAGAAGAAATTTTGTATTTGGTTATAGATTCTTCTTAAATTTTATGTTTTTAAGCAAACTATTTTTGAAATACGTGCAATACATTGATGGTTATTTGAAACTGTAGGAACTTTTCTGAAAACCTAACATGTTTAATATTTGTCTTGATGTCTAGCAACATCATAAAGAAATAATTCTGTGTTCTAAAAGGTATACTTCAAAGTACCTTGTCATAATAATCTACGACAGTTTGGTGTAGTAGTATAATACTAATTACAACCACAGACTTTGTATTCAGAGACCTAGATTGGAATATTATTAGTTCTGTGAATTTGGCTAATTATTTGATGCCTCCGATCCTCAGTTTCCTCACCAATAAAGTGGGGATAACAATATCATTTAAATCACAGTAGTGGTTGTTAAGATTAAAAATAGGTAATACTTAGAACAGGCGCTTGACTTTCAGTAACCATTCAACTAAACTGAGATACCATTATTATTGCTTTTGTTATTGCTGTGGCTGTTGGGTTATCATTATGACTGGTAGGAAAATTATCCATAACAATGCACATGAATCAATCAGCACAGAGCCTGGCATACAGAAAGCACTCAATAATTATTTGTTGTTGTTGTTGTCCTGAGGTGTAAAATGCTTAGCAGTGAGTGTGGTAGATAGTCAATAAATGTCAATTTCCTTTTGTTTTTCTGTGCAACATACACATATTTCTGTTAAGACTGTGTGACTTAGTGAAGAGTGCCATTGTCTTTCATGCTAAACATTAGGTTCTATCACTCCTCTGCTAATTCCAATCACTGTATTTTGTACAATCATAATAATAAACACTTGAAGGAAACTTTGTTAAAGACTTTGAAATGGGCCCAAATGGGTATCTTCAATGGAAAACCAGGAGTTTTCCAAGCATATCCTCCCAGGTTGTCTGATTCTAATGCGTCTCTGCACCTTTCATCATCTTGGAGCTATTTTACAACTCTCTGCATTGTAGATAACTGATGGCAATGCAAATGATTATTTTCCATTGACATGAAAATAAATTTTGTTCTAACAAAATACAATTGATTTCTCTCCCTCCCTGTGGAATACATCAGTTTTGCATCTATTTGTAAATTCGTTTTATTATTACTTAGTGTGTGTGTGTGTGTGTGGTTTTTTGAATTCTCCGTAGAACCGGTTGTAATGCCTTACTGGTTCCCTAGTTAATTAATGACTTAAATAAAATCTTTGACACATGTTCATTTTATATTTGGTATGAGAGTTATAATTATATGATTACATTCTCTTCTAAAAATTATCCTTTTACACACTCGATAAATTTTAGCCACTCTTACTACCAGAACTGCTCTAAACACTTTTTCATGTATTAACCTTAGAAGTCAGATATACTACACTCTGGATACATGATATCATTTTAAAAGACGTTTAACAGATGTGTTCAATCCAGTATACCATAGAAGGCCAAGACTATAAATGTAGTTAGAATAATAAGTTTAGAATCTCTAGTTGTTCGACCATGGACAAATCACTTATATTTCCTCTTCCAGGAAATGGAGATAATAACCTTTGCCGTGCAGGATTGTTGTTGAGATTGATTGCAATAGTGGAAAAACGCAGTTAGCTCAGTACCATGTACTTCAACCAACAGTAGTTATCATTAGTATGGAAATTCAGTGTCTGACTAGACAGTCCATTTCACTGCTCAACAGTTCTCATACTCAGCAGCTGTTTCTTACATAGAACTCTAATCTTGCCTGTTGTGACTTTCATTTTCTGGTTTGCTTGTCGGTTTTGTTTGGTTTTATTTTGTATTGCTAGTTTCTACATGACAATGGTTCAAATTTTTGAAAACAAATGCTGTTTCAATTCTGAGTATCTTCTTCAAGCTAAATATCGCTTCTTCCTTGATCTGCTGTTAATATCACATATTTCTCAGATTCTTTACCTTCCTAGTTATCCTGTAGTTTGTAAAGGTTATTCTCAAAATATTTTACCTGGAACTCAACACCAAATCCTAGTTGTAATCTGAACTAAAATGTAGTGCTGAACCACCATTGATCAAGACATATATTTCCAGGAATTCAACCCAAGAATACTTTAGGTTTATTATTTGTGATATTATATTTTTGGCTCATTTTGAGCTTATAGCCAGCTAGCACCTTCAAGTCTTTTTCCTACTTACTTTCTTTTTTTTTACTTGCACATTTGGCATTTTGAATCAAAAGTTAGAAATATATGTGTATCACTTCTGATAATAGTGATAGTCAATGATTTTAGGTAACACATTTAACACATAAAACAACCCTTTAAGCTAGGTACTCTTATGGACTTAGATCAAGTATATGAAGCATATATTATTTCCTTTTGGCAAGTGGGGGTACTCAATAAATGTTAGACGTTTCCTTCAGCCATCGAGCACTTAACCTCTAATCTAATGCTTCCCTAGTCGTTGGCATTGGAAATCTCACAGATAGGTGGCCTGCAATGCACTCTAATCTCCATCTGGCTAGCCACAATTGACCTATTGCCCCTATGGAAAGAAAGTGGCATCCATTCATTAGACACTTACTAGTATTTTTTTTTTCCAGTGGGAAAAGTATCAAGTCATAGTTCTCATTGTGTAGATAGTTTACTTTCAGCTTGCACGCTAAAGGTCAATTTCCATTTGATCAATGTAGAGCTTTAGAGTCCTGCTTCACAATGCTACTCTTTCTCCCACTTAAACTTTTAAAAGCACTTTTAGTAATAACAAACACTTTTTGTTTTCCTTAAAGCCAATTAGAAAATCCTCCAGAATAATGAGGCATATAATTCTAGAAAAATATCAAGAAGGCATAAATGTCCTTCCCTGCAGACAAGGTGAGTAAAAAGACCTAGTTTCTTTGGGCAGAAATTTCCAGATCATTTCTTATCTTCTGTAATGGATTATGTCATCTAAAATATTTATATAAGTCCTCACCTATAGTACCTGTGAATATGACCTCATTTGGAAATAAAGTCTTTTCAGATATAATGAAGTTAAGGGTCTCAAATGAAATCATCCTAGATTTAGGATAGGCCCCAAATCCAATGACTGGTATCCCTATAAGAGAAAGGAGAGGGAGATTTGATCACACAAGAAAGAAGGCCATGTGAAGATGGCAGAAGATTGGAGTTATACTGCTACAAACCAATGGACTCCAAGAACCACCAGATGCTGGAAGAGGCAAGGAGGAATTCTCCCCTAGAGGCTTCAGAGAGACTGTGGCCCTGCCAACCTTTGGACTTCTAGCCTCCAGAACTGTGAGAGAATAAACTGTTATTGTTTTAAGCCACCAAATTTGTGGTAATTTGTTGTGGCAGCTCTAGGAATCTAGTACATTTTCCACAGACACTCTTAGTTGACCTGTATGATAAGACAACAGCATCAACTTCCTGTCTAACTTCTCAGGTTCTATATTTAGCAATTGTAAAAATGGGCTAATCTACTGTTGGGGAGGCAATTTACCCTTTTGCCCAACCATACCGAAAGTGTCATTTCCCTTTACATATCATTTTCTCATTTCACAAAAGTTTATTGAACACCTCAATTATATTATGATACAGTGGTGAACCAAACAGAAAACACACACAAACAAATCCTGCTCCAATGGAGTTTATATTCTGGGGGAATGTAGACAGAAAATAAATAGTAAAATATGTAGCATAATTAATAGAGTAAGGAAAGCAGGATTATATGGAGGGATGTGATTATAAATAAAATAGCATAGACTTGAATGAGGTGACATTTGAAAAAAGTCTAGAAGGAGGTGAGTGAGTACGACATGATTAAATCTGAGGAAAAATCATTCTGGGCAGAGGAACAGCCAGTGCAAAGGCTCTAAGTTGTGAGTATGCTTAATATATTTGAGAAACAGACTGATGAGGCCAGAGCTAATGGTGGTGGAAATCAAGGACCACAGGATTCACTCTGAGTGAAATGTATAGCCATTGGAGAGTTTTTAAGAAAACAGTGACTTGACTGTTCCTTAACTGACTCATGCTTAAAACAGGTGTTTTTAATCATTTTTGTGCCATGAATTATTTTAGTCACGCATATGGATTTTTCAGAAGAATGTTTTCATGTACATAACATTCAATGTGTAGAGAATACAAGGTAAACTATATCACAAATTTGTGATAGAGTAGAATATGTGATTCACTAAAAATCTAGAAGCATGTGTATTAAATACTGTAATTTTGAAATGGTGAGGGATATAAACGGTGTTTCAAGATATCTGTGGCAACTTAAATGTGGTATGAAGATAGTCATGTGTCGCTTAACAGCAAGGATATTGAGAAACATGTTGTCAGGCAATTTTGTCACTGTGCAAACATCATAGCATGTTCATGCACAAACCTGGACGGTATAGCCTACTGCACACCTAGGCTGCATGGTATTAATCTTATGGGACCATCATCATATATGTGGTCCATCATTAACCGAAACATCGTTATGTGTTGCATGACTGTATCTGTAATTTCTTTTGGTGACCAAAACATAGATACTATTAATACTACTGTGGCTTGTTGCCTCTATTCAATGAAACAACTCCCTGAATTCTATCCAAATTAATAAACACTGGTTTATATGTATGTGATAGTGAATCAAGAATAGAAACAGAAATACTAATAATCCATATATCATACAATTTAACTCAGAGTGGCCTTTTGCCACTTAGAAATAAAGAGATTTTTATGATGATGTGACTATTTCAATATGTAATTGCAAACCTCCTGTGGACTTAGTGTTCAAATGTAGAAAAGAAAAAGAGGAATTGGGTTTTAGTTTATATTGAACTTTAGTCCCTCATGCTGCCTGATACAATTATAGATACAGACATGGAGAAAGTGAGATTTTGTTCACTAATAAGCCATTATGTAAACATATCCACATGTATATTGCTCATCTCTGACTAATTTTCTCCCTTGTGTTAGGTCTTTTTTTCCCTATTAGGTGATGCATTGGATCTTTCAGTAAACAACTAATTATTCCAGATTATAGGTGCTAAATGCTAAAGGTGACTCCATTTTTACCTAGGAACATATTTATTTGGTATATATATGTCCTTTTAATTGGGAAATAAATAAAATATGTGTGTATATATGCATATATATATATACAAATGCATATATATGTATATATGCACATATTTTATTTCTCAATTTGTGATATACATTTGTTCTCCTGTATTTAATAGGAATCTAGACCCAATTTAAATATTATTAATAATCCTACTTGTGTGATGCTATTCCAGTTATAATCCAAGCCTAAAATAATTTATTTTTCAAAAGGAAATATACCCCCACAAATTTATACTGAATCTTTCTCCTTAGGTGGGAAGGAAAAAAAACTCATGAAATTTTAATAAATATCATTTGACTTTAAATGCCTTACCCACATGTAGGTCTTAAAACACATCACAGTTGAACGTGAAGATAATTCTGGACCTTAAAACAAATAAAGTTTCGAGTCAATACAATGTTTCTAGGCCAAAATGTGAAGAAACCAAAGGATCTACTTTTGAAATTTCACAATGTGACTAATAATCCAAAAATAATTTTAATCATCTAATTATGTATAGGCAACATAAGTTTATAGACCTCATTCAAATGATTCACTCTTTCAGAATGTGCTAGAACACACTACCCCTTATAGTTCACATTATTACCTTGTGCAATTCAGTAAATATACATCACACCCAAGCATGCTCACCAAAAGGTTCTGTGTTAAATGTGTGACATTAAATTCACTTGATTGTGATTTTCATGCTTGCACTGTTTGTGTGTGCCTAATCCACATTTTAAAACCTCTAGATACACCAAAGGGAATACAGTGTGTGGCTTTTCTTTTTCATCCACATATTTTCGCTGCTTCTGTAACAGGCGTCGACCTAAGCCTTGTCCTTGCCAAAGGCTGTGAAAGATAGCACTTTCAAGTTGCTTTTTTTTTTTCTTTTTAAATCTAATAAGGCATGGTCTGAGAAAGAAGCTGAAGACCCTCTCCCTTCGAGCAGGGTTAAGACAGAGTAATAATAGCAGACCACTATAATTCCTTAGAAAATTCTATAATAACATTCTGTATCTTTCCATATCTCTATTGATATTCTAAGTAGAACTTGAGATTTAAAAGTTGGGAATATAACGTATGAATCAGCTTAACATTTAAGAACGTGGATTATTAAAAAGTGTTGTTAAAATGTTATATTCTAGGAGCTACATTAGCATTGTTTTAAAGGTTAGCTATATTACATGTGTCTTTAGAATCTCAAAGAATATAAAATTTGACTATATATGCATATGTGTATATTTCATATCTGCAAACATTTATTTCATATATACAAGCATATACATACATATGCAGACATACATACACATATATAATATATATACGTGTGTACATACATATATTTATATTTGCTTGTGGGCATGAAATGCATATATACAGAGATAGAAAGAGAGGGAGATACTATCATTTTGTAATAACAGGCAGGTATCAGTCCTGCCTAGCTAGTAAGTGGATAGAGTAAATGTAGTGATTTTGTAAATTGCCTTTATAGCCTAAGAATCAAAAAAATGTAGGAAAGCTTTTCTCCTGCTTTGGCCAAAAGTGGTTCTTTGCTGGATCCATATCCTATTTCCACTGACCCCTTGAATAGGGTGGCTCAGCTGTTCTTTGCTTTCATGTCTTATCTCATTTTATCCTAACAACTCTATAAAGGCACATATTATTCTCTCCAGGTTATGGGTGATGAAGCCAAGAGATTGAATGACTTCTATAATGGCACATTGCTGTTCTTTCCACCTTTAGAGTGTTTTGATTTCCACAGCATTTTCAGTGTTTATCAATGGAAAGTACAATTGAGGACTATCTGCATCAGAATCCAACCACTTTGGATTACTTGTTTAAAAAGTAGATTTCTGATAACTATCCATGTCCTGTCCTGTGAAATAAGAATCTATGAAAGTAGACACTGGAATTTGCATTTTGTACAAACAACCTAGGTGATTTGTTTTGTTTATTAAAAGGCCAAGGTTATGGCTAACAGTAAATGAGCCCCAGATCCTAGACAGCCGAGTCCTTGCCTAAAGCCTTGCTTCTCAAAATGTGGTCTATGCACCAGCAGCATTGGCATAACCCGGGAGCTTGTTAGAAATGCAGAAACACAGTCCCCACAGCTAAACTTGAACATGATCTCCAGGTGATTCGTATGCATATTAAAGTGTAAGAAGCACTGCCTTAAGACTTTGTCATTATTCACCCCACTTGGTGTTTCCCAAACTTTCCTTATAATAATAAGCACCTGGGGGCACTTGTCAACCATATCTGTCCCCCAACTTCTCCTTAGAGATTGTTCCTCTACGTGTGGGGAGATGTCTGGATCCGTATGTTTAGAAAGCACCCCAGGTGATCATTATCATTGGATAAGTTGGAAAAACACCACATCCATTATCTCCAAAACCAAGTCTCTGGTGGATGTCTTTTGATTGTTGGAGTCCAGGGTTGGAGTTTGAGTTCTTGACCAGAAACTGTAGCAAATTATCTGTATCTATGCAGGAGCAGCATGGTGTGGGGAGGACCAGCACGTGGACGCTGGACCCGGGTGGCCTGGGTGTGGACGTGACAACATGACTTCACTTCTCTGTTCCTCAGTTTCCTCATTTGTAAAATGAGGACAAAGATCATATATACTCCATAGGGTTGTTGTGAAGAATCAATGGGTTTTTATGAGAAGCTCTGAAAACTGTTCCTGTTTACCTGTTATTACTGATACATCGCCTCCCTCACAAAGCCTCTTTATAATTGGGCTCTTGGTTTTGCACTTGTATCCTCTGCAAACACTGCAGAGTGCTCTTTGCCATCTCCCCTTCCTGAGAACAAAATTAGATTCTGGAATTTAGATTCCTGAGCTCTGAATTCCTTTTCCTTTCTTCTCCCTCTTCTATATAGGCAAAAATGTGTGTGCTTGAAATTTTGGATATGAAAGGGCTCCTTAGGGCCACCTGCTAGCCTGTTCCCCAAAATCACCTGCAGCTGTTCCGACCCTATCCCAGGCCAGGTGGGGTTGCTGCCCCCACCTTGTGACTAAATAAACCTCAAAAAAAAAGTGAGATATGCAAAAAGGTAGTGGAAAGAACTGCCGAGTACTGAACAACACTTGATATAAATGCTTTCATTTAACCAGTGACCCTGCAAAGACATTTTAGAGATAGGTTAATGGAAAGAAATTGTGTGTTTTCGCCAAGGCTACACCGAGTAGGGGATTCCGATTCCAGAGCCAGGTCTGTTGGTCTCTGTAGCTAGTGCTTTTCCCATTAGAGTTATATAGTCTCCATATTTCAGAAAGGAATTGGGGATATATAGAGAATGAAGTATAGTGCAAGCTAAAACATTTTAGGAAAAAGGAGAAAGGTGATAAATGAAAGAAGTTGTTAATATACTAGCTAACAACTTTGAATGCTTAAGTGGGTCAGGCTTTGAGTTTTGCATGTGTTAACTAATCCAGTCTCTGAAATATTATTCGTTATTATTGTAGTCCTCATTCTACAAATAAAGAAATTGAGGACCAGGAATGTTAATAGCCCAAGGGCACAAAATAAGATCTGAAGCTGGCACTGGAATGTCGGGAGCCCAATTCCAAGTCTGAGCTCTTAACCACTGCTCTCCACAGCCTCTTCTGTTCTAAGCTCCCAAGTGCGTTCTTAGCTCCAATCATCTGGCCAACTGGAGGCAAAAGGGAATCCATTAGAAATTCAACTCCTGATGTTTTTGTCAAGAGTAGATGTATCAATTCATCTGCAGAAATATTTTTCCTGGGTTTCCATTTAAGCAAGGGCTTTTTAGTGTTATGACTCATTTCCACCAGATTTAATTCTGCTTTCTTCCGCTACCACTCTTCTTAAGTAGACTTCCAAGATCCTGGAAAGGAGTGATGGTACTCACACTCACAGGCATGTATTTCTTTAAGCAGTGAAGTAGATTTCTAATATTTAGACGTGGTAGAAGACTTCAGTTTCTGCAGGTTTAGTTTGAGGAAATGGGAGTTGAGACCAAAGAAAGTTTGAGTGTGTCACAGAAAGAGTCTCTCTACAACTCCAAATGACTGTTGGCAAGGGCAGAGTCGACCCTTCCAGTGTTTGGGCAGGATGAATCACCACTTTTGGCAAACATCCCTTACACCTTCTTTCCAGCTTTTAAAATAAGCCATATGGCTTAGAAGGAGACTAGCTCTAAGATACCAGAGAACTGATCTCTACTGGTCACACATTGGTGGGGAATTATTTTAAGAGTAGGTGTGCACATTGGGGCATCCTTGGGAATTCAAGAAGAAGCAAGGGGGAAAATATTTGAGAATCATTGTTCTGGTTCTTCCTAGTAATTAAATTATCTTCTGGCTCCTGAGAATATTGAAACCCAGCCCATTTGCATTTTGTTTAATTTTAACTTTCCTGTTCCCTTACTGTGACTTTTAGAGTTTGGATCCAACAGAATTAACTGTATCTGAGAAGTCTGCCTCCTCCACAATGTGGGTAGAGTTAATCATACCCTATTATGCATCTAGGATTTATCATGGTTGTAAAACAGTCAATTGAGTATCTTTTCCTCTTTCATTCTAAATTTGATATTCCTGGAAAGCAGTGACCTTGATTTACTTATTAAAAAAAAAAATCCCCAGTGCCAAGTATACAGCTTAACACAAAAGTGATAAATGATTGTTGGTTGCACAGGTACGTCATTGAATAAACGTGTAAAAATAATATGCCCACCACAGTATCTGTCACTAATGAGCATAAGATAATAAGAAATTAGGCTGCTGTGCCAAATACATGCTCCAAGTCAACCTGGGAGCTCAGCTGTGACCTGTTGTTTTCTTGGCTATTCTGCTTCTGGCTGCATGAAGCAAGTTTGCCCTCACAGCTGGTCATTCTGCACAGGGAACCGGCTTGTCAATTTCAGAAATACCAAACAGCACGTAGGACAAAAGAGGAAGTCGGGCATGCTCCTCCCCTTCAGGTACCTGTGTATTCATCACCCTATCACCTTGTTGTTTACTCACAATTTCTTTAAACTACTCCAGTCATTCAGACCTGTGTGTCAAAATTACCTAGGAGAAAGCACATCTGCTGGATTTAGAGGCGAAATGCAAAACTGATAGAGAT
The DNA here is from genome assembly GCA_031878705.1 of Tapirus indicus. Taxonomy (NCBI): domain Eukaryota; kingdom Metazoa; phylum Chordata; class Mammalia; order Perissodactyla; family Tapiridae; genus Tapirus; species Tapirus indicus. Next base: position 67,785,876 of record CM062927.1, on the reverse strand, counting down.
AAAGGAAAAGATAGTGCATCTGATCTGAGTATACCATTGTCTGTACATACTTGACCTTTCTGAATTCAATTCTTCCATTTTAAAAATGAAGAAATGAGCTCAGAAAGGCTGAATGACTTGTCCACAATCACACAATAGGAAGTAGCAGAGGTAGAGATCTACTTGCACATCTTTTTGATTCTAAAATGTAGAATAAATTCATCTGCAGAATGAATTCACAACAAATTTAGAATGAAAAGTAGAGACCGGGCAAATTGCTACTCATTCACTTGTCCATTACACCTGACCAAGGGAGTGATTAAAGAGGACGAAAACTGAAGAATCCCTGAAGTGAATAAAAATTGTTACAATAATAAAGTTGGACGTTCTACTGGTATGAGAAACCAAATTGGAAGTGAAGAGATTATAATCACCATTTTTGTTCACATAGAATTGTTCACAAAATGCCATGGCATTTATTATCTTGTTTCACCCTCACAAAAATCTTAAAACATCGGTTATTTCCATTTTACAGATAAGTTCAAGGAGATACAGGAACTCAGAGAGTGTGTAAGCCCACATGGGAAGTAAATAGCACTAGAATACAGGACTTTCCCAAGTGTTGAGTCCAGAATGACACATTATGACCAAACTGAAAATCCTTGTACGTCAAATACAAAATGAATGGCAATCCAGTTTGTGAGGTCTGTTTAAAAGATTTCACTAAAATTCTGGTTAAGCTTTCGCTGGATTAAGAATCAGCTATAAGGGATATTACAAAATTATGTTGTCATAATAAAATTCGGTCTAGTAATTAAAGAGAGGAGATAGTCAATACTTTCTAATTACTTTTTCTTGAAATTAGCCAGAAATTATTTCTATACCAAGTGACTTTTCCACATTAATTTTTGCCAAGATTTTCCAGATTGAACTGGTCAACACCCATTCAATAGGCTTTCTTTTGACAAGATGTAGTCTCTAACTGACCTTGATTAATGTTGGCAAATTGAGACAAAATCGCTCATCTCCATTCCCCCTTTCTAAAAAAATCTCAAGCAAGCAATCTTTCTCATGTTTTTTCTTTCTCCTCTCATATTCCCTTAAGATTCTTCTCTTTCTCTCTCAGATTTATTCCCCCATTTAATGGCTTTAAAAATTTATTTTTTCATGGAGAGAGGGAGGCAACTGCATTATAATAGAGAGCACATATATTTTAGAGTCAGGTAGAATCAGATATGAAAGCACTGTGGCATTCCTTCATAGTCGTGCACTGTTGAATAAAGGACCGAACCTCTTTGAGATAATTTTCTCATCCTACAGAATGGCAACCGTAATAATAACCTCACAGGGTGGTTGTGAGAAGTAAAATTCCAAGTTCTGTGCAGCTAGAGCACAGAGCCTGGAATATAAAGGTACTTAATAATTGGATTTAATGCTGCAGATAAGAGTGTTGTATTTCCTTGCTCTTCAACTTTGGGTCACTAATTATTTAGTAGAAGGTTGTGACAGGGTATTCCGACCAGGAAATTTAATCTGTCCTTACATAAACAATACCACCTGCATTATCCTTACCCGATGCACCAGATATGTTGACATCATCTTTGAGAAAAGAAACTTTTCTTTCATTTTTTTCTTCTTGCATAAGTCATTGGCATATATCAGGAAAGCAGCTGTAAGAATGGTAGGATTTTGACAGTTTGGGGCTGCCTGTCCTTGTCTTTTTATTCTTGTCACAATCATTCTTAAAAATAGTCTCCTTGCAACAATGAAAAAAAAAATATATAACCAGGTGGTTCATTTTACAGCTCCTATTTTTTCCCCATGAGTTTCAGAAAATTGGACCCTAGACGCCTGGCTTTATCAACCACTAGTAACACTGCCCCGGAAATACTATCAGACACCCCATCACTCAACTCTTCGTCGGGTACCAATAAGAGCAGTGAACACATCCCCTTAAATATGACTTAGGTCGAAGAAGATGATCATAATAATAAGTAGTCAGTACCTCAGTAAAAAATCTGAACTAAAGTTGCTTAGGTAAAAGCAGATTATTTATATTTGCCCTGGTTTATGTTTTTCAAACTTGGCCAAGAATTTCTTCAAAAGGAATTCATTTAGAATAGTGGGTACCTGATAGGATATTTATTGAAAGCAATGGGATTTGGTAATTAGAGTAATGCATGTGTCTTTATTTCTTATACCTAAAAGCTCAACAAATTTTATTAAGAAAAATTATTTTGTGCTCTAAAATATCTATTAGCCAGCCAACTTAACATCAGCTATACCCGTAGTTACCATAAAATCAGCTCATCAGCCTTCTCACCAGCCCTCTTTCTCCATCCCAGTGAGAATACAATAGTCTTCTCTCAGTAATATAACTTTCCAGAGGCAAGAAATCAAAATGCAATAACAGAAAGAAGTTGTATATAGAAAATATCTTTTTAGTCTCCTGTTTAATTTCTTAAAGGATCAGCTTTGCTGATTCCTTAAAGAATATGGCAACATATTCATGTTCTCCCTTTATTCATTTGTTTTTATACTGGTTGGTTTCTGATTCCTCAATGTCTATTGTAGTGCCTTAGCTCACCTTTAAATCGTGAAAATGCAAATGCTATGTTCATCCTAGTGGTGCTAGAGGTGGTGAGGGTTTTGTTTGTTTGTTTTTGGTTTTTGGTCAAGGAGATTGGCCATGAACTAATATCCATTGCCAATCTTCCTCTTTTTGCTGAGGAAGATTGGCCCTTAGCTAACATCCGTGCCCATCTTCCTCTATTTTATATACGGGACAATGCCACAGCATGGCTTGATGAGCGGTGCGTAGGTCCATGCCCAGGATCTGAACCTGCAAACCCTGGGCCACCAAAGCGGAGCCTGCAAACTTAATTGCTACACCAGTGGGCTGGCCCCAGTGCTGAGGGTTTTAAGCTAGCGAATCTGGAAGGGACTCTCCGTCCAATACACTGAATATATTAGTCAGGATTGACTAAGTTATGCTACAGTAACAAAAACCCAAACTCATGGTTTAAACAGCAAGGTGTATTTCTTGTTCATGATACTTGTCCATATCAAGTTGTTTCACTCCAAGAACTAGACTGATTGAACACCCACAGATGTTACTTTTTCCCACAATGTCCCCTCCTGAGCTAGTCACATATGCCCCCTCAATCACAAGTGAGCCAAAAGGTGCAATCCTACCATTTGCCCCAAAGTGGGGACAACCTTCCATAGTTGAATGATCAGACCAATGACTACTACACTAGGAAAATTATTAATAGCACCAGAGATAAAGGGTAATGTTCATGAGTAGGTTGAATAAAGGAAGTTGAAAGTATATTTAGGCAATTGAGAAAATATCATCAGGGATAATCCAGGACAGACAATGAATTTAATCATATTGCATTTGGCATTTCTTTCCCAATATCCATCTTTTCCAGTCCTGAATGCAGCAAATGATTGTTGAGCACATACTACATATAAGTTATTTATCAGATACTGTGTAGATAAATAAATTAAAAATCCATGAATCTGGATTTGACTTTTGTTTGCTGAACATTTATTTTATTAGGAATGGTGCCAGGGGCTATTATGTACATTATCTTTTATATCCTTACCACGAATAAAATAAAGTTGGTGTTATTTTTCTTGTTGGATGGATGAGGACACTGGTTAAGAAAGGAGCGTAAACTTGCCCAGGTTTACACAGCTAGTAAGTGGCAGAATTAATCAATACACCCTGGTCATTCTAATGGTAAGTCCAGTGCTCCTTTTAGAATATATCTGTTGACAACGAGAAATAGTCCATGTGAAAATTAGAACTAAAACCAAACAGTCGCCCCCCCCCCCCCGCCATGCAGAAGGATCTTTATGACTAGTGTATTTCACACTCTGATTTGACAGTTTCTCACTTTTGTTGTCTTCTCTTTTTCACGTCCCCCAGTTGTGGGCCTTTGTGAGCCTTCTTTTGTTAACAGCACTACACTTTTTCCCACGAGAATGTCATCCTTGTATACAAATTTATCTCTCACATCTAAAAAATATATATAATTTTTTATATTTGCCCTGGTTTATGTTTTTCAAACATGGTCAAGAACTTCATATATATATTTTGCCAGTAGTTCCTTTTCCATTTCCATCTGCCAAGTGTACTTATAGTTCCATTATCCCATTTATCTTAAACTTTGAAAAGTGAATTTATATGTTCTTGACTAAAATGCACCTTTCCCTAATTTATATTTTAGTTAATCCTCAAAATATTTCCTAAGTCCTCAGGCTCAGTGCCTTAGAATCATCTTTGATTTCTTCCTCACTCCCACATTCAATCAGTATAAAGCTTACCCTTCACAGCTCTTGCAATTTTCCCGTCTCTATCAACCTCAGTACTAAAATTCCGTCCCTCGTGATATCAATTCTAAACTTTTGCTGTAGCTTCCATTCTCCTTTCCCTTTCTGCATATGATTCCCAACAGTTTAGTTTGAATATATAGATGTTTCATATCTAATAGCTGACATTCAAATTCCTCTATATTCTGGCGGGACTCTCTTCCTGCTTATTTTCTACTATGTCTTAAAACAAGACAAAACAGAACAAAAACAACTTCATTCTACTCCAAATGGTCAATTCCTCTTTTCTAAATACACCTCAAAATTTCTTACCACTGTCCCTCTGATCATGTTATTTTTATCATCTGGATTGTCCTCTCAAACTCCAAATGCCTGTTGAAACTTCACCTATTGTTGATAGGCTGAGACAAAATTCACTGTTTTATTGTTGTTGCTGTCATTTTAACATTCTCCATTGCATTCACAGCTCAGTTAAATTATTCTTTTCTTTATGTTACTGTACTTCTCACTCCATGCACTAATCAGCAAGCACACCATGTTCTGCCTGAAACCCACAATTTCTAGACCTCATAGACTGGCTTCTCATGTATAATTGGTAGACTATAAACATCCATGTGGTGAATAAATTATTAAATTGATGACTCTTGGGAGGCCAACTGAACAGTGTTGATGAAAAAAATTTTCAGTGTAGATTATTTTTGACATCAAAATTTCACTCCAAGGAGACCTTAGAGCATTGTTTATGGTACTAAGAAATAGGAACCAACCTAATTTTCTACATGAAGTAATGGTAGAGGAGAAGCCTTGTTAGAACATTTGTGGTCAATTCATAAATTTGAATTCAAAATTTATTGGAAATGCTATAGAATTATGTTTAATGCCATGGAATAATGTGCACAAATGAGGTCAGGGGAGGGGGAGCAGGTAACAAAAAATATGTACTTTTTTTAAAGAATATGTGGTAGACCAATATTCCTGTTTCTTCTCTGGGCACTCACCCCTTGTAGTTATTTGTGGCTATGAGAGCTGCTTTGGTCAATAAAATGTGAGTAGAGGTGATGTGTGTAATTTCCAGGTAAAAATATTTAAGACAGAGTGTGAGTTTCTTTGCTCCCTTCTTCTGCTGTCAGGAGTCTTGAAGACTTGTCCTTACGTGGTGGCGTCATAAAATTGTGGAGCATCTATCAGAGTAAGGCCCTGGGTGACTATGCTTTGCTTTCTGTTGTACTGTCTCCGTTATGAAAATTTTGGGCAGCTATTTCAGGAACTTCTCATATAAGATAATAATTATGCAAGTAACATGTTAATAATTCAGATATATTTTGATATTAACAACCTAAAGTCTTAGAAAATAGCAAACTGGCCAAACGTCAGTTGGCAGAGGGCATGAAAGATGAGCAAATTACCAATCGTCAGAATCACAGAACTGCAAAACTTTGAGAAATTATCTAGGTCAACGGCTTCATCTTACAGATGAAGAAATAGAAAGTTATATAAAGTGTAAGTAAAAGTGGAGAAGCAAGACTCCTGTTTCCTTGCCTCCAAATTCTGTGTACTTCTTGCCATGTAACACTTCCACTGAAGAGATGACATTCCTCTCTCATTTTAGCCTTTGTCTAGCCATCTAGCTAGTCTAATTAAAAATTGTGTTGCAGCCATCATCAAAACAGTAGAGTAAAATAGACTGGGTAATTAGCAGCATATTTCAATAATATTAGATATTACCTTTCACTTCATGATTGATTGTAATGTGATTTTCAAAATATGGGCCATTGACTAATATTAATCTCTCAAGACTATTTGAGTATCTAATATGTGGATATTTTGTTAAGCATTAGGAAAAAACAAAATTAAAAAAAAATAACCCCATCCTCAAGGAATCCTCAGTCCAATGGAGAATAGAGGAAATTTTCATAATCAAGTGCTATATGTAGTTTTATTATGGAGTTATATTCCAGGCAATTGGGAACACAGAGGAGAAACTGGTTCAGGAAAGATTTTTCAAAGGAGGTAATAACTGAACTGATATTTGAAGCAGGAGTAAGAGTTTTCCTGATATATAAGGGGAGGGAAATGTGTTTTAAAGGCCCAGAGAATGCAAAGGCATTGAAAAGTTGGAATGCATGATGCAGCTGCCAAGAAATGAATATGACAGGACCGTGTTGCAGGAAATGAGGCAAAAGATTAAAGCAGGAACAAGTCGTAGTCTATACTAAGGCGCAGTACAAACATTTTGTTTCTTAAAGACGTTGAATGATCCCACCTACACGTTGGAATTTAAAATATTTTTGAACAAATAATTTTGAACATTTTACTGTATTGACTTTGGTTTAAAAAATAATGACTTTTGGATAATAGACAAACTGGCAGATGAGTATCAAAATTTTGGTATACAATAATAACTTTTAAATGGCATATATGTAAGAGAGTAGATCTTAAGTGCTCTCACCACACAGAAAAAAAATGGTAACTATATGAGATGATGGATGTGTTCATTAATTTGATTATGGTAATCATTTCATAATGTATGTATATATTAAATCATCACACTGTACACCTTAAAAAATGTTGTACAATACAAACATATACTTAAAAAATAAACAAATAAATAAATAAATGACATACACGAGACCAAAAAAATATTAATAAAAACTGCATTTATGAAAGGACATATATATATGTATACACAACTACTATGGCAAACTGATCTTCTTGTAGTTATTTTAATAATTCTGGCTATAATGGGTTGCATAAATGGCATTGCATAGGTTTATAATTGTCACATAATGGATAAAATTTGTGACATCTATTATTATAGATCTCCATTGTGTGTGTGTGTGTGTGTGTGTGTGTAGGGAGCTGAAGTAGATATTTTAAAGTATTTATCTAGTCATTAAATTCTATAATTCCACTGAAGTTTTTTGCTGAGGAAGTTTCGCCCTGAGCTAACATCTGTTGCCAATCTTCCTCTTTTTCATATGTGAGCTGCTGCCATAGCATGGCCACTCACAGACGAGTGATGTAGGTCCCTGCCCGGAAACCGAACCCAGGCCGCTGAAGCAGAGAGCGCCGAAGTTAACCAGCAGGCCACAGGGGATGGCCCTATAGTTCCACTTTTAACTTATCTAAATTCTTCAGAACACCAAGCAAGACCATGATAAATTGCCATGTGGAAGAGAGGTGTACCAATCCTGCCTCTTGGCTCCAAGTAAGAATCAGCTTCCCTAGGACTCCAGAGCTCCATTTGGGAGGAGGAAGAAAAGATCCATTAGATTTCAGTGTGGGGGAGGAATCAGGGAGGGACAATGAACGCTTTGACCTTCCCTTTGAATGTCTCAGAGCGATGCATAAAACAAAAACCCAACCATACTACTGCAAAGGGCTTTAAGGAGATTATATCGTGTAATTCCCTTTCTCTAACAAGGCACATGGGTAGTTTCCATTTTGCTTTAGAGATTTGGGGTGAACTTTTGCTACTATTTTTTGCTAATTAAACCATAGTGCAATGATGTTTTTGTTCATATATTTATTTTTTAGCTTTTCTCACTATAATGCTCTTCAAATATTTATACATATAATGCAGCTTAAGTAAGCATCATAATACAATGGCAATAATCCTGACAAAGCATACACTGGGTCCTGGTTTTACAGAAGAAAATTTTAACAATCAGGGAATGTGTAGATATTTATGAACCAGCAGTTCTAGCTTTACTTAAAATAAAAAGGACAAGCTATAAAAAGTAACTAAAAGCATGTGCAGATATTAGTGCTGGGTAAGTGAAAATTATTTGAAAACGATTCTAGGATATGTGTTTCTTGTTCAGCCTTTCTCTTCTCCCTCAGCTATAACAGGTCTCTATATTCCCTCAGTGCTTTGTAATCCCTTTATCATGGTGTTTACATTATTGAATTCTAATTTGTGATTTAATTGGCTTCTAGAGGTCAGGTCTTCTCGAATCTGACAAGAAGTGAGTGTTTTGAAAAAAGACTGTTGAAGAAATGCATGAAGAAATGAATGTGTTATTATTATTACAATGGGTGTGAACTGTTTGGAGTGAATTATCAGGAAGAAATTATGATTTACTTTATGAGTTGTTTCTCCTTTACAAAAGTTTGAATAGAATATAAATATTATATTTTCTCTCTGGTATTTTGTAAGTATAATTTTGATAACTTTTTACAAAATAGAAAATTTTCCTTTATACTCATTTTGAAACACTTATGGAATAAACAGGGCATATGCCAAAGTGAATTAAGTGGTAACTATTACTAGATATTATTATTACTAATACCACATATATATCTCATGGAAAATATCTATGAGAACACCTGAAATTCTGAGGAGAAAATTGTACATAAGTTCTAGATTTTATTAGTGTTTTATTAACATTTTATTATTCAAATATTTTATTAGTATAAATAATTATGATAATAAACGAGCAAAGAGTAGTAGCTGTCTTGACCTATTTTGTCTATCCAATTTAATAAGCATTATAGTAATATTGATATTAGTTCTAGGGATTTTTATTAATAATAAACTTAGCATTCTTTTTATATCGACACCCTTCTGGCAATAAGCTGAGGCTTTCTCTATCTGGTTTTTGTTTACAATTGTTTTTGTTTTCTACTCACGAGGAATGTTTCATCAAATCCAATACCCCAGGCAGCAGAATATATTGAAGGATCTACAGCAAATTTTAGATGAAAAAGTTTGATCCAGTGTGAGTTTCAGAAAATAATGAGTATTGTAAAACAGAGAGAGAAAGACTGAGTGAGAATTTTATAAGGCGTAAAAAGCAAACTTGTCATGTAATTAGGCTGGGAGAAACAACTGATTTAAAATACCTCTAAAATATATTGTTATATGCACTTGTATGTATTAAAACAGATTGGCTAAAAATTCAATAAATTTATGATTAATTAACATTGAGGTGTAAATTACAAAGGTGCTCCTTTGTAGCATACCTATAAAATGTAGCAGGCGTATGGCCAGTTGAGTGATACGTGACCTGCCTTCCGTGCAGCTAGGGCTTTGGCGCTGCTTCTTTCTTTAAATATATGTTTCCAAAGCTGTCTCTTACAGCACCTAAAACTATCCCCAGAATGAATTTGCAATTGTTTACAGATGTAATGTGTAGTCTGTAATACACTGTAGCTGTGGCTGGGATTTATGATTTTACATAACTCTTACTGAGTGCACTTGAGGTCATTTTTCTATTGCACAGTAAGTTTTCCAGTATAAAATTAGCTTTTATTTTCATGTGGTTGCTTTCAACCTTAAAATACACCACATAGGACAGAGTAAGAGGAGCTGTGCAAAGCATCTGTAGTAAGAAGCTGGCTATATGATCTGAAAAGGAGGCAAGAACGAGGTCTACCATGGAAGCTGATCCTTTTATAGTTAAAGTCTTGGGTTCACTTGTCAATGTTAAGTTGACTCCCCATGTCCAGGGGCACTTGTTATGGTTGTTCGGGTTGTGCACTGTTCAAAGGCATCTAGCAGAGGAGGAAAGCTGAGATACCACCCACACTCAACGTATCAGTCTGTGCTTCCTGGGATGATGCTGCATCAGTTGTAGGAAAGGACTGTCACATTGCAATTTATCCCTCCAGATTGGGTGGCTTTCTGCATTTTATCTGCTTAAGGGGGAGGTTTTTTGTTTTTTTTTTTTTTTCTTCACGTGAATGGTTTTCACATCCCTGTTCCTTACTTTCAGCCACTCCAGCAGGAAATCTACTTTTACTTCCTTGGTAGGCTGCTAACACTTACTCTGCTTCTTGGAGTTCCTCTCACTCATGTGTCAAGCATGGTCTGTGTACTCCACTTCCTCAGGCTATATTATAGGGGAAATTTTTCCATCGGTCACATATGAATTTAAAAAGCACTTCTGTTTCATCTCTATTATTTGACTCATGGGAAAATTGCCTAATAATTTTAAGCCTCAATTTCCTCTTCTATAATATAAGCAGGATGGTCCCTATCTTATAGGGTCAGGGGGTAAAGTGAGACAATTCATGCCAACGAGGGGCAGTTGCACAGCACTTAGGAGGTGCTTGATATATATATTTATTATTTTTCTCTCTGTGTGTGCTGCCACCCAAACCTGTACATATTTTTAATTTTTTAATTTATATTTCTCATATTAAAACTGCTAATAATAACAAAAAGAGTTCTAAAAATCCTATGAAGTTCTCTTTATGATTCCATGCCCCTGCTTCCTGACTTCCTTACAATTAGCCAATGGTGGCTCTGTGATTCTCCTCCTCTTGGATTGTATTCCTGACTGTCCAGTCCATCAAACCATCTCTTCTCTTACTATTCATCTTCCCTACCTAAGGAAATAATAAAGCTCAGAGTTCAAGAGCTTAGGCTTTGCAACTAGACTTCCTAGGTTCAAATTTAACTTCTTACTGACCATCTGACCTTAAGATGGATATTTAAACTTTCTGTATCTCAGTTTCTTTATCTATGGATTAAGAATAATGATGCTACGTACACTTTGAGTTGTTGTGAATATTAAGTGAGATGATACCTGAAAGGCACTTACTGAAATGCCATGCACTAAGCAAATTCTCAATTTGTGGCTTTTTATCATCGTCTACCTCATTCCTCAGGAAAACCCAACTATCCAATGGTAGAACTAAATCTAAACTAAAGAACATTTTCCAAAATGTAACCTTTGGAAGACTAGTGAATAAATATTGCTGATTGAAGTCTACACACACATATCCATACACAACACACACATACATTTGGGACAAGCAGGCTCAAAAATGATACACATGTTTATATTCTGGGTGAATTCTTATATCCTTTAATATGCTAGCATGCATTCGATTATAGAGCTTGTGGTGTGTCCTATACTAATTTACCCACAGTACCATTTTTTTCACATAAATTACTTCGGATAAAAAAGTCTTCTGAATCTCTCTCTCTTTTTTTAATCCTAATTCTACCCACCCTTCTTTTCACAATCAGAAATTGTTAAGCTTGGCATCTTAAAGATATTACATGACAAATTGTCCCAACTCCATGATCTTTTATTACTAAAAAGAGAAGATTCAGTATACTGAGTTACCCGAAGAACTCTAAGGATTGTGACCACATTGTGACTTGGCCTCCATTGTCGCTACTTCAACTGCTTAGGACAGCCTCTTCAAATGGGCATTAAAAATAATATGAAATAAATCCTCTAAAGTTTTATTTGTTTCTAGAGAGTATGGCCAGAAACCTCAAATAATTTCACTTAATTGCAAATTTCACAAAATTGAAAGTAATAACAACAAACATTTAAATAGTATTTACTATATGCTGAGGGATTAACATATAATAGGTTATTTAATTTCTACCAACCCTATTGGGGGATAGTATTTTTATCCCTGTTTTACAGATAAGAAAACCAAGGCACAGAGAAATTTGCTGAAGTTCACAGTACTTTTATGTAGTTGCTCTGGAATTTGAACCCAGGAAATCAGTCTGATTTTGGATCTCATCTCAAGCGCATTTACACTGCCTTTCAAAATATAATCCTGAAATTAAAACTATAATGAAAACTGCTAGCCTCGATGAAATATTTATAGAAATCAAGAGCAAAAGCATTTATTGAAGAAATTATGACACTGACGCTGTATATTTATATAACTGAACACAGTTTGAAATGCTCCAATGGATGATCACATGGAAAGAGAGTGCACAAATCATTCTAGTTTGGTGGCTTTTGCTGTCTATGAAATTTGACTTCTTTTTTTTTTTTTGTGGGGAAGACCAGCCCTGAGCTAACATCTGTTGCCAATCTTCCCCTTGTTGCTGAGGAAGACTGGCCCTGGGCTAACATCCGTGCCCATCTTCCTCCACTTTATATGGGATGCCACCATGGCATGGCTGACAGGCAGTGCGTCGGCGGGCGCACGGGATCGAACCCGCGAACCCCGGGCTGCCAAGCGCGGACTAAACCGCTGCGCCACCAGGCGGCCCCTGAAATTTGACTTCTTGATTCCAGTTTTTAAACTGAAAAAATGAGTAAGATACTGTGTAGAGTGCTGAAATGGTGAAGTGGAAGATCATTGATCTTTAACCATGTGATCAGAGTTCGTATTTCAAACACCAGGACTGCAGCTTACTGCCTGCCTGCCTTTGCGTAAGTTACTTACTTTTTTTTTTTTTTTTTTTTTATGAGGAAGACCAGCCCTGAGCTAACATCCGTCCAATCCTCCCCTTTTTGCTGAGGAAGACCGGCCCTGGGCTAACATCCGTGCCCATCTTCCTCCACTTTATATGGGACGCCGCCACGGCATGGCTGACAAGCAGTGCGTCCGCGGGCGCCCGGCATCCGAACCTACTAACCCCGGGCTGCCAAGCGCGCACTAAAGCTCTGCGCCACCGGGCGGCCCCAAGTTACTTACTTTTTAAATGTGCAGTTTTTTTCATCCATAAAGTTGGGATAATAGCTTTGTTCTTGGACATTCTAAGGGTTAAAATTTATAACCTATAGGGGGCCGCCCGGTGGCGCAGCGGTTTAGTCCGCGCTTGGCAGCCCTGGGTTCCCGAGTTCGGATCCCGGGCGCCCGCCGACGCACTGCCTGTCAGCCATGCCGTGGCAGCGTCCCATATAAAGTGGAGGAAGATGGGCACGATGTTAGCCCAGGGCCAGTCTTTCCTCAGCAAAAAGGGGAGGATTGGCTAACTTAGCTCAGGGCTGGTCTTCCCCACAAAAAAAAAAAAAAAAGAATTAAAAAAAAAAAAATTATAACCTATAAACTGGCTTAAGGAGGAAAGCTTCTTCAAGTGACCAGTGTCTTTCTCCTAGAAGAAAACCATGTTCTCCTCTTTCACTCTCCAAGTCTGAGAAAGGTGTGACACAGGAAGACACTGCCACCTGTTGCTGCTGAGACAGAACAAGAAGTACCCCAGGGCCAGTCTTTCCTCAGCAAAAAGGGGAGGATTGGCAACAGATGTTAGCTCAGGGCTGGTCTTCCCCACAAAAAAAAAAAAAGAATTTAAAAAAAAAAAATTTATAACCTATAAACTGGCTTAAGGAGGAAAGCTTCTTCAAGTGACCAGTGTCTTTCTCCTAGAAGAAAACCATGTTCTCCTCTTTCACTCTCCAAGTCTGAGAAAGGTGTGACACAGGAAGACACTGCCACCTGTTGCTGCTGAGACAGAACAAGAAGTACCTTTTGTGAACAGCCTTTTTCAGTCAATTAGAGATAAGGGGTGATGTATGGGGAATGCTTTTCACGACTTTGGTTTCTTTTTGAATTCAGGCAAACAAAAAAGAGAGGTGAAAGGGAATTGTCAGATAACCCCAATATCAATCTGTGTCTTAGTAACTTCTCCTATCACCCTATATATTTGACCAGTACCCAGTTCCAGTATTGTAGCCTAGAAGAGATAACATTATTGCCTGTGTGACATTTCCTCCATTGTTCAAGATGGTGTTTATGATGTTATGTGATCAGAATTGTCAATCTTCAACTCTACTGCTGTAAGCCTCCCGAACATCCACTGTAGTTCAAGCTCCCCTTGGTGTGAACATAAGGGAGAGGGCCGTCCAGAGGCCTACAAGATGGGATAGATGAGATGACCCTAGGTATATCAACACTAAGCACAAGAGACTGGGCACACTGGGAAGAGTACCACTGATTACTGGATACGAGGAAGCGTGCCTGACTTTTGTGCTTTAATATATTCAAATATCAGAGGTATGTGCAGATGAGGACAATGGCTATTAAAAATCATGGCTGCTATCATGTACACACATATATATTAATGTGGAAGAACACACTGTGATTGTGTAAAACTAATGTTTTAATAGTAACTCGTGTGAACTGCTAATTACAGCTAATTACCATGCAACACGTAATCACTGTAAATTTAGTTTTAAAATGTGCCAGATGAACACTTCTATGTTTTATGCATTCGATTAATAAAGTCTATGCATGTAGGCTAAGTTTTCTTTCTTGCTCAGATATCATGCTTGTTGTTCGTGCAGTCTCGTATGCAGAGAAAGCATCACTGGCTAGTTTACTGAAATGCAGTGGGTGATCATGAGTGATGAGAAGGAATGAGACTGTGTTCCTGTCAGTATATCTGATCTAGTTTTTCTAATGTTGCATTGCAAGTATCAGAGGTGACATCTAGGTATGGTGTGATAATGCATTCATGCGTTCTGAAGTAAAATATGGGACAGTTATGGATTCCTGACAGACCTTTCCGGACTCTAGGATAAAGTTCTTAAAGAGTCTATTCTGCTCCATCTATGGGATATTGGACAGACACTTTTACCTTATATTTCAGTGTGTTTTGCAGATTTAGCACTGCAAAAGGAAAGAGAATATATCAAGCTAAATCCATTAAAAGGAAAACATTCTTCTACTAATTGAAGTGTCAGTGTGAGGCTTCATACGTGATTTTGTTTAGAACTAGCAAAATGACGGAATATCTCACCTACTCCCATTACCTCTTTGTATATTGTGCATAGTTTTCTATTTTCTTCAAATTTCTATGCTGACACCTTAAGGCTTACAATCCTCTGCTCTGAAGTTTATTATTATTGTAATGAATCTTAAACCAGCATATAGGACGCTCTAAAGTGTGAGGAGCCTTTATGTGATAATGGAAAACAAATCAGTAATGCTAATATTCTTGCATTTGAAGAAGTCCGTGATTACAAATGCATAAAAACCTGGCACTTAGTGTAAGAGTGAAATAAGGATGAAAGCTTTTCACTGTTGGTTGTCAAAACATTTTTTGAAATTCTCAGGCCTGGAAAATTAGCTTACTGTCATCACAGCAGTCTTTTGCCATGAGAGCCATTATTTTAATTTCTTGCTGCAATTCCTGTTGAGAAGTCAAGCTCTGCAGCCTCTTGTTTTACAAAAACCAGACATGATTATAGATATGGTATGTCTCCATACGACATCAGTGACTAATGTCAGAAACGGGAAATGAGATAACATGTTTCTCTGGACAATTACCCTGCCCTGTTTCAGAAAATATAAGCGGTATCATTTTATTTTTTTCTAATGGTTTTGTTTTTGCTACAGTCTTTTACATGGATTAGTGTAAGACAGAAATGATTGTTTAGGAAAGAAAAAGCATGAGATTGATTTTCAATGCCTGATCTTGAAGTGCTTCTATGAATTGGGAAAATCATGTCAAATTTATGTTGAGGACCTTGTTCTGTCTCACTCAACACCCAATGACTTGTTTTGTGTGTAATTTTACATTAAAAGCATCATAATAGGTCTCGTAGGGGTTGAAATTTACTAAAAATATTGATTTATAAGGAAAGAAGGGAAAATTTTTAAAAATATGATAAATGGGAAGATGGAAGGAGTAAAATATTAAAAACAAGCCAGCCAATCCTACAATTCTGAAGGCCATAGAGAAATACACTCTAAGTAAACTTTAAAATTTGCAGTTTTTATAGGATACCTTTTGTCAAACAAGAATGCTTTCTAAATCACTGATTACAGGTATATATTACAATGATATTGTGACAGTATTGGACAATATTAATATATATCGCAATATTAGTATATCGCAATATTTTCTTAGCAGAAAATTACTCCAGTGATGCTTTCAGAGAAGTGTTTGGAGGTGGTTATGTGATTAATAGATTGATCTACATTCCCTCTCAAGTAGAAGTTCTCACTTACCTTTTCTGAATTCAAAAGCTGCATATGCAATGCCTAAAATTCACCAAAAAATAATAAAAACAGACCAGCAATTATGTTTCCATATGGACATTTTATTCAGACATATATGCCAGTTTTTTTGCTTGACACACAGCAAACCGGTTTTTATGTCAGTGTTTTACATGAGGCATAGATGAGGTGGACATGGCTACTCCTTTAAGCTCCACCATCATCGTCTTTACCACCTTGCAAGGAACTCTGGCAGTATATGCATTAGATGGTTTGTTTTTCTGATTAGCATTTCCTTGATGTTTGACTCTGTAGACAGGAATCCAGTGTAGGCCAAAATGTGTGATCTCATTATAGACCCTAGGATATGTAGGCTCATACAAACCTTATAGTGTAATATTACTCTGCAGCCAAGGTCCTTAGGAGAGGTCTTTTAAAGGATCAGTTAATAATTTCCAGTGGGGACAAAAAGGATAGGCTCTGCTAACCAACGTCTTTTGAACTTATTCTTTAATGATGATGCTACTTTTGAATAAGCTGGATGCCTTGCCTGTTTCTCTAGGAAAATGAGAGAGAAGTATTCTCTCTGATGAAGAGGATATGGATTTATGCTCATGATCTGTAGCAGTCTTAATAATAAATGGCCCTGCTTTCTAATCATCCCTAGAAAGTCTACAAATCAATTATTCCAAAAATAAAGTAATTATTTTGGTAAACATCTATCTTCTAATTGACATGTGGTTGACAATTCCAACCACAGTTATTTTAATGAACCTGAAACATTTGGGTTATAAGACTTTATGATATCAATCAAAATGAACAAATAATTCAAGTTTCTATTTTAGGAAGAAGTGTTCACAGTCTAATTTAGAAGGTCTACTTTCCATCTTCCACTCGTAACTATATTTGCCACTATTTTCAAAAAAATTTCAAAATCAGTTTCCAGTACTGAACACTTCAGTACTGAATTGGTCAATAGAGGGATACGTTTTAAATATAGTAACTAAAATAATTAACTCTTCTCTATGAAACACTTTCAAATAATTTTCCCTTTACTATTGGGACATCCCAATTTTGCCAGAGAGACAAAAATAATTACTTTCATTTTATGAAAGAGAGAAGTTAAAAGATTCTCTTAAACGATGCAGTAATTAATAATAGTACCTAAATATCTCTTATAAATCCTACGTTCTAGGTCAGTTATTACATTATTTTTATGGTCTATGCATTTTTACCATAGTTCATTGAATTTTTCTCATTGAGAAGTAAACTCTGCTGTTTCTTGTTTTATATAAACCAAACATGATTATAGAAACAGTATATGACAGCATTGACTAATATCAGAAATAAAAATGGGTTAAATTTTTCTCTGGACACATTTTTTCTCTGGACAGTTAGTTACCCTGCCCTATTTCAGAAAAAAAAAATGTATGTATTTGTTTCTAATGACTTTACTTTTGTGTAGCTTGTGTAAGACACAAATTACTGTTTAGGATAGAACATGGTGATTGTATGATGCAGTATTATTTTATATTCCACTAAGAAAGAAAAATCCTATCAATCAAAAGATGCCATCAATGATTGTAAAATGCTACCCTATTTCCAAGTTGCTAGCATATGAAAAAACTTTGCATTTTAGAATCAATTAAATGCAATATTGTGAAGTCTGCTTCCTAAAATTTTTGTCGTTATTTTATCTAGTCTCGTTTTTAGTGGATGGGTTTTCATTTACAAGTATACCTTGATCTTTGGGCTGCTTGTGAATATAACAGTGAAACTTTTTTTTTTTTGATAGCAAATGTGAAGAGCTGACTAAAAACAATCAAAATAAGGTTTTTAGTATCTTGTTGCATGGCTTCATTTTCCCAGAGATTTAAAAGATTTACTATTGCAGATTTTGCTCTGAATGACTAAGGTTCTTGGTGAACGTTCTATTCTAGTTAATTCCAAATCTTCTTAAGTTCTTGCTACTAGAATGAATAACGACTAAAGTATATGTCAACAGAGTTTAGATTTTCACACAGTTTTATAGAACAGCCCTAAAATTTTGAAATTTGGAAAAGGAAAGCAGATTTTAAACAGATACAGAGCTGAAAAACCTCTCCTATATTAGTTGCATACACTCAGTTTTAGTCAGAAGTGTGGTTTTGAACTGTCCTTGAATTCCCAAATAAGACAACTGAGCAATTTCTTTGACAGTCTTGTAGCTATTGTCCTTCACTCTCCGCATGGGTTGGCATACCCTGTCATGTGAAAATGAGATCTAAATAGTGGGCTATTTCATCAATCACTTTTAATTTGAAATATTTTTCCAATATCTTTTAGATTGCATTTTCTTTTTGAAGTAGAAGGCCGGTAGCTCACACAGTGAAGAGTATGATGGGTGATGCCCTTGAAGTACTAGACTTTACTGTTATTTTTCCCCCCACATAGTTCACACTTTATGTGGTAAGCTGAAAAAGAGATCCTTTATTTTCCTTCAAAGTTTGAATGATAATGAAGACATTCAGCCTCCTTTATCTAACGCCCAGGTATAATAATATGTCTGGGAGACACAGATTAAAACACCTCCATAAATTTTCTTCTCTTCTAATGCTTTGGCCCCAATTAAAGTTCTTTTAATAAAGAATAACCTCTGTCTCTCTCAAAGGGCAGTGTAAGAGACAGAACAAACGCTGGGCAGAAATCAGAAAACTTGATTCTAGTCCTAGATATTCTACTTAATACTCGTGTCTGGCACAGAAAAAGTACTCAATAAAATATTCATCTATAGCATGGATTAGTTAATAACTAATATAGCAGTAAGTACACTGAGCTCCGCCCTCCTGTTGCTCATAGAGAGGTTGAGGAGATAGACCATTACAGTATAAAGTGACTGGATCTGAATTAGAAATATGGATGCAGTCATCACTGAAGACATTGCAGAAGGGAGAGAGGAAGAGAATTAGAGTTTACTGACCACATCTCAAGAAGCATGCAAGTTATAACCTCCATCTGACTAATCAGAAAAAGGAGACATATTGAACCAATCTACTTTACCCAAGGTCATTTGTTTGATATGCATATAAGAATTCAAAGTTATGCTAGCTGTTATTATATCAAAATGTTTTTTACAGACTTGAGTGTCATACTATTTCAAGACAGAAAAAAAAAGCAAAACATCTCTATTCTATGTACAAAATATTTTGTATTTACTAACATGTATTATGATAAATACAACCATAGCTAACCTCATTTTGTTTTTTGTGGAGATATGATTCACAAAATAAAATTTCACGTAAGATAAAATTCACCGTTTTAAAATGTACAATTCAGTGGTTTTAGTCTATTCACAAGGTTGTGCAACCATCACCATTATCCAATTCCAGAACATTTCCATCAGCCAAAAAAGAAATACTGTAGCCATTCATAGCTAAACTTAAATGAGTATATTCTGTGATTAACCACTATGCTGAGCACTTTATGTACAATGTGTAATTTAATACTGACAACAGTCCAAAGGGGCAGTTAAGCAAAATTTTCCTATCTATTTTACCAATGAGAAAACTGAAATTAAGAGAGCTTGGTTATCTTTACTCAATGTCAGAAATGCTTGACTGCCGTCCCCACCTTGCAAACTTCTTGTGTTCAATAGCACTCCAGTTCTTTTCTCCTCCTAGAGATGAAGTCCACCTAAAGGGTCATTTCCTTTCATATAGAAAGAAAAGACACAAATAAGATATGTGAACTATATCTTCTTTATCCATCTTTATATTTCGAGAGTGTATAACTTGAATTTTCTAAGGGGATCCTGACTTCAAATCCTTTGTTCCATTGACCGATCACAAGTCAGAAGATGCGTACTTGAAGTCCATCTACGTAAAAGTTTTATGTATTTTAGAATTACTCCTGTAAAAAGAATATTCATTTCTTTCATCACAGCTGCAAATTCCAATTACATTTTCCCGTGGACACCTGTAGTGTTTAGGTAGAGATGAAATTGTCCCACTGGTCCAATATACTTTGCTAGGTATAAAGGTCATTTTGTGGATTGTCCTGAGGATGTAATCTTGCATAGCACTGTTTTGATGGAAAAAGATATCTGTTCCAAACAGCAAGTTTGTATATAGTCTATTTCCTTACTACTTGCTAGTTACTTAATAAATATTGGTTGAATAAGTAGATTAATATATAAATCGTAATTTGGGAATGGCCTGTATTGCTGTGAAGAAATTCATCCTGAAGTGTAAACATACTGTGACATATATTAAAGTATATTTGATTGTACCTTGGGAAGGATTTACACTTTCCAAAAGAAGTAGACTATATTTGTAGTCTGCAAAAGATTATACTTACATGAGAAGTTAGTATATTGAAATCTCAAATTTTGAACTTTTTCATGAACTTATACCCTTTAGATAAGGCTACCATGATCCTTCCTATTTTCCTTCACAGTAAATGCTAGTTTGTTTTTCCAGTGGTGCCAAGTGCTTATCTCATAATTGTGGCGATGCTAAGCAGTCATTTTCTACTAGTACATTCAGTTATAAAACATGGAATCACTCATTTCTACCTACAAAGCAAGATGAGTATTTAATTTCCTCTGGGTGTTCTGTGAAGGGATATTTTGGAGAGCTCTCATGGCACTCTGGATGATCAGTTATAATGTTAGTCTCTTAGGGTTACTAGATTTCTTCCCAGTCCCTTCCCTACCTAACAACCCTCTGCCCAGATTTGATAGGAGGCTGTAATTATAGTGATGTGATGAATAAACTACACTCTAAAGGATCAATATTGAGAACAAAGTTTGCCCATATCTTCAATATCTGCTGTAAAAATCTTGCTTCCATAATTGGAGCATCTAGTAATAATACTTGTAGATGTTACTTTTACATAAATTCAAAATTTTAGAGGCTTCAAATTCAGTCCTAATGCTATCTTTGAGTCATAGTGAACATGAACATTCCCATTTGGAAGAAGAATTTAAACATAAAATGAGTGTCATAAGAACCGTGTGTGTTTCAAGCTTAGTTACAAAAAAGAAACTTGTAACTTTTTGCTAACTCTTTATTATGCATGTTGCATTATTTTCTAGTTTCTAAAAAGAAACAACTCCAAAATGTTTTTGAGAAAAAACAAAAATTGTTTATATTTTGGTGGTTGGTTTGTTTTTTACTTAAAAATATTTCCCCCAGTTACTTTAAAAATGCTTACAGCAGATTAGTTTCAAGATCAGCAAATGGTACTGCTGAGGCCTAAGTTAAGTTTGAGTCTTTTTGGAGGTCAACGACCACAATCTTACTCTCTTCTGTAAATGAGAACTGCTATAAGCGTTTTATGTGTATTAACTCATTTAATTTTTCAATAAGACATATTTTATAGATGAGTAAACTTATCCATATAAAGTCCATTTAAATCGTAAAGAATAGATTCAAGATTTGAACCCAGACAACCTCTTAGATTAAAACCACATTTTCAGAGGATCAGTTGCAACGAAGTTGTGTTTGTATTTTTGTTTTATTTATCTTAAACAAAATACAATAAAGAATAGACTAAGGAGTTCTTTGAAGAGCTACAGTTGATCCCTTCAATATAGTGTATATAGTCAGACATGAGACCCGAATGCTTAATAAACCTAATCTCCATCCTCACAACCAGTAAGAATCTCCTCATTTGCCTAAAATGAGGGTCAAGGCATCAGAAGTATTTGTCCAAGCTCTGTCCTTGGAAAGGGACAGGGATTTGGAGTCAAGCACAGATCTGTCTGATCTAAAATGGACTCCCTTTTCAATTCATTGCACTTCATAGTTTGAACTACCACTTAAAGGACTGAACTCCAAAATATGGAGTTTCTTTCAGTGGCCATCAACAAGACTGAAAATGAGAGAATGGTTGGATTATTCTGCTGCTGACAACTTCTGTGATATTGTGAGACACAAACTCCCAGATGGTGTAGTACTGATTGTGGATCAGTCATGTACTATTTTTATGCAGAGTTACCACATGTATCTAAAATCGCAAAAGAGGCTACAGTATCTTTTTATGCAAATGATATATTTAGGCTTTTTAGTATTAGACTTATTTGTTACTATGAAATTCACCTATTTTCCGGTTCTTATTAAGTGTCACCAATGTGTCAAACCCTTACCAGTTTTTATACATTTGGAGTCAAATCATTTTATAAATTGTTTTTCAATGATCCTAGCAACTGATTTCTGTACACTGAGTTGAATCAATCATACAGACATCAGATTAGACCACAATTGGTTGTTTAATATGCTGCTAGGATTTTACATTTTTAATCCCATATCCTGGAAACATTGGGTTCATTGTAACCAGATGGGTGAATGTTACAAAGGAGAGCTGGAGACTAGTTAGCCACATCTCATATTAGATTTCGTGGAGCAGAGCCTTTCATAGAGTAGAAGTTGGCAGTTCATCAGGTTGTTCTGAAATATACTTGGAGAACATTCAAAAACATTACTGATGACCTCCAAAGAAACTGATAAAACAGAATTTATTTATCTATAAATTAGAGAGCAAGATAGTGACTTTACCTAATCATTTCCCACCTGGGGAGTCATTGCTAAGCAAACAGTAGGACTGTGTGTGTGTGTGTGTGTGTGTGTGTGTGTGTGTGTGTGTTTAGATGATGATGGAGGTGTGTGTGTGCATGTGAGAACCATTATTCATTATCAGTATTCCCCATTTTTCTACCCTGTACCTTATTTCCTGGGCTTTAGCTCATGGTCAACATCTCTTTCTCATTCCTGCTTGTGTCTCTCATAACATATTGTGCTACATGGAATCTTTCATTTCTGAAAAAGAAAAAATTGAATGAACAGCAGAAACACTGGCTTTCAATGCAGAATTTGATCTTTTAGTCATAGGCTTAGGGTCCTAATTGCTATTCCTATTTTAGGGTGCTTAAAAATATTCCCAGCAGTTATAAATAAATCCGATTACCTCTCACATGAGGGATATTTTGCAGCCAAAATTGTGTTGGCCAGGTTCACTATGAGGTAAATATTCTTTGTAATTTTCCTATCACTCATATTAGTCGGAAACTTTAAATTAATTGGTTATCTGGGCTCCCTTGACTCCAAATTGTTTTAATCTCTTGCTACATCGGTTGAAAAAGGTTGAGAGAATGTCCTTAAAATAGGTATATATTTATTTGTAAATTACATGAATATAATGCATATAAGACTATACTCATATATTTTGTACACAATATTATTTACGTATGTGGAAATGTTAAAAGAGAATGAAAAAGAAATTCTAATATTTTACAACTGTTCTTAATGAATGGTCATCTTCCAGCTCACCCCACCAAACACCCAGAGGACACATCCCCTACTTTGAAAGGCACCGCTGTTAATTTCTCCACACTGTCCCAAATCATGACCATGGTCTGGATCTGTGAACCTTCACGCCATTGTCCTGTGTGTTTTTATCCAGGAAAGCTAAGGCTCTTATTGAGATTGTCTATATGCTAACGTTTCTGTGAGTTTTATCTATTATGCTCGAAGTATGTTGTGTTGAACTAAACAAGGGCCAGCAAACTACAGCCCATGAACCAAATGTAGTTTACCACCAAATTTAATAAATATTTTGATTGTAATACAGCCACATTCATTCGTTGCATAGCGTCTAAGGCTATTTTCACACTACAGGGCAGAACTGAGTGGGTGTGACAGAGATTGTATGACTTGCAAAATGTAAAATAGTTATCATCTAGCCCTTTACAGGAAGTTTGCTGACCCCTGAACTAAATGATCAAGTATTGTGTCCAGGTAGTGATACTTAGAAAGAGATTAATATCAGTGTCTAAGAATCCCAATAATTGTCACCATGCCTATTAATGTAATATGATATGTGAATGGATTATAACTCTGGTTTAGTAATAGATGAATATCTGATAAACAAAAATAGGTTTACTCATGGATTTAAATTTTTACCTGACATTGTTCTATTTACATTATATATTCCTATATTTTCTTCAGTTCCTCTCACAATGTAACAGATACAATTTGGGTTAGCTTATTATTTTATTGAAAGTGTAGTTACAGAGTTCTTGGTAGAGTATCTGGCATTATACTAGGCACTGGAGAAACAAAGGTGAAAAAAATGTATGTTTTGTGCTTCAGAAAGGGTAGCTAGACATGGAACAAGCATTGCTGATATTATCACTGAACTTTTTTTTCCCCTAAGTATCACAAAATATTACCTAAAAAACTACAGAACATTGTGATTTGCAAATATTTTTTACATATGTCATGTCACTTGGTACTTATAACCTAGGGGAAAGGTAAGGTGCCTATTGTTATCTGTATTTTGCAAAATAGAGAATAGGAAATTTAAGTAACTCGTTCAAAGTCCGTTGGCCATCAAGTATGACCTTGAATTCAGTTCTCTAGATGATTATAGATTGGGATAGCCCTACTGTTGACCCATTCTTGAGGCCTTCTTAATAGCATTATCTCCCACTGTTAAACAATTTGTATTTGTATTTATATTTTAAGTTCCCACTGAAACTCTATGCTTTTGTTATAGTGTGCTGTATAAACATCAATTTCCTGACAAGAATTAGCTCCTTAAACACAGTTTGCCCAGGCTTTGAGAAGCAAATGGTTTAGAAGCATTATCTATTCCTCCTTACACAGGTGTTATGTACCATAGGATGTCCTTTTCAAACAGCTGCAAGTTAAAAATCTAATAGGTGTATATGACAATCCACACAGGCATTGAGGGCAGTTTATGTAAGAAACATAAGACTAGGCACCTGCCTGCAAGGGACTTCTAATCCAATTAAAGACCAAATTTAATCTGATGTGAAAAGTCAAACTATTATTTCAAGGTGATGTGTATTAGTGGGTTAGACAGAAGATTATTACAATCAATCAGAAGAGAATAGTTTCCGAGGACTAAGAAGGTCAGGGAAGACTTTAATGATAGGATAGCATTTACATGGTGCAGAATATTGTCATAGGTAAAGAGGTAGAAAGAAGATGGAAATATATATTTCAGATGGGGAATTTGTTTATATAGGTTCAGAACTTTAAATGAGAAAAAAAATTGGGAGGCAGGGATGATTGCCAACGTCTAAAACCAAGTCTTTGTATGTTATTGTTGTGTTTTCTTTTTCCCTAAAGACTGGCTGTCGTTATTTAGTTTTATTTTAAATAATCACTAATGTGACCAAGCATTGAAATTTTACCACTGACCATCCAAAGAATTTGGGCGGGGGGGGAGGCGTGGTGTTTGTGTATTTGGGTGTATGTTTGGAGTAGGAAGAAGTAGGCTTTGCTTCCTAGTACCAACTTTCTGCTTTAATTTAACAAAACCTGTCATGGTTAAAGAATCATATTCTATCAATCAACGTATCAGTTTTGTTAGCTGTACTTAAGTACCTTTATTGAAGTGCACTGCTCAGGCATCATCCTTGAAGTATTTTTTGGTCATATAAACTCTCAAATGGTGAAACTCAAAATGCATATGAAGTTTCTGTAGAACTTCATCTCTCTCTTTCTCTGTAATTTGGAATCCATGGTACTTGCTAGAAAACCTGACAGTAAATTCCCTGTTGATAGAATTATTTGCTGTCAAGTTCTGTAAAAAATCAGCAGACCCCACACTTTGCAACATAATTGGTGCATGCACCTTGTCACCTTGAAAGCAGCAACTCTTGCATAGGATCATTGTTCATATTATAAACTTTGTATCCAGACTCCCCTTTTTCTGTCTTCAAGTCACAGGTCAACATGTCAATCTACTTGATAAGTTTGAAGAAGATGATGAGAAGCACTTGTAAATCTGTATCAATTGATCAACCAAATTCAAGTTTGCATCCTTTGACAGATTTTATTCTGACTTAAGTAATTAATTTTAGGAAATTAGATTGGTGAAAATTTCTTAGAAGATCGATGCTATCATGAAATATTGGATAATAATGACGAAGTTTGTTTGGTATGGAGCCAACACATTTGCAGCTGCCAAACCAAGTCAGCCACATGGATTTATTGTTGGTACAGTCATGCACTACATAACAATGCTTCGGTCAATGACAGACTGCATATACAGTGGTAGCACCATTTAGCCTAGGTGCGTAGTAGGCTATAACGTCTAGGTTTGTGTAAGTACTGGAGGGGAGGAAGAAATTTTCCTTTACTATTCTAGGTTCTTCTGACTGGTCTAAGAATTAAATTGACATGAGACAGGTTAACAGGAGGAAAACAAACAAAAGTTTAGTAACACGTATACATAGGAGAAACCCAGGAAAACCGAGTAACTCACCAAAATGGCTGAAGCCCTTACCTTAAATATCATCTGCAGTTAAAGATAAAAAAAGATGTTGGGGGTGGGAGAGTCAGGGACTTCAAAGGGAAGAAAGACAATTTCACACGTAGGTGACCAGGAACAAATATTTGGAAAACAAGTGTTTGGCCACACAGAAACAGAAGAACACAGAGGAAACCCAACAAACAGGGTTTTCTAGGTTCCTCCCTGTCTACTACCTAGTTCGTGTTATGCTAAGATGGTAGCTCACTTCCTGAGATAGGTTTTTTCATCTGAATTCTTTTAGGCAGTTAAGAGGGAGGTAACAGGAAAAACTTTGAGTCTTTTATTTCTCAGAAATAATCAGCCTAATATAATCCTCATGTTAAAGAGATACATTCTGGAGTGACAAATTTTGTTCCTCTCAGTACACTCTATGATGTTACACAATGAGAAAATCTCCCAACAATACATTTCTCAGAATATATCCCCATCATGACTGTATTTCAAGGAGATATAATCCTTATATTTGGCTCAATTAAGGTTAAGTGTTGAATTTTGCTTTTTTCTAAACCCCTATGTGACTTAAGTCTAAATTTTTCTACTTATTACAAAACACTGCTTATGATTGCATTATACCCTAAATGGTCAGATGAGAGGTTTGATAAATTAATAAGTACTCTGCTGTTTTCGTGACTAAGGAAAAAAACTTCATAAATATGACTGATTTGGAAACTCCATACAAAACTTTTTAAAAGCAAAGCCATTTCTCACATGGGATTACAGGAAAGTATTCAGCACTTAAAAATAAAAGTCACAGCCAGTGTCATTTCCTTCTAGCAAAAATATTATGACTCCTATTTTCCTTTTCTTTATAATAGATATAAACCTTTAAAGGAAAATCATCATTATCTAGGGAATAATTTATTTATTGATATACATTAGAATCTTGAACATTACAATAGTAATGTTACAGTACATTACAGTAGTAGTGTTTAAAGTTATTGACATTGTAATGTTTAAAACATTTTCTAGAAATTTAAGAATTAATATTTCTTTCAAAGGACTACCCAGAAGCACGCTTATTTATCTTTATACTCTAACTGGAAGATGGAAATAGCAGATTTAAAAAAAGGGTAAAGAGAGAAATATTTTTAGTGTATATTCATAGGTTATTTGGATGTTCTAATTTAAGAAATATTGTAATTTATTTGAAAGATATAACTATACTCTCTTAAAATAAGAGGTGATTGGTTCCTAGTTAAAAAAAAAGAAAACCTAATATATTGTCAAGATTTCTTTCAATTATTAGTATATCATTTGTTTCAATATTTTTGTAATGTTTCTAGAATATTCACACTGATAATCGTGTGTCCAACTCACCAGGAAATTAATTTTCAAGATCATAGTTTTATAATTCTCTGGAGCATAAAACGGTAATTTTATGTTTTTTCTTTGCCTCCCTAGTAAAAGAATAAGAACCCCTACAATAAAGAAAAGAAACGGTGTTATCATCACTTTTAAGAAATATCTGTAATGTGTATAATAATAGATTGCATCTATCATTGTATATTGAGATAGGGCAAAGCCCTTTACTTTAGCTGGTCTGTTATTTGTATGTAAAACCTGTTTCCTCAGTGGTTCCAGACAGATAAATGTGAGTCTTCTGCGAGGAGAGGGCTAGGAGTTGAAGCAGTTTAAGCTTGTCATCCTTTACATTCCCAATTCTTCCTGTTTCTTCTAATACATTCCTAATTTCTCTACTTCCCTCCCTTGTGTCATGATTGGATTAAAGTGTGGCTGTGACAAGTGGTTTGAATATCAATGCCTCCCTATTGCATCGACTCTGCATACACACTGTTAACATTCAGATTTAGTCTAACAGCATTTTGTCCTCTGGTGAAATTGTCATTATTTCTATTTCTATTTTGGGTTTTCCTGCTCCTGCCTGATTTTCCTTTACTGTGAACTGTTTCGCTACTCTGTGCTACCAGCTATAATGGTGATGATCTGTAACAGGTTTCCTTTAGAGAATATGCTGTCAGGCAGTTACAGAAAGCTTCCTTAACTTATTTAAATGTATGCTGTTCCCTTTGCGTTTAGGTTTTACTTGGACCATTAGAGGCATTTTCCACTTCTTCTCTATTTGTGTTTGCTGTCTCTTAAGTACTGCTCTCTTCTGTCACACAATTCCTTGATTGTTCTGCCCACACATTTGGCAGCGTTGTCTGTCAGGACGGGATTGTGCACACTAGGCTGGAAAAGAAAAAATTGAGGACTGAATTATCTTGCATGCTGTGAAATTTATTCATATATCTCCTGAGAATTATTCATAGTAAATGCCTACCTGTGTGCCCTCCATGTCCTTCAGGTGTGAGTGCAAATACACCCATTTAGCAGCTGGTTTCAGAATGACTTTGCATTTGCTGAGTACACACCCCCGAAAGTGAGGGAAACCAACCTTAACTTAATCAAGACCAATTCACGAAATGATTAAGACTGGCACAGAAATTTACATCTGGAAGGGATCTTTGAGTTTCCTAGATAAAGCAATTGAGGGCAAGGGAGAGCGAGGTTGGTGGCAGGGTACGATGTTTAATCCAAGATCACATAATTAGCAGCAAGACCAGAATTAAAAATTCAAATCTCCAGTCTTGATGTGTGCACTCAAACATGTAGCATGGTGGAAAAAAGGGGTGTGAAAAACAAAGGGTCTTGACTCTGGAGTGCCTCCTGCTTGGATGCTCTGAAAAAATTAAAAAATAGCCCCAGGGTGGCCTCAGGATTTCATTCTTGCCAATGAACATTTGGATTTGAGAGGAATTACCATGTATTACCATTCCTTTTAGTGCAGTCCCTGTGTATGTGGCCAAGAGCGAATTGGCCATCTGGAAGAGTAAAGCCATCAGAATAGCTGCAATGACATGTCTACCTAGATCAGACCAACCCATATCAGATAGTCAGACACAACCTGAAGCTGGAAACTAGAGTTTGGAAGCTTGCCAGTGCCATTTTTCCTTTCCAGAACAGGCATTTGGAATTGACTTGGAGGGAAGCATAACAATAACATAGATTGGTCTCTTAAGAGAACATTTTAAGATTTAGAGCCCAGGTAAGCCTGGGTACAAAGGAAAAAGCTCTGAAAGTTGTCTGCATATAATTATTTGAATTCCAACCAAAAAAACCCTCCATTCATATTGATGATTGGAAGTAGATTTCAGCTGGATAATGTTCAACCAGAACAAGTTCAGATGAAAGCAGCCAGATGGTGAGGAGTCTAGAAATCATTTCTTACATTTAATGTTGTTAGAAGGAGAAGTATCGGGGAAAATATTAAAGCCATCTCTAAAATATTTCAAGAATTATCAACTGGAAGAGGAAGCAGATATTTTACAGAAGAAACAATGGATATAAATTCCTGGGAAACAAATGTTGATAAAGTAACCAGAAGAGAATTATAGAAATTAGAGGTAACTGTGATACAGGCTATTTCATGAAATAGTTAAATAACGATTAACGCATCATCTGAAAAGTAGAGAATAGTTAACAAATGACCTGGTCGGGATTCTTAAAGATGCCAACAATAAATAGAAGGCTAGACAGGATTGTATGAAAAGGTTCTTTCTAACGCTAAGATTCTATGACTTTATATAATTATCAGTAGAAGATAGTTATGTTTAGATTTATTCTTTATGTTTAGGGATTTTTTTCCTTTATTACTCTGGAGTCATTCACTACTGGATTTTCTAATATTTCTCAAGATTCTTTCAATTATTCCATCCCCAGGTATTTATCTGTGAACAATTCATTCCTGTAAAACTGAGAACTTTGTAATATGTCAAGTACTGTATATAAGATACAGAGGAGATACAAAATGAATGAAAATTTGATTCTGTCCATGAGTTGCTTGGAGTCTGTAGTAATTCGCAGATTGTAATGTGTTTTACTTTCAGCTGGGACATCAGAATTGGTTTTGTACAGGAAAGGGAAATAAAGATGAAGTCAGGTTGGATGTAACAGCATGAGCCATGCTATATGGCTAGGCAATGAGAGAACCGTTGATGCTGCAACATCTAGCCTACAAATCCTGCAGTCTCGGTATCAAATTGACATTCAAGTTTTTAGGGCACTACTGACTATAACCTATACCAGGTTTATTTAAGTTTGAGGAAGGAATGGGAAAGAGAGCATGTCAGCATGACAAGTTTTCCTCAAGAGTTCTTACAGCAGTTCAGGCACTGCTTCCCAAAGCCCACAGGGGGCAGCTCAATTTTAAGAGTTGAGACCACATGGCTGGGTGCAGGCCACCACAGCATAGGCAAGCCTCGTGCATGACGGCTGTGAGAGTGGCTGACAGGCCTATTCAAGGGCCATGCTTTTTATAAGAAACATCACACGAGGAAGCTAAGGCTTGTATTTTCCAGTAGGTTTTTGTACGATTTTCGTCATGTAGACCTTCAGAGTCCATATGTTCATTCAGGGTCCTCCCAGTACAGATAGAGTTCACCAGTCAGAGTTAACAAACAATGATATCTGCCAGCACTGGTTCCTGGTTACGCATGTTAAAAGAAACAGCTGAGGAAGGTAAACCTGAGAACGTCTTCCCACAGAGAAAAGGTATACCCTGTTGTTAATCCTTTCTCCCCAGATGGTCTGTGAGCTGAAGAAGGGTATGGTGAGGACTGTGGTTCCAGAAGATTAGCTTGTAGTAAATGTAAGAGGAAGTATTGGTAGTGAAACTGGAGGTGGGGGGACAGAGGTGGCGAGCAGTGCATGACGTATAAGAGACACTCAAATATGTCCTCAAGAAACAAAGAGTCACTTACAGTAGTTAAAATGAAAAATAATGAGGATATGAAGATGTTGGCAGTGAGAATAGGAAGAGAGAGCAGATCAGATAACTAATATGGAGGTACTGAGTCCAGAATTTAAAACCTTTGTCAGGAAACTATAATAGATCATCAGTTAATCTGACTCTGAGAGATAATGTGAGTAGACAGTGGGAGAATATTCTTCCTATTCTACAGAAAGAAAAACACGAATGTGAGGATTTTAAAGCACTTACACAAAAGGAAATAAATTAACAACATGTAGTTTATGAAGGATGAAGTAGACATCTTGGATAGATGATTCTAGAAATGATAAGACCCTCAGCCCTTGGTCATCTCCCACTTGTTAAATAAGTATGAAGTTTAATATAGACTCCAAAACTTTAATTTTACAAAGACCCTGGGATAAGTATGTCTAATATAATATCTCGCCTTTATCTTCAACACAACCAACACCCACCCCAAATAACTGAAACAGAGATGAAGAAATAATTTATTCATTCAGCAAATGTTTGTTGAGTTCTTCTATGCACCAAGCACTGTCTAGGCACTTGTGAATACCAGTGAACAGAACTGATGAAAATCTCCCATAATTACAACAAAAAAAGAAATTTATATAATATGTTATAAGGTGGTCAATGCTGTGGAAAATAAATGAATGTGCATTAAAAAAAATCCAAAATCTTTAGTAAATAAGTTATTTTCATCTTGGGCTTAGATTTGTTTTTAATCTTTTCATCTTTTTAAATAAATACTCATTCTAGAGATTTACAAAAGGAGAAAAAGCATATTTCAAATAGTCTACTGAATTTTTTGGTTTACAGTTATAAACCAAATCATAGTTATAGTTAGAATCATTACGTAATTTCAGGGGACCTCTTCTTTAACAAATACATTTTCAGCAATAAAAATAAATGTAACTTATTTCAAGTATTCAAAAAAGAAGCAAACCTTGTTTTGCTGTAGTTTTTCCCCTTGGTAGAAATTAATATGTACTAAAATCCACTGGAAATCTTAATGTTATTTCCATATCAATATTTGCATCAATGGCTTATTAATTCATTAAATCTTCTTAGTGTATATCCAGAGCATGAATTTACAGATTTGGAATTTATTCAGATTTTTTTCTGTAGCTTCCTCCACACATCTTATTTATGGAAAGGAATTGAAGTAAAACTTAAGTTATTTGACCATGTAAAATTTTTCAAAAACTTTTGGGGAAAATAAAAGTATTCCATAAAGTGGTTTAGGGAAGCGATGTTCCCGTCATTATTGGAGGTCTTAAATTGTGGATGTATCACAACAGTTCAGATGGCTTCGGATTGATGCTATATATACCATGTGTGCTTTAGCACTGCTTATCAAGTCCTTCCCACTACTGTGGTTCAGAAACAAGCCGAATGCACACGGTATGCAGGGAACTCCCAGGAGCCCACTCTTTCCTCTAAACCAGATCTGGTACAGAAGGATTTCTGAATGACCTCAAAGACTGGTGAGTTTGTTTGGCATCCATGGCTGTAGTAGGATCAGAGGAAACATCATTAAATTAAATGAAAATGTAGTGCATCTGTGCATTCTTTTTTCCTGAAAAGAGCATCCAAAGCATTTGTCAGATTCCCAAAGATCCCACAACTTTAAAAAGGTTAAAAATACCATTCCTCTGTCAGTTTTAGAAGTTCCAGAGATCTAAACTGAGCCAATAGCACCCTGAGTAGACAGATACGTAAAGAGGTCTGGAATTGAGCTATATTCTTTGATTTTTATTTTATTGCTTTTTTTTTCTGTATGTGGCACTGTCTTTGGGCTTGGACTGGAAAACTGCAAGCTATTTTGCATTGCTATAGGTAT
Source organism: Tapirus indicus (assembly GCA_031878705.1). Classification (NCBI taxonomy): domain Eukaryota; kingdom Metazoa; phylum Chordata; class Mammalia; order Perissodactyla; family Tapiridae; genus Tapirus; species Tapirus indicus. The sequence continues at coordinate 67,752,973 of CM062927.1, read as the reverse complement.
TATTGTTATCTAAAGGTTCTCAGGCCACCATAACAACCTGCAGAGATGAGCAAGAAGCCAACTGGCCCATGGTATCAAATGGTGTATAAGCAGGATAGTGAGAGGAGCCAAATACTTTCTGAGGCCACAATTCAGTCCAGTAAACATAGGGCAGAATTGAGTAGGCCCTTTGAATACTTGCAATTGTGGTGGATATCTGAAATACCAACACTGGGCTCCCGCACACAAGATCTGGCACATTCTGCGACAAGTCACACGAGGTAAAATATCACTCTGTAGGATACTTATTTGATGGTTATAAAGAGCATGATAAGTATCACAATATTTTAAATACACTTTACCCATTATTAAGAATAATTGAAAGTTCTTTTGTATTCCATTGTCTAGCTATGCTCCTCTTAAAAAGTATCAGTCAGTCCGTTAAAATTACCAAAGTATTAACGTATATTAAGTCAGTCACTTGAAAAATCTTGCAAAAAACAACTGAACCCAATATAGTGTCTCCCTCCTACCTGACCTCAAAAACCCATCACAAAACGGAGTGGAGTGTAAACTTAATAGAGCCTAGTTGAAAAATCTGGCTCTTGCCGATAGGAAGCCTTTTGGCAGCTCGATTATTGGCAGCTGTCAGTGATGTGGAACTCAAGCTGTGGTGTGCTGGCTGATGAGATTCCTTCTGGTGGAGAGTTCTGGACTCCCGCCAGGGGGACTTGTCTCTAACCAGTGCACCGCCACTTTCCCAGCTTTGAGATTTTTACCAAATTATGTAAATATTTTGTGACTTGATTTTTTGCTTTTTATGAGCCAAAGTGTATACTTATTTGGATTTCTTTCATTTTTCCCTAATGTCCTTTTTCTGTCCCACGATCCCATCCAGGATACCACATTTGGTTGTCACGTCTTATAGGCTCCTCTTGGCTGTGACAGTTCTTCAGACTTTCCTTGGTTTTGATGACCTTTACAGTTTGGAGGAATGCTGGTCAAGAATTTTGTAAAATGTGCCTCAATTGGTATTTGTCTGATGTTTTCCTCATGGTTAGACCAGGGACATGGGTTTGGAGAGGAAGATCGCAGAAATACAGTGCCATTTTCACCACATCATATCAAGGATACATACCATCAACATGAGTTATAACTGTCGATCACCTGACTGAGGGAGTGCTTGTCAAGTTTCTCCATTGCAAAGTTCTTCCTTTTTCTATCTTTCCATACTGTCCTCTTCATAAAGATGTGTCACCCACACTTAAGGAGTGGGAACTTATGCTCTATCACATTGAGAATGGAATATCTGAATAAATTATTTGGATTCTTCTAAATGAGAATTGTTTTTCATTTCCCTTATTTATTTCTTCAAAGTATTTAATAAATTATTTATATCAATATGGGCTCATGGATATTTATTTTGTGGCTCAAATTGTTTGAATTTTGGCCATCGGGAATTCTTTCAGTTGGCTCTTGTGTCTCTGACATATCCCCATCATTGTGGATTTTTTTTTAATATTTCCTTTTTTTTTTGGCACTAAAAGATGCTCTTGGCTCATTTTTATATTTCCTGGCCCAGTCTTACAATCAACAATTTCTCCAAAATGCCCTGGTTCGTTCACTGGAGAACGGTATTTGAAACCAAGATTTGGGGCTAAATGTGCTTGTTGCTAAATATTGTTATATGTATTCACCTGTATCTATACTGATGTCTCTACTTCTAATATATTACCACATGGATCTATCTAGCATCTTGCTCTTGCTTGTGTGTAAAGCTTCTCCCCCAAACAGAGAGAGATCTGGCTGCCACTATTGTCCATTCAGTTAATTAATTGCACACTTCCAGTGTATAAGTATTGTGATGTCTGAATTGCTAACCCACACCCCTGTAGGAAACAACTTTATCAACTATAGTACAGTGTTTATGTGCAGTCCCTTTTGCTTTCAGTCTTGGATGCTACACTCATTTCCAAAGTTAGGTCAGTATCTTTTTCCCCTCCAATAGGCTGTTTCATATATTTGTAATGCAGTTAGATTGTTTCGTCACAGTCTGCACTCCATCCTGGTAATCCATGTCCTTAAACTCTCTCTCTCTCTCTCTCTCTCTCTCTCTCTCTATTCAGTTAAGGTTCACTCTTTGTGCTGTAAATTTCCATGGATACTGACAAATGCCTAGTGTCATGTATCTAGCATTACCTATCATAAGGAAAAGTTTCTCTGCCCTAAAATCCTATATGCTTTACCTATTCAAACTGCCTCCCACTCAATGGAACCCCTGATAACCACTGATCTGTTTACCATCCTATTGCTTTGCCTTTCACCTTTCAGACCAGGTTCTTTCACTTAGCAATACATATTCATCCACATCTTTCTATGGCTTGATAGCACATTCTTTTTTATGGGTGAAGTATTCCATTGTATGGATGTACCAGTTTGCTGATCCATTCACCTATTGAAGGATATCTTGGTTGCTTTAGTTTTGGGCAGTTATGAATAAAACTGCTATGAACATTTTTATATGTAAATACATTTTCAAATCAGTTCTTTAAATATCCAGGAATGTGATAACTAGATTGCATAATAAGGATGTATATTATTTTGAATTTTTACCAGCAATGAATGAGAGTTCTAGTTCTGCATCCTCACCAGCAGTTGATATTTTCACTTTTGGGATGTTAACCATTTTAATAGGTATGTGGGAATAGCTCACTGTTGTTTTCATATGCATTTCCCCAGTGGAAAATACTGACCATATTTTCATATGCTTAGTTGCCATCTATGTATCTTCTTTGGTGAATTATCTGTTCAAATCTTTTGCCTATGTTTTGAATGACTTGTTTTCTTATTGTTGAATTTTAAGATTTCTTTGTATATTTTGAATACAAGTCCTTTATTAGATGTGTGTTTTGCAAATATTCTCTCCCAGTCTGTGGCTATTCTTTTCATTCTCTTAACAGTATCTTCATAGAGCATAACGACTTAGATTCAAGAAAGTCCAACTTGCCGCTTTATTCATAGGTTGTGCTTTTGGTGTTATATCTAAAAATTCATCACCAAATTGAAAGTCACATCACTTTTTTCCCAATGTTTCCTTGTAGAAATTTTGCACTTATATTTAGGTCTACAATCCTTTTTGAGTTAATTTTTTTGGAAGTTGTGAGGTCTGTGTCTGGATTCTTTTTTTCTTTCTTTCTTTTTTGCATATGGACATCCAATTGTTCCAGAATCATTAGTTGAAAACACTATCTTTTCTCCATTGAAGTTCCTTTACTTCTTTGTCAAAGATGGGGCTCTCTATTCTGTCCCAGTGATATGTGTCTATTCTTTCACCAATACTCTGCTGTCTTGATTATTGTAGCTTTACAGTACATAGATAGTGTGAGTCATCCAACGTTGTTCTTCTTCAGTATTGTGTTGGCTGTTCTGTCTTTTGCCTTTCCATATAAATTTCAGAATCATATTGTCAATATATACAAAACAGCTTGCTGAGATTTTTGTTGGAATTGCATTAAATCTATAGATCATGTTAAGAATAATTGACATCTTGGCAATTGTGAGTCTTCTAATTCATAAATGTGGAACATCTCTCTACTTATTTAGATTTTGTTTGATTTATTTCATCAGAGTTTTATAATTTTCCAGATTCAAATTCCATACATCTTCTGTTTGATTTATGACTATGTATTTCATTTTTTATGATATTGTAAATGGTATTTTTTTTTAATTTGATGTTCCAATTGTTCATTGCTGGTATGTAGGAAAACAGCTGATTTTTGCATATTGACCACATATCCTGCAAAGTCTATACTCACTTATTAGTTCCAGGAGTATTTTTGTAGATTCATGACTCTGTTGTTGTTGTTGTTATTATTTTTAACCTAAAAAATAATAGTAATAATAATTCCTGCCTGATAGTTTAGCTTAAAAATTGACTACAGAAACATGTATGGCAGTGGCCAACACAGAATCTCATACACAGTAAAAACTTACTAAATAGTAATTAAAATTTTTATTCAACAAGAAACTTTGATGTAGAGACTATCCTCAGAATTTTTTTGAAAAACTCTAAGTGAAATATTTTCCTAACTATTTCTGTTATTAATTAAAATAATTAAAGTGTGTATAATGTGGTTTTACGTTCTCTATAACTGATTGTGTTTTTCTTTTTGTAACTTGAGACAAAGCTGATATTGTTAATGCATCTGTGTTTTAATTATTCTTGGTGTTCCTGTCTGTCACAGAATTTCTTAGGTAAAAAAAACCTGAAAATCTCTCATATTAATGCATGCTATTGTACTAGATTTTATCTACAGTACTACAAAGATGCTGAAACCAACTCAAAGGAATTATAATCTTTAATTAATTTCATTGAGTGGAAAGTACACATAAGATTAGAAAAAAATTTTTATAATCTTTTCTTTGACTTTTTTGTTTCTTTCAATCACAAGTTAAACAATTAAAGTAGTCAGCAGTGAGGGAATAGAAGAGCTTGAAAAACTATATAGAGGCAGAAATGGTACAATGGAGAAAAGTGTTGAAAGAAGAGATGGAGTAGAACAAAGAGGCGATATGAGCCAGAAGAGCCAATGTACAAACTTCTTTCGGGCCCATGTTACAACTGGCCCATATGTTACTCCTATAATAGTAATTTCCATTTTTAATAAGCAAAAGAATCACCTTTTTGTTGTTGTTATTAATATTTCACATTCCCAATCTTCACACCAAAAATTTTATTTCACTGTGTCTTGCTTTCAGTCCGGAAATCTGAATTTGGACAATGATCAGGGTGTCTGTGGGACATATTTTGAGAAAGTTCCTGTTATGGACTGAATTGTGTTCTCTCAAAATTCCTACGTTAACCCTAACACCCAATATGGCTATAATTAAAGGTAGGGCCTTTAAAGAGATCTGTTGTTGTAAGTGCCCTCATGTCAGTTCTGACTCCTAGCAATCCTGTACACAGCAGAGCCAAAACCTGCTCAGTCTTTTTGTACCATCCTCTCACCTTTCAACACTGTATCAGACAATGCTCTGCTGTTGCTTATAGGGTTTTCATGGCCAATTTTTTCGGAAGTGGGTAGCCAGGTCCTTCCTAGTCTGTCTTAGCCTGGAAGCTCCGCTAAAATCTGTCCACTGTGGGTGACCCTGCTGGTATTTGAAATACGGCATAGCTTGCAGCATCATAGCAACCTGCAGCCACTACAGTATGAGAACCAGTGGATGGTGTGGTTCCCTGACCGGGAAATGAACCCAGGCCATGGTGGTGAGAACACTGAACCTTAACCACTAGACCACCAGGGCTGGCTCTTTAAAGAGGTAATTAAGGTTAAATGAGGTCATAAGGGTGGGGATCTAAATTGATGCTACTGGTGTCCTTATTAGAAGAGAAAGAGACACCAGGGGGGCATGTGCCCAGAGAGAAGGCCCTGTGGGGGCACAGCTAGAAGGCAGCCATCTGCAAGCCAAGGAGGGAGGCCTCAGGAGAAACGAAACCTGCGAACACCTTGATCTTGAATTTCCAGCCTCCAGAACTGTGGGGAAATAAATTTCTCCTGTTTAAGTCACCAAGTCTGTGGTATTTCATTATGGCAGCCCTAGAAAACTAACATAGTATCCTAGAGCATCATTCATACTAGGTGTTTATTATAGGCAAGGTATTTTTGATATAAGTGTGCTAAACACTAAACACACAGGATTCCTTCCTTTAGAAAACACATAATTTTGTTGACATTAATTATTTTTAAAAATGGGAGAAAAATTGAAACTGACACGATACAGAAACATCTCAGCTTGTTCATTTCTCAAGAGATGTCATAATTGTCAGGGAGTACGGTTTCTAATTCTTGATTATCACTTTTTTTTTCCCCTGAAACAGAAAACAGGAGTCAATATCTCTTGGAAATTCCACTGCTTTTTTAAAATTTTTAATTAGGAAATTGGGATCTTCTTTTATTGGGGGCAAAAGTAAAGTCCCAGTGGATGATTAGTTTGAGTGCTAATCAAGACACCAAGTCAAACATTTGTCAGACTTGCACACTATAAGTCTGAATAACCACATCTGGTTTTGTGAGAGAAGGGAAACATCGTTCTCTCAAGAGAAATCCTGGGAGCAACTCCACGAGAGCTATTCACAACTGACAAATGGTCAAGGAGTTTGGAACTGGTATGTGGAGGAGAAAATCCAACGTCAATAGGGAGTCTGGCATAATACAGCATCACAAACCAGGAAGGGGCTAATGTTCACGGCATGATTCCTGCAGGTGCTCACACTCCTAGAATTGTAATTGAGTGCCATGAAGGGAGTGTCTTCTTGTTTGCATTCTATTGGTGACAAGCTTTACCAACCCTACTGCCTTCTCATAGTCTGGGGTTCTTCCCACTGGGTTACTCTCTCCAATCTGTCTATATAGAAGGTCAGGGCAGATGTCATATCTGCCTTCTCTGCCAAATAGATGGAAGTCATACAATGTCCACAGGGTTGGTCAGAATGATGAAAGCCATTTTGTAAAGAGATGAAGGGTCTAAACTTGGGATAGAAGAACAAAAAGAAGCTGCCAAATCCAAATGGCTGAATGGGAGCTGGCAGCCAAAACAGGACAAAAAATAATACTTTCTGATGAGCAAAGATTATACTGATAAACTAACTAGTTAAAATAATGGAAATAAGCTGAACCTGAAAGAAGTCTGAAGGCAGACCACAAATGCACAGGATGCCTCTGAGTTCAGTTACCTCTTCTTCCTTATGGATATGCTGGGTATATTTTAAGGGGCCAAAATTACAAAAACATCATGTGTGTTAAACAAAAGCACAAAAAGGAGAGAGCTTGTCTTTGTGCTCATTCTTCTTGGCATTTCATGCTGTTTCCACTGTTAGTGCCCGTCCCGCCTGCTCCAAGTTGGTAACGGAAATGTTTGTTCAATCCTAGTGGAATTAATAGGCACAATGTTAGAAGGTGCATTAACAGCTCTTGTGGTTACATTACTTTCCAAGTATTGGCCTAGAGAAGCTGAAAAAAGTGAAGGAACATGGCTTTGATGGTTGAAAACACAGTCACTTCTGTTGTATTATTTGAGTCTATAGTGTATGGATAATTTCTGATATAGTCTCATTATACTTAGATAAAATTAAATAGTGTGTGTAAGGGCATGCAGTGTGTGGCAGACCAACTCAAAGGACTAGAGAATTTCATCGATATCAATTATGCTCTATACTTTTAGCGTGTTATTAATTATAAAATACTTCAGGATTGATTATCTTTTATGTTACTCACCTTGAAGGTCATTAAGATAGGGGTTACTATTTCCCTTTACATGATGCTAAAGCCAAGGTTCAGAAAAGTAAATGTTTTCCACTACCTTCCCCACATTCAGTCAACCAGCAAGTGGCAGATTTGGAACTTAAACTGATTATCAGGTTTTCTTATTCCTTGTCTGGTGTGCTTTCTCCTTTATCTGATTGCTTGTCTCACAAAGCAAAAGCAGCTCTATAAATTACAAGTGTTCCTAGAAAGTGTTGCAAATTTCAATGGACCGGTTGAATCCATTTCTGGTTACCAGAGGTGGAAGACCTAGAGCAAAGGGACCCAAGAATATTTCAAAAATTTGGAAGGAAAAAATTTGAATTGTGATCCAGTTTGAGTCAGCTAGCACCAAATCTCAAGAGCCGATTGTCAGCATCTCTTCACAACTCCGTGTTCAGTAGCTTGAAATTGATAGTTCAAAATCGTTCAGGGTGGGAGTATTGACATCAGAAGAATAACCAAATGCTATGTACAATCAGGTCTTTTTCATCTGGAGAGATAGTTAAATAATATTTATTAGCACATTCGGGTGGGAGGTGAGTTATGAGTAGAGTAAAATAAAAGTGTGGTCTTTGGAATAAAAAGGACTTTGGTTTGAATTCTGGCTCTACCGTGTGACGTAGAGTGACTTTGGCCAAGTTACTTATCCTCACTGAGTCTCTATTTCCTCCTAAGTATAAGCAGCTAATAACCTCCTTGCAGAATTGTAGGATTAATGATCATGGATGTAAGTGCTGACGTATAAAAGACAGTCAATACTAGGCGTTATTATTAGGATTATTAGAAACCTCACCGCTTTTTCCTTTTGTGACAAGTTTCCACATGAGTAAAGTTAAAATCACGTTAGTGCTCTATGGAAGATGTATGATAGTGGAGGAAAGATTTTTAAAAGTGGATACAAATGATAAAATCTGTTAGGCTCTTTAGAAACAGGTACCATTATAATTCTAGCTATTTACTGTTGCTACACAATACAACAGAATATAAAATCCAGCTAAGAGGGAGCTACTTTTGCCAAATTGAAGTAACAGGGGGTAAATGGTACTGTTCTCCTCCAAAGGATCTGTGGATTTATAAATTGGTTGGAAGCATAGGGTTTTGGTTATTTTGTTTCATATGATTCACAGCACCAGGCACTGCAGTCCTAATTTTATCCTGGGGCATCCATTCAATACTTGCTTGGAGAGAATAGTGCCACCAACCGCGTCCTCATAAGCACTGCCAAATATCCAAGTTTCTTTTTCCTGCTTGGAGAGGAATACACTCTAAAGAGCATCTATGAAGCCTAAGCTAATTTAATTTTTTTTTTTTCTTTTCAGGATGACAACTCAACTCATGTATGAAAGTGAGAGTTTAGATTAGGAGTGAGATTTCCATACGACACATTTTATTTTAACGTGCTGGGACTCGAGGAACATGAGACAGACAGTACAAATATTGTGAAATCTTCAAGAATATACAAGGCAGTAAACATAGTAGTGGTGAAACCAGCAACTATCCAGAAGCAAAAACAAACACACAACAACAACCAAACAAGGAAAATTTGTTTTTGTTTAGTGGAAATGCCAAGGAGTTCAATTGCTCCTGGTGTCTCAGACTCAGGGAAATCTGGTGCTTTTTTGATCCTTCAGGCGCATTGCATTGACGGGGTTTAAAAGAAACTGCGGTGCATGCTGATGCCATATAGAACTCAGTAGGAAGTCCTCCCACTGAGGCATGATTTCATGTTGCAAATCACAGCTTTCAAGATCCCCCATTTTCAGCTTATTCCACGAAAAGAGCTGCTAAATATCAAGCAGGTCAAAGTGAGTCATATATGTGATTATATGTATATTTTTTGAAACCTGGTAATAAAAGTATAATTAATGGCTTTCATTAATGAAGTGGTTAAACAGTCTCTGCTTGAAAGAAAATGAAACATAGAACCATGGTTGTGGATCAGGAAGCCATTGAAATGAGTGTTAAATTTGCACCCGCTTCTTTGTATCCAAATGGATAAACATATTTACAGGACGGATGTTTAGGTTCTGAAATGTGAGATTATATTGGCAACAAGGTATGCTTTGTGGTTTCCTATTTAAAAAGCTGTACCCGCATCATTGGTTGACACTCAGAAGGAAAAGTATCCTCCAGAATTGTCAAAAAGACCAACAGTCCACTCAATAGACCTTTCACATTACTGGGAACAAATATTTCACTTTACTTTCCAAGAGAAATGACACTTTGCTAAGAGATATTAGCATCAGAAAACTTGAATATATTTGGATGAGAAAATGTAGTTACTCATGTGCAATCTCCAAAATAATGCCTTATGGAAATTTTGTATTTGCATAAATGCAAATTTACTTTGTGACACCAAAAACATGAAAGAACTGCCAATAAGTAAGAAATTGACCTGAAATAGACACCAGTCTTCCTGGCCCGCCGGATGGAGTTGGTCACGATAGATTTCCCTTATTCTTTTAATCACTGACAAATGCTTTCTTTTCCAGTTTTTCAGGGAAAAAATTTCAAGGAAAAGTCACAGGTCTACTTCATTGCTTTGTATGTTGGTTGGATTTTGCAATCCTTCCACATGCAGCTTTCAGCTCTTCCACATATAGGTAGCTATTTGAGGTTTGCCTTCATAAGTACAGCAATCTGTAAATTCCTTAGGATATTTCCCCTCAGGCTCTGGGGAACTCAAATGTATCAGACCAAAAAATTTGATTTTATTTGTGGTAAAAATGGTAGAGCACTGTAAAAAAAAATCAAATGGTCTAGTGGTGCAAGCAAATAAAATAGGCCTTTTCCCAGGAAAAAACCCTATTGGAGTTCTTGCTTTAAGTGTGAAGAGTAAAGCCTTCTGACCATGACGAAGTTGTATGGTATTTTGTTTTTTGTTTGACTTTTGTAGAGCTGGAGGCCAATGCCAGAAAGCAACCATGGATCCATTGACTAACACTGTGCAACTCTGCACCACTTACCTTGGATTGGAGTTGTGTTCTCAGGCAATAAATACATGCAAACTGGAAATGATGAATTTCTGGATCTCTGCAAAGCATCCTTTTTTAAATCCAAATCACAGAAGAATTATTAGGCAGAAGAATTCATTTGAAAATTTACAGAGACAGTGCAGTATTCTAGGGAAGGCACATTATTGAGTATATTTGGAAACATCTTTTTATACCTAATTGGATTTCGCTGGGTCTTAATTAAATGTTACAATTCAAGTCAGCAATTTGCTGTTTAAACTCTAAGTTTGAGGGAAGCTGCGCTATAAATTCAGTTTAGAGTTCTGCTTTAATATGTAGGACGTTGGCCTAGACCGTGACATAGCAGATCTAGCTTTTTGTCTGATGGTTTTGTGGACTAACTGCTTAATGTCTTTGAAGCTCACTCCCTCTTTTATAAGAGGGATGATGTTCTGGGGAATAATGAGACCAAACCTACTCTGAGTTTCTTGGAGAGAGTCAAGCTTGTAGAATTCCTGAAGATGGTGTTATAAATTAAAAAATGTATATCATTAACCACAACCCTCTGAGTGAAATGAGTTTGAATTCACTTAAAAAAAATACAGATATCAAAGATAAATACAGGGGCTGGCCTGGTCGCCTAGTCATTAAGTTCTGCACGCTCGGCTTTAGCAGCCCGGCTTTAGTTCCTAGGCACGGACCTATACCACTCATCAGCGGCCATGCTGTGGTGGTGACCCACATGAAAAATAGAGGAAGATTGGCAACAGATGTTAGCTCAGGGCGAATCTTCCTCAGGAAAAATAAAAAAAGATAAATACATTTTCCTTTCTTTGGAGACATGAGAGAACAGGAAGACTGTGTGTGTGTACACACACACACACACACACACACACACACACACACACACATAGTCTTATCATAGTTTTTGTCATTTTTGAGGTCAGCTGGGTTTTGGAATATCTATTATTCAAATTCAGCAAACATTTATTGTGCAACTGATTAAGGTTCAAGTACTCTGTTGGAAACAGACGTGATAAATTAATCCAGCATGGTCCCTCCCCTCAAAAGGCTTACAGTAGATAGTCAGTAATAAATATTTAAATAGCTCACTCTTCTACAAGGGAGAATTAAATAAAAACCACTTCAAGTATAAAGAATTTTCACCAGAAACAAAGAGAAAGGAACGATTCTGATGAAGATGAGCAGTAGACAGAGAAAACTTCAAAAAATTATTTTTTTAGTTATGCATTGACTGAAAACGATCTTACTAAGTGAAAAATAAGAGAAGGATGTTCACTACAAGCTGAGAAAAATTCCCTGAGGAATGTCAAGAAAACTTATGAAGATTTAGGGAAATTTGGTGCGATTTTATTATTCTCTCTATTAACAGCCGTATAGGGATGTTTTAGCCATAAGATTGGCTAATAGTAGATCTCTTTCAGCTTTTCAAATTGAGGGCTATCCGCTGGCAGCTGGAGATTCTGAGTTTTTTTCATAGTACTGCTACCTATGATAGATTTTATCAGCAGTCCAATTTTCTCTCAACTAGATAATATTGCTAGATTGTAAGAAATATGGAATATTTTTCCAACCACCTTCAAATCTCAGGTTCAATACCTGAAAGTTATAGCACTTTTAGACCATAATTGTCCAAATTACATATATTTATAATCAAGTGTGATGGGATTTGGAACATGCAACCCCAAATTACAGCACCATGGCATTTAAATATTTTATTGTTTATTATTATTTTTCTGTGTGTGAGGAAGATTAGCCCTGAGCTAACATCTGTTACCAATCCTCTTTTTGCTGAGGAAGACCGGCCCTGGGCTAACATCCGTGCCCATCTTCCTCTACTTTACATGGGACACTGCCACAGCATGGCTTCAAAAGTGATGCATTGGTCCCGTGCCCAGGAACGGAACCTGTGAACTGCATGCCAGCAAAGCAGAGCTCACAAACTTAACTGCTAGACCACCAGGCCAGCCCCAAGCATATTAAATATTTTAAACTGAAGAAATTTGAGAAATGGCAGGTGCAGCAAGGACTCTGACCTCCCACTTCTCCCCTGAAGCGGGCCATAAGACCCTCTTGTGAGAGATGCCCTCCCTGTACCTGGAAGAAAAGAGCATCCCTGTCTCTGAAGACAGAAGGACACCAATGGGAATCCAAATGAACAGGCCTTGCTAAGTTTCTGCCAGTTTACTACCCTTAGCTCATGCTATTTTGTCCTACCATGTTTTTCTATGACTTTCCATTCCTCATTAAGTCTAATATAAAAGAGTTCAGGTTTAACTGTTTCTTTGAGTCTTCATTTCCTTATAAAGGCTCCAATGTCATAAAAACTTAAATAAATATGTATGCTTTTCTCTTATTGTCTGTCTTTTGTTAGTCCAATTCACAGGGCCTCAGCTGAAGAACATAGGAGGGTAGTAGGAAAAATATTTTTTCCTCCCCTACATGTGCGTATGAAATTCATTTGTTTGGTGTTAGAACTAATCAAGGTTTTATTAAATATTAGTATTTTGCATACAATAGAAGTTTCCTCAATTCAAAGATACGAAACTAAGACTAAAGGAAGTTAAATGATTTGTCAAAGTTCACCAAACTAGTTAGTAATCGATCTGGATCCAAACTCCCAAAATTCCCGTTTCGTTTTTTCATAACTCCTCTTTTCCACTATAGGGGAAGAAAAATAATTTCCCCTCTACCCTTCTAGGTTATTGGCTGAGACTCCCCTGTAATAAAAAGACACATTAACAGGAGAAAAACAAACAGAAGTTTAATAACGTGTATTAAACACGTTGTATACATACTTAGGAGATTCCCAGGAAAACTGAGTATCTGTCAGAAAAGGCCCAAGCCACCACCTTAAATACCATCTCCAGCTAAAGACAAAAGAAGATGTTTCCTAGGGAGACAGTTGCAGGAGGTTTCAAGCAAAGCACAGCAAACAAGGATATGGTTGTTATGCAGATTTACGTCCATGCTGTCTCCATTGATAAGAGTTTCCAGGGATTTTGTCATCCTCCTCTTCCTGGTACAGAGAGGGAGACACCGTGAAAAATGGGGATTTCCCTTATAAATGTAAATATCTCTTACAAAAAGGGTAACTTCTACTTGGTTTTCAGAGGCATATTTTGGGGTGGCAAATTCTGCTCACTTTTGCTACTGTACTCTACTACTCCTTCTTCAATAGATGTTTCAAAGACATAATTAAACCCAATTTGGTATCAACTACTATTATTAAGTGGAACACATTTCTCAAGAGAAAGAATGAGAAATACTTTTTTCTCTGCGGTTGACAGGTTTGATTTTATAACTGGAGTACCTATGTCAGTATTCATTGCTTAAAACTTTGACAGAAGTGGAGCAGTTGAATTTTGCTGAATTTACACGATTCTTCTTTTCAGACCTTGACCTTATTACATACAATAGCACATTTGCTTTATTCGCTACAACTATTGCCTTTGTGTGGTAGATTCTTACTGCCCATTTAGCAAAATTTCTCTGCCCTGCAGATAACCTGCAAATGATATTAATTTAGTTGCTAGACTAAAATTTCAGGATACTGCATGAGATTCTATTTCCACAATTGTTTCTTGACATATTCATTCTTGGGACAATAAAATGCTCAGATGGTCCGTACAAAAAAAGACATATTATTTCATCTCTCTCATTCCCATGTTCTCTCGGAATTAACTGATTAACTGAGGTCAATTGGGAGTAAATCTGGCGTAAGAATAGGCATAAACCTGGGCATTTTGAATCGGGATGACTCAGAAATCCCAAGGTGAAAGATGCTTAACCATACTTAGTTTTAGGGGAGCATAAGTGGACTAAGGCATCAGGAGAAAAATATATAAAAAACTTTGAGATGAGCAAAAGAAAAAAAAAATACTAAGGGTCTTGATTAGAGTACCTTTCCCTCAGTGACTATAGCTACTTTATAACCCTGGTGTGGAAAACCAATAATAATACAAATGATCCTTTGAAAAGCAAATGGATTGTGCTTGGTGAAATGCAATTGATTATTGCCTAATGGATAGAGTAGTCTTACATCTTTTGTAAATTCATTTCAGCATTTGTTATTGCCCAGATATGTGTACTTATTTGGATTGTTACTTGAACGGGTTATAACATGTTACCACTCCTCTTATTGAGTTAAGTAAATCAACACATGATTATTTAAATTTATATGAGTCTTGATTTTACCTTTTTTTCAAAAATTCTTTTAACGGTATAAATCAGTGGTTCTAAATTCTGGTGTGTGTTGCAATCCCCTAGAGGGCTTGTTAAGACACAGATCACTGGGCCCCATTTCCAGAGTTTCTGATTCAGTATTCCTGGGTGGGACCCAAGAATGTGCATTGCTAGCAAGTACCAGATAATATTGATGCTGGTCCAGAGACTGTACTGTCAGAACCTCTGGTATAAATTGTAGTCCCCTAGGCTGATGATTACAATCCCAAGAAACCCGCATTTTACCTAGGCAAAAAGATGTTCATTCTAAAACCTAATCTGCAGTCCAAAACTATTTTCAGGTCCCTATGTGAAAAGAATGTTTCTAGTCCTTTCATTTTTTCCCCTATGGCTGGACAAATCAGCCTCTTAAATCTCCCGATTTGGGCATTAGAAATAGTGGCAGCTTCTATTAAGTGATGTGATGGGGAATTGGAAGGTATCATAGAAGACAATATAAGGTTCACTCTAGACCAATTATGTGGTTAATTACTCTAGTGTGTGAAGTTAGCCTTCAAAGCAATCTCATTTGGGCTGAGGAAAAAGCTACTACAGACAATTATGGGATGTGTGTGATGTTAGAAAGGGGAAGACAGAGCTATTGTCGGGAGAACAGTGTAAACGCTGAGCAGCATAATCTGAAATAAACATAAATGGAACTGTGTTTTTGCTGAGCTGTAGTCTTCATTGCATAATAGGTCCTTTCCATTCTAATTTCTATGATTCGTTTGCTCATTGGGACAAGTTATATATTTTTCTTCTTTCCCCTTTCCTAATTGCAGGATATGCATTATCCTTCCCTATTGTGGCTATAGAATTTAGTATGCATTTTCATTGTCACACAGGAGGGTTAGCAATGGGGAGTGATTTAAGAGAGCGAACATATTTTTCCTATTTAAATCAAAAGGAAAACCGGATACTCATGGGTGAACACAGTACACCTGACCTAAAGATGTGACTGTTGTTTCCCTTTTGTATTCTCACATTCCATAAACAAAAGGGAAAAAAAGAAAAAGCAAGTCCTATCATTGGTATGTTGATAAAGGGAAAATTACAGGTAGAATTTTCAAATACTTAGAGGTGGCTTTTTAAAAGCCTTTTGTGAACCTATAAAACATAAGGTAAATTAAATCTAATTTGCATGCAATTTGTCATGTATTTAGAGGTTGGTAGCAATTAAGAAATGCAATTTGTTTTTTAACACTGTATTTTTCTTTTATGTACATTAAAAAATACAACACATTTCTGTTAAATTCATGAGATTACAATGGTGCACTCTAGTGGACAAAGTGAACACTTGAAATTACATGTTAAATTTCTGTAAGGTTTTTCATAATTTTATATATGTGAGCTGATCTATATTTAGTTCAAATAGAAACTCAGTAGTGACATCCTGAGTAGGTAGAAGACGGTGCCTTATGTCAGGGGGAGAGAATTTGTGGATGGGATTTAGAAAGTAGGTTTCTTTTTCCCCCATCCTTTTTTTTCCTTCCCTTCCTTCTCTTTTTCATTTTCTTTTAACCAACAAATCCTCAATTCAACATTATAAAGCAAATACAAAACTGGGACTTGAAAGCTGAGGACGTAAATGAAATGTATTATTATCAATTTTAGGGCCATTTTAGGAGGTTTTTGCTTTGGTGGAGAAAGCTATTTTAGCAAAAGCATTATGCAGTGGTACCTCTTCATATTTCTTGAATGTGGGTTGTCAGGCAAATAGAATATCAGAAGCATCTAAAATAGAAATTCATAAAGACTTTTAGCTGGTTGATACTCATCACTAATATTAGAAGGAGTAAAAATGTCTCTGCAATACCTAAACCTTACTTAGTTTTTTTTTTTTCTGAAAGCAGTGATATATTGAGACTTAGATTTTTGCCTCTGTTATTCTAAATTATCTAGTAATGATGTGTACTTCAATGTAAATCTTCTAAAGTAATTTTCATATTACCTATACTCTTTAAAAATATCCACAGGTGCAGGGCTGGCCCGGTGGCATAGCGGTTAAGTTTGTGTGCTCTGCTTCTGGCAGCCCGGGGTTCATAGGTTCAGATCCCAAGTGCGGACTGATGCGCCACTTGTCAAGCCATGCTGTGGCGGCGTCCCATATAAAGTAGACGAAGATGGGCACGGATGTTAGCCCAGGGCCAGTCTTCCTCAGCAAAAACGAGGAGAATTGGCAATGGATGGTAGCTCAGGGCTAATATTCCACACACGCACAAAATACATATATCCACAGGTGAAGTTTAGTAACAGATAAGGTGTTTGAATGTTTATGATACTTACAAATTACACATAATTTGAGAAACAGTAATTTGTTTATCCTCGTAACTAATGTTGTATCCATGACTAAAATATTAGAAAAAGAAATAGTGGAAAAAGAAAAGACAAGTGTGTAATCTGTTCAAATACTGAGCACCTAAACTCTCTATTTCAAAGTAAGGTCATACTTCTAGGAGTGAAACCTTTTTTTCTTGAACCTCTGTTATCAATTAAAAAGAGCTATCTAAGAAACAAACTATACCCTGAGAGAGTTTCCATATTATTGTAAGGAATGATTAGTACAAATGATGCCTTTTTTGTAATGGAACGGCCCAATAGCTCCCTGCAATTGTAACTGCCTCCCAGGACTACGTGTACTCATCCGTTTCTCTCAACCCTACCCCGTGGTTGGTGTGCAAATCTTTGAGAAGAAGCCCCATGAGAATTCTTCAGCATGGAAGTCGTAAATATCAGCAGGCTGCTGAGCATAAGTTTGTGAAGAACATTTCTAATCTAATCCCCTATTCCAGTTATGGCTCACTCATGAGACTCAATCGGCCCTGAAATAATCTTAAATTTGAACTTACTGCTTCAGGACAGTACATAATGCTATTAGCGTGATAAATAAGGCTAAAGGACTTGCCTCTACTCATTCTTCCTGATCCACTTATAAGAATTTTGTTAAATTCAGCTGAGCATGTACATACCTGTTCAAAGTAAATGAACTTATTCTGTTTTATTTTTTGGCTTTAAAATAGTCTTACTGAAACAGAAAAAGGAACTCCAACCTAATGGAAAACAGAGAACCAGACACTGCTGGGTACTGTCTCAATTAAAGTTCTTCATTTGAAACGACAGAAAAAGCAACAGAAACTAGGTGTTTCTAGAACCAAAATGAGGTGGATACAGGAGTAGCTCACAAAACTGAAGAAAGAGGTACACAACCAATACCTGGTAAATACAGGCACTATGAATGTGCAGGAGATGTCAGAATTATAAATTTGTGGACCCTCTTTGCAATGCTCTATTAGAGAACAAGGCATAAGAAGATGTGGTCTCTGGAAAAGTTTCAAATTCCCAAAGAAAGAATCTGATTGACTCCTATGTTACCGCACAAAGATGGGTTTCTCCTACCTGATGCACATAAAAAGGGCCAATTATTTACGGCATCAGCTTTTGGGAAAAGAAAACAGCTTTACTGCTAGATTGATCTGCAAGGAGATAGGGGGTATATGCCCTCGGATCTATTTCCCCAACCCAGGGCTTGGGACAAAATTTATGGGATGAAGGGCAGGGCGGTCTGAAGAGTGGAGATAGATGATTGGAGGTAAGAAAAAGTGCGGTAATTGATGATCTGCGCAAGCACAGTCCAGCTTCATGGCTCTTCATAGTATGCATGTTCACAAATGGTGGTATTAGCATGATCTGAGGGTAGAGTTTTCAGCCCTGTCATGTCAAAAGGGTCACATATTGGACATTTGTGCAGGCCCAGTTGATGTGCTGGTGGTCTCAGCTGGCCTGAACGGGACAAGGGGTATCAGTTCCTGAAAAACCACTCTTAATAACTCTATTGATAAGATTTGGTCAGTTGAACTGGTTCTAGAGGGCCCATGGTTACACATATTTGGTCAAAAAATAACTCTTTAGTCAAGTCCCTATGACTCAGTTGATAGCACGAACTATGATATTCAGTTTCATGGGAATCACTTAGAAGAATGAATGAAAAAGGGATATGGTCAGCGAGAGAAGGAGAGAAGGGATGCTGAGTCGCCAACACAATCAAATACTCGTTACATTCCAACTCCTGTCTTAGCACGACACACATACTCATACACTGATATTTCGAGAGTATTCTCTTTTAACAAAATGCAGTTATCTTGTATATTACTCAGAATAAACTCACCCTTTCCCAATAAAAAACAGACTCAAGTCATGTTTACTTTACATCCATATCACTGGCATGGAGAAGAGGTATGCTTCTTTAGGTCCTGAATTATTCTTCTACTTATATTGTGATTTCTTTTTGATGTTTTGCAACTTATGAATAGCACCCCAAAAACCGAGGGGACAATTGTATGAGGACTAATTCTTAAATAGCATTGTCCAGCCTTTAGTCCTATAATGCTGTTTGCATCTGTACTATGGAGTACGTACTGGGCATATATTATTTTCCTAAAATCTCTTTTGGTTGATATTTACTTTTCCATTACTCCATGCAGTGTTCCATCCACATCCCAGGGGTGAACATGAGAACCAGAAAAACAATAGAGTACATAACCTTGGCAGAATTCTTTTACCCTGGATGAAGAGAAGACCCAAGTAGGGAAAAATGGAGTTGCCTGTGTTGGGGAGGAAACATCATTTTTCTTCTTCCCTTCTAGGTTCTTGGCTGAGACCCCCAGTAATAAAAGGCATATTAACAGGAGAAAAACAAACAAAAATTTAATAACGTGTATACCTCTTGGATACATGGGAGAGACCCAGGAAAACTGAGTCACTCTCAGAAATGACCCAGGCCACCACTTTAAATCCTATCTCCAGATAAAGATAAAAGAAGATGTTGGGAGGGGGGAACAAGTTATGGGAGGTTATCAGGAAAGGAATAGTAATGAGTATGGTTGTTCTTGCAGATTTAAGTCTATGCCTTCTCCACTGATAGAAGTTTATAGAGATTTAGTCATTCTCCTCTTCCTGGTACAGAGAGGGAGACACCCTTACAAATGGGGATTTCCCTTATAAATGTAAATGTCTCTCACAAAACGGTAATTTCGACTCAGTTTTCAGAGTTTGTCCTGTGTCTTAAAAAATAACCAGCTCAAGATAATCCTTATGGCAAAGAGTCATATTTTGGAGTGGCAAATTCTGCTCCCCTTCACCTGCAATAATGCCAACCTCCCTAATAAGATTGTATACCTTTAGTTTTGATTCACTGTGGATGGAAAATTTAGCACTCAACCATGGTTAGCAAAAGTCCATTTTATTAACCTCTTGCATAGCCTTTGAATTAATTATGAGACTATGGTCTTTAAGTAACTGAAAACCCAGACTTGCATAAAATATAAGGATATGTGCTCTTTGAATAACAGGAAATTCAAAGGTATGGTATTGTTATGCATTGAATTGTGTCCCCCAAGAAAGATATGTTGAAATTCTAACCCCCAATACCTCAGAATTTGATGTTATTAGGATACAGGGTCTTTACAGAGGTAATCAAGTTAAAACAAAATTATTTAGTATGGACTCAAATCCAGTATTATTGGTGTCCTTATGAAAAGGGGAAATTTTGACATAGACAGATAGACATGCACAGATGTGAATAGACTTGGCAGGAAGACAGCCAACTACAAGCCAAGAAGCACCTGAGGCCACAGAAGCTCAGAGAGAGGCCTGAAACAGATTGTCCCCTCGTGACTTCAGAGAGAGCACGGACCTGCTTATGCCTTGACTGGCCTCCACAACTGTAAGACGATAAATTCCCGTTGTTTTAAGCCATCTATTTATGGTACTTTGTTGTGGCAGCTCTAGGAAACTAATACTGGTAGAAACTGCACGTATGTATTACAATCAGGGCTCAGGTACCATTTCCCTACAATTCTCTTGATTCTGTCCTCTTTGGTGTATCAGCTTTGATTTTAGGTTAGCTCCATCATGCTCACAAGATGACTTCAGCAAGATTTGGGCTTTGTTATCCCCAGAAAGGCAAAACTCAGAAGAGAGAAAACTTCTCTTCGATTATGGACAAAAGTTGTTTGATTTGACCGATCATATGTCACTTTTGGGCCAGTAACAATGGCCTTGGGATGCCAGATGTTGATTGGATTGAGCCTCAGTGACTAAACCAATAACTGCCGAATGGGAGGACATGGAGGGATTGCTATACATATCTTACTCTAATCAGAATCTACCCCTGGAGTTGGAATTAGCATCCTGAATTACACGGGTTTTACGGGGAATGGGGTCTACCTGAAAAGTCCAGTGTTCTTTTAGGAAAGAACATAGAGGATGATTCCATGGTACTCATTGTATCCTCCATCCTTTCCACCACGGCAAGTGCTGGAAGGGCTGCCAACTCTGATGAGAGGCCTCTTCTACAGTGGAAGCCTTCTGGTGACCATTCAATTAGTTGTAAATATTTGAGGGTTCTAGGATCTCTTTTAAAAAATTTTGTCCACATATTGTTAATAAATTTCTTTTTCTACTAATCCTTCAATCTTATCCTTTAGAAGCCCCTGACCGTGTACCAAATCTTTGTCCTTACTCAGGAATCAATGTAGATCCTAACCTCGGGCCGTATCTCTTTCCAAGCAAAGTGGAACATAAGATGCATTGCTTTAAATGCTGTCCTTTGGGAGGAACTTTTTTTTTTTTTTCTTTAATGTCCCTAGGACCACCGACGAGGGAGTGTGATTATTTGGAAGTTCACTTCAGCTGATGCTGGTATAAAACAGCTAAAGTTGCTCCTCAGGTCTTGCCACCTTCCATTCCTTGGTTGGCTTTTCACCTCTTGGTAACTACTTCCTGCAGTTACCTGTGTTCCCAACTGGACCCAGACTGAAACAGCAGTGCGCCAGTTATTTATCACATGTGTAGATAATGTTCGATGTCAGTGTAAATGTGAAGATTCCTTATAAGTATTGTACAGCCTTACAGATATTCCAGTTCTGACTCACAACTGCAGGACCTCAGAAATAGGGAAACTGAAATCAAGAAAATTTAAGTGGTTCACCAAAGTCATATATCTGGGGCTAGACAAGGAGGTAGGAACCAGCTCTCCTATCTTCTAATTTAGTGTCTTTTTATCTCTATATTACCTTACATTTTACAAATATTGTATTTCTGCTTATGCTTAGAATTCTCCATCTGATAGAAATTCGCCTATTTTTATAACCAGAAATAATAATCCCAAAGTGAATACCTAGGCAAAATTTTCAAGGTTCAACAATTTATAAATCTGAAGACAGATTGTCTGTAAGGCACTGCTTCGGTGCACTAAATAATACTCAAGTGGCTTGAAAGAGTTAATTCAGCTTGCAAAAGACCTTAATTTATTCCCAGGGCATAGCCCCTACACAGGGAGAATATGGCTCATTAAATCCCTTTCAAAGACTCCCAATAGAGAAGTGTGTTTTTGGATCAATATGATGTTCCTGTGGACTTAACAGAATCACAATTACTCTGGGGGGGGGGCTAGCTTTTCCTTCTGGGTGTGGAACTCTTTCAAAGATGGATGTTGTACCTACAATGATTCATAATTCTGTTAAGAAAGTGAACTGATTTACTATTTTTTAAAAAAGACTGAGAATTAGGTAATTCTTTAATAGTCTTTTTCTTTCTAGAAGCTAATAAAAGAGGTTACCCTTTTGTTTTGTTTTGTTGACTCTCTTTGCATCTGCAACTTTCAGTTCAGCAGATTCTCTAATGGAAACACTGTACTTCACGACATAGTCATAAGAAATATTTCTCAAAGGTCAGAAACTGCAGCACAAGTATTCTTCATAAAATGATTCTTTCCCTGGTCGTATATATACTGCAACATCCAATGAATATGGTGACGCAATAAAACTCTGTCTACATGATGTTGCACAATTGGATAAAATGTTGGAAATGGTGGTAGTTCCCCCATGTAATGTAAAGAAGTGATTAAGAATGAGGACCCTGGAATCAGTTCCCTGCATTTAAACCCTGGCTCCCCCACTTAATAGATCTGTGGCGTCAGGCATGTTGTTTCAAGTCTGTCTCAATTTCCTCATCTATATACTGGGGTAAAAATAGTATCTTCCTCATTAGAGCATAGATGAGAGGACTAAATTAAATGAAAGGTATATGTGAAAGGTCTGATATTAGTAAGTATTCAATGAATATAACTGTAATTATTATATGGATATTTGTAAACATCTGCATTATTTTTAAATATGCATGTAGAAGTTCATTAGTGTAGTTGGCAAATATTAATATCATAACAACTCCATCTTTAAAGGCAAATCTTGCAGGTCTTAATAGATCATGAAGTCCACATGGGCAGAGACGTGTAAAATCTCTCTGCTGGCATCTGTTGACTATCTCTCAAATTATAGAGATTACAAATATTATCTGTAGATTATTAAGCACAACATCATTTGCATCATTACTATATGTATATCAAATATTTTCCTCCCCTTGACAGCTATTGGGGATTTTCTGTTATAGTTCTCCTGACAAGTTTTAAATGAGGTAGGCTGGGGGCAGGCATTTCAGCTGTATGAAATTTGTCCTGTCCAGTATAAAGGTAAAAATAATAACACAACATTTCATCATGTGTTCTGGGCCTTCTACTAAGTTCACAAATTAGAATTGTAAAATGTGCAAAACATTCTGTGATGACTAAAAGATATGAGATACTACCTAAAAACCTCAATAAGCAATAAAAAAAAAAGTTTCCAATGCTCAATTGCTATTCATTTAAAGGGCCATTGTTTTTGGACTGAATCAATGATCTATGAGGGGCACACAAACATATTTTTGCTTTATTCAAACCCACTGAGAAAATCCATGGTCATATCCTCCTTTAATTACAATACACTGCATTCACCATGAAATATTCAAACACGTGACCAAATGCCTCAGTTCTTTCCCCTCATTTGTGAAAACCACTGATATACCATGAGAAATGAAGAGTAGACTACGAAGGGCTAACAGGAAGATGATGGCAGAAATAAGATCTTGGAATGCTTTGTTTCCTTATTTGTGTAGCTAAAACATTAAATGTTGAACACCTTTTAAGGCTTATTGTATATTTGAAAGTCAGTTCTGCTGTGTTTATTAACAGCAGATCATTCTTTTTGTGTGTGTGTGTGAAGAAGACCAGCCCTGAGCTAACATCTGTTGCCAATTCTCCTCTTTTTACCGAGGAAGATTGGCCCTGGGCTAACATCCATGCCCATCCTCCTCTACTTTCTACGTGGGACTCCTGCCACAGCATGGCTTGATAAGTGGTGTGCAGGTCCATGCCCAGGATCCGAACACCAAGAACTCCAGGCCGCCGAAGTGGAAAGTGCCAACTTAACCACTAAGCCACTGGGCCGGCCCCCAACAAATCATTTATTTTAAGCACACATAAGTCATAAGTCAATTATTTTTAAGTTCTGTGTGGTTTGTTTCTTTGTATTTTGCTTGCATAATCATCTTGAGTCAAACAATGTTTGCTTTATCTATTTTCCTCATGAGAAAATTTGTTAATATACTGTATACTTTCACTCATTAAGCACATTATACACATTTTACATTGGTGTAAAATTTAGATAGTTATGTAGAATTTTTCTGTACATTCAAATATAATATAAAGAGTAAAGTATACTCTTCATGGTGAGTATCATGACTTATTATTTTTGACAGCCCCCACAGTAATTGGTACATAGTAAATGCTGAATATGTTTGTTGTTAGAGAAAGAGAGAGATGGAGAGAGAGAAGGAGACAGAGAAAGGAAAGATGAGTGGATGGATGGTTGGATGGATGGATTTGGGAGAAAGCAGGAATTTGGAAGGAAAGAAGGAAGTTGATGATATTTGAGTGGGAAAAACATAGACTTTGAGTGAGAAATACTTGTATTTGAGCCTGGATCTTTTTAGCTGTGTGACCTTGGCTTTAGGTTTCACACATGTTAAAAAAAATTAGGATGATAATAGCCATCTCATTTTGAGAATCAAGTCAGATAATGTGTGCAAAATGCCCACTTTCACAATACCAGAAATATAACAAGTGCTCCATAAATGTCAGTTTCTCCTCTTTTGCAGAGCTTGGCCTGATTTTACCTTAAAGGCAGGTTGTCAGTATTTTCAAGTAACAGTTGAACAGATGATTTGAAGGTGGGGAATGACACCCTTCCAACTCTTAGCACTTCTCCCTCCTGTGCTGCTTCTTTTGGGAGTTTGCCACTAAGCAAGTGCCTTTTTTAACCTCACTGTGTTTGAGTGAGCTCATCTTTAGAAAAACTTTCCTTCTTGTACTCTACTTTATTCCATCAATAGGAGCTATTGATTTATAAGGCCAGGTGGAGCAGTCCTTGAGGTGTGTGAACAGGGTGCTCTCTGAAGATTGCATTTCAGTGTAAATGATCACAGAGAGGAGCCTAAATAATTAACCAAGCAAAATATGTGGTTATGGTGGCGTATCTTTAAGTTAAATGTGAATTTGAAAATTAAAATATTTTTAGCATTCCTTAACTGAATAAAAAGAGAATTAAAATGTAATCATATTTGAAAGGGAAGAAAAATCAAATGTTTCTGTTAAGGGAGAACAGATTATTCTCTTTTGACTAGAGGGAAGGAGTATAGGATGCCTAGCACAGAAGAGGCAAAACAGTGTCCCTTAACATAGGAAAAGAAAGATTATAATGTCACTGACTTTGACTTTATGGAGAAAAAAAAAACACATTATGACTAAAAACAGGAGAAGATGAATTAAAATGTACTATCTGGGAAAAGGCTCACAGTGGGAGATGAATGAATACTGGTTAATATTTCTAATACTTTAAGGAGTATTGTACAGCACAATAATTACCAAATTATAACTAAGCCATGTTTTCCTAAAACAGAACTATGTTCTTCAAAATTATGAATATTCTTCTCTTTTTCTTCCCTAATGTACAAAATGAAGTCTTTGCTTAAAAATAAAAATGACTTCATTCTATGCTTATAGAGAATAACATACTAGGTACACAGTATTCAGTGGTTTCTACATTTTTTTTTCTTTTTTGTGTGGGTGTCAAATCTGCTGTGAGAATGTAACAACTTTTATTATGCTTAAGGTATATTTAGCATAGCATGGGATAATATATGATTTACACTGATTTAGGAAGTTTTGATATTTATGACAAATAAGCATTATATATGCTTACCCTTTTCATAAAATTGAAACAGGAAACTGAATCAACATTTGAATTTATGTAATTTTTCTAATAAGTGGTTACATAGAGCATTTTTCAGAGTC
This sequence comes from Tapirus indicus, assembly GCA_031878705.1. NCBI lineage: Eukaryota > Metazoa > Chordata > Mammalia > Perissodactyla > Tapiridae > Tapirus > Tapirus indicus. The sequence continues at coordinate 67,727,264 of CM062927.1, read as the reverse complement.
CAATATGTATAAAGAACTACACCTCCCATAATGTTGGATAGGAAATTTAGGGTTAAGACCAAAAGACTCAATAAAATAAAATAAGGCAAGGATATACACTTGAGAGGGTTCCGTGGAGATTTTTTGTATTGTTGGTTTACTAGATAACTATTCATTGAAAACATAATTTTACTTATTCAAAACATTTCTGCAAGGTTTGCCGGTTTATTGTACTAAGCCAAGTTAATTTTTGTGTTTACATAGAGTCATAGTTTCTTTGTCATTGCAACAGGCCATAAGTGTGTCCAAAAACATCCCCACCTCCCACCCCTACAGTATAGCCTGTCTTGTTTGCTTCTCCTCTTACAGACTACCCTCATTCTTGGGGCCCAGCTCAGGCCTTATGCTACAATCTTCTCAAGTTCTCATTTGTCCTCTAATTCAACAGATATTTATTTGGAGCCTCTTATTCCAGATACTTGGAATAAGGAATAAATTTGACAGGTAAGATCTGTCTTCATAGAACATAGATCCCAATGGAAAAGTAAATAAATACATAAAAAAGAGCTTATGATAAATGCTATAATCAGACTGTAGATCCAGCAAAAAGAATTTACTGGATTCTGAGATAGGTCGTGCTGCCGTAAGATGAATCTCGACTAATTGGTTCACTCAAAAGTCTATCAGATGTAAGCATTTTGCTACTTTATTTAGATAAATACATAGACTTGGCCTATGAGCCTTTCTGCTCTTCTATAATGAAGCTGACACTAGATTATTTACAAGTAGTATTGCTATAAACACTTTATAAAAAATGTTTTAAATAAAACCTACTCTACTTGGTATGCACTGTTCTCTATTAAGAGTATTTGGGAGTTCATGTATAACTGCAGAAACTACTAGTGGAAAACTGAGTATCCTTCACGTACACACAAACTCAACTTTCCCTTCAAAAGATTTCCCTCATACCTCTATTAACATTGACCCAAAAGCTTTGGCAGCATTACGTCACTTGATATAAAAAAGGGAACCTGACTTTAAGTGGAGAAGGAACAGATGGCCAAGTGTGTTCTACACACACATACAGGTTTTTGCCAGGGAAGCTGCTTCTCCTTTTAATCTAGTTCAGTATGTTCTAAGGCAGCTACTATTTATGAAAGCATTGAACATGCAGGGCCAACGTTTCTAAGTATGGACCCACAGAGGCAGGAAGGAAATGATGTATGTTAAACGTCCCGGGAAAATGAGGAGGCTGCAGGAGAGGGTTACAGATCCCTTCAAGCTCTGACACCCTGTGCGTCTGTCTTCTGCAAAGGCCACGTGGAAGTAGTACCAGAACCTGTGGCAACTCCCAACTGATATCACTGCCTTTTCCTCTAACACTTTGCTTTTCTCATTTCTCTTTTGCCACTCACATTTTATGCATTTCAACCTCCTCAGGCCTCATCGAAGTCCTGTTCAAGGGCTGCAGCTCTCCCCTGCTCTTGAACTAGCCTAACGTCAGACCTCCTCTCTAATGACTCAGACGGCTTCCAGTCCTAGTATAATTCAAGGCATTCCTATCCTAAGTAACCACCTACAACCACCTTTTTGCTCTTTCTTCCTACTGAACTTGACTCTTGTAAAAATTAGATATATTTTGGAGGCTTACCATTTAAATTGCTGTAAGTTGTTAGCCTTTTAGTGAAAGAAACACTTGAAAATAGGATTTTCGAGGGTAAGGGGTAGGGATTGATGGTCACTATTTGTTCCCTGGGTGCTAAGGAGCTATTGAGCTAAGAGAGTTAAGTATAAGAATTGAAGATTATGGGGAAATCTTTTACTTTGTAAATGCTAATGTTTCTAGGTCCTAGCTTTCCATTGATTTTTTTTTCCTACCAGTTTCCAGAGTGATTATAAGTAATAAGACTCTTAATGAAATTAGGAATATAAAAGATGAGAATCAATCAATGGTGGAGTAAGGATTCAAGATATGCAATGAAACTGGAAGCTAAGATAAAGCAGTGGATGCAAAGACAAGAAGACAGCTGGAATAAATCCAAATGGCAGCCGTCAGGCCAGAAGCACACGTCAAAGATTATATAAGAAACCAGAAACCAGAGTATACACAAAAGTTAAAGACCACCATCAGGCCACAGATATAAACTAGATAAGGAATCAGTAAGCAGACCGGGGTGCTGAAGACTAGAGAATCTTGAGCACTTATTGACCAGAAGATGAAACAAAGACTGTAATGATTGAAGAAGCCAAGGGCCGCAAGTCAGGGCAAGGAGCACAAAGGAGATGAGAGCTGAGGTTAAAGAAGGCAATACAGCAAAGCAGAAGGTCAAGAAAGTAGTAGACACCAACTGTGAGAAAACATGGCAATGAACATGTGGCAAACATCTGTCTCACATAGGAAACCTTTTGTATGTTTCCTACTTGCAACACGAAATAGATAGCTGGATACAGGAGCAGAGATAACACACAACCTGGAGACAGCTAATGCTTGTGTTGGAAAACCAGGAAATTCACTTGGCTGTAATGAGGACTATCAGAAATGAAGATTGCTTGACAAGCCTGCTGGGAAGGCATAAAAGTAAATAGGATGAGGTAGGTAGTGAGAAGGAGCTAATATTTCAGTGCTAGCTTTTCTACCTGTATTAGCCCATTTAACCATGCTTGCAGCAATTTTGAGAAATTGATAGTAATCTTTGATAGATGAAATAACTATGTCTGAGTAAAGTTAAATGAATTGCCTATAGTCTACTAACTGATTTATCAAGTACTCAGATCCAAATACACTAGTTAATAGTGTAGAAATAAAACCCAATTTTCCAATGTTATTGTACTTTACTTACCATGGTGTGCCACAGGAAAATGACATTTCATTGTTTTCATACTTATGGAGTCAAAACAAGATTTTAGCAGGGGTATAAATGTGGGAGCCACAATACAACAACAAAAAATTATGTGGTCAGCATTGAAACAAAAGTCCAGAGATGTTAAATTGCATACATAAGGAGGATGTTTTCCTTCGCTGCATTTTATGAAACCTGATGTGCTCTGAAGAATTTATTTCCTCAAATTAATGAAATAAAATTAATAATAGCAACACTTATCCGACAATCATTGCATGTATAGTAAATGCCAGGTATGCTGAAGTCTTTACAGGCATAATCATATATATATAAGTTTCATAAGAACCTTGTGTGGCAGTTACTATTATTATCCTCATTTTATAGATGAGGAAATTGAGATAGAGAGAGTCGAGGACACAAGCCCAGGGCCACATATTTATTAAAGGTTTGGAGCAAGTATTCACACACGAGTTACACTACTTCATACTTATAATCTTTAGACATTGTAATTTTATGTTCACAAAATAAGATATTTAGCTTACATGTGTTATAGTTCTGGCAACATTCAAACTAAGGGTGAGCTGCCATGGTATTATTTTCCCTAAAGATTAATATTCTTTGTTATACAACATAGCAAAAGATGTTTGAGTAGTGAAACATCCATGGCATTTAAAATTGAATAACCAATTTTCATGTATATTTGATCTACTTATTACCTGTAAAATATTCCAGTTGGATGCCTGTAGTTGTTTTTCATTGAGTGTGCAAAACAGATTTTTATATGACAGATGTAGTGGTGTTTTGAGACTAGCACAGTTTTTCGTGGTATTCCAATTTTTAAACAAGGTGGACATTTGGTTAAACTATCTTGCTTTCTCTATAGAAATAATATCCAGAATAACAGCATATACTTGTTCATCTTCATTAATGGAGTGGCGAATATTAATTGTTCTCTATAATCATCCATCTTATCTTTTCAGATAAATGGTGCATGTTTGATTGAATAAATTTTTTCTCTGAAATACACCATTGCATAGTTGCAAGTAAATAATATCTATATGTAGATATACTTTGTTTCCTGAGAAACATTGAGGGATCCTGAGACAACTTCTGATAAACTTTTTTTTCATTCTGATTTTCAGCCTGTTGTGTACTTAGAAAAATCAATTTAGGGCATTTTGAAATAGCATTTTGTAAAGGTGAAAAGAGTTTACACTATTGCTTTTAGTTTAAAATGTTCAATTTTCCAAATCTTGAAACAATTTTGGGTGTTGAGGCTGTAATTTAACAGTTCCTCAGGTTTGTCAGTGAAGCATAAGAAACTTGTTGAAGGTAAAAGGTTAAAAATCCAAAGATATAATTGTTTTAACTTGAAAACCTAAAAACGTTTATGGATAACTGAGAAAACAATTACATAAAACAGAATATAATATAAAAATTATCGCTAATGTATGTGCTTTAGCATATTTATCTAAAATCACTAATGAGACCATCTAGAAAAGCTGTTTATGATGGTTTTTTAGTAATGTGTGCAGGCAAATTACTTGATCATTAGCTAAACCAGCTGCTAGAACATTTTTGTAGCTTAGTATACTTCATATTTCATAAATTATCAATATCATATTAATACTAAAATGTCATTTTCTTGAACTTCAGAGGGGAACCATCGATAGATTTATACTGTTTTAATGTAATATTTTTCCCAATATTGACTTGCCGTAAAATATTTTGCAGAAAGTTGCAAATAGAAACCTGAGATACGATAGAGTTGTGATTCTTAACACAGAATAAATGAAGCCAGCTCCTTTTAGAAATAATTTGAGAAAAAATAAATATTTCTTATACAACAGCGCAGACTAGTGGCCGTGTCTTTACGGCAAATGTTTGCCTTATTCTCGGACATGTTATCTAAAGTAGTCATCTATCTATATTATGAAATCGTATTAAATTATATATTTAAATAGTGATTATTATAATACGGTATAGTTTCATGGAGCTTACGAGTACATTAGACTAATCTATTTTATTCATTCTATTTTGCATTCGCTCCAAATTGCCTAGAAATTGTTCTGAAAATGATAGGTAAAAAACAGACTCATAAATATCATTACAGATAGTGAATTTAAAGAACATCTAGTTATTAAAATGGATATTTCTGTGATCTGTATTTTTTTTCTTAAGTTTACAATATAATTAGTCCTCTGTAAGGAAGGCTCTTTTTCATTGAGAATAGGGGCAGGTTGATGTCATTGTAGTCACTTGTTATGGATGCCAACTCACTTCTCTCAAGACTGTCAGTGTATATGAACTCACTTCATGTTGTGTTCTTCTAATATTTAAACATTATTTTACATCATTTAAGTGTTTTGCCAATTATTGAAATGTTTTCACAAATTATACTTTTTTATTAAAAAAAATTTTTTTAACAAATTTGTCTGTAGGGAAGTTAAGGGATGCTATTTGGGCTAAAGAAAAGTTATAAGTATTTTCTGAACAGTCTCCTGATAATGCCAATAAAAGAAAAGGATGAGAAAATTAGTTCAAAGACATTATTTTGATCTCTAAATCTTAAATAAAGTTTCTGTCCCAAAATACACAATTAGACCTTCCTGCATTGACTGTATCCACCATCTAGAATGGTAGACAGAGACAAGAACCTCGCACTGTGATAGGCAGGTAATTTTGGAAACATAATTATGAGTTGACTGTTAATGAAATGGCTCATGGACAGACTGCTTTAAAAGGAAGGTAGAGTATTGAATGGACCCAAATAATCAGTATAGTAGATAAGAAGCCTGGGATAATTTAAAATTGTGTCTATTCCCATAAAGGCACAAAACCTGTCCTCTAACTTCTGAAACGTTTGCTTTGGTCTGTGATTTACAATAATAATTTTAACTGAGATTCCAGCTCTATTACTTACTAGTTCTGCAACCTTGAGAAAATTTGCCAGTCTCCCTGAGCTTTCCTAATCTATAAATTGAGTATAATATTAATGATCTAACAGGGTGATGACCAAATGAGATAATGTTTGTGAAGACTGAGAAAATAAAAATGAGAGCAAACAGCTAGATTCTCATTCTATATTTGTGGCTAATTTGTTTGTTTACTTGTTCATACAACAATGATTTTAACATTGCTTTTTAATCTCCTTTTATGTGGAAAGATCATAAGTTTCAACCAGGTCTGATTCTGTTTTTACATCTGAAAACATATTCCCCTGAGATGTAGAGTCAACACAATAAACTAGATCAAAGACTTCATTGTTATACGTTTGTGTTTTTAAGTATGAAGGAAAGGTTTGGTAGTATAAATTATATCTTCTCAAGTTTGATGACAATCTATTATGTCTTTTTCTTCAATCACAAACAATTATTTTAAGGAAAAAGTCCTAGACACTATTCTCTTATTCCTGTTAAAATATACTCAAAACACACTTATAAGGAGAATGTCTGTTCTATAGTGGCACAGTTCTCATGCATTGTAGGCATCTTCAATGGTAGATAGCAGGATGTTGAACAAGAAGATTCCCTGGTACCTTCCCTGACTTTCTGAGACTGACCTCCTCTCTTTCATGTTAACGACTCTCTGAAGGGAAGATGGGGGCTTAAATATTTGTTGCAAATTCTGAATTCATGTCCCTGTGTTACAAAGCATAAGAAATAACCCGTAATCAAAACGGGAGAGTTAATTGAAATCACAGTTGTCACAGCTCACGATCAAAATATTTGTTTTGGACCTCCAATTCATTATGCACACTCACTCAGTTGGATATTTACACTACCAAGGACAAATCAGCCTTGGAATTTTGCAGATTGGTGGGTGGGCAGATCCTATAATCCTTACCTAGACTGTCTCCTCAGAAACATTATGTTTGTCTTGTCTCTTTACGTCGTGTTGATCTTCAGGTGAGACCCACCTCCTCACCTTTCCTTGCATCGGAAGCCACTTTGAATTGCAGAGCTAAGCTATGAAACATCTCAGAAAAATGTACACACGCACTTCACATAAAATTTTACAGACTTTTTTAGAAGGCTCCTAGGAACCCCGAAGTTAACCCTTGCACCCCATAGAAGTTCATTGAGAGGAGTCAAACCCAATCCCAGTTGGTGATTGCCAATCTATGTTTCCTGCAATACATTCCATCGATAAATGGACACTTCGAAAGAGAGGATTTTACGGTTGGAACATCAAAATTGTTGTTTTCCTAAACACAATCTCTAAGTAATGCAGTGGGTATGCTACCAACTGGTTTGAATCACTTTGGTTGTGTGAATAGTATACATTAGTTTTACATATAAATTACAGGTTGTTATGCAGAAATAATCTGCTGTCCAAACCTAGCAGAGAGGAAGTAGCAAAGTTCTTATTTTCTTTGCTCTACAATCCAAAAATATTTTATTTTGTACAGCCCTGTGTTTTTAGAGCCCTAAGATATCTTAGAGATGATCTGCCTCTGCTGCCCTCTTCTATATAGATGAGAAACTAACCAAAACCCAGAAATATCCACTAATGCCCCCATTTGGCCTGTGCCAAAATTGAGATGAGACTACAAGTATTCTCAGTTCAAACTCAGTGTCCTTTATTTCTGGACTCTTAGATTCAACTTATCAACTGTTTGCATATTATGAGGATTGAAAAACTTTTTCAGGAATGCTGATCTTCTCCATTTACAATGGGGTTATGTCCCAATAAACCCATCATATGTTGAAAATATCGTAAGTTGAGAATGCATTTACTGCACCTAACCTACCGAACATCATAGCTTAGCCCAGCCTACCTATAATGTGCTCAGATCATTTACATTAGCCTCCAGTTGGGCAAAATCATCAAACACAAAGTCTATTTTATAATAAAGTGTTGAATGGCTCATGTAATTTATTGAATACTGTACTGAAAGTGAAAAACAGAATGGCCGTATGGGTACAGAATGGTTGTACGTGTGTGGGTTGTTTATCCTGGTGATCATGTGGTGATTGGGAGTGCGGCTCCTGCTGCTTCCCAGCATCACAAGAGTATCACACCACATATCACTCGCCCAGGAAAAGATAAAAATTCGAGATAATAAGTAAGGTTTCTTCTGAATGCATATCGCTTTCGCACCATCATAAAGTTGAAAAATCGTTAAGTCGAACCACGTTAAGTCGGGGACCGTCTGTACATTCCTATTAGATAAAGCAGTGAACCCTTGGAAATTTTATGCTTTCTGTTTGCAATAAAATATTGTCAAGATTTTAAAAGTGCTAGGTGGTAACTGGCATTTAGATTTACTGGAATGAGGTCAGGGAGAGGAACAGTGTTCTTCAGGGTTGATTCCAAACTACGCGTACCCAGGCAATCCTCAGCCTTCCTGTTCTCGAACTCTCCCTCATCTGGATTGTTCCCTACTGGTTCTCCGTTCTCTGTATTTCACCTTCCACAAACAGCACCATCTCTGTCAGTTTCTTCATCAATACTAATGTATTAGTAGTCCTGCAAATAGCCCCTCCTGTTACTTCTCCTAATGGTAACTGTATTTTAGTAAGGATGCCGGCTTAAGGCAGCAGGTAAAAGTGCTGAGGGTGGAATTCTACACCAGAGTGGGAATAGTGGCGTTTGGGTTCTCAGAAAATGGTCTAGATAAATAGCTTCCTCCTCTACAGCTCTGTTGGGCTACTTTTAACTAATTTGGCAAAGCATGGTGTTTTCACAGATTACATTTAATCTACTTTCAGGATTAATTTCTGAGTCTTCCATCTACTCTTTATGCTGATCCCTCAGAATGTACAATAGTAGGCCAGAAATGGAATAAACTTTAAGTTACACACAGAGAAATCACCCTTGTGGCAGCGGAACAGGTGAAAAGGGGGTTAAATTTGCTCCTATCTTTTATATGCCTACAGGGCCTTATTTGCTGGTGTTTAAATCTCTGGGAAAAAGCAGTCTGAAGTTTAAGTATTTTGCTACCTCTGCTGCTGGGTTCCCATGGGGGCAGTGCCCTATTTCTCACCATTATTCATTGTTGTTCTGCTTCTAAACAGCAATACTTCTGAGGATGATTGTGCAGTACTGCGGATGCTGCTTTACTTCAGCTAGGATGACATTCCAGAAATGCTGTCACTGAGGATGTGCTTCTAAGAAGGATGCTGTTTTGCCAGGAGCAGATGAGATCATACGTTATATTTAGGATTCATAGGGAAGGCAACTGCTAATGGGTTACAGCCTGGATCTAAACTTTATATTTTATTTAAGTTACATAAGCTTTAAGAAACAACAACTTTTCGTTTTCCTAGGTGATAATCTTTCTTTATAGTGCTTAATCATTTCATGCATTTGATCATGCAAAAAAGGTATAATGTTCTATAAAATGAAACCAATTAGTGGCATTTTTCTATCAGTGATACCCAGATTGCTAAGATTTTCAAAGCTATGTTTCTTGCTCATATTAAATCTTTTAGTGAGTCCTGTAGAGCCTCAAATATAACAAGGCAGCTGGGAATGGTTTTGCTCCTTCACCACCCCTCAATTTTAGGCAGCATTAAAAAATGAGCTTGAAATAGTTGCTTCAAAATATAATATACTTATTTTCATAGGCCTATCTTAATTTAGGTCCCTAAAAATTGCATTATTGACCTACTGAGGAAACTATTTTCTATATATAATATCTAGAAATCTGGTTCTTTTAAGTCTGACTTTCCTAGAATTCAATTCCATAAATTTCACATTTCTGTTTTATTTCTAGCACATGCAAAGTTAAAACTGGAAACTCTTCAATGATACAGTCCCAGTCTTTCACATAATTTCAAATTGTCTCAAGATATAACTACATAATTCTCAAACCACATTTTTTTGTGTGTGGGGATGAAAAAATAAAATATGATTTACAATAGGTACTTTTAAAAGTCATTTTCTTTCACCAGTGGCATAATGTGTTTTTGTGAGTTTAAATATATTTTTCTTCTAGAAAAAGCATGTGCTTTCATGAAAATATTACATATTTTTACATTCTTATTTTTCAAAAACAATGAAATGCATTTACTTTAAGAAAATGAAAAACAATTTTAAATGTATCACTCTCTTCAAAGCAACATATAGGAATTGTGAAAGAAAAATAATCTCACCAACATTACAGTAAATTTAGTTAGCAAGAAGGTAGATTTTTACAGTAATAGCTTTTAGGCAGATTATCTAATTTTAAAATACTGCATATTGCACTTTGTGTGAAACCGAGATGGAAGGATACATTTCAATTTGTTTAAATGCCTTTAACAATGAGGTTTATCAGTGCTCAATTTCATTTTGAATTTAATACCTTTTTGCTAAATCCTTTCTCCCATTTTTTTTTCTTTATCTCATTTTATTTTAATCTCATTTTTAAAAGAACCTTTCCTTGATAGAGAAGAAAATGTTTAAGTCATCTGAATCATGGCCACTGATTCCAAAGGAAGTTAACTATGTAAGCCCCATAAACAAGCCTGGAAAAAGCAATTTGTAGCCTCTGGTTGCTAAGGAGTTTGTGGCTGGTTCTCCCAACAGCCCTGGGCCATCTGCTAAATTGAGTGGATCAGTAATACTTATTTGGGAAAAACAAGGGTGGGTAAGCAGTGATTGCATCCTACATTCAGGGTAGTGGCAATTAGGTTGTAGTGATTTGGCTGGCTGTATAATTGGGATTCTCAGTATATGGTTTGGGCAGAAGCACATCTGCTCTTTGGACTCCCTATTATATGCATCTAAGGTGCTTTGACCAATTGTTGAAAGTGCTGGATGGCTATTTATTCCAAGCTACATCTAGCATGCATAAAAACAGTGTGTTTTAAATTCAATGACATCAGACTTGCAACAAAATGGGAATTCTTTTGAGTTCTCTGGTCAAGAACATTCCATCAGTGCATTCGTTTTTGTCGATCCTTTGAACTAAAAATGTTTGCTCATCTCACTTCTTCCTCTAGTTTGAGCTTATTTTTCTGGATAGAGTTTTACCAAACACTGAGGTTGCTGATGCCATTCACTTTTTCTATTCCAATTATATCCTCACTTTGAAACAAAGCCATTCATTACTGAAAACAGTGTGTGTGCCTTCATGATTTTGACTGAGTACAGTTTAAGAAAGGCAATTTTGGGGAATGGCATTAAAGCTTCTGGATTTTTTTCCTTAGAAATAAAAACAAGTCAAATTGTGAAGCTCAAATTTTAAATCACAAATGTCTTATATTCTTTGTTCTCCAAACATGCATAATATGGTTTTGTTGATTGTTCATATTTTGTCCTCTATTAATTCACACAATTATACTGAAGGGGAGGAAGACTATCTTCTACCCACTCTGGGTCCTTACTGGCTGGGCTACAAATTAAATTGACAGGAGACCGAATAGCAGGAGAAAATCAAACAAAACTTTATAACATGTGTACATGGGAGAGACCAGGGAAACTGAGTTTCTCGACAAAATGGCGGAGGTTGTTCTCTTAAATAGAAAGACAATGGAGGATGTAGGGGGTGGGTCATTTATGGGAGATTACCAGAAAAGCACAATAAGGAAGTAGAGTTAGTGAAGGTAAACCAATTTTTGGAAAGCACATGACTGAGAAGAGTAGAAAGGAGAAAGGTAATAGCGGCCTCCCCTTCTGCACTGATAAGTTTCTGGAGATGAGGTCATTCCCCCTTCTTCCCAGTACAGAGAGGGAGATACCTTTACAAATGGGGATTTCCCTTACAAATGTAAATGTTTGGTAAACAGAACTTTAAATTTTGGCAGCCAAAACTCATATAGACCCTTCTTTCTCATAACTTTATTTTGGCATATCATGAAAACATTTGGCTAAAGGGGCATGGACAATTTGCATGTCTTAGACTTTACATGAGACAAAAATCATGGTCTTGGTATTTATTTTATGCTCATGCAAATGAGAGCTTTAAATTATCAAAGTACAAATAGAATGGTGATTTTATTTCATAATTTTTATAGATTTTCAATTTTTTGACAATTCAGTCATATTGGTGATGATTAGAAATTCTATCCCTTATGTTAGGAAATTGAGCTATGGAGATGGGAAGAGGTTTGTACCCACCAAACCTTTGAAAACCAAAGTGGTATTTAGGTCAACTTATTTCATGGTCACGCATTTTTTTTTTTTTTCAGTTACATAGTCTTATCTTAAACAACAGCAGAATAAAGTGTTTGAAACCAAGAACAGAGACTACAATTTATTGTCAGTAGAGAGGTTGGAGTAAAGAGCCATAATTATTAAAATAATCCAGGTGAGAAGTGAAGATCTAAACTAAGATCAGAGCCATAAGAATGGAGCGGAGGAAATGAATACAGTAAATATTTTGTACCCATAATCTAGAAACTGAGTGACCATAGTTCTCTGAGGTGGACAAAAGTGAAATCTCAATTGATTTCAGAGAGTCTGACTTGCAATTGGGCAAATATCTTTCAAGGTGTAATGGTTAAGTGTGTGCGCAGTCTCTTCAAATCCCGGCTCCAATATTTATTCATTGTGTGAATTAAGGCAAATAACCTTACCTCTTTGTACATCAGTTTCTTCTTCTTCAAAATGGTGATAATATTAATATCTCTCTTACGAGGTTGTAGAATACTTAAGATATTACAAGCATCAGGTACAGAGCAAATGCTGAATAAATGTTATCTTTTATTATTGTTCACTGAAAGGATGCAGGAGGAGATTAATGGAAGAAAGGTGATTGAACATTTTCACAAGTTGAACTGGGAATGTCTTTGGGACATCCAGGTTTAAATGTCCAATAGTAAGTTACATATAAAGGTTTAGGGGCTATACATTTGGGATTCATCAGTAATAGGTTATTTTTGAAACCATGGCTTTGAATGAAACCATTGTGAGAGATGGTATAGAATGAGAAGGGCAAAGTGTCAGAGATGAAGTTCTGAGAAAAAATATGACATATATATGATCAATTAATTAGGGAAGGAATAACCAGAGTGATAGGATGAAAACTAGAGGAAAGCAGTGTCATGGGAGTCAAGAGAGAAGTTTTAAGATGGTAAGAGTAGTCAACAGAACCAAATGTTAAATAAGACAGGTAAAATAGTTGAAATTTAAATTTGTATTGGAATTGTCAATATGGAGGTCATTGCCAACTCCAAATATAGCAATGTCAGTGCCAGAAATCTCTAAGAGGGTGTATAAGCTGTGAAGAGAAGGTTTGGAAGTAGAGTTAGTGAAGGTAAAACAGTTTTTGTAGAGCACAGGTCTGAGAAGAGGAGAATGGAGAAAAGTAATAGCTATACAGAATGTAAAGCTTAGAAGGGTTTTATTTGTTTGCTTTGTTTTTCTTTCTCTTTTTTTTTTTGTGAGGAAGATTAGCCCTGCGCTAACATCCGTTGCCAATCCTCCTTTTGTTGCTGAGGAAGATTGTCGCTGGGCTAACCTCCATGCCCATCTTCTTCTACTTTATATGTGGGACGCCTGTCACAGCATGGCTTGATAAGTGGTGTATTGGTCCACGCCCAGGATCCGAACCTGTGAACTCCAGGATGCCAAAGCAGAGTGCACGAACTTAACCACTACACTACAGGGCCGGCACTGCCTTTTCCTTTCTCTTTTAAGATGAGATATTTGAATTGTTTTTCAAAATCCCTTCAGTGGAATTATTCTAGATACTACAATTGTGGTTTAATAAAACAAAATATCTTTTCATATATAAGTGACACACTTTCCAACAAAATGAAGATTGTTGCCCTCTCAGATATTGATAGTCTGGGGGCCAGCCTGGTGGTGTAGTGGTTAAGTTTGTTCACTCCACTTCAGTGGCCCAGGGTTCCCAGGTTCGGATCCTGGGCGTGGACCTAGGCACCACTCAACAAGCCATGCTGTGGCAGCATCCCACATACAAAATAGAGGAAGACTGGCACAGATGATAGCTCACTGACAATCTTCCCCAAGCAAAAACAGGAAGATTGGCAACAGATCTTAGCTCAGGGCCAATCTTCCTCATCAAAAAAAAAAAAAATCAGTAGTCTGTTCCCACGGGAAACTTGCCTTGATTAAACCATCGTGAAATGTAAAGTGAATATATCAATTTCCTATTTCAAAAAATATTTTGTGCAGTTTGTAAAATCCAGGTCAAATTTCTTAAACATATGTAAATATCTTCTGCTGCTATCTGATATCTAAATGGTCTACTCACATTTTATCATGGGCTATCACCTGATATGATGCTTAAATGCTGAAAAAATTGGTATTCAGTGAGCAAATTGGGCCTTAGAATGTTTAGCCATGCCTATCAGTCAGAAACATCAGTGAATTAAGCATGGTGGGGAACACTTTAGTCATCATCAAGCGGTCAACCATTTGTGCCTACCATTTGTGTGTCTCAGATGTCAAGGAGAAAGGAATGCAAATAGGCCTTAAAAAGCAGAGATGCCACTAATGTATGCACACCATCGGCCCTGACCTGCCCTGGTTCTTATCAAAATAATTAGTAAGTTAGTATGTATTTTTGAAATATCTAATACTGGAATTATTTGGAAGATATGTAATATGAGTAGCAGTGTGTGTGCTGCCAGCTGCCAGTCATGAATATCTAACAGTGAAGCTTATTTTAGACCTACAAGCCAGCAAGGATCTGAAATGATCATCGGGAAAGCATGCTCCATCTCATGCTTTAGATGGACACATATAACTTCCTAACCTTTTAAACACAAACAAATCAGGATATAGGCTTTCCAGTTCTTCGACAATGCTCTACAGTTAATAATCAAAACCATTCTGTCTCACTGCTGTTTATTCATTAATTTTTTTCCAACCCAATTTTTTGGACAAAGTAAACTATTATTCTTAATAAAGAAGCCATTAATTAGGAGTTTCATCAATAAGGAACTCATGTTATCAGAGTTGGGCAATGTAAGATTTCGAATGGAGGAAATGGACTGTTGATTGGTCTAGAGTTTTCAATTAGCAGGATAGTGAGACTGCAGGAAGGTTGAGGGGATAGGGTTCTGGTTAGAGAGGGTATGAAGAGGTTGATCAACCTGGGTAGCGAAGTAAAAAGAGTGAAGAGGCTGAGATAGACTGAGAGAAGAGTCAAAGGCAAGTATGTATGGTTATGCTGAAGACGTGAGTTAGAGGGAAGAGAGTAGAGGCTGAATAATAGGAGGCTATTGTCAGTGAGATCTAGAGTTAGTTTTAGCTTTACTTGTGCATTGAGGCCAATGGTTGCATGATTATATTTTATAAAAGCATTATGTGTATCTTTTATTAAATAATATATGTTTAATATCTGTTCAAAGAATTCTTTTATTACAAGAGGCTAAAAATCTTTCAAAAGAAGTGCACATACTTTTTTATATTTTCACTTCTTTCCTGAAATTGCGTGCTTTTATAACCCTCAGAAAGACCCTCTTATATAATTCCTTTTGTGATAGAGCAGAAGGCGTACTTGATAAATTTTTCATTTTCCCCAATATTGCATGTCTCCCTAACTGCTGATGTTTATAACATTTCATAGTCAGCATTCGTGTGGTAAGAATTAAAATCAGTGACCATGGGATAGGATTTAATTTGTAACATTGATGTTCATGGAATTTTAAAAAATGATTAGTGTGTACAAGAAATGGTGATACGTTTCTAAATCTATAATAGCAGGTCTAATGTAAGTAATGGGTTTAAACATAAATAGCATGTTTTTAAAAGAACACAGTTGCTCTTGTTTGTGTGTGTATGTGTGTATGAGAGTGTTACTCACTGTTTCTGTGAAAGCTAAAAGCAAAATATGAAGTGCCAGAAAATGATAACAATACAACACAAGAGAAATAAAATAAAAAGAAATGACAGGAAACACAGCTTCAAAGAGCAGCAGAAAACCCCAAGCTCTTCTAAAAACAACCTGAGTAACACTGGGCAGTGAGTCAACATACCTGAGCCTGATTTTCCCTAACCTTGAAACGGGAGGATGCTGCCAATGATACCTACCTCAAAGTTAAGTGCATACTATAAATTTCAACAACAAAGAAAAAATCCTTTTCTATAAGACTTATAATAACCTTGTGAATCAGCTTCCAGAAAGAAAAGGTAAGAGTATTCCCATGCATAAGTTTTAACACCAGCATTATTAAATATTGCTTTAGTCTCCAAAATGTGCATAGTTTAGGGAAAAGGGTTGGTTTAGGGAAATGTAGTTTGTAGCACTAAAAGCTCAAAATGGTACTCAGTTTTTACAGATGCTGTATTTGTTAATGGTAATATAAAAATGCTTAAGGTGTTCAAGGACAGACGTAAGATCAAATTTTAAAACTATTTTAAATCTTACTCAAAATTAAATTCCACAATTAAATTCTAATGTATTATAAAAGATGTTTGATAATGCGTGCCCATGTAAATATCCAGAAAGAAATTTCATCTTTCTTTTTAAACTCCCAAGTATAATCCTATATCTAGATAATGGTTTTATAACTCTTTGGCTCATTTACATGAAAACGTTGTTTCTCAGACGGCCTGGCGTATATTGAGGAAGGGGTGTGAAGAGTAGAATCCTTTAGGCATTGCTACTGGCTTTTAAAAAAAATGTCAGTTCCACATTTTGAAAATATGTAAAATACCTTTCTCATTCCTTCCTTCTGGCCTTTTCTTCCCCTTTATCTGGCATATGTGATTTCTGGACACAGGTAGCATATTATTGGAGTAGAATGAAAGTCTCTGAGTAAGACTGCCTGCGTGTAAATTCCAGCTCTACCATTTACTGACCAGGAGGCTTTGGGGAAGTAACACAAATTCTTGTCTCAGGTTCCTCATCTGAAAAGAAGGGAAATCAACAGTAGTTTCGATCTCATTAGTTTGCATTTAATCATGTAAAAAAAAAAGATCAGCACAATGTATATAAGACATCTGGCACATAGTAACTACTCAATAAATGTTACTTTGGTTCTAAAGAAATAAGTTCTTTGTAAGTTCAGCAAAAAGTTATGGCAATACCTTGTAACATTTTAACATTATTCATTAAAGACATGTAGAAGAAATTAGTTTCAAAGTAGTTTTCTATTAGTCCTGAGAAAGGACTGATTGTCAAATTAGACAGAATAGCAGTTTCTTCCTTTCAAAACCAAAAGTCATTTCTCAGTCAGCCAATGGAGATTTTGACGTTGATCATTTCAGACATAGTGTGTAGTACCCAAACTCTCCAATTAACTAAGTAATCAAAACATCCCTGCTAAGCAGTGGGAATTCTACTGGATTCTGAATTTCTGAACACACGCAGAGCTATAGAATGCAATTGCTGTTCCAATAAACTAAAAATTTAGTAGAGGACACATATGTGATAAAAATATGATGAAGTGTGTGTTAGTATTAGAACAAGCCTATGAATGCAAAAGAAATTATGGCTTCCTAGATTAGGTGTGTTTAGAGTTTGGTTTAGAAAGAATAAACAATGTTTGAATAGCTGGCAAGGGAACATTCTAAGAAGAGAGAAACAAAACGCTTGGGTGTGTTTGGGAAGGGGCATTTGGATCACATGTGGGGAATCAAGATGAACCCTAAATGCTCACTTCTTTATGGTCAGTAAATGGCAGAAATTAAGCAGATTTGTCTTTGCCTCAGGAGCAGGTGACCGACCCATCATTAAGCAGGTGATGAGACCAACTGATCTTTGTCACCCAATTCAATTTTCTGCTATTAAATGTGTGATTTTAAATGAAATATTTAATAATGTATGACTTTTCTTTGAACTGTGCTCATCTGGCAAGTATTCAGCTATTGACTTGCATATTCTCTTTCCTGATACATTAAAGGTTTTTGGTATACATTGTTTGTTATAACTACAGCCTCAGATATTTCACGTTTAGTGCTGTGCTGTTAATTTGAAAGTTGTTGACTGTCCTAGAGTACAGCAGTCCTTTGGATGTGGGACAAGAGTTCTACAGATAATAAGCATAATTTGATAGACAATACTGTCTGAATCTATGAGAAAACATATCTGAATAATGAGTAGTATAATATTAGAAGAAAAATTGTGAGTGGTTCATTTTCTTTTTCAGCACAGAAGAATAAAAACAGACTTAAAGATCTTATACATAAAATACAAATTATGTTTTAATAAAGTAAATTGTCATTTAAGAGAAGAAAATGGGTTTGTGGTTAACCAACAAATGAATGTCCTATAGCATGAACTTTTATATCGGAGAAAAATTTAAAGATTGTATTTGTTCTTTAAATGTTATGGATCATAATACCTTATATCAAGGAATAATATAAACACCGTTTTCATGGTATTATTTCTTAGCATTAATTAGTCAATTTCATTAATCTATGAGGTGTCAATTATTTTTGCTTTCCTTTTTCATCTCTTCAACTGACTTAGATTTGGCATCATATAACTGCCCAAAAATGTGAATTCAAAATGTATTTCCCATTTTTTTTTTCAGGGAAATCTTGAGGAGTTTGATACTTTTCATCCTCCAGCCATTAATCATTTTGAGGGGGAAGGCTATACATTGGTAAGTCTCACTCATTCTAATTGCTTTTTACATGGTTTACTTTAATAAAGTCTGTGACTTGGTTGTAATATAGAACAAGCAAGACTAAAGACATGTCAACATCATTGCTTGGCTAATTAGAGAATAACTTTTTTTCAAACAAAACTTATCAGGATTTTGTTTTTGTTTTTAATTACTCTAGTAATAGGAGTGCTATTAAAATCTATGAATGTAAAATTAAAATTATGTGGAGAATGGAAAGTAGTAATTTTTTTTTTAAGTCTAACATTGTGGTGGTATTGCTTATAGGTAATTTTTAAGATATTTTATTCATTGACACCATGGTCCACAAGCAACCTTTGAATTAGCATCCATGAAGAGGTCTGAGGCTGCAGTCAAACAAAAGCTACTAAATGTTATCAGTTTTGGTAATACATACTAATTATTTTGCATATTGAAATTTAATTTTGAAGTTAAACAATTCTTATGCATTTTTATGCCATAAAACCAAATACAGGGTTTTTTTTGTTTCAATTTATTCTTTTTGCTATCTGTATATAGCATAAGTGTGTCCTGGTATCATGTTTCTGAAGAACCCTCCTGTCAACTATGCAACTATACCTCTCTCTGTCTCTCAGACACCTGTCAACTATGCAACTATACCTCTCTCTCTCTCAGACACACACACACACACACACACACACACACACACATTCACACATTTCTGAAAATAACATAAGTGTTGTATTCAGGTCACCAATAGTTAATTTGAACTTTCCCAATTCCTCTAAAATACAGTTTTTGAGGCATCCCCCATGACCTATATGCTTTAGAGCTATGATCTTCAGACATTTTTGATGAAACATTTCATCAGTTAAAAATGTTAAATATGCACTCAAATATATGTACATCATTCATAAATTTACCACCATCTTTATAGATAGACAAATAATGGTAAAAAATGTAAAATACATGCAATAGAAATTTGAAGACACGATGACTATATATACACATATATATAGTGGAACTTTGGGAACCCCAGCTCTAGAAATCCTCTGCTTTCTCCTATTTCTATTAACTCCTAGAAGTTGTATTGGGCACTAAAAGACTCTTTAAAAAAAAGGCTCATTTTAAGCGTTAGATTGAATAGATATACTACATGCTGCAAGTCTGTGAGTGTGTTTATACATTTATACACTCAAATGTATGTGTGCATGTGGTTGATGTGGATGGTATTGGCTGGATCAAGTTTGAGGTGGCTTAGAGTGGCATCCACTGATCTTATCTGAATATTCCCCTTCTGGAAAGCTTAGAGAGTAGAAGAATTCAGAGAGGTTCTTATAGAGAATCAAAGAACCAAACAGTTAGGAAGGACATGTTGTGTCATATGGAATACCTCCAAAGATATCATGCCAAGTTGTTATCTTGGCAAAAGTAGACTCAGACCCTTAATGATCACTGT
This sequence comes from Tapirus indicus, assembly GCA_031878705.1. Taxonomy (NCBI): domain Eukaryota; kingdom Metazoa; phylum Chordata; class Mammalia; order Perissodactyla; family Tapiridae; genus Tapirus; species Tapirus indicus. The sequence goes on along the minus strand of CM062927.1, from coordinate 67,707,552 downwards.
CTGATAGAATTCCTTAGTCATGAATAAGCTTGCCAATTTTTTTTCTCAGTAGGGTCCTCAGTGTTGGGTCACTACGTGTTATACTATAAGTAGAAGAGAAGAAGATTAAATGGTTATAGTGAAAATCATTTAACCCAAATTGTTTCTGCATGCGTGAACCAACAATTGAGCTGCAAGAGTTGTCATTCACAGTGCACTGGATAACTTCCTGTGACTGCTGAATATAAATCAAGCGCTCCCCAGCCCTATCCCTTTCAATAGGAGCTCACATTTAACTGCAGTCAAGCCTCAGTTCAAATCTGAAGCCAGGCAGGAAGGTGGTGAGACATTAAATGACAAATTCAGGACCTTCCAGACAAGGCAGCCTTCATTAAATCTTTAATAGAAAAGCCTTCGTAATTGCTGATTCCACTCATTGGAGCCCTCTTCTAACTCAAGCACCTAACACTGCCGAACGAGTAGGGAATCCATTTAAATGCTGTGTTATCCAGGAAGCAATTTTCCATCTCTTATCTCTTAAAATCTCATGTCAAATACCTTGCTGAAATAAAGATATATTGCGTCTACCTCATCCCTTTAATCTACCAGTCTAGTAAACTCTATCATAAATAAAAAATAAAGTGAGGCTTGTCTGACACAACTCAGTGAATCCTTAATGACTTTTATTGATTATGGCTTTCTTCACAGGCCAGCCAGTTGATAGATAATTCATTTAAATTCAAGGATATTTGAGGGATCTAGTTCTACCTCACCAAGTCATAGCACATGTAATCTAGCTTGTCTTTTTTTAAAAACCCACTATTAACTGGTATTAGGTTGACTATGGCTGGGCCCTAGAATTTGCCTATGACTTTCCTCTAGAGAAAGAGAAAGAAAGAAGAGAAATCAGTTTTGCTGTTTCATTTTGCATCGAATTTTTCTGTGTTCTGAGCAATCAACCACTTCATAAAGGTGTCTGAGTTGTCTGCTGTTAAAAAAAAAAAAAAATGAGAAAATTAGTTTGCTACCTTCCCAGAACACAGATGAAGATTTTAGCAGCTTTGTAATCAAAGTTGCTGGTGAAAAATCATAAACCATAGAATCCAAGGGGGAAGATGAGGTGGGGTGTAGACCTAACAAGTTGGTTCGTTTGTCTCTTTGTTGAATGTTCCATGTGCAGTCTTCAAGACATAGGGACCTACTGCTCAAACTTTCGAGATTTTCTTCATTGGAATTTCTGTAATTGGGTTTATTCATCATGGGGGACTCCCTTACTTTCCTTACATATCACCAAGCCTTAATACATTTAACCCTTTACTTTGCTGTAAGTCTTCCCTTTTCCCAGATATCCCTCTCGAGAGTTACTATTAGCCCAATAACTGCTTTTTTTGTTTTTTCTTTTCTTTTCAGTCTGTAGCTTTCATTGTTGAACAAACTGACTTTTGTATCTTCAAAGATTATTTATATCTAGTGAAACTCAAATTCCACTTAGGATTTTATTCCTGAGAATCAAATCAGCATCTCTATTTGATAGCACATTAGCTTCAACTTCCAGTATATTAAAATTGACTTGCCATATTTTCGCTGAAACCTACCTTTGTCTTTTCCATTCCTGTGAATGGAAGTACCATCGACCCTGTTTCCCAAAAAGAAACCTGGGAAATATCTTGGATTCCTTTCTCAACTGTCTTATTTATGTCACCCGTGAAGTCTTGTCACTTCCACCTCTGGACCAATGAGAAATGTTACGGAATGTAAGAAAAAATGTAATATACATTTTTAAAACAGTTTGAAATGCTTCAGTGGAAACTAAACCCAATAAGAGAAACAAAATGATCACTGTAGTCTAAAATAAGGACAAAGAGATAATTCATTCCCAAGTAAGAGCTAATGCCAAAGTATTTTATCATTTAGTTGATTGTATTTTTACTATAAACTCTGAAGGGGAGGAAGAGGATCCTCTACCCACTCTGGGTCCTTTCTGGCTGGGCTACAGATTAAACTGACATGAGACCAAATAGCAGGAGAAAGTCAAACAAAGCTTTATAACATGTCTACATGGGAGAGACCTGGGAAACTGAGTATCTCTCGACAAAATGGCAGAGGTTCTCCTCCTAAATAGACAAAGAGGATATTGAGGGTTGGGTCAGTTATGGGAGATTACCAGAAAAGCACAGTAAGGTTATTATGCAGATTTAAGTCTTCACCTTCCACATTGACAAGTTTCTAGAGATGAAGTCATCCACCTCTCTTCCCAGTACAGAGAAGGAGATACCTTCACAAATGGAGATTTCCCTTACAAATGTAAATGTTTGATAAACAGAACTTTGAAAAGAATGGGCATAGCAAAGACTCTCCCAGTTTATTGATACCCAGAGTTATTCAAGGTGATGACCTGTCCCAGGGGCAGGCCTTCCATCCCAAATCCCTTTAGACAGTTGTGGGGGGTGAAGGTCAAAGCTTCCTTCAGAGCAAGGTAAAGAGATACATCTTGAGGTGGCTAATTCTGATCCCCCACAACTCCAATCTCTTTAATTTTATTTCATTAATGCGTTAATATTTCCTACCCATAAATATATATTCATGTATCCTTGTAGAACCATTGTGTCATTTCCCAATAACCCTGGCAAGTTTAATGTTCAAAATTTTCCATTATGTGATAACATCAGTGAGAAAAGAAGTTCTGTACCATGTATACACATACCACATTCTTCCATTTGTAGTAATCAAACATATATCCTTCTTTAATTCTGTTAAGTTGAATAGAGCATATGATGTACATTTGACTGTGTTAATCCACTTTTAGTACCTTTGTACACAGACTTCGCAGATGCAGATGTACATCGCTCCACATCACTGGGCCATATTTGTAAACAAGGGTATCATTGTTGTCCTGATAAGTTGAAGAAGGTCATATCTCATCCATCTCTTTCTACCCCCAAATGTAATGCTTATAGTTTTATCTCAACTGTTTTGAACACCATAATGAAAGTTTTCACCCATTTGCTCAATATTTTATTTTTATTACTGGAAGTGGAAATTCTGGTTACCCTTAGGTTGTATGATATAATAAAATTGATAATTTTTATTGTGTTCCAATTCTATTCAGTTATAGTAGACTTTCAACCCCATATGTGAGATTTTCTGGAATCTGGCTTTGTATTCCTATCAATGGCCAGAGTGAACTGAATTAATAGAAGGAATTACCCCTTTTTATTTATTCTACCAAGGCCAAGTCTCCCGAGGAATGCTTCATTGTTGCAAAGAATACATTCCCTGGTTTGCTGGCTGGCCTTAATGGGATGTTAAAATCGATTGCAGCAATTTCTCTGTCACTTGAGAAGCACTGTAGTAGGTTTGTGGTGTATTGCAATTTCACATCCTTCTCATGTCTTTTTAAAAAAGTTTATGTCACTAAACCAAGCGTCTTCCTTGTTTATGAGCCCACAACTTCCTTTTTCTGAGGAAACACTTCTTGTAAATGTGTAATATACCTGGAATCCAGGAAGAGTCACCGCAGTGGTTGTGTCAAAGCCATGATAGATAATATTGCATATGGCAGAGGCTAAGACTGCATGTTTACAATTAATAACAGTGGTGCTGTACTGAGAAAACACTGCCCCCTTGTGAAGGCAGCCTTATACTTGTGCATACTGTTCCTACACTTAAGCATACATTGTGGGATAAAATAAACAAAAACAGCTTTATTTTTGTCTATGATTGTCTATTTTAATCACTGTCAGGATAGTTACTTACCTGCCCCTTGTGAGACACAGGCAGGCTCCTTGACTTTTCTGATAACTTTATGGTGGTGAGAAATGTCCACCATCACTTCAGAACTTTAAAGCACAGAGTCAGTTCATATCCGTTCCCATGGATTAGTGTTGAAACCTCTCCTTCTTGCCAGTTTGGGCCATTTGCAGCCAGTAGTTCAGGAAGGATGGAGTGATCAGCTTCTTTCCCTTTCTCTGTTCAACCCTTGTGCAATTCCTCCTCCTCCAGCTTTCCAAAATGCTTCACTTTGGGGCATGGTAAGAAAGAAGAGGTATGGGGATCAGTAAAGTTCTTAGTTAAAGGGTACTGGCTTGGACTGGTGGGTATTTAAAGCTAGTTTTTTCTCATCAGTGCATCTGTGGTTTCTTCAAGGACCTCAGATGTTACCTCAGTTTTTCTTTCTTGAGATCTATTAATGCCCTCCTGGTCACCTTTCTGTTAGGATCCTTATCTCACCCTTTATATTTCCAAAGTGGAAAGGTTGAAATATCCCCCACAGTACAGCACAGGTATTTAACCCCCGAAATGATCTCCTTAGAGTTACTCTCTCTTGATTTGAGGTTAGTAGATTATACCCCAAATTCCTGAAAAGTCAGGGGGGGAAGCTCATAGCACAGCTGTGTCCAAGGAAATCCTCTTCAAACATCATCCAATTCCTTATTTTCTCAACGTGTGTGAGGGATTTAAAAATTACTTTAATCTTAAGTTAAATCTTATCTAAATTTTGCATCTATTTGGAATGTGCTCAGCCAACCATCCATCCTAATTCTTCCTCAGATGCACAAAGAAAGTCTGAAAGAAATGTAGATTCTCCCATGATCAATGTTGACTCAAGAAAATCTAGTAAGCCAATTTGAATCTGGCCGTCAAATAGTTTGTGTTATGGTTATGTCCGAAGACCCATGTTTAAGATTTATCATTCTCAGGTGAAATTGCTTAATAATCATAAAATGTCAAAATTTCTATAAGCTGTTGGGGAAAGGGGGAATGAGTGAGTGTGTCAGAGATGAAACAGTTGGAACTAATGGATTGGACGTCTGATTACAGTGCTGAATATAGTACAGCATTTTATCATTTCTTTAAAGTATGACATTATGAGAGTTAATTATGCAATTACTATAAAAAAGTTGTGAATTTGTAGTCATAAAAGGTTTATATTCTAAGGGATGCTATTTTCTCAAAGTGGCAGGCATTCACACTGAGCACTAAAACTGAATAAATGACAAATAGAAATCCTTATAAGGGGGAAAACGACTTCCTTTTAAGTTAGAATATACAAAACTCTCTCTATATAATCTTGTGCAAACTTACTCTGGAATGAATTTTAAAAGCATTATTTAAATGCAAATAGTAATGCTTTAAATGATGACAAATACTTATCACTTTTAATTACATATTACTAAAATATTTGTCATCTTACCTTTTGTCAAATACATCTCATGACAATGACACTGCAAATGTTACTTCCACAAAACATTTGAAAATACATTTTAAAATAATTGGACATTATCTTATCAATAGAAAAATATAGGAAGTACACAGTACTGAAAATAAATAATAAACGTTTTATTTAAAACAAAAATAATTAGAGCATACAAATTAAAGGTCTCATTATGAACAGATGTGTATTTGAAACAATTCCTGACCATTATTTTGCAATATTATTTTGAAGCGTAAAGTACTACAGCAATGTTTTGCTAAAGAATGACCGCTGGTATATCCATCATGAGTATAAAGAATGTCTTACCTTTCTTAAGTGGACTTTATTTTTTCTCAAGCCCTTTTTTTAGGATGTAAGTACTTCTTAAACATTTTTATTTAGGCCCTAACTAGCAATGAAATATAGTAATGGAGTGGTAGTGGCTAATGAGAAAGCAATCTTAGGACTTAAACAATAAGAATAAGAATATAGCTTTTAGGGGTCGGCCCTGTGGCCTAGTGGTTACGTTTGGCACGCTCTGCTTCAGCAGCCCAGGTTCACGGGTTCAGATTCTAGGTGCAGACCTACATTACTCATCAGCCATGCTCTGGCAGTGACCCACATACAAAATAGAGGAAGATTGGCAAAGTATGTTAGCTCAGGGAGAATCTCCCTCAGCAAAATAAAAGAAAAGAAAAGAATTAGGAATATAGCTTTTAGATAATTCTGTAATGACTCTCCTGCTCTTTCAGAAAAAAAAATGTGTTCAATTTGTGGTCTGACAATAAAATGCATGAGGAATCACATGGAGAGAATGCAAGAAAGAAGAGCAATAAATATGAAAGTTTGTGAAATATTTGAAGGTAAAAACAAAGAAGTTGAATTTGTTTAAAGAAAACAGGTAGAGCTTTCCTTTCTTCACATGCGTGGTAGAAATTATGTACAGAACTGGTTTTGTTTCCACTGAGGATGAACAAGAGTCTTTGCTTTTAAATGTATAATACCCCATTACCCAGGCACATGTGTCTATGGCACAGCTGGAGAAGTCCAGGCTCTTTCCCAGTGGAAGCCCTGAAGACCCCTCACTGGATAAGTTTGTAGGAAGACTGGAATGTAGCTGAGATATGGCTTTGGTTCTATATGGAAACCAAGAAATGGGGCTTTTGAGAATCTTCCTTTTAATGGGACCAGTGTATAGATTATTGACTTCTGTAGATATTGAAAATTCTTAAGGAGTGATGGAGAACTTTTGAAATACCGTGGTTTCTGATCTCTGAAGAAAACTTTGGAACTATGTATATTATCTACTGTACATTCAAAATGATTAGTCCTCATTAGATTAGTCATAGTGATATTTATATGTATTTAATGATTTACAAAAATATGATTGGGGTTTGTTTGCTGTTGATTAATTTTTACAAAATATTTAATCTACAAACAATCTTTAATGGAGGGATTTCCTGTATAAATAGATATATAAAATATTGTTTTCATTTTATTTTAACTTTTAAAATTTGATCAAAGAATATATACTTTTAGTACAATATTGTTTTATGAGGCAAAACACAATTCCATCCAAGAACAGCTTTATCTAAAGCCAGTATCAGATTTTTTTGGAGCCATAAAAAATACTGAGGCATAAAACATGTTAAAGGAACAACCTAATTACAACCATATAATTCAATGGGCTTTCTTCTCTGTAATAGTGAATTACTGAGAACAGGAAAACAATTAATGGAAGAAATAATTTCTGAAATGGGAATTGAGCATTTGGGTCAAGTTTATTGCATTTTATTCATTCTAGTGGCTAAAATAAAACTTAGTCAATGTAAATCTGAACTGCTGCCCAATCTACATAAACTGCAATAAATTAGTTTAATGATTTTACCTATAGTTTAAAATGAAATACCCAGTGCGTAAAACTTTTTAGGGCAGTTTTAATCTGTGTAAAACAAATGCCTTCAGCCTTATTTCCCTTCCAGGTATTTCCTGAAGTAGATAGCAATATTCTTGTCAGGTAGCATCCGGATGTAGAGGGGAAGTAATTTCTATTGATTTCATTCAACAAACACTTATTCATTGTGTACAGACCAGGTGCAGACATACACCACTATAATTTATGCCAATAAATTAAGATGCTATGTATGAGAGTAGCATTTCAGAAATGAGTGTGAGGCATGAGACCAAAATTGCCTTCAACAATAGGGCTATCACCAAACATAACAAGGTAAGGAGGTATGCATTTCTAGGTTTGGTTAATTCCGTGACATACATGTCATGGAAGATCCAGGAAAATTCCTTCTTGTAGCTCTTCCTTCGTGAGTCCATAAGCTTTCATTCTCAAGTTTATTCTTTCAAGATCTCAAAATGACTTAATCTGTGAATGTCTGATTTTTTAATGCCTGACACTTTCTTTAGAAGCTTCCCTGCAGATTCTCTCAGGTGCCACTGACCACATTCGGGAAGCAGAGTCACCAGATTAAATATCTCACATTTTCATTCTATAATGGGAGGTGGATCTATCAGGAAGGAACACAAGCACATGTGGAAGCGGTGGCTGTTAGATGAGCATTGAGCAATGTTTGATACAAGAGGCATAAAAAATTGCTGTGGTTTAGAGTTTAGAGGAACCATATTGGTGTATATAAGTCTAGTAAAACTTCACAGAGGAGATACTTGCAATAAAGAGGATGATTAAGAGTTTTCAGATAAAGCAAGGGATTCATAAGTGGGTAGGGGTGACAAAAAAACAGGATTCTCCAGTCATATTGATATCAAGTGACTAGCATCTATTTCTCAGAATATTCTTGTGGCGTAATAAATGAGAAAACAAACAATATGGATATACTTCTAAATTAGGAGATTGTGTTGTGTTTAGCCAAAACTGTTGGTTCATCTTAAGCAGAGAAAAAAAATATCCAAATCAAGTAGAAGCATTCTTTTAAATATGTGATTATAAAATGGTTCCTCTTTCAAAGTAGGAAGTGTTTATTCTTGTTAGCAATAAGTCTTTAACTTCTTCAAATGACAAAATTAGGATGATTATAACTTCAGTCTTTATATTCAATATCTGAAGCTGCATTCAATATAATAAAGTTAAAATTATTGTGTCAAGCATTCTTATAAACCCTTTAAATACATTAACCTGTATGTGCATTAACTCGAGATGATACCATGTGGAAGGTACTATTGTTTTTCCCATCCAACAGTTTAGAAATTTGAATTGCAAAACAGAATCTATCAGAAATTCCACACTTCCATTTTTTGAATTCACCAATCTTTTAGTTTCTAATTTAAATCTTATCCCTTAGAAAATCTTACTGAGAGATATCTGTGGTTTGGAATAAAACCAGGCTTACAAGCTAAATGTATTCAAATAGTATTTCCTTTAGGGAACTTATTAGATACTTCAAAAATTTGTGTAAAACCAAATATTTTTGTAGAAAAATTCCTCTAAAGGATTGTGCATATTAACCCTGTGTATATTGAAAGTGCAACTCATAAATAAATTATGTTAGAAGACTAGTGATATTTGTGATAATAAGCATTTCCAAAACCAAGAAATGTGAACATTTTAGTCACATAATAAATGGGAAATTTATAAGGAGACGTAGATCTAGAAAGGTACAGAAGCTCTGAAGCTGGCAGATATGCTGAGAAAATCTGCCTATACCTGGTGGCCTACAGCTTCAGAAATTTTGGACCACATGGAAGAGCCAGAAGGAAAAAAAATCCCAATCTACATCTTTAAATCCCAAGAAGTTTTCATCTCTTCTTTTTTTCTTCCTCTCCTTCTCTTCTTCCTTCCTCCTCCTCGTCTTCCCCTCCCATCTACCTCCTCCCTCCTGTCTTTTCTTTTTCTTCTCCTCTTCCTCCTCCTCTTCTTTCTTCTTTTTCTTGCTGTTTATATGGGGATGTGAACTGGGATATGGGGGAATTGACAACCTGATAATGAAATTTGTTTTAAAATGAAAAAGTCAGAAAAAGACAAGAATCAAAACTAATCTGTGCTGTTAAGATTCAAGATGGTAGTTCCACTTGGGTGGACAGTAGCGAGTAGAATGTACCATAGCTGGAGGCTTCTGGGGAGCTGGCAACGTTCTGGGTCTTCATCTGAGTGTTGGTTACAACATGAGGATATTCAGTTGTTGGAGAAATTTCATCAAGCTGTATACTTATAATAGATAGATTTATATAGGGGCAAGACATTCTTGAAAGATTGTCTCCTAAATATGAAAACTTAATAAAATGTTATAATAATTAAGAAAATGTGTCATTGGTTTAGGATTACATAAATAAGCCAAGGAACAAAATAGAGTCAGACATATATGGACAGGCCCACATATATGGACACTTGACCTTTAAAAATTGATGGGGATGCAGGTTGATGGGGAAAGGATGGTTTATTTAATAAATGACCTAGGATAATTGGTTTTCCATGTGGAAAAACTAAAATTGGCTTCCTAACTCATACCATCCAGTCTAGTGGATTAAAGACTTAAACCTAATACAAGGCTTCAAAATTTGTTGAAGAAAATAAAAGATGAAAATCTCTTTATCATTAGAATATGTAGGATTCTAAAATAAGATTTTGAAAAATAAAGACAATCCATGAAGGAGAAGCTTGATAAATTTTATGGCAATAAAAGTAGAAACACCTGCTTGTAAAAAGCCTCCATACTCCATAAAGAAAATAAACAGTGAAACAAAAAACTCTATTCAACACACATAACTTACAAACAACACAACATCTAAAAAAGACTCCTGAAAACTGAGAAGCCAAAAGACAAGACACAAAAAAAATAGACAAAGTCATGAGCAGGAATTTCACAAATGAATTCCTTGTTACTATGTGAAAAGATGGTAACAATAAGATAAATACAAATCCAAACATGATGAGAAATATTTCCATGCCCATTAGATTGACAAAACTAAAAAATATGGTATCATTACTAATTGTTAGTGAAGATGTGTAAGAATGGGAACTTTTATACACATTGCTGGTGGGAATGCAGATTGGGACAATCAGTTGGGAAACAATTTGGTATTTTCTCAGTGGGCTAAAGATGTGTGTAACCTGTGACACAAAGTTTCCACTCCTAGGAATATATCCTAAAGAAATGCTTATAGATGTACAAGAGGAGTCATTTCCAATGACATTCCTAGCAGCATTATTTGCACTAGAAACAAACCAACAAACCTAGAAACAGTCTACAGGTTTCTCCACTTTAAAATTACAATTTTCCTTTCATAATTAATGAGTGTTTTATAGAGAGATTCTTTGAGACTGTGTAAATATCCTGCTATTTCTCAAACTTTCATCCCTTGCTTGTAGCCTCTACTGATGATTTTAAAACTCCATTATTTCAACTGTACTTATTACTTGAAATTCTACTATAAGGAAAATCTTTCCTCTATCTATCTATCTATCTATCTATCTATCTATCATCTATCTATCTATCTATTTATCTATCTATCTATATCTATCTATCTACTTAGACACATAGATTTCTATTTTATTCAAATGGTTATAACCCATTATTTTAAATGGATTAGTATAACTAAATGTGTTTAAAGGAAATTTTAATATCACTAACAAATTTAATAAAGAAGCATTTTTCTAGTATTTGTTAAAATGAAGAAAATAATTATAATGTAAAGTGTTCATCTACAAACCAGCCAAATTGCATCTACGTTTTGGCAGATTACATTAAGCCTTTATCAAATAGATATGCCTTAATTCAGACTGATAGCAAGTATGTAACAAGGTTCTGAGGGACAAGGACAGACACAGGTGCATGGAGGTGACTGTAGCCTGGTGCCTCACTCAGGAGAGGCAGATTCAAGTGCCTGCCATGTAGAGGGAGCAATACCAGTCAACAGGTAATTAGAGAGGTATGTGAGACACACTTAGTGTGAAATCTTGAGAGCAGGATAGCAGGACATCTAGAATTTGCCTGGGAGTATCCCAGAGATGAAAAGCTTCAAAAGAACCTTGTAATATCTTACATTATAGAACCTGCTCAGGTCCTAAATCCCACCAGAGAAGAAAAATTTTATAAGATTCTATGATAATGGCAGCTGCTATTGGCCACTGCTGAACATCCCCCTCCCACTCCTCCACTCTTCCTCTTCCTCCTCTTTTGTCTTCTATTACTCCACTGTTAAACTAATTTTAGGGGCCGGCCAGTGGTGTAGTGGTTAAGTGTGCACTTTTGGCTTCGGTGGCCCGGGGGTTCGCAGGTTCGGATCCCGGGCGCTGGCCAACGCACCACTTGTCAGCCATGCTGTGGCGGCGTCCCATATAAAGTAGAGGAAGATGGGCACGGATGTTAGCCCAGGGCCAGTCTTTTTCACACACACAAAAATAAATGAATAAAATAATAATTTTAGCAGACACCTCATGTAAATCGCTTAGTGCTTCAGATATTCCACTATGTGCTTTAGATGTTATTTCATTTAATGCTCACAGTAGTCCTTTGAGATGTATATTATTTTCACCGTTTTCAGATGAGGAAAAATTGAAACTTAAAACAGGTTAAGTAACTTTAGTGAAATCTGAATGGAATCTTTACCTTCCATTAATTTATCCCATTAATACTAACTACATGTCCCTCTGGTCTCAGAAATATGTCTTATCCCATCAAAGCTAATATATTCTGCCTAGCTTTTCAAGGCGTTTTATCCACTGGGCTTGCCTTATCTCTCCAGCATTACCTCCTACATCTCCCTATAAACTTCCCTAATTTCAGTCTCCTCAATCTTGATCTTAGCCAAAAGGCCGAGAACCAATCAGTCTCCTCAATCTTTCATAAGCATGATAAGCTTCGTCCTTCCTCCAAACTTTCCATCACTGTATACTCTTCCCTATCTAGAATACTCTTCACTTCCTCATCTGCCTATCCAAATCATATCTTCCCTTTAGGTCAAGCTTTTTATCACTTCCTCTGTGGAGTTTTCCCTTTCCTTCCAGAAAGTGCCCTCTTCTGAAATCTTATATTACTTAACATTGGTAGAAAAGAGAAGAGAGGCAAAAAGCTTCCAGTTAGTGGAGTATCTGTCATGTTTTAGTGTGATGTGTGATTACGATATCTGGCTCCAGAATCAGATATCTAAGGGGAAAAAAAGCTTTCCTCTACTACATATTGACAGTGTGAAACCACTTGAGCAATAACCTAACCTTTCTCTGCCTCAGTTTCTTATCTATAAAATGGGCTCATATATATAATAGTAGTGTGTACCTCATAGAATTTTGTGAGTATTAAAAGGCATAGTATATGTAATATACCTGACATTGTATTAACTGCTTTGCATGTATAGAAATTACATCTTGCAGTGATCCTCATTTTAGTTGCAGCTGGGATTGACTTCTACTTCTCTAATATCCATAAAAAAAAATCGAATTGCCTTTATATTTCTACTATGTCCTATGCAACCTCAGTACTCAGTTGTTAGTTGATTGCAATTTCATTTGTAATAGTTCCCAAAGGGTTTCTAACACAAAGAAGCATGATTAATTTGAGTGTGAAATATTTTCACATAGACACATTGACTTTGTGTTACTGTGGATGACTTTGTTCTACTGCCATGGTTTTCTTAACTACTTAAATATTTATCTAACGTAATAACAATAATTGTAAAATGTAAGTAAGCAGCTGTTAGTGCACATATTTTTGTTGCTGACAAATTCAATTAGAGGCATTGCTAGCTAACCCAATCAAAAAGGAGGTAACTCTGAAAGGTCAATTCTGAATTATTGTTACCCATAATCATTTCCCAAGCCATTAAACCTATAAAATCCAATTGAAACTGAAAGCCATGAAAGTAAATTATAGAAAAGCTGCCCAAGTAGGTAGTGAGAGTTCCATACATGTGAGCAAGACACTTGTCTACAGAAATTACTTTGACTGGATTATCCATAATAGACTACTCTAGTGAACATTATGTGGCCATTACCATTTACAGACCCCATATCTCAAGGACATTTTAATTAATCAAATTCATAAAATCCAATGAGGTGAAGTGCTAACTGAAGGGGTTTTTAAATATACCCATAGAATGGGGTAACAAGTCTCTTGAATTATAAGGGGAAAAAAACACAGTTATATATAGAAATAACTATGTACTTAATCACATCAGATAGCTTTTGTTACAATAGAGTTTGACACAAAGAAACTGTTAGGAAATAAATCTATATCATATAATTCTACCTGAGGATTAAAAAAATATATTCATTCCAAGACAAAATTTTTCTCTCCGTTCTTGTTCCATTTTTCAACTTATTTCATGTCTCATTTCTCATCTGTAAAGGCAGATTCCTTTTGTCATTTATGACTTATTGAGGCTATCCCTTTTTTTTAAGTGAAATGTACTGAAACAGTGTGGATGACATAAGAATAAAATTTAATGTTGTGATGCAATGCATTATTTACAGAGTGAATAATATTTTCTTATCATGCTCCCAAGTTTTTAGAAAACAAAGGTCTAAATACATCAGTAACTCTCAAAGTCAAAACCCACCCAGAATGATTTATGGCCGTTGCATTTTGTATATGCAATTAATAGTTTGCATAGTGAAGTGTGAAAAGCGAATGCAGAACTCCTTATTGGAAGACAATGGAGAAGTGGAAAGAACATGGACTTTGCAACCTAAACACCTAAATTGAAGTTGCAGCTTTGGCGAATTACTTAGGCTTTCTGAGTCTTAGTTTCCTCATAAGTGAAGTGGGAACAACATTCTTTTCATAATGATGAAGGGATCGATCCATTAAGAAAATATAGCAACTATAAAATATATACACCTAGCAACAGAGCCCCAAAATACAGAAAGTAAAAACTGACAAAATTGAAGGGAAAAATAACCCATTTGATATTAATAATTAAAGATCTCAACACCACAATTTCAATAATTAATAAAACAACTAGGATAGAGAAGGCTTGAATAACAATATAAATCAACTAAACTAATAAATATCGACAGAAAAACTACATCCGATAATGGCAGGAGAGAGACTGATAATATTTCCTATGCATAGAATGAGTCACTTAAATAGCAAAGGACAGTGCCCAGGTATTGGGCTGTGTCACATGTGTGAGAAGGACTTTTCAAAATAAAGTGAAAACAAATTAGGTTTTAAATAACAATTAGTAATTTTTAATTACCAGTAGTAGTATTTGATCACAGTAGAAAAATTTAAAGACACAGAATAAAAGAAAATAAACATCACATGTAATCTAATGTTTAGAATATGTGTGTTTTTTGATGCATGCTTTTCTAGATATTTTAATCATATATTTTTCTTTAAAAAATTTGGATTATTTCATACATACTATTAGAAAATCAGTTAATCCTTAAAACATATGGGAGACAGTCTCCATATCATTAAACATATTTCCACAGCAAATTTTTCATGACTTTATAATATCCCATCAATAATCCATTCATTGTTTAAATATTGTTTATGTAACTTGTTTTGGCATTTACACAGCAGATTTTCTTGTTTATTGTCTTTTGATTGATTAAAAAGATTCCATATCATTTTCCAAGCCATCATGAAAGTGTTTAAAATTCAAAATCCTAATTCACAAATGATAGAGTAATATTTTAAACAAAGGAGAAAAGTTAAGAGAATAATGCATGTTCTGATGGATTGAGAAAATGACGACATGGACTTGGTTCCTCTCACACACCCATAAAGTTTCCATTTAACAAGTCATTAACTTCAAAAATATTCATTGAGACCTATCACGTGTAAGACAATTGGGTTGATGTTGTGAGGGTACTAAAATGAAGATCTGCCTGTCCTCAAGGAAGAAAAGAAAAGAGATAAAAAGTACATTTAGAGAATGGCATCATCATCATAGCATTGTGAGATGCTCTCTTGGTCTCTCCCCTTCAATCTATAATGAGCAAAACATCCATAACTCAATAAAGGCTACGTTGCCCAATGCACCAGGATGCCAGAGAGATCCACATATTGGTGCAAATGAAGGTGTGTAGATTGGAGCACATAGAGGAGGAAGTCAACTGGGCGAACAGCAGAGGCAGTGCTCAGGATCCTAGCCCCCAGGTGCAGTGGCTAAGCCAGTCACCCTCAGTCCCAGAGAACCCAGCGCACACATGGAGGCGCATATGGAATGGAGGCGCACACATGACTCCAGCCTCCCGACCACAGCAGTGCCTGTGGCCACAGGCAACCAGGCAACAATGGAAGCAGAGCTCTGTGATCCTGACCCCTCAGCTGCTGCCTAGAATCCAGCAGCAGCATTGCAGTACACAGACATAAGCAGTACATTCTTTGACGTTGGTCTTAGCAATATCTTTTGGAATATGTGTCCTCAGGGAAGAGAAACAAAAGAAATATACAGAGTTGGGACTACATCAAACTAAAAACCTTCTGTGCAGTACGGGAAACCAAGAATAAAATGAAAAGGTGACTTTTGATTGGGAGAAGATATCTGCACATTTATTCGATAAGGGGTTAATATTCAAAATATGTAAAGAACTCATATAACTCAACAACAACAATTGACAAACAATTAAACAATGGGCAGAAGATCTGAACAGATATTTTTCCAAAAAAGGTATACAGATAGCCAACCAGTCCATAAAAGGATGTTCAACATCACTAGTTTTTATGAAAATTCAAGTCAAAACCACAATGAAATATCACCTCATGCTGTCAGAATGGCTATTATTGAAAAGACAGGGCATAACAAGAGTTGGAGAAGATGTGGAGAAAAGGGAAGCTTTGTATACTGCTGGTGGGAATGTAAATTGGTGCAGCGACTATGAAAAACAGTATAGAGATTCTTCAAAAAATTAAGACTAGAGCTACCATATAATTCAGCTTTTCCATGTCTGGGTATTTATCCAAAGAATAAGAAAATGTTACTTCAAAAAGATATATGCACCCCTACTTTCATTGCAACATTATTTACAATAGCTAAGACATGGAAACAACCTAAGTGCCCTGAATAAAGAAGATGTGGTATATGTATACAATAGAATACTACTCAGCCATAAAAAGATGAAATCTTGTCATTTACAACAACATGGATGAAACTTGAGGATATTATGCTAAGTGAAATAAGTCAGATGGAAGAAGACAAATCCTGTATGATTTCGCTCATATGTGGAAGATAGCAACAACAACAAAAAAACAAATAAACAAACAAATTCATAAATACAGAGAACAGATGGGTGGTTACCACAGGGGCGGGGTGGCTGGGAATGGTTAAAGAGGGTCTTTTTTTGGTGATGGATTGATACTAGACTTTTGGTGGTGAACATGATGTAGAATATACAGAAGTTGAATTATAATTATGTACATCTGAAATCTATATAGTTATAAACTGTTACCTAAAACTTTAAAAAATACATTTAACAAAGAGATTTATTTATCATTCAGAGGAGGGAGTAGGTAATGGTGAAAAACAATTTTCAAAAACAGAACAGTATAGACATGCGCTGCATATACGACAGTGGTCCCATGAGATTAGTACCATATAGCCTAGGTGTGTGGTAGGCTATACCCTCTAGGTTTGTGTCAGTACACCCTACGATGTCCGTACAACAACAAAATCGCCTAAGCACACATTTCTCAGAACATATTCCCGTCGTTAAGCAACGCATGACTGTATTTGAATGGCATTGAAGTAAACTCTGGAAGTACAAATGGAAAGAATTCAGAAATGACAAACAAATGACATGGTTCATGACTTGGGCTCTGCTCGTGCTCTCCTCCACTGTGACTTTGAATAAATCCTTATATCTCTCTTCTTCAAGAGTTGGTTTCCTCACGTGTAGGAGCATGCGATTGGCGTTCTTGGCCAATGAGGTTCCATTCAGCTTGAAAATGGTGCATAACTTTCACAGTAGAATTAGTTTTTCTTTTATTTTTTTTCACATTGGAGATTGTCATTTTTTTACTTTGGAGATTATAATTGGAGAAAATAATCACCGAACCTGTCTGAACTAATTTCTCTTCCTCTCTTTTCAAGTGTTGCAGGATGAGAAACTTTCATGTACAGAGTTTTACAGGTATTTCATTTTTTAAAATCATTGTTTTAGAAAATGGATGTCTAAATTTATGCAGTTGTGCAGTAGCAAATTTCTTGTTCTAAGCCTCCTTCTCATAAACTGTAAAATATAAATAACAACAATTAGTGTCCATGGTAGAATTATTGAGAAAGGATAAAATCAGATATCATATTTTAAACCTCTGGCATCATGCTGGCCCATAGTAGGCCATAGTAAACCACACATAGGTGAGTCTCCCCTTCTCTTGTACTCCTCACTTTTGTCTCCTCTGAATCAAACTCAGATTTTTAAAAAGAATTATGTCTTTTACTTTACCACAAATTATACCATAAATTCTACATGAGCATCTTTGCTTTTGACTCACCTACTATGTATTTGTAACTGAAGTTTGTATATGCAAGAAGCCATTACTAAACAAGTTCAAGTGTAATTCTTTAAAATTTCCAATGACACTACTGAGCAAAATTTAATATTCTTGAAAATTTTACTACCTCTTTTATTACTGTTGAAGCAGTAGAAACCGTAGATAGTGTTTAACCAACAAATCAGAGATGTATATAAAAGGAAAAAGAATCTTCACTAGGACCAGAATCTGGACCACACACTGTCTTTGAGGTAATTTTGTGATTTAATATGGTAAGAACAAACTAGTAGTAATGTCGTATTTCATTTGACTGTTTAATTGCAATGAGAAATGTAGTTGAATTTTTGAAATGTCAGAATAAGAACCCCTGTGATAATCCACCTTTGCTATTATCCTGTAGGTAGCTAGTTTGTAAAAACCAAGCGACAAATTCCCTGAAAAGTTAGCAAAGCCCTAACATGTGATCTTTTATTAAACAGATGGAGAAATGAAATTTAATATGTGAGCCTATATAATTGTGCAGTCTTACTGTCTTCCCTCTGGTAGAGTTAGTAGATAAAACTAAATGCAACTTGAACAGCAGATATTTGGGAACACTAACTAGTCTGCAGTTTTCTGATCCTCTCTGTTTACTTCTGAAACTTCTACAACACCTATTGTTCATACAATTTATTGAACATCTCTTGAATGTTTCCTAATGTAGTTAATGAACCACATTTTTATACCAGGTTACTAAAAATTGGGTATCTGCTATTTTCTAAATGTTGGTAATACTTAGATGCAAGAACCCAGGCTTTTGTTTTGGGAGCTCAAAATCTAGTGGTCAACTGACAGAAAATATTTAAAATGCAACTACTAGAGTACTGCGAGAGACATACAGGGTAATAAAGAAAAGCATGGTTTCCTCAAAAAAGAGGGAAATCTTTTTTCTTCTTTGTAGGAAATATCCTGCTTCAATGTCAAAGTATTGTACAACCTTAGACTGTACACCAGAGAGTGCTAAATAATGAGATTGGGTAGATGATAACACGTCTTATTTATGTATCTTGGACTTTGTACCTCCAATAGAGCATAGCAAAGTGTCTCATTGGATGGTGCATGTTCAATTATGAGTTCTTTTATTCATGTCAGTGAATTGGCTCCCATTGTTTTCGTGGCTGAATTGCTATGTAACTTTGAGCAAACAACTCCAATCTTTTATAATAATATTTTTCCAGTTGGCAACTTAAAATGAATGATAGAAGAGGTGATTTATGCAAAAATGTCTTCATTCAGAAACTCTGAATACCTTGGAGATAATTTTAGAGAATAAAATAAATAACACATGGTTAAAATGATACATTTGTCCTTTCTTTCTCTCCATGCTATTAAACAGAAACGTACAAAAATCTAACTTTTGAGAGATCTTCCCAAAGGAAAAAACAAACCTTTGTACCTATGAGATGACTATGCAGATTGGCTAAAAATATCAAATTCTAAAGCATCACAACGTGAATCAAAATATAAAATGGTTAGCAGAAATTTAAAATATAAAAAGTTGCATATATCTTCCATTGGAATAGCACCTTGAAAAACAATTCTGAAATTAAGCCGTAGACATTCCTGCGTCTGTTTTTGTCAAGAATCCAATGAAGTACTTCATCCATGTGCAATGTAGTCTTTGTAGAATTTATTATACTTGTAGTAATTGCCATCAAATACTTTTGTCTGTGGTGAAATTTTTTCCAACTATTCTGTTTCAGCAAAAAAAAGAAGGATTTTCTGCTATCTATAAAAGCTTTTCTCCTGAGGCTAATTGGCTAGAAATGTCTAAGGTGAATTCCTCTTTCCTGCCCCTTGGTTATTGTATGTCTTAGAGGAAAAAGCATCTACTTATATGGTCCCAGGAACGGAAAAAAATTTCAATTAACACAAATCAGGACCAATTATTATGTTTATTACTGGAATATTTGCAATTGTTTTTACATTCTTAATACAAATTTAATTTTATTCTTTCGTTTCTGTGAAAATGATCTTTTCTAGAACCAGGACAATAAAGTGCTCTAAACGAGGTCAGCGGCCTGATCTCTCTTCCAGGCTACAACTGCAATCTTATAGAAATCACTGAACAACCTCTGTATATCTTTATTCTTTAATCAAATGGTAACAATAGAGACTTATTTTAGATATAGTGACAACATGATGTGGTAGAAATTATACAGGCTTTGAACTGGTATAACTGAAGTTCAAATCATGTTTTTGCCACTTGTTTCCAGTGTTTGGATAGAGAACTTTAGGTCTGAACTTTAATATCACTGATAACATAATAATAATAATAAAGGCACATTATTACTGAGATTTTTGGGAATTAAATAAATCTATTCTGGACCGGATATACTTCTCTAGCAGATCATGGAATTTATTAATAAAATAGTAATATATTTTATTTATCTAGTTAGGATCTTGAGAATTATATGGACCATTTCAAGCTAATAATTTAATCTTGTTTCTCACTGATTTGGATGCTTTTAATGGCTTGTGTGTTCTTTGTTGTTTCTTGCTTTGGAGTTTAGCCTGTCGGCAGATATCCTAATATGAACAATACAGTACTCATCCAGGCGATTTGGTACTTTGAAATCTTAGTGTTTTCCTTTTATCTGTATTTAACAGTTGCGTCGAATATTGAGCATTGTGGTGCTCTTATCATGGGTCTAAAAACCTTATGTTCAAGAATTATCATATGCGGACAACAGTGCTAGGCTTGGGATATGAAATAGTGAATAAAAGCTCACATTGTCCCTGCATTAATGAACCTTACAGTCTGGTAGAGAAGACGGACAGTAATAAAAAGTATAAAAATCATCTCATACATAAGTACAGCATGGAACTGCTAGTGCTCAAAGGGGCAGTGGAACATAGGATGGTGTTTCAGGTCTGCTCTTCCTGCAACATTTGTTTCTTTTTCTCCAAATCTTACCCCCCTTTGTTTTTTCATCTCTCTGTTCTTCTGATTAGTTTCACTTTAGTTTAGCTATTCTTTAGATATTTTTTATAGTTCCTCAAACTTCTTACATAACATTTCATTTTTATACCTCTTACAATAATTTAAAAATTTAAGTAAATAAATATTCAAAAATAATTTGATTAAGGGAATGACTAGATATGTATACGTTTCTCTTAAAATAGTCATTTCTACAGGTTGCCTGTCAATATCAATATTTACCATTTTAAAGGAAGGGCTTCATGGAATAAAATTTTAATTGGCTGAAAACAAGTGAGCTTTGGGTATCTACTTGTGCCAAAACCTCTGCCATCGGCCAGACATGATAGAAAGTGAATTCTTGTCCCCACTGTCTCTCTGTCCTTACCTCTAGCTTGGAATGCTGATCACTGATTAAATAAACTTAAAAATATTTTAGGAAGTGATTTATAAGACATAAGGAATGCTTCAATGCATCCAAAGTAATGTTTTAATAGAAAACTAATGAGTCAAGAGGACGGAAAGTCTCTGAAACTCTTTGCAAGCTTATAATCATAAATGACTATTACAAATGCCTGAATCCCCAGAGTTGGACATACTACAAAGGTGTCTTTTTTTGAGAAATAAGCACACTGTTTCCTAAAAAAAGAAAAACACTAATGTTGTTGAAACCAGCCTTGCACTGGGTACTTGCCAGGAGTAGGACATTATGCTTTGATGATAGCCTATTTATTATTGTGCTTTGACTTCTTAAATAAAGTGGAGGAATGAATGAAAACTAATTTAAGAAATCTATGCAATAGAAACCTATAAATGAAAATGAGAGTAAGCTCTATTTTTTATTTGTTTTGTTAAATTCCATGTTCCAAAATGTCAGGAAGTGCCAGCCTCTTGGTATATCTTTAGACAACAGGTTACTGACTTCACCATCAAAGAAAAGAAAACTGGAAAGAAGTTAACTAAATTGAATCTAACCAACAAGCATTTACAATTACATGCTTTTCTAATGATGGAAGTTTCAGCTTTTAGTATATGAAATCTAAGTTAACAACTTGCAACATTAACAAGGGTCTGCTAAATTTTCTTCCAATCCAAGCAAAATAACCTAATCTGTGTGATTTCTTTCTTCTTCTGAAAGTAAGTGCCTTCTATACTGATAAGGGCTTGGTAGGGGGATTGTGGAGAATTTTTTCTCATAGTAAGAGTTTATTCACTCATTTATTATTTTTTAAACAAAGAACTTTGTAGAATTTGCAGTGTATTCCATGTGCTGACCAGATGAAATACTTTGTTATTGGTTTCTTATCTATAATTACTTTAGGATATAATTTTCCTGATAAATCTCAAGTATTTAAAATGCTAACTAGATTAGATAGCATTTTCTTTTGATTAGAGCAATTATTGCATTGGTTGGAATGCAATGACATATGTAATAATTATCAAATGTGAAAAATGTTATTAGTGTTCTGTTAGTTTTTGTGTGTGTGTGTGAGGAAGACCAGCCCTGAGCTAACATCCGTCGTCAATCCTCCTCTTTTTGCTGAGGAAGACGGGCCCTGGGCTAACAGCCGTGCCCATCTTCCTCTACTTTACATGGGACGCTGCCATAGCGTGGCTGACAAGCAGTGCGTTGGCGGGCGCCCGGGATCCAAACCCGAGAACCCTGGGCTGCCTAAGCGCAAACTAAACCACTGTACCACCAGGCCAGCCCCTGTTCTGTTAGTTTTAATGCACAGGTTTCTTAGAGTTCTCTGTGGTCTCCCCATAACAAAGAGCATCTGGAAGAGATTGTTTAAAACCTCATTTTTTTGTTCCATTGCTTTCCCAAGATGTCTGTATTTATGTGTGTCTGTGTGGTAGGCCAGCAGCTGGAAATTAATGGTCACCCCTGGCTTGGAAATCCAGTCACCACTGAATTATCTCAGAGTCCTGTGCATGTCCACTTGGTGGTACACTGTGCTGAGCCAGGTGCAGAACTCATCCCCTCCCTCATTTTCCACCAAAAAACCCACAAACAAACAACCTCCAAGCATTCATACAAGCCACAGGCAGCCATTACAGAATATTTAAGAGGCAAAGGGGGCGTTATATGAAGACAATAGAGTAATTGTAGACATCTCATTTATGTATATATTTGAGAAAATTACTAAGTAAGTACATTGCATTTTAAAATAATTCAGAAATCACATTCAGCCTCTTTTTCCCAAGGTCATGGTGTTTGGAGACATGTGGATCACAGTTCAAATGCTGTCTTTTCCAATTTCTAGTTGGGTGAATGTGGGCGAGTAAGTTTATTTCCTAAGTTTGATTTCTCAACTTAAAATGAAGATAACAATACCAAACCATTACATTGTTCCAAAAATTAAATATATAGCATATTTCAAGTACCAAGCAAAAGGTTTAAGACTCCAAAGGCCCTCAGTGTTAACGGAACTGCATTTATTTAATTTTCCATGGTATTAGATAATGGATCTTTTAATGCAATTTTTTTATTAAGCAAGTTTAAAGCCCGTTTTTCTGCTTTATTCTTAGAGAATAGGTTTGATTTGTCCATCAGTAATGGGAGAAAAAAGCAGAAAAATGAAATCCAACCCTTCATTATTTTCCATTGATTAATATTGATTGTTAAGTATTGTTATTTATATTACAGGTAGTCAATGTATTCACAAATTTGTTTCCAACCACAAGATGTTTCATTAGGGGCCTGAGCCATTTCTTCATTTTGGTCTTTCTTGAATCTGTCATACAGAATTACTGGTTAACTAGAAATTAATCTTGTATCAAATTGGAAATGCCAACCTCCCCCAGATATGCAGTATTGCAATGAGCGTTTTTCATAATGTAGCTAGTTTACTACTTTCTCTATATACTTACTAGGATTTGTGAATCTTAGGTAGAACTAAAAGTATGGAACCATTATTATGAAAAAATAAATATATTTTTCTTTAATATGGCATTCACTTTAAAATATCAACCAGATTTTGGTAAATATTGGTTGACAAATAGGGTTTGATTGTTATGCACAGATTGTGCATTTATTTCTAACCAGTTTTGACTCTGGACAGAGAGCTAAGATCTTAAATATCAAAATATACACTGAAAATATCAATAATTTACCTTCCTCATATGCATGATAGCATAGATGGCTTACTAAGAAAATCTTTGGTTGTGTGGTATTTCTCTTGAAGAAGCAATTTAGACGTGGAAGAGATGAACGTCACTGGAATGGAACCATACTCCCAGAAGTAATTCATGAGATCATGTGGTTCAGTTCTAATGTGATGGAAGTTAGTGCCCACACCATACAAACATTTGGCCTTCTGTCCTGTTTAACTGGTCCCCAAGGAAAAGTAATTCCGAACATCTCTTGATAGCCTATTGTCACTGTGATAATCAGGAAATTGTTTATTCTTCTTCAACATTGCTTTTGTTCTAATTTAAGTACGCTTTTGTTTATTAGATATCTTCCATAGAGATGGAGAAAAAATTTATCTGCCATCTTTTATAAATTTAAAAGCTTAATCCACGTCTATCTTCTGTTTCCACTCTAATCTATTTTTCCAAGATAAGCTTAAAAAAAATAATAGTACAAATAAAGTAAACCGACGTGTTTGACATCATTGCGTTAAAAGTTTATGTAGTTTGGTACAGAGAGATGGATTTTGGAGCCAGACAAACCTGCATTTGGATCCTAGACCAGATTGTTTCTGATCCTATGTCCTTAAATAAGTTAAATGCTTTAAGCTTCAATGTTTTCTTTTTAAAAACAGAAATGATTACCTTTACCTTAGAATGGTATTCAGGAGATTAAAGACTAGATAATGTAACTGTCAAAAGTGCTACAATATTGTGGACATTTGTTATATTAAAATTGCTGCTATTATACCTAACATATCAGCAATACTATCATTATTTTGGAAAACAATTTAGAAAGAAATAATAGGGCTGGCCTGGTTGCATAGTGGTTAAGTTCGTGCACTCCATTTTGATGGCCCAGGGTTCACGGGTTTGGATCCTGGGCACAGACTTACACACTGCTCATCAAGCCATGCTGTGGCAGCATCCCATATACAAAATAGAGGAAGATTGGCACACATGTTAGCTCAGGGACAATCTTCCTCAAGCAAAAAAAAGAGGAAGATTGGCAACAGATGTTAGCTCAGGGACAGTCTTCCTCAACCAAAATGCAATCCTTGACCATGAAAAATGTCAGAATAAATAACCTTGTTCCATTTTTTAAATAAGGTTATTAGTTCAGTAGGTAGAATAGGAGTGTGTTGTCAAAAGAGTATATCTAGATTGTAGAAAGTCTTTAAGAAGTCTGATCCAGTATTTTGTGGACAGGATGGAGCTATACTGGATGAATGGTAGGAAAGATAGAGGAATTCCTACTTGACTAAGTAAAAGTATTGGCTTGATGAATGGAGAATTAAACAATGCCTGACAAAAGGGCCCACCCTTTTCAATTATTTGAATGAAAATGTTAATTATATTCTAATCATACTTGTGCATGGTACAAACCTGGAGAAGTGCTATGACTGGATTCAATAGAACAGAAACGTGATCCAAATATAGCTCATTCTAACATTGAAAAGTTGTAGGGACTGGATCATAAAGAATGAGTAAGAGGTTGGGGAGATATTAAAAGAAAAGCAAAGTTTACGGTAGAAGGATTGGCATATAGCTTCTTGTTCAGATTACCTATAGTATGAGTTAAATTCATGAGAAAAATAGTAATAGTGAGACTACAGCAATAAGGAATAGTCACATTGTCAAGGGTCTTCTATCTAACGCTAAGTAGTGGAATTTTTATCCAACAGCTAGTGAGGAACCAATGCAAATCATTAAGTAAGGATCTAAAATGGTCACATTTCCATTATTATTTTTCCCAGGATTTTCTCTTAGAAATTTTGAAATCTAAGATCAAAAGCACCAGGCAATCGTTAAGTACAGTATTTATCATTTTCTTACCTTGTTTTTGGTATAATGACATTATTATATATTTACATATGTATATATGTGTGTGTATATACATATATTTATAATTTTTGCCCTGTATTTTTCTTTGTTATATCACGAGGATTTTTGATATTATTAAAAATTCTTAGAAAGTTAATTTTATTGGCCCTATAATAGGTCCTCCTTTGACTGTTATTTATGTACTTACCATTATTTTTTAGATTTTAATACAATCTTGTCCTTTAAGAAATTATACTTACAATAAGTGTCTTTTTGTTCATTTCTGTGCATTTCCGATTCTTAGGTGAGAATAGACTCTCTAAGGATAATAACTGGGTTGAAGACTGTGGTTACTTTAATTTTGTCAATGTATATTACCAGATAGTTTTCCAGAAAGTTTTATAGTGCCATGCCAGACAGAGGAACATGAGAGGAAGAACCTGCTTTTGAGTAATGAAGGGCACATGCTGATCTGCTTATGTGTTTCTGCCCCAGATGCTTCCACTATTTCTTTAGTAAGAAATAGAAAAGGAGGAGATGGGGCACAATTTTAAATTTTAAACATCCTGATAATCATCTTGGAGTTACCTGAAAAAGAATGAAAGGCAAAAATAAAGTCGTGGTAACCTTTTGATTCTTGGCCAGACTGGCCAAGAAGGAGGGAGGGGTCTGGGATTTAGCCAGGCAGCAATCCTTAACAAGTGACACAATTAGGACCTGTAACTGCTTTCTGAAGAGGATCTTGGTGTTATCTGCTGGCTTCCAAACTGAACTGCCATAATGATACAGGAATAAACCTTAGTGTCTTAATGATCAAATAATGGAAAATTCTAGCATCTCATATTTACCTTTAAAATCTACTAGTTGGATAATTTTGAAATGCCAGTGTTAGCCATATGCTTCGTCTGTGGCCCAGGAGAGTAACAGCTACAGTCACCCAAGATTATACAATGAACTTTATATGGGCTCAAAATAAAAGGCAGAAAAGAAAATTCTATCAGAAATGTTTTCCATATTTTACACCTACTTATATTTAATTTTCTTTGCAAGGGAATATGATCATGCTGAGAAAAGTAAAGTTTTTCCTAGTATGAAGTGTGGCAACCGAGCATTATAGTTGACCTACATTTTGAATTAGTTAATAATTAAGTTATATCCCTAACAAACAAACAAGTACTGACCTACTTTTTAATTCCACTTACTTCAAATTGTTGCCAACTCTTATTAGTGATTATATACCTGGAGTGGAAAGGTTAGGTCAGAAGGCATATGTCTGTTCAACTTTAGTTGATACTGCCAGATTTTCTTAACTACCATCTGTGTATAAAAGTTCACGCTGATATCTAATTGTGTTTTAGTTTATAATGACTGCTGGGCTGGACCACATTATTTTCCATTCCATATAATTTTTATTATAACTTTTAATTTTCATTCCATCTAATTTTAGTGGCTTTATTGAGATACAATTTACATCACATAAAGTTCACCCATTTAAAGCATTATTCAGTGGTTTTCAGTACATTCACAAGTCATGTAACCCTTATCACCATTTAATTCCAAATATTTCATTACCCCCCAAATAGAATCTTTATCCATTAGTGGTCATACCCATCATTCTCTCGACACTCCTAGCCCTTGGAAATCACTAATTTACATTCTGACTCTACAGATTTGCCTATCCTGAACGTTTCATATTAATAAGATCATACAATATGTGGTCTTTTGTGACAGGCTTTTTGCATTTAGCATAATGTTTTTGAGGTTCATCGTGTTGTAGCGTGTACCAGTACTTCATTCCTTTTTATTGCCAATTATTTTTTCATTGTATGGATATGCGAGATTTTATGTCAATGGCCATTTGAAATTCCTTTCTTTGTGAAGTGCTGTTGAAGTCGCTTGTACATTTGTCTTTTGGATTGTCTGACTTTTGGCAATCATTTGTGGAAGTTCTTTGTATACTCTTGAGTATGCGACCTTCGCTTGTTATATACATTGCACATACCTTTTATCTCTCCATGGATTGCTCTTCCATTGTTTTAATGTATTTTTTTTTCTTCAGGAAGATTGGCCCTGCACTAACATCTGTTGCCAATTTTCCTCTTTTTCTTTTTTCTCCCCAAAGCCCCAGCACATAGTTGTGTAGCATAGTAGTAGAGTTGTAGCCTTTCTGTGTGGGATGCCACCTCAGCATGACTTGATGAGCAGTGAGTGAGTCCGCGACCAGGATCCAAACCAGTGAAACCCGGGCCGACGAAGTGGAACATGTGAACTTAACTGCTACAACCACTGGGCCGGCCCCAGAATGTTGTATTTTGATAAGGAGGATTTCTTAATTTTAATCTTTGGTTTATCAATCTTCTCTCTTTTGGTTAGTGCTTTTTGTGTTTTAAGAAATCTGTCTCAAGTCCAAATTCATGCATATATTTCATTATTCATCTTCCATAGAAGATTTTATCTTTTGTATTTGCAAAGCTTTTTTGATACAAAGACAATATATTTCTCCTGAGAGTGCCATGAAGTGCACAATATCTAGTGTGGTGGCAATGTCCTCTAGAGTAATATAGCAATAAGTTTAATGGAGATATTGTAATAGCACTTCATGTAGGCACATGCCATCTTGCCAAGGTAAACTTAAGAAAAGCAATTTTTCAGGGCTGGGTTTGTGGGCAGCTTGCACCAGACACCCACCCCAGCCCTGGGCTAAACAACATTCCAAGCACAAAGCTACAGTTCTACTGACTCTGAGTTATCACAATATCAAAATGAAGATGATATATAATCACATTAATCAATTTACAGATGTACAGTTTCATGTTGAAAACTATTTGTTATAATTGACTTGTAAGTGAGATGGCTTTGTAGCAAATATTATTCAAAATAATTCTAAAACATATGTTCAAAGGTAACTTTTACTTATTTACACACATAAGATTATTCAAATATTAGTCTTTAAAGTAAATTAAAAATGTTGATTCCTTTTATTTTTCATTCATTTTATCTAGCTTGAGTTTGATCCCCATAAAACTTTTATTCAAGTCTTCTCACATCATGTGGATTAAATTCTTCATTCGAATTCTTCTCGCTCTAGGGCATCCAAGCCAACAAATGACAGAAGTAGCTTGGCTTGCTCAGCTTGTATTGTAGGAGAAATTCTATGATATTTAATGATGGGAAACGCTTCATGATGCTCTTATGAGAAATAAATCCAAAACCATGACCTGAATAGACACAATTACTAATTCAGATAAACTTGTTCTGCTAGGCATCTTTGTTGCAAAAGAGAAAACCAAAAGTAAATTCCCCAAGAAAAAATTTCGGCTAGGACTCTAATCCTCATTAAACTTTACAGTCTGCAAACTGAGATGTGTGCATTTGCAAAAATCTAAGTTCAAAGAAGATGAATTTAATTGGACCTTTTTTTTTTTTTTTTTTATGAGGAAGACCAGCCCTGAGCTAACATCCGTTGCTAATCTTCCTCTTTTTGCTGAGGAAGACTGGCCCTGGGCTAACAATCCGTGCCCATCTTCCTCCACTTTATATGGGACGCCACCACAGCATGGCTGACAGGCAGTGCGTCGGCGGGCGCCCGGGATCCGAACCCGCGAACCCCGGGCTGCCAAGCGCGGACTAAACCGCTGCGCCACCGGGCGGCCCCTGGACCATTTTTTTTTACATAAATGAGGAACCAAACCAAAATGAGAATTAAGGGATGGTGTGCTTATAAAATGGGAGCTCACTCTGTTAATCTGTTTGCTAGTTTGCTGTTTTTCAATGCTATATATATATATAAATTTTTTTAACTAACGTTTTCCATTACCTGAACCATGAGTAGCTTCTTTTCTTTTTTTGTCATCCTAGAAATGAAATATAACATGTTAAGAGCTTACTATGCACTAAACTTTGTGACCAGCTTTCACATCTTATCCCACTTAATCCTCGTGGTCATTATTCTTCATATTACTTGTTGGGGAGGGGGAAATTTTCTCTTACCCCTCTTCAGTTCCTGTGGCTGGAGTAATAATAAATTAACAAAAGATAGATTAACAGGAGAAAAACAAACTTAATAAATGTGCAAGGGAGATCATAAAAATGTTTCTCAGAGAGTGACCAAAAAGCAGGCAGCTTTTGTATCTTTATACATACAGAAACAATAAATTTGTGAGGATTTGACAGGATGAAGAAACTTAGGTTTCGGTGCTTATTTGGTAAGGGATTTAAGCAGAGTTTGGGTCTGAGGTAGTAAGTTAGTAAAAAACTAACTTCTCTCTCTCAGCCTCCAGGTGCAGAAAGGGCACCCTTCACATGGAAGATTCTTTTCCTGAATTCAAGAGAAAAAGGAGGGTCAGAGTGTCTTCCTGCACTGGCTGCTTTTCAAGTAACTTGAATTCAAAATAATCAATATGCCATTGGGGGACCTGCCCTGGGACCCAACATACTGCAGCCTGTGCAACTATTTCCCCAGTTTTACAGATGGAGAAACGGAAGCTCTGTGAGGTTAAGTAACTAATCCAAAGTCACCAGCTTATAGGACTGGACTCAATATTGATCTGACACCAGAGTTCGTGCTCGTTCCAGTGAACCCTAAGGTTGTGCTCTGCTGTATGCTTTTTATAGACATCATTTTTATCTCTGGTAATAAAGTTTCAAATAATGTCTGTCACTGAAGCACAATCGCTTCAGTTATAGAAATAAATATGACCTCAGTCTATAATTCCATTCGGAATGATCTTTCCCTTAATTTTCTCTATATTAGTTACATTTTCCATATGCTAAAATGTGAAAGAAATATAAGTGAAAATATGTCGGATTTGCAAATTGTACTTATTTTTGGCAGAGGACATAGCTACTAGAACAACTCTTCCGGTGTAGCTGTGTGGAGTCATTTATTACCAGTGAAACCAAGGAGGCAACAGCTTGGGCCCTATAAGTGGGTTTAGAGTGACATTTACTAAAAAGAGACTGTCCTGATATATGGGAGGAAGAACAGAGATAGCATCTTTATGGTATAAATGTTAGTACAGAAAATAATTGTTCTTATTTTCATTTTCTCTCTATTTCCCTAAATTTAAAAGATCAATCATTTCTTTTCTCGTTATTGAAAATAGATTAAGATTTTCTCTCCTTTTTATGTATGAAAGATGCCTTTTATCTAATTTCTGACCATAAGGGAGAAAATAAAAGCTTTCCTTTTAAATCTGGGAAAATAAGTTTGTGTATCTTAAAAGTATTTTAAAAATGCTTTTTACAGTTTTGATAAACTGAGCTCTACTATTTCTACATATGAGAAATAACAGGTTTTGTTATTAAAAATCACCTTGGCATTTTGTGTGTATATGTGAGGAAGAAGACTAGCCCTGAGCTAAAATCTGTTGCCAATCCTCCTTTTTTTCTTTTTCTTTTTCTTTTTTTTTTTTTTGCTGAGGAAGACTGGCCCTGAGCTAACATCCGTGCCCATCTTCCTCTACTTTATATGGGACGCCGCCACAGCATGGCTTGACAAGCGGTGCGTCAGTCCGCACCTGGGATCCGAACCTGCAAACCCTGGGCCACCACAGTGGAGCATGTGAATTTAACTGCTACACCACCGGGGTAGCCCCTGGAAGTGATATTTTTGAATTATGAAATTCCCAGGTTCCTATAGCCATCCTCCCCATCTGCCAAACCAAATTAACTAGTCTTCCAGGGAGTAAATGGATTTTCTATAGTTATTGTCAGAGTTTTCAACATTTGCTCTTAAACTCTACCTACATATTATTTTTCACTAAGACCGACAATTATATAGCTTGCTTTGCCCCCATTCCAGGACTTAGGAAAGGGGGGAAAAAAAAGAGTATGGATTATACAATATTATTATAT
Organism: Tapirus indicus; assembly: GCA_031878705.1. Classification (NCBI taxonomy): domain Eukaryota; kingdom Metazoa; phylum Chordata; class Mammalia; order Perissodactyla; family Tapiridae; genus Tapirus; species Tapirus indicus. The sequence continues at coordinate 67,676,198 of CM062927.1, read as the reverse complement.
TTTTCCAAAGATGATATATAATTAACCAATATACAAAACAATATACATGTGTTTCTCATAATCAAAAATTGTTATACTAAATAACATTGCCAATTTTTCTTAGACTATTCATTATATTTATAACGTGTGGACATAATATATATATTTTTTTTTTTGTGGGGAAGACTAGCCCTGAGCTAACATCCGTCGCCAATCCTCCCCTTTTTGCTGAGGAAGACTGGCCCTGGGCTAACATCTGTGCTCATCTTCCTCCACTTTATATGGGACGCCGCCACAGCGTGGCTGACAGGCAGTGTGTCGGCGGGCGCCCGGGATCCGAACTCGCGAACCCCGGGCTGCCAAGCGCGGACGAAACCGCTGCGCCACTGGGCGGCCCCTGGACATAATATTTTTAAAAAATAATTATTCACCTCTTTTCAGTGTTTTGGGATGAGAACTGCAACTAACTGCATCGAACATAACTATTAGGACTAAGATTTGAGATTACATATTGTCAATATAACTTAGTTGTTTTGTTCACAGGAAATCTTTGCTCAGGAAATATAAAACTATAAACTAATAAATAACATCATTGCTTGCTTCAGAAAATTATGCAAAAAATTTTATGAGAGAACTGCTCAAGATTTAATTCAAGATCTTCACTTTGTTATGTCTACCAATCTGGAAATAATATGTCACAAACTTTGCGCAATTCTAATCAGTCCCCTGACTCAAAAGCCTTATCTTAAACCACTTGTTCCAAGACCCCAAGATAATATAAATATGCCACTTCTGACTCCCACCGTCTAAATCATTGCTAAGAACTTGCTTAGATGGTGTTTTTCCGTACTGCAGTGACGTCTAGTGTATTTAGATTTTCTTTATTAGCAGGTTGTCTGGTCATACTTTTGGGAGTTTGCCAAGCTTGGAGAATTTGGAAGGAATCTCACTGAGATCCATTCAAGACTTCCTCACTGCCATAGTTCCAAAGACTTGACTCAGAAATAGTGTGTTCCAGGTTAGATCCTTTGAGTCTCTCACTCAGGAGTCTTTCCAAACAAGATGGTGGAAATAGTTTCATAGTGGATCTCAGCACATGTTTCTTTTCTTTGAGCTTCAAGTGTTAAGTTCACTTTGCATCCCAGAAAGTTGGAATCTTTTGGTTTTCTGATCAGATTTGAAATCTCTCATTCTTAGTTGAAATTTATCTTATGACTACAAATACTACTGTTTGTTTTGTCAGTCCTTAACAATTTATACTGTATATCTATATATAAGAAAGATTCTATAGGAAGAGGACGGGCATAAACTCAATGTCTGTCCTCAAAACAAGTTCTGAAAGTCTCTTCAGGAATCCCTTGGGTGTATTTTGCCTTGGGTCACATTTTCAAACCTTAAGGACCTGTCCCAGTTGTCTTTGTAACTGATCTGTTTAGTTCTATATATCTGGATTTGAGAAATTTGTCAGGCTCTGGTTGGTAGTAGACAATCTGTCGGCCAACTTCTGAAGACACATTTTTGTATGGGCACCACTCTTTATGACTGTTTCAATTGTGATGGGCCATTCACATTTAGGTCTTTAATCCATAGAACTGTTTTTTATGTAGAATGTGAAGTAAACCTTTACTTTTGTTCTTCCCTATGTATACACAATTTTCCAGAACATTTATGGAAAGCTCTGTCTTTTTCCACTGATTTGCAATGCCATTTCTGCATATGTTGTATCCATATGTGTAGATCAGTTTCTTGGCTTTCTTTTGTGTTCCCCTTGTCTAGTTGTCTGACCCAGGACTATCACCACACTATTCCAATTATTACATTTTTATAAGCCTGGATATATGTTAGTGCAATTCTCCCTACTTTGTTCTTCTTCTTTACAAGTGCCTTGGCTACGTAGACCCCTTTCACTATTTTATACTTTAAAGAATAAGCTTGTCAAATTTGAACAAAAGTGTAAGGATTTTTATTTGGATGGTAATGAGCCCGTAAAATAATATAGGAAGAATTGACATTTTTACAACATTGGGTACTTCTGTTATGAACATGGTATATCTATTTATTCATGTCTCTCAATTAAATTTTATAATTTTCTTTTTTGGCTTTTGAACATTATTTATTTATTTATTGTTAATAGCAGAAGCCCTCTTTTTGGGTGAGCATTCCAATGCATCACAATTTAGAAAAAAATGTTCGGTAAAATAACTGAAGATGGCACTATACAAGTGGTAACAGACAGTAACTAGACTTATTGTGGTGGTTGTTTTGTAATGTATATAAATATTGAATCAGTATGATGTATGCCTGAAGCTAATAGGATACTGTATGTCAATTACACTTCAATAAAAAAAAAACTGAAAATGGTGTGCCCTATAGAATCTCTCTTTCCTCCCAAGATTACTCACAATACATATTTAAAGTTTCCCTCATTATAAATCAGTTATTTGGATTGTGAATAAGCCTTTAAATATAGGCTCATCATTTCAACTAGTGTCTCTATCACTTGCACAGTATTTGTTTAGATATTTGGATGCTTTTTATAAAAGTAGCTTTCCCAAGGAAGATGATGGAAAATGATCACAGTTATTGTTAACAGAAGAGTTTCAAATAGCATATATAGTAGAGTACTAATGGCTATAGATTAAAGAATGGAAAGGTATATACAAAAATCTTAACTGTAATCTGTATTGCTAGTTATTAATCATTGCCTCTCAGCTCCATTTCAACCCCTCAATGTATGCTCTGCAATAATGGAGTTTCTCTAAGCATCCCTCCTTTACAGGGAGCACAATGTTAAACTTTCTCAGCAGAGGGCACTAAGGACTTTGCAGGAGAAAAGTGTTCTGTGTTTTCTGGATGCTGCATGGTGGGTCAGCAGTATGGGTGTGAGGATATCCAGTGATGCTCTGCCTAGCCATGCACCCAGAACTGTCCCTCTTGGCAGGGACACTGGGCACTCCAGGGCTTCTGCCCTTACCAGGGCCCTGATTCTCTCTGCTCACTCATTCACTCCCACCCCAGGTTTGTCTTCAAGATTTTTCCCACTCTGTGGCCTTCCCAACAGAGTTACTGTGTGCTCTAGTCCTCCTCTTATGTCTGTTCCCCCATCCCCTCTGAATGCCATGTGCCCAGTCATAAGCTACAGCTTGCGTGACTCCACCTGTGCCCCAGAGGGTTGACAGCGGTGCCCCTAGTCCCTCTGCACACCTACACACCTAGCCACACCTGTGGTTCATTTGCACTTTGGAGGGTTGCTTCCTGCTTGTTCCATGAATACAGACCATCCCTGAAATTCTGTGAATTTCACCATCCCAGTGAAATTCTGTCTTTTAGTGGGTTGTAAGTACATCTCCAACGAGGTCTGAACTTCAACCTTAGGGAGGTGAGTCCCCTTCCACATTTGTCCTTCCTTGGGTAACTTTCCCGAGCCCAAGGGTATCTGAGATTTGAAAGTTTTCTTAATGCTATAATTACTCTTTTATCAGAATTCAATAGTTTTTATATTAAACTCCCCTGATGAAATCACTGTGTGGTGTCTTTCTCCTGATTGGACATAGACTACTACATGTAGCATATAGTTATCTCTAGTTTGTGGTTTAATGAGTGATTCCTATTATCATCTTTTTTGTTTTGTTTTGTTTTGGTGAGGAAGATTAACCATGAGCTAACATCTGTTGCCAATCCTCCTCTTTTTGTTGAGGAAGATTGGCCCTGGGCTAACCTGTGTACCTGTCTTCCTCTACTTTGTATGTGGGAAGCCTGCCACAGCATGGCTTGATAAGCAGTGTGCAGGTCCGCACCTGAGATCCAAACCCACGAACCACAGGCCCCCAAAGAATAGCACAAGAACTTAACCATTACGCCACTGGGCCGGCCCCTCTTATCTTCATTTTTTTTTAATCTCCATTTTGAAAACTCTCTGTAATGATCCTGAATTATTTTTTTGTAATAAGAAAAAGTAATATGAATAAAACAATAAAAATATTCCCTTTTTGATCATTGCTCCGTGCTTCTCAATTCTTTATTTTATTTGGATATCTATTCTTCTATTAGAGGTTGACTCCATGGAAACAAAGTAATAGTCATATTAAATCAAGCCTTAGTTCTGTCTCTAGGAGGGCACTAGAGAATAATTGATGGGGAAAGCATGCTTGAATAAATGAATGAATGAATGCACGAGTCAATTGCTACCTGTGTCATTGGCCTCTAAAGGTTAGAGTTATGACTCAACTATCCTTGTTTTCACTAGAGCTGTTAATATGTTTAAACCCTGTGTTGTCATTCTATGACAGTAGTTTTTATGTTGTGGATTGTTTAGTGTGTTGCAGTCATTTTTTTTTTTAGTTAGAATTGAATGAAAGAATAGTAAGGATAACTATTTTTTCATGATATTTTTGTTTTAACTTTGTATATATATGGGTGTGTATGCTTTGGATCTCAATGTGAAATATGTTTAAAATAATAGCCACCACTAATACAGGGCTTATTATGTAGCAGGTACTAAGTGCTTTACTTATATTTTATTATTGGTTGCAATTAAAAGTTTAAAAAGTACTTATCTTTTGAGGTTTAACTTTGCACTTTTTTACTACCCAGTATTTTTGTTCTATTTTTCCCTTCTTTTTGGACACGCTGTTATTACAGAATACTATTCTATAGCTTAGAGATTCTTTGAAAGGGTAACAGATTTGACTCTACACTGCGATTCCAAGAACTCTGGTACAAACGCTGTCGAACCATGCTAGGTCCCCTTAGCGGCAAGGTGGCGGCTGCTGCTACTACTTTACCCGGAAGCAGGTCACCTCTGCAGCTGCACCTTCAAAATGGGTGCCTCTTTCCCTGTAACCCATTCTGAATCAAAGTCTAGCATAGGTGCATTTGATGGGCACTTGAATCAGCTATCTGTATCCTATCCACAAGTGAGGTTCAAAAATAAAGTGTTTCGTATGACATTAAAAGGATTTGATTTACACAGTCTATCAAAATGTAGAACATTTAACAGATTTTAGGCAGCCATGAATGACCTGTGTCCATTATATGACCTTGCTTTCCGACTTAGAGAAGTTGCTTATCCCAACAACCATACAGATGTCATCTTTGCCAGAACAAGGTTTATTGAACACATGAATCATCACCAAGCTTGATTTATGAGAAAGCTGAATCTATAAGAGAAAAGCTTTGTAAAGAGAAAGTTACAATCAAGAAGTGAAAATTTGTCCTCCTTAGCATATGAAGACTTATTCTTTTTCATTTTCAGGATCTTTCCTCTGAGATCCTAACAGGTAGCATCAGTCACAACACAAAAAATTAATTGTAGAAAAGCCTAGCTATAGCTTCTGTATTGATATATAACCTTGAAAAATACATAATGCAAATGGGTGTGTTGATGCTCACATTAGGGAAAAGGAAGACTTACCTAAAAAGTTACTTTTCTATGATTATAATGAAGGAAATGACAATTAGTTCATGTCTTTATTCATATTTATCTATATTATGGATATAGAAATGATTTTTGCTCATTTCCTGGCCAAGGATGTGTATAGCATCCATACCTAGCACCATGAATAATATATCACAAAAGTGCTATTTTAGCTGAAGGACAATGTGTTGCAAGGTGATAATGTGGAGGTTGTTTGGACCATGTCATTCTATTCAGTGCTTATAGCCAAAGACGAATATAAAGCTTCCTGACTAAGTACCTCAAAAAGCCTTGTCAAGCTTAGGAAACTTGGCAGAACTTGGCATTGGCAACATTTTCTGGATCGCAGGAAATATAGGACCCATGCTTCACCATGTGTTCAGCTAGGGGATCTGTCCACCAAGGGGAGGCATGCTGTTTCAACTGAGCATGCTCAGAAGTGGTCTGATAAAGCAAATTATCATCATTAATTTATTGCTAACTCAACAAATAATTTTTAGCATCTACTATTTGTCAGGTATTGTATTTTAAAATACATTAACATTCGAGACACCTTGGACAAAACAAAGGTCTTTGGGGACCATACATTCCAGCTGGAAAGAGACATATTAAATAATAAACAAAATAAGAAAATTAAATATTATATAAGAAGGTGATAGTCATTATTCTCAGAAATAAAAAATAATAGAGTACTGGTTGGGATTATAAAGACTCCTCCTCTTTTTTCCCCTTTTTCCAGATCCTAACTTCTATTTCCTTTTCCCTATTGGCACCAATTTTCATATGCATGTATGCATATAAATAATGTAGCATTGTTTTATGTAGCTATGTATTTTTAATTTACCTAAATGCTGTTGGCCCTAAATTTTGTTCAGCATCTTACAGTTTTAAAATTAAATATGTGTTTGAATTTTATCCATCTTGTATGTATATTCATTTACTTGTTTCTAACTGCTGCATAGATTTCCATAGCATGCAATCACTGACTTTTACTTAATCATTTCTCTGGTAATAGGCATCCAGTTTCCTATCAATTCCCACTTCCATAAAGTACAACATGATATAGGTCCACTTGCCAGTTTTTTGAGAACTTCTTCAGGGTATCCATCTAGGAATGGGATTGCTGGGCATAAATATATTCAATTTTAGTAAATAGTATAAGATTGCTCTCCAGAACGGTTGTACAGATGATATTCTCATCAGTAGTACACTGAATTCTCTTTCTCTATATCGCGATAACATGTACTACAATATATCTGCGCTTTATGTATTAAAAAGTAAGATTTTATCAGTCCTAAAAAAAAAATTTAGCTACCTTGTAGACAGTATCTCCCATTGAGAATGCTATAATCCACCACTTGTCTTCATCTTTTAAAATAACTTGGTTTTCTAATCTGTCAGGTAATTTTTATTGATCAGAATAACTAATTTTTCATCTGTCTGTTAATTTTTGTTGAACAGAATGCTTAATTTTGAAATACTGATATTTTTTGCCTTGTGACTTATTCTTTTTAGTCTTATTTAATAAGGTTTTCCCAATAGCGGCTTACAATTTATTTTCCTGTTTGTCCTTCTATTCAACGTATAAGTTCTCATTTCACATTTAGATCATTAATACAACGGGGGGACCTTATGCTCAGGATCCACTTTTACTTTTCTCAATATCATAACGAACGTTCCCAACACTACTTGTCAAGCAGCCCATATTTCCCCATTCCTTTGCCCAACCTTTTATGTGTATCTAATTTCCCTATGTTTGAGGGCTTATTTCTGAGTTATCTGAGGTCTTTCCCCCCAGTAATCTATACTCTTTTAAATACTATGTTTTTGCAGGATATCTTAAAATCTGTTTGGGTAAATTCCCAGTCTTAGCCCAAGTTTATTTAGTTATTCATAGACTATAAATTATTCCATGTTTATGTTTTTTTTTTTTTTTTGTGAGGAAGACCAGCCCTGAGCTAACATCTGTAGCTAATCCTCCTCTTTTTTTTTTTTTTTTTTTTTTTGCTGAGGAAGACTGGCCCTGGGCTAACATCCGTGCCCATCTTCCTCCACTTTATATGGGACACCGCCACGGCGTGGCTGACAGGCAGTGCATTGGCAGGCGCCAGGGATCCGAACCGGCGAACCCTGGGCTGCCAAGCGCGAACTAAACCGCTGCACCACCGGGCCGGCCCCTCCATGTTTATGTTTTATTGAGTTTGTTGAGTTCTTCCAAAAATTCAAGTAAAAGTCTAATGGTGATTGCTTTGATTTGCAGATTGATTTGGGATAATTGTTCTCATATGTTCTAATTCTATCCTTGAATTTTGTCTGTTACTTCATTTAGATTTTTAATTAAGCTTTTATTTTTATTCTTTCTAAATAGGTAATATTTAAGCAAAATTCAAAAAGAAAAAAGGTATATCCCTTAAAAATTTTCTTCTCATTATTTTTTCTCCTCCCTACAGGCAGCTACCACCATTTGATTTTTGCATATTTTTCCAGAGGATATGCACATTAGTTGTTGAATGCTATAAATTTTTTAAAGTCTTATCCGTATTATTATTAGGGTTATGTTCCATCTATAGATTAATTTTGGGAGGATCACGTTTGGCATGTTGAGTTTTTGATTCAATAACATGGTGTGCTTTCCCATTTGTTCCTCTTCAAAATTTTGTGTCTTGAATGAATTTTGCACATCTCCTTAAGTTTATTTCTGTGTATTATCACTTCTATTCTTCTTATAAATGGCATCTTCCCTTCTAGTCTCTTTTCTAAAACAGGGGTTAGCAAAATTCCTTTCTATAAAGGGCCACTTAGTAAATGTTTTAAGCTTTGAGGGCCAGACAGCTTCTGTTGCCCTTGTAGTGCAAAAGCAGCCATAGACAAGTCTTAAATGAATGGTGTGGTTGCGTTCCAATACAACTTTATCTCCAAAAAAGAGCAGTGTGCCAAATTTGGCCCATAGGCCACAGTTTTCCCATTTATATTATAATGGGTTGTCTGAACATAAGAAAGCTATTGATTTCTGAATATCAATTTTACACTTGGTCACCTTACTGAATTCTTTCATTGTTAATAGTATTTTTTCCTTCTTTCCCTGTGTTTGCCAACTATACAATTATGTGATATGCAAATAGTGATAATTTTATCACCTCCATTACAATTTTATACCTTTATTTTATTTCTCTTATCTATTTGCTGTGGTTAATTCCTGCAAAATATGTGAAATAATAATGTATATTTTGAGCAACTTTGTCATATGTATTCATAGTGGGAATACTTCTGGTGTTTCCCAGTAAGCATGATGGTGGCTCTGGGAGTGAGATATATGTTTATATTTGGAAGTTTACTGCTATGCTTATTTTTTTAGGAGTGTTAATGAAGCATAAAGGGTGTAAAATTTTTCAAATGCTCTTTCAGTATCCATGAAGATAACATATTTACCCTTAAACACTATAATATGATGAATTATAATAATAAATCCCCTACTACAGTCATTCATATACTGCGATAATGATGTTTTGGTCAATGATGAACCTTATATCCGATGGTGTTCTCATAGGATTAGTACCATATAGCCTAGGTGTGTAGTAGGCTATACATCTAGGTTTATGCAAGTACTGTAGAGAAGAAAGAAATTTTTGTCTACCCTCCTAGGTTCCTCTGGCTGGTCTGAGAATTAAATTGACATGAGACAGATTAACAGGAGAAAAACAAAAACAAAAAAAGTTTAATGACATGTATACATGAGAGAAACCCAGGAAAACCCAGTAACTTGCCAAAATGGCTGAAGCCCTCATCTTAAATAGCATCCTCAGCTAAAGAGAAGAGAAGATGTTGCAGGTGGGGCGAGTCAGGACCTTCAAAGGGAAGGAAGGTAATTCACAAGTAGGTGAAAAGGATCCAACATTTGGAAAACAAGTGTTTGACCACACAGAAAGAGAAGAACACAGAGGGGAGCCCAACAAACAGGCCTTGCTAGATTCCTCCCTGTCTATCACCTAGTTCATGTTATGCTAAGTCGATAGCTCACTTCCTGGGATGGATTTTTTCATCTGAATTCTTTTAGGCAGTTTAGAGGAGGGTAACAAGAAAACTCGTTGAGCCTTTTGTTTCTTAAAAATAATCAGCCTAAAATAATCCTCATGTTAAAGAGACACAATGTGGGGTGACAAATTTTGTTCCCCCTTTCGTGAACTCTATGATGTTCACACAATGACAAAATCACCTAACACATTTGTCGGAACAAATTCCCTGTCGTTAGGCAACACATGACTGTATTGAATCATCCTTACTTTCTTGGAATAAATCCCTTTTGGCATAGGTTATTTTCTTTTAATAGTGGCTAGTTGTAAATGATCTATAACGTATCTAGGGTTTTGGCATGAAATTATACTCAATTTATTTAAAAAAAAAACCCAAAACTTGGAAGCTTTTCCTCATTGTATCTAGAGAATGTTTTAAATAGCATTGATATGATTTGTTCTTTAAAGATTTAGTATAATTACTCTCTAAAAGCATTGTAGCATGGTAATATTTGCACCCATTCTCCATTTTCTTTTAACTTTTCTTTGTAACAGTCTTGAACATTTATCATTGTGTTGATTTCTATATAACTTATGTATTTATTGTTGCATTGTAAATTGTATATATATTCATTATCAATTGCTGCAAAGCAAATTACTCCAAAACTTAGTACCTTAAAACAACAATAAACATTTATTTTCCTCATTGTTTCTGCATGTCAGGATTTAGGAGTGGCTGAGCAGGGTGGTTTTGGTTTGGAGTCTCATGAAGGAGCAGTCAAGATGTCAAAGAGGGCTGCAGTATTAGGACTCTCCACAGGGGTGGGAGGATGCCCTTCACGGGTAGCTTACTCTCCTGTCTGACAAGGTGGTGATGACTGTTGGCCAGAGGATATCTCCTTCCCGACAAGGACCTCTCCACAGGATGTTTGGTGTTCTCAGAACATGGCAACTGGCTTTCTCCAGAGTGGGTAATACAAGAGAAAACTCAGTAGAAGTCATTACTTTTATAACTTGGACTCAGAAGTCAAATGACATCTCCGCCATCATAGTCTATCTATGAAAAGCAAGTTACTAATTCTGGCTCACATTCAAGGGGAAGGAAATCAGGCTTCACCTTCTAAAGGGGGGAATGTCATAGAATTTGCAGGCATATTTTAAACCATCATAGTATATTCTCTGTTCTATAGTTTGCTCAGTTAGTGCTGATATAGAGCAAAGTTATTAAATTGTATAAATTTATCTAGCATTCAGTCTTATATTAATGATTTTAACAATTTGAGGAATCTTTCAGTTCTTTATGTAGCTAATCATATCAACAGCAAGTAATGGCAGTTTTACTATTTTTACAGTCACTTCTTCCCTCATATTCCTTTTTATTACTCTCTAAAAGTTAGCCAGAACTGGGAATTTTATAATAAAAAGTAGAGGTGGTCATGAGGACAGTGTTGAAGGTATTATTGTTTGTAGGCTTGTTTATTTTAATGTTTCAGAAAGTTTTCCGGAGCCCCTCGAAGATCAAATTATTTCTAAAAGTCCGAGTTATGCTGACATGGATGTCTCTAACAGTCTCAGAAGGATACATTTCCCAGTAATAGGAGAAAGATCTGGAAGAGATATATAATAATATAAAAACAAAGTGTTCATCTATAAACACCTTTATAAAAATACCCAGTACAATTTGAAGTAGAGTGTAATAGAAAAGAAGTTATAAAGTACCACCATGCTACACCATCGACTATGAAGACAAGCAATTATAAAGTAACAGATAACTTCTGCTGCCATGTTTTTTTCTTTCTTGACTGCCTCATTTGGAAGAGAAAAACCAATCAAAGCTAGTAGCTCATGGCTTTATTAAAATATTGCATGTAAGAACAGCTCTGATATGAGTGTTCTGGGGGGAGCAAGGAACTTAAAAATTTTATAGGTGCGGGAGGTAGGGGCAGCAAGCTCAGGGTTGTAAGCCTGCAGCTATTGTTCAAACAGTTTTGTTTTAGCAAGAGGGGTAGAGAAGAATAGTTGGGGGCTAAGGTCGTGAAAAATATCTGTGGAAAATAGTCTTTCAGGGTTTTTCCTACATCATATCCTCTTATTCATTCCTAAAATATGACAATTAACTAGGTATGTGTTCTAGAATAACAATTTCAGTGGTATCCTAAAGAAAAACATAATTTTGATGTATTTTTATAAAGAAGAAAAATTATACAATTAATTCAAAAACAAATAAAATTTTATTTTGATTATGCATATTTATTTGGATTATCTAGCCATATATGCATATGTTTATGTGGAATTTAGATTAAACAATAAATCATGAACATGTAATATGTCACCTATATAGTAAAATGTATTTGAATTTCTGTTAAATGTTTACATCAATATTTAGTCATACCTCACTTTATTGCGCTTCGCAGATATTACAGTTTTTACAAGACCCTCTACCAGCAAAAAGATTACAACTCACTGAAGGCTCAGATGATGGTTAGCATTTTTTAGCAAGGAAATAGTTTTTAATTAAGGTATGTACATTTTTTAGACATAATGCTATTGTAAAGTTAATAGACTATAGTATAGTGTAAATATAACTTTTATATGCACTGCGAACCCAAAAAATTCATATGGTTCGCTTTATTGCAATATTTGCTCTATTTCAGTGGTCTGGAACTGAGTATCTCCAAGGATTTCCTGTAACTGTTTTACTCAGTACATTTTATCTACTTAAATAGAGATTTATATAATTTAATATAAAAGTATTGAGAATTATCTTCAAATATTTAAAGCATAACCATTTTATCTCCCCATCCCCGTGACACACACACAATTTGTAAAACATTTCTATCTGCATTTTGTCTTTTGATAATATAATCCATTCCCATAGCTTTAAATTTTACTTCTGGCTTTGACTTCCACATGTTACGTACTAGTCAAGACCATTTATCTGAGCTCCAAACCCATCCATATATCCAATTGTCTGACTCATGGTGTCTCATAGTCATTTCGCTGTGTATATTCTCTGACCACTCCACATGTAGGTCACCTCACTCCTTTATGCTGTGTCACATTACTTTTTTTTTTCTACAATAATAACTGTAGACGTTATTTTTATTGAGGTAATGTTGTTTTATAACATTATATAAATTTCAAGTGTACATCATTGTATTTCAACTTCTGTATAGACTACATCGTGTTCACCACCAAAAGTCTAGTTTCCATCTGTCACCTTACAAATATCCCCCTTTACCACTTTCACCCCCCTACCCCCCTTCCCCACTGGTAACCATCAATCTGTTCTCTGTATCTGTGTGTGTTTGTTTGTTTGTCTTCCACATATGAGTGAAATCATATGGTAATTGTCTTTCTCTGTCTGACTTATTTTGCTCAGCATATTACCCTCACGGTCCATCCATGTTGTCACAAATGGCAAGATTTCATCATTTTATAGCAAGGTTGTATTCTATTGTGTATATATTTATTCATTCATGCATCAATGAGCATTTAGGTTGTTTCCAAGTCTTGGTTGTTGTAAATAATGCTGCAATGAACATAGGGGTGCATATATCTTTTCGAATTCATGTTTTTGTATTCTTTGGATAAATACCCAAAAGTGGAGTAGCTGAATCATATAGTGGTTCTATTTTTAATTTTTTGAGGAATCTCCATACTCTTTTCCACAGTGGCTGCACCAATTTACAATCCCACTAGCAGTGTATGAGGTTTCCTTTTTCTCCATGTCCTCTCCAATTCTTGGGTTTTTTTGTCTTTTTAGTAATAGCCTTTCTGATGGGCATGAGGTGATATCTCCTTGTGGTTTTGATTTGCATTTCCCTAATAATTAGTGATGTTAAACATCTTTTCATGTGCCTGTTGGCCATCTGTATATATTCTTTGGAAGATGTCTGGATCCTCTGCCAATTTTTTAATTGGGTTGTTTGTTTTTTTGTTGTTGAGTTTTATGAGTTCTTTATATATTTTGGATAGGATCTCCTTATCAGTTATATGATTTGCAAATATCTTCTCCCAATAGGTGGGTTGTCTTTTCACTTTGTTGGTGATTTCCTTCACTGTGCAGAAGCTTTTTAGTTTGATGTAGTCCCCATTTGTTTATTTTTCTTTTGTTTCACTTGCCTGAGGAGACTTCCAAAAAGATGTTGCTAAGACTGATGTCAAAGAGTGTACCGCTTATGTTTTCTTCTAGGAGTTTATGGTTTCAGGTTGTTAGATTCAAATCTTTCTTTTTGAGTTAATTTTTATGTAAGGTGTAAGATAGTGGTCTACTTTCATTCTTCTGCATGTGGCTGTCCAGTTTTCCCAACAGCATTTATCGAAGAGATTTTCCTTTCCTTCCTGTATGTTCTTGGGTCCTTTGTTGAAAATTAGCTGTCATAGATGTGTGGGTTTATTTCTGGGCTCTCAATTCTGTTCCATTGATCTGTGTGTCTATTTTTCTGCTAGTACCATGCTCTTTTGATTACTAAGCTTTGTAGTATACTTTGAAGTTAGAGAGTGTGGTACCTCCAGCTTTGTTCTTTTTTCTCAGGATTGCTTTAGCTATTCAGGGTCTTTTGTTGTTCCATATAAATGTTGGGACTCTTTGTTCTATTTCCATGAAAAATGTCACTGGGACTTTGAAAGGAATTGCATTGAAATGTAGACTACTTTAGGTAATATGGACGTTTTAACTATGTTAGTTCTTCCAATCCATCAGCATGGAATATTTTTCCATTTCTTTGTTTCTTCAATTTTTTCAACAAAGTCTTATAGTTTTCAGTGTATAGGTCTTTCACCCTCTTGGTTAAATTGTAAGTGGGATTGTATTCTTGATTTCTCTTTCTGCTATTTTGTTGTTAACGTATATAAATGCAAATGATTTTTGTGTGTTGATTTTGTATCCTGCAAGTTGACTATGTTCATTTATTTCTAATACTTTTTTGGTGGATTCTTTAGGGTCACGCTACTTGCTTTCCTTCTAGCATTGCTCACCATCTCTATTTTATTTATATAATTATTATACTTGTCTACTGTCTCCTTTAGTAAAATGTAAGCTTCATGAGAATAGGTACCATATCTACATTATTATTGCATTTTTACCACTTGACAGAATAGTTACCCAGTAGATGTTTATTTAACATTTTAAAAATGATGAAGCTAATTTAGTTGTTTTGAGGAAATGGTGCATGAATCTCGGAGTCCTGTTGCCCTACCTCTGAGGGAGGAGGCTACTGAATTACTTCATAAGGGCTCTGTAGAATATATTTTGAAAAACATTCATTTAGAAAAAGCAAAATACATCAAATTTCTTTTTAAAAGATTGCTGTAATCATCCCTAATCTTTAGAATGATTAAAAATTTTAAAAAGGCTTTTATATTTATTTTCATTTTTACCACTTCTGACACACTTCATTTCTTTGTGTATATTCAAGTTTTATGTCTCAAATCATACTCCTTTTGCCTGAAGGATGCTCTTTGACATTTCCTGTAGCACAAGTGTGCTGAAAACGAATAAGCTTTACCTTTTCTGAGAAGTATTTTGTCTTTATTTTTAAAATGCATTTACACTGAGGATAGAATTATGGGTTGGCAATTTTGTTTTTCTCAGAAATTTAAGGATGTCACACTGCATGTTCTTCATGTATGTCTAGTTTGCAGAGTTTCCAATAAGAATTTTGCTGTAATTTTTTTGTTGTTTCTGTGTATGCAATATATCTTTTTTCTCTGAATGCCTTAAAATTTTTTTTTTGGTTTTCCTTGATGTGACTGAGATGTATCTTGCTGTGTACATGTGTTTTTCTGTTTGTTTTGTTTTGTTAGGATTCTCTCAGCTTCTGGGTTCTGTGTTGTCCTCTCCTTTATTTTGGAAAATTCTCATCTATTATCTATATCTATATCTTATTTATATTGATCTATCTTATTATTATTATTCTCTCTTCTCTATTAGTTCTCTTTGTGAGATTGAAAGACACTCATGATAAATCATTTGATAGTGTCCCACAACTCTTGATGCTCTGTTCATTTTTTTTTTTAATTTTACCTTCTTCACTTTTTTTTTCTCTCTGTGTAATTTCTACAGAAATATCTTTGATTCGTTCCTCAGCTGGGTCAAGTATCCTACGTGTCTATTGAAGGAACTCTGCAATTCTTATATCGTGTTCATTTTTAACATTTGATTTTTTCTTATAGTTTCCATCTCTCTGCTAAAATTCCTCATTTATTGAAATATGTTCTTTACCTTTTCTACTAGATCTTTAACAGATTTCATAATTATTTTAAAGTCCCCACTCAATATATCCAACATTTAGGATACCTATGAATCTGGTTCCATTGATTATCTTGTCTCTTGACAATGATTTTTTTTTTCCTTTTTTTATATGTTTTCTAAATTTTATTGAGGGCCAAACATGAATATGTAGAAGAGCAGAGACCAAGGCAAATAGTATTTATTCCTGGAAATGCGCATATCTATTATTCTGTCAGGCTGTTGGTGGGAAGGGTTGAGATCAGCTAGTCAGGAGAGATGCTAACATCCCATCCCATACTTGATCTTTGATACTTATTTTTAATTATTTTTTAACCTCCATATATGGTAGCAATCCCTTCCTTCTATTCTTGTCTTTTTTGGAATTCTGGTTAATTGGTTCTTTATAACGTCAGTGATCTGATGGACTTGAGAAAAGTTATACTTTTGTGGGTTTGTTTTTTTCCTTATTGCTTGGTTAGAAGCAATACTATTTCCTACTTTCTACATCATAGATAAAAGCAGAAAGCTTGTAATATTTTTTTCCTGGAAAGATATTTTAAACATACATTTTTAAAATACCTCATTGTGTAAGAAATAGTAGTATCATATTTAAATAGGCCTTCAAATGTGTTATTTTCCTATTACCTTTTCAAACTAGCATTTGTTGAATCACAACTACAATCAAATAAACCTAAATTTTCTTCTTTCTCACTTCTATCTTTAAATAACTCAAAGGGAAATGACATTCATTCTGAGGGAATTAATAAACTCAAAGGGAATCATCAAAAGCTAATTGATATTTCCTCTTCAGCTGTCTTTATGGCAATTTTCATAGTTTCCACTCTTTTTCTTGTCATCCTTGAACCATGCTGTTATACTTTAATATTTCTGCACAGTTTTAAAAATACCAAAAAAAGAAAATCACTAGTCCTCTGTTTTATAGTGTTCAAATCTGTGATTACATGCTATTTATGATATCATTATATTTATGAATTTTTAATTTTTTCAACATTAAAAACTTAAACATAGATCTACTTGGATAGAACTCTGTACTTTCTCCATGAATCTAAGCTCTTTTCCTTGAGAGGTACTTTTACTGCTGGAATCTGATACTATAAATGTATTGGGGAACCAATAAGGGCCTTGAGGTAAGAGCATGCACCACATACTGTTTTACTTTCTTCTTTTATTAAGCCCAGGTAAGCAGTTGGGGCTTCTATTTGATGCTTTCTACTCTCAAGCTCCCAATGCCTTACAAAACCTCATAAGTGGTACAAGTCTGAGAGATGTCTGTCAACTGCCATAACTTAAAACAGTAATCTGCAAACTTCAGAGAGTTTGAAAAACTATATAATATCCATACATTTTTAAGTTGCCATCTGAATTTTATTTGCTATTTTTAAATAATCATAAAAGATTTAAGAGTACTTTATATTTTTTATGGGCTTAAAATATATTTGTCCAAATCTTTTATCTTCAGCTATAACTTATTCAATTTATGGAAAAATGTCTGTTCTAATTAAATGGCAAAGTTAGTCATCATTGCCAAACCAATCACCAAATAAATTTACTGTCAGAAAAGACTGATTTCATTTTTTCTTTCCTTGAGGAAGATTAGCGCTTAGCTAACATCTGTGCCAATCTTCCTCTACTTTATATGTAGGTCACTGCCACAGCGTGGCTGACAAGTGGTGTTATGTCCATGCCTGGGATCTGAACCTGCGAACCCAGGCCGCCAAAGTGGAACACGCCGAACTTAACCACTACGCCACGGGGCCGGCCCCAGGTTTCACTTTTTAATTTAAATAAACTTGTTAATACTCATGACACATGCAGACATCTGTGTATTCAAGTCTGAACTCTTCTAAAATAGGTAGCTAGAGGGCTAGCTGGAGAATAGGGCACAGAATCTTGCTATTCGTAGTTTATTACCTATAAGATTCATGAAAAGTGCCTTTGGTGCCACAAAATTGTTTGTTTGTTTGCATCTTTGTTTTTATAGCCATGGAAATATACTAAAGTAAATTTTAAAATGGCTGGGGGTTAGGTTTTGATTTTCTAAATTAGGAGGAAGACTTTTGTGAAAGGCAAGTTGGGAAAGGGAAATAAAGGCAACGCTCAGACACTATTGCAGGCATCACAGATTATAATTTTAGGTAAATTATAAATGGATGCATGTGGTTGTTGGAGATCTGGAAAATGTTTTGCTCAAACCTCATGGCTCCTCTGTTCCATCCGGCATGTCTTCTATTACCTTTAGGAGTTTGTGTGTACCCCAGTTGTTTTAGTTTACTCCAAGGCTGACAATGACCTGGAGAAAATGCCTTCCACCTGTGTTCAGATCCAAGTTTACTTTATACTACTGACAATACCAAACTTTACTGAGGGTTTACTCTGTGCCAATCAATGTTATATGACCCAAAGCAACCTTTTAGATTTGGTATTATAATTATCTCCATTTTATTATAGTAAACTGAAGTTTAGGCATAATAAGTAACCTCATCAAGGGAACACACCTGATACGTGTTGAATTCAGGTAGTTTGACTCCAGAACTCAGATGCCCATAGATTATAGTGCTTCCCTCAAGGGCCTTTCCTGTTTACCTCAACAGAGTTCTCTCCCTTGCTTTGTATTTTAGTAGTTGATATAATGTACAGCAGTGCATCTCAAACTTTAATGCATGTGTGAATCACATAAGGAATTTTGTTAAAATGCAGATTCTGTTTCAGGAGATTTTTGTCAAGGTCTGAGATTCTGCATGTCTGACAAATTTCGGCTGATGCAGTGCTGCTGGTCCTAGGTCCCCACTCTGAGTGGCTCAATGGTTCTCAATTCTAAATGCACAGCAAAATCACCTAATGTTTTGACCACTTCCAAAATTTGAAGATGGGGCACAGGCAACTGAATTGTGTAAGGCTCTCTCAGATTGTTCAGGATAACAGAGGGAGGAACCACAGTCAAATTTTTATTTCTGAACCTTTTTTTTTTCTTTTGCGACTCACTAAAGGCTATGGAAGCTCCAGAATTTTGAAAATGAAGGGTTGGTCAGAAGGAGAAAGCTAGAGGATTTGTCTGAAAACTTATCTGGGGAGTTGGAAAAAATGGAGGGGAGTTGGTGGAGATTGTAAGACTAAACTCTACTATGCCAAATGACATTGTGACTGTGCCAAGGGGTGCAACTCTCTCAGCTGTAAACATAGGGTGCACTCTGTCAACGGTAGTGTTGATGTGGGGAGCTGATGCAAAAAAGATAGTGTTAATGGGAGAGTGGGTTAGGAAGGGAGCATGTGCAGGTTGAAGAAATCTGCCCAGGTGATTCTGATACAGCCTTCTCCTATGCCTGGAGAATCACAGGTTTATGATTGCTTTTCAATTGCATGTAGTTTTTTCAGAATTTTCTCCAGTGTTGCTTCTCTCTACCCCTAAATAAACTATAAACATCTTAAAATAAACTGGTGAAATCTTCTTGAATCTTCCTACTGAATGAAAGAATTCAGCAAGGTCTCATACATTGTGTGCTGTCTTTATTAATTTATTCATTCAACAAATATTTATTGTGCCAACAAATATTTTCTATGTCAAACAATATGATAGAAAATTAAAGGTGTAAGACACAGATCCTCTCCTCAAAGAGCTCATAGTCTAGTCAGGGTAGAGAGGGAAGTATGTATGGAAGTGTTCTGAAGAGTTTTTGAAAGGATGTCAGAGACTCCAGAGAGAGGTACCTAGTGTGAGAAATTTATCCTGAAATTAATAGAGTAATTCTCCGTTCAGAGACCGAGTGCGGGTTCATTTCAATGGGTCACCTTCAGGGGCCGGCCTGGTGGTGTAGTGGTTAAGTTCACACGCTCCACAGCACCAGCCCAGGGTTCACAGGTTCGGGCCCTGGGCGCAGACCTATGCATCGCTTGTCAAGCCATGCTGTGGCAGATGTCCCGCAGATAAAGTAGAGGAAGATTGGCACAGATGTTAGCCCAGGGCCAATCTTCCTCAGCAAAAAGAGGAAGATTGACAGCAGGTGTTAGCTCAGGATTAGTCTTCCTCACCAAAAAATAAACAGGTCACCTTGAAACAACTATTGAAAAAAAAATCAAATTTCTCTATGCCTAATGACCTTCTTGGTCCAGGAGATGTTGAGCTTGATGTCAAAACACCTCTATGGTTTTTGTAATTAAACACTACTTGCTAAGTGAATTTTGTTCACTGTCCACATGAGCCTGTAAGGCAGGTTCTTTAATAGCAAAGAAATATTTTTGTAAACATTTTGGCACCATTCAATATAGGCCACCTGTGGATTCTTTTGTGGGAAAATAAAATGTTTTTAATTGGTGGTTTTATATTTAAACACCTCTGGAGGCGGAAACAGTTCAAAAAATAACACATTGAGGTTATGTAGTCATAGGTATCTATCTGTTGTAGATCATACAAAATAAAACAAGACCAAATAAATCTCTGCTATAGAACAGAGATAATGAGTATAACTTCTCCATTTTCTCTTCAAGTTAAAGATGTTGGGCCAGCCTACTTTTTCTAGCTCCCTATAGTGAAAACTGCTTCATAATATAATTGGAAGCAAATCATCCCAGGGGTCACAATTTCTAAATTCGTATGAGGTGGACAAATCTATTTATAGAGAAAACAGAATATATGTTCTCCCTATTTACAAATATCAAAGAAATTTCAGAGGTATGGAAAGTCTGTGCTCGCTTCTCAATTTTTGCTGGGCTCCCTTAAGTGTTAATTATATTAGAGCACATTTGCACCGACTGGTTAACTAGAAAATTGCCAAGAATATGATTACAAAAATAAAAGCCTCTTACTTTATACCAAGGAATATTTTCACATTGACATGTCCTTTCTTTCTATTTTTTTTCTCCCTAAAATCCCAGTACATCCTTCTAGTTGCTCTATGTGGGACGCCACATCAGCGTGGCTTGATAAGCTGTGCATAGGTCCACGCCCGGGATCCAAACATGTGAACTCCAGGCCGCCGAAGCAGAGCTCACAAACTTAACCACTATGCCCGTGCGCCGGCCCCAACATGTCATTTCTTAACTCAAGGTCGAAAAGCTTGCACCTGAGCTACAAAACCTCCACAGTCTACACCTAACCTTAGACTCATCTTTCAGTGCCCCAGGCACTTGGTCTCTCTCGACATATAGAGAATGCAGTTTCTTCCTTTCTAAGGCAGAAACTTAGGTTTAGAATGATAATAATGAGTGAGAAGCTAAGGCAATTTTCTGAATAATTCAGACCAAGTCTCTCTCTGGTTGTCATCAAAATACCTACCAATCTGTAACTAAATTACTGTTCAAAAAATTCAGCCATGTTAGTGTGCTGTCCTTTCCTTCTAGTAAGTGTAATTATATACTAGGCTTATTGGAATTTTTTAAGTTACTCTCCAATATCAGTTTTGAATGTGTCCCCTTTAACTCTTTGGGCTAAGTTGCATTATGGCCCTCCCAAAATGTCCACGCCTTATTTCTAGAACCTATGGATATGTTATCTTACACTGGCAAAAGGAACCTTGCAGATGTATCGGTTAAGGAGCTAATGATGGGGTAGGTACCCTGGATTATCCAGGTGGGCCCAATGTAATCACTGGGATCCTCATAACAGGGAAGCAAAAGGGTCAAAGTCACTAGTAGGAGATGTGGGGGAAGAAGCAAGAGGTGGGAGTAGTTGAGGAAGGGGCCATGAGACAAAGAATGCCTGCAGCCTCTAGAAGCTGAAAAATGCGAAGAAATGTTCTGTCCCCTCAGACCTTCCGGAAGGAACCAGCCCAGCTGACACCGTGACTTGAACACAGTAAGAACGACTTGGGGTTTCTTTCTTCTAACTGTAAAGTAATCAAATTGTGTTCTTTTAAGTCACTGAGTTTGTGGTAACTTGGTATAGTAGTTATAGGAAACTAATATACCTGGATGTTGCACAGTTACTCAGTTATGTGGGTTTTTTTTTTTTGGTTTTTTTTTTGGTGAGGAAGACCAGCCCTGAGCTAACATCCGTTGCTAATCCTCCTCTTTTTGCTGAGGAAGACTGGCCCTGGGCTAACATCCGTGCCCATCGTCCTCTACTTTATATGGGACGCCGCCGCAGCGTGGCTGACAGGCAGTGCGTCCGCAAGCACCCGGGATCCGAACCCGCGAACCGCGGGCTGCCAAGCAAGCGCGAACTAAACCGCTGCGCCACCGGGCGGCCCCCTCAGTTATGTGTTTTTAATGAGGTGAAAGAATGAATTTAAAATTACATCGCTAATCTAAAAGAGCAGCATGGGAGCAGCAGTGTTTCACCACAGCCTGACTGTAACTGTCAGAACAGTTACTGAAACAGGAACAAATGTCCAAGGGGACTTTCCAAACCTCTCATTAACTTTTAAGTTGATTCCTCTTGAGGGGAGTAAAAACAGGGGCAAGCTTTCACTCTGCCAGAGAGGTAAAGAAGAAACACACACGTTAAACACTGAATGTTTACTACTTAATGTTTAATGTAGCACAAAGAAATTGAGGAAACTGGTGAAAATGTCAACATACATTCGAACATTTTCTCCCCGTGGCAGGTCAGGACTTAAGAGTCGTGTTTTTAACTGACGAATTCTACATAATCAAAGAAAGAGCATTCATTGTGATTCCGCATATTGTCAAAAACTGCGAGTGTGGCTTGTATTACTGGAAGAGATGAGGCTCGTTCAGATGAAACAAAAACTCAATTTAATAGATTTTTTTTTAAATTCCATTCTGTTGTTAATTGTTGCTAAAGTTGAAGATCTAGTATAAATTACTAGCAACATTTCTAAACATGTTTTTAAGAAACACTACCTTTTTAAAATACAATCTAGTAATTGTGAATTTGTGACCATCCCAAATTTGCCCTAAAAGTGCTAAGTATTTACACTTTGAAAGTTTAAGTACACAGGGAATATAGGATAAAAGTTACATTTAAAAATTAGTTTATTCTGTGTGAATCATAGATTACTTCTCTCTAAATGAATCATGATCGAAGCTTGGTGGTGCTATTTGCACAGCCACCAACAAACCAGTACAAGGATTCTTGTCGAAGCATGTTGAGTGCTTTCCATATATTTTGTTGTATATATGAATATATAATATGTATTATAATACTAAAAAGGAGTTCATCTTATTTTTTTACAGGATCCAACACAAATTAATTAAATCCTATGTTATAGTGTAACTCACTAGTTTCTAAACCCGAAATCCTCAGAATTGAGAAATTTGGGTATGTTGCTTATTTTAAAAGCTTCTTTTTAGGGTAAATCCAAAACATAAACAAAAGTAGAGAGAATACTGTAATACTGCATTATTCTAGCTTGAGCAACCATCAACTCATGGCCTACGCTGTTTCATTTATCCCCCTCCTACTCGCTTCCAAATACACCCAGACCACTGGATACCTGGTTTCCACTCCAGACCTACTAGATTTTAATCAATCTAATTATTTCAAATTAGATTCTGATTATCAGCTTAAGAATTACTTTCTTAAAGAAACTTTGAAGTCTTCTCTTTATACTTATTCTATTTTTAGTTTTTTCCAATTATTTTGTTGTAAACCACATGATTGTTCTCTATATCACTTGTTTAATTTCTCCTTTTGAATAACGAATCTGCAAAAATCCTTTAGGTAAGAAGAGACATAGAACCTGTTAGAAATTTCCTGTTTTTGTAGGTTAGTACTTTCTTGAGTCAGCTCTTCTAAATAATAACTGAGATTCTTGAATTGACATCTTATATTTAAAAAGGTATTTCATTAAACATAATTTAGTAACACGGTTTAATTTAAAATTAAAATTTAGAGCAATACACTTTCCATCTTTAATACTAGTTTCTTAACAAAGCAGCAGACTGTCTAAGTTAGCCATTTCCTTTGTGACACTCCAGAGCAGTTTCTCAAGTCATGGCCTCCTGTATGGAAAAGCAGTGGTATTGATAATCCAGAAACTCGCCTCCAGTTTGCTAAGCCTAGGTGTTAGATCTGATAGGGACTCAGTTCAATCAATGAGCAGGACTCTGCAGGGCAGCTTGGGGAACGCACTACCTCAGACCCTCTGTATCTCCCCAAACAGAAGACCATCTTACAGATCCATGCAACCTCTCTGTGAAGAATTTTAGCCTGTCTGCCTGTGTACGGGGAAGGGAGCAGAATTTTTTTCCCCACTAGGTGCATGCCTGCTGCACTTAGAGCCATGTCTGAAATACCCTCCATTCAACCAGAAAAGGTAATTCAACCACCCGAATAATCCTCTGACATTTAGATACTCTCTGCCTAAAATCATTTGACGTCTTCTCCTTACATGGCCTTATCTAAACTCCTTCACATCGCTTCATAAATCTTGTATGACCTGGATGTGCCTATCTCTTGACCTTTCCCTAGATCTTTAGGCACCAGCCCATTGGACTGCTTCCTGCTTCTGAAATACAAATGGTCTGTCTTTTTACCTAAAGGCCCACGCCTATGTCATTGTCTTCATGCACCCCTTTTCCTCTGTCTTCTACTCAGTGACAGTCTTCCAGATGGATTTGTGAATTAAAGGAGTGGGCAGAGATGAGAAAGCACACAGACTGGAGGAAGAGAAGTAAAAATGCTAGGCAGAGACTGAGGGAAAAATGTATATACATTCCTTCTTGCCTACTACCGCTTTCTGCAAGCAATAAATGTTCCTCCTTTCCTACTAGAGCTCTCTACAAGCAATAAAACTGGGCTGTGGTGGGGAGAGGAGGTCTTCTTTCCTCCTTTCTCTCCCTGTAATGCTAAACTGTGAATTAAGGCTGAGGTTATGGGCCCTGTGCTTACATTTTCTGTTATTTATATAATCTACCTTCCCTGCAGGAGAGAAGGAGTCTCCTGCATTTGTCCCCTTGGGAATCCTAATCACTTAAAAAGAAAAGGTCTGAAAACATGGTCAGAAAACTCTTTGTTGGCAATTGGAATGGCTTATGATTACATCCGCAACGTGTTTTCCTAATTATTCTCCATCCATTGTAATCTTTTCTCATCTCTTACTGTTAATACTCAAAGCATAACTTAAATATTTGTCGCTTAATAAGACAATGCAAAATGAAGTTTTAGGTATTGTGCTCCCAAATGAGGCTACTAGAAATGCCATTACCACTTTGAATTAAATCAGCTGTGTTGCTGTCCAGCTTCACTAAAGTTGACAAGTGTATGCCCTTCAAATGGCCTAGTGTAGCACACGTCTGTGTAGTCAGTACTCAAAATTGTGGCTTCATGGTTTCATTGAAGAATAGTAGGTTCCCTTTTAAAATGTTATAAAATCTTTTTATGTTCTAAAATAGAATTCTTTGACCTAATGCAAAAGCTTAAGCACTAGACCTGTGTAATTTTATACTCATTACCATAAGCATTAGAGAACATGTTTCTCTCTATTCTGGTCAGAATGTTACATAAAAGCTTCTCTAATATGGCTATAAGATTCTAATTTTGTGAAAGTGTTTTTTTCTTTATATATGTGTATCATATCAGTTTATTTAGAACACAGCTTTCGTCTGTTGCTATCTCTTAGGCATGGTGTGCTTAAAATAATTTTTAGTAAATAATACTGAGTTACATTTCAACTTTTTGCACTCCTTCAATGTATATATGTCAATTTTCCTTCTCAAATCACTAAGATAAGAGAAGTGAAAGTCCATTGTAAACCAAAGCTACCAACCCCATGAAGATGGCTAGATCTCTTGATATCTGTTCCAATCCTGATATAACTTTTAATTCTGTGTGACTCTAGGAAAGTGTCTTAAACTGTATGAACCTCAAGTTCCTCATCTGAATGAAATAATACTCATCTTTTAGGATCACTGTGAGGATTAAATGATGCAAGATGTAAAATTACCTAGCGTACCTTCTAATACATAATTGTCTCTCAATAAATGTTTTATCCCTTCCCTCTCTCAAGCTCTGCCCCTGCGCTATCTTCAGCATCTCAGCACAGTGAGGTT
Organism: Tapirus indicus; assembly: GCA_031878705.1. Lineage (NCBI taxonomy): Eukaryota > Metazoa > Chordata > Mammalia > Perissodactyla > Tapiridae > Tapirus > Tapirus indicus. The sequence goes on along the minus strand of CM062927.1, from coordinate 67,650,589 downwards.
TATGTTCAGTGGGCAAAGAGATGATTTAAAACAGTCTGGGAAGAGGCTCAGGGATCTAGAGACTAATTTTCTCCTTTAGTTTCCTCTGTGGATGACTTCAACTTGGCGTACATCCTAATTGTTAAGGGTCTTTATTTCTATCAATTTGTCAACTTAATGCTATTACTATTCATTATATTACTACTAATGATAATGAGAGTTGCTAACACTCAGTGCAGTCCATGTAATTCTCACAACAACTGTGTGAGAGGCACTGTTACTGTCTACAATTTACAGATGATAAAACTGAGGCAAAGGATGGGTAAGACATTTGTCCAGGAGTGTCCAGATGATAAGCCAGGGGTGCCAGGCAGTTTGACCACGGAACCTGATTCTGAAACGTGACTCTCCGTGGCTCTCCAACTGTTCTCTCTACACCGTGCGGCGCAGGGAAGATTTCTGCCCTTGGAGTCATGCTGCCTGGGGTCAAATCCTGACATTTGCCATTTCCTGTCTGTGATCTTGAGTCTCTTTGCTTCTCTATGACTCGGTTTATAGTACATCTACAAAGCGAGAGGAGCATTTATAAGACTTCAGTGAGGCAGTATATTCAACAGCTGTCCTCAACGCTTTGCACAATATAAATGAGGAATAAAAATTAGCTATTTATGTTAAAGGTTAGGAGTACCCATTATCCTTTTCTCCTCTGCCTCAAAGCCCTCTCTGAAGCGTCCATGGATTTTTGGGAAAAGCGAGTCTTTTTTCCTTCCTCTGTGCTGCTCGGAGCAGTTAACACTAACCAAAGGAGCCTGCAACAAAAAATGACCATCGTTCAGATACTGGACTAACTCCTAAACCTACTCACCCCCATTCATGACTTTTTCTCCTAAAACAGTGCACTGCCCAATGTGACTTCAATATACTGAAGTGAATGCAGAAAATTAGCAGGGCATATCTTTTCTCTTAGTGATGATATTCTTTTTATGGAGATCATTATTTTAATAGCTCAGGCTTTTATGGAGAATTATTATTCACATTTAAACCCCTAAGCTCTACAATGGAAGAAAGATCTTTTACTCCTAATGCCCTTCTTTGCTGACATACCACAGACCTACCTTAGAAACAGTTTTAGCAAAATGTACATTTGAAACAATGGGAAGCTGAGACCTTCCTAATACATCTAGCAAAAGCTGATAAGCACACTTCTTAAACAGATTGGATGTGTCAAAAGGAGAAAAAAGTCACTAAGTCTGTAGACATAGTCTGAAGAAGAATAACTGGTGAACTGTGAATTTAGCATACTTGGGCAGGTCTACAGAATACATATTTTCTTGATAATTTAGGTGTTGAGAATAAATCTCTTCTGGTTTTGCTAAAGAGAGTCTTAGGTTCTCAGTTTTTCTCCAGGTGTGCTAGCAGAATTGTTGACTTAAGATGGTCTCTTTATCCATCTGGTCCACAACTCAAAAGCCATTAGAATCACTGACATACATTCTCTGTGTAAGTGCCGAAGAATCCAGCACGAGTATATGCAGCCCCAGGCCTATCTCAAATAAATAATATAAAACTGACTTTAAGTGCATTCTTCTAGCATTTTGCTCAAAACCAAACACACAAAAAGATCACACATACATGCGATTATCTATCAATCATTACAACATGTACATTAAGGAAATGTTAATTAAGACATGGTAATACTTTTACATGAATTGTGTACCTACTATATGTCAGTCTATGTGAAATAACTTTTCAAGTGCCATAAACTTAATCTTACAACAATCCTTTGTATTAGGTACTCTTCCATTTAAAAGATGAAAAGTCTAAAATTTGGAGGGGCTTACAATGCTGTTTTAAGTCACACAGCCAAAAGTTGAAACTAGAAACAGGTTTCTAATTCACGCTTGTGTGGCTCCAGTGACCAAGTTGTTAGGATGTATGGACTCATGGGAAACCAGTGTTGGGTCAGAGAAGGAAAAGTGGAGCAGGCAATGGAACAGCATAATGTTGCCTGTCTTTATGCTATTAGAATCATACAGTGGCTCTGAATCTCCTTAGCATAGTATGTAAGGTCCTTCTGAACTGGCTTGTAGTCTAATATTCAATCTCATCGCCTAATATTATCTCCCGTCCTTGACACATGCTCTAAGCTCACACTGAGCTGCTCCCTTTTCTGCTAATCCATGACTATCTTTATGTCTGCCTCAACAGTTCTTTCCTACTTGAAAGCTTGCTCTTATATAGTACCATTTCTTCTTAGAAGTCTTCCCTATTCCCCCTCTTAAATGTGCCTGCTACAACCACCCCAAAATAAAATTATCTCCCATCAACCTACCATTCCACAACACTTCATTCATCATGATTGTTTTTCTGGCTCAGCTCTATTATTTCTAGAACAAATTTTTTTTTTTTTTTGAGAGCAGTTTTAAGAGCAGTTTACCAGGGTCTACTCAGACCTGGAAGAATTTGCCAATTTGCACTCCATCTGTGTGTTACGTGTGTGTCTGCACACAGGCATGCACCTGTTTGAAGATCTGTTGCAAATCACAAAATTTTTCTAAACTTACATTCTTGAAATAAGTCATTAAGACCATTATTGATTTAGAGATTCCAAGATCAAAATAGAATTATGAATTTGTCCCATTTTTGTAATTAACATATTTTTAATTCAATCGCCAAGTAAAAGAGGAAGAAAAAAGAAAAATTAGGTTTATGTGCTCACATTTCAGATGAAAAATAGGTTCAGTTAAATAAGGTCTTGGAGGACACATTACAGTTTCTGGTTTAAACACAATGCATACAATTTCCATATTTATGCTACACAAACAAAGCCTTCATTGTTCACTATATTCTTAACGTTTTACTCTTGAACACATCAAGTTACAAGCAAAAGAGATGAAAACAGATTTCCTTCCTAAAGAACTGTTAATGTAATTTTAATATATATTAATTTAATTAAATTATAAAATTATATATTAATATAATTTTAATGTATAGCTTACTATGCAGTTTGAATAGACGTAAGAACTGAAACTAAAAAAAAAAAAATCTATAAAACTAAAAACATCGAATCCTTTTTAAGGTTCTATTGGAAAACCAGGTTTGCCCCACTCCCATTCTCCATCGGGAGGATTTCCTCAAATGTCCATCATGAATCATGATTAAAGTGTAACATTCTCCTTCTTCCTGTTAAGAAAACTATTGTCATCTCTGTTGAGCTCTTTTAAGTTTTACTCTACATCCTAAATAGTTTGAGCAATTGTCCAGAAAGAAGATGTTCTCATTCCTTCCCACCTGGGCTTCTATTTCTGAATCATGAGCAACATATTAACCCCATGACCCACACTTGTCTTTAAAATACATAGCAATGTTTTGGAGAGTAGTGCTTCCACTCAGCACCTCTGTCACCTTCCCTCCTGTGTTGGTAGTGGCTGAATACTTGAGAGCTGGATTCTCTTGCACTCAAACCAAATTCAGCATTAACTTGGTGACTCTTTTAGTGTCAAATTTGAGAAACGCAATTTGAGTCCGCAATTTAAGAGAATAGATGTCTCACTGGTTTTATTTCAAAAACCATACAGGGAAATCATACACGCACATCTGAACAAATGCATTTAAATAAGCTCGCATGCCATTTATATAAAACATAAAGAAATGTCCATAAAAAAGAAAACACAGGACCTCTACTTGTTTGTCCCTGGGATAAAACAAAATCATTTCTAGATTAAGAATTTCACTCTGACCTAAAATGTTTATGAATCCATGTGTTTAGCCTTGAATGTTGATGAATGCTTTGGCAACCTTCTAATTAATGTTGAGGAGGTTATTTGAGCGTACTCTCCAGGAACTAAACAGAAGCCACACATTTCTTTCTTTATGAGATCTAAAGCTTTCAGGTGATAACACCTTTGTCTTTCTTGATTCCGACTTCGGGTTTTCATTACCAAAAAGGAGAGGCTCTTCCCTCACTTTCTCCTCCGTTAAATGTTTGAACATCAACTAGCTCTACTTACCCCAAATTCCAATTCTTGACTACATATTATGTGCTGCATTTTTGCATGGCTATGGACTCTATGCTGGTGAATATGCCAGGATCTGTAATATAGCCACGTTATCTACTGCTCTGATTTATTTAATGATACTACCATCTGGTTTCCATCACAATCCAATCATTCTCACTGAAGGAATTAAAATGTCAGACATAAGAAATTGGGTGGAAGACAGAGGTTAATTATCAAGGAGAAAACTATTTACACACAGAGGTATTTCTCTTTTCTCAGTGCCCATAGAATTCCCATTACTGTTAATGGAACTTAGAGAGACCCATTGAGTAGCAAATAGATTTAGAGTATTAAATCTTGGTAATCGGCATTAATGGAAAATGAAATTTAGGTGCATACAATTCAGTTTAATGGAGTCTAGTAAGTTCTTTCATATTTTAAATGTCTAAATTTGACCAGGATTGTTTAAATGTCAGTGTTGTGTTAAAGGTTTACAAAAAACATTTTTAAAAAAAGACATTCAACATGCCTGACATTTCTCTGCTAACCTTGTTTCCAAATTTGATTTCTCTGGTTGGAATAAAGAATAAGATATTTTATTACTTCCCTAGGATTATCAAGTACCATTTAAATGCCGCACACTATTATTTTACGGTCAGGGTGGATTACTGTTCTTTCTAGTGTTTGACATAGGTTTATGCATCCTCATTCAGTTGGTTTACTCAACTTATGATGCTTTCCGTTTTGAAAAATTGTGCTGACATCTTTTATATTGTGAACAATCTTTATTGAGGTCTTATGTTTTCACTAAGATTCTTAGTAAGAATAAGTAGAAATAGGAAACCTGTTGAATGCATAGTTTCAGCAAGTGAGAGGTTCAACTTAATTTGTGGTGATTACGTGGATATGTAAAATAACTAGAGCATAGAGTAGCCTACTCAGGCAGAATAAAGGGAAATATAATGGGTGAGTGGATGGATGAGAGAGAGAGATAATTTGTTCTAGAAATAGCAAGTCAGAGCAGCTGCGATAGCTTTTTCAAGGGTCAGCATTTAATCAGAAATACATATATTATTTTCCTTTTCTGATAATATTTGTCAATCAAGTTGACCAAGATCAGATGCATTAACTGCCTGCTTTGCATCTATTCACTTTTTGGTCATCATACATAATATCTCTGACATAATATAGGATTAAACTTGAATGGCTCAAAATTATAAAACTAATTACCTTCATCTTTAATTACAGTGACTAATTGATACAGATCTGTTAGCATGACCCCTGGTGGCAGCTGGAGTAGAAGGCATGTCCACAAGCTCTTAAAAACTAGCGAATTAGGGAAAGTTTGGGTTAAAAATATCAGACAGTCTGTATTTGGTATAAAGTGAGCCATATTTAGCCCAGGATCTCTTGTTGGACACTTGAGACTGAGAGAAATTGAAGGACTTAGATTTGAGGTTCTTACACATTTTTTTTTTCTGGCTCCATATCATACACATGTGAAAAGAATAAAATATTAAGTTCATTAATTATATAAATAGGAATAGAGTAATATCACTGTATATATTAATTATTTCAAGAAGACTAGCATTCGGGGTGGTGGGCACATCAGAATTGCAGAGGGTATATCATTTCCGTTTCTCATTACCAAGTACCACATACTTGTTGCACCCAACCCAAGGACAAGAAGGTGCAATCTTACTCTGTGCCTAAGAGGTTGGAACTCAGAAATCTTCAATGAAGAACATTAATGACTACCATAATTGCCTCAAAAGTAAGTCTAAATAGTATAAAAAGGGAAGAGATTTTTACAACTATCTGTAAAATGTGTGTATGTGTATATATATATTTATGTGTATACTCATTTTAATCATAACTTTTGGATTACTGAAATAATATTGGCAATTGTGGAGAAAAGGGCAACAAGATTTATAAAGGCAATTTTCTAAAAAGTAACTGTGGCTTATTGTTTGAGTGGATCATGCTTCAAAATATGTTGAAGCACCAAAAGAGAAAATGTGTATGAGACCAACATGCTCAGCCTGTATTCATTCGATTCTTTTAAGTAGAGGACTTATTTACTATGTCACTTCGTAAGTTTAGCTGGATGGATAGGAAATTGTTTATTGGTAATACTTAAAAAAATTACTTTCTTTAGGTTCCTTCACTCTTATTCTCTATAAGTATTGTTTCCTCTATTTTTAATCACTTTACCAACATCTTTTGGCTGTCTTCCATAGGGTTAAATGACCAGTCACAAATTCCTGACATTTTTGTATGGCCGGTCCTTCATTGGTTTGGTGGTGGTTTTAGAAAGCTCAATGGTTTCCTTTTAATTGTCAACTTTATAAAAAGTTGTTTCTGCTATTGGGAGCAAAACCCAGGATGTTCTGCCAGTTAGGTGGGCTAAAGTTTACTCAGACCTTCTTCTAAGATATAATTTTCTTCTACCTCGTTCTAAGATCTTTTCTCTGGAAATATCTTCAAAAGCACTGATAGAAGCACTATCAGTTATTACTTGTGGAAGATGAATAGGATAATAACTGTTGTGCATTTCTTAATGAACTCTGACTTCCAAATTTTAAGATAAGTGTTTTTATAATTGGTCATCAGATTTGCCAAGCACTGTATTACATAGCTTATTTTATCACCTCACTTGATTTTCATATTAAGAGAATATGGATTTGCACTCAGGTTTGCCTGCCTCCTGCTTCCCATACTCTCTGTCATAACATTTATTACACTGTGTTACCAGTTAGTTAAGTAATCACCATCAGGGCAAAAACAATACTTTATTTAGGCTTTAACCACCAAAGCCTATGGAGCACAGTGCCTATTCTGTGGTAGGCTTCATTTAATGTTTGTGGAATTAGTCTGTACTAACGCTTCTGGGAAGTTTAAACCTTTTGTGAAAATGGGCCAACTCTATCATTTACCTGAGTGACTAAAATTCAAAAACAAAAAGTGCATAGGAAATCATGCATATTTTTTCCCAAGGTCAGTTATTTAAGATCACTGTTTCAGCAAATATATTGTCATTATCTGGTTGTGATCTTCTATGGCCTCATAAAGTGAGGTAGGAAATATTCCCTTTGTTTCTCCATTGGATTTTAACTTCAAGGATTTTATATATATATATATATATATATATATAAATATTTTAGATATTCAATGTGATCATTTTTTTGTAAGTTTATCTTTTTCATTATATCATTTTTTGTCATTTTTTATTTTACAACTTCAATCATTTTAAGTACTTATAGTGTGCATCTATACGGATTCTTCCTTAAAGCTTGCATCAAAATGTTTTGTAACTTTGGATTTTGCATTAATATTTGGCATACCTACTTTTGTGGGAATTCTTTAAGATCTGGATTTATGAGGTATCTTAAAGATAGGCATATTCTTTGCCTCTGCCAAGATTCCCATGTATATTAACAGCTCTGGATCATTTTATGTTATTTTTTACAAAATTCATGTGGGCCTTCTGCAGCCAAGGCCAATATGAAAAAGTTTTGTGCTTATCTCCCCTAGTAGGTTACAATAATTTTTCTCAAATGAATAATTTCTAACTAAAAATATAGCTGTTCATGGGCTTCAGATTTATATGAAGTTCTCAAATCCAACTTTCCACTTAACTTGAGCCCAAGCCTTTATCTCTTGTCCTCTTTTGATTCTCAACTGTTTGGAGACATTGACAATTAAACTTTTCACCATCTGTGAGCAGTTATAACATCAATATACACTTTTCTTTTACATTTTCATCTAACACTCATTTAAAGTTGATATTCGATATTCATAAATTTAATGTGTTTTCTCTTGTACTTGTGAAGAAGATGTTTGGTTGTTTAGTTTCTTCACTGCTAGAAAGTTAAATCTCACTGCTCTCTGATTTTTGATTTGCTAATAGACTGATATGTCTGTTCCTAGGTAAACAGCTCCTTACAGGACGTGCCCATATCTGATTCTCCCCTCTGTTTCCTTCTTTAATTACCTGAAATATTTGTGAAAAATAGGTACTTAAAGAATACAAGATTAAAATATGGCAAAATTCTAAAACATATTATAAAATTTATCTCCTGTTTTAATTTTGATCCTTTTTAAGATATTATTGGTTTCTTCCTACAAGAAATGTAATCAACTGACCTTAAAATCACAAGCACCTATTAAAAACAATCATATGTCTGAATCCAAGTAGTGTTTATTTGAGTGTGTTAACTTTTCTCATTTATTGTTATTAACCTTTCTCAAAGTCTTTCATTTATGTAGAAATAAATTCTGACCATCTGACTCACAATTTCAATACTTCATCCCTACAATACATTTGTCTCATATTTTCAGAGATTTTGTCTATTTATTAAGTTTGACTTTAATCAGGGTTGAAGTAAGCTTCTCTTGGGTCTCCTTTGTATTCTTTCCTTCCCCCAGAAGGGACAAGGAGGAATATTACTAATAAGGTGATGGAATGAAAAAAACCTCTCCAAAAGAAACTCTTCCTACTTAAATTTAGGATGAAGGGAAGACCATATATTAAACTGGACATTTCTAGAATAGAAGCAAAAGCTGGAAACAGTTTTTAAATGATTGCATTTAATTGATTAAAAGCAAAGAAATGTAATGGACAGTACATTTCCAAATAAATATGGCCTCCACCAAACTTTAATTATCTTAAAGTTTTTGTGGTTTTTTTCCCAACAATACTATTAAAATTCAAAATGTCTTGGCTCTCCTTTGTTGAAGAGTATTTCTGATGCTGTTTCAGGAACATGCAGTTATACTCAGTCCTGGAAAATCTTTGTCCTTTATAAGTAACATTATTATTTTCTTAATGGCCCAAATATTCAGAATTAAGCATTGTGGCTAAAGTTGGTGATAGACATGAGAAGCAAAATTTGGGAACCAAATTGATATAGAACAAAGCAAAAGGACGGAATTTTCTGTTGTGATTCAGAAAATGAAAAAGAGCCACAGAAAGTAAAAATTTAATCATTACAGAATCTGGCTTAAATATACATATATCCTTTATCGTTGTATGTTCTCTTGGGTACTTCTAGGATAATAGTCCACTCCTAATTCTGCTACTTAGCACTCACTCACTTATTCACCTATTCATTAATTTCTTCTTCAATTGGATGCTTCCCTTTCAGTCTTACACTGTAGGTAATTTCTTTGCTGAGAGCTTACTTAAGAGGGCCTGACTACTTTCCTATTAGGCTTTCTACGTCTAACTTACTATGGGGGAATGTTGATTTTTCTGTCCTCTCAATTCCATTGCTTCACTAAAATGCAAGATTTTCAGCATTTAGTTGAGCTCAGTCTTTTTTTTTAATGAGAGGCCTTTGACTCTTTTTTTTCAACAATTACTTACAAAATGAACTAAAGTGGGTAGTTATCTCTTAATGCAGGTTTAATATTAAAATTGAGTTTCTTTCATCCTAGAATCTCATTCTAAATAAGACGTAAGTTGATCTCACTCCTTTGCAATTTTTTCCAGCTAATCAAAATAGCCCTTTGAAGGAGGCTTCCACTTATATCATTATGTATATCGTTACTTGTATCTATTACTCTATTAATCTCTGTTTCCATACACAAATATTTCTGAAGATAAACAAACGATGGAGGAAATAAGAACTGTTAGCTCAGATGGAAGGAAGGATTACTACTGAATGTGTGTTTATCACTTGAATGTTATGTGCACATTGTTAATTTTACTAAAAAGAAAACTAATCAATATTCATAGCTTCCTTATTAATTCAGTGGCCTCATAAATGATAGGAGATTTTCTTTTTCTGCCTATTGTTTGACATTCTTGTTTTAAACCAGGAATAAAATTGTTTCTTGCCAGGTTATGCATTTTAGAAATATCGTATTCTTAGGAACAGTATTGCTGTAAGAGACATGTTCAGAATGTTAAAATATTTTTAAAGTATTATTCCTAACTTAATAGGAAAAAAGATGATATAACTATATATGACCCTCTAAATAGAAGAGATTATTAGTAGACTGTTTATGGAGCAATGATTTTCAATCTATGATCCTAAATACCTAGTGTCCTTCAAGGTAGTAAATGGATGAAAAAGTATAATTAAAAAATATAACTAAAAAATCCTGCATTTACACACATGGCAGCTCAAAGGCTAATTGCAATGTTGAGTGTGTGTGTGTACCAGATTTCTTATGGGCATCGTATGTCACATGTTGATAAAACCCTATGACAGGAAGTGAGAGGTATGTAGCATGGGCATGAGAAAGCATTTCCAGTTGACAACTACAAAACCTGATTAAAGTCTGGGCAAAACTGGTTGCTTCAGCTATGACTGCAGTAAGCAGGAATGAGGTGACTTACTGAGCATAAGATAAGTCAAATACCCTAACGCCAGACTGTATTGATTTGCTCCTGTTATAATACCACATCCTGCATGGTAACTGGTTTAAGTTTATGATTGTTCATCATTGTATTAGAGTTCTCCAGAGAAACAGAAACAATATGATGTGTGTGTCATGTGTGTATGTATATAGAGAGAGAGAATGGGAGAGAGAGATTTAGTTTAAGGAATTGGCTTACATAATTATGGCGTCCAAAGTCTGCAGTTCAAATGTGAAGCCCATGAGGCTGGAGACCTAGGGAAGAGCCGATGCTGCAGTTCAAGTCCAAAGGCCATCTGATGGCAGAATTCCTTCTTGCTAAGGAGAACTCAGTCTTTTGTTCTATTCAGACCTTTGCAGGATTGGATGAGGCCTGCCCACATTATGGAGAGCACTTTGCTTTATTCAAAGTTCAGCAGTATAAATGTTAATCCCCTCTGAAAACACCCTCACTGGAACATCCAGGATAACGTTTGCCGACGTATCTTGGCACCATGGCCCAGCCAAGATGACACATGAAATTAACCATCACACTTGTGACCTTTGTTCCACTTTGTTTTTGTCTGAACAAAACAGGTAAATTGAATGGGGATATGATGTGGATCACCACCTTTGCATTCAGGTCTTTGGTGGTGGCACTAACGTCTGTAATTCATTATTGCATATGATTTACTATCTTGGCAAAGAAGGTGGGGCAGACTCTCAGGGACTTCCACTTTTCCTTCCTATCATAATGTTCTTTACCCCACAGGTTTAGCTCGAAGTATAAAGAATGGGAAATTCATAAATATGAATCAGGGAAGTATTTTCTAATTGATGATTTTGCATAGATCCTGGAGGGTAAAAGTAAATATATCAGAAAATCATTACTTCCATCTTTTTCCCTTATGTTTGAACTTTACCTGCGTTAAAATTTTCTTTGTTCATTATCTTGTTTTCTTGTATTCATTTCCCCTCACCCCACCGCAGAAATCTTAGACCCACCATCCTGCTACTGCATCAGTGGTAGTGTGTTTGGTGCACTTTAATATTCATTTACTTATATAACCCTACTACTGAATGTTTTGTTTTCATTTCAAATAGCCTTTAAAATTTATGACTGTCATATCTTGTATTTTGTAGTTTTCCCTTTTCAATGTTTTTTTCCCTTTGTACCTACTGTTAACATCATGACTTGTACCACCAATGTTTTTGGTTAGGCTGACAACTCTCCTTTCTCTTATGTTTGTAACAATGCTTCTGAAGTTACTGCCATTGAAACACAGAAATTACTTGGATGCACTTCTTATGATGTTTGGCTAAATTTTGTGTTCTTAACTTTAAAATTTTGTCTTAGATAAATGGATTTAGCAGTGTATTATAGCATCAGATAAATAAAACAATCCCCAAAAAGGAGAAGCTAAGGGGGCTGGCCCAGTGTCATACTGGTTAACTTCAGCATGCACTGCTTCAGCTGCCTGGGTTTGGTTCCCAGGCACAGAACTACACTACACATCAGTCATGCTGTGGTGGTGCTCCACATACAAATAGAGGAAGATTGACCACAGATGTTAGCTCACGGTGAATCGTCCTCAGCAAACACGCACACACACAACAGGAGAAGCTAAAAGTGCATGGCTATTTGACTTTAACTTACCTCTAAGTTTTACATTTATTTGCCATTATCTTTTACATTTTTCATATTTTCTTCAGTCATTTTCTCACTAATCACTCAAAAGGACTTAGTATTCCAGACATGATGTTAGGCACTGGAGAGAGGGTGAGATGAGAGCAGATTTGAAGAGAAAGGAGTGATAGCAATAAGGGATATATATTCCTTGCTGGGATATCGTGATCTAATGAGGGAAGATAGTTATATATTTTTAAAAAATTAAAATACAGTGAGAGTAGTGTTGCTAGAGAATGACAGTGCAGTTCATAAGGATAGTAAATAAACCACTAACTTTGTGCTTTGAGGGTATAGCCTCTTCTTCATAAAGAAGGTGACCTTGAATAGGGTCTTGAATGAGGAGGACAACAAAAGGCAAGCAAGTAGTTAGAAACTCATTTCAGGATCATTAATAAATGTCTTGGCCACTCTTCATGCTCTAAACTATCTTTTTTTTTTCTCTCTTCATTTTTGCCCTTTTTCCTCTATCTGTTCCCTTTCATGATACAGTCAAGAAGAAAAATATATTATTCAAGCAGGATATTCCTCCAACAAGGAAATGCATAGATTCCTTCTAGACTAATGAAATCCCCTAATGGTCTTCTGCTTCTCGTTTGACTTGTTCTCTGTAGAGAGATACTCGCTCTCAGGGATGGCCAGTTTAATAAAATAACCTTGATGGTCATATTGCTCAGATATCTTTATGTGCAAAAACAAATTGGTTTCACAAATGTTATGGGAGGAAAAGATCTCTTGGAAGATATTCCCAACAGTGCTAACTTTAATGATTTTATTTTTGAGAACCAAGAGTCAGAATGAAAATCTAACTTGGCTTCTCACTACCTACATGCCATAGTATTGTTGATGTCATCTCGAGAGTACATGTTAAATATAACTAGCAGAGGATTTGGACACATACATTTTTACCGTTACATTCCAAGGTACTGTTACTGCACAAAGGATGCCATCTGCTTGCCGCAAGACAAAAGCCAGTCCATCAAGAGGCAAGATGGTGGTAGAGAAAGGACTTTTATTAAGTAATGAGCTAGCTAATCAGAAGATGGTGGACTATCCTCCCACTGAACCATTCAATACAGAATCTTGAAGCAAGTATAGAGGAGGAGGTCAGGAATGTGGACCATCTGGTGCTGTAGACTGGGGATTGCCACACCAGACCTTTCAGCTGCCGTTGATGATGGATGCCAGTATAGAATTTCTGTCTGGGGGTCATCTCATTCCTAAGGAACTCAAAAGAATAAAGTTATTGTCTCATTGAAGCTGGGAGGTATATAGCTAAGCAGGGGTCATAAATCATGATGCATGCAGTTTTCTTTATGTTTCGGTTATTTATTATCTAGCATACATGCAAGTCAGAGTATGTCTAGCTGGGTTAGTTACTTAGGGGTTATCTATAGTTAAAGTATGCCTTCCTTCCTACAGTATGGCTTCCCTTATGCCAAACTTGTGTGGAGCCAGTATCGCTACCTTGTTGAAAGGTAAATGAAGTATTCGTATGATGGAGAACGGCTAATCACACTGAATGAGCCTCTTCTACATGTAGAAATACATGATAAAGGGAAGTGTAACTTTCAGCTCATCCAAGTCATTTTTTATAAAAATAATTTCTTTTGTGGTATTTTTGGGCCTTTGGGCTAAAAATCTCATTTCATTTTTTTCAGACATTTTCTAGTTTTCACAAGCAAATAAGACTTTATGCATGGCTTCCAAAATCAGGATTTTAATAAATATAATCATTATTCATTCTGTCATTTGCATTATAAATATGATAATGAATCAGCACATATTCATAGTTCTGTTTCACAGAATATTTTGCTTCAATTAAACCATATTTTATGTTGCAGTGAAACTCCTATGAGTTTTTTCTAATTTTATTTTGAAAATCTCTTTATGATATTCCAGGCATGGTCTGAGGAAAAAAAAAATTTGTGGCTTTAAAGCTTAGATGTCTATTATTGCATTCGTGGGTTTATGTATTTTGTGAACCTTCCCAGTCTTTCCAGTGAACAAATTGCAATCCAGGGAGCCAGGATCTGTGCAGGAGGTTTGGGGGTACAGTAGCTTGGGGACCTGCAACAAGGAAAAGTGTGTTTCCCTTTTACAGTAGTGTGCCTCAGTCAGAGCCAGGCACAAGGTCACAGCGAGCCTCAGGAGTTGACCCATTTGGGGGAGTGATAAGCAGCTATTGAACTCTGCGCTCTCTCTGTATATTTTTGCAATTAGTTTGAAGACTGAATTTTTTAAAAAAAATTAATTTCACATAATTTAACTGATGTCCTACATGTCACTCACTAATATAGGTGTTTTTAGCCATGCAAACTGCTTTGTATATCCCTCAATCATACTTATCAATTTGTAATATAGTTAATTTCCCGCAAATTTATCTCATCCATTCATGAAATAAGTATGCACTGAGCACCACCCCACTTAACTAAGTATTTCTCCAAGTGCTAAAAATTACCAGGATATGTAGGTACTTGCATTTAAACTGTCCGCAGTCTAGTGAGGAAGATGAGCACATAGTCAAGTTATCTTAGTAATAGGGTACAAGACTGATTTTGTTTGCATGGCCAATTTTCCAAGTACTCTCCTAGAAGCAGTACTAAGCCTGTGAAAGTGGAGCATGGCAGAGAGGGTAAGGATCCTAAAGGTTTCTCAAGTTTGTAGTAGTTCTGTTATCATTGAGCTTATATTTTAATTTAAACTAATATTTCTTCTTTGGTTTTCACAAAGGTTTTCCATTTCCAGAGGTATAGGTTGTTGTTTTTTGTGTCTTTAGGTTATCTTTAATTTACTGACTTTCAACTTATTTCCATTGTGGTGAGAGAACATGGTTATAAGATTTCAATCTTTTGAATTTATTAAGGCTTACTTTTTGACATAAATCTGGTTAACTTTAATAAACTTTCACATGTATGTGTATGTTCTCCAATGTCTCCTTTCCAAATTTGTCTTTGATTCCTCTCCATTCTCATGTTCTACCATTTCACTAAAACACATCTACACATCTTGTCATGATCACTCATGCTCTCCATGTTGCGAACACAATGCATAATTCTCGGTCTTTGTCTTCATGACTTACCAGCAACAGTTGACTCAGTTGAACATCCTCTCTTCTTTCAATCACTGTTTTTCACTTGACTTCTGGACCCCCACTCTCTAACTTCCCTACATACCTCACTAGCAGCTCATTTTCATTCTCCTTTGCTGGTTTCTCTTCCTCTCCCAGTCTCTAAAAGTTGAAGTACTCAAGACTTCAGCCCTTGTATCTCTTATCTTTTCTACTCACACTCAGTCCTTTGGTGATGCCACCTGATTTCAGGACTTTTTAATACCACCTAAGTTCTAATAACCTTCAAATTTACACTTCCCAGTACATTCTTTTCCCATGAATCTCAGATACCTTTACCCCATCCTACTTGATATCTTCATTCAGATGCAAGATAGACATCTTGAAATTAACATTTCCACAGTGGATCTCTTGATAATTCCTCCTAAGCCTTGGCAGTCCTCTTTTTCTGAGCAAATGCAAACTACTTTTCCTGGTGCTCAGATCCAAAACCATGGAGTTGTGCTTTCTCTTTCTAACACCCCCTGTTGAATCTATTTGCAAATTCTATCTTTCCTACGTTCAAACATGCCCATGTTCTATTTCTTGCCACCTCCACTGCTTCTTCTCTAGTCTAAGCCATATTCATCTCTTTGCTAGATTGTTGCAGTAGTCTTAATTGTTTCTGTTTCTGACTTTAACCCCCTTCAGTCTCTTAACATTCAGCCAGAGTGGTCTTGTCAGCTTTCTATTCAAAATCCTCCACTAGCTTTCCATCTCATTTGGAGTAAAAGCCAATGTCTCCAATTCCTACAATAACCTACTTAACTTTAAATGATGGGTCTCTTCATTACTCTCTGACCTCCTCCCCTGCTCCTCTCTTCATTCAATCCACTCCAAACAAACTGGACCTCTGGCAGTTTTTTAAACAAACTAGTCTCCATAGAGACTTGGCTGTTCATGTTGCCTATGCCTGGAATGCTTTCCCCAGTTATCCTCAAGACTGACTCCCAATTACCTCCAGATCTTTACTCAAATGTCGCTATAGTAAGGATGTGCCTTACTCCCATATTTAAAATTGCAACCCATTCCCAGACATCTTACACCTTCTTGCTGCTTTTGCTCCTTAGCACATATGGCTGTGTTTATACGATGCATTTTATTAATATTATGTAATCTTTGTCTTCTCCATTATAATCTTCATATGAACAAATTTTGTGCGTTTTTTTTTTTTTTTTTTACTGCTGTATTCTAAGCACCAAAAGTAGTGCTCAAATACTTGTGAAAAGAAAGAATGAAATGAATGAAGGCCCTATCCAGTTGCCTGCCATACACTGGATACCTTGCTGCTTCTGAAACGAGCAGACAGGTGTGCAGGAAGTTTATAGGAAGTGTTCTGGGGATCAACCTCTGTGAAAGAGGGAGAAAGCAGAAATGGGCAGACAGAAGATGGGAAGCAATGCAACCTCAAGAAAGGCCTCAGCCAACCCACAGGAAGCCAATCTACCTTGTGGCTAATAGGCCAGGCCTTTATACTCGACATCTACTGGTCGCTGTAGGCAGGCTGCCTTTGGGTGAGGCCTTGGTGAGGCAATTTCAAAGGACAATTTTAGGACAACTTCAAAGTGCTATGAGAACTGGGGCTGGCAGGTGGCAGCACTCCTAGCAGCTGGGTGACAAGATCCCTTAATCCTGAAAGAGGATCTTTCAGGTGTCCACTGCACTTACCAAGCATGTTGTGGCCTTAGACTGTTTTCACTTCCTAGAAGGCTGTTCCTCCAGGAAAGCACGTAGTTCCGGTCCCTCCCTCAAATTCTTACTCCGATGTCGCCTTTTCAGAGGCCTATCCTCTCTCTTCCTATTTTAAATTGAAACATGCCCCCCCCACCAGACTCACAGATCCATGTCTTCTAATGTAGCACGTGATTTGCTTAATTACACATTTACTGCTTATTGTATCCTCCAACTAGAAGAAATGTTCCAAAAGGAGAGACTTTTATCTGTTTTGTTCACCGAAAAATTCATGAGCACCTAGAACACTACACATAGTATTCCAGATACCTATGGAATGAATGCATTGTAGGGGAGCAGAATTTACTACCCCAAACTCTGACTCTGGCTTGATTATTTTTAAGAACAAAAGATTTAGGAAGAAACTTTGATCTTTCTCCTACCTACCTAAAAGAATTTGAGATACAAGCCTGTTCCAGGAAGGAGCTATCACCATAGATGACTATAGTGTAATATGAACTAGGTGTGGTAGACAGGAAAGAACCCAGCAAGGCCCATTTGATCAAAGTCCTCTCCATGTTCCACTGTCTTCAACAAGCACGGCAAACATCTGTTTACCAAACACTTGCTTTTCCATCTCCATGTGAATTGCCTTCCTCCCCTTGGAAGTCCCCAACCACTACCCCCAATATCTTTGTTTTTAGCTGAAGATGGTATTTAAGGTGGTGGCTTTGGCCATCTTGGGGAGTCACTCAGTTTTCCTGGGTTTCTCCCATGTATACATGTTATTAAACCTATTGGATTTTCTCCTGTTTATCTGTCTCATGTCAGTTTACTTAGACCAGCCAGAAGAACCTAGAGGAGTATTTATTCCCCCACTGCAGCATGAATGAAGGAGTTTCAGGCTTCTTACTGAGCTAGCTTTGAGGTATGTTTAGCACTTGGAATTCTGGAGGGTGATGGCTGCTCTTTTGGTTTCACTGATGTATAGGGAAGGGTGAAGCAGAGCATGACTGCCTGGAACAAGCCTGCACTGCAGCCCAGTGGCAAAGTACTCCAGGGCCATCTTTTAAAGCAAGTAGAGAAGAAAGGGAGTGGAAAAAAAAAAAAAAAAGGCTAGAAAAGAAAGGAATCCTACCTAATTAGGATACTCACTGACTTGCAGGCGCACACCTCATTCCTTGAGGGCTGAAGTAGCTCTAAGGTCTCTTTGTTTTCAGGTTGGGTGTAGTTCCATAATGTCTCAAGGGTGAGGAGACTTGGGCTACGCTTTGAGGTTAAGAAAGAGTCTGCTATCAAGCTGTGTTCACCTGCATGCCTTCAGCCCCAAGAATTAATGCAGGGAAGATGCAATGGAGCAGGTTGCCACCAGAGGGCACTGTGGGATCTCTTTGTGATGTTTAGCTTTCTAGCAAAGGATTGCAAGAATCTTGGGGACAAAAGCTTTAAAAAACCTGAATATACAGGGATGTTTTGCTGATGTCGTTAATGACTTTGCTTCACTTTGAAAATGCATAGGATAAGAAGGAATGTTTTAAATCGCAGTTGGCATTAAAAAGGCAAAGGATATTAAAAGGAATTTCACACAAAAAGATATACAACATCCCTTAAATGTTGTGAAAAGATATTCAACCTACCTTATCAAAATGCTAATCAAAATGACACACACTGTACAATTTTCACCTATCAGATTTGTAAGAATCCAAAAGTCTGCCCACCCAAGCTGTCTCATAGATTGCTGGTGGAAGCATAAATTGTTTTAATTCTCAAAGAGGGAAATTTGGCAATATATTTGAAAGTTACACATGCTTTTACCTTTGACCTATCTGCAGATGAACCTCTTAGATTCTAATTTACATACACATTTTTTTACTATAGCCTCTTGAATAATAGCAAAATATTAGATAAAATTGGGGGGAGTCTGGTTAAATAACTTACAGTATATCAAAACAATAGAAAAACATGAAGCTGGATATAATGAAGATGCTGTTTATTTACTGATATAAAAGCCCTGTAAGTTACTTTAGGTGGGGGAAAAAAAAGTAAAGTCCATAATAGTGGGTAAAGCATACAATCTAATTTTTTTTTTTTTAAGGAAGGGGGAGAAGAATAAGAATATAGTACGTGTTTGTATTCTCAGAAGGAAAGTTTGCAAGGACACACAGATGCCGATAAAGATGGTTTTCTTGAGGGTGGCAAATGGAGAGGATGAAAGTGAGGGTGGGATTAAGGCTTTTTTTCTATTTATAATATTTTGTGAGGCGTAGGTTTATGCCAAGTCATTATCTATTCACAAAACAATATTTTTAAAATTGCAGGGGAAAACTTTTGGTTAGTCATCGAGAAAATATTGGGAGTTCATCTGGTGGTTTTGTCACTCAAATGCATTGGCTACATAGAGGTGTTTTTTGACATAGTTACCTAGTTTGTAAATTTCTAATTTTCTGCTTGAAATCAATTTGTACTAGTGCTTCTGGCAGCCTTGAAGTGAATGAGGTATTGAATGTTCCAGGAAGACTATCCAAGGGAAAAGTTGCAAAGTTGCTTGGATTTTCCTTTGGGATCTCTTCAGAGATTTCTTGATTTTCTATGATAGTCTTACTCCCCACTATGTGCCATCTGTGACAGGTTCATCTTCACTTTGGGCCAAGAGGAAAGAAGTTAGTGAATCTCTTCCTTACATTATAACAGATGTTCTCGTAATACACATTTATCCACTCAATGTTTGTTGAGTATCTACTGAAAACCGGGCAATGAACCACCTTCTGAAGATACAAATCTGTCTGACATAGCCTTTCCCTTCCCTCAAGGAGCTGACAGTCAAATAGGAAGACAATCATGGTTTAATTGCTTTGCAGAGTGATGTGTGTTGTGGAAAACAAACAGGGAATGATCCTATTTTCCTGAGAGAGCCTTCACATACCATGGATTGTAAAATATGAGTAGGAATTCTCTAGGCAAATGGGGGTTGAGATGGGTGGCAAAGGGTAAGAAAGAATTATTCTTCAGCAGAGGGAACAACACTTATGAAAGTCAAATATTTGAAAACGAATGGTCTATTAAAATAAGTGCTGAAGAGTTTAGCATGACTATAGTGTGTGTTTATTTTTGCATTTTGAGAGGAATTATACCACTATTCTAATATTAAGCCCTTAGTAGTATGTGCTATAGGTGCATTATGCCATTTAACCCTAACAACAGAACTCTGAAGCACGTATTATCTGCATTGTACAGATAATGATACTGAGATAGCTAAAAGTTATGTAACTTAGAGTTACACGTGTAGGTAGAACTAGGACTCAAATCTACATGTGATTCCAAATCCCATGCTCCAAAGTATGGATAAGAGTGTTTGGATCTCCTATTCTTCTAGATTCACTCTGTACCTTTCTCCTTCCTACTCTCTAACCCTGGAAACCAGCCTGGATGGAATTCATCAACAGGCTCCCATGCACTTGGAATTCCAATGTGGTTTGTCCTACAGGTCCTGTAGGCAGGAAACCAGAGAGGAGGTGGAAGATTAGCGTTCTATCCTAGGGCTGCCTTCCATGCTGTCATCTAGTGCTACCTGGGACTTCCAGGCCAAGATCACCCTTCTGTCACTGTAGGAGGCCCTCTCCGTATCTGACTCCTGATGACAGTGACTGCTCCCTGTCCTCATCCCTGCAAGCCTAGGGGTGATAACAACTCCACCATGCCATCCCTTGAGGTTTCCCTACAAGCAGCTCACAGTTTTGTAAATAGGTTCTTTATTAAACTCTCCTCAAATTGTCCTAATTTGAAATTGCCATCTGTTTTCAGTTGGTACCAGATCAACATGTAAGTTATTATCTAAGTGGGAACTGATGAAAGTTTCTTGTGGTAGTAGCCATAGAAATGAAGGGGATAAAGTAGATTCCAGAATGATATGAGAGAAATCTGCATTTTTAAAAGATGGCTCCAAGAAAGAACGATATTCACTCCTAAGATTTGAGTTCTATAAAGGAATTCAAGTGAGCCTTTCTTTAACCTTTCAAGTTACGCTACATAGAAGAAACTCTTAAACTACATAATAACAAGATAGGATGAAATAAGTGGTCCCTAACTTGACACCAGAAGAAGGTGAGGGTTTAGGAAGATAGATTTTGCTGCATGTGTAGAAGTCCATGGAGCCACATTTTCATTCACAGAGGATGGTGCCAGGCATCAGGTGGTGTCAAACAAGTGATGAGTGCAGAGTAGGCACAACAAGAGGTAAGCGGGTGCTGTCGGGTGGATCAAACAGTAGGGTGCATAACCAGGTTCTGAAGATTCAGGTAGGCAGTGAGCATCAGCAGGAAGGTCAGCAAATAGCCGGATCTCTGCTATGAGATTCAGTTCAGAGTCAAACTCCAAGTCCTGGGGAGGGGACAAAGGCGGGGCAACATGAGTGCTGGCTGGACCACCTGCATCCTGCGACATCTCCGGCATGTTTCCTTAACTGACTTAACCCAGCTGTGCTCCAGACTGGAGCAAGCCAGAGTGCCTGAAGGTCAAGTGGATCTAACTGTGGGGAGAGAAAGGCCTAACACATCCTATTTGTAGGCAGGCAGCCTGGCTCTGAGGTTTTTGCTAAGCCTACGATTTCATTGTGTGGTCAACACTCGGGTGCATTTGGGAACACATCAGTGTCTCTCAAGTTGAAGAATATAAAGTAGGGCAGGCATAAAACTAATGGAATTGCATTATTAAATTCTGTTTCCTACTGAGATTCCTTTCCATGGTTTAAAAAAAAGGAATTCAGAAAATATTTTCAACTTTACCTTCTTTCTGGGGTTTAAAAATGTATTTTGATCTAGGATCCAAGGACAATATATAGAAAATGACTTCTTAAATTAACACATCAATTACTTAAACCAAATGGATAGGAATAATTGCACTGAAATAATAAACTTTTATAAGGAACATTTTATAGGAGATAAAATATACACGGTCCTTTTGACTTATCCAGCTGCTATATTAATCACTGAGGTGTAAATTATAGAGGTGAAGAGTTTACGCTTCTTAGTGTTGAGCATTCTGATAAGCGAGTGTCTAATGTGACAGGAAAAGATAACATAATGAATATCTTATTATGCTTGAGGGAACATGAGAAAAAAAATGACTGAGGCTGTATTTTGTTCCAGGTAGGAATAAAAAGCAAGCAGTTCCTGGCCCGCGATACTCCAGTTAAGGGTGTCTGACTGGCAGCATGTTGGCACCAGCATTGAAAGAAGTGATGGGCTTCGGCTCCAGGTGAGTTCAGTTCTCCAAGACTCAGTACGTGCATTTTTCCAACTCTTACCCCCAGAGGTCCTGAAGTAATTCCATCAAGCCTCTTACTCTTTGAACATACTGGGCCACTGCATTTCTTTATAAGTTTTAAAATTCTATAATGTGTATTGTTTTTCTTAACTTTAAGAGATGGAATGGGTAACCATAAATGAGTTTCCTTCTGAAATGAGTGTCAAAATGCCTGAACTACAAGGAGAGTGGAAGATGAAATTTCATACAGTATTTATGGGTGAGAAGGAAAGTGTATTTCTAGAAGGGACCAAGAGTAGGAACCCAGAGTTATCATTAAGCATTTCAGACTGACACATTGTTCTACAGCCTTTTTAACTGTAGACATGTAATGGCCGAATTACCCTTAAGGACCCCAAATGTTGTTACTTCAAGAGTCAGGCACCCAGAGTAGGCAGATAATCCAGTAACTCCAAAGCCTCCTTGATTCCTGGTTTTCCAATTACAAGAGATCAAAACTAAGGGTCAAATAGACCTTTTGCTGCACAGATTTCAATTGTGGTCCTCCTAGAGTCTGTACCTTCATGAATCCATAAGCCAGAATATATACATCACCTAGAGACATTAGTATGAAACTTGTGTGGGCTGAGTAGAGTAACAGGTTATAGGTTTAAGGAATGGAAGATATATATTGTACAATTTTTTAAAAAATCATTCTTTATAATTTGTAAGACCTACATACCAGGCCTACAAACATTATTGTAATTCACGTAGAATCTCTGCCTTCCACAAATTCAAAGATTAATGAAGAAGATCAAGATTACTAGGGCAAGTGCTATAAAAAAGATACAAGGTACATGCAATATGCGTTTAATTTCTCAACTACCTTAACAATTCCTCCTTTTGACAAAGCAATTCTAGATCTAGTGATTTAATGTAAGAAAAGTATTAGAAATGTCTGAAAAGATTTAAACTAAAGGATGTTTCACATAGTCTGTTTTAATAACAGTGAAAATGATAGACAGCCCAAATACTTAATTGTGTAGAATTTATAAAATAAATATTTTTTCAAATAGTGAAATTCTATAGAACTATTAAATGTTGTAGAACAATGTTTATAATGGAAAAGGAGCAGATATATTCTTAAATTTTAAAAAGCAGGTTAAAAATGTCTCTAAAGGATAACATTTGTGTGTTTATGGAGAAAAAATATATAGAAGGAAAGAGACCTTCTATATGATAAAATGATTTTTATTTTATTTAACCTTTTTTTGATATTTTTTATGATGGACTTTTCTATGATCGGGGAAAAAAAAAAACCCTTAATTTTGAAAATTAGGTCATTGAAATTTTTGTATAAGAAAAAAATAGTATTGTAGAAGAATAAAAAGTTCATGAAAAAATAGTCGCCATGTTTTCCAGAGGGATTAAAAATCAGGTTACAAAACACAATTGCCATAAAATCCTGTATTTGTATAAAATTAAATTTTAAAAAGGCATATCTATAAAGGTTATTAGCTTATCATAAGAAAAAAAATAAAACTAATTTGTTTAAGTAAATGAGAGTTTGGGAGAGTGAAGATAATAATTCCTGTTTAGCAAATGCGTAAAGTCCGCAAAGAAGGGATGAAATTTGAGTAAGGCCTTGAAGGTTAAATATACAGAAATGTGCTTTCATTAGTATTGATAATTAAATTTGAGACCTGTTCAAATGGATCAATGTGCATATTATGCTCACTTATATTCCACTCTTCACTTTGTAGAAAATTATAGCATAAGTGATGTACATTGCATAAATTTGAGTATTAATATTTCAAGCTTAGACAGAATAATCAATTTGTACTAAACGCTGTCTTTTATCATACACTTAAACTTTGTAAATATTGCTGAAGTTTTAACAAAAATTACATCATCGTGTAGGTAATCACAATAAAAGTATATTCATCAAATCTTTGAAATTTATGTATATTTCATTACCATATTTTTGTGCAATTCTTTATCAGACTTCAGTGATGCATGAATAAGTTGTATATTTATATAAAAATAAACATAGGAGTAATAACTCTAATTTCTTATCTGAATATCTCATTTTAAAAATAAACTTTGTAAAGAATGTTGGTAATGTTCTTTCACAGACTTCTCTACCTGTCTTCCCCGTAACTTGTGGTTTCCAGGCATATCCGTTGCCCTTTTAATTCTTACTGTATATTCTGCTAGGATGATCAAAATGACACCCCTGGCTTCAATTTTCCCAAATTGATAACTTTAAACCCACACTCTAATTGTCCAGTAGATCAGTGTACCTAATGAACCACAGCTATTCTTCTCACCTAGGCCATATTGACTGGCTTTTTCCTTTACATTCCTCTTTAATGGGGTCTCTTCTTTACACCCTCTCCAATATCAAATCTGAAAAAGCAAACTCCTGCGGGATAGTGAGGGGTGTATGTGAAGGGCTGCCCCGAGATTCACTGAGTAGGCCTGAATTATCCTTAACGGACAGAAGAAGGGCAAATTTGTTAATTTTATTAGCATGATAATTTATTAAAATTTTTCTCCCTTTTTATATCATCAGTGAATTTACTCTTGGTAATTTTTCATTGTTCTCTTTTCTATGCTTCTTCTCCCCAACATGCACTTTATAAATGTGAGCTAACATTAAGTGGAAACTAGAAGAATGTCAGAACAAATGTGTACAGTGGTAATTTAGAGTTGCCAACATACCAACATAAGCGCAGGGGACAGATCTGACACTGGTTGACCTGGGATCTGATATCTACCCTGCCATGAATGACTTATGCAATCCACAGCATACTATTCTCTTCAAGCCTCTGAGGCTTAAATTACTCATTTGTTCTAAATTGACCTCATTCTGTAAGTTAACTAATAAAATGTTTGTGGAAACCTTTTATAATTGTTTAAGCACGTTGCAGATGTGAGCATTGATTGCTGTTACCAAACATAAGGGGTAGATACAACTTAACCAAAACACACGTGTGTATGTATATGTATGCATATAGACAGAGGCTACTTTCACTGAACTGGATATTAAATGAACTCTGCTCTTTATTTTCTTCACCTGACCCAAGGTCAACAATCACTAGTCACGTCTGCAAATAAAAAATATTCAGATCAGTTAATATCAGTTCTAATGATGATAGTAGACAAATTTGTCCAAGTTATTCTTTTTTTCACTTTACAGATTCGAGTTTTTGTTGTTCCTGTAGTAAAATATTTCTTTGCTGTTGAGTAAAGTATCTTCAAGTAGGTGTTTGCAGAGAAAGTTCTCTGCTTTTTGCTTTAATGTTTGTGATCTGCCCATCAAATCAGCATGGTTCAATAGTTCAGGTGTTCTCTCTGCCCTTTGATCACAAAGGAATTCAGCTCTGGACAAAATCTCGAGATAACGAGCTTGGCAACACAAAGCAACTTCTTTTTATGAAATCCGCTCACAAAATAAATGTGGTATGAAAATTAAAGACATAGAATATTAAGATAGCATTGATTCATTGATCTGGAAATTATTTCCAGCCATATAATCTTAATAACACTCCATGACCTGAAATTTAAGCTTCAGCTAACATCACACAGCAACAAAAATTACTTAATATTGCCAACAACTATAGTAACATTGAATTTTAACAGTTGAAATTACATTCGCTAAAGGACTATAATGGAGATATTTTGCAAACTACAATAAAATACTAGAAATTGTCAGAAGATGAGAATTCCTTCATATGAATCAGTATTCAGTAGTCACTCAAGAATATATGCCTACAATATATCAAAATATATTTCATGTCGGTTGTACTGAAACCACTTAGATTTTCAAATAATGTGTAGTAAAATCTAGGCGAGTTAGATCACCATAAACCAAAACTCGCAACTAGATATTTTTCTGTCCTTTATTCACATATCTCAAGAAAATGCAAGTGATATGAAAGTAGACCAGAGTTAAAAAGAGACTGAGTCTCAAAATGATGGTTCTTAATAACTAACAGTTGCAATCATTCAAAAAATATTAAGCATCTCCTATGTATGTATCTCTCTAGACCTATGAGGAATATAGGTACTAAGTGTTTGTGCCTTCTAGTAATTATCGTCCACCAGAGATAAGTTATATATATATAGATAGATAGATACTACTGAACAGTATTTTACTTTGCAGATGCTTATATCATATATATTCAGATAACTATTTATTAGTGTTAGATGCCAAAAGATAAGGAGAGATCAAGTGCCAAAGACTTCACAAGAAGACTGACAACTTTTGACTTGTGTTAATGCAACTGAGAAGGGGTCTTGAAGTTGAATTTGATATAAATCAAATAGGGATGCTGTGCAGGCTGGGAATGGCATTGCAGATGGAGAGAACAATATGTATACAAACAATGTTCTCAAAGGTAGAGGACACAGTAAAGGAGAGCTAGCCATCTTTTTTCGTGATAAAGGGAAGTAGTACTGAAAAGGATGGAGATGAATTTTGGTGAATGTTAGATGAATGTTAGCCCAAGGAGTTTATTCTTTACTTTCTGATCCTCCTTCAGTGATCTGTGGACTTGACATTGTGTCAGACCCCAATAACATCACAAGTACAAATGCTTTTAAGTATTTTTTCTAACAATAGGGAAATACTCAATATCTTATACTGGTAGAGTGTATAATAATTATTACCAACTGGGAAGTTCATAGCAGTGCTTAACTATCACAGAGTTAATAAGCAAAATTAACCTCCTAAGGCATTTAAAATATAAAATTTAAGTGAACACTTCCTACAACTTTCAAACACATTCAATTTTCTACTATAAACACGGTTAGTCTCAAGGTTACAAATCAATGGTACTTGAAACTATTAAAACTCATCTTTTTCTGGAAACCTTTTTACATTTGTAGTAAACAAAGGAACTTGAATTTATGAAGACATAATGCTGCAAATGTATAGGTTAAAATGCAAATTTTATGGTAACATACCTTCAGTAATCTTCTTTGTCTTTCTAAACAAAGGCTAGTGGGTAAACCATAGCTTTGTTGTCTTAAAGCACTTGTGTCAATGTTTCTCTTGAAATTTTTAGATTAACACTCATTAGAAATTTTGGCCTCAGGTTTAAACTATCATTTTAGTTAAGAGAGTCAAATATATTTGAGCCTTATAAATTTTATTTCTACCATTTCTCAATTCTTAGTGATACAGTTAGCTTCATGTTTACCGAAATTTTAAATCATGGAGATTTTTTTCTTTTCCCCTCAGTTCCTCTATTCCATTCATTCAACATGTATTTGTTGAAGAGACACATTCTTCCAATTCCTAAGAGCCCTCTTATACCGCCTCTTTTATGTCTTCCTTTTCTCTTTCCATTTTCCCCTGCCTATACCCTTTCTAAACTCAGTTATTTTGGGCTTAGCCAATTAAAAAGTTTCCTTACTGATTATCTCATTATTGTCTTCTCCTCTTTATTTTATTGTACTGTTGACATAGTAATTCTTCTAAGACGTTAGCCCTATCATATCGTTATCATTCACAAAAAAAAATGGTATCTTTTTTCATATTGAGTTTTTGAGGGCTTGACACAGTAGCAGAGGAGTTACAAGCATGAAACTAAAACTTAGAGAAGTTGGAGCTTGGTATGTAGACTTGAGATTCCTTCCCACAAGTAATTTAACATTAGAATGTAACAGAAAGACCAAGACAAGAAAAAGCATGTTAGAACAAAATTGTTTTGAGACATAGACATTAAAAGAGAGGAAAAGAAAGATGAATGAGAGAATAATCTCAGGTTATAAAGAGAAGTAGGAAAGCTTAGGCAGAAGAGACTTAAAAAAAATATACGGTCAGTGTTATCTGCTGAATGTTGAAAAAAATGAGAACTGATAAAAGACCAGCAAACTCAGTACTTCTGTTTAATAATAAAAATGAAAACAGTGCTTTCTCTAAAAAAAAAAAAATAATGAGGTGAAACATAATTTTCTGGTTAACCAAAAAGATAAATCAATTTCCTTGAAAGATTCTTTATATAACATAGAATCTCCTTCAATGTTTTAAATAGAATATAAGACCTCAAATATAAAAACATCAGTTGCTCTCCTTTCCCCTGGATCCATAACAGATGCTGGAGATGACAGATTACGTGGAAAACTCAGACCCTGACAATAGTAGATGTTAAATGTACAGATTTTTTTTTCTTGTAGAGGGAAAGATAGAAATTTCTGTTAAGGCAATGTTGTGTTTTCACCTTACTCAATGAGAAGGATTTCCTCACATTTTTAGGTATCACTTGAGCAGTCACTCTCTCTCTATAGTAGAATAAGAGATCATTACCACTAAACTTTGTGATCATGTCTTAGATGTGTGATAACATTTAATTCTTTTTGTTGTGATCTGCTATAACAGATAAATGACACCATCTGTAATACACACCAGTATATACCAGTTACTAAAGTCAAAGGTATTGCTATTCAATACTGGTAACTCGGAAATTACAGTAAACATGTTAGATGTGGAAATTCAGAAAATCTATCACCAATGGTAAAAGATAATTAACATCTACTCTGGGCAGTAGTTCAAAGCAGGGAGAGGGAGTGCTTCATTTTCAAACATATTTTTAACATTGGAAACAATTTATTTTACAAAACTTAGAGGGATTTGTGATATTCCTATCCTCGTATTGAAAGCCACAAAACTGTAGCTTTCAAATTTCTTGGAGTGAATCCTAATTTTTTTAAGCAATTGCTTTTAGAGATACAAAGGCAACAAGAATATCTGGACTCTCTCTGAAATTCCTTTTGATAGGAGATGGTTTTCTTTACAAAAATATGCCATATGCAACACCAGACAATGTTTCTTTTTAAAAGATTCCACACAGAAAACTGAGGTAGGGGGCCTCTCTGTGTAATGGTCAATGCATTCTGTCGTTGAAATGGTTTAAGTGGTTTTGGGGCACCAAGAATTGTTCTTCTTAAAATTGCTTTTTATTCTTATAAGTAAAAGAGAAACTCATGATCTAGTAATCAAATAGTATTAAGAGGCTTATAATAAGAGCAACAGAATCAAAATAGCTTGCTCCCCATCTGTCTGTGCTATAGTCATAATCAACAGAACAAGGTTCAACCCTTAGCTGTTTCTTTTGGTAATTACCTTATTTTTAATTTAATATGCTTATAGTTAACTTGACTTATCAGTTTTAACCATTACCTATTAACTTTCTGGTGTGATGACCTATATAGGATTTAGGACAGGCACATTCATAACAGGGTGCTTTTCCACTATCCTCTCACTGTATTGAATCAAATTGTTTTGGTGAAATCAATACTCAATGTTTATATTATTATGACTATGTAAATATTACTTTCCAGGTTTATGATTTTTTAGCATAAGATCTCTGTTTTTCCTGAAGCTTATAAGATTATTAATGATGATTTCAAATTTCAAATACACAAAACAATTAAAATATTTGTGAATTCCATTGTTTTGAGATCACATTCCTTCAGCCTTCGATCCTTCTGCTCCCATCTGGCTGGTTGCTCTCTAAGCTTCCCTGTCTCTCTGTTGGATTTCTTGTTCCTGGATTCCACTTCCTCCTCCTTGATTTAATCCTTCTTTTTTGAAGAAATACTTCAAGTAACTTCTTAAGAAATATGGCACATGAGAAGTATACATTTTGGATCCACACTTGTCTTCAAAGAGTTTACTTCCGCCTTTCCATCTGATTGATGTTTGAGTATATATTTAGTATATAGAATGAAAATGATTATTCTTCATGATTATGAAAGCATCTCTCTAATGCCAGCCTGATCTCTTCTCATTTATGGATGACTTCTGTTTTACTTTTCAGTTTTGTTTCTTTTTTTTTCCTTTGTAGGAACCTCTTAGGATTTTTGAAATTCATGATAGTGTGCGTTGGTTTGGGACTAATTTCTTTTTGAAGACTGATATTTTTTGTGCTAAAATTTTTCTCACATAATTTCTTTGATAGTTTCATTTTATCAGCTGTCATAGGTTTCTCTTTTTTTTTGTTGGTCAGCTATTGGACCTTCTGGGTTATTCTTTTCCTGTCTTCTAAAAATTTTTAATCTCTTTCTTTTATTCTTTGGGACATTTCCTTGACTTTATCTTCTATCTTACTATTAATTTTTAAAAATTGTTTTATCTGGAAAAAAATGAAACATACAGAAAAGTTGTGGAAAATAGTACAAGGAACATCTCAGTACCATTTAACCTGACTATTTATAGTTAACATTTGCCTCATTTGCTTTCTTTTTCTCTCTCTCTCTCTGTCTCGCTCACATACACAATCTCTATCTATTCATATGTTTTTTTCCTTAGTTATTTGGGAGTAGATTCAATGTATCATTGCTCTTTACCTCTAAATACTTCAGTATATTTCCAAAGAACAAGGATATTGTATTACATCATTACAGTAAGGTAATCAGCTTCAGTAAATATAACATTGATAAAATACTTTGACATAATCTGCTGGTGTTCCAATGTTA
This sequence comes from Tapirus indicus, assembly GCA_031878705.1. Taxonomy (NCBI): domain Eukaryota; kingdom Metazoa; phylum Chordata; class Mammalia; order Perissodactyla; family Tapiridae; genus Tapirus; species Tapirus indicus. The sequence goes on along the minus strand of CM062927.1, from coordinate 67,620,072 downwards.
TCAAAATTGAGCCAAGCCTGTAGATTATTTGTTTTCCTCCAGTACCGGATCCAGTCTAGAATCATGTATTGCCTTTAGTTGTATTAAAAGATAAATTGAGATATCTTAACATTTTAAGAATTTGAGCAAAAATCTCTTCAAATTGGGCAGTGCCAAACCGAAGTGGTTACGAACGCTCTACGGACAAGAGCTTGGGGAGAGACTTTTACAGAGAAAAGGCAGAAGCAAAGTAAGGAAATTGTCAATTGGCTATAGCTTAAAGCCTAGTTGGCTGTTTGTGATTGATTATCCTTAGATTTTGATTTCTTAACCTGGAGGCATTTACAGGGTTAGATTTTTGTTTGTTTCCTTAGACCACCAAGGCATTAGAGCCACCTCAGGCTAATGACCTCCTTTCACCATTTAACAGTTGCCATGTCTCTGCAGCCCCCTTCAACCTGGAACACCTCCTCAGCCTTTCTTCTCTTTCATGACATTGTCATTTTTTAAAAATAGTCTCCCTTTCTAAAAGTAGAATGTTCTCATTTTGGTTCATCTGAGGTATTGCTGGTTTTTAAATTTTATTTATCATACTTTGAAGTTACAATAACTTCGTCAGAGCATGCTGTTTTTGTTTTATCATAGCACGGATTCTTTTCTCCAACATCGACGACAGTAATTTTTTTCCTCCACTTCTTTAACTTCCTATGTTGCTCTGTTTGATCTCAGTCCTTTTTGGTTGTCATTGTAGGTCTCAGCTATAGATCTCAGCCATGTTGCAGTCTTGCTCAAATAACTGATCTTTTGTTCCCCATCTATAGTATATTAGAGAGGGGTTTTGGAGTAGGAGCTGGGGTGATATAATTTGGCTGCTGGTGTTCTGGAAGCCAAGCAAGGGGAGTGGGTTACAGGTATTAAGTATGTCAACTTCAGATAATAGCTGTGTCCAAAGTCTAAAGTGTACCAGGTTTATTTTCTCCAGAGAACACACTTAGAATACAGGAATTGAGGGTGGGGGAGATGGAGAATGGAGAGGTAATGCCAGCTATCAGGGGTGAGAGAGCAACCACTTCAGAATTTTAAAAGATTTTCCTTTTTCTGCACTGTACCTCACCCCTGCCTTTCAAAGCATTCAGTTCTTCCCAGTACTGGGCTGCTGGGGGCTTCTGTGGGTGAGTAGCTGACTTGTGTGTAGTACACACTGTGGGCACATAGGCAGTACTTTCTCAACTCATCATTTCTCTACCTGTTTCCTTCCCTCCACAATTTATTGAAATACAGCACAGTGATTAAAAGAATGACTCTGAAACCAGGCTGCCTGGGTTTGAATCCTAGTTTTGCTGCTTTACTGAATGTGTGATGATCAGCGAGTTGCTTAATGTTTCTCTTCCTCCATTTCCTCATCTGTAAAATGGAGATAGTGATAGGGATGTTAAGGATACTAAATCAGTTAGAACAGTCCCTGACGTCTAGTGTCAGCGGCTATCAACCTTGTCATCTCTCTTCCACTAGCGTCTCCATTTTAATTCTAAGTGCCCGTAAGTTGATTTCTTAAAATTATTTTGCTGTCATTTGCCTGAGTTTGCAGGAGGAAAAAAGATTAATACCCGTGGTCAAATCATCAGGTTTTTTTTTAATATTAAGGCTTTTAATTTTATTCTCATTCTCCTGCCAATTATTTTTCTGAACAATAAAATTTTTGTGTAATTAGTAAGTTCTTTTTTAGCATACTCCTTCATTTCATCTTAAGAACAAGAACGGATGATCACTTTTAAAACACCCAGGTTAATTTCAGGATTTTATTTATCTATATGAAAAATACTATTTTTTAAGATATTTTATTTTACAATCATGTGTGTGAAGTGTCAAACTCTTAAGTGATTGTTTCAAGACATTACTATTTGTGTGAGAGGATAATTAAAGGACATATCCCCAATTAATATTATAATATAAAACTTGACAAAAAATGGAATTTTATTTTACTAGATGCAATCTATTAAACAGGCAGTAGAATCCCTGTCTTCTGTGCACAGATATTTATGTTACAGAAATTCAGTTATTTAAATATTTATAAAATGAGAATTGAGAGAGCACTTTTGAAAAGCAGTTAATAATGAGCAGACATCAAGGGAGCTATCATTATAACAGCAAAGTGCTTTGCAACTCCAATAACTTCAGTGGTGCAGAAGCAGGCCATCAAATTTAATTAAAAGCAGTCAAAAATAAACTGAGAAACTGAACTGTAAAAGGCTGTCCTTTGCCAGGAGCTGAAGGCAAAAAGAAAGCAAGAGAGAGCCTTGAAAGTCGTAATGAATTGATAAGCTTACTGCCTGCAACTTGTAATGCTCTCTGTCAGATTTTAGTATCAGTTAAACTAGATTAATAGAGCAATCACTGATTTTTCTATCTTAAATCCTTCTCCATCGTTCTCCTATTATAGGCACCCATGATGGATGGAAGCCTGAGTGGGTCAAAATTTCAATTCATTTCTCTGCTCAATCACTTTCTAAATAATGCTGGCATCTACTTTTGCTGGACACCAACATTCTCCATGATATTTTGAAAGCAGAAATAAATATACTTACTGACAGGCTGCAGTCTTCATTTTCAGAGAGGCTTAATTCCTTTTTATTCAACAGAGGAAGAAATTCCCTGGAATGTGAGCAATTGACATCTCCTTCTACCACTAGGGGCTACCATGGTGAAGTGAATGATAAAGAAAAGACTGCAAATTTATTATTGCTTTAAAAGCTCAGATTAATGTGAATCTGCAGAAACAGTACTACAAGGACAAAAACAATTTGCCCCCGATCATCTTATTTTTATAATAATGTTCTTTAATGAAGCTAAAACCTCCCTGCTGTGACCTTATTATGTTCTTCAACATCAGTGAGAAATAGATTCCTCTGAATTGTAACAGAGCTCATGAAACAGCAGGGATATTGAAATAGAGGATCAATTACTTTTTTGCAGTAATTTTGAACTTGAAATGGCTCTAGCACAGTCTATGTAGACGAGAAGACAAACCAGCTTATTGAAAAGCTGGGTACAAATTAAACAGATCACAAAAAGCTGAAGTAAACAAACTGTTTTGTTTCCTAATAGCTTTCAACATGATTCCACAGTGTCCCTTTAAAGTGCTCAAGATTCTGTTGTAGAAGAAGCAAACAAAAACTGAAAATGGAATTTGTCACCAATTTAAATGTAAAATTTTAAAATATATTTAAGAATCCTTCTGAAAATTGTTCACATCACTGCTTATGGGTTAAATCTTACTCATTTTAACCTGAAGAAAGGATCTTTGATTATGATGGTCACTCATCCTCAGATGAGGATGGAGACAGGAAAGAGATAAAGATGTTACAAATGTAACAGATTATTATTGTATTCATGAAATATTCTAATTTGGGAGATGCTCTCACACCCCTTATGTCATTGAATCCTGGCAGCAATCCCAACAAGATAAGAACTCAAACAGGCGTTGATAGCTTACAAATGCTACAGTAAGGAAGACGGAGACTGAGACAGGTTAAATGATGAGCACCAGGTCATGCAACTACCTTACTCACAGCTGGTACCTGGCCCTAAGTGATAGCACAGTACTCTTTTTTTCCTTTTAGTTTTGGCAAGAACTCTTCAACTTTCAAAATGCAAATCAGTTAGCTGTAATAAAGTCAGTATTACCAGAGTATATAATTTCCATTTTCATCTGCCTCATTCAGGCAGGAACTTCTCATTTGTGTTGATGTGGGAATCACATGGATCAATGGGCCTTTAGAGAATGGAAGCTCATAAGTGTACTTTGAGTGATTGTCCTGCAGCATATGCAGGACTCCACAGCAGTCTAAAGGGTAGGAAACTGAGATAGCTGGTAAGGGGGCTGTCTGAGACACTTTTTCAGAAAAGGGCACATGAATTGAAAGCCACATCCTTTCCTGCCTGAAAGGAGATTGGGGTAGGACTTGGGCAAGATCACCAGTCACCCTGGTCAATGAAGTTGGCTTGAAGAGAGAGATTGCTGAAGGTCAAGGTGATAGAGTCCTGAAACTACTTAAAAAGAGGAAAAATTAACTTTCAAGATTGGGATCACAAGAGAATGGACTAAGTGGAATTAAAGAAAGTGGGGAGTAACAAAAAGATGCTAAGATATCAGTGTGAGGAGCAAAAGACGGCTAAAATTCAAATAAGACCCTTGCTTATATTCATATAATTCTAGCATTGTCATTGATTTGGATATTTTAGCTTTTTTTTTTAAAGCTATTCTCAATGGTTTCCCATGAATCAATAAAAGACTGTCAGATAACGTTCCACCTTCTCAACATCAAGATTGATATCAATAATTATGATAATGACAAAAAATAATAATGGCATTTATTGGTTGTACCTATGTGCCAGATACTTCTCTAAGAACTCTAAATGTATTAACTATTATATATAGTATAAATATATTAACTATTACTAGTCCTACTTTAAATATCAAGACAATCGTGTACCAATTAAGTACCTTACCCAAGATAAACTGTGAAACCACTAAGGTGAAGCTCTACAGCCTTCACCTATACCACTCTTCAGTTCATTCCCTAACATATAGTAATAAATCTGTTTGCTCATTAGAACAGTTTTATTATTTATTTGCATTTAAAAAATAACATTTTGGCAAAGACAAAAACAATGTGAATTTCAAACTAGAGTGATATTCCTTGAATATTCCCAGAATATTTTGGCTTGGGATAAAGCCCATTGTGCTTTGTGCGATAATGAAAAGAAAACAAAATTTGTATTTTCTTATAGAGTGATTATTCTAATTTCTTATGAAATACAAAAAAATCTAATAGCACTCTATGACCTTATATAAGAATGATTGCCATGATGTATGGAAATATGCAATAAAGCCTACTGTTACACTACATCTTCAAATATGGACTTAAGTTATAACCACCTACTAGAACATGGTTTTTAGCATAATAGAATGTTATAAACTCTACTGTTACTGAAAATTTTATATACATAGATATAAATAGAAATAGTTATATAGGTAGATATAAAATTTTATATGGATAGATTAACACACACAGTTGATCTTCATTCCATATTAGTGAATTTTTCCTACTGGCTAAAATTTATGGGTAACCCCCAAATCAATGCTTATGGAACTTTCCTGGTCATTCACAGACATGCGCAGAGCAGTGAAAATGTGAATTGCCCTGCACATGCTTTCCCAACTAAGCTGGAAGGGGTGATGCTCTGCCTTCTTGTTTGGCTTTCACATGTATAAACAAGTGTCCTTTTCACAGTCTAGTCAGAGCTTAGTGCTAATTTTAGTACTACTTCCTGCTAAAATTTTTCACACTCGTGTGGGTTTTTATGATATTTGGGCTCTTTAAATATAGCCCTCAAGTGTAGTGCTGAAGTGCTTTCAGTGTTCCTAAGTGCAAGATAACTGAGATGTTTGTGGAGGATGTGTGTGTGTTACATAAGCTTCATTCAGAATGAATTATAGTGCTGTTGGCTATACATTCAATGTTAGTGAATTAACAATGTATATTAAATAAGGTATCTTTAAACAGAAACACAGTTAAATTGAGGTTATGTATTGATTGGTTGATGAAAATATTGTGACCAAAGCTGGTAGAAACTTAGCCCTGTATTTCCTGTAGGAACACTGCTTCAGTATTTAGTGTTCTCAATGACTTGATAGAACCTAACTACTGAGAGGAATGACTGTATATCTTAACCCTATCTTGGGCAAAGCAGAATACCTCGTTCCAGTCTATTCCGATTCTTGCACCTTTCCAAGGTTCTCCCAAATTATCTCTATCATCAAGTCAGATACTGACTTTATTTACTCTCTGGCATATCTTATAAATTTCTTTTCTGGAAGAATTTGTATTATCCTTTATTTAAAACAATGATGTTGTCTTCAAAATATTTCCAGTTAAAATGCATAATAACCCCAATATCTGTGCAAAAATAATTGTGAACATATGTCAGATGAGGGTCATTTCTCACAAAATGAACTTCTTGATGTATGACCAAGATTTTAAAGTTGAAAAGGAAGGAGAGTCAAGTGGAGGAGAAAGTAATTGTTAGATAAGGACCCAGAAGAAATGATAACAAATAAAATCCAAGGTGTGTGTATACATGTTAACCCCAAAAAGGAGGAAGAAGGCATTTTTCTGAGATAGAAAAGACAGAAAGGGAGAGATGAAAATGAAGGAAGGGAAAGGCAATGATAGAGAAAACAAACAAAACCTGGAGAGTAGAAAACTTACAGGGGGTTAGATGTAATGAGTTTAAGGTTCCAGTTAAAAGGTGGGCAAAGTCATTTGCAGATTTAGTATTCAATGAACACCCTACTATGCATAGTGTTGCTTGTAAGTGAAAACACAACAGGGGTCGGCCCGGTGGCGTAGCAGTTGGGTTCCCGTGCTCTGCTTGGGTGGCCCAGGGTTTCTCAGGATCGGATCCTGGGTGCAGACAGACGCACTGCTTGTCAAGCCATGCTGTGGCAGCATCCCATGTAAAGTTGAGGAAGATGGGCACAGATGTTAGCCCAGGGCCAACCTTCCTCAGCGAAAAAGAGGAGGATTGGCAATGGATGTTAGCTCAGGGCTGGTCTTCCCCCCCCCCACACAAAATCACACAACAAAGATGAATTAAACACGATGTGTACCTTCATGAGTTTACAGTTTCATGCAAGATAAAAGACATCATACAAACAGTTGTATGGCACTACACATTATAGACCACATGCCACATGAAAATATAAGTAAAAGGCTACACGGACTTCTCTGAAAATAAAAGGACATGTTGCCTTTTCATTGTCATAGTTCAGAAGCTCATGAGTGAAAGCAGTTCTCCTTAAAATGTATGTAAAAGAAAGTGTGTGTTCAGAAAACTAACTCCTTCATATGGTATCTTAAAACTCGAAAGTAAGGGAAATGCTTGTGTATCTTTTGTATCATTTTTGATTGTATCTATAATTACAAAAAACTGATGAACTTTGGGGATTGTAATGAGATGGGAGAAAAGGAGCATTGAGCTTTATGAAAATTCTTTAAGGAAGCATGTAAGCTGCAAAGGTGGTTTTTTCACCTTGTAGAGTCTGTTCTTTGCAACTCATCGTAATGTATTTTAACTTAAAATATGTATTTACAAATCAAACTTACTGGCGTTATTTCAAAATTTTCTTTAGAAGGATGCATATTTTATTACCTACTTTTATTAACACTCTTCTTATATATATGTATATCATTTTGGAAAAAATAGTACAAATAATAATAAATATAAAGATACTTCTAATATCAGTACTTAGATAACTATGGGTAATATTGATAGTTTACACCTGGATGTTTTCTATATATGTGTATATATGTAAAGGTGTATGTGTGTTTCTATCATCATCCTCATTACTAGCATTTAATATTTTAGGGAAGCTTACTCAGCATTATTTAACTTAATTGTTTAATTATCCCCATTTTGTAGATGGTAAAATGAAGCTTAGGAAGACTAGATAATTTGTTCAAGGTCCAGTATCAGTCACTGGGTAGCAGAGCCAAGATATACAATATAAACCCCAGGCTACCTGAAACCCCTAATCTTAACACAAGATCAGTTGCTGCCATACTGTTCAGTAAACTGCTCTTTTCAATAACAGTATATTGTAAACATATTTCTTTGTCTAGTATAGTATATAAAATCCATAGTTCTCAATGGTTTTATAAAAATCCACTACATGGATTCATTGAAACTTTTTAACTGTTCCCCATTTTTAAGTATTTTGGTTGTTTCTAATTTTTCTTTATTAGAAATTGTGTTCTAATAAAGAAACTTGTATAAACACATTTGTTAATTTGTCCCCTTATTTGCTCAGGGTAAATTCCAGGAAGTAGCAGTAAAATTGTTAAATCGAAGTCTGTGTACCACTTACCCTGTCAAATTGCCCTCCAGGCAGCCATGCTGGTTTATACTCCCACTAAAAGTCCATGTAAGTGTCCCTCTCCCCACATCCTTGTCAGGTCAGGACATAGCTTTCTTTTCAAGCTCCATCAATTATATACAGTTCTATTTTTAAAAATTAAAAAAAAATCATTTTACTCTGTGTTTACTCTAAAATTTCAAGAGCTTTCAGAGAAATTATACAGGCTGAGGGAAGGATTCCTGGAAATAACATTTCAGAATGACACTTGCCATTTTTTAGAGTGATTTTCACCAGCACTGCAATAAATTCAAGCACTCAGAATAAATCATTTTTATTTTCACCATTTTGTAGTTCACACTAACAAAACTGCATCCTTCTCTGGCTTATTAAATAAATGTCCAATCTCTTAATTTAAAGTTAACAAAGTTTGACTGACTCAATTAAGACATTAATCATTGTCTATGATTTATCATTCCATAAGATTTTTCCTTTTAATTTTCACCTAAGTGATGTCTTTTCAATGCCAGAATATAGAAGGGAATATTCAAAACATTTAGAAGACACTTAGATTCTAAAATAAATTGAACTGTCGTAGAAATATTCTGAATCTGCAAAACAGAACAAAGAAGAGAATTAATGAACTGGTTGGGATTACTGAATCAAACAGGGATGAATCAACCTTGGCTGCCAATGAACATGTATTTCCGAAAGAGGGAATCTAAAATAAATGGCTTCTCATGTTTGCACAGTCCTGGCAATCTTAATATCGCTTCCCACCATGATTGCTATGGTCCGTTCCCTTCCATCTAATTTGTAAGGTTAGTCAAATGTTGCTTTTATTACTTAGACTAGACTATCGATATGCCGGTCATGCATAATTCACAATTATCTTTAACTCCATTCCCTTTCAGGCAAAGAGAGATACAGACTATAGACTGCCAACAATTTGAGCCAAGAAGCAGGCTATCTCAGAAATATGCAGTAATTGAATACCTTACCAAATCCTTCTCAAAAGTACTATTGTGAAGGAAAAAATGAGTGAAGAAATGCTTTAAGAAATTGTCTCAATTCCCCTAGATACTCTACACTTTATGTTTAAATGAGGCCTGAACTGTACTTGGAATCATGACATATATAACATTATAATAAGCTGCTCTATTGAAATCCTTACCACATTTAACTATAAAGGTGTACTTGAGTATTTTCCACATAACACAAATGTACATTTTGTGAAGGCCAACGGGATTAATTTCTCTCAAGCCTCAATGCCAGATGGAGCTCTGTTCCCTGTAAGAAATAGATGCTTTTATGTTATGGACACCATATATCACATCATTGATGGTTCTTTTTGGGGCCACCAAGATGCCCCAAACTGAATTTAACAATGCTTCAGAAAAGCATTCAAGACCTTATGATATGGATGGGAAGTATTAACCTCAAAGAGTGTCTTTTCTTTCCTACTCTTTTTGATATATTGCTCTGCTTAGTTTTTCTCCCATACTTATGTTTCTTTCTAGGCAGCCTCAAGTCTCATTGAAAATTAGTGGGATATGAGTAGTTTTACAATAAACAAAGTAATTGCCTTATTTGAATGTTGACCATATGAAGCTAACATTTTCATAACTTTGAATAGTTTGTTAGCTCAAAGAAAGGTGAGGATATAAATTTAGACAGTAATTTAAAAACAGTGACCATGTAAACAGAAGATGGCATGGAAGTTAAAAGCAAGTGTAATTATAAAATCTGACTTGCAGTTTGAGGCATATATATGTGATCCCCCCAAAAAACAGGGGCAGGGAAGGAGAGGAAAACTTGGTTGTTATTCAAAAGTAGGAAGGAAGAGTCACAACTGAAAGGAAGAGACCAGGGAATTCTAGTGCCCAGCCTCTGAGAAGACCCAGTCGGAGGAGAATGTCACTTGACTAAATTATTCCAGATCTTATTTCCTAAAGCTGTGCTCATGATTGCCAACTTCACCTAAAAGCCTCCAGGCATCATGTTTCTATTTGGACCATAGGGATGGGAACAGGGACAGATGATACGCAAAGCTAGGTGGGCAACAGATTTAAAGTTGTAATTAGTGGGCTGATCGTAAATTATATTAGGAACTTAAAATGCCTGTTCGAGGACACATTCAACGGTGGTGGAGCAAAAAGTATCTCTACTGAACCCCTCCGTGGTGATGACAATGACTGTCTCTTACCCTTCCCTTCCCCCTCCTGGAGCTACTTGTGTCCCATCTGGGAATGGGGCCTTTGTAGAGGCAAGAGGGATGTAGACTCCGGGCTCCATCCCCATAAAATGACACACAAATGGTGCAACCAACTGGGGGACCCCTTCAACTGCGGGAGCCTGAAATTAGAGTAGAGGATGGAACGGGAATTATCCATTGTTGTACTCTATGCTTAGCAGTGGAAGCACTGTGGTCTATTGGAAAAAAAAAACACAATTTTTTAGTCTGATAAAAGTTTTTATGGTGATTCTGTCACTCCTTTGTGAATGTCCTTTGTCACTTAACCTCTTTTTTTACTTTCTTTTTTTGTTGTTGTTGTGGTAACATTGGTTTATAACATTGTATGAATTTAACCTCTTTTGACCTCACTTTCCCCATCTGTAGAGAGGGATAAAGGAAACATGTGGAAAGCATTGAGCATACTGTCTAGCAGAGAATATGTCCATAAGAAAGAAAAACAGATCTTTCACTCCTTCTAACTCCAGTCCATAATTTTCTAGCTTACCGGAATTCCTAACTGGCTCTTATTTAATAAAGCACTGCATTTAGAGAGATAAGCCTACCATAATACCATAATTCTAGTACTCCTCAAATGGAATTACATGCTTAATACAATTATTTAGAAATTTGACAGAATGTACTCATTATTACTATTATTTATTTATTTATTTATTTTTAGTGCAGGTTCTGAAGGCTACCCAGGTAGGTAGAGTGCTTTATAAAGTTAGGTTCCCTGGGTGTTGTCTGAGAACAGCTTTGGGAACCATTTTCTAGGAGTAAACAGTATAATTTAATAGAATGCACACACAAGACATCTTTCTTGCACTTTCACAGTATAACTCTCTCTCACACACACATACACACACTATGTTTTTGGGCTACTCTGGAAAAGTTGAAAACTGGCCAAGCCCTGCTTCTGTAACTAGTTTTCCTTCTTCTTTTTAACCTCTCCTCCTTTGTCTCCCTCACTCAACCTACTTCTTCACCCTCGCCAAGTTTCTGTCCTGTCTTCTCACTCAGAAGTTTTATCCACCTTGCTATCTTCAACAGTGGTCTCCATGTGGATGTATTTCTCCTTTTCCAACTTTCCTCCCGAAATCCAATCTTTATCTCTGACTCCCTGTTTCACAGTATTTCCTTCACGTCCCACCATCTCTTCAGATTTAGCACTGAAAAGCTGAACGTTGTCATCACCTCAAGCAGCTTCTCATTGTGCAACAGGAAAGCAAGAGCCTGCAACTGTTGACCGGGGTGGAACTTGAAGCTACAAGTAGGAAAAGACTATCTCCAAGAGTTGCTTAAAACAAATCCAGACCAGCATGGTTTGATTACTGTGCCTGATAGCTGAGCACATTTCTAGGGAAGAATGTGTTTAGCTCTATAAATTGATGAAAATTGCAAGGAAGCCTTTAAGAAAAAGTCATTTTATGATTTTAAGAAATACTATCCTATTCATTTTTTTCTTTAAAAAATTTTGAAGTAACTCAGTATGTAACTTGAAAAAAATCCCAAGAGGAAAGAAGGACATAGAAGGAAAAGTAAGTTTTCCTCCCACATTGTCCTCCATTGTCTCAATTCTACCTTCTGAGGTAAATGTGATTTTTAGATTCTTACACAACCTTTGAGAGAATATCTCTGCATATAAAACACATGTGTATAGAGGTACATTTTTTAAGTTATAGTTGTTGCATTCTGTGCACATTGGTCTTCATCTGTATTTTGCGTCTCTCAGAGAAAAAAGTAGAGCTTGGCCCTTTATGTGATTAAAAATAATAGAAAGACGGGGGCCGCCCGGCGGCGCAGCGGTTTAGTCCGCGCTTGGCAGCCCGGGGTTCGCGAGTTCGGATCCCGGTCGCCCGCCGACGCACTGCCTGTCAGCCACGCCGCGGTGGCGCCCCATATAAAGTGGAGGAAGATGGGCACGGATGTTAGCTCAGGGCCAGTCTTCCTCAGCAAAACGGGGAGGATTGGCAACAGATGTTAGCTCAGGGCTGGTCTTCCCCACAAAAAAAAAAAAAAAAACCAAAAATAATAGAAAGACGAGGCCGGCCTGGTAGCGTAGTGGTTAAATTTGCAGGCTTCGCTTCGGCAGCCTGGGGTTCGCAGGTTCAGATCCTGGATGCAGACTTATGCATCGCTCATCAAGCCATGCTGTGGTGACATCCCATATACAAAGTAGAAGAAGATAAGCACGGATGTAGCCCAGGGCCAATCTTCCTCAGCAAAAAGAGGAGGATTGGCAACATCCAAAAAGAGGAGGATGTTAGCTCAGGGTTAATCTTCTTCACCAAAACAAAAATAATAGAAAGGCCACAAGTAACATTTGATAATTGCTTGTGACTTTATGTCAGGCACTGTCTAAGCCCTATTAATTTAATTCTCATAACTTTCCTAAAATAGTACTATTATCTCCTTTCTATAAATGAGGAGACAGAAGCCTGAAGAAACCAATCAAGCTGTTGAAGCTCACCCAACTGATCAGTGACAAGCCAGGCCTGAAGCCGCCCATTGGATTCCAGAGTCCACTCTCTTGTCCGTCATTCCCTAAGTTTACAGGAACCTTGGACTGAAGCACGTTAGAAAAAGAAATAACATGGAGAGTTTTGAATTATTTAAACATAACCTTTAGTAATAACTCTGTAAATTGACTTATAAAAAATGGGGAACCTTAAAATAAGGAAAATGTATAAATGAATAATTGGATTTTTTTTTTTTTTTTTTTTTTTACTGAAAACAAGACTTTTGGAGATGTCCATACAGAACTGGAGCACAATCTCCATTTTATTCATTGTTTTGTTTTATATTTTAGCTTTTTTGTTCTTGGTATCATAACCGAAATGAGCTGGAACAGCAGGAAGCTGAGACAGTGACAGGAGAGAGAACACATTCTCACCCAAGAGGGTGGATATGGAGCGGCAAGATATGAAGAGGACTGGAGAGTTCATTAGGCGTCCAGAGGAGGTTAATTAACTTGTTCCTGATAGTGAACAGCTTTTGTAGGGTGGGCTTCCATGGAGGGAGCAGGCCCATGTGATGTTCACTTGCAAGGTCCTGATTTTAGGAAGCAGAGAATCAATACAGGGAAGAGAAAATAGAGCATGACACAAAAGACGAAGGTTGGCTAGTGATTGCAAATTGTCAAAGTAGGGAAAATCGAGTGTTCAGCTTTAAATTCTCTCTCTCAAATTGTTTATCACATGTCTTGGAAGTAAGAATTAGAAAAAAATTAACCATGCTATATTAAAAGGACATTTATAGAAAGTACACAAAGGAGGTTTATCTATGCACTCTCCACAGTCACAACTCAACAATTTTAACCTTTTGACCTAAGTAGCCAGTCCCCTGGCGCCATCTGGTGGAATCTATTGTAATTCCAGGCCCAGAGCCTCCAAAAATAAAGTCTCCGTAAAAGGATGTGATTTTCAAACCAAACCTACAAAGTGACGAAAAATGGTAGAGAGGCTGGAATAGGTTGGGCAGTGGAAGTTAGTGTCAGCAATGGCAGAGTCTGTCAACATTCCAGTTGTGGCTGATGGTAACCTTGACCTGTTTGAATTAATTCTACTTTTGAGAGGAATTAGTTGCTCTGGATACTTTTCTTAGAAGGCAAAATATTTTCATGAGCATAAAGAATGCAAGATAAAACAAGACTCACTTAACAAAACCAGGTTGTGTGTTAAATTGCCAGTGCCTTGGGAGCATAAGTAATATCGTCTTTGGGGGCCAGCCTGGTGGCATAGCAGTTAAGTTCACCCGCTCCCTTTCTGCATCCTGAGGTTCGCAGGTTTGGATCCCAGGCACGGACTGACGCACTGCTTGTCAAGCCATGCTGTGGCAGGCATCCCACGTATAAAGTAGAGGAAGATGGGCACGGATGTTAGCCCAGGGCCAGTCTTCCTCAGCAAAAAGAGGAGGATTGGCAATGGATGTTAGCTCAGGGCTAGTCTTCCTCACACACACACACAAAAGAATTAAAAATAATAATAATAATATCATCTTTGGTTTAATTTCTAATTTTCAAATGTGAAATATGTAACACACATTTGAGAGTGAGCTAAAAGTGGTGGAAATATCTGGGAAGTTATCTATACATAGAAATATCTAGACCATGCTCTGCACATTATAAATGGGAGAACTGGCCAAAGGTGAAGGAGTGTTCTACTCAAGTTTAGGGATGTTCCAAAACAAGACAGGCAGAAAAAGGAGTGAGGGAATACAGAATACTAGAAAATACGTGTTTGGTGGGATTGGACATGGAGTTCATACTGGGCGGAGAAACGAGTGAAACCAAAATGCACTGATGGACTGGAACATGGACAGACTGCTGTGACACTGAAGATGAGGACTTGCAGACATGAGAGACGCAGCAGGGTTAACAGATCCATTCAAAGGAGTTTGAGCGATTCAGCATCTTCGAGGAGAACTTGTTAGCAGTGAGGTCCAAGGTATGGCCACATTGTGAGAAGTTTGTGACAGAGACGCAAAGAAAACAAAATCATATTTAATCACTAGCATCGTGTAGACACTTTCGTATATCTTCTCATTTAATCTTCATAGAAATCCGCTGATATGTGTGGTGCTATCCCTGTTTTATCGCTGGAAAACACTTCAGCTCAGAGAAGTAGACAAACTTGTCTAAGGTTCCATAAATATTAAAGAAAAAACACTGTTGCCAAGACCCTGATATTTCTACCAAAGTTCATGGTGAAACTAGAGGTAAAGTAAACAGTCAAGTGTCCCTAGTAATATCAGCACATCTTAGGTGCCCAAATGATATTGATGAAGGAATGTTAAAACAGACAAATAAAGCTACTTTCATCTTAAGGGGGCAGTTGACCTTAGAAATGAGAGAATACACAGTGAATAAGTTGAGTGATATTTGAAAATATGTCTTCAATGTAGGAACAAAGCTGCTGCTTTTCCTATATAACTTGTCCTTCAGTACATGTGAGTCTATGATAAGATAAGTAAGATATTCCAGTATTGAATTCTAAACCTCAAATTTTGAAAACAACTTATGAAAGAAAAATAGTAACAGTATTCTTACAGAACACAAGCTCTGGGAAATGTTAATAAGTGTTTCATGGTAAAATGGCTGAACTTGATGGTTCTTGATTTGGGGACTTTTCTGGACACTCTTTGCCCCTTTTAGATATTCACAGTGCACATTACCTTGGTAAAGACTCTGAGAGGTCTCATGGTAACAAATATGCTGGAATTGTTGAACTGTCCAACCTTCATATGACACTTAGTATTCTTTTACTTTGGGAAATACAATGCTGAATGAGATTCATGATCACTCTTGACTAAACTCTAGACTCTTGATGGAAGATTCTTTAAGGAAACTTGTATTCAGTTTTGCTCTATACCTAACCACATCAACAATCAACTACTATGCATAACAAAGTTTTTTAATGAAAAGATGAGGGTGTGGGCTAGCCCTGTGGCCTAGTAGTCAAGTTTGGTGCACTCCACTTCAGTGGCCTGGGTTCGGTTCCTGGGCACAGACCTACACTACTTGTCTGTCAGTGGCCATGCTGTGGGAGTGACTCACATACAAAAAGAGGAAGATTGGCGGTAGATATTAGCTCAGGGAAAATCTTCCTCAGCAAAATAACAAAAGATGAATTTGTGTCACAATCAGAGCTTAATTTGGAATTATTTTTCACTGGAGCTATATTATCACCTCTTCTGTTGATGACCCAGAAAATTTGTAATTGATCACATATTTGTCTGATCTTGCAAAATGGGGCAAGAGGCATACTAAAAAAACCCTTAATTTCATATTTTTAATTTTCACAGCAAGCCTGAATATCATCCAATGTGTCCATCTTGATTTACATTTATAAAGGAAGGAAGGAAAGGAGGAAGGAAGGAAAGGCAGAAGGAAGGAAAGAAGATGAAAAGAAAGTGTCAATATTTAAGAAATCAAGTGCATTAGTTTTATCATATTTTTATACTCTCTGCTATGAGAAAGTTAGAGTATTAGCTAGATTAAAAATTCTTGCCATGTTTTGAGTGCTGTTAAATCACATTAGTTTACAAAAAGAAAAAATCTTTAAGTCAGGAAAGTCTATGGGAACGTGATTTTATTCTTAACTTGGTGTTATTGGCTTCTTGCCTCATTTTATTCATTTTTTTCATCTGAATTATCATACCTACTGGCTCCTTGTTTCTCTTTGCCACCAGAGGGAGATGAAAATTCACATGTGGGACCCCAGCATGGATTGCCAGTGATAACATTTAGTATTATTCAGCTGTCTCTTAGGGACCTTCTTTATCAAATTATTTCTAGACACTGATAAAGTATGTTGCTACTGGAGAGCATTGTGATGTCAAGGTTCAATTCAGGTGACAAGAAGAACATTGTTTTATGCAGTAAAGTCCATGAGAACCCCAGAGAAATACAGAATTTACAACATAATCAAAGCTGATATTTGACAAAGGAGACCTCTGTCTCATAATAAATGAGTTGACTCTCTCAGTTTTGGACAAATGTCTTACTTGAACACTGTTGTTTGCATATTTTAACTTGGCGAACAACCACAAGTGCCTTGCATTTTCAGTTGAAGTGGCAGGTTTTCCAGAGGCGCTGACCTGCTCAAATTTAAATTAAAAGATAAAAATTTTTTATCTTTCTTTTTATCAGCTTTCATTTTTAGTTGTACATATACTAGATAGAAATTTACTGAATTTGAGGGTGGTATTTTTTTAGTTTTTTCTCCCACCTGTCAGCAAGACTGTAGATTATGGACACCATTTTTCTTATTCCTCTTACCTGACCTTCTTAAACACATAGAAGAACATTAGGGACTTTTACTTTTAAGTCAAGTAAATTATGGCAGTATATGCTGGCTCCAAAAAATTGATAAAAAGAAACAGATGATCTGTTGTATGTCGAATAAAATGACCTAGTCATTTTTGAAGGTTAAGCTTTCTAAATGTGCTTTTATTAAACAATAATGCCATAGGAAAATTTAAAAATGGATTTTTTTAGTAATGTTATTGTCTTATTATCCTAGAAATTTTACTTAGTAGAAATATAAAGTTGAATCATTTTTGTTTCCTGTATCTCACTGTTATTTAGCCCAGTTACCTCGCATTTTGAATAATACAAAAGTTCATAACTAAACGGATATATAAAAGCAGTATTTCTTAAAGTCTGGTGAAATGTAAATTATTATGAAAACAAAATAGTTTTTTTTCCCCAGAGTATTAGCTTCACTAAAATTACCATAAGTTTTTACACTGCATGTTATTTTAGTGGTTGTAACTACTTGTGTAGTAATTTGCTTGGGGTTTGTTATGGTGAGGGAGTGAACTCTGACTTGAGGTTTGTGTTTGTATGTGCATGTGTATGTTTTTGAATGTCTTCTTTTACTGTGTAGCTGATGTTCATTTTCACATACATTTGCATGCAAGCAAATTTAGAAATTCTCTTTTTAGTTAGGTATGATCAAGTGTAGAGGCTATGTTTTAATGAGTAAGAGATCTTGCAATCAGCTATAAGAAATATCTTAATGCAGTATTTGACCAGACCAGTGGTTCACCCAGCCTGAAATTCTTTTCCTAACCAGAGAACAATAGTTGTCATTACTATCTACCTTCCCAAACAAACAAAGCCGAGAATGTAGGAACCTGGTTAGAGGAGAGTATGAGGATGATCTATATGATCCACACGATGGAGGAAAGACAGGATTAAGCATCAAGCAAGCAGGAAATAGAAGAACAAAATGTCCACAGAAAAGAGTCAGCCAATAGGCAAATCTGGATATGAAGCAATGAAATGGAAACCAATGAAATGAACCGGAAATGGAAAATAAAATGGAAAACACCAAACCAAAGCAAGTAGGTTCCAAAGGAAATTGTTCCCACGGGAATGAGGATTACTCAAATCCATTATGTAGTCTTTGTTGCATTAAAATACATTGAAGTCACTACTGGAGCCATTAAACTTTTTAGACCTCTTTAGCTTTCCAAGTTTTATTCAGACTGCTAAGAGTCTCATGGCTGTACACTAGAACTTGGAAAATAATTCTCTATTTGGTCATTTTCACCGGTATTTTAAGAAAATGTTTCCTATAAAATGATCTCATGAAAATCAGTAAGAAGAGGAGAAACACATCTAAATAAGATGGACAAAAGGCAATTAAAATAAATAATAAACATATAAAATGATGCCTAATTGCACAGGTAACTAAAGATATGAAGCAACACATTAATTTATTAGAATACAAAAAGTGAGTGGAAATATTTTGTGCTGGTAAAGGTGAAGGGAAATGGTCAGATTCCTGCACTGTTGGGAGGAGGATATGTGTTTCAAAACATCATTCAAAAATACATATCATGGGCGAGCCCTGGTGGCCTAGTGGTTAAGTTTGGTACAGCTCGGATTTTGTTCCTGGCACAGACCTACACCATTCGTCTGTCAGTGGCCATGCTGTGGTGGTGGCTCACATACAAAAAGAGGAAGATTGGCAGCTGATGGTAGCTCAGAGTGAATCTTCCTCAGCAAAAAAATCCACAAAAAATATATCTTTCAACTTAGTATGTTTACTTCTAAGAATTTATTCTAAAGGAATCATTTGAACAGATGTGCAAACATACATGTGTACAGATGTTCATTGCCAATTACTCTGCAGGTTTTTAAAAAAGATTACACACACAAATACATCTATATAATGAGAAGGAGATGAGAGAGAAAAAAATGCCAACACATTACATTAAGTGAAAAAAATGTTCAGATACTATGTTGATTTTTGTAAAAATGTGCAGGTTCATAGAAAACTATAATATATTTCTCATCAGCATTATGCTTATTCTGTAGCAGGAACTCTAAGTACTTTATACTAGATGTGATAACTTGTTTAATCCTGATCATTCTACGAGAAAGATACTATCATCTGCATTTACAGAGGTGAAAACAGACTAAGTCACTTGCCAAGAAGTTAAGATAGCAGCAAGCAGCAGAGCCAGGATTTGAACCCAGGTACTATGACTCTAGGCATCATAAACTTTACCTTAAAATAGAGATGCCAAGGTATTAGAAGTTTTCTCGGGCTATTACGATGATTTTGTCAATTTTATTCATATCTTCTATACTTTCTAAATGTATTATATGTATGTATTACTTTTCTCTTAAGAAAAACATTATGAAGCTAACTACATGTTAGGGGAAAAAAATAATTGCCCTTATAGGGAAAGACAGATGTTAAATCAGGTCGAGTGAATAGTGAATGCCTCTGACAAGCAATGTAGAATTGGGAGACTGTAATGTCCCAAAGGCGTACATTTCTAGATGTTAAAATCAACCTAGTTAATTTCTTAATTAGTCCGTTAAAGTATAAATGGACTGTAAAGACAAGGAAGGCTGACAGTATCAAATTGAGAAATCATAAAAGTAATTTTACATTTGGCCATGTTTATACTAATTAAACTGCTTTGCATTTTATACATTTTACAGTAGTGTCTAAGGTAATACCTCATATTAAGTCCATGTGCTTAATATATTAAACAATAATGCATTTGGGGTAGAAAAGTTATGACCTATAGTTAACTCAAAACTACACTGCTTTTTCCAGTTGTCATTTTTAGTAAACTCGTGGATGTTCAGATATGTAAGAATTTTAAAAACCCTTCCAATACTTCTTCCCAGCCCCTAGCAATTTTGGTAGTTAAATTAGTAGGAAAAGCATTAAAAGTCTTTAAAATTAAAAATTCAACCTAAAATCCCATTCATCAGCATATTATTCATCCATAGCAACATTATATGAGGGGGGAAAATACACACTAAGCATACAATTGACAAATATGCCACTTCAGGTAGAAAAGTGCTGCTTCATTTATTTTTTGATGAACAAAATATATGTATCAGCAATCAAAAAAGTCATTACACTTACTCCCTCCTCCAGAATAAAAGGAAAACTTGAGCTCTATTCTTTGGATTTGCTTTTTAATCCTAGGAAATATGTGAAAAAAAAATCCCTTATTAACCTTAGTGATATTGATAGAACATAATGTTAAGATATTGTCATGTCAATTTTAAATAAAAAGATATTTTTAGTTAAATTGAGGGGAGCATCTTGCATCTTCTCTCTATATGATATTTTGTTTAGCTGACTATAAAACTCCAAAGACATGTTATTTTTCCCTTGACACCAGTGACTATATCAAGAGAATTCTAACCCCTTAGTCCTAACATTTGTATCAGTGCATATGTACATAAATTTCCCAAAGATAAGTTTCATAGATTAATATAAATTGGAATCTTTGTCCTTTACTTCTAGATATACCTGATGTAAAAGTTAAGACGTCAACGCACAGAAATATAAGCAGTATCGTTAACAGAAAATACATATTACGTAGCAAGTGGACGCAAAGTATACAGTTTTAGAAACTGCCTGGGCAACTAAACCTTTAAAACCCATTTCTCTCACCCACAACTGTGACACTTCACTTCCTCTCTCGACTGCCATCTGAGAAATAATACAGACTAATGCCCCTGTGGATGGCACAGACTCCCAGCACAAAGAATTCCCTGCAACTGTAATTCTGGTCCCTTCCAGGTCCACAGTGGAAATGTAGTCAACAAGATGTGGGTCCACTGCTTTCCCAGGACTATCCCTCAGGCCCAGAGAGACTCCTCCCTACGTCTATCAGTTGAAATAGCCTCTATTTCCTTGCCTGGCACTTCCTCTTATATCAGCTATTAATACACTGTCTTCATTCTGGAATTCTCAGGTCATATGGTAATCACTGTCAGGCTGGCCTGCTCTGGAGTCGTAAAGCCCATATCACAGGAATGCTCTATATGGTAAATGCCAGAGAGGTATTGAACTTAATTTCTTCCCCTGGCATTGTCTGTCTTGTTTCTTTCACTCTCCATTGACTTTTCCTTTGCCCAACTGGATACTACTGATGTTTTATTTTTATTTTACTTTTTTCATTTCTATGAGTCTGTTCTCTGAGATTCTCCCCTACCACATTCCTTTCACTCTAACCTCTGTGTATACATATGTTCTTATATTATAATCCTATAACACACTATATGGTCCTCAAAAAAGTATGAGATGTAGTAGGTTAGATACATGATACATTAATAAATTAAACTCAAATAATTACAATTGGAAAAGTTACAGGGGTTGTTATGACTACTGTCCATTACGCTTTGTAATAATAGTTTATAATTCTGTGATACATGTTAGTTACTGGTATGAGTAAAGAAAATGAGTACTAAATATTGATTAAGTGATTTCTGGTTTTCATTACAAGATCAGGAGGATTTTAATTACAAAGAATACTTATGGTTAACAGAATTTCATGGTTATTTGTACAAATGGTTGTTATATTAGCAGGGATGACAATATTTTTTGAAATTGAATTCTGAAATTGAATTACTGTTATGGACTGAATTTTGTCCCATAAAATTTATATGTTGAAGCCTTACTCCTCAGTGTGACTGTATTTGGAGATAAGGCCTTTAAGGAGGTGATTAAGGTTAAATGAGATCATAAAGATGATGCCCTAATTTAATATGACTGGTGTTCTTATAAGAAGAGGAAAAGACACCACCCTCCAGAACTGTGAGAAAATAAATTTCTGTTGTTTAAGCCACCCTGTTGTGGTATTTTATTATGGCAGCCCTAGAAGATTGCGATAGTCATTATAGGATGTTTCCTATAATGAAAAGAATCATCCTGCAATGATGATTCTATGAGAACCCATAAAAAGAAATACCAGACTCCAAAACCTCCACATGACCTAATTAGACTGCATTTGCCACTGCCAAAAAAAGACAAGTCCAAAGCTTGGGAGGTAGACAAGGTAGAATACAGAACTCTTGCCTGGCAAGTACAACCTCAACCCCTTCCTTCACTACAAACTGGCCTCATAAGGACTTGGTGTGTGCGTGCGTGTGTGTGTGTGTGTGTGTGTGTGTGTGTGTGTGTGTGGTGGGTGTGGGGGATGGGAGATATAAGAAAATATCTAATGTTGCATGAAAATTCATCATACTGAATTCATATTTAGGTAACTTCTCCTAAATGTCTTCTGCGTCCATCTTACTCTTGACAACGGTGCTTTTCACTTGAATCAGCATGGCTGAAATCTTGGAGGGCCACGAATGCAGGAAACTCAGAATAACTTCTGTGAGCCAGATCTCGCATTAACTTGTCAAGAAAATTGTCAATCCAGAAAGAATTTCTCTTAAAAAATACAAGATTTCCTTCTATGTACTTGAAAGAGAAGAATTTTGATGAATCCGTTTTGAACTGAAAACTGGTAGTGATATGTAACAAAGAAAATTCATCCACATATTCTTTTGAAAAATGGGTTCCAGTTTAATCAAAAATGCTGGTTTTCCCCTGCCTGTGAATTATCCAGATAAGAGCCATCCTGGCCCTTGAGAAGAGCTGACTACATATGTGAGTTGAAACATCACAAAAGGATTCTCTGTGGAATTATTTTTGTGTAAGATTTGACCTAGATGTGTCTCAGAAATGTCTACCTGTGACTTAATTCCTTTATTAAGCTTTTATTCAACAAGAACAAGGTAACCACCGTTATTATATAACAGAGAATAAGAGAAATGAAAAGCTTCAAACATTATTATACTGATTACGTAGGCAACAAATTCACATTAATCTGTAAAACATAAAAGCAATGATTATTTGCGTAGCATAATCCATATTGAAAAAATGATAAATGAGTATAGAATGAAGTTGGAACTTTTGGAGTTCAGAGCCATATTTCACAACCACAGAAAGTACCCTTCTCATCATCTCTTTGTCTAAACACCTTCTTTCTTCTCCTGTCTTCATATTTTATAAGTCTGTCACGAGATTAGTTGTACTTTGAATAGTTTTCATATCTATCTTTTCCTTTCCCTTCCTACTCGAGTCCAACACTTGCCTCCTGCCCCATGACTGGATTACTTTAATGACTTCTTTGCCTCCACTAAACTCCAGGAGTTTGCTTCATGCCCATGGCACGTTCTTCTATCCTGTGTCCTCCTAAAGCTTTACATCCTGTTTCTCACCTGTACTTAAAGTTATGAGGACTTATATTGCCTACAGCATATGGTTTAAAATTTTCTCTCTGACAATCAAATCTATCCTAATCTGGTCTTACCTCATCTTTATAGTTCATTAATTCCCAACACTCTCTCTTCTTCAGTCAGGACAGTTTCCTCATGAATTTGCACTCGTTCCCCAGACCTGCGTGTTCTGTTTAGTTGTCACATTTGTCTTTGTTTATATCCTTTTCCTTGACTATAGAAATGTCTATGCTCTTCCTTATCTGTTTCTTTATCTACTCTTCTAGGTTGGGTTTACTTCTACTCCTTAGCATCTTGGATTCTTCTAGTGTATATTGGGCTCCTATTGCATATATAGTAAGAATTATGCAGTTGAAAATTTAATTACAACTTATCTTGTATTTTGTCCCTATTATTATGGCATACCATTTGTAAGATTTCTGAAAAGAGGGACAGATCTTTTATTTTTATGAACATCTGTTTTATGAATATATATACATATATATACCTATAGTTATTCTATGGCACTTTTTGCCTTATTGAACAAATAGTTTTCAATAAATATCTGACTGATTTAATAATAACTAGCATATAAACACAAGGTGTCAAATTTTTGCATGTAACTAAACTTTTTTATCGTATATAATGACATATATGAAAATATAGTTATTTGAAATCTTAGAATATACTCTTGATAATACAGTATTCATTTGCCAGTCATTAAGAGCAATTTTGCTGATTATTTAAGACTAGACCTGAAATGTAATTCCAGTTAAAAAAACAGAAAGACATGACTTTCAGTAATCAAACTGAATTTAGGGTGACTAGATATGTTGAAAATAGATGAAAAGATATTGAAGATATATAGCTATAAACACACACACAATAGTTTAGCAAGAGCTTTTTAAAAAAAAATGTGCTCTTCAAGTATTGACTAAATTTGCTAAGTTCAGGCACAAGAAGGTGAGTTATTCAGATGATAAGCTCTCATTAGGGAGGAAAACCACTGAGTAGATCACAATGAATATTAAAGAGAACATTGATAACCTATGCCTCACTGATTTGAATCTCTAGCATGGTGATTTAAACACACTAAAAATCCATGTTTATGCATGTCGTTCTTTAATGCACTGAATAAAAATATGTGACAGATTAAAGGCACTTTCAGCATGAGAATTTAAAGCCTGACTTTTTTTCACAAAAGTGTATCATTTACCACCTATCATTCCTCTGAGTTTGATCTTGGGTGAACGAAACTTGAGTGAAATTTTACATCATTGATTTTCCAAATAAATTTGGATGTATCATTAATGTTGCTCAATTAAAGAAAATGGGGGCTGGCGGTGGTGTAGTGGTTAAATTGACACACTCCGCTTTGGCGGCCCGGGATTTGCAGGTTAGGATCCTGGGTGCGGACCTATGCACCTCTCATCAAGCCATGCTGTGGCGGCATCCCATATACAAAATAGAGGAAGATGGGCACAGATGTTAGCCCAGGGCCATCTTCCTCAGCAAAAAAAAAAAAAAAAAAAAACACAGAAGAAAGAAAGAAAATGTTTGGCTTTATTCTCTGTCTTTTTATACCTATATCATATGTTGTGTTTATCTAGTGGTTTGCCCTTTCCAGAGCATTTTTATAAGCTTTATTGCATTTAATCCTTTTGAGATAATTAAGGAAAGAGATTATTATATTCATTTTGTAGGTGGAGAACCTGAGGCTCAGAAAAATTTAAAAAATTATTGACATAAATAGTGATGCAGATGAGAGTGCAATCTGCCTTTGAGGTTGTTACAATCTAATTGAGGATTCAAAATGGTAAATAAACAGTAAATTTAATTTATTAAAACAATATTACAAATATTTCAATTCTAAAACAAATGTGGAAAAAAAATTTTTGCCCCTATCTTCCAATTCTGTGTTTTTTCCTCTTCTCAAAATAATCACTGTAGCCAGTGAATGATAACGTTTAGAAGTGACCTATCTCATCTCAATGAGCATCTTACTTCCAAGAGGTGACCTCATCTCCTATAGCTCATCAAAGGTCGAGGCCTAAAACATAGTCAAGATTTAGAAAAGAAACAAATTTCAAACTTTAGACCCAGAAACATTGTCTCATCCGTCTTTGTCTAACACAGAGCAGTTCTTAGTGAGTGTCGTTGCCTCTAATCAGTGCACTTTAGGACTGAACTTTGCCAGGAGTGACCCCACGGTTGATGATTTGATCCCAAAAGTGAAAGCTGGGGCTTTGACTCAAGATAAAGGCTAATGTCTGTAGGTTGTGAGTCAATGACACTATTAGTTGATTTAACGAATTTTGAAAACTGAGTTTGTTGTTATGATCAAATAAAAATCAGAACACAATTGTTCTGACACATTTAATGAGATACATAGTCATGGTGGTGCCACATTGTATTTAAATAGAAGGGGTTAGAGAGGTGGAAAGAGCCAATGAAGAGCTTCAAGTACTTTGAAATTTCCTGGCATCCCTGAGCTTAGGGTGAGATGGGAAGGAGGAAGAAAGAATATTTTATAAAATCTGTACTTCCACAGAGATCAACCATGTTGATTTGTTAATTATTCCTTATATTTCTTTTATTCTTTCAATGTATTAAATTTTAATTCATTCTTTAAAAAAAAAACATGAGCTGCTTTTCTGTCTCAGGCACTGTTTCTATGCCAGACATATAAAGTAAATGAGACAAACTTTATCCTTGTGTCATAAGAGAAACAGCTACTTACTGGGGGCCTGGTCTGTGCCTGGTGGAGTTCCAAATGCTTCTGAATATTTTCTAACAAACTCACAGAGCTGCTTCTATCATTATCTCAATTTTACTGATCTGGCAACAGACACACAGAGATCTGAGGTGGAATTTAAATCCAGACATTAATTATGCGTGGTGGAAGAGTCTAGCAAATTGCCTGGCATACTATGGGTATTAAATAATAAAATAATAATAAATACTCAATTTAAAATGTTTAATTTGGCAAATTAAGGTGTTGGATCGAGGGCTTCTGTTTCTGAAGTTCTACTAGCATGGTGCATAGATAGACTTTGGAGTGAGAGTGTCTTGATTCTACTTCTAGATATGTGACTTGAACAAGTTCCAGAAACTCCCCCAAACCCAAGTTTCTTCTGTTAATAATGAAAGTGTAATATGTGCCTTGCAATGCTGTTGTGAGAAATGATAAAGGATGATATGGACAATATTGTTGTGTAGACTAAATCCTCAATAAATAGTGGCTATTATTTTTATTACTACATTAAGTTCATGATAAACTTTTGTGAAATTTGAGGGAGCCTGGACTCAAACCCCAGATCGAATGTGTTCTCCACTCCATTTTGCTCATTGCCTTGTTAATGTGCTTCCTCTTATTCTTACTTAGAGCCATTAGGATTGTGGGGTTAGTAATTTTCATATTAAATTTTCTATCTCCCAAATTTATCATGTGATCTCTTTGCAATGGGCTTTCCTAAAATTTAGCTTATAAGTCCGGCAAACATCTATTGGCTCCTTCTTCTACTGTTACCAACTAGTTCCTTTCTCTTGTTTCATTTTTATCCTATGGCATGTATTTTGCATCAGCCTCATTCTTGGTTCCATTTTATAACCCTAAACTTGAGTGTGTGTGGATGTGTTAGCCTTCTCTTTCTCATGTAATTTTAATTTATGGTTATCTTATTGTATTCTAATTTATCTTGATAAGCTTCTTAAATCATTTTTGAAACAAAGTGGGGTATAAATAAAGAAAATGGAAAATTTTGGTTTCCTTTGCAATAAATGCAGTTGTTTTTATTTCCTGTTACCTACTTTTTCTTTCACTACTTTCGTTTTGACTCAAAAGTCATGAATCAATCACTTACTAAAAAGCAGCAGTCATGCATATAAAGTCATTTTGCTTAGACAACACAGTACAGAAGTTTGATCTTACGGAAACCACAGTATTTAAATAATTCATTTATTGTCAAAATTAGCATATTTGGAAAGATACTATTCAACTTTGGTCTCTGGACTAGCATCATCTGTCTGCTAGTTTGTGTGCTGGCTTGTGAAGTTATTGTTGATAATATATTCAAAATGGTGAGATAACTTGATGAATTTGGATATAGATCAATAGGTAGGTAGGACAATAGAGAACTCAGGTGTACTTGGAAATGTAAAGATGAGTTAGCGGCATTTTCTTTTACAGACTTATTCCCAAGCACACTGCAGTGAGTATGAAATACATTTGGACATCTTGGGGATTTCTCAACACACAGGGCAACATTTTCTAAACCCTTGAACATGTGTAGAAATCTAACGTTTGACTTTGGCTGCTACTGAAAATAAAACCATAGCTCACTCTAATTCTGTCAAAATGTCCTATTTTTTTTCCCCAGAAGTAGGACACTGTCTTATGCTTGTTTTCTTCCTTAAGGAAAATCTCGTGACCTCAATTTGCCAACTAAACATTATGGTTTAAGGGAGTTTTGCCAGAGTAAAGGGCATATAAGTTTCCAGTAAAAATCAAAGTTTTTACATATGTACATATGTATTTGAGCTAACGATGTATATGCTTATTTAGCATTTTGTGACACAAAATGTCATCAAATGAGGAAGAAGCAACTAATTTGTTGAATCAAATCATTTTCTTCCAATGATTACATATCTTACATAGCACAAAGATTGCATGCATATGAATGAATGCATATGACTCACTTTATGCTCCCTTACAATTTAAATCTGCATGTTTTTCTAATACTTTATTTCTATCTAGTAGTTCTTTTTATTTTCTAATATTTTATGTGATGATGAACTTGACTATTTTTAAGTAATTACTTAAGATGTCATGGTAAGACATTGCTACTCTGACAAAAATTGCTGTCATATTTGTTTAGTAGACATTGTTAGTGCACATTTCTAAGCTCTAAATTGCCCCAAATTGTTGTAAAGCTGGCTGGTATTGAATGATGTTTGAAAGTAGTAATAGTGAAAATATATGATTATTAAATGCAATTAATGTGCTTTAACATTAACCCATTGTTGGACCTTATATTCTTTAAAACAAATTCTCATATCCTGTTTTCAGTTCAGCCACCTTAGGTTAGTTAACAACTATATGCAGGAAAATATTCTAGGCTCAGCAAATCTAAATCTGATTAAGATAGTTGCTGGCCTGGAAGATTTGCAGCATTCCAGATGTAAATCCTTCGGGAACTTACCTCTAGAGTTTCTGAGAAAGAAAGAAGTCAGATTTCTCTTGCCTCTTTTTTAAAAAATTCATTTGAGTAGTCTGAGGCACTTTAAACTGTGGTTATCAATACCAAAAATCCACAATGGTTAATTCTGAAATATTTAATATATTTCATTTATCATTATCCTACTCATTGTAGCATCATCTTTTTATAAAACCATAATGGAAGAATCATCTTTGCAACACATTTAAGATTTGACCTTATCCAGAATTATGACAATTTGTTCTGTGAATTAGCCTCTATGCTTTAAGCTCTACTCTAGGAGGATGAACATTGATAGTCCAATAGCTTTACAGAAAACATTAATAAAGGACTCTGAAAATTGTTTTATAATTATGGTATATCCACACTTTAACAATATCGTAAACTTCACTAAAACAGTGACCTCCAGAGGCTAGTTGGAGAAATGTGGTTGGGATGTTCATGTCAGAAAATCCTGAATATATATCCATGAATATATAAACGATGATCACTGTCTACAGAGATTTTAGTCTACTAGACTTAAGATGGGGATTGATACATCTATTTAAAAAGCTTACTATGTGATTACAATAAAGGAAGTCTGAGGACCACACTTTGAGAAAACTGGTCTAGTGGAATACATTACAGTACATGGTTTCCTAAGCTAAGTTTAAGAATTTAGGTTTAAGTATAAATATCTCAATCCTTTCCTCTGCAGTTCATATAGAGAGTATATGACACTGTGAAACCACCAAGACTTCAGTGTGGTAACCACACACAAGAACCTTGAGGTGATTTCCCTTCTCTAAGATCTAGGAATTCCTCAAACTGAAATGGAACTCAAAACTAGAGGACCATCTATAGATTCATATGCAGTCTCATGAACTAGTCCTTGGTGCGGTGTCTTTCCCTGTTAAGTCAAACACCACTCTAACACCTTCGAGTGTTTGAAAACAGTTTTGTGGGGTGGAGGGGAGTGTGAGTCCTGCTTTTATTGGTATTCAAATACTATAGTATTAAGATTTCACCATATATCTCAACAGTTAATTAAAATACATCCCCTTCATTAATTATGCTGTAATACATCAAATAAATAATTTACTACCTTCAAGCCCAAAATGAAATGGTCAATTTTTTTCATTTATTGATTTTCTTTTAAATGTCCAATTGACATACACCTCTGTATTTGTGTGACATTCCCTATTAATATGACTTAGTTTATTTATCTTTAAAACACATTTAAGACTGTAGAAGTTTTACACATTTTTATGAAAAAATGCAAAGCAATAGAAAAGATGCATTCTTGACATAGCTCCTATATGTTATTGAAGACATTCTTATTACATGATTTACGCTAGGGTTTGGCAAAGTATGCCTGTGTACCAAAGCTGCTTGTTATTGTAAATAAAGTTTTATTGAGACACAGCCATGCTCGTTTGTTTATGTTTTCTGTGGCCGACTTTACACTACCATGGCAGAATTGAGTAGTTGCAACAGAGACCACATGACCTGCAAAGCCTAGAATGTGTACTATTAGGCTCTTTCGAGAAAAGCTTGCCGATGCTTAATTTAGACAGCTAAGAGTTAGTACAATAGTTAAGTATGTATTGTCTATATTACAAAACACCTGATTTAACATAAAATATTAATTATTTGATTGTTTTAATATGCTGGTTTATAACAGAATATATACTGTACGTAATGTTATAATAATCTGATTTTCAGGTTAACAAAATTCTGATACATAGGTAAATCAATACCTGTAATTTAAATTCTGCTTATTTCTATTAAGAATACTGTATATATTCTCAACATGATCAGAAACCACCATTTTGATATTTTAAAATAAGGTACAGATAGACTCCCTTTGAAAAAATATACAAATATAAAATTATTACATTGCAAATAGATATTTTTGGTTTTCTTAAAGATTGACTGTAGAGTTCAACTTTTCCTCAAATAATTTGTTTACTTTTTAAAGTATACTAATGTCTTATTTCTCTTTTAAAAATTCTTGCTTGAAGTGTCTAGGTTCATAATACTGAGTCTTTAATCCATATATTCTCTTTGGTTTAAATTGTGTACATTTCATATAGCAACTCAGTATTTTAGAGATGACTGGGAACTCTTTGCTTGGGAAGTCATTCTTATAACTCTAGATTTTAGCAACAATTCTGAAGGAACTGTGCATTTCCGTCAACAACCCCCAGGGACATTTGAAAGTATGGGTTTAGGTATGTGTGTGTAAGAGATATTTTTGCTGTTTTAATAACTGGAAAGAGATCAGTGCCCAGAAAGGAAGAATGTCAAAAGTCTTAAAGTATATAGCCAATCCCAAAGAGGGAAGAATTGTTTTCCCCAAAATACCATTAATATCCCCATTGGGAAACACTGTAAGTCTAGAGATTATTTATGAGAAATTACAGAAAGCTTTGAGATTGTAAATATAAATCCACTCACATTCACTCATCAATTTTTATTATTGTCACTTAGTAAATGGATCTCCAGTTAATGATTTTTCTAATGTGTTATTAAAACGGTTTCCCATTATAATCCAAATAAATAGCAACTGATGTCAGATTTGCATTATATTTGAAGATGTACTCAATTATGATAATTGCTAATATTTCAGTTGACGCCCAAAGCAACTACATTTTCTGATATGCCATTTAAAATATTCTTTTGTAGTCCATAAGTCAGTTAGCTCCTTAGGCTGATCCTCTTCAAAATGAATTCCTTAGATCTAATTCTTTAATGCATGTTCTTTTATGAAAGAAGGATAAATGTTCTGATGATTTTTATCTTCTTCTGTTGCCAATCATTGTAGATATTCCCATTCTTTTTTGAAAAAGTGTTTAGCAAGCCAAATGCAGTAAACTTATTTCCCCATAGTAATGGTAATATAATTCAAAGCACTATCTAAGAGTAAACAGGAGAAGCCTGTTCTAGTTTCAGCTGCTTAAAACATTGCACTCGTGAAGACATCTCCTGAAAATTGTATTTTATGATAAAAAAAATAATTCCACAAGGTTCTACATTCTATCTGAATCTTAATTTTTTCCATCACTCTGTTTTTTCTTTGTCTTTAAAACTTCTCCAAGTCTTACTTTTTCTTGAATGAAATATGTGAGACCAGGAGACCATGAACATTTTCAAGTTCTCTGTGTGTGTTTTAAGAAAGACTCACATTTTGACATTCTCTGTGTTGTGTGTGTATGGATGTGTGGGTTTTCTGGAAGACTTCAGCCTCCCTCATTATGAAAAAATTAATCTGTCTCTGTAAATAAATGGATGGACCCTCAGCTTTGTAGCCATCTCGTTTGTAGCAGATGAACTGTGACAAACGGACCCTTTAGCTACCCATCATTCATGCTATGAGTAAGTTTCAGATTCTATCTATGTGCCATATAACCCCAAGAAAGATGAGCTTTCCATTATAAATGAAAAATGACCTTATTCATCACAATTCTGATAGACTCAATTTATATTTATCATAACCATAAGAAAAGAATAGCAAGTATATAAATCAATGAGATTTTAAGGAACTATATGTCATAAGTACTAAATTGAAATTTAGCTGCTACAGGTCCTTCACTTTAATTTGCAAAAATGAAAAATACCATTCATTCAACTGAAATATTCAGATATATATAAGGTCTAGGGCTGGGGTGTGTCTGCTTCACATCCATTTCATTCCTCCCATTTTAGGAGTCCTGGTAGAATTCTTTCCCTTCTCACTGGCTGCTACTGAAGGGTTTTTTTTTTTTTTTTTTTTTCCTCCTTCCTATTCCTTCTTCCTCTTCCATGCACAGTAATATCCAGAATCCTAGGTGTTTAGTGGTATCCTTTTTTGTTTTCCTTCTGGAGTTTTGGGCCAAATGCATCTTTTGGAACAGGAACAAATACTCAAATTGCTTCCTAGGCCATACCTTTCATCTGGGTGCAGTTTAGAAGTATATACATATTTTTTCAACCCACTGTGTATCTGAAGACTAACTTTCCCTTTCCTTGGTAGGGTTTTATAGAAAAAAATTAAGTAAAAAGGAAATTAGAGATCAAGAGAAAAATGGAAGCATCTTTTGGCACTTTTTGCTTTTTTCTCCCCCTTTGAGTTAAAACCCCAGAAACACTCAGAAAGAAATAGAAAAGTCAGAGAAAAATGTAGAGACAACTTAATTGAACAAATATTTATTACCATGTTTATACCTGGCACTGGAGTAAATGTAGACTGAGCAAAAATTGTCTCAGAACCCAAGAATGTATAGCCTAATAGAAAAGATAGATAATCTTTAATTCATCCCAAAAGTATGCATGGGATGGTAACTGTTGAGGCTGTTCTTAGGAAGAAAGGCATGCAGTATGATATGGGAGTACAGCGGGGATTTAATGGACTCAGTGAAAGATCTCAAGGGAAAAAAATGGTGCTGATCTGCAGTGTAAAGGAGTGGAAGTTGGTTAAACTAATGGGAAAAGGAAAAGTATAACAGCGAAAGGAAAACTCTGTGGCAAGAGGGAGCATGTTAAGTACAAGTAAAGGAAAGTGAAAATGAAAAGTTAGTCTGACTGAAACTCAATTTGCTAAGGGCATTCTGGGAGATAAGGCTGGAGAGAGAGAGCAGAGCGATCACACAGGGCCTTGAGGAGACTTTCAAGAATGTGGGTCTAAATGTGCATATGGAAAGGGAACCATGGAAAGGTATTATGTGTGAGGAATTGATATGATTTGAATTGCTCTCCCCAAAGATGTGTTTTGGGGCAGAGTGGAGAACATATTTGAGGGGAATCATCACAGAGGCAGAGAAACCAGCCGGGAGACTGTTGTAGGAGTTCAGGGGAGAGATGATAGATGTTAGCTTGGAGATGGAGAGATGTGGAGAGTTATGTTAAATATTAAAAAGTAAAAGGAGCAGGCTACAGAAGGACAGGGCGGTAGCTGGACGAGGAAGCTCTATTGCCTAACTGAGCTGCTCTGGTTGTTTTTAACATGAGAGAATTGACCAAGCTTAAAAGTCATTGAAAAGGATTCAATTAAGAGAGAAAGGGGAGTATAAAATATCAGAAAACGATAGAGTGAGATTCTTGAGAAAGCAGGAATGGTAGAGGTAAATTCTGGGAGAGGATGGTGTTCACTGATAGTCTGTCCACTCCCTCACTTCTGTCTCCATATTTCTGGGTCCCCACCCCAGGAATTAGGAGCCACAAGTGTCTCAGAGATGGGAGAAGTTATTGAAACAGTAGGTGTGGTGGCAAGATAAAGGGGGACTTGAGTGCTGGAGCTGAGGCTCTGTATTTTAGGGGGAAAAGTACCAAATGCATTGTCTGATGGAAAACTTTGCTTTGTATAGCAAATTACACTTGTGGTATGCTATTATACTTCAAGAATATTTTGTGTTAAGTACTCTGTGTTGGGCTCACATGGGAAACTAGTCAACTGTATCACCCACTTTTCTCTACTAGAAGCAGTGGTCTTGAATTCAGAGAGACAATCAAACTCACAAAGGACAACAGGCTTTACCCAAAACCTATTACCCAATAGCTAAGTATACTTAGCTATCATGCAAGATAGGGCAAAAATAACACACAAAATAACAGCATAGTGCAAGTCTTGCACCTCCAAGCAACAGCTTCCAATGTCTCAGCCATTTTGCAATTATGATGTGTGTTGTCACAAAACCTAAGTTGAATGCATGCAGATAACTTCTATTCAGAGAAGCTCTCAAGTATATGTGACCAGTTAGTCTGGCAGTCCCCTCAAGCATCATGTCTGCACTCCTTTTGGACAGCAGCATTTCATCAACATCATTAACTCATGACTTGATTATAGCTGCTTCATCTAGTGTATTTTCCTTGGCCAGATTCTTACTTAGGTGGGATCTGGTAAAGGTAATCCCCCTATCCATTCCTTGATATAATGTTGCAGGGGATTCACCAAATTTCACATCCTCAGGCATTCCTGAAGCTAGAAGAAAAGTCTTAGAACCCTGTTATTTCCCTTCCACTGCCATTTTTATTATTATTAACTTATTGCCAAATCATCTGCTAAAACAACTCACAGTGGTTAGTTACTTTTGATTCGTTTTTGCATTGTTTATAGGTAATCGTTAAAAGTTCTCTACAATATAAGATGGTTATATATTTTTCACCTGTCTTGAGTAATTACATAACAGCTTACATTATAAATCATGATAAAAGCTTCTTTGCTTAATTCTATTGCAGAACTGGGGAAAATTTTTTCCTTATGTGTACTGTGTCAGAAGTATGCAGCTGTTAGTAAAAAGTCAAACTAACAGTGATCAAAAATACCCAAAAGATTTTATTTTTCGCATCTAAAAAGAAGGCTGGAGATAGGTAGTCCTGGGCTGATATGGCAGTTCCATGACACTGTCAGGGTCCAGGCCCTTTCTGTACTGCCATTCAGCTCTCCTTAGCCTGTGGCTTTTGTCATCATGCTCCTTGCCTCATAGTTGCAAGATGGATGCCTCTCCTCCAGCTTACATCTTGATTCCACAGAGGAAGAAGGGAATGAACAAAAAGTAAAATGTTCAAAGGCATGTGTTAACTCTTTTCTATCTTTAATAAGTCTTAAAGGAATCCCCATTCAACAACTTCTGTTTACATCTCATTGACTACAACTGTGTCCACATGGCTACATCTGCTGCAAAGGAGTGTGAGACTCAGAACATATTATGATAGGCGTACTAATATCCTTAACAAAATTGGGGATTGGTAAGGATATTGCATAGGCAACTCCAGTTGATAATCATGCTCTGTATTATGTTATTTCACTAGGTGACTTTCTAAGTCAACAGTATCTAAGAAATTATTTTTGGAGGCTGGCCTGGTGACGTAGTGGTTAAGTTTGGCTCCCTCCACTTCAGTGGCCTGGGGTTCGCAGGTTCAGATCCCAGGCGTGGACCTACACCACTCGTCAAGCCATGCTGTGATGGTGACCCACATAAAAAAAAGAGGAGGATTGGCGATGGGTGTTAGCTCAGGGCCAATATTCCTCACTAAAAAAGAAAAACAACAAAAAAAAGAAACTATCTTTGTGTTAAAGCAATAAAATTAATTTCTTATTTTATGTGTCTAGACCAAATCTTCTATTACCATAATAACTTAAAAAGTATGGAAAATTGGAACTTAGATTATGATTCTTTTTATGAAGACAAAAAATTTATTTTAAATTTTCTTTAACTGCAACTTACGAGTCCTAGTTATTTTATGACATTTTCTCTTTGATTGGGCTTTCCTTTAGAAGGTTTGGCACTTGGGAACTTTGACTAAGAACACATTAAGATGGCAAGACATAATATTAACATGTACTAATCTACTCCGGTTTGGGAGAGTTGCTTACTATGGTATATGATTTTCTTTATCTTCATTGAAATGCAGGAGAATAAAAATGATTAGATGTGATCTTTTAAAACAAGTTTGTTTAAAATCATGCTTAAAACCAGAGATTCATTACCAATCAATACTTTCATAATATTTCCATTTATTTCTATAAAATTAAATTTCTAAAAGCTTACGATCAATTTTTGATGACTTTCTATTATCAAGATATTTTTTGCATATACCAGGAATTGTGAGAGTCTTGAAAGCTTATAGACTTATAGCAGTGATAAAATTGCAAAGTAGCAATTGATTTCATAAGTGCGTTTATTAAGAGATCACACATCTACATTTATGGTTTTATATACAACAAACACAAATAATTTTAAATAGAAACAAATCTATTTGTTGCCACCAATCCTTAATAATATGTACAAGCTCTAGGAAAGAACTGATAATGTGCAATGCAATGAGTTTAGGTCTGTTTTAAATTGCTATTCACTACAATTAATTTCCCAAAATGCTGCCTAAGCATTGAGATCTATATCTAGATTACTGATACCTTCCCCTAGTGAAGCAATGGGTAATTCTTTCAAATTATCTCTAAACAAGGATAGTAAGGTTTGGAGGAAATCAGAGATAGGGTGCTAACATTTCCTAAAATTGGAGGAAAGTTCAGTGAGTTGGAATAGCAGAAGGTGGGGAAATCGACAATGTCTGGTTAGTGATTTTTAGACCTAGATACTAGTGACCTTTCTACAGCCAGGTGGGAGATAAACATTCAGTGCATTCAGAACAAGGAATGCAGTGTGTCTACACTACATGGAAGAATAGATTTTAGAGCCAGCCCTGATGATCTAGTGGTTAAAGTTCAGCGCTCTCACAGCTTCAGCAGCCAGGGTTCCCTTCCTGGTCGTGGAACCACACCACTCATTTGTCAGTAGCCATGCTGTGGCGGCTCACCTAGAAGAACTAGAAGGACTTACAACTCAGATATACAACCATGCACTGGGGCTTTGGGGAGAAGAAAAAGAACAAGAATAGTTTTTAATTTCAGGTGTACCTTGCATTGAATAGTGCATCTTCCGTTTACTAGCTGTGTGACTGTTGAAATTTATTTAATCTCTCTCAGCCCCAGTTTCCTTGCAAAATTGGTGTGAGGACAAAAATGTGGAAGGACCTAACAGAAAGACACATAATAGGCATTATTAACACTATGTACAGTTACTCATCTAATCTCCTAGCTCCAAAAATAGTCTATATGCTGTTATTTCCCAAGTGTATATTTCTAACCTGAAGCTCTCTCCTGAACTTCACACTCTTACATCCAACTGCCTATTCAACACATCTGCTTAGATGTCTGATGAGCACCTCACGTTTATCACGTCCAAAACCAAATTTCTAATCAAATACCCCTATCCAATTTTCCCGAATGTAAGCAATGGTGAATCTATCCTTCTATTTGCTCTGACTGAAAACTTTGGAGTGATTGATCTCCAAACTAATACCTCGTTAAATCTTACCTTCTAACATTTCCTTCAAAGTATATCTAATATTGGACCACTTCTCAACCCCTCTGCTGCTATTTCCATGGACAGGCCACCATTATCTTGAACCTGGTTATGATAACGGCCTCCTAACTAATGTACCACCTCTCTGGCTCTTGCCCGCCCCCACTCCTCACCCAAGTCCATGTTTGACCAGCAGATGGTGGAATCATGTCACAACTCTGCTCTGCTCAAAACGTTTCAATGCCTTTCCATCTCACTCAGGGTAAAAGTCAGCGTCATTACAAGCGCCCACAATGTTCTGGATGACTTGACTTTCATGTTGGATCTTTGACTTCCTCTCCTTCAACTTTCCCTCTGGCTCACTGTGCTCCAGACCTACTTAGGGATCCTTGAACAGAGCAAGTGCACACACACCCTCAGGGTTTTTTCATTTGCTGGCCACCAACGCCCTCTCCCCACCAGGCATGGATTGCTCTTCTTCCAGACCTCAGCATGGTCTGCTCTGTCACCTCCTTTAGATCAAAGGCCATCTCAGTGAGGCCTTCCATGACTATTTAAATATCCATCTCTCTCCCCCTCTCCCCCTTCTTACTCCATGTCCCTTTTGCTGATTCATTTTTCTTCATAGAACTTATCATGTGACCTAAAATAGATTTTATTTATTTACTTGTTTATTTACAGGGTTTGGCACGTGGTAGTCACTCAGTAAATGCTCATTACATGAATAAATGTGTAAATAGAAGCATTTAAAAGTAAATTTCAGTTTAATCTCCTCTCAACCTATTTCATCTCATAAAACACAGATAAAAAGGTCACTTCTGTTTTCCATGCTCAGCTTTAGAAGATGGTAATAATAAAATTGA
The DNA here is from genome assembly GCA_031878705.1 of Tapirus indicus. NCBI lineage: Eukaryota > Metazoa > Chordata > Mammalia > Perissodactyla > Tapiridae > Tapirus > Tapirus indicus. The sequence goes on along the minus strand of CM062927.1, from coordinate 67,582,005 downwards.
GGTAAATCTCTTAACTTTTAAACTAAATTTATAGGCTCATTAAATTCTATTTAGTGAAAAAGAGATGGAATTATGTACAACATATACTGATGAAAATTTAAATATTTTGACATAAAAGCTCTGAACCCTTCTAGTCATATGTAGTTAGTATTTAGTCTTTTATGCAAGTTTTGTATGCCTTTGTACAAGAAATATGATTCTTGAAACATTTAATTTTTTCCTGATTTATAAATATGGAATACTGTATATTTGACCAGTGACTTGTATTTAGAAGTCTCAAAAGAACATTATGTTTTTCCAAATGACCATCAAAATCTAACTGGTTAAATAGATCTGTATGAGCCTTCAAAAATAATTAGGTAAATCTGAATGTGTTTTCAAGAAAGTAAGTTCATATATATATCGTTAAGAGTGAAAACATGCAGAACAAATACATAGCATTTATATGAAAGAAGAAATAACAGCCTATGTTTAGTAATGGCTTTCTCTGTGTGCTGAATGTCAAATTGCTCACAGTCCTCACAGGATAATGTGCCTGTGCTTAAAAAGTTAAGTATTTCCCTGATGCCATTTATTACTTTAAGTCTAAGTATTGTCGTTTTGTTATTCTTTAATTTTTAAAATCCAAAAGTCTAACATTATGGGGAGTTTATGACCATTTGATACAAACCTCATCACATCCCTATCCCCACACCACTGAGAAAGCTCAGTCAGGGTTGTTTTGGAGAAGAAAGTAGGACATATATACACGGGGGTGGGGTGGGGGTGGGGAAAAACTGTTGATTGAATGACTCTACTCCCTTCCACACTTCCTTTTTTCCTAGCCATTTTCCAATAGTTGTACAAGACATGGTCATATGTCCCAGCTCTAGTCAATGAGGTAAAATCAAAGTCACCGGCTTCCATGGAAGTTTTTGGGAAGGGACAAAATCAACTAGCATTTGCACTTACCTTTTTTTACTTTCTACTTCTTACTGCCTGGAATATAGACATGCTACTCCCAAATCCAGTGTAATTTAGATTCAGCTACTGTGATGCTCTCATGCAAAACTCAAATTTGGAATTAAGCGGGACAAGAGGGAAGAGAATCAGCAGTGTTTGAGGGATGTGATATTTTGTAGGGCAGCCTAGAAGACACGGTATGTTTTGGGAGTCATTGCCTGCTTCCTCTTCCTTGGATTTAAGCTAAGCAGAAGCATTCCTGGAAAATGCATGGCTTCCTAATTTCCATGATTTTTGACAGAGAAGTAACTCCTCTATGGGCTAGTTCACAACACTGTTCTGGGAGTCCCTCTTTGAGTCCCATCATAGAGCCTGCTCTTCCACTCCTTTTGATGATATTGTGAATAATTTCTGGCATATTGCATAAGTCAGGGCCCCATCAGGAGACAGAAACCACATAGTAATTTGAACAGGAAAAATTTAATATAAAGAATTAATTATAACAGGGGATTGTAGTAATGGTGATTACCTAGTAAGGAGTAAGCAGATCTCTAAAGAATTCAAGAATAGCACACATAAGGAGGAGTCCCTATCCTTAGGGCTTAGATAACACACACAAGAAATCTAAAAGAAGAGTTCCCTTCCTAGGACTGAGATCCAGGCCTCTTTAAGAGGCTGTGGTGGGGGCCGGCCTGGTGGCGCAGCGGTTTAGTCCGCGCTTGGCAGCCCAGGGTTCGCTGGTTCGGATCCCGGGCACCCGCCGACGCACTGCCTGTCAGCCATGCTGTGGCGGCGTCCCATATAAAGTGGAGGAAGATGGGCACGGATGTTAGCCCAGGGCCAGTCTTCCTCAGCAAAAAAAAAAAGAGGAGGATTAGCAACGGATGTTAGCTCAGGGCTGGTCTTCCTCACCAAAAAAAAAAAAAGAAAGAGGCTGTGGTCACGGTTCACTGGATGTAGAAGTTTGTTAAGCTACCATGCTAGCCAGACTTACTGGTAAATTCACCCTCTGGGGTTTCTTACGAAACTGCCCACAAGGGGTACCGTGTGCTGCTGGCTACTGTCACTGCAGAAGCTACAGACACTTCAGGCACCTGGCCCTGCAGAGACCCCATACCGTGCAGGAATTGTTGAGGAGAGTATACCGAAACCAAGAAGAGAAGCCCTGCATCCTGCCATGTGATTCCAGCACCCTCTACTGACAAAGCAAAATTAGCATGGTGTCAGTCGGCAAAGAGGCATATTTAGAGTCCAGCTCAGTTATCACAGAATAGGCAGTGAAGAATGCATTTGGGACTGGGAGGTAATAAATCAGTAGCACACATATGGAACTGAATTCTGACTTAAATCACCACCTCAGAGCCTTGGCACAAGCAGTTCTCTTGGCTCATAATATTCTTCACCCAAATCTGTGTTACAGTTGTGCTTCTTCCGTAGTCATCTCTCAGTTCAGGAGTTACCTCCTCAGTGAGGACTTCTGTATTTATTAGTTTTATGAGTTGAATTGTGTCTCTTCAAAATTCTTATGTTGAAGTCCCAACCCCCAGTTCCTCTGAATGTGACCTTTGGAGATAGGGTCTTTATAGAGGCTATTGAGTTAAAATGAGGTCACTAGGAGTGACCCCTCAGCCAATATGACTGATGTTCTCATGAAAAGGGAAGATTTAGACATAGACACTCATAGAAGGAAGAAGATGTGACAGACAGAGAAAATGGCCATCTATAACCCAAGGAAAGAGGTCTGAAATAGATCCTTCCCTCACACACCTCAGAAGGAACCAACTGTTAGGACCCCTTGATTTCAGACTTTTAGTCTCAAGAACAGTGAGACAAATTTCTGTTGTTCAAGCAACCTGGTTTGTGATACTTTGCTATGGCAGCCCTGGCAAACAATACATTAACATGTTTTAGGTTACAAGTATCATAAACGTGGCTTAAACAATTAATGTTTGTTTTTCTCATACGATAGGAGCGCTGAAGTAGTTGATCCAAGGTTTGATTCTGGCTCAATGGAATCAAAACCTTGGGTCGGCTTCTCTGCAATATCCATTGCCTTCCCCATCACATCACAGAATGACTGCAGTTGCTCTGCATATCTTGTCCTCACAGGGCAGTGTTCAGAGAAGAAAATGAAGAAGAGACTGTCCTCATGAGACTCTCTTCATCAGAGAGGAGGATCTTCCTTGGAAGCATCAATTCTCCACCTCTACTGCCCCAACAAATTTCTCCATAATATCTCAGAATTGTGTTCCATCTTCTCTACCTCTTGCCATGTTGGGGGTTGGGAAAGTAACTAGAAAGAGATGGGCTTTTCCATTAGGACAGAAAAGAGGGGAGTGGCTGTTGGGCAGGCAAACAACAATGCTTGCTCGGCCTTCCCTAGCCATCCTGGCTCAAGCATTGATTTCCACCAGCCATTGTCTCTCCCTTTGCCAGTGTCATTTTCTTTTTCAATACTTCGTTTTCTGAATTTATCCTATTTTGTTAGTTTCTTGTGAGTTTATTGTCTCCCTCCATTAGAATTAAGCCTCCATGAACCCTGGGACATACCTGTCTTATGTGCCCCTGTACCCACACTTCCTCAGACAATAGAGTCAATGTTCCATAAAATATTGACTGAATAATTGTACGTAGGGGCATTTCAAGAATATCATCCCCTTTCTATTCCCCTACTCGTAAAAAGTCCTACTTCTGCAAAGAGTGTTTACCCTTCTCTAATTTTTCCATCTCCAAAAAACAGAAATATTTTTAAGGAGGTAGAATCTAAGAGTCTCTCCAGAAACTGTTTTAGTACTACCCCACATCCCACCAGCTGGGTCTCCAGGTTTGGCGGAGTATAGCCGTGTGCTCAGTCATCAGTGATTTCTTACTCAAGGATCCTGACTTTGTCTCACAGGAAACTGAACCTATAACCTTGTTTTGGCCCTTGACCATGGGGTTTACCATAAGATCAGCTTCTTGCTCCTTCCAAATGTGTGGTCATATACAAGTATTACATGTCATACTTTGCTTTCTCATAAGAATTCCACCCTCAGAGGAATGGCTTGATAAGTTGGTGAGAAGGCCCCTTCTCCATTCTGTGGAACTAAGAGTTATAGTAGTGTTAAAACAAACAAATCCTTCTTCCATTGTGTTCTAAGGGTGTGGATCCCTTACAGGGGAACAAAGCCCCTTCTTGTTTTTTTTTGTCCTTATCAAAAGATTTTTCAAACATATGTCATTCATTCATTTATTCATTCAACAGGTTTACAGTGAACACCAATTGTACGTATCCCTTGTTCTTTCACTGCAGGAGACATAAACTTAGATGACTCAGGGCCTTTTCCCTTAAGGATTTCATATCCTAGTGGGAAAAACTGAGAGAGATGTGCACATAATAAATATCCAATACAGTAAACACAATCTCAAGGCAAAATTTCAGCTTGGTGGTGGTAAATAAGGTGAAACGAACAACCAGCTCGGCTGTGATATTTAGGGAAGGTTTTCTAGTACAGGTAAAAGTATGAGAATAACTAAGTCACCACCAGTGTGTAAATAACTGAAGCTAGTGTTTTCTTGTTTTGACAGTGCAGGAGAAGGGACTTCTTTGGTAATCTATTGTTGCATAATACATCTCTCTATAATTTAGTGACTTTATGAAACCATTTTAGGATGTCTCACGGTTTTTGTGGGTCAGGAATTTGGGGTGTGCTTGCGGACAGTGGTGTGGATTCAAGTCAGAGGAGCTGGGGCAGCTGGGTGCTGGCCAGGCCTGTCTCTGTTCATGTAGCCTACGGGCTTTCCCAAGTGGTCTCTCCGCATGGTCGAATCTGGGCTTCCTCAGGGCATGGCAGCCTCAGGGCTTCTGGGCAACTGACATGGGGACTCAGACTCTAGAGAGTGTTTAAGGAAAGTGGGGACTGCATTGCCTTTTCTAACCTAGCTACAAAAGTCATGCAGTGTCACTTCTTCTACATTCTACTGGTACAAGAGAGTCACAAGCCTGCCCAGATTCAAAGAGTAGGGAACATAGACCCTTCTTTTCAATGGGAGAACTGTTAAGGTCACACTGTAGAATTGCTCTGTGCATGGGAGACATTGTTGCAGCCATTGGGAAAATACACCCTCCCACAGTCAGCCCTCTGGTAACAATTTATATCCCTCCCATGGGCAAAATACACTTCCTTCTCCAGAACTCCCCTCCCCCACCCCACTTTCTTATGGCAACAATCTCAGGCTCAGGGTCTAAGATCTTTTATTTAAACCCTGTCCATGTGTGGATAATGCTATTTGCATGCAGTTCCTTGAGTATCATTCATGTTCACGGGAACACCGGAGAATTCGACATAATCAATATAGACATTTCGATTCACACAGAGAAATCTGGAGACCCACAGCAGTTGCTGGTATATAGTATTTCTGACATCCAGCTGAGCACATGCTGTCAATTCCTTGATTCGTGCGCAATCCTGCTCTTTGGAGTTGTCCTCTGGCATCTCTTGGCTACATCCCTTGGGCACCATTCTTTTTCCATAAGAAGTAGCTGGTGTGTATAAATGAGGAACTTTCTCGGCTTGTTTCCTGCCCATAGTAGTTCAGAAGCCTAAAGGCCTCTTTTCATTTTGTACTATGTCTGTCCTTTCCGTTTCATCTTGGAATCATTCTTTTTAAAATGTAGGTTTTTGTATTCTATCAGTTGTAATCTACTACATTAGACAAAATTCACACCCACAAATCTCTCTGAGATAGGCCCTTCTCTCTTTGGGCTGTGCATAGTTTCCTATTGCAGCTGAAACAAATTAGCCAGAAATTTAGCAGCTGAAAACAACACAAAGTTGTTATCTGACAGTTCTGGAGGTCAGAAGTCTAAAAGGGGTTGGCAGGGCTGTGTTCCTTCTGGAGGCCATAGTGGATAATCCATTTCCTTTTGCACGTTCTAGAGGCTGCTCACTTTCCTCTGCTTGTGGCCCCAGATCACTGCAACCTCTGCCTCCACTGCCACATCTCTCTGATTCTGAGTTTCCTGCCTTCTGTCCTTAGAAGGACTCTTATGATTACATTGTGCTCACCCAGATAATGCAGGACACTCTCCCCATCTCCAAATCCTTAACTTAATCAAATCTGCAAAATCCTTTTTGTCATGTAGGTAACATATCCACAAGCCCCTGTGGGGCTGCTGAGGGAAAGCCCCCCTAGAAGCCTCATTAAATAGTGGAGGGGACCTGTGACACATGCCCTTAAAATCCTCAGAGATTGGATTTTGGGTGATCATGGTGTGTCAGTGTCGGTTCATCAGTGGTAACAAATGCACCCATCTGGTGGAGGGTGTTGCTAACAGGGGAACCTGTGCATTTGAGTATTTGGGAAATCTCTGCACCTTCCCCTCAATTTTGCTGTGAACCTGAAACTTCTCTAAAAATGTAAAGTCTTAAAAGTAAAAAAATTAACATAGCAACTTTGTTTTTTATAAACATAACAAATTCAGAAACCAAAGAAAAAGACCTCAGAGTTTTTTTGTCTGTATAGAAAGTTCTGTAAGGTACCACTTTACATCTTTGTTAGGAGTTAACAAAGGAATTTATAATCTCACCTTGGCCCTTTCGTACTTGGAGAACCTTTTGCTGGCTGAAAAGATTGGTCTGGGTCCTTCCTTTTCAATGCAGTAATTTCTAATTTTCATCAATAAATGAATACTTAGTTCTTTAGTTTATATGTTTTCTCTCATTTTATTAAAGGCAGCTAGAAGACACCAGACAGCACCTTTAGCCCTCTGCCTAGAAATCAACTTAGCCATAGCGTTGAATTGTTAGGAACATTTTGCTTTTTTCCTTCTTACTACAGACAACAGTTTTGCTAAACTTTCCGCCACTACATTATTAGGATCTCCTTTATGCAAGGTGTCAACAGCATTTTCTTTACTTTCCTGACAGCTTCCTAGAGGCCTACCAGACTTCCAGAGTCTCCTCGAGGCCCTCCAGTTTCCATCTGCCATCAAGTTTGAGAGCTTATGCCATATGTTTTAGGAGACAAGGAAATGTTACATGGTTTGATGGTGGTAAATGTTTGTAAGTAAGGGAAGTAAGCAATGGGCTCTGCTATAATGTTAGGGAAAGTCTTTTTTGTAGAAGTAAAATTTGAGAAGAGGCAACTCTCTGACTGAAATACACACTAAGGTTGAAGGAATTGATGTTACTGTATCCTGTTGTGAAGGGTGAAGGGTAGGAGGGAAATGTTAGAAGAAAATAAACAAACACACCAGAATTCTGGAAGAACATAAAAATGTGAAGATAGAAAGACTGAACCCTGTGTCTCAGCCCTTATTCCACTCATCGCAATAGCAGATGTGGCACCCTAAACAGAGTCCACAATATTTACTGGGTGATGGGGAGGCTGAGAGGGCCGCAAATAAACCTCACCTAATACATAGCTTGGCAGAGAATCTGCCACATTCTCAGCTCTGACTATTGTATATCCTTTGGATTAGTGTGTCTAGGTTAATATTTGGTAATCATTCTAGATAGTGCATACTTATTTGGAAAATTTGTAGTAAGGAATAAAACAAAGAATGAAGGTGCCAGGACTGGGAAAAAAAAAAAAAAGAAGAGGAATGTCAAACACTCACTGAAAGCATAGAGTATTCAGCTTGGCCTCTCAGCCACTACTAACAGAATAATTTCATTGAACATTATTTCTGCTGCATCATATTGGAAATGCACTTTGGTACAGTTCTACTTCAATTGCTTTCCCTTGGGTATTGAAAGGTTTGCCCTGGAAAATGAGAAAACCAAGTGATGAGAAAATTTCACAGTGTATGGCTGAATGATAAATATATTTATTTTAATGCTGGGAATGAAGGCTGGTTGAGAGGTCAGACAGAGTCCACGTGAGGCAGTGGTTGTGGCTCACCAAAGTATTTTTAGAATTGTTGGTCATGGCCTCGTTTATAGTGAAGCAGATATGATTCTCTGATTTTGGGATAAGCTCATCTATTCTTAAAATTCATAACTGATGGAAAGACCAGGTAGCATTGAGTGAAAACCAGGAAGTACAGGAAACGTTGCTGCACATTTGGTATCCTGAGATTGCCAGATATCATCCATTCTTTCCTGTTTTTCTGGTTGACCTCCTCTTTGGACCTTTTTCTCTATTCATTGTCAGTTTCTGCAGATTTTATTTTTCTCTAAAGCCTGTTCTGCTTATACAAAATACATTCTCTAACTTTTCTCTTAGAATAAAGAAATGTCAGTGTCCATCAAAGAATAGGTAATAATTGAATTTGTGTTTAGATTTTTTTCAGCAACAAGGGGAGCTTGAAAAATAAACTTATACTGGTCTATCTTTCTTCTGTATTATCTGATAAAGTCTAAGTACCTTGAAGGACAGAACTTTGCCTCTTGGTGTGTGTGCCTGTATATGTGTGTGTGGGGGGGGTGTGTGTGCGTTCGCACACAAGGCTCCCTGCCTGACAGGAGCATAAAGACATTTAATGCACAATCTAAACAGAGAATTGGACAGTTGGCATACACTACAATGGGCTCGAAGATTATGTTCAGCATCTGAAATGCCACCAACAAAAACCTCATTCTCTTCTTCATAAAAGTTACTTAGTTTAGATGAAATATCAATTCTATATCCAGAATTTCTGAATTAAAGCCCTCTGTAGAAGGGAAAACTATGTGTTGGAACCTTCCTCTCTTGACCCTAGAAAGGTGGGAATATACATTTCTCAACATTGGAAACCAACTTTACCCTTTGGAACACTGCTTTGGCCAAGCATTGGCAAAATATAAATGGTGAGTGAAGCAAATAGATACAAGCAAAAATGGTGGGGGAAAAAACTCTTAAGCTATTGTTTTAGGGTCAGCTCAGTCAGGGCTTACAAGCTTCTGGAAAATATCCCAATTTAGGCTTTTTTGTTGACTGTCAAATTGAGAGCAATGAAAGAATGGATCAAAATGGGAAGAGAGGTGGAGAGAAATGCAGGTGGTGGAAGGGCAGATTGGAGGAGCAGATCTAAGTCTTCAATACATGTGTAATACAAGTAGATATTAAATCTGTGTGTATATAATATTAAATATAGAGCTATTAGGCATTCTTTACATTAGTTTTTCTATATTCTTCTTTCAACTCCAGACATGTTAAAGGACTTGAAAAGGACCTGTGTTAAAAGACACAGTGGAGTCCATGGTGGAGTTGGTGATGGGGCAATGGTTGTTGGATGGGGCTTACAAGTCCAGGGGGGTTGCCTGCATGACTTGACTCTGCTCCAGCCATTTTTCATTTCTCCAGCAAGCTAGCCCAGACATGTTCCTATGGTGAATGCAGAGGTATAAGAGCATGCAAACCCAATCATTCAGGCTTATTTCAAGTTCCTACTTTCTCACTCTTGCTAATGTCTCATTGGCTAAAGTTAAGTTACATGGCCCCCTGAGAATCCAGTTACAGGGCTTTGTATTATCAGGGTGAGATACAGGGAGGGATAAAGAAAGTGGGACCTTCAGTACAACCCATCTACCACGCACCATTGTATAAACCCCACCAACCATTTTCAATGGCCCTAAAGCTTATTTAATGGATTCAAAAGTTCCAGTTATCATCAGGAGTTCTTTATAGAACCATCTCATTTTATTTTCATAGCATCCCTTTAGGTGGATATTTTCTGTTTAAAAAGATGAAGATGCTGAGGCAGAGAGAGACTATAACTGGCCTCAGTGAGCTTGAACTCAAACCCAAGTCCAACAAAGCTCTAATGTTACAAGAGCAAAGAAGTGGGAAGTGGGAATTACTTGTAGCTGGAGATGGGGAAAAGAGCAATTATCAAAACATCAATAGTTAGGGAGACAAGTTGATAGGAGAGAGTCCAGTGTTAAAAAAGTCAACCATCTGGTCCTGGAGGTGTTGGTGAATCCAAAAGATGATTGAGTGCCCCAAAGTAACTGCTCTTATTTGATTTCCTTTTGTGTCTAAATTCTGCAATATTAACCAATTTTAAAATACCTAATACTTACGTTTTCCAATATAGAATGAATTATAAAAAGAAAACATTGTTGAATAAAGTTTCACTTCACTGCTCAAGAATTTCCATGTACCCTTCCAAAATGACGAATGAGAAATTTTGCCGAGCATTCTCATACTTTAGCCAGAAATATCTTTGAATTCAGGGTCTCCAAATGTGACTGTAGAAAATAGTTTTAGACTGCACAAAGGTAGTGTAAAGGAAGGATTGTCGTTCACTTAATCAGAGATTTCTGTGTTCTAAATAGTTTAGTTTCTAAAATAAAACTACCAGAAGATCCATTGTGGCCAGCAAAAAAATAAAAGCAAGAAGTGAAGGTCAAAACAGTGTCGATCTAAGGAACTCTGTAGAGATAATAGATGAACAGAAATGCTTGCTTGGCTGACTTTAATAGCCTCGGTACTAAATAGCATCTGTGTAAAAAGATCTACCATATTTACCAAAAAAAAATTGTAATAATAATCACTGTGCCACAGTATATAAAGCACTGCTTATCACACACGCACACACACAGACATACACACAGAATCCCAAAGAGATGAATTAAATCCTTGTCTAGGGCATCGAAACCAAGGTAAAGTGTACTTGGGACTCACACCTGATAGAAGAAACAGGTAAATTTCAGAGAGATCATATATATGCTAATTTTAATTTGAATGTACATTCTAGTACTGTTTAGAATTATACTCAGTGGAAATGGTGAAATAAATCTGACTTTTGAAATTCTGAAAAGTAAGCCAATTAACATCTGAGGAGCAAATGACATTTTCACGTAAATGCTAGCAATTAGCACTATAGTCATCTTTTAGGCACCCTAGGAAAGAAATTCAAGTATTTTCTTACTTTAAGCATAAAATATATAGACGACTTCAAGCTTCCAATATAATTTTCTTGTCAATATTGACCCAACTGTCAGTGATTCTTCTCCATCTCCAGGCTGTGTGGAGAAAGATGAACTGGAGATTCAAGCTGTTATTTAATAGAACCTGATCATACTAAACCAAGAGGCAAGGAATTTTCTATCCCTTCAAGCATATCTCCTGAGATTATCTTATCTCAGAAATGTCTTATCTCTTGATCTTGAGATTCTCTCCTCTAAATCAGAAACCCAACATTTTCACCTAGGTGACCCACCAAGTTAGTCAATATGTTCACAGTTTGACAGATTTGAGTAGAGAATTGGCTGCACTGGCAAAATGTTGTAATTGATGCAACGTCAAATACCTTAAACTTAATTTTTGTTCTCTTTTCAAACCTTAGAATTTACCTACTCTTTGTTAATTTGAAAAATAAAAAAAAATATTGACAGCTTTCTCTACGATAAAAAGTCTTTGAACTGAATATTGTTTGTAATATAGGGGAGGAGGGTTGCCACCTAGGGCACACTTGGCTATGTCTGGATACATTTTTTATTGTCACAACTAGGAATGAGGTAGTACAGACTAGTGGATAGAAGCCAGGGATGCTGCTAAATCAACCTATAATGCACAGGACAGCCTCTCACAAGACAGAATTATCTGTCCTAATTGTTACTAGTGCCCAAGTAGAGAAACTCTGGTATAAACAAAAGGAAAAAAAGCAAATACTGCTGACCTCAGTTTCTCCAATCCTTTCCTCTCTGTCCCTAGGGAGAATGAAGCCTAAGGCTAAATCATAGATTTACATTTAGGAAAAAGATTTAATAGTCATCATGGAACTACAAAATAACTTAGAAAAAACTGAATGGAAAAGGTTGGGGGTGGGTAAAATAATTCATTCGGAGGGAAAATAGAGGAGCAAATCTCCTATTCATTCATTCAAAACCAGAGTGGTGGGGGTTGGGTGGACACAACAGGGAGTCAGCTAGGCACAGTACGTACCATTTAGGCATCAACAGCATGTGGTGGATTGTGGAGGGAAGTATCAAGAGAAAAGGAGAAACAAAACACCTCTTCTTCTCCTTTTTTTTGTAGTGGAAATGCTAATAATCAAAAAAATTTCATAATAGCCCTGAAGAGAAAGGAATGTAGATGGAAAAACGTAAAGGCAGGAAGAATCTAAGAATTATGAGAAACCGACTGTGCTGTATTGAGTAGATTCCATGTAATGTCACTTCATTCTCCTAACAATGCTATTTGAAAATGAAACAAGCCAAGAGAAGCTCTGTAATTCATCTGGAGGTGTAGCCGGGACTTAGGTTGATGGACCTTGGTCCCAAAGGTCTAGGCTTTTCCTCTTATCTCAAACTTACCAAGTCTCTCTTCTATTTAGGTTCTTTGTCTGCAATTACACTTCCTCCCACCTCATCCTACTTTACCTGGATAATGCCTATTCATTCTTTAGGTCTCCACTTAGATGACTCTTTCCTGTAAGCCTGCTCTGCAGGCCTGAAGTGCCTCTCCAGTGTGCTCCCTGTATTTCTACAACCACGGCCCACATCTCAGTGTATTGCAATGGCCTGTGTCCATTCACTGTCCTCCTAGAATGTAAGTTTCTTGGCTCTCTTACTCACTTGCACTCTCAATAACTAGCATAGTATTTGGCATATAATACATACTCCTATGTGACTAAATGGATGACTTTGTGCATGAGATCTTCCCAGGTATTTTGAAGAGTATGTAAATATACTTCAGAAAAATACACATAGAGAAAAAAGAAAAAAAGGAATTCCTGTTCATAAAGTCATTACTTTTCTCTAGGTAGGTATCCTAAGAAGAGATTGAGGTCTTTCATCTCTACCATAATTGACAGGGTCACGTGTCTTACCTAGCCGCCAATAAGGTTATGCTTGAATTCTGGAGGGTGGGTAGGATGGGAAAGGCAACCATGCACTCCTTCGAAAGCTCTTGCTTTTAATCCAGGTCTGTTTTCCTACCTTGGTGACCTGGAAGGTACCCAATAATAACATTTAAGTGCTCTTTACCTTCCACTCTAAAGCCTAGAGCAGAAAATATTTTCATTCCTCCTTTCCCTTGGCTTCACTCTCACTTTGACTATATGAGTAAGTCATACAGAAGAAAAGAATCTCCACCCCGAACAGTGGTCCCAACATATTATTTAAGAGTTCCTGATTCATCATTAATCCGTATCGCAAATCAAAGTTTCTCTCCCAGACTGAAGAGTGAGGAGAAAGGGGCTCTTGAACTTTGCCTCAAACCTCCCTCCCTCATCCTCACCATGATATTAGACTGTAGAAGAGCAGGGTGTATTTATGAAGCTAAAATTAATTTTTTCTCAAGAGAGTTGCCCTTGGATCTGTTGCTTTGCAAGAGAAATGTAAAATTACTTGAATTACCTGTCACTTGGGAGATGCATGACTCACTAGTTAACTAAGTTCTTATTGAAGTGTACCACTGCATCCTAAGAACTACCATGATAAATTTCAAATGATAGTCAGAATGTCTTTCTGTACTGTAATTAGATGTTTTTGGTGCCTGGCACCATGCTTGAATTCTGTGGAAGTTCTATATGTAGAGTAGGATTAAGCTTAACTTTAAACTTAAACTTCGCGCAAGGGAATTACTCCTAACGGGTAAATAATTCAATTAATTCATACATGCAGTCTGAGTTTTCTTATATCTTCAAATTAGAATACTTAAATGATGTCTTTGATATGATTCAAAAGAGCAAAAAACCTACAATTTGTTATTTAGATTGACAGTTTGACACAAAAACATGACTTAAAGCCGTCCTTAATGGATGGCACGTCATTTGTTTTGAATTTATTGACCTGAGTGGGTTTGTGCCACCACTACAACAAAACATAGCTTTACTTTTGATATCTCATGATTCTAATATAGAATTTTGTAAAGCAAATATGAAAAAGAGCCCCCAAAATGGCAAATATGTATGAAAAAAGTGATCATCAAGGGCAAATGTTTTTGAAAATAGTGCCACTGCACAAATTCTCACCTAATGAGCCTTAAGAAATGCAATGATCTCATATTTGTCTTATTGTTAAAACTGCGGAGGTGGTTTAACAAGTGTTTTCACATCATGTGTGCTTTGTTAGATGTTAAAACAGCTTTATTTAAAGTGGTGTAATTAAAATAGAATGGTAGGTGCCCTGGGGAGACTTTCACAGCTCTGTTAAATATAAGTGAAATTTCACAGATGTTAGCAAAAATTTCTAAATGTGTGCTTGCTTCTGAAGTCCTACTTTGAAAAGAGGTTTTCAAAGTATTTCCCAAGACCTTTTTAGTGATTGTTTCGTTTAATAGCTTTCTTCATTAGAAAGAAAAACATTCATTCATTTTAATAAAGCATGAAGAATCTACTTGTGTAAGACTGTATTTCCTAAATATTTACAGCAAAGGTGAATTCTAAACCCTCCTCCATCTACCATGAGACCTCAGGTGCCCAGAATTGGATTAACCATAATCCTCGATTCAAAACAATTGTTATTGGTCTGTGCATGGCCAATCTCCCATCCTTCCTTCTGTCCTCCCTCCCATCCTCCCCTTATAATAATGAAATGAGCACTTGCAAGCCCCCCATGAGAAACAAAGCCAGAATCTCCAGATTATCCTACACTTAATCCTGTCTACCTACCTCCATCCACTAGAGAAAACCATTATCTTGGATCCTGTATTAACCTTTCCCTGGATTTCCTTCTTATGTACTTGTATTGATGTTCCACTTTTTATCAATTAAATTAATATCACATTTGACTAAAAGGTTTAAGATGAGCTAATATTGTGGACTGTTATCATTCTATCTTAAACCTGGAAGTTTTCAGTTTACAAAGGATTAATGTTCCAAAATTCTGCCATTAAGTCAGCTGTCTAGAGTATGGATCTGTAGAACCTGCGTTATTACTGATCACTAGATTTCAATCTGTGTTTCCAAACTCAAGAGACATTGTTAATCTTTACCGATACTGAGTACAGTTGCCTGATTTCAGGGTCCTGGGAGAACAGCATGTGTGAAGTAGAATAGGAAGGCAATAAAGATGAGTCAGATAGTCTCTGGTTTGAATCCTACTTAAGTTATTAACAGATATTCAACCTTGGTGAAATTATCCAGGCTTTTTAAAAACTCATTTTTTCACCAGCAATTTAAGACATCACTGCTTTGCCTTATTAGTGACTCTTGATTTCTCTTCTATGTGAGATAAAGTTGTGGGATCTCAAAAGCTATAGAATTTTGAGAAATTATTTCAGGCCCCAAGTTAACAGTGTTCTAGGCATAAGATTAGATAATATGGAAAAAAAGGGCCAGAGAATGCAGGATCTGAGTAATGACAAAAATATGAAGGATTATAATAATAAACATTATCGGTTTATAGGTTGATAATTTACCAGTTTTGTTCATTAGAGTTAGCTAATGATCCTCAGAGCCCTTTGTAGCAGAAAACGGGTGGTTATGGTGATTTCTAGTAAATTCTAGTGATTTCACAAAAGCTCAGAAAGTTTAAGGTAACCTGTACTTTATAAAACTTGGAATTATAAAATTGTGTAACTGAGATGTTTTAGATTTCTAGTCTACGAAGTGCCTCTGGGATAACTTCTCACCAGTCACAACTTCCCTGGACACAAATTTACTAGAGTTCAGATTTATCTCGTCTACTTTTCCAAATTTACAAGAATTTCACAAGAATATGCAAATTAAGCATCAATTCCTTGACTTAGGGAGACTGTCTTTTTTACTCTAATTAAGAAAAAAATCATTTAACGTTTGGCTAGAGGACTGTGGACATACTGCTTTTTCTTCCTGCGTTATTGAGGTATCTGGACAAATAAAATTGTGAAACGGTTAAACTGTACATCTTGGAGATTTGATATATGTACACATTGTGAAAGGATTCCCCCCATCTAGTTAATTAACACATCCATCCCCTCACATATGTCTCTCTTTTTTATGTTAGTTGTTTTGATTTTTGGTGAGAATGCTTAAGTTCTACTTTCTTAGCACATTGCAGTTACACAATACGGTGTTAGCGCCTATAGCCACCATGTTTTACATCACATTCTCAGATGGTATTCACCATATAGCTAAGAGTTGGTAACCTTTTACAAACCTCTCCTGTTCCCCCACCTCCCTACCAACCCCTGACAACCACTTTTCTACTTTCTGTTTCTATGAGTTTGACTTATTTATTTATTTTTAGATTCCACATGTAAGTGATACCATAAGTAAATGATACTTTCTCAGTCTGGCTTATTTCACTTAGCATAATGCCCTCAAGTTTCATCCATGTTGCTGCAAATGGCAGGATTTCCTTTTTTCTCATGGCTGAATAATATTCTACTGTATGTATATATACCACAGTTTCTTTATCCATTCCTCTGTTGATGGTCACTTAGGTTGTTTCCATATCTTGGCTATTGTGAATAATGCTGTGATGAACATGAGAGTGCAGGTATTTGTTCAATGTCCTGTTTTCATTTCTTTTGAATCTATACCCAGAATTGGGATTGCTGGATCACATGGTAGTTCTATTTTTAGTTTTTTGAGGAAACTCCATACTGTTTTCCATAGTGGCTGCTCTAATTTACATCCCCAGCAACAGTGCACAAGGGTTCCCTTTACTCCACATCCTGACCAACATTTGTTATTCCCTTGTCTTTTTGATGACAGTCATTCTAACAGGTATGAGATGATGTCGCACTGTGGTTTTGATTTGCATTTCCCTGATGATTAGTGATGTCGAGCATCTTTTCATGTACCTGTTGGCCATTTGGAAGTCTTATTTGGAAAAATGTTTATTCAGGTCCACTGCTTATTTTTTAAATCAGATTTTTTTTTCTCTTGAGCTGTATGAGTGCTTCACATATTTTGGACACTAACCCCTTCTCAGCTATATGGTTTATAAATATTTTCTTCCATTCTGTAGGTTGCCTTTTCATTTTGTTGACGGTTTCCTTTGTGCAGACGCTTTACAGCTTGACGTAGTCCCTGATATTTATTTTTGCTTTTGTTGCCTTTGCTTTTGGTGTCAAATCCAAGAAATCACTGCCAAGAGCATTGTCAAGGAGCTTACCCTCTGTGTTTTCTTCTAGGAATTTTATGGTTTCAAGTCTTATGTTCAAGTCTTTAACCCATTTTGAGTTGATGTTTTTGTGTATGGTGTAAGAAACTTTTCAATATTATCTGACAGAAAGCCAAACATACTAGGAAGTTTATTCTTTTTTTGTGTGAGGAAGACCAGCCCTGAGCTAACATCCATCGCTAATCCTCCTCTTTTTACCGAGGAAGACTGGCCCTGGGCTAACATCCGTGCCCATCTTCCTCTACTTTATATGGGACGCTGCCACGGTGTGGCTGACAGGCAGTGCGTCGGCGGGCGCCCGGGATCCGAACCCGCGAACCCCGGGCTGCCAAGCGCGGACTAAACCGCTGCGCCACCAGATGGCCCCGGAAGTTTATTCTTTAAACTGCAGGGAAAGGACAATTGAGGAGATCAGATAATGTCAATTGGGCTCTTCATCCTTCCTTGGGAATTCAAATAAATTTGGCTTAAGTCCAGCACTCCTTTCAATATCTCTGTGAAGGAGATGCTCATTTCACTCCTGGTGGTGATTCCTGTTTCCACCGATTTTACCTTTTACTGTTGTGATTGTTGTGTATCTGTTGTGATTGTTCCTTTTTCTGACACAATTTATCCAATATTAATGTCTCTTAAGACACCACACACGTAAGGTGGTTGATTGTTTTTAAAAGACTTTTAGTGAAGATTTAGAGGTTATGGCTAGGGTTTGAAAATTGAAGAGTAAATAATGTAAAAATGAATAATGAACAGCATTCCTCGTGGAGCTTCAATTATCCCCCCTCTGAGAAAAAATCCCTCTTCTATATTGTCTCCAGCCCCTCCCTCATCTTCAGCCTCCTTTCTTACTTCACAGCTCACTCACAGTCCCACTTGGCAGATGCCTGTTCATTTATTATGCACACTGATCTACCCTTTTTATTCTTTTACACTTACTTATCCAGACCACTCCCTAAATATTCCATAAGGGCAAGGTCCTTCAAGAATTTTTTTCCTATAAAAAAAGTAATCTTCTCTAAAAAGTCTATATCTTGCTCATGTTTTTTCTTCCTTTTATATATAACAATATGCGTCATTACGTTTTCAATACATGTTATCTATTGTTTTACTTGAGTGAATATTAAACCTGTTTAAAGAATTTACTATGTTCAAACATGGTTTTGTTTCCATAACTCTATTTCCCCATAGGCTCATAAGTTCTGCTTCTGTAAATTACTTTACCATGGGTATACTGGAAATATGAGCCTCCAGGTGGGGAGAGAATATTATAGTTAAAAAGAATTAAGAACTATTCTGTTTTCCTCATTGTTTTGGAGTTTACATAATCTGTATTTTAAAACAGCAAAACTATATTCTAATTTGCCTCTATATTTTTAGATTCTTAGATGACCTGAGGCTTGGCATTAATGGAGATGTAGAATGCAGGAGAGTAGTGGTATTTCTGTTAGCTTAAATTCTGTTCCCTCCTCCTTAGAATATGTGGTAAATCACCCAGAAAGTGTTTGTTACTTTACATCTTATGAACTTCCCTTACGGGAAAAAACAAAACAAAACAAAACAAAGATACTGAAATCCAGTTTTTAGCTAGAGCTTATGAATTTCTGGATAATTGCTCTTTTTGTAAGTGGGTGGGAAATATATTGACCATGCTTTGTGCTTTAAGGGTTATTTTATTCCTTAATTATTCTTTTGATAAAATGGAAAGGAGAGGTTCAGATAAGCTACGTAAAGCTAATGTTTCTACCATGGAAGGCAGAAAGCTCGAAAGAAAACTGGAGCTTTTCTTTGCATGAAAGGTTTGAACGGTTTATCTTTTCATGTTCAACAGACAGTGGTGAATGCTCCCAACACATACGTGATGAACCTTTCTTTGATAATGTTTCTTCTGTCTGATCTTCCTTCCCTATGGTAGGAGATTTGGTGAGCTGTACTCACTTCATAATGTTGAATTTTTTTTTAATTAGTGAATTCAAGTTTCATTTTAAACTCTCAATATTTGATATTCTCATGCTATTATTTAAATGAGTAAAATAATATTGAACTTCTAAATCTCTACTGTAAAGCCCTTAAATATTAATTGTTAAATTCATTTATTTGATAAATGTTTATTAACTTGTACTTAATATTAAGCAGGTACTTTGCTTGGGGATATAATTGAAAATAGGATGTCTTCTACTTAATTGATAAATATTGTTACTTTCAGTTCCTCCCTGTCCCTTATCTCCACTTGAAGCTTTTTACTTATAACATACTCAGTCGCTTTTTTCAAAATCACTTGAAACTACTGCAGTAAGGAATGCCCCCCCTTGTAATAATGGTATCTAACAATTACTCGATACTTTCTATGTACCAGGAACTGTACTATGTGCTTTAAATGTACCTATCTCAAGTAAGCAACTTGTGAAGCTGCACTATCACCATTGTATTGTTGAGAAAATTGAATAACAATGAGGGCAAATCACCTGACTAAGGTAACACAACTAGTAAGTATTGGAACACTAATTTAATTTGCAGACTAGCTGCCTTCAGAGCCTACACTCTTAATCATGATGCTAAGGTAAATAGTTCATTTATGGAAGCATGGTGACTGCCAGCTCTGATGGGTAAGGACAAGATGAAACTGATGAGTAATTATGCTGTGCATAATAATAAAGGGGAGCAATCTTGACTCTACAGCTTACCAGCCCATGGGACCACTGTATAGTGGGAAGATAATAGCACTTACTCATGAGTTTGTAGTGAGGATTAAATGAGGTAACACATGTAGAGTGTGTAGTTCATTGCCTGGCAATCATAAATTGCCTGTAAACAATAGCTTGTATTACCACTTTGATTGTTTGGGGATAGACTCATGCATTCCTATTGTTAAAAGACCTTAAAGAGTAAGTCAACTCCAGCCACCATGACGGTTTAGAGAGGAAGATAGTGAGGTCAAGGAGGAGGTTAAGTTGCTTAGTCTAGGTCCCTCAGCTTGTTTGAAGGGCTAGAGTTAGAAACTCGGTGGCTCCCCTGACTCCTATCTACTTTGGCTTTTCACCCACCGTTTTATATACTAAACCAGCGAAGATCTGGAATTGTACAATAAAATAGAAAATATGGAGATGAGAAATGGAGAAGAGATAAGGCCACATTAAGGATACAAGGTGATATGAAATTGTACTTCTCAGAAAGGTTTAGTGTTATTGAATCTCTCATGTGGAAATGTCATCACCTACACTTTTAGCCTTCTTATTTTTTGTATTTCATTAGAGTTTTATCTGTATTGAATCTTTTTTGACTTCCAATTGGTTTATTCTGTTGTTCTTTATTGTAATTTCTAAAGATAGGCACTAAATTATTTTCTCTCTAAATTTTTAGGCTCTAAGTTTTCATCTAATACCAGCTTTTGGTGTAACCACAGGTATTTGTATGAAATGTTCTCTAGAGAGAATGTAATTTCATATTTTCATTTCCTCTTTGATTCAAGGAATCAAATGAATGTATTTCCTAACCTTTAACCTGTAAAAATGTGTTTACTTAACTGTTTATTGTTTCTTAATTTTATTTCTCTCTCCAACCCTCCACCATGATAAGTTTCATACTTACAGAACAGTTGAAAGAATACAATAACACAAGTACACCCTTCATTCAAACTCACCCATTGTTAACCTTTCCAGCATCTGAGTTCCTCTTCTACCTCTCTCTCAACTCTGTTTCTTTCTCTCCCCCCACCTAAAAAAAATGTGTGTATAAAATCTTTTGGCTGAATTATTTAAAATGTAATTGCAGAGATAAGTATACTTCATACCCAAATGTTTCAGCAGGTATTGCTTAAGAACAAAGACTTTCTCATACATACCCATAATAGGATCATCATATCCAAGAAATTTAAAATCAGTGAAATAGAAATAATGTCTAATATGCAGTTCCTATTCAAATTTATGTAATTATCTCTACAATAGTTTATGTTTAATTTTTGTTTTGAATGAAATACATTATGATCAAAGAATGCTGCTGTAAAATCTCAACTTTTTGAAGATTTTTTTTTAAATGTCCAGATCTTTTGCCCATTTTTTTTTTCTTTTTTTGGCAGGGAAAGATTCAACCTGAGCTAACATCTGTTGCCAATCTTCCTCTTTGTTTTTTTCCCCTCCCCAAAGTCCCAGTGCGTGGTTGTATATCTTATTTGTAAGTTGTTCTAGTTCTTCTATGTGAGCCACTGCCACAGCGTGGCAGCTGACAGACAGGTGGTGTGGTTCCTTGTTCAAGAGGCAAACCTGGGCCACCGAGGCGGTGAGTGCTGAACTTTAACCACTAGGCCATCAGGGCTGGCTCAATTTACTGAAGATTTTAAAGATTATGGACAACTTCATAATTTATTGTAAATTTTCCCTGGATATATAAAAACAACCTATATTCAAGTAATATAAAGATTTCTATATAGATAGTAAGTGTAGATTGAAGATTGCCTTACTCAATTTCACTGTTTTTCCTTCTTTGCCTACTAGATCTATACAGATTTTAAAGAAGGATGATATATTGAAATCCATCATTATAATTGTTTTCATATTAAGGCTTCTTGAATTTTTAAAATAGTTTATCTGGAAATTTCCAAACCTATCCTAAAATAGAGAAAATAGTATAATAAATCTCCATGTTCCCATTCACCCGTCTTCAATGATTATCAACATTTTTTCAGTCTTACACATTTCCACTTCCAATTCTCTTTTTGTGAGTAGTATTTTAAAGCAAATTTCAAGCATCACATTATTTTTTCTGTAGATATTTCAACATGAATACCTAACAGATAGGATATGTGTGTATACATATATACACATAAATATATACATACTAAAATGCTATTACCAAACTAACAAAATTAAGAGAAATTGTTTAATATCATCTAATATCCAATCTCTAATCATTTTCATAATTGTCTAAATAAATGTATTTCTATAGTTGATTTGTTCAAATCATGCTTCAAACCAGGTTTGCATAATTCTCTTGATCTATAATTTTTCATGCCATTTATTTGTTGAAAACCATTTTATCATTTATTTCTAGAATGTCTCACATTCTGGATTTGCCTACAAACTTTATCTTGATGATGTTTAAACCATTCCTCATTCACCCAGATTTTCTGTTTACTGACAATTATATCTAGAGGTTGGGTTAGATTTAGCCCTCATCTTATTTTTCCAAGAATACCTCATTGGTAGGACTATGCCTCACACCATGAGGCATTCCCCATCTGCTTGTTCTACTTTCAGTGAAGTTATGATTGATCTGTGTGTTCAGGTGGTGTCAATCTGAACAATTTTTTATAAAGTTTCCCCTCAACTTTTCACCTAATAGTTTTAGAATTCATTAATAATCATTGCCTAGCCCCATTATTTCCTTAAGATTTGCAAAATGGTGTAAATTTAGCATTTCTTCTGCATTTGTTAGCATGACTTCTTCCATGAAGACAATGTTTGCCTCATCAACTATTTGATTACATAAATATTTGGAGCCTATTTAGTTTCTTCAGAAAAGGCAAGATAAATGCTTGATTCATTCTTTCTTTTATCAATATCCAGAGTAATAACTTATTGGCCTCATGCTACCTCCAGTGGTGAATTTCTCACATTTTTAATAGTTTTGGTTTTATATATTTCATTGATATATTGGCTGCTGCATGCAGGTTTTTAACTACCATACCATATTCTCAAAGTAAGCCTCTTAATTAGATATATTTGTGTAGGTGGGTAATATGGTCTCTGAATCCTTGTATATCTGCCAATATTATTCTTTCTCTCCAATAGGTGAAGGATATCTTCCTTAGGTAGAGGAATCTTTGATTTCAGACTTTTTCTCTTAGTAGTTGGTATAAAGTTTTTCTACCAACTTTTAGAATCCAGTGTTGTAGATGAAAAATTGAATGGCATTTGAATTTTGTTTTCCTTTGTTATAACTTGTTTTCTCTATTTGAAAGTTTTAAGTTTTTTTTTTTTTTTTTTTTTTCCATTGCTCAAGGAGTTCAAGTATCTTATCAGGATATTCCTATGTGGTATCTTTTTTCATAAATCCTGCTTGGAACTAGCCAAACACTATTAAACTACAGACTGGGGTCTTCTACAGCTCAGGGGATTTTTTTATAAAAATGATTTTTTTAATTGTCCTTCTTCTATACCTACTTTTTATTCTTCTGGAAAGCCTATTATTCTCGGATTACAACTCCTGTAGCTATCCTCCAAATCTTTTATCTTTCTCTCCTGACTACAATCTATTTAAATTTTGCTTTGATCTTTGACTTGACCGTCCAGACCAATAACCTGAGCCACAACAGGTATCCTTCTCTTCTGCAGTGTATGTACTAAATTTTTAGTTAAAAATATTTTCATTCCAGAAAAGTATATCAGATTGTATTTGATAATAGTTTAGTTTTATTATTGTCTAATTGTTATTATTTTGTTTCAAGTTGTTTTCTGTCTTCTCCTGTGTCTCTATTTCATTCAAGGTCTATTCTGGTTATTCTGTTTGACTTTTCTCTCTCTGGCTACTGGGCTTTTAAAAGTGATAAAATTGTTCTTGTTCTACCCATCAGGGCTCAGCTACTTGGAATCCTGAAGCATGGTGATATAGAGTGGCAAAAGGCCAATGGTCTGTCTGTACCTTTGGACTTGGAAATGATCATAAATCAGGTTGATCAAAGAGAAGACCATTTTGCTACCAAGTCTCTCTGCACTTTCCTCTCTTTGGGGATGGAGAGGAATTAATCCAACTGCTCAGCTTTTGCTCAGCTCTTTGTAGAGCAAGAAACTCAATTCCACTCAAATTGTCTGGTTCCAGATTTCTTTGGGGGCATCAGAGGATCCCTGAAGTCCAGGATCTCTGGAGATTCTATCATATTCTGCTCTCTTTCATTGGTCTCCATGCTTTCATATGGACCAAAGAGGAGGAAGATCCTTGCTAACTCTCGAGCTTAAACCTACATACCTGCCAGCTCCAGTAATTTCTTGGCTTAAGGGAATGAGTTTGAGTTTAAAATTGAAGGGGATATGGATGCTTTTCTCTACCTAGACTTTGGAAGATCATATATTTCTTGAAGTATCAGTTAGCTTTTTAATGTAAGTTGAGAACCTGCCATTTTTTTATTTGCCTGTGAAATAACACCTGGTCAAATTTAGGAGAAAAAATTATTCAGCATCTTCGATACTCCTAGATTCCTTCTGTATTAATATTGCCTTATTTATAAAAGTAATATGTTGAGAAAAATATGCGAGTTATGTATCATATTTAATCATGCAGAATATCTTGAATCCTTTTGGAAGTGGGGGTCATTAATCAAATAAGTAAAGGGATTTTTAATCCTTCCTAACTGAATAGAAGATAATTTAAGATTGTGTAAAATAATGTAATCATTTGTATTTAATTTATTAGCAAACCTGGATTCTGATCCTGATGATGTTACTAGTTGGTGATCTTGGGGGGAAAAGAAAAATCACCATAACACTGCTTCTCATCTGTTAAGTGGAACAATAGCATAGGTGACAACTTAGACCTCATTTGTTTCTAAATTTTCTGGGTCTGTATAAAGTTAATTTTGAGTCTGAGTTCTAAGTTTGAAAACTGAAGACAAAAGAATTAACATGACTATGAACAAATGTAATATAAAAGAGCCATATTATAGTATAAGCTATACTTAGCCCCTATTACAAAAACAAAAACAAAAACTTCTGCTATTGAATAGGAACTGCATTGTCCTATATAAATGTAAAACATTATTTTCCAGTTATGTTGAGCACCTTTGCTAAAGTTCTGTTTAGGCATTAAACTCAGAAGATACTTAAAGAGTTGTTTTATTTCATAGTGATATTTGACACTGTGGTGATGTACAAAAGACATTTTCCAAGGGAGCATAGTCACAATTATCTAAGAACCCTAGAAATCAACCCAAAAATCACATAAGAAGTCCTTGTTAATTTGACAAAGAAAATTTCATAATAGCGAAGAATTCTCTAAAACATACCCTCTTCCCACCTTTAACTTATTTTTTCTCTGTTATTTCCCTCTTTAAATTTCTGTGGATATAGTTATTCATATAAACACTCTTACTACCTGTTTCTTTTTTCTTTCTCCTGTGTGTAAATACCACCAAAATAGCCCCTAAAAATTGTAGGAGGGATAACAACTAGATCCTTTGCTTAAGAGACCAAAATTTCTATCCATACCATTGAAATGCATATTTATGACATTTGGATTATATGTCTTGAGTATCAGTGTCTGCTTAATTAAAATTAAAAAAAATAATTTTGTTAAATTATTCCTACAAATATAACGCTGTGATAAGTGCAATGAAGCATTATTTGTCCTAAGTATATGATGCACTTAAAGAAAATAACATGAACAAAATGAGAACTGATCAGAACTAGAAGGTAGATAGACAGACAGACTGATTCACTCTAAGTGTATGGTACAAATTGTTAACATTATAAGTAATCTGAAGAATAAAAATCAACTTGGACACATTCTAGAAAATGGATACAACATGAACTAGATGTTAAATGGTGGACAAATCTTAAATGGGAAGAGAAGAGGGTTTCAGGGGGATGGAACCATATGTAGACACACATATATGTACAAAGGAAGGGAAGTGTGTGAAAATATCGTGAGAAGGGAACAATGAGAAGGCCAGTAGAGAAGACTGTTGGGACTATTAGCAACACAAATTGTTCAGATGTGAGGAACACACTAAGGGACGTTGTCTTCTGTCTGTGGGCAATTGGAAGCCAGTATGGGTTCTTACACAAGAAAACAATGTAATGGAATAGATGTTATGAGGCTTGCTGTGAAAACACCTAAATTATCTTAACTCCATTAATATAAAATGTTACTTTTGGTTTTACATAGTTATAATAAATATACTAAATAGCTTAGGTTTCTTTAGTAAAGAAAATATTCTTTGCGCAGGATATTGACCAATAAAACCAGTTGCTGGTCTCAGAGGTAATTACAAAGAACTCGCTCCTTTCTTAAATTACATAACTTAACTTGATTTTTCAAATATCAGTTTATTTTCTGTGACATATGGGCTTGAAATATAAATATTTTTTGGTCATTCAGCCCAATACACACTTTAACTTTGTAAAATACCATTTAGAGACAGTAGAAAGGCATATGCAATTTGTAGGAAAAAAATTAGAACATGATTAATAAAACGCCCACTTAAGACTATATAGATATTTTAGTTTGTATTTTCAGGTATGTATTAGAAATAATCTTATACATCAAGTAGAGTGTAATATATCTATTATTATGTACCTTAATATCAGAAATACATAAAAACATTATTTTATCATCCACCCTAAAATAACCTAATTTTTACAAAAGTAAATTTCTACAAAGTATAAAATAATCAATAAACTTTAATTTGAATAATACCTCCTATACAATGAAATGCATGGAAACTGTATATTAGTGCTTTTTGTGTTTCTGCTTATACTTGGCAGACCACACAATCTGTATCACACAGCCCGGATATTTCCTTCAGTTCTGGATCTTTATTACCAACTGCTTATTTCACGGTTATATCTGGATATCCTGCAAACATTTCACACTTACTAGGTTCCACGTGGAGTGGCCCTTCGGATTAATTAGGATATTTTTGCCAAGTAACATATTAATCAACTCACAAAACTGCAAAATTCAGGATAGGATGGGGATCAGGTATAGTTCAGTCAGAACTTTGGGTCCATTTCTCTGCCATTCCTTTATCTGGTTGCCCTCTTGAAGGTAGGATGGCTCCCAGAATAGCAATGCTTGCTATGTAGTTCATAGACAGAAAAAGACATTGTCTTTCTGAAGTTCTTGTAGAAGCTTCTATCTGACTTATTCTTCACCTTCAACAAACCTCTCATGAATGTCTCATTGATTTGAACAGGGGCATATGCTCATTCTAAATAAATCCCTGGGATAAAGGGAAAGAATGCCTTGCTCAAGGGGCTTAGGCTCACCTCTTCTGAAACCACAATTGTGGCAAGAGGACAAGGGGGAGGGGATAACTCTGATGAATTTAGATTAATCACGGCTACCTCTGGACATGGAATCAATCCCCCAGATTGTTTAGTTGCCGCACAATGCAGGGAGAGATGGTCAGACAAACTCAGCGTTCACTACATCCATCCATCCTCTTATATCCTAGATTTTATATTTAATAATATCACTGATTAGTGTATCAAGCTGGAAAACTTGGATTCATCCCTGACTCTTGCCTTTACCCAAGCTAACACCAGATTCTCTAGAATGTATCTCAGAAACAGTTATTAATCTAACCTCCCCTCATCTCTGCCCCCATCCATTCTATCTATGCCTTGGTCTGTGCACCATTAATCTGTTTGAGACTGTTGCAGAGAGCTCAAAGTGGGCTGTTGTGAGGTTTTCAAGGGGAGAGACTTTGCCTACTTTATCTTTGAATCCCCCAAATTTAGCAGTATTTTAGGCACTCAAATATTCAGTTCAGGTACTCCAAAATGTTTTTGTTGAATGAATAAATCCAAAAACAGTTTCACAAAACTACTACAAAATACAATTTTCTCCTATTGTCATCAGCTCTTAAGTCTCCCATATTAGTGAAGAAATAATTGCTGTTGAAAAGTGTACAAATTATTTGGTAGAGTAATGCTGTAAGAAAATCAGGTAAATTTTAATATCCTAGAGATTTTATTTTGTTTTAAACTGAAATATAATTGAAAAGGCACCATGACACCTGCAATATAATATACCTGGGGAAACTTAGATGGTGGCATTTAAGAAAAATTACTTTGGGGACTGGCCTGGTGGCTGGTGGTCATGTGCTCTGCTTCCATGGCCCGGGGTTCGCGGATTTGGATCCTGGGCGTGCATCCACACACCACTCATCAAGCCATGCTGTGGCAGCATCCCACATACAAAAAAATAGAGGAAGACTGGCAACAGATGTTAGCTCAGGGCTAATCTTCCTCATCCCCCAAAAATAATATATATATATATATGTATATTTATATATATATACACACTATTCCATAAAAATCCAAAACAGATTTTGGTTAAGTGTTAGGGTTGGTGTCTGTAGAACCAATTTAGTTTGAGTGGGAGCTGCTTTGCATTACTCTCTGAACACACCATGTGCAGCAAAATGTCTTCAGAGTACTTGGGGAACTCAGCTCAATGCACCACAACAAATATTTCCAAATACAAATGATTACACCTCTGAGTGAGGATTTCTTATATCTGATTTTCAATCAAAAGAAAGTATTGTTCCCCAATTCCTGCAACACTTTTCATGTCAAAGAATTAAAACAGGTTTGAGAAGGCATGGTGAGGGCCTTTGAGAAACCTTTTGCTGAGCCCAAGGAAATGTTTTTCTCGCTTCATTTCTTGAAGAACTAGCTGCACCAACAAGGCAGGTTTGGGTATGAGGCACCATGTGGCAGTTAGAGGACATCCCCATGTTTGCACAGACAGGAATGGATTTTGCACTGACCTAATTTATCTTGACCTCCTCTCAGAGAATGCAGTAAAACTTTTATTTAAGTGGACTTATAGCATTTTATTTTCTCTAAATGTGTCTTGGCTTTTCAAAATGGCAAAGATTTAACTTTTTTTCAATGATGGTACTCAATAGGAACAGGTTTGTCAAAAGAATCCTTTGTACAATGCTGGCGGAATTAAATTGATTGGGAAATATTTTGAGGAAAGCAGTCTTGTCATGGGTAGGAAAAGTTTACAATTATGTGTAGCATTCGGCCTTTAATCTTATCTTTAGGAATCTATTCTTAAGCAAGAATTAGTGAATTTGTTTTAAAAAATATGGACAAGGATGGTGTGATATTGTGATTTAGAATAAAAAATATATATATATTTGGTCTTCATCCCAGAGCTCCTAAAACCCTTGGAATTTCCTAAATGATGAGGGTTATAAAGGTGATAAAGTTGTATTTTGTTATTTTACTAAGGTGACTTTGGACTGCACCTAAGGATGGGGGCTGGTTGCCAGGAGAACCAACCATGTGATTAAGGGGGTTGGAACTTTCAGTCCTCCCTCCTGCCCAACACTTCTGGGAGGGGAGAGGGGCTGGAGGTTGAATCAATTTCTAATGGTCAATAATTTAATCAATCGAACCATAAACACTCAGAGGACTGGGTTCAGAGAGCGTTTGAGTTGGTGAACAGGTGGAAGTGCTGGGAAAGGGGTACACCTGGGGAGGGCATGGAAGCTCAGCTGGTGCCCTTTCCCCATACCTTCCCCATACCTTGCCCTATGAGTCTCTTCCATCTGGCTGTTTCTGAGTTAAATGCTTTTATAATAAACTGGCGATCTAGTGAGTAAATAGGTTTCTTGAGTTCTGTGAGCCACTCTAGCAAATTAATCCAAGCCAAGGAGAGGGTCATGGGAATCTCCAGTTTATAGCCAGTCTGTCAGAAGTACAGGTGACAACCTGGACTTGTGATTGGCATCTGAAGTGGGAGGGTGCAGTTTTGTAAGACTGATCCCTTAACCTGTGATCTAACCCTATCTGCAGGTAGGTAGTGTCAAAATTAAATTGAATTATAGGACATGCAGCTGGTATTTGAGAATTGCTTGGTGATGTGGGTGAAAACTTTCCTCTTCCCATGTTGAAATTTGGTCTCAGAACACCTAAGAGATGGCCATCACATTGATACTTATAAGCATGAAAAAAAATCAACCAAAAGGTCTCAAATCCTGCAGGGCAAACTCTTTAACCAGAATATATAAGCATATATTACTATTATAATCAAAATAAATCATGTAATATGATGTGTGGGAGTATACATATACCCATATGTACACACATACATATGCTTATTTATGAAGATTCCAACTCGTTGGTTCTTCTAGATTGTCACCATCAACTTAGTCTTTTGTAAGTCAGAATATATAAGCATATATCACTATTGTAATCAAAACAAATCATGTAAATATGATGTGTGGGAGTATACATATACCCATATGTATACACATACATATGCTTATTTATGAAGATTCCAACTCATTGGTTCTTCTAGATTGTCACTATCAACTTAGTCTTTTGTAAGTCATTTTAAGAATTAATTTGTTCTATTTTAATTAGTATTTCTCTGTATAACTTATATATCTCTTAGTTAGTACAAAAATGTGAATGATGCCATCACCAGGGACAAAATATTATACTATATGTCAGTAATTTAAAAAGCCATCTAAGCATTCTTTCCTTGAGTTGTAAGAATAAGAAATGACTATTTCAAGCCTAATTATCCTCGTACCATTAGAGTCTCTTTTGAGTAAGTGAGTCTTACTTGGGTAATATAAAGTATATTTCTCAATACACTCATGTGATTGGAATGGTAGGTAGAATTCTCTAGCAAAATTTCCTTCTCTCTCTTTCTCCCCTTCCTCTAATTGCATCCATTTGCAGTTATGTAATTTAAAAGTGGTCATAAAGTATAATTAATTCACAATGTGTGTTAACATAGGATAGCAAAAAGCCAATTGAGATTCCTTTCATTGTTGAAAGAAATACGATAAATATTTTAAAATTCATTGTCTGATTATAAAAATAAGAACTTTCAGCAGGGGCATCTATTTTGCCAACAGTTCTGTTATTTCTCAATAATCCAATAAATAATTTTAGTTTTTTTCCAACACTGCATTTTTCTTGAAGAGTTGCCAATTTTCAGATCCATACTACAAGTGTAGCAATTTTGTGATGTTACTTAAAGAAAATTGCAACCAAACTAACAACTCTATTTTCTGCTGTGGTGATAAAAGCCACAAAGAAAGCTTTGAACAAGGAATATAACTGGGGAGAAGGCCATTGTGGTATGGATAAACTATGTACTACAATTGCTAGTGGTACAAGAGAAGCTTCACAAATATATTTTCAAAATGGGATAGTCTAGTGACATCGATATATTTTGCCTCGCATTTTAATCTATGCTTTTGCCTGTTTTCCTTCAGGGTGTGAAATGTGAGTGTATTTGTCATAGTCTTAACCTGGTATTCTTGCAACCTAGGAATAAAGAAAACAATAGAAAGTAGTGACTTCGGGATGCTAATGGGAAATAGCAACTATCCAGAAAAACCAGTAAAATTTGCATAATATCTCTATATTCTGTAAACATATGTGAACAACAAATAAGAAACCATGAAAAGCTATACTGTGTCTGTCCTCGACCCAAATAAGGCAAATATATCCACTTATACATGAACGATTAAATATCTGTGCAGGAAAGACGTGAAATTTCTTCAAACTTGGCTCAAGCTGTTCTTTAGATGAGTTTTCAGAAATAAGTTAACAGCGATGTCTCTCCTAGCTGACTTTGTAATCTTCTTCCCACATCTATTTTGCTTTTAGTGACTCCACAGTGCAATAATAATCATGACGCTCTTCAAAAGCAGATCTTGTGAAACGCCATATGCTATATGATTCTTAGAATGAGAAATAGTTTTATGTTATCAATTGTTTGGCTTTTTTTTTCCTGGTAGACATTGGTCATGGACATGTGCATTTTACTTTATGCAGCAGATCTATGTTACTGAAAAGTTATTTTTAAACACTTTGGGAGAATCAAATCTTATTTTAAATGTACCAGAGGAGTTTGTTATTATTAGGGACCTTGTGATAAACACTTCTTTACAGTGAAATATTCTGATTTTCTAAGTTGTGATTTTTCTATACTGTTATCTAAAAATAGGTGCAAATATACTGGATGGAACTTTGAAGAAAATGGTGTGTGGCACATGAAGAAGCAGAGGCTTATTAAAAGGAGAATGCCAGCTGGCCTCCCCCCAAATGGCCTCACATTACCTTGGTGTTGCTGCCATATTCCAGAATCTGACCTTGAAACTTGCAGGCTCAGAAATTTGGATTTGTCAGCAGTGTAAGACTAGATCTCAGGAGTATTAACTCAGTTCATAGAACTGTTGTATTAAATCAGAATACCATCTTAATTATAGCTATTGAGAAATACTATTTTCATATGAACTAGAATAGTTAAACATGACAAAAGCATTCTCTGCTTGAAGGTGGAGGGTGCCATTTGGGAATCCAAATTATTATCCTGGAGTTATTTGGTGCGATTAGGCTCAGAATAAGGAGATTAAATAAGGGATATCATAAAGCATGTTTTTTTTTTTTTTTTCTGCTCTTCCCTACTATCAAACCTCAGAGACGTTGCTGATTGCTCATTGCTAATTGATCAACTGATCCCTTAGGTTCAGACTCAGCTTTAGAATCTTTCTCAACACAGTGGTCCAGGAAACCACCTCAATTGATTGAGGTCGGCACAAGATTTGATACCAGTTTTTTGGCAAATCCTTCTGCTCTGTGCAATTTCCTTACCTGTGAAATTAATGGGTTGGACTAATTTTTTCCTTCTAGGTCTTTTTCTGCTGTACAAATAACTCTGCTGGTTTGAGGAAGTCACTGTGGTTGGCCTTAATTCCTGCATCTTTAAAATGAGAAGGTTATATGAATATTTAAAAAAAAGACTTCCAGTTATACAATTCTTAATTTTATCTAAAACAATGTAAGTCAGAGCTTTTGTCTGCCTCAGCTAATGGTTAAGAAACTGAGACATGGATCAATTGCTAGTTACTACATTGTGTTCTCTTTTGAGTCATCTGTATCCAAATATTGGGTTGGTGGTAGAGCGCTATAGTGAATTATGATTCTGTTCTGAGAGCAGAATTTGCGAGTGTTGGCACATTGGCCAGGTGTTTGCCATTCTTGGTCTATAGATTAATTACTACCCCAAGTATTTGTTTCACTAGAACAGTCATTGTCTGTCAAGTCTGAGAGCAGAGAAAACAAGCAAGTTTGAAGTCACATGTACTATTTTCTCGAAAATTGTTTGTCTCTGTAAAATCAGGCATATTTCCATTATGCTGGCTAAATACAAAGAGGAACTGTTTTGTGCTATCATATTTATTGCCCATATCTGTCTACAAGTAGCAAATGTCTTTTAGTTATAGAGCCTTCAGAGCATCCTGAAATAGTCCATATTTTAATGATGAAAAAGATCTCTCATGACTGAAATTATAAGAAATGTGTTCTTATAATTCAGGGCCTGTGGTTCTGTATTCATTAAAACAATTGCACAGACTGTAGATCACAGTTCCCTGAGTGTCTGGTTAAAGGGAAAAATATAAAGTTCTGATTGGCGTTAAGGAGTGAATTTTTTGACATAGATAGTGGTTCAGTGTAGAGTGGTAATGCGTTCTTCATATCTTCGCTTTTTGTTCACTTAAAATTGTTTCTTTCCATTTGAATTTTTTCATTCACTTTAAGGAGAGTATTCATCAACTATGTTCATTTAAAAGCTATTAATGTTCTCTTCCTTCACCCAGACTTTTACTCTTGCACAAGACAGATACTAAATGTGATTAGAATGAATACTGCCATATTAACTTATCAATAAATGTCTCTATGGCTCATGAGGGGCGTTTGCCCTGAAACAGAACTTTCAGACATCTCTGCTGAAAAAGCAGCCAACCTCTGTCTGCTGCCTGACTGAACTACAATTTACATTTCGTATAATATTGGCAGAAAGCAATTTTAATTTAATATATAAATGTAAAACTTCAGCATCCACTTGCTGTAATATGGACTCCACGATTTTATTTCTTTTTTATCAGCAAAGCCTGCATCCTGTGAGCTTCTGTGATGGAAATCCACTGTGTGCAAGGAGTGACTCTATTAGGCAATGGGAGATGATGAAAATGGTTTGAGATAAATAAAAAAGCAATTACCTAGGCCTGGGAAAGAGATACCGCACATTCATTCAGGAGGCATTTAACTTACTCAGGGCTCCATTCCAATGAACTGTTGTTCCCTTTTCTATCTCCCTAATATATGCCAAGTCAAATGGGAAGAGACAGAATGATGATTCACATCCTAGCAGTAAGGAGTCAGAAGTCTGAGGACTTCAGAAAGCTGCCATTAAGGGAAAGGTGCTTGGGTTTATGGTTTCATCTCTCTCACTATCTGTTTTTATTATAATCCAGGTATACGTTTCTCTTCTGAATCACTTCTTATAAAAATAGCTGGTGTAGATTGTACCTGGACAAACTAATCTTTGGGGATCACATGGAAGTCACTGGGAATAGTCCTGGGGGCCAATTTCCCCAGTAAACACAGATACTTCCTCCATTGCAAATTTTTCCAGAAAGTTCATCAGTAACTCCCCTCTATAAGTAACTACCCTTCAAATTCACAAACACATCTTGTTTTTCAGGTATTTGGACATGCTCAGACACTTCTTGGTCTCCACTTAGAAAATATCTTGGATTCTCTGATAAATAGGATATTGATTAGAAATTACCAAAGTGTGCATTTTTGATTAATTGATGTTCAGAGACATATTCAGTGTGTTATCAAGGAAATTGATTTCTTTTTGGTACTTGGGAACTTTGAAGATCAAAGAGCTAAACATTTTTCTTACAAGAGAGGGAAATAAGGGTGTGCACTTCTCAGTTCCATCCACGCGAGCATCATTTTGAAAAAGATTCTTCTATTGAAATAAATGAAGATTTAAGGTAGACTTATTGGATATGTAATCCGTTTTGTGTGATAGATTTTCTTAATATCTTTAATATATGTTATACTGAATAGACAGAAATATTGGTTGAGGACATAGCCCCTAGAATCAGATTGCCAAGTTTTGAAGCTTGGGTCTACCATTTAGATGCTGTGTCGTATTGGACAAGATATTCACACCTCTAAGCCTCTATCTTCTCACTACTCGCCTCAAGTAGTTGTGATGATTAAATGAGATAAACTAAGTAAATGTTTATTAATGTGACAAATGGCATCTCTATTTGTTTTACTCTATATACATCTGAGCGTTTACCATCACATCTTATATAACTTGGATTCTACCTGTGAAATGCATTTCTGGCCCTCAAGGAGCTTATGGTCTAGTGGTCATACATCTCTGTATTTATTTACAACCTAAGCCAAGATATGGAGTTAATGGGATATGGCTGCTAAATGTCTTGGTATAAACCAGCATAAGACAAAAGGCAATGAAGAATCTTTGTCTCTGCAGCTGTTGCTGAAAACTCTAATGTAAAATCCATGGCTTAACTCATGAAGTTAGTATAGAGATCAGGCTAAAAATAGAGAGAAAACTCTGAAGTGGAGTGTAGCTTATCAGGCCCTTTTAAAGTTTTCCCCCCTTCCACTGCTCCAAATTTGGCATCCCAGCTCATCTGACTTGTTCACAAGTCCATCCATATGAGAAAAGTCTTCAACGCTGATTGCGAATCACGTGGGCTGCTGCTACCCTTGTGTGATTTTTGTTTTCTGGCACTTCTTGCTGGGGGCTGCCTTAGCAGGATGTAGCTTCATCACGTGGAGCTGCCTCTTTTAAAAAGTGTGATGCACATCACCTAGAGGCAGGTATCTCAGCTGGTTCACTGAAAAGGCAAAGCGGTTTCATTTCCCGGCCCGAGGCCTCAGCTCTACAAGCTCAGCCCTACAAGCTCCCTTTTAATGCTCCAAGAGATCTTCCTGAGCACCAGATGGTTCTGGTAAGTCCCGGATGATTATGAGGCCTCCTGTTTGAGAGCAGCAGCCTGGAGAGAGGATTTGGCCTTGCCTGGAGAGCTCTCCTGACAACAGGAAGAAGGGACTGATGGGGATGGCAGAGTTCTTAGCTACTGTGTGAAGAAAGCCTGATATCTGTCTGTTTTCATGGTTAATGAGAAGTAGCCAATACTTCCAGGAGGAAGTCCTATTCCATTACCAAGATACCCTGTGGAGTTTTTGTTTTGTTCTCCTATAAAGTGGCAGGGATTTGGGAGATGTCAGAGGGTACTGGTGAAGAAGTGGGTTGACTGCTCAAATTGGGGTCAGAGAATGGGGATATTATTTTCAAGAGTTAATGTAAGTGAAACTGGCAGATATTTCATAGTCAGTCATTTGAACCATTCTCAGAAAAATATATCATCAATTATATAAAATTCCCTGAAGCATCAAAATATTTTGCATGCTTGAAATCCTGCAGATGGTACTCACAAGTAAAAATACATTGTATTTATTTGCAAAATAGCATAGAAGCACATTAGTAATTTGTTGTGGATGGCATATGTGTCCCATTGCAGTGAAAATGACAAAGTAATCACTTTTTGAGTATAGAGTCAAATGCGGTTTGGTAGTTTCATTTATTTATTTTTAATCATGTACAGGGACAGAGAAAAATAGGGATTAATTTTAACTATTCTCAAAGGACATTTAGGATTGCCTTTGGATTTTATTCTCTCTACTTAAGAGCCTAGTTAAAGATAACTTTGGGGGGAAATTGAATATTATTTTAAGACCAAACCTCTTTAGAGGAATAACCTAATTAATTATTTGAGTGTCTGACTATGTATTGTTTTTCTGGCCTACTTGGGGAATTTTATGTTTTGTGGCATAATATTCTCTCTGCTTCTTTCATACATCATAGCACTGTCACTCCATCAGTTTTGCCCAAGATAAAAGCTTTATCATAATCTCCCACTCTCTTTAATTCTCCTGTGGGTACAAAACATGTCTTCCTTCAAAGATGATTTTGTCAGTTTTTAGTCAATCAAAAAGAAATCCTCCTCCCTCCAATCCTCAATATTCCATTTCTACTGTCCAAACAGTGTCAGCACTAAGACCTTTCAGCTTCATTTTTCTTTCATCTCTGGTTTATTTGGTGTTTGGCAGAGCAATGATCTAGGTGGCATGTTTAAAAATAAGTTTCTAAGCTATATCTTCAAATTACAAAATCAGAACCCTGTGACATGGATTCAGAAGTCTGTAAACTCCCCTGGTAACTCATGCACACCATGCTTTGAGACCCATATAGCCTATATGTTTAAATAATTGTGCTCTCGTAAGCAAAATTACCTGAAAGAAATTTATTTCATAAAGAATCCATTGAAATGTTAGCAAAAATTATTTAAAGAGCTTAATTTCTGTAAAAATGAAGTTTCAAGAAAACGTAGCTGTGTATTTTCTATAACATCATCTGACTAAAGTTATTTGAGCACTTATGTAGAGTCTGATCCGTTACCTTAAACCCTGGGTCAACTTTGTGAACACTTAGTAGGGCTGGGGAAGACATTGAGAGTAATTTTGGCTGTAAATGCTGCTGGATACCAAGGCTGTGAAAGACCTCTTTCTGAAGTGCTGTACGTACAGGTTGTAAAGATCGAATATCTGGGGATGATTTGGGTGAAAACAAAGTGTTGATAAAACTGAGAAACTAAATATATTGCCTGAGGGTGTGGGGTGTATTATTATCTCTTCAACACTAAGATAATTTCCAAATAGCAAATATTAAAATAGAAAGTTAATTTCTGTGCCTAGCTACATAATTTTCATAATACGGGGATTTAATCTTCCTTCAGACACAAGTGGATTAATTTCCTGCTAGCCGTTGTTCCTCCCTGTTGCTGGTGCTGAAGACAGCATCAAACTGTGGCTTCTGCCTCACCCCCTCTGCCCTGTCCTAAATATGAGATGCTCTACCCCCACAGAGGTGGAGATGAAAGTAATTCTGTAGTTGGCAGCCTGGTTACTTATTTAACTGCAGCCTTCTGCTAACCATTGCCAGGTTTGCATAGCCAGGTCCATAGATTGGCTTTATGACTTGCTTTGTCTTTGCTTAGGCTTCTAGATTTTTTTATATATATAATTGACTTCATCTTTTGCTGAGGACTTTCTACCAAACATTTGTAGATTCTGTCTTTTTACCTCAAGTTCATTACATGGGCCTGACTCAATCCAACATGCCATAGAAACCAGGACATGACTTTGAATATCACCACTGACTGAAGGACCCGACTCTTTGGACCCTTCAGCCATATTAGAAATCTTTAGGTATTGAAAAAAGTTCAAATTTAACTTAAATTTACTCTCTCACCCCACACACACTCTTGAGATTGTATAATTTTCCCAGAGGAACACATTCTCTAGATCAGAAACTCTCTCATTCCCCACTGGTCCTCGCCTTCATGTCTTTGGTGTGGGTCCACCACTGAATTTGCTTAAGGATGAGATCATTTAAGTAATGGCAGATAGAAGTTTTTGATTTTGTAATTTATCTCTTTCTTTTCTCTTTGAAAAAGACCTGGAATATGGCAAATAGAATAGTCAGGATCATCATTTATACCTATAGATGGTTAAAGATGATATTTTAATGGTTTATTAAAAACTGTACTTAAAGTTAATAACATGTAACTATATTAAAATAGGGTATTCCAACTATAACATAACACCTGCATTATGTTTTTTTATGCTAACCAACTTGGTTCCCGTTCTTTTAATTTTTTTGTTTATAAATTAAAATCTCATTCTGAAATATTTTTTTTTAATCTTGAACATTGCAGATGCTCACCTGAAGAATAGGTCTTGATTGTCCTAAAAAGTTTGTATTTTTTCATCAGGAACTTGTATTTTGGATAAATTATAGTTACTGAGATTTATTTATAATGTGTGTAACATTTAATATTAAAAGATGAATATTAGATAAAACTATCAATACCATATAACAATTGATTCTAATATTTTATAGTAGTTATGAGGGGTTCATTTTTTGTTCTCACCTGTTCCTTTCGATTACCATATAATATCAATTCCTTTTATTTTTCCTTTATCCCATAAATACTCATTACGAACCTAATATTTTCTAGGGACCAGATAGAAATCCATGGCCCTCCCATTAAGAATATAGATTCTGGAGGACAAAATTCAAAATCTTTAAAGGATCAAAGGAACATGGTTAAAATGAAGCATGTAATACTAGAACTCTCATATATGAAGATATCCAAAGAGGTTTATGTTTCTAATTGAAACCATGAAATACAGTAAAGCTCTTCCCCACTTGGATCTTAAGCCCACACTCTGAGCCTAGTTTTTATGGTCCAACCATGAGATTACAGGCCAAAATCTTGGCTAAATTCCATCAAAATCAATTAATACCCACCAAACATCAGCTACAATCTTTCCATACCTTTGTTTATAATTTCTACTCTCATTTTAATGTCATTTAATCAGTAATTTATATCTTTTTTATATTAATTGTTTTGATGTTTTAGGTATATAATTTATATAAGCACACACATTTATATATATATATATATATATATTCAAATATCAATAAATACTTATGTATTGCCTTTACTTTATAGATTCAAATGTACATGAGAAATATCCTGTCAAGATATGTGGGAAGAGAAGCAATTATTATTTACTGAGGATTTATTTGCCAAACATGGAGTACATGTAGGTATAACACTTACAGAACCATATACGATATTAAGTCCTTTAATTTTTTTTAATATAAGTAGACTAAGGCTTAGAGAGTGTAATTTTGCCAATGTCATTTGCTGCCTCTGGCAACGGCGAAAAGGCCTAATTTGAGGAAACAGATATAAAGTGTACTTAGCATTTATAGTTAAAAAAAAAAAAAACCCAGAAAACGGTGATATACTGGCAACTTTTTCTGTTAGCTGAGAAAATTCCAAGGTGTAACACCTATTTATAAATTATGGAACCAGGTCCCGAAGAAATCTTAAGATTCTCTCCTAGTCCACAAACAACTTTGACCTGAATTCTTGTCCTTTTACTCAAAAGAATGTTAAATGTTTTTTGTAAATGGCCAGAGGAAGAAAGTTTAGGCTTTGTAAGCCATAAGGTTTCTGTTGCAACAACTTTACTCTTCTATTATAGTGCAAAAGCATTTGTAGATAATATGCAAGCATGACTGTGATCCAATAAAGCTTTATTTTAAAAAAACAGGTG
This sequence comes from Tapirus indicus, assembly GCA_031878705.1. Classification (NCBI taxonomy): domain Eukaryota; kingdom Metazoa; phylum Chordata; class Mammalia; order Perissodactyla; family Tapiridae; genus Tapirus; species Tapirus indicus. The sequence continues at coordinate 67,542,326 of CM062927.1, read as the reverse complement.
TTCGGGGCCGGCCCGGTGGCACAGTGGTTTAGTCTGTGCTTGGCAGCCCGGGGTTCGCAGGTTCAGATCCCAGGCACCTGCTGACGCACTGTCTGTCAGCCATGCCGTGGTGGCGTCCCATATCAAGTAGAGGAAGATGGGCACGGATGTTAGCCCAGGGCCAGTCTTCCTCAGCAAAAAGAGGAGGATTAGCAACGATGTTAGCTCAGGGCGCGTCTTCCTCACAAAAAAAAAAAGAAAAACAGGTGTTGGACAACATCTGGCCCACTGGCTGGTTTGCTAACCCCTGCTTGACAGTTTAGATTAGTAATCTCTGAATAACTTTGATCACACATACTATCATTTAAGCAGTTTCGTGTGCATACTCCTGATATTTATTTTTACTTATTTATAGGAATTTACAAGTACTACTGTTGTAACATATTTTGTTCAGTATGAAATATGCATAAAAATATAGACTAAAGATGAAATAGGTAGAAAGTCAATTTTATTTCACATCATGTGGATCGTCTACTCACCACCTGTTGTGTGAAGCACTCTACTGAAGAACACTGCCCTAGATACAGCCAATAAGTCAATGATCTGGAAAAAAAAAAAAAAATATATATATATATATATATACACACACACACACACACATTTTGAATTATTGGTTAGTCTATAGTTGGTATGTTACTTAAAAAGATGGTTTCCTTACAATGGGAGCATCAGATTGTAAAACCTTACTAGTTTTAGAATTAATACTGATGCCTGGTCTCTCTTTTTTGCTCCTAAATCCACCTTTCCTCTCTCCTTCCCTCCCACCCTCTCCCTCTGTCTCCTTCCTTCCCTTCCTTTAAACCTACTTGAGTTATCAGCTTTGAATAATAGCTGTCAATCTTAACATGGATTTAATTACCATTTTCACTTAGAAAGGACGAAATGAAATGAAATGAATAATCCTTTGGTGTTTCTACAGAGTACGCTACTAGATTTTTGCTTCTTTGTTTCCATACAAAGAAAAAACGCTCTACTTCAGTTGATTTTCAACTTTGCATTTTTGAGTTTTGAGTTATTGCCATTTAAAGTACTCCAAGCAGACAATCATAGGTGAGTTGGTTCAAAAGAAATACATTTTATATAAAAGCCTTCTGTCTCAAAAAATTTTAAGCATAAACTCTCTCAATATTCTGCTTTATTTTCATTCATGATGTAAAATATACATGAGTATAAAAATGTGTATAGGCATCTAAAAATAATATCTTCCCTTAGCTATTTTAGAGGAAAACTAAGCGAAACTTCTTCTAATATTAAAAATTTATAGTCTTTCATAAACATATTAAATATTTATCTCAATTCCTTGTCCAAAGCAAGTATAAAAAATGAAATGCTTTTAACATGAGTACTTACATGTATTTTCCAACATATTTAAGACACTAACAAATGTTAAAAGAAAAATGCAACATATTTCTCTTTAAATTTTATGAATATAGTCAAAATATTTATGTTAGCAGTTAACCTAAGGTACATGCATGTCCTTTTGGCAAACATGTATGGAGTATGTACTTAAATGTAGCTCTGAGAAGCTGTGAGATATTCCAGACAGAGAAAAGACTCAGTTAAGTCTCATGAAAATTAGATTCTATTCTTAGTTTTTTCCACTACAACTCTATGTGACCTTGAGTAAATACTTACTGTCTCCCAGTCCCAGCTTCTTCTTTTATAGGTAGGTTGGGTGCATGGAACAAATGCTTTTTAAGGGCCATTCCATCATTGAGTCAATGATCTAACATATATTCTAGTAGCAGCATTGTATAAAAAAATAGTAACTAAAATTTATTGAGCACCTGCTTTGTGCCAGCAACTGGGAATACATACTCTTCATGGATTATCTCATTCACTGCTTATCTCAACTCAAAGAGTTACACAATTATTTTGCTTATTTTAATATCAGAATTACAAGTGCAGAGACAAAGTCACTAGCACAAGTTACATAGCTAGTAACAGAAATAACTAATAATTAAACCTACGACTCAGTGATTCACAAGTCTATTGTGCTTTACTTCTCAGAACCTTCAAAGTATATATACACGTATTTTGCGTTGTAATCATTTCTGTTCACTCCACTACCACAGCTCCCACAGCTCCTCCCTACCTTCCAGTATGGTTCCCAAGATGCAAAATAATTTGAATGTGTTTGCTAGTAAATACTAGCCAATCTTTTAAAATACATTTAGCTCAAATGGAATAAGAAAAACAAACACACAAAAAACCCCAAATAGACACAAATACTTTCCGGTGTACTGAGATGCCGTCTTTAGATTTGTTGTAGCTTGAGCTTCCCTCACAAAAGCGTCCTGACAGAGCACAGCACTTGTATCTAATGCTATGGTCCTTCACTCACCACCACTTACAGCTGATTGTCCTTCTCTATGAAGGAACAGTACAGTTCCCAGACCTGCCGAATGTAAATGTATCTCCTTTTATTTCGCACAAAACCAAAGTGGAAGAAATAAAAATAAATATTCTATTTCCCACTGTATTTCCTCTTATCTTTCCAATTCACAATATTTCCCCCAATACTTATAAACTCATAATTTTATTTTTTTGGCTCCCTACTCCAATAAAGTGAGCTAACTTCTAATGAAGAAATAGACACGCCATTATCCGGTGAATCATAATTACGTATCTACTTCTTTTTGTTTGATGTTCTCTAAGGAAGTTAAAGTTGTACATTGAAAGATAAAGTTCTGACAACCAGGAAAAAAGACCTGTTTTTTAAGTTTGATATAACTTGTAGGTTTTTTTCCCTGAATGTAAAAGTAATATACTGAAAGAGTGTGAAAATACAAAAAAATAAAAAAAAAATAAGATCAACCACAAAATTCAGTCACCTTGGACTAACCACTATTAGTATTTATTTTTTATTTATTTTATTTTATTTTTTTTTTGTGAAGAAGACCAGCCCTGAGCTAACATCCGTTGCCAATCCTCCTCTTTTTTGCTGAGGAAGACTGGCCCTGGGCTACCATCCGTGCCCATCCTCCTCTACTTTATATGGGACGCTGCCACAGCATGGCTGACAAGCAGTGTGTCAGCCGGCGCCCGGGATCTGAACCTGCCAACCCCGGGCTGCCAAGCGTGAACTAAACTGCTACACCACTGGGCTGGCCCCAATATTTAGATGTATAGCTTTTCCCAAATTTATGGGAAAAAATTAAAAAATATATATATATATACACACACACACAAAAATTCTCCTTGTGTTGGTGTATGTGTGTGTTTAAAGCTACATATCAATGTATATCTAAATACATATTAGATTTCATGATTGCCAGCAACAGAAGGAAGGATATTGAAAAAAACGGAGATCCAGGCTTCTGAAAAAAGGCAGCAATGAGAGGGAACAGAGAACATAGCCAATGTCACACCAGTCTGTTCAGAATGCTGCACTGGTATCACAGGCAGTCTCCTCATGTCACTGACACTGCAGAATCTTTGACATTTTCACATCTACCTTGATGAATTTCCCTATGAAACTGAGTCTTTGATTTATTCCATCAAAATTCAAAAACTTGAGTCAGAGATTGTTTTCCTAAACCTAACAGGTATGCCTATATCCTCATCTATGTGGCCCCTTTGCCTTTCATATGGAACACAGGACTTACTTCCCACCAAGATTCATGCAATGGGACATCATTCCAAAAGGATAAGGGCTGGATCTTGACTAATGTCCACCATGTTCAAGTACTTTGGCCATACAACAGCTACGTCCACTGTTCCTAGTACTGCTCCTGGGTAAGATATTGTAATTATCTCACATTAAATTATTCCCCCTCAAAAGAAATAGCCCAGATTTTCATCACTCATCCAGTAGCAAGTAGAGTATCTCTGGGTGGTGTCCATTTCTTTTTGTCATCTGTTGTGATCCATCTCATTATCTTGCAAACTGTGGGCCCCGCTGAAAAGTTAACCTTCATCCACACACTTAACATAAAAGATGAGATAAACATGGAGGAAAGTGAAAGAAAACAAGTTAGTAATGAGACATGGAGAAAAGAATCTGGGTAGAGCTACTATAGAACTCCTTTCTGCAACTGGTTATGAGGATATAATTGGTGCTTGTTAATCCCCCCTGCTCCACTAACCATTTATGTTCTCTTTGTCTTCAGCTAACACCATACGTGATTGAGCCTTTTTAGCAACTCGTGTGGTTCAAATATTCAATCCTGAAAGAGGTTCACAATCACATACCATAGTCTTCCATTATTTTTTTACCTCTAGATATGATGTTTTTTTTATTATTTTATTTAACCATTACTTATATGGTGCTTACTATGTATCAATTAATGTTCTAAGTGTCTTATGTTAAGTCATTTATTCCTCGTAAAAACCCTAAGACATAGATAAGATCTTCCCTTCATTTTACAGTTGAGGGAATTAAGTTTACACAAAGTTTATGTGACTCGCTCAAATTCACACAGCTAGTAAGTATCGGATCCAGGATGTTAACCCAGGTAGTCTATACTGTGTGAAAGAACATCCAATAGAATCACCTGGGTTTTATCCATGTTACTCTCTACACCCTTGAAGAGGACCAATGTTACTTCTCTTTGATAGGTTAAATCACCCCACAAACTGTACCCTTTCCTTTTCTCCTTCTTAACAAGTAGCAAGAAGAGCCCCAGATCACTGCTATTGGGTAACTAATTTATCCCCCTGGAATGTGCTCTTAATGTTGGTACCTTTTGTTGGCAAATTTGGTGTTCATCAGTGACAGTAGTCAATGAGCCTGGTAAGAGAAGGTTCAGGTTGAGGATATGCATAGCGTCTATTTCTTCTTCCATGGCCACATGGTTAATGAGCCCATTCAGCAGGCCCAACACAGATTAAAGAATGAAGGTGACTGACATACACTGACAAGATCATCTTGTCTACTTGATTATTAAGAGTGTTCTCCATTCTGTAAGCATTCAAATGATCTTTAAAATTGGCATTCAGATGAAACATATATATCTTCATTCTGGGACTACTCCAGGAGGTCCTTCCACATCCTTATTCCACAAACCGCCTGTTCTTAATCCTTGAGTCCTGTTTTTGGTTTGTTTTTGTTTTTTTTCCATTTCCCCAAACATCTGTCCAAACCATCTGTCCCCGAATTAGTGTAGATTTTTAGTTCAGGCCATCACACTTTTCAGAAAGATGTGGACAATGAGATACACTGTTTAAACTTCCTCATACTAGAAGGAATAGTCTCCTGCATAGTCTTTCAAGGATAACTGGAATGGGGATGTAATTCTGGAGCAGTAATTTCTAGAGAGTATTGGAATATCATTCAGCACCTATCGCAAAACTGATTCCAGCATTTTCCTCTTCACTAACTGGTCATTGACCACTCTCCATGACATCAGAGTTGAGTATCAAAGAGATTACAACGGGGCAGGAGGGTGGCACTGAAAGCGTGCACAGTTTGCTTGTATAATTGCTTCAGCTGATTCCACTTCTGCATCATGATGGAGTCCTGTACTGGTCACTCTGAACTTTGGAGCAAAGTAGGTCAAATAGTACCTAGTACAGTAAGGTTACAGGACCACCTGCTGTCCTATGGTTAGGTCATCAGTGTTCATCAAATTATACTGCAGGCCAAGAGCCTGTTTGTCAAAAGGAGACCAGTTACTTGGTGAAGAAGACATGGATGTATTCCAAAACTCCAGTGGTCTCCAATGTGATTCTTATTTGGGGGCTTGTTCCTTTCTGCATACTCTATCCCAGTGTGCCCAAGACACCGTGTACACCATTGTATCTGCTCAGTAGCGGAGAATCTTGCACTGCCACCTTCACAAATTAACCTTCTTTTGTTCTGAGTCTTACCAAAAGTGGCATCCTTTCAAGTAACTGACTAATGGGACAGAGCAGTATAACTAAAGATGCTGTTTATTGCATCCAAAATATAAAAAAAGCTCAAGTTCTGAGCCTCTTAGCTAATAGCAGGGAGCACAAGTGTCCCTCACTTTGAAATGTATTACCCTACCAGGGCCAAGGTCACTGGATCCCTAGAGACTTCACTGAAATGGCAGGTACTGGTATTTTATACTAACATATGTATATTAAACTGAGATACCCAGGATACCTTCCCCCTGGTCCTAGCAATGTGATGCCATCAAGTAGTAGAACAGCTTATGTCCTGTGGAATGGTTATATAACTAAGCACCCTGGCTACTATATTGTGACACAGCACTGAGAGGCTAGTATAACAATAAAGGAAGGTAGTAAAATTGCACTCTCTTACTACTAGATAAACACATCTTCTGGTCTTTTCTGGGCTGGAGAAAAACAAAGTATTTATTAGATTAATATCTATATCCTATGAGCCAGAGGCTACAGTTTTGTCTCAAGGAAGGAAACTATCTGGAACTCTAATCAATTAAACATATGCTAATCCAAGTCTTTCTTCAAGACCTGTCCATTTCTCCCCTGACCAAACTGGAAAATTAAATGAGGAAGCAATAGGAATTATCATTCTATATTTTAAAAGTCTTGGATGACTTCACTAATTGTGGGCTTTCCTCAAAGAAATAATACTCATTTTTAAATTTTTTTCAATAATTTTATTGAGATTATAATGGTTTATAACATTGTGTAATTTCAGGTGTGCATTATTATTTATCAATTTCTAAATAGACTTCATCTTGCTCACCACCAGTAGTCTAATTTTTGTCTGTCACCATACATATGTGCCCCCTTATGCCTTTTGCCCACCCCTAGCTTCCTTCCTCTCTGGTAGCCACTAATCTGTTCTTTTTATCCATGTATTTGTTTATCTGCCACATATGAGTGAAATCATGCAATGTTTGTCTTTCTCTGTCTGGCTTATTTCACTTCACATCATACCCTCAAGGATCTTTTTTTGTGTGTGTGAGGAAGACTAGCCCTGAGCTAACATCCATTGCCAATCCTCCTCTTTTTTGCTGAGGAAACTGGCCCTGGGCTAGCATCCATGCCCATCTTCCTCCACTTTATATGTGACGCTGCCACAGCATGGCTTGACAAGCAGTATGTCTGTCCATGCCCGGATCCAAACCTGCCAACCCCGGGCCACGGAAGCGGAGCACACGAACTTAACCACTATGCCACTGGGCCAGCCCCTCAAGGATCATTTATTAATTGAATAGGGAGAAATGGCACCAGAAGCTTTTAGTTGGTTCTTCTTGCCAAAATAGCACTTACTTCCAAAATCAATGGGCTAGTGAAAGGATTTTGCTGGTTGCTCAGTTATCTTTTCCAAATGCATACTTGAGAACTGATAGAGAAAACACAGGATGGTTTGGGACTTTCACTGGGCTGATTATGAGGCAAACTTGGGGCAAAACTCCATTTATTACCTGACCCCTACAAGCCTTCACACTGATTGGTGAACTTATGGTGTTCTGGGTCCTTAACAATTAATGTTTCAATCAGAGCCATTTTCCAATAATCTGTGATAGATCTGGGCTTTCTCCTTTTCTCGCAGCGCAGTAACTATGATGAATCCCTGCAGGTCCTTTAGGGAATCCTGAAAGAGTGATTTGCATCCCATGTCCTTGTTCCTCTTGCACGGCCTTGCCTTCTCTTCATTCGAGAGGTTCGGTGTTTATCAAGGGATTGTGTGAGGAACCATGGATCTATCATCTTGGGTCCCAGTAAAACGTGCCTCTGTACCCCAGACCTGGGATTGTGTTTCTGAAAGTACAAAACAATATCAGTTAAATTGTCTAAAACAATAAAGATTTTCTTTTCTCTCTCTCTCCTATAAGAAGGAATTCAGAGATAGGAGTCTTTACAATTGGTCAATTCAATTCCTGCAAAAACTCCTTGAGGATTCTTTATATTTTTTTTGCTCTGCTATCTTCAGCATGTCATCTTGGTCCGTAGGCTAGTTGTCCCATCATCACAAGTTGGCTGTTATAGTTCCAGGCATTATCCAGAGAGGTTATAGCCCAGAGGTAAGAGTGGCTATCTCTTTCACTTTTCTACCAGGTGTTGAATACTAGTCTAAAATAGTTTGTATTTTGTGATGAGCCTTGCTTTACCAGACAGGATTTTAAATGATCATTAACAACACTTCCATTTGAGACATACAAAGTCATCTCAGTAAATTTAAATCAAATACTGAGAAAGTTACTACCTTTTTAATTTTTTCAGTTCTTCTGGTTCTTCAGGAGAAATACTTATTTTTATACTAGTAGATCTTTAACACCCAAGTATTTCCAAAAATTTTGTTTTTAACAAAGAGAGAATAGGTCTCATGCTCTCAGGCAAAGATATCTAACTAAAATTTAACAAATATCCTTTTGTTTTTACTGTATTTGTTTTTATGGTTAACTCATAACAATGGAAAGTTATGTTGGTTTTTCATTACAGCAGCAATATAAAGCTCCATTCATGTAATAGAGCAGCCAATTAAAACATCAGGTAAATTAAAATATGGATGATGGGTACATGATGTGACAAAAATTGTGATTAGCTTTCAAGTAATTGGCATTTCGAAAATACTGTGCTAGGTCAAATTCTATTCCAATATTATGTAGTCTAGTTAGAAAGGAATATTAAGCCATAATTGATGAAGAAACTTTTAACAGTACATTTGGGAATAGAGAGAAGATACTATGTTTATATATGTTGGGATTATCTTAAGTGCTATCATGAACATATATTTCAGTTGTAATTTTAAAAATATTTAATGAGCTAAAATATCTTTTCAAAATGAAGTTATACATAATTTAACAAGGAAAAGGGAAGAAAGGAAGATAGAAATGGATAACAAGACATTTGTAGTTGGTTATTTTAATTACTTTTTTTTGGCTGAGGAAGATTCACCCTGAGCTAACACCCACTCCAACCTTCCTCTTTTTGTGTGTGAGCCACTGCTACAGCATGGCCACTGATAGGCGAGTGGTGTAGGTCCATGCCTGGGAACTGAACTTGGGCAACTGAAGGGGAGCATGCCAAACTTAACCACTAGGCCACCAGGGCTGGCCCTAATTACATTTGTTTATACCCATTTTCAAGAAGTTTATGTGATAAATTTGAAGTTATACTGGCTTCATCATAAGTTGCTTTTTTGGCAGATAAACAGGTAGGGTGATATTTACCATTAGAAGAGCTGAAATGATTTGAGGACTCTAGTCACAGATTTGAATTATCTTAGCCTACAGACTGAAGATATGTATAAGTCATAGTAAAGTATGTACTCACACATGTGTACATACACATGCATACCCTATATTTTTGGAATTGATGAGTGAACACTTGCTTTACTGCTTCCTAGCTATGTGGTGTTGGTCAATGTGTTTACCTCTCAAAGTCATCAATAAAATGAGAATATTAATAGAAATCTATTTCAGAGAATTGTTGCTAATGTTACATTTAATAATAGAAGTAAAATGCTTTAAAATACATGTGATTACTAATATCAGTATTTTTTTATGCCTGAAAAGAAAATGTAACCAGAGAGAATAGTCTGTGTACAACTATTACAAATATGGATAATATATATTTTTTCTTCGGCTTTTCTGATTCTGGATACCAAACCTGATAATTTCTATATAGCTACATACTGAAGAGTATTCAGAGAACTTCCAAAAGCCTCCCAAATACAATGGATGTGCTGGTTCAGGTAGGCTGTGAATTAACTAGAAGGAAACACACACATATGTCTAAGCAGACCCCTACCCCCCCACCTCCATGCACACCTCTCACACAATAAAGTTAAATTACCTTTGGTATTTAATTGGTTAAAAGATTATTAAAAATGTTAACAGAACATACATAACAGCAGTCTACATATGCAGCAGAAATTGGTGATCATTAAGCCTGAGTCCTTAAGCAAAGGGTAGAATCGTAGAGAATCTGTAAAGTGCAATACTTGTTGAAGCTCAGTCTAAATTCTCCTGCAGCTTCATCCCTCTTTTGGAGGGATTTATATTATGTAAGCCTTTAAAAAGAAATACAGAGATCTGATTCCTGCTGATTCTCCAGGCAAAATCTTCATCAGTAAATATACTTCTTACACTGGGGAGAAGACAGAAGGGGCAGGGAGAGGCAGAATCAGTGTCCGGGTATCGCTTACCAATACCTCTGCCTCCAGCCTCCCAAAGCCCCCAAGAGCTCGTTTGATCACTACGTGGAGCTGCATTATTCAACCGTATGTTACCCGTCAGGGAACATTCTGGCACTATCTCAGGATTGTGATGAGAAAATTAGGTAATAAGTGATGGTGAAGCACTTTGTAGTTAAATGAGTATACAATAATACATCTCTGTCAGTTATTACAAGCAAATAACCAAAAGACACAACTACCAGCTATTTGTGTTTTTGTTTCTGGAATAGTAATGTTTGTAGTCATTGTTCTAAAGGTAATCACAATTGCAGTGTTGTCTCCCCAAATAGTCTTTCTCCCTCCCTCCCTCCCTCTCTTTCTACAGGTCTACATACACACACACACACACACACACATATATATGTATACACACACACACATATGTATATGTATATATATACACATATTTATACATATATATATATATATATATATATACTTACTGATCCAATCAATATTACTTATATGCGTAAATAATGTTTCTAGAATCTCTGTATTTAAGAGGGAAGTTAGAACATCTAGGACTTAGGTTCTCTGACCTGCCATAATAGCTTGGTTAATGACGAGGTGACTTAAATGCTCACCTGATAAGAGAGTTGAGCTCTTTTTTACCAAGCTTTAGCAAAGGCTGACTTTTACATGTTGGCAGCCATGTTTTGTTTCTTGGGGGATATAGAACAGTGTACACTATCTATAGCAATACTGGACATCCCACCATTTAAAGATCCATTTCTTTAGGTCTAAATAACACTTGCTCGATGTGGGTCCCCATTAAAAACATATATTCTTTTAAAATCTTTGTCATTCACTACCTCAGATTTAGAAGGCAGCTAGATGAGATTAACAACTAAGGAGAGTAACAATAAAATAAGCCAATAGGACATTGTGAGAGAACCAAAGTTAAATGTAGCACATTAACTCTTTACCCCAAGGTCAATGCCTGTAATTAGATCAAAGAAAGTCCTTGAGGAGATCAAAATTTTAACTCCATACCCAAAATACTCATAGCATTCTTGAAGATGGGACATTGTCCTTCACGTTGATCTTGTTGACTAGCTCCACAATGGCAGACACAGATTTCCTGGTCCCAGAGACACAGAGTTACCTTTAAATTTATTTAACCTTCAGGTAGAACCCTTGGCTTTTTGACACTGATACAGCAACCAGTGTGTTTTCAGGACACCCTGGTGTATGGATGCTTTCTTTTTTCACCCATAACCTTCACGGCACGTCCACTCACTCCTGAACCCATTCATTTTACTTTCTATGGATTAACTGGTGGACTAAAATATTGTAAATAGTTAATTTTGCTTTTATTTAATCTATATTTAACATTTTACTTTCAATTTTGTTAGGGACTTATTTGGGTAAATGGTGGACAAAATAAACTTGGCAGGATGAGAAAATATATATATACCTTGTAGATTTGGATTCTAAAGACATTCTTGAATCAATTTTTTTTGAGTAGTTAGCCAAGGTAGCACGAAACAATTGACTTCCGGTTCAGTGAATACATACAAATTACCAAGTTGCTTTTATATACACTCTTCATGTTGAAAATCACATTTTAGTCTCACCTATGGGCTAGCCATGTGTACTAGCTGATTTGATATTATATAATCATATTTATGTTAATCTGAAAAGCAAGAAATCAGAGGTCATTGAGGAATGCTTAATCTGGCCTACAATAGTCAGCCATCATTGCTGTTACTTTGTTGTTGCAAAATTTAGAAATGAGTTTTAGGGTTTATTTTTCAAGTTTGTCTACACAGAAAGAATTAATTTAAAATCTATTTTATTCATACGACTTGTTTCCCTCATGATTCATTTTTGAGCTGGGCTTCAGGCAAAAGCAGTGTTAGCTTGCCTGGGGGAAGCTCATTTAATTTGATAGTGATAATGTTCTTGACAACTAGTAATTTGCTTATTTACAGCTTCCTGATTAGGTCTTCTAATGTAGCAGTTACTCATATAAACTAATAATCTGCAGTTAAAGAATCCTTATGTCCCAGTATTTGTCCCACTAAGATAAAACAAACTTTTTTTTCTTTATTATCATTAATATCTTGTGACTTTTCTAATCTTACGGTAATAGTGATTATTATTTTATGCATAGGATAATACAGATCCACCTCTATTGTTGCAGATTCTTTTCCAGTTCACTAGCTATTACTATGGCTGTGCACCTTACAAATTATTTCAATAGTGATGGTGGTTTAGCCACTAGAAATATCTTGGGATGAAACATTCTAGAAAAGTTTGAGCAACATGTTAAGCTGCTTCAGAATGTGCAAAAGGTCTTTCCTTTTTTTTTTAGCTGATAAGGCATTTTTTGGAGGAAGTATTCCTTTAAATATGTTCACAGGAATATATTATATTCAAATAGTGAGATTTATATATATGACCAAAGTGCTTTAGCAATTATGATGCATTAGGTTGCTTGTGTGTGGTAAACATAAGGCTATTTATTAAATATGTAGAGTGGTTGATTTAAATGAAGATCTTTCCAATAAAAGATGAATTTTGTTGGTTTTAATGTGGCAACACCCATTAGCAAGTCTTTATGAAAACCAGTTTCCTAAATTTAAATGTATTGATTTAGATTTTTTAACAGAAAATTTGTTTAGCATAAAATACACTGGATTATTAGACATGAAATTTGTCAGCTTCTTTCAAACTGACCAAGGAAACAAACAGTTTAATTCTTCTTATAAGCTGTAATGATGCCTCTACAATAAAGACTATTCTTTGAAATAAATTGTCTGTGTTAGAAGTGTTATCTTAAGAGGTAGAAATTTTATGAGAATATAAGAATATGTAAGTTAAGCATAACTGTATATCACCACAGCTTCTACTTATCCATTTTGACCTCAGTTTACCTACCATTTGTTGTGTTCCATCAATAGGCCAGCTTTACATACATACATATATATATATATATACACACACATATATATATATATAAAATCTCTAAGACTCTCTTGTAATCCTGGAGACTAGAGGAGGGAGCTAGTATTAGCTCTGTTTTAATAGAGGAGTAATCAGGGGATTAAAATACTTGTGTAGCTTGCCTAAGGCCAAAATCTAATAAATGGAACATCCAGGATTATAAAGTGATTTGCTTTGCTTCAAAATCTGATCTCTCTGTGCAGTCCTATGCTCCCTCTCATGTCAGTCCTTTAAACTACTCCAGCTCAAAAAGGACAGACAAGCTGGGAAGGGGGATGGTGATGTTACAAAGTTATGAGATCCCTCAATCAGAATTTTTTCACTCAAATCATTCCTTCCAGTTGAACAAGACTAGCCCATTCCATTAGGAAGCTCGTATATCCAGTGGGTAAACAGACAAATAAACTTATACTAATGTACTATAAATGCTGATAAATATAATCATGTAATGCAAAGGGATTAAAAATAAGGTTTCTAAACTAATATCTGAAGAACAAGTAGAACCATTAGTAACTGAGGTTGTAAGTAGAAGTGAAAGTAAAAGAGAAGGGAGGATGTTCTAGATAAAAGGGACAGCATGACCTTCCCACCCATATCCTAGGTCTCTAGAAATCCTTTGGGCAGCAATCCTTAGCACCACTATTTGTTCTCATGTGTTCTTAAAGATTGAATTGCGCGTCTGTTGCAAATGATTCCTGATGATTTAGTCTCCACAAATATGGCTACACTTGCTAATTTGACAGCCATTCCATTGTCAAATCTATTTTTCTAGCTCGTCAGCTGACTTCTCCATTCAACCTCCAAATGGTAAACATTGTCAAGGTCTTTGACCTTCTTTTGCCTGTCTATTCTTTCCACTTCCATAGTTATATATTTCAAATCTGCTGTCGAGTTCTACATAAATACCCCCATTGTTTATCTGCTTCTTGACATATATTTTATAATTTCCATCCGTCTGAAAATTCCATTACAACCTCAAATATATGTCTAGCATCAGAGACATCATATTTCCTTCTGATTTCCTCTTCCTGATAATGGAATGGCAGGCTTCTTGGTCAGACACATTCGGGACATGAGAGTTAGCTTCATATCCACCTCTCCAATCAATCTTTAATCTCTGTCACCTCTAATTCATAACAGTTACGCAGTGTGCAATACTTGTGAACAATTTCAAACATCAGGAATAGAGAATCTGATTAAGAGTGGATTAAACAAACAGGAGTTTATATATTCTCATGAAAAAATAAAGCTACATGTTTGTCAGTGTTGGTTCATCCAGGGGAGGGAAGGAAGTCAGAGTGGAGAATCTATCTCCTCACACGACTCTTGCCTTTTCCCTGAGATCTTCCCACAAGCTTCCCAGCAGATTTCTCATGATGTTTAACTATATCTGAACCTCCTGACCACCTGTTCTTTGAAATCAAATGATTTTCAGTCCTTCTTTGAATAAAAGGGAGGATGTGTTAGCAAGAAGAGGACAAGAAATAGGGAATGTATATTGGGTAAGTAAGTATGTATTTAGGATGTCTGCCACAACATCACTGAGTGATTATTACCTCTTTGCCCCAAACATTTAGTAACTCCCATAACCTTTCAAATAAGATCCACACATCTTACCATCATTTGCCTCTATAAATTTAACCCCATCTCATTTTCATCTACTCCCCAGTGATCCTTTTCATCTAATGACCATTGCATTGTGAACATTTTTAGGGTAAGGATCACAGTTCCTTCTAAGAGCTACTTCTGGGCAAGTTACTCCATTATTTGAGTGAATATATTAATTTAGCTCATTTTAAGGTTTGTTTTTTTGTACAATTTCTTTCCTATTTTTTCTTTTTCTTCTTCTATTTTCCCTTAAAAAAGTCCATTGATGATGGTGCTCCTAAGCTCTCTTTTTCATTCAATAGACGAGTACCTTTCTGAGTTCAAGAGAAGCATGGATGTTCATAAGGAAGAGGCTGATAAACACATATTGGAAAGGTCATTCTTCCTTTGAGAATAGAGTAATTAGGTACCATTTTAACCAAATTGCTTTTTAAGCTGAAAAAGTTAGTGTCGTGTTTTCACTGACAAATAGCTTTTCTAGCACAAATAATGAATGCATAAAAGTGTACTTTAAGAAATCTCAATATGTATAAACCCTGAGTTATAATAGATGAAAAGAGTTTTAAATATTCAAATTACACTTTTTTATTTTGTGAAAATTAATCTGAATGCATTCCTTCAGATGGCACATTTTTATGTTTGTCTTGATTTCCACTTAAATGAGCTGGTAGAGTATTGGTCAGATAAGAACAAAATCTGTCAAGTCAGACTGCTTTGCGTTTAAGCTCTGTTTGCTACTGCTCGACCTCTGCTGCCTCTGTTCTACCACTGTTGTGTCCTAGCAAGTCATTTAGCTAACAGTCCAATCCCTTGTTAACAATGACTGCTACTAATGAAGTCATTACTGTGATCTTGCTGAGTGAAGAGCACTGGCTTAAGCATTGTATGCATTATCTCTTCCAGTCCCAAATGAACATTGCGTGTTGTTTATATCATTCACCTGGGGCCTGAAGGTATTGAGATATTTGCTCAAGGTCACAGGGTAAATGGCAGAATTAGGATTCAGACCCAGGTAAGCCTGGCCCTAGAGTCTGTGCTCCTAACTACTATGGTATTTATTGTTCCTCATTAAAGTGAGAGTATTCATACTTAACTACAAAGTCTTTGTGGGGGTCCATTTAGATATTGCATAATGACACTATATAAACTATACAGTATTTTCCAAATGTAAGATATTACCATTACTAATTCTAGAACATACTTTATACACAATCATCATTTAACCTTTAGGGCAGCAATATGAAATTATGAGAATTGTCAAAGAATTTCTTCTATGTGGTAAATATTTCAAATGCATATGTAAAATGTGGGTAGAATTAAAGATTAAAAATTTTATTTTGAGTCACCAAATTATAGTCAAACAATTCAAATATAAAAAAATTCACCCCACTTATCTCTTCCAAGTGCATAGTGTGCTAGAGAAGAAAGCTTCATGCTAAATCAGTCTTGTTTAGATTATATGCCTTTTTATTTATGAGTTTCTTAATGTAATTTCCCCCTAAAATCATATACAATTTTATTTACAATCATATACATATATATTTTTTAATATTTATTCAGCACCTGCATTGTACCAAGCACTGGTTGGAATAAAAATTGAGTGACTCTTCTGCAAAGTTGGGTCATGGGAAAGTGACTATACCTTTCTGATTAAAAATTTGTAAAATCCATATGAAATTTTTTATACTTCAAGAATTTTAGAATACCTTCATGAATTCACAATATTAATAGACATCAAATTTACTCTTTTAAAAACATTTTTGTAAATCAATTACCTGTGTCTCAGATAGATTAATGTATGGTTCAATGGCTTTGGGAATGCTGATCCATATTCCCACAGGTGGGCTTTAGAGGTGGGGAATGCAGTACAGTGTACTGCCATATTATGAAATTTTGCACAAGTACATAATTATCTTGTCCTGTCCCAGAAATGAAGCTTCTTTCAGCTAAAATAGCTCGATGAGAGTGAGAGAAGAATGTGGAGGGGTGGGACTGAATAGATTATGGTGCTTAATTCTAGTGAAAAATAGTTCTTCCTGAGCTTAAAAGCTGATCAAAAACCACCATCAAATAACCTTTGCACATTTAAAAAAGTAATTCATACACTATATTTCTGATGATGGAAATTTTAACATTGGAATGTAGCAGGCATTTGTATGTGTCCTGGTCCTATTTCCATTGCTCAAATGAAAGAACTCAGTTATGATAGGTACCTGGAAACCTCTTCTGAGGTGGTGTAACACTAAATAAAGTCTACATCGCCTTTTATAATTTATTGTTAAACCACTGTCAGGCTCTTTCTCTTATTCCATTATAATACTTCAAGCCTGCCGTCAGAACGTTTGTGAGCTCCCTTTAAATAATAAATTGCTCTTTTTCTGATTTGTTTTCTGTTTTCATCTTTAATAATAGCATGCATTAATAAGAGGGGAAAGAAGTCCCTTCCCTGACAGCCAAAATAATAATAACTGCATTTGTAAGTTAAAAATTCTGTTTTTCCCCCACAGTTGCCATTGGCATACTGGGCAGAGATCTTAGAAATTAAGAAGGCACCAGTTATGTTTGATTGTAAGGTGCCTATTTAAAATAGTGCTAACCTTGCTGGCCAGGAGGTTTCATCTATTCTGGAGGGTCACTCCGATGAGGGGAAATTTTAGTGCTGTATCTAAAATGAAAAAATACGGAAAAACGATTGCTAACTATTGTTGGAGGGAATGCCCCATGAATTTAAAAAAAGAAAGATAATTTGTGAATTGCAGATATTAAGAGGCAATCTAATGAAAAAATACAGTTTCTTCAGTTCTGCCATTATATTGAATGATGAAAAATTTTCTTTCTGATAAGAGTTGGATGGTTTTCACAACCAGTGAGAATGATCACTGAACGTTTTACTGACTTGCCTTATTTTTCAGAGAGTTTAGTTATGTAAGGACAACAATAACATTAGTGTTTTCCCCAAATCACTTCTCTGATATTCTCTCAACATTTCAAGTGGTGGCTACACCTTTTTCTAATGATAGATTCTGGAATTTATAATAATTGAGCAGAAATGGATATGCAGCAAAGTCTGCTTTAGAAGGGATTTGCTTGATTGCATTTAAATACTTTAAGGAGCTAGGTTTTCCAGGAAACTATTTGTGGTTTAATAATAGTATATTTGATCATCTGACCATGTTTGTAATGATTGAATAAGATTAGTTAGTATTGGGTACTCCTGTAAGTAGCCCAAGTTATATAACATGATGCAAAAGAAATATATACATTTCTTATTATGTTATATACTATAAATACATATTTCTTTTTCATCATGTTATATATATAGATTATATACATGTCATATATGACATGTATATACAGATTATATACATGTCATATATGACATAGAGACAGAGAATGAAAATAAGAAAATGAGTTTGGTCTATAAGAGACTTTTTTTTGGGGGGGGTGGAGATATAGTTGGCAGCATGTATTTGAGGGCCTGAGAGAATATATGAGGAAAGAATGATGAGTGTGTTAATTTGATAAATATTTATTGAAAGCCAACTGTAAGCCAGACCCTGTTCTACATGTTGGGGATGCAGACTTGAACAAAAGAATCAATTCCTGAACTCTTGGGCTTTGTCTTTTAGTGAGGTGATTTATTATATGGCTAGGCTTACCCACAAAGAAGTCCCTAAACATTCATATGTAAGAAATTTCTAGGCTGTAGAGCAGAGGTATTAATAAATAGAGATGGCCTAAATGTTAGAATAAGCAGCTTTCCATGGCTGGAACACAGACATGAATTTTGGGTTATGTGGCTGAGGAGCAAATTACTGCCTTATATGATGTAGTGAATTGACTTTAGATCCTAAGGAGGAAACAAACTTTTTTTTTCTCAGTATCCATCAACTTGTTGTTCTATGGTCTTATATTTTGAAAATTACCTAGGCTGACTCTATTTTCATGTAAACTGAACCATAACCTCTATCTCTTAGCATTGTACTCTTTGGATTGTGGGTACTATGAAACCTGAGTTTTGTACCAAAATGTATTCTGATGGAAATGCCTTAAAAAGCATCTTTCTGATTTATAGGGAAACCCATAACAAGTCACGAGATGGTCTGGCCAATTTCTTGAGAGGCAGTTAATTAATTTCTTACTGTTTGGTGAGTTTAACCTTTAACAACCAGGAAGTTGAAATGTCTCCTCTAACAAGTGGAATTGTTAAACTTTGTAAACTTAAAATGATTTTTGACCCATCAGTCAATAAAATGCAACCGGATCCTCAGAATCCCAAATGAAACTACTTTTCTTAATCCAACAAAGCATTTGTTGACTTACTCTCCAAAACCCAAAAGGATGCTTTCTTTATTTACTTTGACAAACTCGTTTTTCTACAGATTATTTAAAATTAACAAGCAAAGTGATGTAACAAGAGCCAAAGTGAGATTAGTATGATTTTTAAAACTCAGAGTAGGCTATAGAAGGGCAGCCTTTAACAAAAGGGAAATCCCTTTGGAGTTTTACATTTTTATTCCTATTTGGTATGAAGAGACTTTTTTTTATCCTCTTTAGTTTGCTCAGACTTGATGCGGCATAGAGAAGAGAGGGATGGCTGTAAGCTGGTAGCTTTACTTCCTCAGAGAGGACTTACGTGAATGAAAGCATTTTCCTGCCTATGAATGTATTCTGGGAAATCGCCATTAAAAAATTCCCATTTATATTTGTCACTAAAATGACTTTTAAAATTTAGAGTTTTAAACGATGAAAGTGCCTAATATTTGCTCTTGAGAGAAAATGACTTTTAAATAAGTGTCTGATTCTTTATTCCTTCTCAAATGAAAAAAAAAAATCAGTCAAGTGGCTCTTTCATTTATAAGTCTTTCTTATTTAAATGCATTCAAAACTCTTAGTATAGAACCAAGAGATTATGCTTGAGCAGTTTTCAAAAAGCTCTACTAATCATTTATCTTCTTACATTAGTGATATAAATGCTTGTGTTGCACATCTCTTCAGAAATGTTCATTAAATTTTTGAGTGACTATGATTTTGCAAGCTTTAAATTGATTGGTATATGTATCATTATGGCTAGAAATGTGGATGACCCCATTTATTGACTTTTAAAGAGTGAATATGATCTTATGGTATATCTATGGTCCTTTAAACATTACATAAACTGGGCAAAGTATAATTTAACATCTAATATTAATGAAGTCCACTGAATCAGTCAAAATATATTTACTGAGTATTTACTATATGCTAGACTGAGCTACAAAGCTCAAACAAGTGGTTTCTTTATTCTAGGAACTCATGGTCTATAGACAATGGTCCTTCCTTCCTTCATCCATCTAGTTTCTGATAATGCATTCTTACTTTACTGGACCATATTTAATAGTTATAAATCATTTCCAGGTGTTTTGAAAATAATCAAGTGACCCTTTGCTGTTGCCATTTTCTCTCAGGAAATGTGAATTCAGGGTCACTCTAGTTCCTTTTTCCAAATGGCTCTAAGTTCATATAAGTTTAAGAAATGTTAAATGAAACTAGTGAATTCTTTTTTTCTAAACTGGAGGATATCTCAGATATTTTATAATACAAATGGGCATTAAGGTAATCCAAAAGGAGTGTAGTATACAGTATTTCCCAGATGTATTTTACTTTGATTCTAATTCAAATTTTATTCTACTTATCGTGACAGAAATTTTTTCTCGAATTAAATATATGTATATCTGATGTGTGTAATTTAGGAATTTCAAGTGGCTGGTCTCCTTTAGGAAGAGTTGAGAAAGGAAATTTGCAGACTACAAGGGGTTTCTATTTGTACTTTAAAGCAGGTTTAATCCATGTCTTTTTTCTTTGCGTTGCTAAGTCATTTTTTTGTGCGTCTTTGTGAATATCAAAGTTCAAAATAAAAGCCCTCCATCCGAACAATCTCTCTCATAAGCTCAACTCCCTTTAGATTAGTCTTTATTATCCTTGCTTTGTCTTTTGGTCAAGGCGCTAAACTTTCTTCATATTTTAACTCTTTGTGTTTATTGGAACATCATTCTCTCCCCAATTACTTTCTACATTTACTAAAACTTTTAATTTTATCTTAGCCTTCACTGCCTCTGATGCCCCTCCTCTTTCTTAAAAAAAAGTTTGGAAATAGAAGTGCTTATTTTTCTATGAATTTGACCTCAGTAACGGTTAGCTTTTTCTTGGTTCTCATTAGTGTTTATGGAATATTGTACTGACAACACTTTCACGTGATTCCTCATTTGCGGCCTAAGGAATCCAGTGTATCATTCCTTCAAAATTCTTGAAGGTTGTAGGCACTGGCCTTTCAGTCTTCCTTTCTGCCCTGTGCCTTCAGAAGATTGTGGGCAACTTCAATATCCTCTGAATGATAGTTTGGACTCAACATTTGCAAGTTCCAGTGCTCTTCATTTTCATTCTTTTGATTAATTCATTTCAAGGTCTACATTCTGTAATGGCTTTCTATATAATCTATATAAAATCTTTAACTTTTAAATTAAGCTCTCTATCCAAAACTTATCCCTCCACTTAATCTATTAACGTATAACAGATTCATCAACCTGATTAAAGACTTCCTCATTGATTTCCTAAATGAAAGTTAATTGTTTTTATTTTAAAAATACACATGGTGGAAGGAACTTCATGGTTAATGACATTGAAAAACTGTAGGTGAGATACATAAGTTTCAATTCTATAATAATCCCTGTAGTTTTTATTATGCTCTTAGACTGTGTGAATTCCCATGATGTGGACCTAATACATAAAATTTTCCAACTTTATTTGATTACAAAATATTTTTCCGCCATTATCCCTCGGGATTAGTTTGCCACCCATCGCACTTTGGTAATTTGGGTGATATTGCTCTAATCTCTGGTTATCTCCTTATTTCCAAGGACGCTTCCTGGTTTTACTTCCATCTTTGCTGGGCCTGGCTCACAAATAGTTCACTTAACCTGCCCTCTCATGAACTGCCTTATTCACTTCTTGTTGACTCTTTTCCAAATATGGCTTATGCCAGACATCCCCTTTTTTCTCCATTTCTGCTTCTAGGCTGCTACATGCTATTGGAGAAAATAGCATAACAACATTAATTTGCTCTGTTAAAATTTATGATTATCAGACATGGCTTGGGCTCTCAATAATACTTGGTATTTTTTTTTGTTATATTTTCCTTCCTTCTCCAGTCTCTCTAGTGGCTATTTCTGGAGGCTCCAACCCTCTTTTGGCCCTCTCAAATTTTGCTGACATATAAATCTTTTGTGATGTTAAGAAAATTAGTGTGTTCAGACTTTAACCATTTAACTTCCATTTCACCCTAAATCCACCATTTTCTAACATCATTATTACCCCCTTCCCTACTTTATGAGAGAAGATGATCCTTTTTATCAAGGTTAGCCCCTTCATTTTTGCGTTATTCACTCTCCATCTCCAATTTGTCTAGGTTTCTCCTTCATCTATTATCTTTTTTCTTTCTTCTTTGATCTTAACCCTCTAATCCAGCACCTTCTCTTCAATCTAAACTGTCTTAAACATCAGCCTCTTCCTTAAGCAACAACTTGTTCATCTCTTTTTATATTTTGTAAATATGTAGTTTATAATATTATTAGAAACGGGAATTCATTTATTGTAGAAAATTTGGAAGACACACAAAAAAATGAAAAACAACAAAATTGCCCAAAATTTCTTTACCTAGGGGTAAGAGTATCAGCTTTTTGATGTAAAGCCAGATATTTTATATAGGTGTTGTATTTTTTAATTACAAAATTGATGTGATACTGTGCCTAATAGTTTGTAACATTTTCTTCTAGAATGTTCTTATTCTTTCCCTACATATTTTTTGAAAGTGCCGAGTGTGTCCCTTGCCTTTGCTCTTATATCTCCCATTTACTATTCAACTAATTATATTCAGACTTCCATTCCCATTACTTGACAAAAACTGATTACAGTGAGTTTACCAGTAGCCTCCTAAATATTAAAATCAATATTCTTTTCTCAGTCCTCATTGTCTTTACGTCTCTGAAGACCTTGATATTTTCAGATTTTTCCTGAAGTCCTTTCTGACATTAGCTTCCAAATTCTACTCTCTGCTCATACTTTGCCTACCTTTCCGATTTTTTTTCTTGGACTTTTTGGCTCCTCATCCTAATCCTCATATTTAACACTCTTCAGTTTTTATATTTTCTATTCACCTCTTCCAACTGTACCTTTCCTCTCTGTGCATTCTCATCCACTTTTTTAGCTTGAACTATCACCAAATGCTTATTTCCCTCAAATTGATATGACTACTCTGCAAAAGACAACGTCAAGAGAATGAAAAGACAAGCCGCAGACTGGGGGAAATATTTGCAAAAGACACATGTGATAAAGGACTTATCTAAAATATATAAAGAACTTTTAAAACTTAAGAAAACAAACAACCCAGTTAAAAAATGGGCCAAAGACCTTATCAGCCACCTCACCCAAGAAGATATACAAACAGCAAATAAGCACATGAAAACATGCTCCATATCATATATTCATTAGGGAAATACAAATTAAAACAATGAGGTACCACTACACTACCACTATTAGAAATCTGGAACACTGACAACACCAGGTGCTGAGGAGGATGTGGGGCAACAGGAACTCTCATCCCCTGCTGGTAGGAATGCAAAATGGTATAGCCATTTTGGAAGACAGTTTGCTGGTTTCTTATAAAACTAAACATGTTCTTACCGTACAATCCAGCAATCATGCTCCTTGATTTTGTAGGGGAGGAAGAACTATTCCTCTACCCGCTAGGTTCTTCTGGCTGGTCTAAGAATTAAATTGACATGAGACAGAATAACAGGAGAAAAATCAAATAAAGTTTCATAACATGTATATGTGGGAGAAACCCAGGAAAACTGAGTAACTCGCCAAAATGGCTGAGGCCACCACCTTAAATACCATCTTCATCTAAAGACAAAGGAGGATGTTAGGGGTAGTGGTTTGGGACTTCAAAGGGGAGGAAGGCAATGCACATGGAAATGGAAAAGCAAATGTTTGGTAAACAGATGTTTGCTGGGCCATCTGTAAACAATGGGACCCTAGAGAGAACTTTGATAAAATGGGCCTTGCTAGGTTCCTCCCTGTCTACCACACCTAGTTTACATTATATTATAGTTATCTTACAGTATTAGCTCCTTCCTGGAACAGGACTTCTATCTTAAATTCTTGTAGGCAGTTGGGGGAAGGTCAAAGTTCTTTCTGAGTCTTTTTTGTTAAAAACACTCAAGGCAAAGAGAGACATTTTGGGGTAGTAAATTCTGATTTCCAACAATATTTACCCAAAGGAGTTGAAAACTTAAGTCCACACAAAACTTGCACATGGATATTTATAATAGCTTTGTTCATAATTGTTAAAACTTGGAAGCGACCAAAATGTCCTTCAGTAGGTGAATGGATAAATAAACTGTGGTGCATCCAGGCAATGGAATAGTATTCAGTGCTAATAAATAAATAAGCTATCAAGCCATAAAAAAACATCGAGGAAGTTTAAATGCAAATTACTAAGTGAAAGAAGCCAATCTGAGAAGGCTACATGCTGTATGTTCCCAATTATATGACATTCAAAAGAAAGGCAAAACTATGGAGACAGCAAAAAGGTTGGTGGTTGCCAAGAGTTGAGGGATGAATAGTGAAACACAGGATTTTTAGAGTAGTGAAAACATTCTGGATAATACTGTAATGATGAGTACATGTATCTAAACCCATAGAATTATAACAACAAGAGTGAACTGTAGTATAACCTACGGGCTTTGAGTGATTATGACAAGTCAATATACGTTCGTCAGTTGTAACAAATATACCACTCTGGTGAGAGATGTTGATAATCGAAGAGGCCACACCTATGTGGAGAAAGGGGGTATATGGGATATTTCTGTACCTTCCCCTTAATTTTACTGTGAACCTAAAACTGCTCTAAAAATACAAAGTCTTTAAAAAATGTTACATGTCTACTTTGTATTCTTTCCTGAACATCAGAGCCATATATTTCCTGTGTATACGCTTGTATATTTCCTCCTGTATATTTTCTTTCAGATGTTTGATTGAGGCTCCAGACATAATATATATGAAATTCAACTATCTTCTATGCAAACCCAGAATCCTTTTCAGTATTCGACCCAGAAACCCATGATAGGCACCCTGGAATTTTCTCTGACTCGTCACTCACTCTATTCAATTACAGAGTATTAGCGAGTTTGTCTTCAAAAAGTTTCCCAAATGTCCCAGCCTCTTTGTTACTGTAGTTGTTTTCTTTTGACTCAGAGATAAATCTGTAGGACAAAAACTTGGTATAATTTGGGGGTCCTTGTTAAGAATACAAAGCTGTTTGAAAGTGAATCTTTAATTAGAAAAAGAGTAATCACAAATTGCATATTTAAGAAGACTGAAAAATACCTCAAAATTCAGAAAAAATAACCTTATCTTTTTAACACAATTACATAACACTTTTATTCCTTTATTTTTTTGGTTGTATACTCATCAATCCCCTCTTCACCGGACAACAATCCTGTAATATCATTTTTTTATAGAGAGACTGGAAACATAATTGTCTTTTCTCTAATATGGTTTGATCATTTTGCTGTGTCAGTGGCAATCTTACTTGCTGCTTAGTCTGGAACCTCCAGACATTGTCAGGAGAAGATGTGTCAGATGCTCTAAGACATGATCTGATACAATGGGAGACATAAAACATGCAACTGCCTACACAGGCTGATTTGCTGTTTAAAGTACTGCTGTAGGTTTATGCCCTACAACATAGAAATACTGATCAAACCTATTTCATTTGATTCCCACCAAAAAAACAAAAAAAAAAAAAAAAAAGAAGAGAAAAGAAAGGTGATGGCGTGTTTATAATTGCATATGATCCAATACCTGGTACAGCGTATTCCCTCTTTGACACCCCTTTTTGACTAAGTGTAAATGAGAACACAATACTCTGCCTATAATTCCCTTGCGTGATGATTCAAAATTTTCCTCAGACGTGTTTCTAGCTCCACTTGTTTCTCCTCCACTATCTACATAATTCCTGTGCTGAGTGCCAGTGGGTCTCCATATTGTTTGTGATTAGACTGCTGACCTTATAACTTCACATGTCAAAACTCAACGAGTTGACACAGGAATATTTCTGATAACTCTTTTTACAATGGGATAGTTTTCCATAACTTACTTATACAACGATGTTATTGCAAACTGCATAAATAGACCCCACTATTTCCAAGCTAAATATATGGCCCAAATCTCTCCTGCTGGATTGCCAAGAACAGGTGACCTCTCCAACACTAGAGGAGAGAAGCAAAAATGTGACAGATTGGAAGGCAGAGTAGAAAGACACAGCGCCCTTAATTAACCATTTGTGGTTAATGCATTTGCAAATATTACAAAAGTACACGACCATGTAAAGCCCTGCTGGGGCTCTTCCCAAGGTCTTGACAGTGGCCTGTGCCAGTGAAGACCCTGAAGGTCAAGCTTCTTGGCTTTGAGGTAAAGCTGCCTCCCCTGCAGCCACTGCCTGTGTTCACTTAGACCTGTGATATTTTTGGTTTAGATTGTGGCAGCGTCTTCTTAACTGTTCTCTTTGGCTTTTAGGATCTCTTCTCTCTCATTTATTCTCTCTTGGCCCTGCCAGTAGTTATCTTTTAAAACACCAGTCTGGTCATGTTGGCAGTGTAGCAGAGTAGATGAGTGTGACCTCTAGAGAGAAATCCAGGTTGAGTCACTTACTACTTACTTGATTCCAGATAAAATATTTATTTTCTATAAACTTTGGTTTTATTTTTTGTAAAGTGGGAAACATAGTACTTCCTATTTTTTAGAGCTGCTGTGAAGATCAGATTAGATCTCACATATAAAATAGCCAATGAATAATGCTATTTATTAATTATCATCAAGACACAGCCCCTCCTTAAAGAGTTTTAATTCTCCTTGTTGTCTGATTAGCCTAGCATTCAAGGTCCTTCACTTACCTTTGTGTTTTTGTCCCCTACGTTGTCCCCGTATGCCTTCTCTGCAATAGCCCCATCAACAAGCTCACTGTCCCTATTACCTGCCCAGCAAATCATCAACTTTGAAGACTCCAAACCCTTAACTCTGTCACTCTTTTTTCTTCAAATACTCACTCCTTTATCTGGCAAAAATCTAAGCATCCTCTAAGGACCATTCTGTATGTCATTTCTTGATCATCCCAGGCATAGTTATCTATACTTTTTGCAACAACTTCATTCAGTACAATTATCACATTGTTTATTAGTTAGATGTTTCCCTGGCTAAATTCCTTGATAAACTCTGAATACCTGGAGGGCAGGAAATGTGCCAGGCACAGTTATATTTTTAACCTAGTGTAATGCCTGGCATAGAACAGAAGATGGATACCTGTTGGTGAATTAATTCAGTCACAGTATTTCTTACCCCTTTTGATTATTCTCTAGCTCTCTTAATTATTCTTCTGTCTTAAGAAGTGGTAGGTTGCATTTCATAAAAATTTTCTAGATTCATACAACTAAAATTCAATTTTAACCTCAAAAACTTTTTAGTGATGAAAGTTTTTATCTTAATATTTATTTCATCTTTTATAATCATTTTCTTAAAGTTAACTGGAATTTGGGATTTAATCTAATGGAAATCCACTAGAGACTACTAACAAGGAGAAAGAAAAAAATGAGATACGTTTACTGTTACATAGCTTTATTCTAAGATGATATGTCCTCAGTTGAATTTGATACTCTTTCTTTAAACATTGAATAAATTGTTAGTATTTTTCCCCCTCTGCATTCAGGTTTAGGATGCATATCAGAGGAATTAATTTTGAGTATAATAATGTATCATGCTTTTTCCTGATAAAGATAATCTTTCTTTTCTTTTTTCTTTTTTGTGAGGAAGACTAGCTCTAAGATAACATCCATTGCTAATCCTCCTCGTTTTTGCTGAGGAAGACTGGCCCTGGGCTAACATCCATGCCCATCTTCCTCTACTTTTTATGGGATGCTGCCACGGCATGGCTTGACAGGCGGTGCATCTTTCCACACCCAGGATCCGAACCTGCAAATCCCCGGCCACCAAAGTGGAGCACGCGAACTTAACTGCTTTGCCACCAGGCGGGCCCCCAAGGATAATCTTAACAGCATAAAAGAGATTTAGTAGAGGCATATTGACAATTGTATCTACCTATTTAATCATATTTATATGTGTACATATGTGTGGGTGTTTTAATGCATTTAGTTCAGCTAGTTTGCTGCTAATGAATATAAAAAATCATGGGTTTGACTCAGGTAAGATGGTTTCCTTTTGTTTGTGGGTATTAAGAAAGACTTTCGGGGCCGGCCCGGTGGAGCAGCAGTTTAGTTCACGCCTGGCAGCCCGGGGTTCGCGGGTTTCGATCCCGGGCGCCCGCCGACGCACTGCCTGTCAGTCATGCTGTGGCGGCGTCCCATATAAAGTAGAGGAAGATGGGCACGGATGTTACCTCAGGGCTGGTCTTCCTCACACACAAAAAAAAATAAATAAATAAAAGACTTTCTTTTCACTATTGGAAAAAACAGAAAAAATGAAAACCTCAAAGGGATCAACCAGCACATTTTATAAATAGAGATGTCTGTTTTATTCATAGTAAAGCTATGGAATGATAGAATATCCATTCAATTGATATCTGTCTATCAACATATGATAACAGCAATTTTTGTGAATATAGGACACTAAAAAGTAATTTTGTCATGGCAGAGTAATGACAGGAATTTCAAGTCCTTACAGTTTAGTAAACAGAATAGTTATCAACCATTTGGGTATGGTACAATCCACATAAATGCACACTGTATCCAGCCCTTACAAGGTCGTCTCTGTGCCCACAATAAATGGGCCAATTTTGCCATTTACACTTGGCATATGCTCTTAGAGGTGTTGATTATTCAAAATACCTGTTTGCCCAAGTCTATTAAGCTTAAAAACTACATTTTAATGGCCCCTTATATTTAAACCCTGTTTAATATGGCAAGTGCTCGAGAGCTACTTACAAACACCATTAAATTTCATCACTAATTACTAATAACAGGAATGAAATTAGCACCTGTCTCAGCTGTTTTAGATTTTGGATTGCACTTAATAAACAGTTGAGAAAATCCACTGTTGCTAAACATTTACTGGGGCCATTTGCATTCTGATTTTCAATGAGCTATTATGATTTATCGTCTCATATAGTCATCTGAAAGAGCATAGGACTTGAAGACATTGCTCCTGATTTGAATTTGAAGCAATGTATGTAACATCTTACATTCCGAAATGGCTTTTCAGTGTCAGACATCAATTCATCAAGACTACCGAGTTGAGAATACTCATGGAGTGAAGGGGGATTTACACACAGACACACACACACACACAGAGGCACATACACACACAAACAAAAAACATTGAAAATCAATAGATTAAACTAAAATAAAAAATAGAGGGTTCTATAGGTTTTAGTGATCCCTAAAAATACAAAAGCTCTGGCTGCCTGGTGGTGTAGTGGTGTAGTGGTTAAGTTTGCGTGCCAGGCTTCACCAACCTGCATTCGCAGGTTCAGATCCTAGGCGCGGACCTACGCATCGCTCATCAAGCCATGCTGCGGCGGCGTCCCACACATAAAGTAGAGGAAGATGGGCACAGATGTTAGCTCAGTGACAATTTTCCTCACACACACACACAAGAAATGCAAAAGCTCTTAAAGACATGAAAACCTGGCTTCTCTAGCCATCCTTTGTGGGCCTTTGGCCTGTGCTGCTACTGTAGTTGCTGGCAGAGTTCTAAAGTGACAGCAAGGTGATTAAATTGGCGAAATGGTTCAGTGCTACGTGCAACACCATTAAATAGCATCGCTGATTAATAATAGTAGAAATTGTGGATTTGGGAAAGTTTCACGCTCAGAGCACATTCATCTTGCTGCCACGTTGAAAAGGTATGAGAAAAATCATGTAAAAAGTAATATGATAGAAAAACGTCATGAAACCTTCTCAGTCTCCAAGGTAAATGATCATGGGATAAAACACTTTTCTATCTTTGGTGACCTACTCAATTTTTATGCTTAAAAGAAATGCATAAGATGTTATAGTTATCTTTTGGATTTCAGGCCAACTGAACTCTAGATACAGTGGCTGTAATCATTCAAATTCTTCTTTGATTTAATACAGATTTATTTTTCTAATATTTCAAAGTACATCAAGAGGCATTTTTTAAGCATAAAAAAAATTTTTACGAGATACCCAGAAGAGGGCAGCATGGCAGCTATTTAGAAATCTGATAGCTTGTAACTTCCATTGAGTGAAAAACAGTTTCTAGATTTTTGTAAATAGTATCCGATTTCCAATCACAAAATATTTTCAGTATATGAAACATAGTTAAAATAAAAGCCCGTCACTAAGATCTAAAGACCATCACTAAGATCTAAATGATAGCTTGACCAAAGCAGAATTACAAAGGAAGGAAAAATGGGTTCTTCTTCACTGCAAATAATATCGAAGAAAGATGAAAGAGACTCCGTAGAGGGAGCATGTCAAGGCTCTTAAAACTGTGCTTTCAGAACATTTGAAATAAGCTTGATAGAACCCATTATGGGAAAGAAGAGACTCTTTTAAAATTCTAAACAAGATCAGCCCTGATATTGAAATAACCAATTAATTCCATCTAGGCCATTAGGAAGGAATTAAAGTTCATTAATATAATTGCACAGACTCAAAACAAACTCCTTAAATTATCATCTTGAAAGTCCATTTCAGCTTTAAAAAAAAAAAAGACACCTATGATTCTATGACCTTTCGAATCCTTGATGGACCAAATACGTCCACAGTTTACAAAGAACTTCAGTACACCCTTGATTTTTAAAGTTCTAATCCCATTATAACTAATACAATTAACTGAAGACTTTTGTATAACAGAAAAAAATGTCTTTTAAACCTCAGCTGACTAATCCACATGTTTATAAGAATACAGAACATAATAAAATGACAGTTCAAGAAAACATTTTATATAGTCCCTGAAAAAATGTATAACAAGGTTTTACTATAGTAGAAATTTTGAGGAAAGCTCCCCAATACCTCCTACTATGAACTGTTAAAAATAAAACTCAGCGCATTCACCTGCTACATTTTCAGATTCATTTTATAAATTTATGATATGTGCTAAATCTTCACTCATCATCCAAAATACACTAGGACCTGTTCAAACTGAACTAGTTACCATGCTTGGTACGAGACTAGTTTGGGTTTTCACATGTACTAGTAAATTAGTATAGATCCATTTGTGTATTCGTTCAAAATTTATTTATTGCCTACTGTAATACTTGACACCATTCTAGGCCATGCCTGAAGCATATTATGTTTTGAAAAATCCATTAAATAATTAGCAGGAAAGTAGAAAATATAAGAACTGAATAGGTAGGCCAACTATTTTGTGTGAATATCTCTCTAGTCATTATAATTAACAACAAGTAATTGTTAATATGCATTGTTTAAGTCCCTGTCATTTTTCTTAGTTTGGTATAATGGATATAATAGTCGATCAAACTTTTCTTTATACATATTAAACTAGTATTGAGTTCACAGGATGAAAATATCTAAAACAAGATTCTTCAAGTCATAAATCACAGAATAACCAACAAAACACTAGAGATAAAGCCACTAAAGAATCCAGGCAGAAGGAAGATGATTTCTCCTCAATTTGTCCTGCAGTGGGCAGCAAAGCCTTAGTTAGGTTTAAAGATTTCTGAGAGAAAAGGAAACAACAAACAACAGAGCGAAACAGCTGAAACAGTGGAGAGGTGTCATTCTCAGGGCTCTTGTGACAGAGGTTTTTTGGGGAAGGAAAACAAATTAGATGGTGATGATGGTGATGATAATGATTATCGTGAGGATAAGTATCTTATAAAATGCTTTACCTTTCTTTTTCTCATTTTAAAAAAATATCCAATAGAGTAAGCCATAAAAATAGTCATTTTTTACAGTTGAGCAACTTGAGACTCAGTTAAGTTAAATTGAAGGACGGAGAGCTGATGAACAGGACCGTCAGGATTCTGGGCCAGGTGTCCCCGCCTCTACATTGGAATTAGAGGAAAATGGAGAACAGATTAGAAAGAGGTTTGGGCCTTCTAAGACAATTTTTGATCCCTTTGGGGCTGAGAAATTATTTATATTCTTTTAGTTATTCCACAAGTATAAATAAAATATCTCCTCCAGTGCCTGACCTCTGTGTTTGAAGGCAAGAACTGATCTGAAGCTCATCTAGGGAATTTATACCTTAAGAGAGATTTTAGTATGCAGAATGGTTTGTTCACCGTAAATTTGATTCCCACTTGTCTTGGTAAATTCCAAATTGAATTAAAAGACTTTAATCCCATAGGTAAGATGTTGGGCTTTTTCTGCCTCAGTAGAGGGTCTTGGCCTTGTGAACAGAGAAAGCAATGCAGGATGAAATATTTCGGAGCAAATAAATTATTATTTGGGTCTGTTTACACCCTATGAACTTCACCTTGTATGACATCCAGCGCACCCCCCGTGCTTAGGTAGATGTGCACTGAAAATCTCATTGGGTGGCTCTGAAAAATGGAAACTTGTCTACAGGCTTAGTCATTCTGCTTTATGGGTCCTGCGTTGGTTTTGTGTCAGACCTTTCTCCACCTGGAATAGCGGCCTGGCACTTGAAATGTTCTAATACACAATCCATTTTTAGAAAGAACAAACAAAGCCATAAAAATAAAATAATACAAAGTAACCTACATTAAATACTAAAGGTATGTAAAGGCAAGAAATGTTATAGGAGACAGCCAGCCAGGGAATATTTATTAAGCACCTATTATGTGCTAGGTACTGTCCTAGGTAATGGACTATTGCAATAAATTCAGCAAAGGAATTTGAATCCGTTTCTGAAAGCATTAGACATTGAGGACTTTTGAGTAAAGCCACAACTAAAACAGAAGGTTCTTCTAAGTTGTTTCCATTTTAGATTTAATTTTCACTCCAGATAGAGAATATAAAAAAGTTAAATGTTTCTTTAAACACCTCATTCCTTGTTGTAGATCGACCTCAGGTGGACAAAATAATACTTTAAAATTTGACCAAATTTGGCCAAATTGTAAAATGTTATAAATGTTTTAAAATGTTATGAACTACATGGAATCCGCCCAGTGGCTATTTGGTCTGTTTTTATTATCTCTCCCCTTTTAACTAAATGTTTTCTCTATTGTATGAGATTCATATTATATTTTGTGTCTATGCTGTTAAAGTAAAATGTTACTGCTCTTTAATGAAAGAGCTAGTTTTTATACCTTATTTTTTTATGGCATGACTTTTCCTAATAGAAAATATTACCAGGTACTATTCTTCTGTACATCAAGATATGCTTAAAAGAGTAAAAGGAAAGAACATTTTTAGAAAAATTATAACTTCATCATTTATTTGTACTTCCTGTTATGAATTTCTGCTAATTATAAGAGAAAAGTTACATACATTGTTCAGATTTAAATTTTTCTACTTTTTTCATATCCTTTGGAGCTTTGATCTTCACCAGGTCTTTGACCTTTTGTGATAAGTTCTTTTATCCTCTTTTCCCGTATCCACCTTATTAGGTGTCCCAAATCCCTTTTGCCTGATATTTTTTCAGTCTCTCTTCCTTAATCTTTGGTTTTTTTCGGGAATCTTATTTAACGCTCTCATTTCTTTACAAAATTTATGTATTTAGGAGAGAGACTGTAAGGTAAACTGTGACAAAAGAAAATTGATAGGTTCTCTACAGTTTTCTACTGAATATATCAATTAAATTTTGAATAATAAAGGATTTGAGTCTTTTTAATTGAAATAATTTCTAGATCTTTATATTTTCTTGTAAATGCTTGTCTGTCATCATCTTTAGTCATTTACTCATAATACAGGACAGTCACAATGTACTAGGTCCAACTTGAGCGCAGCCTAAAGTGTTAGCCATTATATATCCATGGCTCAATTTCAGATCTTGTAAGCAAATTTGGACTTTCACCTGGCAGCTGATAAATACACATTTTAAGCTTTGTGAAGTGGTACTCTCTACCACCCAATCATTTACTACTGACAATGTCATCATTATCCAGTAGTGTTTATGCTTTTATTGAAATGAAACATTTTATAAAATTATTTTAGTGAATTACAGGGAAAATAGAAAATGAATTTGTGATTAAAAACACAAAGTTAATAGAATTAGGATTAAAATGGAAATCTAGAACTGCTGCCTAACTGCAAGTGACTTTAAAATACCCCTCCTATTCCTAATCCCAGCCAGGGATTTTCCACTGTGCTCCTGTGCCTCTAACATTCTGTTGTGCCTCTTATATTCTGTTCCAGAGATTTAAAGTTCATGTTACAAAATTTTCATTACAATGGTAATTTATTTCATCTCTTCTGCCTATATGACTTCACACCGTTATATACAAATCTAATGATGGCAAAACTTTTCAGGTTCTTGATCTCTCAGTGATGCTAATCATTTTTTCCATCAAGAATGTAACCATAAATGCATACAGATGTGTCAATAACCTTCAAAATGATTTTAACTTAGATGATAATGGGTTAGAGTAGATATATAAGATGTAAATTACATAAATTTTTTTTAGATCTCGTTAATCTACTCAGGTAGATACATTGTAATCTTACATCTTCATTACGTGGCATGTTGTGGCAATCAATACTTATATTTGATGAAATAAAATAAGAGACAAGATTTTGGGATAGGTAAGTGTAATGATAATAGAAAATGCAGGCTGAAGTAATTGGTTTGGTTTATATTATTGATAATGAAATATGGAGGAGTAATACATTCTCATCAATTTATTTGGAAAAAATTAGGACAGTGAGTAATTATAAAATTCAGCAAAATGGTGACATTGGAATAATTTGGTAGTTACAAAGAAAGTTTTAGAGTGCACGGGCTTCCTTTACATCACTACCTACCTGAAGTTTTGTTACAATAGCTTTAAATATTTTTGAAATAATTTTAAATCAACAGAAAAGTTGCAAAAAATGGTACAAAGAGTGTGTATATATGTATCATTTAGCTTCCCCTAACATTAATGCCTGGCATAGTCGTAACAAAATTTCTCTGTAGAATTATGCAATTAACATTGGTAAAATAGTATTAAGTAATTCACAGTCTTTATTGGAATTTCACCAGATTTTCCACAAATATCTTCTTCCTGCTCCAGGACATAAACTAGGATCCCAGATTATATTTAGTTGCTCTTTCCTTATTTTCTGCTAATCTACGACAGTTGATACATCTTGTCTTTTGTGTCCTTGAAACATTTGATGAATACTGGTCAGTTATTTTCTAGAATGTCTCTCACTCTGGGTTTACGTGATGTTTTTGCATGATTAGAGTGAGGTTACACATTTTTGGCAATACCACAGAAGTAATGTTGTGTCCTTCTCAATGGATCATATTGGGGAGTATATATATTTTGTCTCTCAGGATGTACTTGATTAAGGTAGCATACGCTAGATCTTTCCACTGTAAGTTTACTATTTTCCCTCTTGTAACTAATAAATATATTGGGACAGATAGCTTGTGATTATGTGAATCCTGTTTCACCCAATTATGTCAGCATCCATTGGTGAATCTTGCCTGCAACAGTTATTACTGTGGTGTTTGCCTAATGGTGATTTTGTATTTCCCTATTTCTCTATTTTTTATTACATAATAAACTTTTGTTCCTTAAATATTACTTGCTATTACTGTTAAGCAGAAACAACAAAAAGATGCTATTTCTTATTTTTGTTCTTATTTATAAATTGGGACTTTTCTTACATTCCTTCCAAAAATGCTAGTCAGATTAGACTAGAGTTCCTTCTCCACATGTTTTTAGCTAAATTTTGCTGGTGCAAACAGTTATATTCACCCAAACCCTGCTCATACCATTATATATATTCATGGGCAATACATATTGACATTGATATTTTCTTCAGATTTTAAGCTTGCACAGCTCCATTAAAGAACCAAGGCTTTGTAATTGCTTTGAATGAGTCAGTGTGGTCTCCATTATGTCATTGATCTGCAAATTAAAAATTCTTAAAATAAAAATTGTCATGATTTAGATGATAAAGTGTCTGATTTGAGAGCTCCCTTATGAAAGTTTACCATAGCTTTGGAAGGAAATTTGTAAAAACAGGAACAAGGCAAACAATACAGTGATTTATAATTCTACAATATGAGATTAGATTTTAAAAATTCATTTTTCCTTAAATATATATTGTGAATACTGTGGTTGATAGTTTATTAACACCAAATAGATTGTAGAAAGCTTGCAAGCTCAAATGAAAACTATGCCAATAAATTTTCCCCTTAGTATACACTTTATAATTTTCAACTGTATATTCTGTAAATTCTAAATATGTCTCTGATATATGAGTGCTTCAGAGTTGGCAAGAATATTTTCTGGATATGTTAGCTTCCTGCTCTGTACAGCTATTCCTAGAATATGACCCTTAAAAGTAAATGTATTATGTGTCAAAGAATAATAAAAAAATTTTACCTTTAGAGATGTGAAGAGCAAATATGGCTTTGGTCATCTTACAGGAAACCTTTTGCACTCTTTTAAGCTTTCTGTGCATCTGATGATATTAATGCAAATTGCATTGTTTTATTTTGTGACTTCTGCAGTTATTCAGTTATATTACAAACTCACCAAGAACCCTCCCCCCCAACACTATTTAAAATCATTGATGGATTTGCAGCGAACCTCTGGCAGTCAGTTACCTTCAGTATCACTTGTGTGTGCATTGAGCTGATAAGTACTTTGGTTCATTTTACTCTTGAGCAAAGCAAGTTTAAGGGGGAAAAAAAAACAAAAACAGACGAATAATTATCTTGAGAGGAAGAGGGTGAAAAATCACCTGATGGCTTCCTAATTCTTGGCAAGATGGAATGGAATAAGGCTTTGGAGGGATGGAGGCTGAGAGGAGGGGCCCCCACAGCAGAAGGTAGGAGAGACAACGAGGGGTATGAAATAGCTTTCTTGTGTTCTAGATTACGGTTCCCTTGGATTCCTTTAAACTGTATTTTGTTCTGTATTATCAGTTTGATAAAATTATAATTAAATGTACATCTTGGTTTAATTATGGATTCTTTCCCACATCAGTGGCTATTCCTCAATAATCCCAGTTTCATCGTTTCACATTACATTTTAATTTGTTAGTTCATCAGGAGGAAGAACAGTGCACTCTAGCATATAAAGGATTACTCGTCATGACTCAGTATGCTATCAAAGCTTTTGTAGAAAGAGGGAGTCTCATGAAAAGGAGAAAGAGATTCTACTCCTTCTAGGTCAAATTGTTAGCTCAGATATTTCATGCAAGAGAGAAGTTGGAAATTTATTTTCTCATTGCACTGTACAATATGCTTACTTGAAAAAAACCTAAAAAAGGTAGATAAAAATATCATTTGAGATCACAATATATACACAGAATCTATAACAACTGTACTTTTAGAAATAACTCTTAAGAATTACCATTGCATGGGAGAAAGCTTTCAATATTATCCCATTCTTTTATTTTAAAAGAATGAAAATCATCCCTGGGAATAATTTAAACAAAATGTTTAAATATAAATGTATAAATAATGAATTCCATGACATTTGGTTATTTAACCTTCATGTGTTCAAATTACATGACTTTATATTTGGGGCTTGTCTACTCAGATATCTTGAAGTAAACACAATGTAAGTCAGTTAACAGGTATTTATAATTTACTCACTAGAAGAATAGCATTCAGCTAGGCAAATTACAAGGAAGCAAATATACCAACTGCAAAATAATATAATTTCCTTGCATTTTGAGGATTTCCTGAGTATTCAACACAGCATTTTGATTTCAAATTGAGAATTACTTGTTAAACAATGGAGTTTTATGATAATAACTCTGAGGACCTGATAGACTGTACAATTAAGGAGATAAACTCCTCAGTCAACCTTTCATGTCCTTATTTTATCTTCCACATGAATAACTCAGGGCTATTTATGCTCAGTGCAGAAGTTCTTCTCCAAAGACAGCATGGCCTGGACAGAGAATTCAGTGCTTAGGGGGCCAGTTGTAGGTCTGCTGCTAATTTCCTCTGTAGGCCTGAGTAAATTCCTCGACTTCTCTCAGATTAGGTTTCCTCATCTGTTAAATGAGAGTTTTAGAAAAGATTCTTTCCACTTCCAATTAATAAATTTGTCACTTACATTAATTTTGAGAGGTCCATGTTTTTCAATAATCTTTTAAAGATACAAATGTGTTCCTTCAATCAATGGGTCTGAAGGGGTTAGGAATTTTTAGGAAATCTTAATCTTACCTGCTTTTTAAATTATGTATATATATGCAGTACATCTTATGACAACCAGCATATCTTCACTGAGAAAATACCATGTTTATTCACATGCATACATGCCTGTGCGTGTGCGTGCACGCACACACACACACGTGTCGGCAATGTTTCTGAAGAAAGATATCTAAATTGAGATCTGACAAATAATGGAAGTTAGCCAATAGATAATGGGGGGAAGTAGTATCTTAGGAAAAAAGAGTGTGTAAATACCTATTGGACAGAGGATATATTCCTTTGGAGAAATTCTAAAAGTTCATTAAGGATAAACATCAACTTAATAAGTTTTAACCTAGTTCAGGGAAAGGAAACTAACATTTGTTAGCATATACTGTGTTTCAGGCAGAGTGGTACTTATACTTGTTATGTTAGTTGGTACGTTACATATCTCCAAACAGCTACACTCTTCATAGGGCCTCACATAAAGCTTCAATTAGGCAACTATTTAATATTGGTCAATTTAATCAAATTCACTTAATTTTCTTCTTCCAATCTCACCATTGTCTTTTACTGATGAATCACAGCTAGCCCTTATTCCTGCCCTTGGAATATCCTTTTTCTCCAGGTTTTTCTAGCATCTCCCTTCCAATATTCAGATGGCATTTTAGACAATGGCTCATGTACAAACTCCTTTTGGCTAATTGTATTGAACAGTGTGATTTTTTTTGTCCCTTAGTGGCACTCTAATTCTCTCTGTAGACACTCACAATTTATCCATTTCACTTATTACAATACATTTTACAAAGAAGAGTAAGATCTTTCTTTAAAATTAAAGTATTAGTGTGTTTCTAAAATTATATATTTATCATCAGGAGATATATTTATTCTTTGACAACTATACCTCTAGCTGTGTGTGTGCGCACACAAATGTGTGCATGTTTGTATGTGCGTTGGGGATATAGTAGAAGAAAGTGGTACCAGAGTTTTGTGGGATTTTTTTTCTCCTCCCAAATAGGAATTCTAAACTTAAAATTAAAAAAAAAAATCTGTTTTGATCATCTCATTTTATAGAAGATCTGAAACCCAGAGATAAGAGTGTATCTAGTTTTCCTACTTCCAGTTCCAATGCTTTTAATATAATACAGCTTAGCCGTGATAGCATATCCATTTCACAATGTGAGCTTGTATATGGCAAGGTACGTATTTATAGAACTACTCTTCAGTGGTGCCCAGACTATCCATACATGGATGCTCAGTTTAAAAAGTATTTTTAGAGGATGACTAGAAAATTGATTCCCTGAATTTATGCCTTTCAACCCAGAGCATAGGAGAAAGTATGTACTGACTATTTGGAAAATGTGTGCATAAAATTAGCTGGCTATTATCTAGTTAACAAATAAGCTCTGCTGTCTGGTGTGCTATGAAGTGGAAGTGAGCAGTTGTTGGAAAGAGGATATAAATGGTGCTTTACGAGGGTATCTTGATCTTTCTTTTTGTTGTCAATTTGAGGTTTTGAAAAAAGTAATTTTAAAGATAAAAAAATTCTAGTGAAAGTCATCATCTCTATCATAACACGTTATGGCTGATTAGGTTATTAAACTAGCATGTTCAGTTTTCTGTTGTAGGGTAAAAGGGAGTAGACTATATTTTAAGTATATACTTTTGCACATGTAAAGAGAGCAACTAGTAATAACTTATTCTATGGAACATATGGTTAATTTTTTATCCATTCATTCAACAAATGTCTTCTGAGTGCCTATAATGTACCAGGCATTGTTCTGGGTGCTAGATAAGAGAAATCAAAAGCAGAGTCATTTTGGTTCAGGAACTGATAAGTGTTTCTGGAAGAGCCACATTTGAAGCAACAATTGCAGGGCAGGGTTTTGATACAGGAATGCAAGACATATGAGAGGTACACATTTTAGGGACATATAACTAAGTCCGGGAGGAAGTTGGAAAGGAGGATGGTATGAGCTGGATTGTGAAGGACTTAGCCTGAGTGGGGTCTTAGCCAGGGAGAGCAAAAGGAAAAGAGTATTCTAGGAAAAGGAACAGAATATGAAAACACAGAAGTGAACGAGAATGTAGCATTTTCAGGGAACAGCAGGTAGTTTGTTTTTTCTGGAGCAGAAAGGTGATATGGATGAATGGTGGGAGATAAGCCTGCTGAGCAAGGTGGGGACTACTTTCTTCATGAAATGCCCAAACCAGGAAGTTGATATATTGTCCTCGGTGATGGGAAGCTCTTTTTTGAGGACGTTAGTGGGAGGATGACATAAACAAAATTCACTTTTTGGATAATATCCCTATAAAAGAATGGAAGATGGATTGGATGAGGATAGAACTGAAGACAAGGAGATTAATTATAAAATTCTAGTTTCTGGATACTGCATGAACCTCTAACCTACCACTCTTCTTCCCAAAAGAAAGTTTAGATACAGAACCAAAGATATTCAAAAGTGAGTGAATCCTTAGATTGCAATTCTAATTATTTCATTCTATCATGAAGAAAACGAGGTCAAACAGGTTAAATGACTAGCCCAAAGCCAGAGTTTCTGATAAAACTGATATTTAGGACTCCGATCTCCTCTTTCTCAAAAAACATGGATTAAAATTCCCAAGGAACCAGCTCTTCAGCTTCAGAGAAATATTTAAAGTATTAATGATGGTGTGTCTGTGTTAGCAGTACCATAAAACAAGTGACCTTCATGGACAATACTCTCTGTGGTTAAAATTAAAAAGACAAAGGAAAATTAGGTCTGATTATTAATGTAATTAGTTGATGATCCAGTGGGGTGACAGATCCATAAATGCCAGTTCTTGACTGATGATAATGGAGCATTCAAATCTCCAAACTCGTGCTCAAGTCCAGCTCTCAGAAAAAACCATCCTGCCTCCTTGCAAGGTGCTAACGCTATGTTCCAAATAATGATGTACAAACCCAGCATAATGACGGTGCTGCTGTTACTCCACATTAATTCTGCTATTATTTTGTCCTCTGTTGCTATAGGTTCTGAATTTTTGAAGATCAGACATTTATAAAGTACTATCCTGAATATGACAGGGAGAGAATGTTATGATTAACCCTTCTTAAGGATTGCCAGATTCACAATATGTTCACAAAACTCAAGAGAAATACGTTAAGGGTATAACACCGTGTAGTGCTTAGCATTTACCTAGAATCTTCTTTTTATTTTTTTAAATAACTCCTTAAGGTTTCTATCAAAGTGCCTAAATCACACTTACAAGTGTAATTTGGCACTCAGGTTGCTACTGGTTATTTCAAACTAAAGATTTCAATGCCTGATAAATAGAACTAGTAGCTCATAGAGAGAGAGACCACTTTACAGGTACACATTTTTATTCAGGTGGGTGGCCTTAATTGGCTGTTAAACTTGATAATATTCACCATGAGATTATTCAGACAATCATCATCCTCATTCAGGATAAGTGATTTGCCCAAGAACACAGGTTAATACATGGCAGAACTAGTGCCTTAATCCTACAACCCTTACCCCATCATCACTGTATCCACTGTGCCAAAAGGAATTTGTGCCTCTGCCAATACACTCTTGTTTAAGGAGGGAGAAATTCTTAAAGGATGTCAGTTTCCTGAAATGCATATATGTATCAATATTCTCCCAGCCCTAAAGATTCTAAATTTAGGAAAATTGAATTTTAGATAAAAGTCCTCTAAGGAGGGGAAATGAAGTCAATCTTGAAGTGTTTCAGGGATCACTAAGGACCAAACAGCACATGATGATTCAGGGTTGCTAACTGTGGGTGCACTGTGGCCTAAGACTGCTGATGTCTATAGTATTGCCAACACAAGTCATTCAGAGCACTGTGGCCCAGGCAAAGCAGCTTAGTGCATAGGCCGGGTGGTTGCCCGCTTACCTGGGTGGGTCCAGTCCATTTCTCATGTTTGCAGAATAGGTAGAGATTAACACATTGCTTCTTTGGAATAAAACATTGATTTTGCTTGCAAAGGAGATACATGGTCATGGTAGAAAAAGATTAGAAAATACGGAAAAATGTGTAGAAGAAAATCCTCACTCAGAGATGATCACTGGAAGCATTTTCATATATATTCTTCTGTGATTTTCTCTGTACATACTACACCACAATGGCTCTGCACACGTCTGTTCAGTTTATAGAAAGAATTGAGTGGTGGAATGTTCCAGGCACCCTGGTGGCAGTCTTGCCTGAGTGAGATGAATTGGCATTCATGACCATGTGCCATTTACAATGCTTTCTTTATTTCTGAAAAAGTGAATTTGCTAAACTCTCACTTGGCGATCATGATACAATGAGTTTTAGACTATTGCATCCCAGTAAAACAATGTGGATAGCTTATAGCAAGGGGATAGAACAAAGTATGGAATATTATTTAGTCTTTATGTTATGTCATGAGATACTTTGTTATACCTCTGTTAGGGAATAAAGGAAGTCTACTTCCTGATTCCCCAAATGAGAAAGGAAAGTTGTAATTGGATATCAGCATTGTCAATTATTTTGGATATAAAGGGAGAGGCAGGTCACTTCAAGAGTGAAGCAGTTACTAGGTTGTATTCACAGATTATAACTGTGGACAAACCTCTTTATCTCTGCTCCTCCTTAGATGATGGAAGACTCTGCTGAAAGACCGTTATGACTTATGTCTGCTTCTTGGAATTCTGAGTGTTTAATTAACTTATAAAAAGAAACTCTTTATTCTGGGGAGAGGGGGTAAGAAGAAAGGAAGTTGGCAGAGTAAAGGAAATTCCTGATTTTGGGGGGTTAATTTAGTCTTACACAATGGAATCCTATTGTATCCTGATCTGTTCATCTAAAATTGTAAAATTCACTTTATATTCCTATGCCACTAAATTGTCTTTGAAAACATGGTTACAAATAAAAGCACACTATTTCCTCATCTGTGAGAGCAACTCAGTTTCTCTAATCTACTATAAGACATTTGGCTTGTTTGCTTTTGGAGCGGAGAGGAGCTAATATAAATTGTGGTGAAACGGATTATCAGAGTACATAAATGTTTGTCAGCGTCTGTTGATATGTCCTTTTGAGAGATTCCCAGAAGTGAAATAACTGGGTGAAAGGGAGCAAATATTTTTAAGAGTGATACATGCTGGCAAATTGCTTTCCAATTTATAACTACCACCAGCAATGAGTGAAGATGGCAGTTTCATCACACCTGCTCATTACTGTCAGCACAAAACAAAATAACACAAAAGCCCTGCTTTATAAAAAAGGTATTATTTACTCTTTGCAGACAAATACCCTCAAAAGACAGATATAGGCCAAGCTGTTCTCAGTAATTAAAATCTTTGTGATAGACTCTTTCTTTAGGTCAGGAGAGGATTGCTTTGAGAATACATTTAAAGAGGCAGGAAAGGGAAGCTGTGTCCACTGACAGACAGCCCTTGAAACCTGGGAACATCGAAAGAATACTGGTTATGCAAGAGGCCCATGAAAGATAAAGATAAATATTAAATGGAAAAGGAGAGAACACTGAAGATAAAATTTACCTCTGTCATATGTTTATGTAAAGCTGCCTCTAACTTTGGAAATTACCAATTGTATTAGTTTTCTAGTGTTGCCATAATGGCCCCACAGACTGGGGGCTTACACAAGAGAAAACATTTTTTTCTCATGATTCTGGAGGCTAGATATCCCAAATCGAGGTGTCCGCAGAGTTAGTTTCTTCTAAGGGCCTCTCTCCTTTGTTTGTAGATGGCTGTCTTCTCTCTGAGTTTTCACATGGTCTTTCGTCTGTGTGTCTGTGTCCTAATCTATTCTTTTTTTTTTTTTTAACTTTTTTTTTATTGTGATAAAATATACATAATATAAAGTTTCCCAAGTTAACCATTTTTTAAATGTACATTTCAGTGGTATTAAACACAT
Organism: Tapirus indicus; assembly: GCA_031878705.1. Taxonomy (NCBI): domain Eukaryota; kingdom Metazoa; phylum Chordata; class Mammalia; order Perissodactyla; family Tapiridae; genus Tapirus; species Tapirus indicus. Next base: position 67,498,441 of record CM062927.1, on the reverse strand, counting down.
TCATAATGTTGTGCAACCATCATCACTATCCACCTCCATAACTCTTTTCATCTTGCAGAACTGAAACTCTATACCCATTAAACAATTACTCCCCATTATCTCCTCCCCCCAGCCTCTGGTAACCACCATTCTCCTTTCGATCTCTGTGATTTTGGCTAAGTACCTCATATAGCTGGAATCATACAGTATTTTTTTTTTTTTGTAACTGGCTTATTTCCCTTAGCATAATGTCCTCAGGGTTTGTCCATGTTGAAACATGTGACAGGATTTCCTTCCTTTTTAAGGGTGAATAATATTCCATCGTATGTACATACTACATTTTGTTTATCCATTCATCTGTCAATGGGCACTTGGATTGCTTCCACGTTTTAGCTATTGTGAGTAATGCCGCTATGAACGTGGGTCTACAAATCTCTCTTTGAGACCCTGCTTTCTATTCTTCTGGGTATATCCCCAAAAGTAGAATTTCTGGATCATGTGATAATTCTATTTTTAAATTTTTGAGGAACCTAACTGTTTTCCACAGCAGCTGTACCAATTTACCTTCCCATCAACTGTGCACAAGGGTTCAATTTCTCCTAATCTATTCCTATAAGGACACCAGTCACAATGGATTGGGGCCCAACATTATGACCTTATTTCAACCTAATTACCTTTTTAAAGACATTATCTCCAAATACAGTCACATTCTGAGGTAATAGGGGCTAAGATTACATCATCAGAAGAATTTTGAAGGGACACAGTTCAGCCCATAACACCAATATATTAAAATCTGTTTCTCCTTAAAATATAATGCATAGTACACTATTTGTGATGCTTACCAATTTATTCATTAATTATTATGGCAACATTACAATCTTGTATGAGAGAAAAATGTGTTGTGCACCATGACCATTCTGAATTTGTCTTGAATCTTTATGTTCACAACCACATCTGGTTTTATAACAAGCAGATACAAAAAAATAGATTTAGTAATCACTGTATTTGATCTCTTAAGTTCAGTTTGCGTACTATATATAGCATCCTTCACTGGAATGCAGACTGTCTACTGAACTTGCTCCTGAAACTGGATCATACATTAGTAGGGAAATGAAAATAGAGTGAAAATTTCCTTCTCAATAGGAAAAAGTAAGTCATTTTAAGGACTTAAAATTTAAATAAGGTGATGTGGAGTAACTCTGCCACTATCTTTATGATCTTCTGACGGCTTTGACAGGGAAAAATGATGTAGCCTGGAGAAAGGCTTCTATGATAAGCTCTATGCCTTATGCTTACAAACTTGACATATGTGACATGGCTAGTTCCATTTCAGTTAGGAAAAGGATACTTCCAATTTTGACCATACATGACATAAAGCTATTTTATACTTCACAATATGAAAAAGGTATGGAAAATAAAAATATTTTAAATGCAGTTCTAAATATATGCACTTACTCATGCATGCATTAACAACTATTTCCTTGGTACCTTTGAGGAAACAGAGATAAGGAATAATATAAAATATTGACTTTGTATATATCTGAAAATTCTATAGATATATTGTATAGTCAAATGTATTGGATACTAATAGTTAATAAAGGTGGGAGAAATAACAATCTTGACCAACTCTAAAGCACTCATATTGGGCATAAGGGGCATAAATCATTGTGATGCTCATTTAATTTATTTTGGAGTAAAATGCTGACTCTGTTGGGGTGAAGTAATTGTCGACTTTGATCTCTTTTCTTAAGAACACCTCTTGTTGTGCCCAAAGCATAGGAGGGATGTGTAGGTCCCATTGCGTTGCATTGCTATGCGTATTTGACCATATCCGAGTTTGTTCTAAATACAGACTTCTCTTTTGAATCACAATAACAACATAACACTCTCCCATCTCTTCCCTCTTCCTTTTCCAAACACATTGCTTTTAGCTGTAGAAATCCATCTGTAATTAATGAATGGTTTTAAAGAAATCCCCCTCGTCAGATTTTTGGCCTTTGACAAGAAGATCCTTGAAGACAATTGACACGCTGAAATATGGCATGTTTTGTAGGTTGTAAATCGCACTAAATCAACATCAAGGAAACATTATACTTTATGGTTTAAATACTCTGAGCAATGTGATAGTAATGAGATATTCTCAAACGAGCAACATGAAAGTAGTGCCAAATTACACTTTAGTTTGTATTAAATAGTAACAATTATACTGTTTTCAAGGATTAGTGTTAGTTCAAGTCACTGTACATATTGTATCTTTATGTAAATATTCAATAGAAATGTATCTTAGTTTTTCTTAAAGTAATTCAGTTGTTATTTTGGTATAAATTAAAAATAAAATAGTAATATTAAACCACCTTATTTTCCTTAAAAATGATTTTGGTTATTACTTATTGAATTATGATGTATTATCAAATTTCTAATAATTTGTCTCTTATTCCAACTAAATTATTTCAAACAGGATAATGTCTGGCTTTGAATTTAATGTTCTTTAAAAGAATAAAACGAAAATCAGATAATTCACTAAAATACTTTATGACGTTGAAAATTGTTTGAGAAAAGGAGAATACAATTACCTATGGGGTTTAAATTGGCATAGTATAAAAACCTTGGTGACCAGTTATCTGGTCAACCCAGGTTTACTACATGGCTACATTAAGTACCAGATGGGCGATGCTTAAGTAGTTTACTTGCAATGAAAGAATCTTCTGTCAGGATCCTTGACCAAGCAAGGTTAGTCCTCTTTTTCCTGGAAGATCACTCTATGTAAATGATGTGATCTCATAATTTGGGAGGGTTTGTGAAGAGGTAGAAGGAGGTTCCCATCTCCCCTGCTACATCAACCTCAGCACATGACTGATATTTTGGGCTGGATAATTCTTTCTTGTAGGGGCTGTCCCGTGAATTGTAGGATGTTTAGTAACATCCACCCTACCCCCAGTTGTGACAACCAAAGTGTCTTCACAAATTGCTAAACTTCTCTGGTCATGGGTGTGGGGGAGGAAATTAGCCCTGGTAGAAAATCCCTGAGTTAAAACAATGAAATGATGTGGATAGGCCACCCCACCATTCCCTCATTCCCCCACCCCCCCTTTTCCCCCCACCTTCACCACCATCACTAGATCTATAAAATCGCTTCTGATTGAGACATAGTTTGCCGAGTATATTGTCTACCTTTCAGGTTTGATATTTAGAACTTTCCTTATTGTGCCTATAGTTGTTATAGTTGTTAGAGTCTTGTCTTTTTCTTCTTCCCTTTGTTATTATTTTGTTCATTTTCTCTTATCTTCTCTATTCTTTTTTTCCCCTAATTCTAGCCTATGCTCACTTCAGTTAAACCAATCTTTAAAAAATAAACGTCTCCTCCCTTTCCTCCTGCAACTTATTCCCGTTTAGAGGAGTGTATGTTCCTATCAGAAAAATCAGAGCAAGCAACCTTAACCCTATTTTTAAAGCCCCGACTACTCCTAGGCCAAAGAAATGGAGATTTTAGAAGCTGGAGATTGTCTTCTCTGTGAGTCCGACTCTTACTTTGTTGATCTTTATGTGATAAATTCATTATAACCTGGCAGTAATGCTGACTATCCAGAATTTTATACTTTCCCTTCACCCCATACTTTTACTTCCATGGATATTAGACAATTGGATTCTTGCTTGACCTGTGGAAAACTTTAAGTGCCTCCCTGTCATTTAAGGAGATTTTCTGTTCCTCTAGTCATGCCAGACCACAAGTAAAACACAGAACATAGAATTATAGCTATTAGATACCATTAAAAATGCCTCATTCCAAAAAAAAAAAAAAAATAGAAAGAAAAATTACTGCCACTTTTACTTTGATTTCTCTGATTCTTTCACGAATAAAATTTGTCATCTATGCTTGTGTTCCTCAGTTATTTTGCACATCATTATAATTGTGCAAATATAGTTATATTAAAATAGAAGAAATACAAACTAAGATTTTCACACTGAAATGAACAGTAGATAGAAATATCAGTTAAAATATTTTTAAATATCCAAATCATTTAATATTTTTGAAGAGCTATTTTTGCTTTTCAAATGTTTTGTAGTTTTTAATAGCTATGTTTACTGGCCACTTACTATATCCTAGGAAGGGTTCTAAGCAATTTATTTGTATTAACTCATTTAATCTTTACAACAATTTCATTGTAAGTGAGAAACTAAGGCTCAGAGAGGGGAGTGTGAATTGTATAAAGTCTGGCCTGGCTAGTAATCCAAGGAACAAGGCTCAAATCCAGGAAGTGTGAAATTCTAGTTTTGGCCATAAAATAGATGGTCTGAATCTGTGCGTGTGTGTGTATGTGTGTGTGTGTGTGTGTTTTCTGAGGAAGATTCACCCTGAGCTAACATCTATGCCAATCTTCCTCTATTTTGTATGTAGGTCACCATCACAGCATGGTTGCTAAAGAGTGGTGTAGGTCTGTGCCTGGGAACTGAACCCAGGCTGCCGAAGTGGGAATGCGCCTTAACCACTAGGCCACAGGGCCAGCCCCCATGTGTGTATTTTTTAAGCAACAAAATCCTGTCATTGAATATTATCTTATGGAGACCCTTCAAGCGAGTGTGTGTGTGTGCACGTGTGTGCTTGTGCACATGTGTCTGTTTGAATAGTGGTTGAGGGAACATTAGGGGTGACCCAAAGGCTTGGTTTCCTCCCATTGCCCAAGAGCTCCTGAGGCATTTCCATATAACAATGAGAACTCTTTAATTCACAGTTTGAACCTACTTGATTATCCACTCAGGTGCCTTCTAGAGCTAAACTGTGTCGGGTTTGTAAACTTTAAATATGGAATAAAAATTTCTATTTATTTCTACTTTGTGGATGCTATTTATCATTCATGGTAAAGCTTTTATTCCAATGTACTGGTGGAGATCACAAAAGAAGTTTATTTTTTTCTGATTTTTCCCCACGTCTGGAAATTTCAGGCAGATAGGATGCCAAAAAATATAAACAGAGTGGTTCTTTCATTCTACATTTAATTGAAGTTCTTGTAATTAGTATTATCACATTTGCAATGAGAGTTCTTAGATTTGGATTTGTGCTTTTATGTGAGTAGGTCTCCAAACATATTTGGAAATGCGGCACTGAATCTAATAGAAGAATAAAATAGAAAGAAATGATGGAACTATTGGGCTTTAGTGCAGCAATACGTGATTCTAGTTCCTCTTGATTTTTAAAGTACTCAAGTTCATTTGAACATATTTAAATCTATCATCTGCACTTACATTCTAGTTTCACTGCCTGAAAGTTTGAAACGCTATTATTGTGAAAATGATTCTCTGTTAACTTTAATTGGTGCTCCACTGCCACTTTCTGATAAACAAATATAAGGCTTTTATTATCATAAAAACTATTTAACCTGCCTCTCCATCTTCCTGTTTTGAACATAAGGTCTGCTAAATCTGCTTCTATATTTCATTCTGGGGAAAAAAAAATTATTTTAAGACACAAAGGAATAGACCTCCTTTGGAGATTCAAATTGAGAAGTATATCAGAATATTTATATCTTGTCCTTTTTTTCTTAATGAACATCAGCAAAAAAGACAAAAGATAGAACATCTTTTTGATGTTAATTGGCAGATACCTATTATGAACAATGGTTGAAGTTACATTAAACCATGTTCTTGTTTTAATTTTATCATTATTTCTCAACCTGTTTATTATACTAAGTATATTAATAACAATATCTATTTTTTTAAATAGGTTCCTGTCCTGAGACCACAGCAGGATGTGCCTTGGACAAAGGTATGCACATTTAAAATATATTGCAAATTTCCTCCATGAGCAAAGTATAAAAATTTCATGGTAACAATTATATTACTGTCGCATGCTTAGATATATAGAATTATAGTACATGTTCATGTATATGATATACACTCTTTCATCTGGCAAAATATGATACTAATGAGAAAACATCAGAATTGAAAATCTGATTTTCAAATACATATCATCGCCTGGGCACAGGAAGCCTTAATCCACATAACCTATATTCAGAGAACTGTTATCACTAATGCCCTTGCAAGGAAAAGCAGTGGAACTATTCTAAGGTTGATGGAAAATGTTTAACATAGTCTTTCATGACTCTGATGATTAAATTATTGAAATAGGATATATGTGAGTTAAATTATCAGTCAAGGACTACTTAAAAGTGTCTAGGTTTTGGGGCACCAAATAGTAAAATTAGTTTAAAATTACTGATCAATTTGAAAAGAGGAAGCAAACAGGAAAATAAACACACACAACCCAGTAAGAAGTATACAAATGCACTACATGAAAGGTGAGGAGGAAGGCACAAGGCCAATTCAGGATGCCTATGATTTCAAAATGGAACGCTATTGTAAAAAAAAAAAATGTGAACAAAGAACATTATAAAGATCGTGAATTGTAATAACCTTGAATCCTAAGAAGGAGTTGAAAAGATGTATGCAATGAATAAAAAGTATATAGTGGGAACTCTGAGTAAAGACCAAAGAAACTAAGATTCTTAGGGACTGAGGTGGAGAAAGGTGAAGACTGATAAAATGAATCTCACATTAAAATCAGTCCTACTCTGTGGAGAAAGCAGCAAGAGAAAAATTGCTTAAGCTAGTACATGAGGAAGTTAAGTCAGCTCGAGGATAAGGTACTGAGAGAAGGTTTGATGTCATTTCTCTGGAGGAATTTAAATATGGAATGGATTCACAAATGTCTAATAATAATTTCGTTAAAGCTTCTCTAGATCATTTACCCGATTTGGGGTCTTTCCAACCCCACACAGAAAGTGGTGAGACAGTTCTTTTTACTTTTCTGTGTGATAAAGCAATTTTATATTGAAAGGAAAGCTGGAAGTTGCTTTGTGGTTATAAGAAAAATGTGGACGTGTAGTCTAGCATTAATAATTGATATCTGCTCTATTTTATGCAAACAGAATTTGGAGAAATACACTTATATACACATCTTTATATTTTAAATTTGGCTCAAAACATACTCTATGGGTTCTGCCGTGTTACTTTTATAGGAAAAAATAAACTATTTTATAATCATATTCATATACAGATAATTTTCTGAGATTTTAAAACTGAAACACTCCTACTTTTTTTCTTGACCCTATTTTTCATGTATTTTTCCTCTTAGTCATTTTTAGTCCCTTTTCAGAGACTGGTGTGACTTTAGAATATCCAAGGAAAATAAGCCAGCCGATGTGCTCTGCCAGACAGGGAATGAATGGCTCCAGGCACAAGCCTCTGTTGTGTCAAGGCTTTGGCATGACATTTGGCAGGGAACTAAATCAGACACAGCACAAGGCAAACCATCTCGGTTTCCCGTAGATGCGCAGCCTTAGCCTCGAGCCTGCTGTTAGTCATTATTACTCCTTCCCCTTGATATTCCAGGGAATGACATTTGTGGTAATGAACTGAAAACCAGGGCACTTCTTCGGTGTTCCCATAGCGTGAGGAAGTGGGAGGATCGTGCTTTGAAATCGAACCTTCCTGGGTTTGAAGTGAGACTCTGTCACTTACTAGCTGTGGAATCCTAGGCAGGTTAACTCAGATACAAAACGAATTTACTAATAACTACGACGGGGATTTCATGGGTATTAAAATGGCATAATTGTCCTACAGTAGCCCTTAGACCGGTTACATAATAGACATTTAATGAATGTTATTTTACTTCTCCCCATTTCTGTAATCACTTGGGTTTTGTGTTAAACTTCTTAATAATCATCTCGATCATTCCGTGAATAGAAGAGTAATGACGCTGACATACATTTGTATGTTTGAGGTTATGTAAGCATGTGCAATAATATTTGTCTTTATCTTTTCTTGGGCACTCTTTTTGGTGAAGGAAGGGTTGCTGCAAACGTCTTGATCACTTTTTATATTGAGTTCTTTTTTTAAAGAGTTGCACGTGACACAGAGGGTCTTTATGTTGCACAAGAGTGTCTTGAATTTCTTTGATTTAATTTTAGTTTTTGTTAGTGTGCTTAAGGATGGAAAACCACATTGGAAAATGTAGATGTCTTAGAAAACTTATACCTCCATAGTGTATGCAAAATATCTTAGTTTAGTTCAATGGTTTGGTTCAACTCCCTTACTGAGAAATTACTATGTGTTATATACTGTGTTAGGTGCTAAGGGTGCAAAGAATAAAGATATGATATCTGACTTCAAGGGAATTATAATCTTAGAAGGGAGGAGACATGTAAACACATCATTTTAAAATGACATGGTAACATACTACAGTGGAGAGGTGCCAATGCAGGGGCCATATAAAAAAGTCATTTTAATCAATCTGGCTTCCTGGAGGGGTTGACACTTCAGGTATCTTGAAAGGTGGTGATGAATGGGTCAGATGTCAGTCAAATATAGAGACATGAGCGTGGGAAGATGTCAAGAATAAAGGAAGGGAAATCAGTTAGGAATCTATTGTCTGAACTAAAGCAGTGATGGTAGTAAAAAAGGTATAGATTTGCAATTGGGAGTGGAATCCTCCCCCTTTGTTCTTGACGGTGTAGATTTGAACTATGTTTAGATTATTTTTACAAGAATAAATTTATGTGTAGTGGTGTTTATCATAGTGTTATTTGTAATATGATAATAGGAAACTAATTATATAATAGGGAAATTGTCAAATTATGATAATATTCAGGATAACATATTTTACAGTTTCTTAAATTCATGATTTTGAATTAAGATTAAGAAGGTTGTGTGCTTAAAAAACAGCCCAAACTGTGAGATAGTATTATAGTACCACACCTCTTTGTACATATGCCTTTATACATATATTTATATAAAACACAGAAACACACAGAGAGATTCAAACAGTTATATATATATGATATGCTTATGTTAGGGGATAGGGTTCAAGGAGAACGCAGTAAAAGACTGGAAAGAAACACATCCAGCATCATTAACAGTAATTATCTCCATGTAGTGGGTATATGTAATTTTTTCTTTAAACTTTGATATGTGTTTTACATTTGGCTCCCACGAGTCCCGCCTCTTCATGTTCATACCTTGGTATGATCCCCTCTCATTGAGTGTGGGCAGAACCTCTGACTTGCTTCTAACCATACAATATGGAGAAGGTGACAGGATATCACTTCTGTGATTATGTGATGTATAAGACAAAGGTGATGGAATGGCAGTCCCATGAGTACATTACATTATGTAAGACTACATTTTGTTGGAAGACTGGTTCTTGCTTCCCTCCTGGCCTTGAAGATGTAAGCTGCCATGATGTGTGAGAGTCTATGGAGAGAGCCACATGGTGAGAAACTGTGGCAGCCTCTAGGAGCTGAGAGTGGCCTCTAGCTGGCAGTCAGCAAAGAAGTCATGCACCTCAGTTGTAAAGTCATAAGAAAATAAATTCTGCCAACAACCTGAGTATACTTATGTGAAATAAAAATATATATAGGTCTGCCCTCAGTTCCTGACACAGAGCTCCTAAAACCCTTGTAATCTCCTGGGCGATAGGAAAGTCATTTTGTTTGAGGGAAGTGACTCTTGGTGGGCTCCTGGATTGCTTCAGTAAGGGGGGTGGTCACCGAAGAGACCAAGCCATGATTAGGTTCTTTGAGCTTTCAGTCCTCCTCCCGTCCTCCAGGAAGAGGAGAGGGGCTGGAGATTGAGTTAATGATCGATCACGCCTACATGATGAAGTCCCCATAAAACTCCCAAAATAGAGTGTTCAGAGAACTTGTGGGCTGAATACATCTATATGCTGGGAGTGTGGCACACCCCAACTCCTTGGGGACAGAAGCTCCTCTTCTCAGGACCTTTCCAGACTCCTCTCTATATATCTCTTTATCTTTCTGTTGATTCATATATTTTAATATCCTTTGTAATAAACCAGTAATCTAGTGAGTAAACTGTTTTCCTGAGTTAAGTGAGCCACTCTAGCAAATTGATCAAACCTGAGGAGAAAGTTATGGGAACCTTTGATATCTAGTTGGTTAGAAGCCCAGGTAACAACCTGGACTTGTGAATGGCATCTGAAGTGGGTGTAGGGGGGCAGTCTTACAGGACTGAGACCTTAACCTGTGGGATCTATGCTAACTCCAGTTAGTGTCAGAATTGGATTGAATAGTAGGACTCCCAGTTGGTATCTGAGAAATGCTTGGTGTGAAAAACCCACACATCTGGTGGCAGAAGTGTTGTGAGTGTGAGAGTAAAGGAAAACACAGGAATGTTTTTCCCATACAAGTTGGAAGTGGATATATTGACAGTGGGGCTTCCAGATAAGAACCCACACTCACCTGATACCTTGATTGCAGCCTTGAAAAGGACCAAGACAAGTCATGCCTAGACCTACCCACAGAAACTGAGATAATAAATGTGTGTCGTTTAAGCTGCTAAATTTGTGGTAATTTGTTATACAGTAGAGAAAATCATTGCTATGGACTGAATTGTGTCTTCCCCAAATCCATATATTGAAGCTCTAACCCCCCAATGTGACTGTATTTAGAGACAGGGCTTTTAGGAGCCAATTAAGATTAAATGAGAACATAAGGGTCGATTCCTGATCAGATAGGTTCAATGGTCTTAGAAGAAGAGAACTCGTGCGTGCGCACTCTCTGTCTCTCCTTCCCATTCCCCATGCAAAAAAGTTGGGTGAGCATACAACAAGATGGTGGCTGCCTACAAACCAAGAGAAGAGGCCTCAGAATGACACCTACATTTTTTATTTTAGCCATTCTGGTAGGTGTGCGGTGATATCTTATTGTAGTTTTAATTTTCATTTCTCTAATGGCTAATGGTTTTGAACATCTTTTCCTGTAATTATGTGGCATCTGTATATCCTCTTCAATGAAATCTCTGTTCACATAACTTCCTTATTTCATAATTTATTGTTTGTTTCTAAACTGAGTTTTGAGAGCTTTTATGAATAATGTATTGAATATGTACATATTATGGCTGAGTGGAGATGGTGGAGAAGATGAAGAGGTATTATCTATAAGTCCAGATAAGTAAACAATCAAGAAGCAGTTGTACATATAAGTCTGAAGCCCTGGGGAAAGATCAAGGATGGAAATAAAGATTGTAAGGATGTGATAGTCAAGTATATGTTGGAGCAGATCTTGGAGGACAACTTCAAGCCCTTGTATTTCCCTGAAACACAGAATGGTCCCCTACTGGAAAAAAATTTTATGTTAATAAGTAAATGCTCTTCCATTCCCTGGATTTCAAATTGTATATAAAACACTAAGGTTTTCTCACTTATCATAGACCTTAAATGCTACCATTATTTGAGTAGTTTCATAAGATATATGAATTTTTCCAGTGGAGAAATTAAATTTGTTTTGGTGTGTGGCATAGGCACAGGGAGACAGGAAAGAGTTGGTCAGGCTACAATCGGGAACTCAGATTACCCACGGAAAGAGGGAAGATATTTTGTAAAGAGGTCTTTCTCGAGACACTGTAAGAAAGTTCAGTTCAGAGGGCAAATCCATTATCTGGGAAGTCTGGTGATACAACCATGGCAGTCCAGTAAAGCAGGCACTTTGAGAGTTTAACATGAGCCAAATGTACAACACTGGGTGGGGAGAGAAGAAAAGGAAGCAGTATCTGAAAGTCTAGAAAGACTAGAGCATCTCTGTCAATAGAGGGCATCCAGTGGCAAAGGAACAATTCATCATTCAAGACATTGACTATTTGCAGATGTCTGCCTCATTTTCTGATCTTTACACTACAGACTGGGTTTAAACTCAAAATTTTAAATTAATATGGTACTGGTACAAACCAAACACAGATCCACTCAATGGAACAGGGAGCAAGAGGCTCCCCTGCTTTACTAGCATTAATCCTTTAGTTGCTGAGTTGTGGGGGATCCCGGAGGAGAGGCCAAGACTGCAAGGGCCATGGGGAAGAGGGGGTTTGAGTCAGTGCCTGTTTACCAATGGCACATAAGTACTTTAATATTGTAATAACCACAGCAGCCAATCCCATTACAGACTGGCCGAATACCAGCCTAGGCTATATGCCTCTTACTGGAGGGTCTCAGTGGAGTTGGCTAGGAATAGAATGACTAAGCAAAAGGAGCAAGGGACCTGCTAGCTGAAAGACAGAAACTAGGAGAAGAATTATTTTACTATAGAGATCATCAAAATTAGTTTGATAGAAGAGTCTGAAATACTGAAGGTATAAAACTTTTTTTTTTTCCATTAAGCACTACTGCCATGTTCTGACAAATCCACTTTCCTACTGGGTAGTGTGCTTGCTTCCTTAATTGTATTTGGAGATACCATAGCTTTTCAATCACTTTTTGTTATTAAAATATCTTATTTTTATTGTTAAGAATTAGTGTTGATTATTTTAGTTTCAACCCCCTATTTGCTTCAGACATCGTCTCCTTGCCTGGGCACAGGCTGGACATGATGTTCTAGTTGTTCTGAATATGTTGGGGGTGGTGGGTGTGTGGGTGAGTGGTAGCGAAAGAATGAAGGAAGGGTGCCAGAGAACCCAGCTTTCTCACATCCCTTCCTTCTTCCCTGTTGTTGTTTGTTTGGGTTGGGGCAGGGGAGGGAGAGGAACACAATATTTCCACATGTAACTCTCCTTGGCAAGTGGCTATGCACTCTCTGTTGGTTGTCAAAGCTGTTCCATCCTTTGGCCTGCAGTGCTTTCTACAACCCTGGATCCCACATACTCCAAAATCATGCTTTCAGGGGTTCTTCAGAACACCTCTTCAGGGCTACTCCTTTATGATTGCCTGGTGTGCCATATTTGGCCTCTTTCTGCCTCTCCCCACCCCCCACTAGCTTCCATCATAGGTGGCCCCATCACAGACTTCACATATGAGCAGAAAATGGTTCCCTGTTGCTCTCAATAAGATAAGAATTGCCTTAAACTAAAAGTACACATCAATAAAAATGCACAGAAGTGAATTGAATGGACATAAGAAAACGTACATTGAGTGATGTCTGTTTCCTTCCAAGGAAAGAAATAATGTTGTTTTCTTTCAGTAGGAAAAATTGGTGTAGAAGACTGTGATATATTTTTTCCCCTCTCACTTTTACTCCTGAAATGAGAGCTGCGTAGTTCACGTACAAAGGGTATTAGGTTGTGTGTGCAATACATCCAATCAGGATTATTTGGTGACCTTCCCCCAGCAATGCTGGAAGTTCACCAATGGACATGGCAGTGGGAACTATCCAAATGTAAGTGTTACCGAGTCGGTAATAATTGTAACTTAAAGAGATCAGCGATTGTAGGGTCCTATTAAGAATATCCAGGAAATGGCTTCAGACTGTGTAAGGAGGGAAGTGAAGCCAAAATAATGACGATGGGCTTGCAGCAAAAAGGGAAGTTAGAACTCTTGGTTATGATGAGCAAGATGGTCAAGTCCACACATATTTTTGGAAGGATAGGTTAACATCTATATGTTATGTATTCCTTACGAAAATTCTCCCAGGTAGGAATATCCATATTTAGCCACAAAGCACACACACAAATACGACAGGAAAACTCAGTTTTGGCTGATTCCAAATCTCACATTCTTTCTATGAAATTATAATGGCTAATAAAGAAAAAGAGAATAGGAGGATTGAGTTACAAGCTGGTTTTGATTAAAGAGGAATAGTTATTTTATAATAAATCATTGCTCTGAATTTTCAGCTGCTTTAGCTTTGGCTGAAATTGTCTCCTCTACTAAGAGAAATAAGTGAACAATAAACCTCCACAAAATTTATATAAAACATCCATTTTTTTTTCAAATTCAGAAAGTTAGCATTTTCAATTGCTTATGAAAGACTTTTTTAAGCCCAAAAGCTTCTGTGCTAAAAAAATGCAGGATGCCGAATCTACACACTCCTACTTAGTTTGTTTTATCATAAAATTTAAATAGTTTTATGTGCACATAGAAGAGCTACCATTTGCATGAAACTTAACTAAAAAGTAAACATTAAATGTTTTCAAGTAGAATATAAAAGATGTAATTGCTTAGTTTCCTTTGCACTTTTACTCTTTCTATTAGGAACAAGTGCTAAGGAAATGATCCTAAAGGGAATTCCAGTAAACTGCCCTGTCTTTATTATATTGCCTGAATTCCTGTGAAGTTTTGCAGAGGTACTAAGTAGATCACCCAAGTGAAAATAATTCTATAATAAACATTCTTTTCAGAGCTTTGAAGAAAACAGTGATTCCATAAAGGTGTTTTATGAAACACATTCTTGTAGAAATGCACCAGGTAAAATGGGTTCCATGGAAAATGCAATTTGAGAAATGCTATTTACCACACCTCTGTATACCACATCACCCTGTGGGACATTTAGGAGCTTATCAGCATGACAAAGATACTGAAAATTTCTGTAGTAAAAAGTTATTAATTTTGTTTGATCTAGAGAAATTTGGAGCCAAGTTAGCCACATGGGAGGCAGTATTTTGTAATGGTTAAGAGTGCGGTCTCTGGGGTCAGGCTGTGTTTGATTCCCTGCTCCACTCCTTTGTTTTAATTGAGGTAAAATTCACATAATATAAAATTAACCATTTAAAGTCAACATTTCAGTGGCACTTGGTACATTAGCAATATATTCACAACCTTTATCTAGTTCCAAAACATTCCATCACCCTATAAAGAACCCTGTACCCATTAAGTAGTTGCTCCCCATTCCTCCATCCCCACCTGCTCCACTATGATAATATGTGAGGACATTCTGCTTACCTTCTTTGAGACTCAGTTTTCCCTGGTATTCCTATAAAGATAGAAATGGCCTTCACCTTATATAGTGGTTATAAGAATTCAGTAAAATAATCCATAAAGTTCACTTAGAACATTGTAACTATTAAATACCTGTTAGATGAAATGTTAAACTTATTTGGTTCCCTTTTGCATCCAAGGGAACACTTTTTCAAGAAAGCTTTCTCTAAGAAATGCTGATAAAAATCAACAGAACAGGAAAAGACTGAGAAGCTATAGACCTTGTATTCCTTAGACGCGAATGAATCTCACATGATACTCTGGTGCTACGGAAAACTGATAATTACGCCTATGTTTATCTATGTCTTTCCATATGCAGTCGTCCTCGGTGTCTATGGGGGACTGGGTCAGGACTTCGCACAGATATCAAGATCCGCAGAGGCTCGAATCCTTTAATCGGTCCTCCGCATCAGCGGATTCAACCAACCGCGTGTTGTAAACATAGCATGTGATCCGCGTTTGGTGGGATCTGTGGATGCAGAACTTGCGGATACGGAGGGCCGGCTGTAATGTTTATGGCTAAAGTGGTTTAGAGCTAGAGGTTAGGACAGAGAGGTGTTAAGGGAAGGAAGGAAGTTTCCAAGAATCCCTCACCTGAAAATAAGAGGAATACAGAGGTTTGATGAGGGGGAATACTTTTCTTCAAGACATGAATGAAGGAGATGAAACAGCTGAAAGCAGCTCTAACTTGTCTATTTTCCACTTGAATATTATAGGTATTCATAATTATGAGATTTCTTTTTTAAGTGTCATTGACATCAAAAAGCAAATTACAAAACATGTAAAAATATAATATAAAATTATAAGCATATATTTATATTTATATATGTAAATATATGTAAATTTAATTATAGGTATAATTTTATATAAATGAAAGCATGTTCTACAGTGGGTGTATAGCTCTAGAAGAATTTTCACCGAAATGAGAGCAGTAATTGCCATCCTGGATTAGAACTTCAGGTATTTTCCATTTGCCCCGGTATTCTTTTCTATAATTGGTGAATTTTTCTACATGACTATGTGCTGTCGTGCTAACAGAAACCGAACAGTAAAGCTGTGTCCATTTAATAATAGAGACATATTACAATCACACCTTGTTTGATATTTTTACCCATTTGTCTTGATAGTTGCTAGAAGGATAAACCTTTAAAAAAATATCAAAATGATTGTGAAACTGTGGCAGATTGCCTTGTGTCCAGGAGGCACAGAAGAAAGAATAAAGGAGTTTGTGGAGTCTTCCTTTCCCCCATAAATACAAACTATCCTTGAGCCTTGGTAACATACAGCAAACCGAAGCTGTCAATTCCTTCTTCCTCTTTTGACTTCACTCTGCCCCAATTTTCCCCAAATCTTTTCCCTCTGAGATAGAATTAGACCATTAATTTCTAATTCCTTCACAAATTCTACAAGGGATAACATAGTCATTTTAAGGGAGAGGAGAGTTTATCACCCCTTGCTATATAAGGAAGTTCAGTTGCCTGCTCCTGAACTGCAGTCTGCATTTTCTTCATTTTCTCCCTGAACCAAAGGATGAAAGCTCTTGTAGTGGTTCTCAAACCTGAGTGTCTTCTTAGGGAGCATCTTGAGATCTTGTTTAACATGCAGATTCTTGGATGTCACCCCAAAATTTCTTATTCTTTAAGTCTCAAGTAAAGTCTGGGAATCTGCAGGTTATAACATTCCAGATTATACTGAGGCATACAATTCGCGGATTACACTTTGAGAAACACCGGAAGCTTCATAACCCTCAGTGTTTAACCTGTTTGCAAACCTGTAATTAAAAAAAAATAATTTCTTCTGATCTTTTCCTTCTAAGTGCATCTGGAATTCTTTGTAGCGCCTCTTCTTGAAAACGTGTTTGGTGATTCAGGTAGAACATGACAGCTTATCCATCATCGTAATCACATGGACCATCCCCAAATGCAGAAAGTATTGAACAGTGTACTTTTCATTCCTTTACTTTATAGATGGATGTAGTCCAAATGCTCATGACAAGTGGAAGAATCAAATATTCCAATTATGTTTTTGATTAGGTTAATGTGATTTCACCAAAATAATCTTGTCTGCAATAAATTATTTAGTACACAGTATACAGTACCAATATAACAATATTTAATTTACATAATACATGTAGTTTAGGCTTTTTTTTAAACTGCATCAGATGTGCTAATCTATTTCCCCCCAAACATCCCTGAGAAACAGACAAGAACTGCTATTATTTATCACCATTCGCAGAGAGATTGAATCACTGAGCTATTAAGTAACTTGAAGAGGGTCACAGAGTCAGTGACTAAGTCAGAACAAACACTTCATATCCTAGCTCCTTGTTCAGTAATGTTCTCAACAAATCCTGTTGCATATCTCTCTTCCTGTAAGAATTTACGTCATTCAATTTTCTGGGAGACTCTTCATTATGGGACATATGAGAATTTGCACCCTTTGAAAGGTTGAAAACTGGAAATGAGAAATTATATTAAAGACAGTTTTCAAAAATGACTTTTTCATCTCTTGAGTGTCCTGTTACTATTCCTATTTCACAGAACACTCATTCCATTCATCCATTCATTCATTGATTCAGTCATGCAACCAGTGTTTACTGAGCACATTTCTTATGTCTAGCCCTCTGCTAGTAAACAGTCCTCAGTCCTTGTCCTCAGTTTGTGCAGTCTGATAAAGAAATATGCAGACAAAAGGTATCATGTAATTGCTGTATTGGAGGCAGGTGGTAGGTGAAAAGTGGCTTAGGGAAAGAATCCCTGAATCTATTTGAGGGAGTCAGGGAAGTCATCTCAGATACTAGGAAACTTGAGCTAAGTTTTGAACAAAGGACAAGAATTTACAGGGATTCAAGGTAAGGATGGGGCATGGAAAGGGGAGGACAGAGAAAAACCCTAACCATAGTGTAGTCTTATCCCATCCAAGATATAAATGGAAATCCCTGGATTTAAAATTCAGAGGCCTTATCAATACTTTTGTAATTCTGGGAGGGCATTTGCACCACACAGGAACGTTCTATGGCTTCCTCCCTGGAGAACAGTATGGATCCTACCCAAATATGAGACCTTTAACACCATGAGCTCATTCTGTTAAAACCATCATCACTGTGGCAGCCATGTTGGTTTGGAAAAACAGATCTCTCTTCATTATAAAATATATACAAGCAAACACAGATGAGAGCTAGGGTTTTTAAATGGTAGAACTAAACAAAGAGAACACTCTCTTCCTAGGCTGGCCTTGTATGCTTCAGCCTGAAGGGCATTTTTGCATCCAAGTGAGAAGCCCTCAAAGCATAATGGAAACACTGACAGACACTTAACTATACCAGCTCTGTTGGGTACAGCCATAATTCACTTCATAATACAAATTGATATGTTGTCCAGAGGGGTCCCAGCATTGGTGTTATTGAGTGTCTTTTGACAAGTTCTGGTTCTAGGCTATGAAGCCGCAAAGCGAAACTAAATGATTCTCTCTGGAATAGATTCTGAACTGGGCCCCTCAATTACAGTACTGATATCCTTAGGGCGGGTAACATGGAAATGTCCCATAAAGACTGGAAATATAAAATAACAAACCAAAGTGAAAAAAGCAAACAATGAAACAAAGTTTGCTGTATTAAAAGTCTAATATTTCTTCCCACAAGGTCTACTTAAAAGCTGAGCACACCAGAGGTGAAAGAGGGCAGCTTGCTTTAATTTAAGTGGGGTTAGTTGTTAAGCAGGTTACGAGTACACTCTGTATTTGCAAAATCATGTGGCGGTCCAAAGTTCAGCCATCCTAGTGATCTTGATGGCCAAAGTGTCTCACGTGTTTTATAATATAATGCAAATGACTTCAATCTGAGGTAGCCACACTTCCAAATACCATTTAGGGCTTTAATGACTTGTCCTAGAAAGGTCCTGCCAGGCCATATTTAATGGATCTTCTAAACAATGTAAAAAGATTTCTCTAAATGTGTTATACAGCTTATAATTTTAGTGTAAGAAGCAGTGCCCTCTGTCCTCACTACTGCTCTCTTCCCCAAATGCAATTTTTGAGGCTTCTTTGTTGAAAATGTTACAATGTCACTTTCTTCTCTCTAAATCTGAGTTCTCCCAATCTTGGTCTTAAGATTCCATGTGCAGAGATAGGGTTCTGACAATTACAAAAGCTCCACAGAATTCTGAAAATATCACAAAATCCTGAAAGGCACACTCAATTTTCAACAGGAAATTAGGAGACCAGGATTCTAGTGTCAGCTTTTCCAATGTAAACTCTATAACCTTGAGTTCATTATAACCTCTATGGGCCTCAATTTGCTCATCTCTAAAATGAAGGTCACAGACTACCTCTTATGTCCTTTAATGTTGTTCCATGGCACCATTTAAGCCTGCTAATGAATTGCTTAAATATTGAAGTCCGCATTAAGCCTTATGGAAAAGCATAACTGGCAAGATTTTCCTCTCAATTGCTTGTGCTAATAGGGGCCAAATGGCATAGATACTTTAAATTCACAGATAATCCCCAAACTTCAATTTAGCTAAGTGTTCCAACCTCCTCTCCTGCCAAACTATTTACAGGGGATTCAAACAATTAGCACACACTGGCGTGAGATTTATCTCCTTTGTAATTCCTGCCTTCCCTACTGTCTTACCACCAGGATATTTTTATATCAAAATTTCCAAAAATAGAAATGAGGGCTAAATCAAATATAATTGTTGCATAATCTACCAATCGGTAAGTATTCCAACATTGTTATTATTAATAGTAATTTATTAAGGGCTTATCCTATGTCAGGTGCTTTACAAATCATTTTATTTAAATCTCACAATCCCCTTATTTGGGTAGCATATGAGTTTCCTAGAGCTGCCATAACTGAGCACCACAAACTGGGTGGCTTACCCAACAAATTTATTTCCTCACAGTTCTGGAGGCTGGAAGTCTGAAATCAAGGTGTCAGCAGGGCTGGTATCTCCTGAGAGCTGTGATGGAGAATCCATTTCATTCCTCTTTCCTAGCCTTTTGTGGTTTTGGGGCAATTTTTGGCACTCCTTGACTTGTAGATGTGTCACTCCAATCTCTGCCTTCATCTTCATATGGCGTTCTCTCTGTGTCTCTGTCTTTTCATAAGGTGTTCTTTGTGTAAGGACACCAGTCATATTGGACTAGGGGCCCATCCTACTTCACTAAGACATCATTTTAAGTTGATTACCTCTGTAAACAACTCTATTTCCAAATAAGGTCATACTCTGAGGTACTGAGGGTTAAGACTTCAAATATATCCTTTTTTGGGGGGACACAATTCAATCCATAATAGGTAGGTATTCTCATTTTACAGATGAGTTATCTAAGGTTACGGTGTTGAATTGATTTTCCTAAGGTTACAAAGGTAATCAATGGTGGAGCTGGGATTCACATCCACATTTGATAATTTCATTTATTGTTTAGCAAAAATTTTTGGAATTCAAAAAGAAAACAAGCTATATCAGTTTCCCAGGACTAAGAATATTGAACATAATCTTTTTGGTAACCTCAGAAATGTAGAGGATTCAGCAACACTGACCAGCATCCAAATTTCATTGATGGCACCAGAGCTAAATTTATACTTGTCAGAACTGATTCTTAAGGAAGTTCTTCAAGCCTAGGCAGAGATTAAAAAAAAACCTGGACCCAAGTCATCTTGAAGGAGATCTATGTACATAATAACCCTGAGATGTCTAATAATGGATTGTCCTTTATCTGTTCAATATTTACTTCATGGGGAGTTGGTAAGAAGCACCTAGGAGCGTTTATGTTTTATTGTGTATGTGAGTGAGTGTGTTTTTATATTTCATTCAAGTACTTCATTCAAGAATTGTGGCAAGAGAGGGAAAATGAACATTCCACAGTTATATAAAGAGTTACAATGGAAGATCAAAATTAACGGACATTGTATTTCCGATTCATTTTCCCAGTTATGCTTTAATGTCCTTAAACAATTGGTGTTGTAAAGCTGACTGGCTGCTCATTGATCTGGCTCTACCCTGAGCCACCTCCATTTAATAATGTTCACAGAAATGGATAGGGCAAAACCTGGAGCCTTTGGAGGAAGAAGATGGGCTTTAGAAACTAGGGTGAGAATACCCAAGTTTAGAAATTGGCATAAATAGGAAAGTTTTCATTAGGCTCTTGAGCCCCCAGAGTTCTTGAGTTCTTCCAACAGATAATCCCTGTTATTCTAATCATTTACCAAAATGACACCTCACCTAGGGATATCTTGGCAGTGGTTGAAAATGTTCTGCTTTTTCAAGATTCCTGATATTTTGCTAAATGGAGAATTACTTATGTTAATAAACATAGATTTTTTAAAAAACACAAACCCCTATGAGAAGGTAAAGGGCATTACCCGTTCACAATTTAATATGAATCTATTACGTTCTCCCTTTGCTTTAGAGAACATTCCCCTGAGATTGGTTAAAGTGAAACAAGCGGAAGTCTTGATGAAGGACAAGATTAAAAGGAACGGATTAGTAGTTTAGGAATGTATTTTCTCAGCAAAGAGAATTCATGGTAGAGGCATCCTGGTTTGTATATGTCTAAGCAGGGGGGAGTCTATTTTCCTTTCTGCTGGTGCTATAGACTACAAGTTTAATCTATTTATTTCCAGCCACATTTTGGTTTGCTTTACAATTGAAGAAAAGCAAAATTTTTTTGCTGAGGGTCATTAATATTATTTTATTTATGAACATTTCAATAATACATATAGGAAGTATACAATTGTTAGAATAAATTTAAAAGTCTAAATAATTATCACCTTTGATTGCACTTAGGATAAGCATTGGGGGAGATGTATAAAGCAGTTGACATAATGGCACAAACTTTGCAATTTGTATTAGTAATGTTTGGTAAACCAGGGGTAGTGTTAAGTAAAATAGATTTACATCAATCATACAAAAATTGATTTTTTTCATAATTGTTAATTAAAATACTAATTTCCAGTATCCCATAGCTATTTCTTATGAAGTGCTGTGCAAGTAGTTTCACACACGTTAGTCAACATAGGAGCATCCTTCGTTATTTTATTTAGTTGGAAAAGATTGTTGGTTCTTTGAAGTGGCTTTAGCTGAATCCGACTTCCTTTCTTTTCTTTTCTTTTTTTTTAATGGATGAAGGGGAATAGAGGCAGGAAGTGTTACTAAACTGAGAGCTGTTCTAATAACTATTCTCCTAACTTACGCCTTATGAGGTTTCCAAATGAGCTGTCAGACTCGATATAAATCGCTTCCTGAGGTCTTCCTTCCTCAAAAAAAATTAGAACACACAAAAATGATTTATTATAAAAAGGCATACCTCCTCCGCTGACCCTGGGGTGTGTACACTCTGTGTATTCTACATAGAATATTATCTTGTTATGGAGTCTTGAAAAGAATTAAGGCTGTTAAACAATGATTGTTCTGATAATGATAAATATCTGATAATGCCATGCAGTGTTTTATTATATTCACTGCTGTTAGGGTTTATAGGATCAATAAATAATACCCTGCTCTTCCTCTCCTGAGCTTGGAATCAATTCAGAATTAAGACCCAACAGACAGACAAATGGAGGTCAAATAGCCAGTTTTATTATAAAGATCATTGGAAGATGTGGTTTTAAATGTGTATGCAAATAGGTTTAATACCCTACCATTGAGTGAAGCAGAATTTCCAACTTAGTCATTGGCACAGCTGAACCATTAAAGGCCTCCTCAACAAGGCTGAGTTGGCCCCTCTAGGCTTATTGCACGGCATCAGAGAAATTGACTGAGGTATGAGGACCAATAGGCACTGAGAGAGGTGAGAGTTCAGAGGGGGCTGAGCTGAGTGGGATGTGCTCAGTGCCTTCCGCCAAACTTTGGGATGAGAGGAGACGGGAGAAGGCCAAGTGAGTTGCTCTAATAAATACCCTCATGAAAACAAGAAGCAAAGGAAAGAAGGAAGATTTTACCTAAGATCCTCCATCCAGTGGTTCTCCTAATCTATTGGGCTTTCCCACTCTAGTGATTTCTCCCATCTTAAATTGTTACCAGCCATGCTGTTAATTATAGATTAAAATATTACATGATAAATACATATCAGTATACAGATAACAATATAATGTCTGATATAGAAAGCCTCAAATATAATTCTTCCATTATCAAATTCCCAGAGATTGACTAAAGTTCCCTAATTAAATCATCTTGCTATGTAAAACTCTAAGAAAATCAAAAGCCAAAATTCTTTTTGTGTGTGTGAGGGTTTAGTCCTGAGCTAACATCCATTGCCCATCCTCCTCTTTTTGCTGAGGAAGACTGGCCCTGATCTAACATCCATGCCCATCTTCCCCTACTTTATATGGGACACAACCACAGCATGGCCTGACATGCAGTGTGTCCGTCTGCACCCAGGATCTGAACCTGCAAACCCCAAGCCACCAGAACCGGAGTGTGTGAACTTAACCGCTGTGCCACCGGGCTGGCCCCTTAAAATTCTTAAACTTAGGTCCAATGATGTTAGGTCCAAAATCACAGATTTTTGCTCAGCCAGCCAGCCGATGCTAACTCTTCTGATTCCTGAGTAGTCAGGTGGCTGCAACAGCTGTCATTCACTAAAATTGGTTGTAGTTCCTTCAGCATGTCAGAAGTACTCCTCCCCACAGAGGTAACCTGATTTTCTCTGTAGTTTCAATTACTTGCATATATATATATATATATATCTTACAGTATATTATTTAGTTTTGCCTGTTTTTGAACTTTAAGTAAATCAAATCGTGCTGGACAAAATCTTCTGTCTCCTTTGTTTTGCTAGCCTTGGTTCTGACTCATCTATGTTAATGCATATGGCCGTAGTTCACTGATAGCATGTGTCACAATTTATTTATCACTTCTATGGATCGTTGCTCCTTTCTATTGTTCCTGTTTTTAAGAACAAT
Organism: Tapirus indicus; assembly: GCA_031878705.1. Classification (NCBI taxonomy): domain Eukaryota; kingdom Metazoa; phylum Chordata; class Mammalia; order Perissodactyla; family Tapiridae; genus Tapirus; species Tapirus indicus. The sequence goes on along the minus strand of CM062927.1, from coordinate 67,474,868 downwards.
GCTGGTGTGAATACCCATGCAAATATGCAAGGACTCCTTTACTGTAGGGTGTCAGTTTTTAAAAAGTACAGGGAGTGTATAGATTATTGCAACACGAGGTTTATATGCTCCAAGTTTAGAAAACACAGGAACCCATATCCTATAGCAGTGAGCCAGAGAGTCGGTGGTAACTGGTGGAAGAAAGGGATTCCATGAAAATCTCACTTGAATCAGCCTTGCTAAGACACCAGTCAGTCCATGCCAGCTGTCTGGATTCCAAAACCTGTGAACTACTGCAAGGTCTCTTCTTTCATACGCTTAATCATGGCACTACATTGACCATGTCTTGGAGGAAATCTACCTGCACATACAATCCTTTCTCAGAGAGTGTCATTTGAAACTTCCTGGCCATCTTGCTAAGTTTAGAAACTTGTAAAGATGGCAGACTCAGTCACCAGGTATAAACTGAGGTGCCTTCCTTTCCCAAATGGTATACTCAAAAATTTTTCATTTCCATTTCTCATTTGAGCACTGGACCTCTGGAGCTCCAGTGCTGTAGTGAATGGATCTGTCTTACAACGTGGCTCACACAGTCTCTTGTGAGCAAGAATATAAGTTCTGGCTGCACCAGCGCTACCACTCACACTAGATATGGAAATGCATAAACCTCCGAGACATGCTTTCTTGGGAGAGTTCATCCTGTAACCTCACATGTGTTTCATCTGGAAAATCATCTTGATCTGAAGCTGTTGACAGTCCTGAAGGCTGTGTCCCTAGGTGGTCTGGTGAAGCCCAATACTTGTGCCAGGAACTACTCCCCAGAATGCTTCCTCCCTCTTCCGCCTTGAAAAACGTCTGCTCCTTCAGAGACATCAGAAACCTTCTTTAGTTCCATGATATCTTTCTCTGTAGCAATGGATTTGTCACTAGTGTTCAGTTTCCTGCTGTTGTTCTCTTACAGGTTACTAGGAGGCTAAGCTGAGTTTTTAACTGTTCAACCTGTTAAACCTTTCCTAACACGTATAGCACCAGTACTGTTTGCAGGTTCAGAATGTTCTGTTTCTTTTTCTTCCACTTTGCTTTGTGCTCCAGACATTTGTTTTGGCAGTGTACTTTTCTAGATTTTGTCTTATGACAGTTAAAAAATAAATGAGGACTGCATCTGTCAAAAGGAAGGACTTATCAAACGCATGTTGTCTCACTTCACCTCCCGAAGCTGAATGATCCTGCCCAAGATGCACACTCCTGCAGAGCATGTAACTCAGGCTCGAACTCAATATGTTATTGCCTGCTGGGTTCTCGTTGACTATGTCGCATCTTTTCTGTGACTTCTCTTATCCCACTTCTCATACAGAATCCCAAATGGTTAAGCAACACTTGTACCTCAGTATATTATAAATGATGCTAATTTAGTGAATACCAATTTATGAAACTCACCTTATGAAGTTTTAAGAGTTCTACACTGATCTTCCTGGTGTTTTCTTCTCAATTTTATCCAGATTTTCCGATGTGATGTGGTCTAATGATCTAAGTCTTGAAGAGGTGGTTCCCCAACTGTGCTAATTGTTGACTCTACCTGCGGATTTGCCCCCGATAGATCTGGATATGTGTTTTCTCCAAAAAAGATAGTGTAGTCTCTTTCTACAACTTTGCCTCCCTTCTTTTGTTAGATTTGTTTGGTTATAAGTAACTTTCTTGTGTAGTAACAATTAAAACCTCTTTTTTTCTAGAACCGTTTAAAAAATTGTTTGACTTGGGCATGTCTTCTCTTTTATTTCTATGTGTTTAGCTTACTGTTTAAGATCACAACCTATCTTTTAAGAACAATCTCTTTTTCTAGATCAGGGCATCTTCCTTTTTATTTTTCTTTCATATTCTCATTCTGATAGTCAGACTGAAGCACCTTTTAAAACGCATTGCAGAGTTTCTCTTAGATTTTCTGAGCAAATTTACTTTCCTAAGACAGAGTATTCATCCAAAAACTTTTTTTCTAATTTTCAAAGTTCATTGAGGTTTTCTCTTTCCTATTTCAACCAAAGATGATGGCATATTTTCTTTATAATAAAGGGCCTCCAATTTTGTTTTATTTACTTGTTATTAAATCCCATTATATTGTGATTGAATTTGTTTTCTCAGTCTCTAGTTAGCAAATCTAAAGCCAGCTTATGGCTATGACAGGTGGTGGGGAACGATTTGAGTTTACATGTGATCCACATGAATAAGAAAGATTGCCTTTCTCTGGTTCCCTTCCCTGAATGCGATTTGGAGGAACAAAACCTGGAGAGCTATTCCGGCATGTAGCTACTCCACCACACTGTATGCAAAGGTGTTGTGGGGGGATGGAACATAGTGAATATTGGGAATTGAAAAGAGTCCAGAGTAACCAGAGTACAAAGATGGAGAAGAAGTTGAGGCCAGAAAGGTAGGAAAGGGCCAGACCATACAAGGTCATAGAGACTGTGGTAAGGATCACGAGCAAGAAGGGACGCCCTGCTCTTGAGTGTAAAATCTTCAGAAAGTTTGTGCAGGAAAATGAAACCGCTGAAATCTTCTTAGAGGAATTGTGATATGTAAACGAATAAAAATGGTAACACTGCTGACAGGAACTCCATCTCCCAGGCCGATGGAGAAACTGGAGGAATGAACTCTAGCTAAAGGATGTGCATTTTCACTGGGCTGTGTTACTTCATCTTACTATGTGTATGCATTCTCCGTGACTGTATAGCCTTTTCACCAGAGATTGTTCAGGAAGCTAGATCCAGCCAAAATAATTTGGGTGGTGATGTTGCTTGAAGATAGGGATATGACATAGAGTGATGTTTCAATATTCTGATTTCATTTTTCGAATTATTTTCGTGGAAGAAAGAAATTTTTTTTTTGTTCTACTCATCTCTCCAGGTGGGACTGAAGCCCTCATTTTAGTTCAGGAAACAGCTTATCAACAAAAGTAATCAGAATTACTGACTCCATCCTCAAAAATAAGTTCATAGTTAGCATAGCAAAAGACATAAAGTTTTTTTTATTCCCACGTTGCATTTAAGGCATACCCAAACAATCTATGTCCAGTTAAAATAATTGCTCAAGAAAAAGTACAGACATAATGAACTTTGGTGCCTTCAAAAATGCCTGAATGTTAGTTTGAGTCTACTTTATTTTGGTTAATTACTTCTACATTGTAATTTTTAAGAATTAAGTTATCTTCCATGTTGAACACACTTTACCAATCCACTCTTCTTTGGACATTAAAAAATGTTTTAATCAACACCACTTCTTTATTCTCATGCCTTTTAGTTATCTTGTTATTATGAAAATCAGCTTCAAGGAAATGCTTTTTATTGATTTCTGATATACAGATAGTGTTGCAGTGCAGCATTAAAACTGCATGCAAGTGACATTTTCAGGCACATATTTATAGTTGCAAACTTTGGTATCATTAAAGTTGCTGGAGGTCTCACATAAAAGCTATATGATAAGTTAGATTATGTTGCGGTTTATAATAATTACCATTTATTGAGCACTTACTAATTGTCAAGCACATCAAAGTAGGAGTTTCATGTTCTTTTTTTCATTGATTAATTTATTATTTTATTCTTTCATTCAATGTGCTGGATGACTTATTTGTCAGGTACTATCTTTAGTTGTTGTTGGGTGAGTCCAACCAACAATGTCTCTGTTTTCAGCATCCTAGATTATAGTGGAAGGGCAAACTTTTGTGTTTTTTTTGAGGAAAATTGGCCCTGAGCTAACATCTGTTGCCAATATTCCTCATTTTTTAACTTTTTTTCTCCCCAAAGCCCCAGTAGATAGTTGTATGTCATAGTTGTGCACCCTTCTAGTTGCTCTATGTGGGACACGGCCTCAGCATGGCTTGAGGAGCAGTGCGTAGGTCCCTGCCCAGGATCTGACCTGGAGAACCCCGGGGCCGCTGAAGCAGAGCGTGCGAACTTAACCACTATGCCACCGGGCCACCCAAGGAAGGACACACTTCTATCACATCTGTTTACAACTAGATAAAGTGTTGTATAAGTTACAAGTGCTCAGAAGGAGAGGTGCAGAGGCTTCAAAAACAAAATACAGGAGAATTGGCTGGGGGATGTCAGAGAAGGTGTCCCTCTCATTTAATTCTCAGGATGACTCAGTGAGCCTGCAGTTTGGGTCCAGAATGGCTGGACAGGAAACCCGGCTCTGTCACCATTGCTGTGTGATTTGGGGCAAGTTAGTAAAACTTTCTGAGAGTCAGTTTTGTCATTTGTAAATGGAGATAAGGATAGTACCTTCTTAATTAGGTTGCCATGAGTATAAAATGTGTAAGAGATTAAGTAACTTTCCCAAGAATAGTAGGAGAGAGATAGCTCTGAAAGCCAGTTTGGCTGACATCAGAATGCAAGTTTTAATCATTACCTGATTTTTGCCAGCTGGTTGAGAGAGCGAGCCTTTGCAGGGAAGCTCTGTTCTCTATTTGGGTGACCAGTCTTAAGTCACAATGCAATTCAACATATTAATCTTTGACACAGGGAGCACAGGTTATCTCTCAAGGAGATGCCTATGCAAGCTGAAGCTTTATTTGAGACTTATTTTCATTTTTGGCATGTAGTGTAATATTTCTTTTGTTGCTTTTTATCAGGCCACTTGAGGAGATAGTAGTGTATAATGGCTAGGGGCACAGACTATGGAGCTAGACTGCTAGGGTTCAAATCCTGGCTCTGTCACTTACTAGCTGTGTGACCAGGAACAGATTGTTTAACAACTCTGTGCTTTAGTATCCTGTCTGTAAAATGGAGATGGTAATAATAATAGGCACTTCCTAAGGCTAAGTACCAAATCAATTAGTGTGTGTAATAGAACAGGGCTTGGCCCATAGTGAACCTTTCATAAGTGTCGAATAACAATAAAAATGTACCCCATTCTTTGATGAAAGTTCTATTGTTTGGATGCAATTATCATAAATCCAGTTCCTGAAACCACTCTCCAAAACAACTAGTGATAGCCATTGAAGCCTGAGAAACAGGATCACGTTTCCTTCTTTAAACTTATTACCATCGAAAGCAACCTAATTCCCAGACTTAGACATGGCCGAAGAAAGGACACTAAGAAAGCAAAATGCACTTTTTTTTCTTTTTCAGGATTGATCTGAAATCTTTCTACATTATTTTTTCAATCTACCATGAACAAGGGAAAAACACAAAAAGTAGAACTGGTTCTGTTTACCATGCTGTCCCCTAGTTGAAAACAGGAACTAAAAAATTATCTCCTTAGGAATCACTCAAGAAAACAGTAGGATAATGTTGCAAATGTAAAGTGTTCTTTGAAATAATTTCCATGCTTCATCGCCTGCTATCTGAGTCACCATGAACACCAACTAACTGAAAATTGTTTATATCTCATTTAGGTATTTATGAATCACTTTGTATAACACGGACTTCAGGACTAGCTGTGACACAAAGAACTTCAATGATTTTTCTTCATGTACCTAGTTTCTCCAAATACTTGCCTTTGCAATTTATTCTGTAGAAATAAAAAGCATTTCATTTTCAAGAAACTAGTCCACATTTTGTCCCTAAAATGTATTCTCAATTAAATATGTAAAGCAAATGAACACACAAACAAGTTTTCTGTATTATTTTTCACACAGCACGGTGTCAAGCAGGTAATAAGGAGACAGTAGCAGTGGAAATCCACTCTGGAGATCCAAATGTGAGCTTTGAACAGGTCTCAAGGTGTAATATTAGACATGCAGGAACAGATCAGCCAAATAGCAGAAAGATAAAAATCATGTACTGAAACTTGGCATAGAGTTAAATTTTTAAGGGATTTATTATGACACCTTCACTAAATGGAAATAAATGAAGGGTATGGGTGGACAAAGAGAGTAGATCACTAGATTAGTTAGTAATGAGGAAACAAACTGGAAGATGGGGATATGGCCACTTTAAAAGTGTCAGGATCAGAGATTTGGATTCTAGAAAATGGTATTTCAGGCTTGGTGGTTTGGCAGAGCTTAAATAACCAAGAATCGGTTTATTGGTAAGTTTATTAAGTTTGGGAACTTACGTTTTATGAGTGCAATGGAGATGAAGGATCTTGTGAAGAGACATTTTTAACTGGTTCCACCCATCCTTCTAGGTTGGAATGAAAGTGTTATGGTTTCCATAGTTATTAAGTCTAGGGGACTTGTTGGGAGAGGTTACCTTCCTTCCATGGTACTGTGGTTAAAGTTGGAATTTTGAGAAGTGAAGTGCTTGAAGTATAAAGGTGATGGGTTCATGAGTAGATATCACTGGTACCATGAGTATCAAAACTGAGCATACCAAAAGCAATTCATTGAACAAATATTTATTTAGTACCTTCCAAGTGCTAAATTCTAGATCCCAGGCACCGTTATGTAGTAGTAAATGCGACAGACAAAATGAATGCAGCTGACCTTCCAGTATGAGACTGAAACTGACTTTGACAAAAAGTACGCTGGATCAATGTGACATCTACTCGTGGAAAACCCCTCCACTTCTTCCTCCCAGTTGCTCAGTCTTCAGGATTGCCCAAGATCAGAGGGAGAAATTAGGATGCTGCTATCATTGATCTCTCTGAGCAAAAGGAGTAGGGAAACATGAGCCTTGTGAGCCCTGAAAAAGGTATTGATTTTGACAATTTAGAGAATTTGTATCTATAGAATTAGCATCTCAGAGAGTGTTCATGTAGTTAGTCCATTGCTCTATGGGAAAACTCATTATAGCATGCGCCATGCCTGGCAATTATTTGCTTACTTCAGTTTTCACTAGAATCTGAATCTTTTGCAAGCAGAAATTCTTATTCATGTTTGTTTCTGATTCATAATTCCCTGCTGAATGGATGAGTGAATATATAGATATTATAGTAACATGAGATAAGACAGGAAAAAACTAGAAGATGTATTGGAATATGTGGGAGTCAATTATTCCTACATCAAACTACATTTAATATTATAGCCAATCACGTTGACTTTCAACGTGAGCAACTTTAACTCACAAAGTTACAAGATTTATGTGGAAAAAAATAGTCTTTCGGTGGTTTAAATAAGTTTGATGAACTTTGGTTTAAGGCATGTTAGGCCAAATTAAATCTCTCCCTGTTGTGGACACATTTGCTAATGTGTGTTGTGGATGGTGGAGGATGCAGCAATAAACCTATTTTTTCACAAAATATCTGTGGAAGCAGCACTTTTTTTACAAAGTAAAATTTTGGAAGTGCCCATTTTCATCATTAGTGACATCGTTGCTGTAATAGCAAAGGTTTTATGTATTAAATAGGTAACCTATATTTAATGAATTAGAGCTATTTAAACTAAACTGAGATAATACTATGGAAAATATGTCAACTCATCATCAGTTCTTCAAACTCAGTCTTACTAGTTTTAAATAATTAATAAAGTTGATAAAAATATATCCATTTCTCAACATCTACATTCAAGGTCTATAGAACATACTTGTTTTTACTTGAATCTCTTGCCTCAAATCCAGCTGCTGTGCTTTCTACTCCTAAAATAAACCTGTATTTTCCCTAAAAAAAAAAAAAGCAGTTAAAATGTGTTCTTCTACTCAGAAGACACACCGAGAATTGCATTTTACAATCCTTTACAATTCATCATGAATTATTACTTGGTTAAGAAGTGTAATAATTTGGAAGGTTGAATTAAGTCACCCCAACTGAGTTAAAATTCAAATCGAGAATGGTAGAAATCAGTATTTGTGTCAGAGAATTCCTACGTCTTAAAAAAATTTATCTATTAAGAAATGTACATTAAACTTTGGATAGCATGACCTCATTAAGGTACTGCCCAATCTGATCAATTATTCACAACAGAAAATAGAAGGGTGTTGATTATTGATGTGAGGGAGTAGAGTGGCTGAATTATATAGATTTCTATAATCAATTAGCCTGTGTTTTGTCTTCTTGAGTAAGAATTCAAGGTATAATTGAAACATAAAGAGAACTTGTCAAAACACTCCTAATTTTTGTAAGGGTAATTTATCCAATCAGAAGAATCCTAGAATATACACTAATTCTATATAAAGTTTTGGGTACAAAGGAGTAAGACTTGGGGAGTGGGGTAGCATGTGTAATGCTTTAATCTCTTCTGCCAGTTAAAGGTCATGCCTTTGGAAAAGGAAGGGGATATGTGTGTGAGCAGCTGACTACACAGATGGTGTCCAGGAATAGATTGTTGTTTATGATACCAAAGAAATGGGCTCTTAGGAAGGTCAGACTGCATCTGAGATCCAGGTTTATCAAAACTTATGAGCCCTCACTTAGGTACAAGCACAGTTTTTGGTATCTTCATAGGAATAATATTCAATTCTTAGAACAATCCTGTAAGAACATGTATTAAGATCTCCTGTTTATAGATAAGGAAACTGAAGGTTAGACAAATTAAATTAATAAAACTCAAAAGCTGTCATCAGAACACAAACTCTGACATTTTGGCTCCAGTGCTCTTAGCCTTATAACATGGCTGCTTCTCTCCGAAGGATCTGAAGTATGCATTTGGCAGGTGACTTTCCATTTACATAAAGTGGTTTTATTCATTCATGCATTCCCTTTTTCATTCATACTTATTTATTCATTTAACAAATACCCTCTGGGGGTCTATGAACATGAGGCTGCCCAGAAAGGATGGAGAAAGAAATGTTTGTGGGAACAGTGTCTTAAAGGGGTTAACCGAAAGGAAAAGATAAATTACTTAAATAAAGCTATACAAATGGACACCATTTGAAACAATTGGAATGACATAGACAGAAGTACAGTTATGCTCAGTAATTATCAGGAAGGAACTAAAGAAAGACAGTAACAATATAATTGATTTTATGTCTATATACCAATATAACGAGTACGTAGAACACAAAAAGGAAACTTGAAATTTTAGAAAATGTAGTTGAAGATAATCCCACACATACCAGTGAACATTATTTGAAGTACATACCTTGATCAAAAGAAGCTAGTAGAAGGAGTGAAAAGAGTTGATACTTTTAAGGGACATATCCATATGGAAACCCAAGGGTCTAAATATTAAAGCTCTTTGTTACATATTTATGTGAAAAGAAAGGAGAAATAGGAACGATGTACTTATAAGTCTGCCAGGTTTTTTAAGGCTGACTAAGAATATGGGTGAGTCTCTCTGATGACCTAAAATTATGAACAGAAATTGTACATGAACAAGAACTACCTGTCCTTTACTCCATTACCACATGCAAACTTTTTTTCTACCCTTTTCATCCCTTCTTTATCAAAAATTTTTTAAAAGTCATACATTCAATTAACTATATCTTCAAGTTAGCATTTATCACTCAAAATGTTAAGCTTCTAATCCCAACATTCTGCTTAAATATCTCTTAATAAAGACAATAATGAAGGCCAGATTTCTGTTTTCATCATCTTGGAACACTCTGAAGAACATTTTGCATTGCTGACACCACTTGTTCTTGGCTCCTTGCTCCTTCTACATCACTCAAGTTTCTCAGCCAATTTTGCTTGCTACATTTTTGCTGCCTATTCCAGAAATGTTGATGTTCCCCTAAATCTCCATTATTCTTTATCACTTTTGTGTCCTTTTTTTCTCCCATGCTTCATTATCATTAAAACACTGATAAATCCCAAATCTATATCTCCAATTTATAACTTTCTCCTGAATTCCAGATCTACCTGTCTGGTTGATTACTAGAGCTACTCATCTAGTTCTAAAACTCAATACACTTAAATTTTTACTTTTATATTCATCTACCACCTCCTCAGATTGCTTCATCCTAGTTAAGGGAATCATCACCTTACTCCAAAATCACTGCCTTATCTTCAAATTGCTAACTAACTACCAAAGTCTTGCCATTATCAAGCCCTTCAAATCTGGTCCTAAATTTTGTCTTCAAATATTGGTCATATCTCTTTCCATCACACTCTCAGACCCCAGCTACAAGATGTATTACCATCCATGTTGTTGCATATGCTATTTTCCTGTTTAGAATATTCACTCCAGTTAAAGCCTTCTTTAACACTCCCTGGAAGAGCTGACAACTTCCACTAGTGAGTGGACAGCCTATATATTTACTTTAACTTGCATTTCTTTCTATTAAAGTTATTTGTTGTGTATTGAGAAAAGTCAGTGTAAATGCTGGTGCATTTCTTTTAATTTTAAACAAAATCAATTTAGAAACAAAAGTAGTATTAGAGATAAAATGGAACCACTTCACAAAATAACAGTTTCAACTGAATAGAAGGTTATTAAAAATTCTAAATATGTATGTATTTCTTAATGTAGCCTAAAATATACAGATAAAAAACTGATAGAGCTAAAAAGAAAAAAAAAGTCAAAATTATGGTAGGAGATTGCAACATGTATTTTCCAAAATCTGAATGAACAGCATGATTAACACATTTAATATAATTTATGTATCTACAGCAATGTACACAATTGCAGAATATATATTATTTTCAGGTGTATATGGAACATTTATAAAAATTTACCAGATGTTGAATCATAAAGCAAGTTTCAATATAATATAGAGGGTTGACATTGTGTACAGTAAGTGTTTTATGCACAAATTAATTTAAACTCGAAAATCTCCATATATTAGGAAAATTAAAATATACATTTTTGGAATATAAATATACATTAATATTTAGAATATGCATTAATAGAATGGAATGTACATTAATTTAATGGAATATAAATATACATTTTTCACTCAAGTAAAAGAAATCAACTTGAAAATATTTAGAAATAAATGAAAGTTAAAATGCTATGTAACAAAACTAAGCCAATGTTAGAGTGAAGTGTATTTTAAATACATATAAGAAAAGAGTAAGGCAGAAAATCAGTTATAAGCATCCATCACAAGAAGTTGGGGGAAAACAGCACATTTAAGCCAAATACAGAAGAAGTGGGGAAATAATAAAAATCAGGAGGTAATATAATGAAAAATATTATATTTTACCAAACATACAACAGAGAGGATCAACAAAACCAAAATTGGTTCTTTGAATAAACTGATAAAAGTGGTAGATATTGAAGTGACTGACCAAGTTAAAAAAAAAAAAAGAGAGAGAGAGAGAGTGGTCAAAAACAACTAATTTCAGTTAAGTATCTATAAATCCTGAAGATAGTAAAAAGAAGTTGATAGGATGTTGGAAATTACTTTTCAAAAAAAATTAAAGTTTGAAATAAAATAAACTTCTAGTAAAATATAACTTACTAATACTGACAGGAGAAAGAATAAGACAATCTAAATAATCATAGACTTATTGAAGTAAGATAATGAATACCAAAATACCTGTATAACTAAACCTCTTAGTAAATAGAAATAGAAGGAAATCTTTCTCATTGTGATAAAGGATATCTACCAAATACCTACAACAAATACTGGACTTGAAGGTAAAAGTTTCCCTTTGGGATCAAGAGGAAGAGCCCAGGATCACCACTTCTATTCACCATTGTACTGGTAGTCCTAGTGAGTGCAATAATGCAAAATACATATGTACATGCATACCCACATTCATGTGTGCATACATACAGGCATGCATGAACACATACATATATACAGATATTTTTTTTAAAGTTCAAGGATTTAAATGGAATATATAAAACTAGCATTGTTTTGCATATAATGTGAGAGTAGAGATAGTAAATTGAAAAGAATATACAGGTGAATTATTCATTTTAATATGATTTTGTCAAGGTTCAGTGTAAGGTCAATGGAAAATCAATTGCATTTCTGTATCCAAGTGATAAATAAAAAATAGAAATACCATGTCTAATGACATAAAAATATCAAATATAAATGAATGTATTGGAAGGTGTAAAACCTCTACATAGAAAATTCTACTACATTATTGAGATAAATTAAATATGACAACAGAATGATAAGGCATGGGAATGGGAGAAAATGTTTGCAAATCATATATCTGATAAGAAATATCCAGAATATGAAAAGAGTAGTGAGAACTCAACAATAAAAAGACAAACAAACCAATTAAAAAGTAGACAAAGGAGGGGGCCAGCCCAGTGGTGTAGTGGTTGAGTTCCTGCTCTCCGCTTTGGTGACCCAGGGCTTGTGGGTTTAGATCCCAGGCTCAGACCTACACACTGCCTATCAAGCCATGCTATGGTGGTGTTCCACATACAAAATAGAGGAAGATTGGCACAGATGTTAGCTCAGGGACAATCTTCCTAGCAAAAAGAGGAAGATTGGCAACAATTGTTAGCTCAGAGCCAATCTTCCCCACCAAAAACACAAAAAGTAGAAAAAGGATCTGAATAGACATTTTCCAAAAAAAGATGTACAAATGGCCAATAACCACATGAAAAATATGTTCAATATCATTAATCATTAGGAAATGCAAATCAAAACCACAATAAGATGTCATCACACTCTGTGGCTACAGTGGCCATAATTTTGTTTTAAATGGAAAATAACAAGTGTTGGTAAGAAAGCGGAGAAATTATAACCCTCATGCATTGCTGGTAGGAATGTAAAATGGTGTGCTCACTTTGGAAATTATTTCGGTAGTTCCTCAAACAGTTAAACATAGAATTGCCATATGACCCAGAAATTTTACTCCTAAATATATACCCAAGAGGACTGAAAACATACTTTCACACAGAAAAATTGTGCATAAATGTTCATAGCATTGTTCGTAATAGCCAAAAAGTGGAAACAACCTAAATCCCTCTCCTAATAGATGGATAAACAAAATGTGCTATATCTATTCAATGGAATATTATTCAGCCATAAAAAGAAAGGGAATATTGCTGTGTGCTACAGTGTAGATGGACCTTGAAATCATTATGCTAAGTGAAATAAGCTAAACATAAATGTCCACAAACTGTATGATTCCATTTGTATGAAATGTCCAGAATAGGCAAATCCATGGAGACAGATTAAATGTTGCCAGGGGAAGAGGATAAGGGAGAATTGGGATTGACTGCTAATAGCTATAGAGTTTCCTTTTGGGGTGTTGGAAATGTTCTGAAACTAATGGTGATGTTTGCACAACTTTGTGAACATACTACAAACCACTAAATTGTACAATTTAAAACAGTGAATTTTATGTTATGTGAATTATGTTTCAAAATATAGTCAATAAACTCTTAATGAAGGAAAAGGTAGAAGGACCTGCTCTAGCAGATACCAAGGTATATTATAAAGTTACGTCATGTACGATAGTGTGATATAGACAAATACTTAAATGGAATACACTGACATCCAGAAACACAACCAAGCATCTATGGGCATTTAATTTATGACACAACTAGCATTATAGAGCAGTGAGGAAAGTAAGGTATTTTCAATAATTTTTTTTAGGTCAATTTGGAAAATAATGAAATTTTACCCCAACTCAAACTGAGCAGAATGTTAATTTCAGGCAGATTTTTGGGCTAGATGTGAGAGGCAAAAGAATTGTAACATAACAAAGCTTGTAGAAGAAAATAAAGAAGAAATATATATGGCCATTTTTTTATGTAGGAAACAGGACACAAAAAGAAATAGAGAAAGAGATGGTTAAATTTGACTGCAGTAAAATTGAGAATTAATTTGCAACAAAAGTTCCAATAAGTGAGTAAAAGCGTGAGCCATGCAGTGGGAAATATATTTTCACCACATTTTACCAACAAAGAGCTCATATCTAAAATACATAAAGCACTTCTACAAATCAATAAGGATAAGACAAGAAAATAGACAAGATAATTGAAAAGTATCTTCTTAAATGAATATATATATAAATGACTAATATATGAAAATACACTAAAACTTATTAATAATCAAGGAAATGCAAATTAAAGGTATAATTATATTTCACTACACAGTAAACTGATGACTAAGATTAAGCAGGATAAAAATACTTTTGGGTGGCTGGCCCAGTGGTGCAGGGGTTAAGTTCGCATGTTCTAGTTCGGCAGCCCAGGGTTTGCTGGTTCGGATCCTGGGTGCGGACCTACTCACCACTCGTCGAGCCATGCTGAGGTGGCATCACACACAGAAGAACTAGAACAACCTACAACTAGGATATACAACTATGTACTGGTAGCTTTGAGGAGGAAAAAATAAAAGAAGAAAAGATGTAGGTTGGCAAGAGATATTAGCTCAAGGCCAATCTTCCTCATAAAAATATATATATTTTTGGTGAATTTGTGCAACAGTGACAACTCATACACTATTTGGCAATAACTGCTGAAGTAGAACGTAAACACGTTTTCTGACCTAGTAATTTACTCCTAGGAAATATCCAACAGAAATATGTGTACATTTACAAAAGAATGCTCATGGCAGAATTATTCATAATAACTAAAAAGTAGAAATAATCCATATATCTGCCAATGGAGGATTGAATATATAAATTGTGTAATAGTCATCCAATGGACTACCACAGAGTGATGAAAATTAACTATAACTACAAGCAACAAGACAGATGAATCTCATAAACATGATGTTAGGGGAAGGAAACTAGACATAGAACAAAAATACAACATATGATTCCAAATATATGAAGTTCAAAACTAAGACTAAAGCTATAGGATCACCAAAAAAAATCTGGAAACATAGACAAATATATACACAATAAATAGTTTATTGAGATAACAATACACAATATGTTCAATGACATTGCATGATATGTTCAAAGGGTTGTCCCGCTCTGGCAACGCATAGCCCATATTACCATGCAAAATTGTGATGAATATGTGGCATTAATGCTGCATTTCCATAAATCCCTGCTTATGTATCTGTGTCACCTCAGATGGTTTGTATTTTTATTTGAACCTGTGCTTTAGCATAATCCACAAGAAGTAATCAAGTGGGTTCAAACTGTATGTATGTATGTGTGTATGTATATGTGTATGCATGTGTATATGTGATGCGTGTACATATGCTGTATGTATATGCTGTATATGTGTGTGTATATGCTATGTATATATGTGTGCATACACACACACACACACACACACACACACACTGTGATACAACAAGTTGTGGGCTTCTATGTGTTAGTCATGTTCTAGTTCTTGATCCGAGTGGTGATTACATGAGCATTAACTTTGTGATAATTTATTGGACTGTGTACACTTGTAGTTTTGCAAGTTTCTTGTGTGGTTTATAACTCACAACAACGAAATAATTTAAAATATGAAAAGGAAAGAAGATACACTATACATTCTCTGTGGCTCTCATGAGCAGAACTAAGATCCAGGGACAGAGGTTTCCAGGAAACAAACCATCCACTTCACACCTTTGAAACCCGGCAAGGGAATTCAAAGAGATCTCTCATAATACAACAAAATCCATTACCTGCTCCTCTCAGATGAACTGCTGGTCTTCTCAAATGATTCTAGAAATTTTAATAGATTCATTCTGGGCAATTTGTTGCCAATTAGTGGTCCAGCATTATGTATATAATTCTGGCGAAAGAATCTAATTTAGATGTTCTGAGAATAAGATGCAGATACATAATTATATGCACAAAAAACCATACATACATAGTGTCAACTCCTTTTCACTTTTATTGTATCTTCCCTTCAAAGAAAGATAGGTGTTTCACTACTCATACAATATGTAATTTCAAACCTAATTCCCAAGGCAAAAAGAAAGGCGATCATCATATGTTTAAAAAAATAATCTCCTTTATTTTATAATAATAATGGCTAGAAGTTCAATATTTCTGCTCAAACACAGAGGCAGGCAGGCATATTTACAAAAGGCCTGACAGTGTTTGCCATCGCCTTTACACAAGACAACATTTATAAAACCTTTGCATCCCGTGGCAGGTGCTAGGTCTTCTCTTGGGGATTTGTGCTGTTCAGATATTGCCTTTCATTTGAACTTCAAACACCTTTCAAAAATAGAGGCTGCATTTTAATAAAATTTGGAAATTAAAACCCTTTTATTTTTTGTCATTACAATATCTTCCATGGATTTACTTTTCAAAAATGAATCCAAGCCAAAACTAATTACTGTCGGATAGCCACCAAAGGCAGAAAAATAGGAAAACTTTTTAAAAAGGAGGCTTTGCTCTGCTTTGCCCATAAGAAAATTAAATGTATGTAATAAATATTAGAGGGTTTCAAGTACATTTAAAATAATCATCTCCTTTTTTTTGAGAACTTAGAGAATTAAATGGAGTAATTATTATGGTCACCTGAATAATTGGAAACACATTTTCAGGATCTAGACTATATTTTCTTTCTTTCTTTGTTTTGATGGCACAATATGAGATTAAATAAACACTTCAGTTTAAGTGAAAGACATATTTTCACCTAGGAAAATGATTTCCTAAGGTATTTTCATCAGTCTGTAATTCTTGTAAATGTAATAATGTTATGGAATTATAAAATTTCATTGTATATATTTTTAAAACAAAAAACTAAAACATTGTTTGTTTCTGTCTCCCTTATTTTTGTTTTTTATTAGGCTTGGACTCCTGAATCATTTGGTGACTTCAAAAATCTGGTGAGGCACTTTTTTCTGTAGTATTGTCAATATTTTTATTTCCTTTGCCAGAAATCTTTGAAGGATGTTCTTTTTCCTATCTCGAGCTTGGAATCTCATAAGGCTGGTAACATCTTAACCCATGTGGGATGATCTGCTGAGTCCAAATATTCATAAGCACTCAACTGCATGGGTCAGGAGAATATTCCAGAGGGGAAGCATTTGTTTCTTAAAGAAATAAAAATCATCACTGAAAGAGTCTGAGATAGGAAAGAAGATTATTCAGGTAAGATGCAGGAAGTGTCAATTTGAAAAATTTTCTATTAAAATAGATCAAATGCAACAGCAAGATAAAAACTACAGAGGAGCTGAATGTAACTGAATTTTTAAAAAGTTTTTCATTGCTACAATGTTGGTATTGTAGTTGACATCTATAGAACTAGAAACACACTGAAGGCACTGCCTTTTCCATATGGAAACGCTTCAAATTCTTATGGTGTTTGCCTGGTGTATATATTATAGGCATGGGAAAGATAGATTGTTTAATTAGGAAGATGACTGGTTGAGGTAGAAATTTTTGTATTCAGTTGTATTTTTTCAAACAGCTTTCGTATTCATCTTAGGCTCCACCCAGTTCCTTTTTTCCCTCCAAATATTATTGAAATATTGCTCACATTCAAATTCCTATATTGGGATCCTACTATATTCTGAACCTATGCAAGATTATAAAACATATTTTACTTATGTTTTATCTTACTTAATTTTCTAAAGAATACTCTAGCTTGGATTCTTATTTTTGTGTGATCTTGGAGTCCCCAACTTTCCTGATTTCCAGAGTCACCCTTTCTATAATTTTGTGCCAAGAATAATGTGAAATTCTGACTTGATAGTTTGCAGAGTATGGTCTTCCACACCGTTCTTTACTGATAACTGGTTATTGATGGGTTAGAATGGTAGGGTGGTGAGAGCTCAGCATGTCTTTGTTGTTGTGTATGACCTCTTGCTCCCAAATGCTTCCCAGGGTTTCTCAACTCATATCTTCTGGTCATCTTATCATGACTTTTCTGTGCTACTTCAGGCCATCCCAATCTTCTTCTCCTTCCAAACAGTAATAAAGTTAACAGTCAACTGTCATGTTTAAAAAAAACATTCCTGAAGACTTGAGGTTAAACCATCAGAATTAACAGCACCCAAAAGAAAAACTTACGACTTATATGTTAGCTCCTACTGCTCCTGAGAGCCATTGGGCCATATGCGTTCCCAAAGGGGTTTGCACTCTGTCCTCAGCACAGGCACACCACTGTATTGCTGGGGTCTGCGTCCCACCCAACAGAACCCACTTTGGCAATCCCTATGTTTGAGTCCAACCAGTTAGGTGAAGAATATGTAAACATTATAATACGGTGTCAGCACTTTACCCAACCTACAAAGAAGACAGACTTCTCTTGATCATGCAGAACAGTTCAGCTCTTCATTGTGCAGACTTTTACTGGCGTGAGTAGGATTTTGTATTTCCTTTGAATAGGGTTACATAGAAATTACTCCCAGACCAAAAAAAAAAAAAAGTCTACTCACAATGATAAATTCAGTGCTCCATATTTAGCTATGAATAGGAGCAACAGAAACTTTAAATTTATATTTTTCCTTAACAAATTTGAAAGGTTCTGATCAAATTCTCAGCCGCTATTCATTCTCAGGATGGGGATGATGGTGAGACTTCCATCCCCTCAGCACTTTCTACAAATGGAGAGTTTGCTTAAGCATTTGTTGGGGAGAGCAGACTTGGTGGGGTCTTACCGATAGCAGAAATTATCTCTCTCCATTTCCATCATAACAAAAGCCAAAGGCCCTGGATTTTTTCCCCCCTTCACCGTAAACCTTTTCTTAGTTGCGTAGTGGGATCCAGGACTTCCTCCAGTAGTTTTTTTTTTTTCCCCTGAATTCCACCTTCCTTCCTCATTTAAATTGACAGTGTGCTCTTTCAATTCTGGGTCTTTACCCATCCCAATTACCTTCTGGATCTTCTTCCATCTTCTAATTTATCTCATTCGTAATCCATGTTTCATAAAATGGACAGATGATTTATTCTACAGCAACACTTATTCTCATAGTTATATATCCCACCATGTTTCCTGTAAGTTTTTTTCCTAGTCAGTTACATAAAATGTAGTCAGGTAGTGCCACTTACTCAAAAGCAATCTTCCTTGAGTGCATACCGGGAAACTCAAGGCTGCTCAGATTGATCCGTTCTTCCCTCTCACAGCCCCCATCTATTTCTGCCTCTGTGAACGTAAAGATCTCTCCATCTGCCCATATGCCCATTTTCTATTGATCCCTCAAGGCCCAGTTCAGCTCCCATTTCCTCTTGGAAGTCTTCATTGTTTTAGATACTGTAGTGTGATTTCCTCTCTCCCTGAATTCTTTATTTTCAGGATCACAAAGTTTAGCACTTTACCTTAAGCAGAACTTCTTCAACTTACAACAGGGTTATGTTCCCATAAATCCATCGTTAGTTGAAAATATCGTTGTCAAGAATGCATTTAATACACCTAACCTACCAAACATCATAGCTTAGCCTAGCCTACCTGAAACTTGCTCAGAACACTTACATTAGCCTGGAGTTGGGTAAAGTCATCTAACACAAAGCCTATTTTATAATAAAGAAAGGGTTGAATATCTCATGTAATTCATTGAATATTGTACCGAAAGTGAAAAACACAATGGTTGTATGGGTACAGGATGGTTGTAAGTTTACTGGTTGTTTACCCTCATGATTGCGTCACCAACTGGGAGCTGTGGTTCCTGCCACTGCCCAGCATCATGAGACAGTGTTTCATACCGCATATTGCTAGACCAGGAAAAGATCAAAATTCAAAGTATGGTTTCTACTGAATGCATATCACTTTCACACCGTCGTCAAGGTGAACCGTTATAAGTCGGGCACCGTCTGCACTGTCACGTGTTCTAAGGTTCTTATGTTGTGTGCATATTTTCTACTCTGCAATTTTGCAAGCTTGTTAAATGAGCACAATGCCATCTTGTGCTGTCTCCTGCGGCATACCAAAGACATTGTTCTGTATCTAGTAGTTCCCCAAGAAATATTTTCAATTGATTAACTTATTTAGGATCTCTCCTACAATTATGAAGACCCCACCTAAAATTTTATTTCTATAGTTGTTTGCTTCTATCCAATTATGATTTTCAAAGGAAGCAATGACATGAACATGGAGGATGATTAATATTACCTGAAACAAAATCTGAATTATATGATACACTCTAGAAAACTGTGTTGTTAGAGTGTTATTCAGAGAAAAGAAAATAAGTGTAAAATTCAAACCAGAGTAGTGTTGAAATAGAAATGATAATATGCAAAATATTACAAAGTAAATAAATTAAAATATACTCCATTTAATTTCGTATAACTCTCAACCTAAAAAAATATTTACTCTGAAGCTGAATGCCAGCAATAAAAATTCACCTCAATATGGAGAGCTAACATTGTCCCCATTGAAGTTGAAAATATTTACAGAAAATCCTACTGCAGCATTTTTTCACTTACATAAGATAATGTGTTTAATGCTTACAATTCACTGAATTTGTATCTGTGTGCACAATTGCAGCAATCTGTTCCAATTCATAAATTTTATTTTCTGCACCTGGAGTTTGGACCTTTTAAGAGGTCAAAATAATAACATATGCACAATTACATACAGTTGAACAGAATTCATATTTTTAGGCATTCACTGTATATCAGATGCTATGCTAGATGCTTTTTCTATGTAGTTTCATTTCAAACTTCTATTCGCTCTCTGAGGCAAACATTTTGGTTACCATTTTAGGGGTGAGGAGTCTAAAGGTCAGAGAGTTAATTAGTTCTTCCGCCGTCACTTAGTTAATCATGATGCTGAGATTTTACTCTATTCCTAGGATTTCAAAGATTCCACTGAGATGCCTTCCCCAAGAAAACTTAACGCCAGTACGCTTTTAATAAAACCCAAATCTATATATATATTGAAGTTATTACCCTGATCTGCAGTTCTTAACAAAGTTTATACATAAGTGGTTAAAATGAGATTTGATCTTTTGTACTTCTACAGTTATTTGAGAAGATGAAAAACCTGCTTATTTTAAATCCAAAAGAAAAAAAATGGTAACAGTCTAGGCTCAAATTGTGTGTCTATATTTTCTATAGTATATATCTATATCTTTTATATCCTATGTATGTATTTGATATCATATCTAAAACTGTGTCTATCTTTTATATCTATACATATTTATATCTATATCTATCTATAAATGACATATATATGTCATTAATAACCAAAGCAGAATCTATGGAAAGCCACATAATCCTTCTGTAGTTGGGCCATAGTGATTAATAGATACTTCATTCTCTCCTTCATGTTTTCAGTTTTTTAATGCAAGTTTTATGTAAGTTTGGCCATCTTGATTTTTTTTTAACAGTATTATAGGCAACCTGCAAATTACATTCACCTGCTTAGCATTAGCCACAGAATTTCTTTCAAATAGTATAAATTATTTCAGCTGGAGTATTGCCTTTTCCAAGAATTGAGTGCTGTCTCCAATATAGAGGGTTTTAAAAATATATTGGACATCTGCCCAAATATCCTGATGTTGTAAAGTACTCCCCCCTCAAAAATTAAATGGTATTAAAATACTATATGTTTTCTAAGGTTCTCATGTTGCGTGTGAAAACGGAAGAGAGCAAACCACACACATATGCCTGCTTCACAGTTTTGAATTGGGAAGCATATGTATATAAACACTTAGTAAATTTTAAAGCAATATATGGATATTAAAATTGTTATCACTGTTAGAGTGCTATCCTGATGTAAATTGTCATGATGGGAACGTAAATCGTATGTTCAGAGACCAAAAGAAGGAGTCACACTCTCATTGATTCATTTATTCACCCATTCTCTCACAATTTATTAACTAACTTATTTGTGCTAATAATGTGATAGAGTTTGGGTAATATAAAAATGACACGACATGACCCTGACTTCAAGAACTGTCATTTTATGTGTTCTGCATAATTGTGGTACTTTTATTTATTTATTTATTTTGAAAATCGGTGTTGACCAAAATTCTGAGCATTTGTTTAAGGCCTTTCATCATTTCCCTTTACTTTGCTCGGATAGCAGGTTATTGGAAATCATAAGTACGGCGTGAGAGCCATTTTTAGTGCACATCAATATCTGGATATCCTTTCACTCTTGAGCATAAGGGAGATTACATTTTTCCTTCACCTTACAGTTAGGTGCGGTCATGGGATTACTTCTGGCCAAGGAAAAATGGAAGTGAAGTGTGTCACTTCTGGGCAGAGGAAGTGAAAAGCCTCTGTGTGCTTTCCTACTCTCTCTGCCTCTGCAGAAGAAGCATCAATGTGAGATAACAGAGCCACAGGAGTAAATCATCCTGGATCCCTGAGTCACCCGATCATAGACAGCTGCTGTGGTAGGTCTTCCATTTCCACAGCCAACTTATAAGAACAAGAAGTAGATTCTTTTGTCTTTAGTTGATTTTTTGTTTTGTTTTTTCACAGCAGCGTAAAGCCTGCCCAAACTAAGCAAATGGTTCTTGGGAAAGTGGGTATTGTAGTGTTGGAGTAATTCTGACATCTGGAGCTATGTTTCCAAAGGTACATTTTGGCAGTATTATTTTTGACTTTAAAATAGTTCTTTACTGACTCTCACCACATAATCTGAGGTTTCACTTATTTGCTTGGCATAGCAGGCAACATAGGTCCCCAAAACAAAAGCCTTGAGAAAATCCGTACTAAGCTATTTAATAAAACTCAGCTGTTATTCACTTATCAAATATCTCCAGATGAACCAACAATGTGAAGTAGGGAAGTAATACAAGACATTTATCTAAATTTGAAATGGTACATTTTCTAGTTGAATAGTGAATAGCATTCTTTCAATAATACTTTTAGTTCTTTAATCCTAACTGGCATTAGATAACAATCCGTATTAAAGACTATATAACAATCATTGCTTTTTCCTAAGTTAAAAAGAATCTCCCTGTTTCAGATGATTGATTGATTGATTTTATTTATTTTTTTGGTGTGGTGCTCAGAGTAATTTATGTTCAGTTCTTACTTTTTGGAGTGACCTGAAACAACTCCTCCTCTCTGTCTTGCTCTTTTGTTTGCATTTTATAGTGGAAGTCTCTGCATGCTGTCTCACTTTTACTTTTTAAGACATGTAACTAATTTAAATGCCACCAACATGCCAACAAGCATTATTTCTACAACACCTAATTAATTAAACATAACCTTTTTTCTTCACACATAGGACTGGAGATAAAAAATAATTGTATACAATTTCCTGGAACTGAAGGGATTTAAATATACTATTATGAAAGGGGGCACCACAAATTGTGCCTCATGAAGTATTTTGTGCCAATCATTAATAGCCTATAAAATAGTCGTGGGACGTTAAAATCTACCTCTGTAATGTTTACTCAACTCTTAAGAATCCGAGTCATTACATCTGGAATTCAATGCAACTTGAGTGTTACATGCCTTCAGCAATTTCCCTTAACCTTGTGTCTGCTTGTTCCTGGCACCTAATTTCACCTTCAGGATGGAGTTCAAAAAAACCTCCTTAAGGCAGCACATTCAGTTTTGGGGAGATTGCTAGTTTTTAAACATATTTTCTCAGCATTGAGAAAAAATTATTTCATCTTAGTAGTCCGCCCCTCAGGGGACATAGGACTCACGTATTTGCCAGTAACAATGCTTAGTTGGACTGTGCTAGTGTCAATAATCGGGCTACGTGGAGAAGTGTCCTTTTAGTGGAAAGTTAAATTATCTACTTTTTAATTTAAGCTGCTCTCATCTGACATAGAATGTTAAATGCTTTTACAAAAGCAATTTAAATAGGGATTCTAATAAATCTCCTGACATTATCTATCTTAGTACTAATACTTCGAAAGAAGGTTTTGTGGTCAATTAAGCATGGTATCCCCTGCTTGATTTCTTGCCTGCTGTCCTAAATCAAGCAGTACTTCTCCAGGTGTTCACCAAAATGGAATGACTACCCTAATAGCTTCCTTAAAATTTTTAAAACTCCTTGTTTATTACCTGTTTTTGTACATTACTGCTTCTATCTTGGGTACTCAGAACACTGGATTTGTTGTCCAACAGATATTATGTAATACCAGAGAAACTACAATTTGCAGCTGTTGCCCCCATCACCTTCTCATCCTTCTCCCTTTGTTTTTGAGAGAGGTGCTAAGGCAATCATTTCCACTTTTTCCCAGCCTGAAAACCACTCCTGCAATGCAAACTCTAGCATCAGAAAAAGATACGTATCTTGAAAAGTTGCCCATAAACATATTGAGACATATGAAAGTGTCTTTCCATGTATCATTTCTATTTTGTAGTTGATACTGAATTGGTTTACCTTTTTTGTGAGGGATATATGGTGGAAGACTGTCAGAATTTCAGAAATAAAGGAGAAATAGGGAAACATGAAAAGGTAATAAAATGATTAAGGTCAAAGAAAGGCAATTTTACACAATTTAATTTTCTTCAAAAGGAAAATTTTAAGCACAGATTTTTGTCAATGGCCTTATATACTTTTGTTTATCATCATTCTCATAAATATTGATTCACTATCAAATAAATACCTTTCGCTTATTCTCTTTTTTTCATTGGCACAGAATATTGATGTGTTTCTTTGTCTAGATCTGGCTATTTCTAATTAGACTAATTAGTCTTCAAGTATTTACATTTTTTTCTTCATTTAAATCTTCTTTCTACCAGATAGTGTGTTCTAATAATAGCACATTGAAAGTAGTATCCCCAAAATGACCACTAATTTTCAGACATATATGGTATCATGCATATGCATCTGTGTTTTTGACGTGTATATAGATTTTTGCTACAACCACTAACATTGCTTTGAATTTTATTTGATTTTTTTTTTTTTGCTGTGGAAGATTGGCCCTGGGCTAACATCTGTGCCCATCTTCCTCTACTTTATATGTGGGATGCCTGCCATGGTATGACTTGATAAGCTGTGTGTAGGTCTGTGCCCAGGATCTGAACCCGCACACGCCAGGCTGCCAAAGCAGAGTGTGCAAACATAACCACTATGCCACCGGGCTGGCTCCTAATTGATCTTTTTACTCTCTCTACTATTAAGTGAAATTTTACAATGGGCCATATGGGCACTTAAATTTTTTTTTTTAATTAAAGAAAATCATAGCATCTTATTGAATGTCCTGTGCAAGGGTAAGTGGCAAGGTGGATGGGCTTTAAGGGAAAGGGGCTATGCTAATAGGAGTAAATATGGAAGATTTTACACTGTCCTGCCAATGTCTTCCCACCCCAGAATTAGAATTCCACTTCAGCCTCTATCCCTGCTCCTGAAATACCCTTTATAAACTGGAAGTGGGTACTGGTTTCTAGATGTGGAAGACACCTGGAGACTTGGTACATGTGCTTGGCAAGCTCAGTGTTATCATATGGATCTCTGAGAGTGAGGGCTGTTTTGGTATAGGATGGAATGGAGATAACCAAGGAAGTTTCTGAGAAAGATATAATAGAAGATTAATTCTCGGATAATGTTTTATTGGTATTATATGACACATCAATGCCCTGTTAAGTAGATGTGCAAGCAGTCCATCAACCATAGTGTAGGATTTCTTCTTCTTACCTAAAATTCTAAAAAGTCAAATAAAGCGTGTTTCATTTTTAGGTAGCTATGTAGTTGCTCAATTGCTCATAACACTGGATTGGTTGAGTTCTGTCTCTGCTCTTCTATGATCTCCTGAAGTCATCTGCTTCTCTAAAAGCTGTCTCCTAATAGGAAATACTTAGAACTATTCTTCAGAATATCACATATATGAACAAGTTGTGTTTTGAGTATTCTTTTGAAAGAATAATTCTCTTAAAAAAAGATTCACTGCAATTTCCTGAAGGACTGCAATTAGTCATCAATTTTCACAAAAATATTTGCCACAGAAAAACTTTTCAAATATTTGTTCTCATTGAAAAAGAATAGGTGGATATTTTGTTCTACCAACATGCATCTGAATAATTACAAATACTTTCAATCCTGAAAAAGAAATTGACAAACCTGGGTAAAGGGACTACATTAAAATTTAAGGAGATAATTAACTGCCAAGCCTCACTCACTAACAATCTTGCATACCTTACTTTAGGAATAAGCAAAATCATTTTTTAAATTATATGTACAACAGTCTTGGTTCGTATTCACAGCTCAAATGTTTATACATGAGCTCAGATTTTATTGTTTTCTGTGTCTTTGTTGGTGACACATTTTTACTCCACATTCCAGTGTGTTAAAGTGTTCATTACTATAATTCTTAGTACTAATTTGATTAATGAACCCTTCCAACGAACATAGAAATGACCCAAGCGGCAAATAACTGAGGTTTTGGCAAGAACTCGTGCCGCCCCAGTGTCCATCTCTTTAAAAACTCTACTGGGGAGAATTGAAATGCATGACCTCATCATTCCGGAATACTCAAGTCAGACTTACAAAGACATTAGTGAGGTTGTACATTTACCTTCCATGGTAGTATCACTGCATTTTAGCAAAACACAAGCTTTTTCTATCCACTTGCCAAGTCTAGGGTATCAAGGTAAAAAATTCTGTTCTGATAGCGGAAGATCAAGTTTCTCGTGGTTGAACATCTGTTCCCTATAGGATAAAGTCACATAATTCATTGTATCTTGCCACTTTTTTGTTCTGATTGATTTCTATTAAGGAATAAGAATATTTTTTTTCTCATTAAAAACGGTGTAGTCCTTATTCTCTCTTCTCCATTTGTCACATTTAGGAGCATCGGAGCATCTCTTTTGGGGATTTATTTTATGCTATTATTATTTTACCATATGTATTTCAACCATGAAGCTGTACTTTAGCATACACTTTACAATTTTAAAATTTAATAAGTAAAATCTTAGGTATCTTGGAGGAGATTTCATAATCATCTGTTGCAACTTCCCATCCACTTACTTCACCCCACTATTTTAGTGCAGCAAAGGAAACTACATTTCTCAGTAGGAGTCATTTGCGTGAGAGTGAACGTCATGTATGGAGATTCTGTTAAATCTTTAAAGTTGTTCCAATCATTTTTAATTCAAAGCAATACACAATCATTCCATATATGTTTAGTAAACTGCCCAGATTTTCTATGTTTCCCTTAATTTGAAATTTTTACCTTCATACCCTTAAGTAAATAAGAACTTGAAACACCAAGTGACTTCTTCCTGGCTTGAAAAAATATGACTATGGAAATTATATTGTCCCCCAGGCACATCTTCATGCTCCTTGAGCTTGAATTGTAGGCCAGTTCTACTGATTTCTAGTCTGACTTCTGACACACAGTTTCTTATCTGTGATATGAGTCTATGTGTGAATTATTTCCAAAATTATTTCCAACTCTGGTGTTCTATTTTGGATAAAAATGCTCACCCCCACTCCATTTTGTATCCAGGTAAACAGTTCTAAGATGTCTTCTTAAATTCTCACTGAAGTAAATATAGAGTTGAACATGACAACATGAGGGCATTTTGTCCTTGATGGAGATCTTCTTGTTTCATACTCATGTTTGCAATGTCATTTTCTCTTATAAAAGAAAATATTTTGGTGTACTTTCTTTACAGAATGCTAGTGGATAACTCAAGCATTTATTTTGTATTTATATCTATTCCTTGACATACTAAAGAGACACTTTATGTTTGTAAAACATATACTACCATCTTCCCTTCTCCCGTAATAGAAAATGGCAGAATTCCTTGAACTGGTGATGATTTAACACCAATGCTCAATTCACCGCAGTTATGTAAGGAAATCTTGAAGAGGGTATTTTCTGAGAAGTTAGGAATGATTAGAATTTATAGTCAAGATTTACTTAGGAAAAAATTGGATCTTTTGTTTCAAGTTTTTCCATTACTAGTTTTATTTAATTTTTTGAGTCCTAAAATTTATACTTTTTACCATGAGAGTATTGTAGGCGGAAGTATCAAGTAGTTCATATGTCCCCATATTCTTTTTATAAATGGGATGTCTGACAATCCAAAAGGAAGGGTTTACCGTACCAAGATTAATTGCTTCCATCTACTGCACAGAAAACTGGCTTATTCTTCCCATCATCCCCCAAATTGTCAAAGCCTCACAGGGCTGCAGTTACAGAGGAAGTGCTGCTGCTCCATACCCATGGTAAAACTTTCCCCTGGGAGCACAGAGCACCTTTGTTTTAAATCCATTCTTTCCATTTCTCTTATTTTCAAAACTGAGTTTGTAAGATCCTGGTTGAATAGCCTCCAAAGTAATATAAACAAAATGAGTGCGCTTGTATATCCTTCCTTTGAAAGATAAACTCATTAAAAAGTTTATTAGCACTTGTTTGATTATTAAAGTGTTTCATTTTATATAGAATTATGAATTCTGTTAAAATTGCTGTTTACAACAGCCTTCAGTCTTTCAGTTCTCTGCTTAACATCTGTTTGGAATAGAATTTAAAAAATATGTTGCCTTTCATACTGAGGTGCAAGAGCTCACTGTTATAAATGAATATATTCTCTTAATACTGTGATGTATTCTTTTCTCCATCTACATATCAAGTATCTGTATTTAAATTATTTTGTAGTTGAGGATTTGTGTGTGTTTAATTATTGTGTATTCCTTTTTAAGTTTTATCTGAAACAGGTGTTTGTCCTTTGATTCTAGAAATGAACCAACTCTCCGTTTCTTATTTCACTTAGCATAATGCCCTCAAGGTCATCCATGTTTTCACAAAAAGCAGGATTTCATTCTATTTTATGGCTCTATAATATTCCATTATGTGTGTGTATATGTGTGTGTGTGTGTGTGTACACCACATTTTCTTTATCCATTGATGGACACAGGTTGTTTCTGTATCTTGGCTATAGTAAATAATGCTTCAATGAACATGAGGGTGCAGATGTCTTTTTGAGTTAGTGTTTTCATTTTCTTTGGATAAATACCCAGAAGTGGAGTTGCTGGATCATATCATAGTTCTATTTTTAATTTTTTTAGGAACTTCCATACTGTTTTCCATAGTGACTACCCCAATGTACATTCTCGCCAACAGTGCACAAGGGTTCCTTTTATCCACAACCTCGTCAACACTTGTTGTTTGTTGTCTTTTTTGTATGTGAGGAAGACCAGCCCTGAGCTGGCATCTGTTGCCAATCCTCCTCTTTTTTTTTTTTTTTTTGCCGAGGAAGACTGGCCCTGGGCTAACATCCCTGCACATCTTCCTCTACTTTATATGGGACGCCGCCACAGCATGGCTGACAAGCAGTGCGTTGGCCAGCGCCTGGGATCTGAACCCATGAACTCCGGGCTGCCAAAGCGCAAACTAAACTACTGCACCACCAGGCCAGCCCTTGTTTCTTGTCTTTTTGAGTAAAGCTATTCTAACAGGTATGAGGTGGTATCTCATTGTGGATTTTGATTTGCGTTTCCCTGATGATTAGTAATGTTAAGCACCTTTTCATGTACCTGTTAGCCATCTCTATGTTGTCTTTGAGAAAATGTCTATTCAGATTCTCTACCCATTTTTTAATTAGATTGTTTTTTTACTGATGAGTTGTATGAGTTCTGTATATTTTCGATATTAGCCCCTTATCAGATATATGATTTGCAAATATTTTCTCCCATTGCATAGGTGGCCTTTTTGTTTTGTTGATGGTTTCCTTTGCTGTGCAGAAGCTTTTTAGATTGATATAGTCCCACTTGCTTGTTTTTGCTTTTGTTCCCTTTGCTTTTATGGTCAAATCCAAAACATCGTAGCCAAAACTGATGTCACAGAGCTTACCACCTGTTTTCTTCTAGGAATTTCTTACATTCAAGTCTTTAATCCATTTTGAGCTAATTTTTGCATATTGTGTAAGATAGTGGTCCAGGTTCATTCTTTTGCATGTGGCTGTCTATTTTTCCCAGTACCATTTGTTGAAGAGACTATCCCTTTCCTATTGTACATTCTTGGCTCCTTTGTCATAAATTAATTGATCATATATGTGTGGATTTACTTCTGGGCTCTCTATTCTCTTCCATTGATCTACACATCTGTTTTATGCCAGTACCATACAGTTTTGATTACTATAGCTTTGTAATATAGTTTGAAATCAGCGAGTGTTATGCCTCTGGGTTGCTCTTCTTTCTCAAGATTGCTTTGGCTGTTTGGGGTCTTTTGTGATTCCATACAAATTTTAGATGGTTTGTTCCAGTTCTATGAAAAATGTCATTGGAATTTTGATAGGGATTGCATTGAATCTGTAGATTCCTTTGGGTTGTATGGAAATTTTAGCAATATTAATTCTTCTAATCCATGAGTGTGGAATATCTTTTCATTTTTTTGTATCTTCTTCCGTTTGTTTCATGAATGTCTTAAAGTTTTTAGTGTACAGTTCTTTCAACTCTGTGGTTAAATTTATTCCTAGGTATTTTATTCTTTTTGACACAATTGTAAATGTGATTGTTTTCTATTTCTGCTAGTGCATTATTAGTGTATAAAATGCAACAGATTTTCGTATATTGATTTCATATCCTTCAATTTTACTGAATTTGCTAATTCTTACATTTTTTTGGTGGAGTCTTGAAGGTTTTCTATATATCATATCATGTCATCTGCAAATACTGGTGGTTTTACTTCTTTCTTTCCTATTTGGATACTTTTTATTTCTTTTCCTTGCCTAATTGCTCTGGCTAGGACTTCCAGTACTATGTTGATTAAGAGTGATGAGAGTGGGCATCTTTACCTTGCTCCTGACCTTACAGGAAAAGTTTTCAGCTCTTCATCATTGAGTATGATGTTAGCTGTGGGCTTGTCATATATGGCCTTTATTTAATTTATTTATTTAGTTTTGCTACCCTGCTCCGTTCTGTCAAAGCCAAGCATGCTCTGAATTTATTACCTTAATTATGTTGAGGGATGTTAACCTCTATACACACTTTGTTGAGAGTTTCTGTCATAAATGGATGTTGAATTTTGTCAAATGCTTTTTCTGCATCTATTGAGATAGTCATATAATTTTTATCCTTCACTTTGCTAATGTGCTGTATCACGTTGATTAATTTGTGGATGTTGAACCATCTTTGCATTCCTGGAATAAATCTCACATGATCATGGTATATGATCCTTTTAATGTATTGTTGAATTCAGTTTGCTAATATTTTGAAGATTTTTGCATGAGTGTTCATCACGGATATTGGACTGTAATTTTCTTTTCTTGTGATGTCTTTGTCTGGTTTTGTTATCAGGGTAATGCTGGCCCCATAAAATGAGTTTGGAAGTATTCCCTCCTTTTCTATTTTTTTGAAAGAGTTTGAGAAGGATGGGTATTAATTCTTCTTTAATTATTTGGTAGAATTCACCTGTGAAGCCATCTGATCCTGAATTTTTGTTTATTAGGAGGTTTTTGATTACTGATTCAATCTCCTTGCTAGTAATTTGTCTGTTTAGATTTTCTATTTCTGCATGATTCAGTCTTGGTAGGTTGTATGTTTCTAGGAATTTATCCATTTCTTCTAGGTTGTCCAATTTCTTGGCATTGAATTCTTCATAGTAGTCTCTTATGATTCTTCATATTTCTGTGTTATCAGTTGTAATGTCTCCTCTTTCATTTCTCATTTTATTGATTTGAGTCCTCTCTCTTTTTCTCAGCAAGTCCAGCTAAAGCTTTGTCAATTTTGTTTGCCTTTTAAAAGAACCAGCTCTTAGTTTCAGTGATCTTTTCTATTGTCTCTTTCCTCTGTATTTTGTTTATTTCTACTCTGATCTTTGTTATTTCCTTCCTTTTACTAATTTTGGGCTTTGCTTGTTCTTTTTCTAGTTCTTCAGGTGTTAAGTTAGATTGTTTAAAAATTTTCTTGTGTCTTAATGTATAAGCATTTATTGCTGTGAAGTTTCCTCTTAGAACTGCTTCAAAGAACAAATCCAACGAGAAATCAAAAAATATTTGAGACAAATGAAAATGGAAATATAACATACTAAAGCTTATGGGATGCACTGCTTTTGCTGAAATATTTTTTGATTTCTTTTTGGATTTGTTCTTTGACCCACTGGTTGTTTGGTAGCACATATTTGTGAACCTTCTAGTTTTCTTCTTACAATTGATTTCCAGTTTTATACCATTGTTGTCTGAAAAGATGCTTGATGTGGTTTCAGTCTTCTTAAATTTATTAAGACTTATTTTGTGACCTAACATATGATCTATTCTGGAGAATGTTCCATGTTTTCTTGAGAAGCATGTATATTCTCTTGCTTTTGGCTGGAATGTTCTAGGTATATTTGTTAAGTCCATCTGGTCTAATGTGTTGTTTAATGCTCATGTTTCCTTATTGATTTTCTGTCTGGATGATCTATTCATTGATGAAACTGGAGTATTAAAGTACCCTACTATTATTGTATTGCTGTCTATTTCTCCCTTTAGGTCTGTTAATATTTTCTTTATATATTTATCTCCCTTGCCCATTTTTCAATAGGAATTTTATAAAATTCTTACTGAATTGTACAAGCTTTTATATGTTAAAACATATATATTTTTTAAATCCAGGGATTTTATCTTGTTTTCCAAATGCATTTATGATATATTCTGCCACTCAGAATATTTTATGTAGTTAAATTTATTAGTTATTTCTTTTATTGTTTCTGGTTTTCATGCCATGTTTAGAAAGACTTTCATGCCATGTTTGAAAAGACTTTCAAGATTCTATACTAACTCACTATTTTTTCCTTTGGTATTTTTAGGGTGTTTATTTCATTTTTACTTTGGATTAATCTGAATTAATTGTGCTACAAAGCATGCCAAAGAAATATCGCTTAATTTTTTTGGGAAAGACTAGCTAATGGTCTCAATTTCATTACTGAGCAATCAATATTTCACTCACTGATTTAAAATAATGAAGTGGTATTCCTTGTCATTATAATTTCCATTTTTTATATTTATATGCCAAAATATGTTTCATGCCAATCATAAGAGCTCTTAAAATTGTCTCACATTCACCCAGAATTATATGGCTATGGACAGAACTCAAGTCAATCTTTGCAACTTTGTTTGATTTTGCATTAGTATTTAGTGTTGCAATGATTTAGCAGAGCAGTTTCTCCTGTTGTTACACAAAAATACATTAATTCAATGATCCTCTTCTGAAAAATGGTTATCAGATGAAATATGCTATAGCCCTTTGGTAAGAGTAGCATTTATACCACTTAGTGAAAAATGCAACTTCATCTTAGCTTTAAATATAGAAAACTGCAGTGAAGCAAATCTGTGCCCCTTATTTTCATATACTAATTTGTATTCAATAAACATTTGCTCAAATGGACTACCTGTTTTAAAAGATATATTTGTCCCATTATACTATTATATATCTACAAAGTTACTTCAGGCACAAGACATTCTATTTTGAATATGAAACTTAGACAAGTAAAAGTTCAGTGTGCCTGGTGTCTAGAAGTAGAGAGGGTAATCTACCTTCCTGGAAGGTCTTTTGAGAGTGTCCCAGCACTTATACTGTGGAGACACAACTTTGGAGAAGAAATCCAGGTTCGATGAGGAAGGCTATGAAATTAAGCCTCACCAAAACCCTGAAGTATAAAATTGAAGACAAGTGGCTATAATTTTAGTGAAATCTGCCTATGTCTTATTGAAGATTTACTCTACCAATACCCTGTTTTTGTGTTTCCCACTGCCCCTGTGATGAAAAGATCATGAACAGGAGCTGAAAGATGGCGACGGTGGCAGGTCCACTGTGGAGCCTCCTCTGCCTTTTCCGGGTGCTGCTGTTCCTCTCACAGTTCTACTTCTTGTCCTGCAGTGGATCCTTAAATTTAGAGCATTTGCATACTCTGACTCAGTCAATAAAGGATCTGGGCCCAACACTGACTTTCACAGTAGTTCCCAGGGCAGCAGAAAGTACCACAATTCCACCTAATGTGATGAGTATCTAAGCAATGGTTTGTGTCGCAGAATTCCTGCAGACTCTGTGGAATGCAGGACCGATTTCTCCTGTGTCTATGGGAAGCTTGCCATTAAAGGAAATAATTTAAAAAGAAGGGGGAAAAAGCATGAATGGAATAGTTTCTATAATATCCCACCTCTCTCAAAACAGGGTGATTTAGGAGGCTCTGCACTTATTTTTCTAAAGTGAGCCATCCTTTCATGGGTCAACTCAATTTTAGTTCTTATGTAATGCCCTAAAACATCACCAATTAATCTGTCTTGGTCTTAAACTACCATTAATTTATGGCTTGAATGCTGTATTTTGCACTTGGCATAATCTGATGGTTATTATAACTTTTTTCCTGGCTGTTTATGATACCCCTCAACTCCATTCACTGTAAGTAATCAAGAACAGAAGTATGACTCACATTTCTTGCTGTCTTTTATAATATGTAGCATGAGACCTAGAGATCTAAGAGGACTATTGACATGCTTGATGCATTCTTCAATGATCTGAAACATGATCTCCTTTCCCCAATCTAAATTTCCTTGGTCTTTGGTTATGTCTTGTTTCAACAACATACAAGAAAAATTTATATCTTTAAACTTTGTTCGTAGACAAAGAATATTAATAAACATTTTATGTCTGAGCTTATCTGGCAGAAATAAGGTACAAAGCCAAGAGTATTTAATTTCTCAAGTAGCAGATGTGGACATCAGTGCAATGGGTCATTTACCAAATAGAATAATCTTGCTCATTTACAACTGTTTTAAAAGTTTGCACATGGCTTAAAGAGTGCTGAACATTAGGATTGTTTTTCAGGAATTTGAGCAAGTCAAGATGTACAGGAAGATTAGTGGCTAATTTAGCAAATGAGTTTTTCATTAGTGTATTATGTATTCCTTATCCATCATAAACTTTATCTTTTCAGGTCTTTTTGTCAATATAGCAATCATATAACCTTCTATTGAAAGCAATAAACATCATAAAAGAATTTTTTATGAATGTTTTTTAAAAGCTATGTTCTATATGTTATTATACTATATATAATATACATTGTATATATATCATATAATATACCTCATCTAATATATTAAATATAATATGCATTATATTAATTGATCTAGTATGTATTATATATGGTGTGTATATACATATAATATATAATATATATTATAATATAGCTTTTTGAAAACATTCATAAAACATTCTTTTTTGATGTTTATTAATTGTTTAAGACTTATTGATTGTGGGACTACTTTTAATGAGTTTTTCAGGTCCTCCTGGTATGTTATTGTGTTTCAAGTGCTCAGATGGAGCAAGAAATTTGCATTATTCTGGAGGCAACATGATAAACTAAGAAAAGCTTTTGTCAGCCTAATTGGTATAATAATCCACTGAAGTGTCTGAAGGATACATGCATGTTCAAAAATGGCAATGCATCACAGAGTAGGTATGTTATCTCACAGAGATTTGTTGTCAGCCATTCCAGTAGTTTGGAATGCCTTTCTTGACGAGCTGAGGAGGGACTATTTCATTATGGGGTAGCATTTCTCCTCCCGTGAGTTTAATTTGTTTTTGACTAAAAGAGAGCATCACGCTTTTGGCAGTGTGCAAATAAAAAATATTAACGGACTGAAGTAAGAAGTCAAATAAAATGTTTTTTATTAAATCACAATCAAAGTTTATGTTCATATCTCAGACTTGTCAGTCTGTCATTGCATCCCCAGGCTCAAGCAATAGAGGAGAAAATTTGATGAATTTTATTTTTTGGGGATTATGGTTATTGCTGATTTCTTTTAGAAGTGGGAGATGTTATTATTGCCTTTTTCAATCCAAATGGCTACTATTTTTATGTTCACTAATAAAAGAAATCATATGTAAATGAGAGAAGATATTCAATGGATATTATTTTCTTTTATTATTATTTTGTATTTGGTTTCAAATGCCAAAGAAACTCAAAATTAAGTCCTGCAGGTTAAAATCAATGAAAGAGTTGTTTGAATTTTATGTTTTGCTAAGCTGGTGCTAGATCTCAAAACACTAATGCTGGATTGAATCCTAAAGGAAAAATCATGTACATTCATGCATCAAAATGACAGTATTTGTGCCAAGGGAACTGTTACTAGTTTATTTTCCCAGTGAACAACTCTTCATATAGTTGGATATAGCTGTTTAGCTTGGAAATCATGCCATGACTCTGAAGCAGACCTGTCTAATTATTTAGACTTTGTGAATCCATCTCACTTGTAACCCACAATAAGAGAGCTATTTGAATAAACCAAGGTTTCTCAACCTCCATTCTATTGACATTTAAGACTGTCCTGTGTATTGTGGGATGTTTATTTTAGCAACATCCTGGCTTCTACCTATTACATTCAGTAGAAACTCACCAGTTCTGACAACCAAAATTGTCTCTAGACATGGCCATTGTCACATAGATGCTGAAATTTCCCTTTTGGAGAATCACTGGAATAAAGCAGATGCAACTCTAACAGAAATCCTTTATTCTCAGTATGTGTTCCATCTCTGAGAATCAACCCTTAAAACAAGATAATAAGTAGTCTAAGTTATTATTTGGCATATTATTTTATTTTCATCTTTTTTGTTGTTGATAGAATTATATATTTATCCACTGAAAGTTACAAAGTAGATAGAAACAAAACACTTGCATTATCAACTAATATATGTTTATATCAACTAATATCTGTTTATATGTATCAACTAATACATCTCTATATATCAACAAATATATATATATCAGCTAATCATTCTATTATATAAACTAATCTATCTATCTGCATATCTATATCTGTTGTGATTGGTATCAATTCATGGTAATAACTTAGATAGACAACTCTCTGGATGTTCTCAGATTTTGGTCCCATTTTCGTATAGTCCTTTTTAACCTAAATAAAGGATTTCAAAATAAAATAGGATTCAGTTAAAATTTCCTTTTGGCAAATGAAACTTTCCAGTTCTCTTCTGAGTCTCTTTAAATTAACAATCAAACAATACAAAAAAACCTCATTAGAATTGACAATACAAAATCTTTGAATGAAGTCAGAATGATCTGAAATAAAGAAGTAGTACTTTAAATTCACCATGAGTTGTTCTCAATTCATGAGCAGGGATCAAGTACTTGGAATAAAACTGCTCAAGTTTCTGTCTTCATTTACTAAGAATTGAATTACGTTATTGTAGGCTTGAATCTTTAGTAAGTTTCCTAATCACCCTTTCCATTATAATTACGTCTTGGTTTGTCGAAAGAGCTGACTTAAATTTTAGATGTCTGGGTTCTTGCCCGCCGTCAGCTACTGATTAAGTAACTTAGCTCATTTAAATAGTTAACTTCATTTGAGCTTTATTTTCGTAAGGAAAAAATGGAATAATATGCTCTCCTACTTACTTTATATCTTTGTAACAAAGATCAAATAAGACATTAAATTGTAAGCACTAAAGTGTATTTCCTATGCACACAAATTCAGCTTGTTCTGATATATTTTCTACTTAGTAAAATGGCATTCGTAGTAGTGACACTAGAGAGCTTTTCTAAACTTTTTTACATAAGAGGTAACAAAATCTACCTGGAAAAAGCTTATGCTTGTTGGATGTGATCAAATTGATTGCTTTCTACTGAATGAACTACAGTGTCTCTAGACTAGAAGAGAGTTTCATAAATATTTACATAAATCCATGTAAAATGCAGAAAAAGAATATTCTATTAATTGGATTCAGTAATTAGGTTTCTGGAGCAGACATATCCATCCATACATAAATATGGAGCAATCAACCTATGTAGACGAAATGTCTCTAGATCTCCAAAGTATGATCAAATGACTGCTACCCTATAAATGGTGATTACAGTACTGAGGGCAATAACACAGAACAAACAGTACTTTTATTTTTGATCCTTTAAAGTTTGTTTAAATTTTGCTTTCTGCTAAACAGAAATGATCTGCTACATTACCCAAACGCTGTCTTTCCCTTTTAGAACAGCCAAATGTGAAATGTATTACTTAATAAAGCAGATGCAAGGTTTTGTAGTATGTATGAAGATAGATTGCTTATGTGAAATGGAAATGAATACCATAAATCAAAATAGCTCATTGTACATTTCTTGTTTTATAGTACTTTGTCAGTTTTATTTTTAATTTTTTTATTGTTCAGGTCTGTAGTTTACTATCTGAGCGTATGCTTCCTTGTAAAATTTGGTTACATATAAGATTTTACCACAGCAGAAGGGTGCACGTATGTCTTGCCATTGCAAATATGAGATATGGATTATAGAGAAAGTTATACTATTTGATGACCTCTTAACAGCGGCATTTAGTGAAATTAATTTTGGTGATATCTTACAAATAATGAGGAAAAGTGCTTAAAAATAGACAAACCATCTATAATATGAATTGAAATAAAACAGGAATCCAGAAAGTTCTAAGAGAATAGAAAGCATTCATAACTAATCATCTTAATATTATTCTGTTTTTTTGGTATTAGAACCGCTGCAAAACCATATGTTCTTACCTTAGAACTTATATGGCAATTTATTCAGACTGAGGAAATGTTATACAAGGTTTTAAACTCTTGACATTCATTCACTCATGAAATGAAGACTTCAGATGTGAAACGATATAATTACTGTCCTTAAGAAGCTCATGGTATAATTGATGCTATATAATGCAACCTTGGGAGCCCCAGAAAAGATCTGAGATTGGCAAAATGGAGGAATAAATCAATTTGATAGAATTATAATTTTTAAAAGTTGTATTTTTAATTAATTTACAATGAGATTTCAACTAAATAGGAATGTGGAAAATGTGCCATGTCTTTTCAGTGGCATCCTGAATTAAATTTTTGGAAAGCCAGGTATTAAGCAAATTTCCACCGAATTTCTAAGTGATTTTGCATTAATCAATGGTTATCTAAGTGATGGCTTCTTCCTTCCCTTTCACCCTGGATGACCTCTACCAGCAAAAGTAGGAGAGAAGAGAATTGCAACCTGGAGGAGAACCTCCAGGTAGAGAGAAAGAGTAAATACGTATCTGAATGTATCAGTGGCCGATGTACTAAAATTTCATAAAATTGGGCCCAATAATTGCAGAACTTTCTGTAAGCGTATTTTTTCCAGAAATCCTTTATACTACTTTGACTATCACAAACCCAATCAACCCCAAAGTAGGCAGAAGTCTATAGCTAAAATAAACACTATAATCTCTTCCATTAATGGTACTAGTTCTTATAGAGAAACCTCTTTGGGTGTCATTTAGAGTCTCTCTGTTCTTACTCTTATGCAAATCCTTATAAGCTTAGTCATATGGTTTTCTCTCATATCACTAATTAAAAGGGGCACATTAGAGCGTGAGCAAGAGAATTCTTACAGGGAGGCATGTGTCCCTGAGAATTAAAAACTGGCAATGAAAGAGAGAAAATGCAAGAGAATGCCAATAGGCATTAGGAATTTCCAAACAGCAATGTGGAGCCCCTGACTGTGTGGACAAAGAACTCCAGATTTCATTAGTCTTTGATATAGTAGAATGCAACCCAGTGCAACAGTGGCCCTGCTGATACATCATCAAAAATAAGATGAACTTGTACAACGTGCCTGTAAAAGAGAGAAATTAAGCATTTTACATATTTTAGAAAAAATTATATTTTAAAGGAAAAAGCTTATTTTTTTGATAATTCGTATGTGGAACTCTTTTTCCCCGGATGATTTCAGAAAAATGGGTGTTGTCGAATTATTTTAAAAATGACATACTGGATAATGTAAATAATCAGAGTGCTATTCCCATGAGTATGGCAGCATTATTTAGAAATAATTTGTTTATACCACTTCTATTGCACATCAAAATTTTTATCAAAACAAGCACCCGCAACTATTTTGCTATATTAGGCTCTATTAGAAATGGATTGAAAATAAAAGAGATTATGTCCTATCCATGACATAATGATTCTTATCCTATGTAAGTTGAATAGTGAGTAATGAGATTTTTTTCGCAAGTGTGTGATCTCTAAAGAGTTCAGCATTGATGAGATGCCAATAAAATATTTACTTTATTCTCTTTTAACTGCCCAATGGCATTAATTAACAATAACCATCTTCATAGTTTTTAGAATATACCTTACATGTACATAAATGCCATTTAATATTGCCTTCAAAATACTGTATAGTATATATTTTAAAAAGTTGGAGGGCCCGGCCCCATGGCCTAGTGGTTAAGTTCAGCACACTCTGCTTAGGCAGCCCAGGTTTGGTTCCCAGGTGTGGACCTACACCACTCGTTGGTGGCCATGCTGTGGTGGTGACCCACAAGCAAAACAGAGGAAGATTGGCATAGATATTAGCTCAGGGTAAACCTTTCCCAAGTAAAAAATGAGGAAGATTGTCAATAGATGTTAGCTCGGGGCATCAAGGTGAAAGTTCCTCAGCAAAAAAAAAAAAAAAAAGGAAAAATATTACTGAGTTACATAAGAATTCTTTTATGATATTTCAAAAATATTACTCAGATGTACATATGTCATTGTTGCTTTGGCAATTTTAATTACATTATTTTTAATTAATTTAATGTAATTAAAAATCAGATGTTATTTATTTTATCTATAATTGCAGATTATCAGTGTTGAGTAGCATTTGTCACTTTCAGTTCTTTTAACTAGTTCTATCAATTTTATCTTTGCTGGTACCTAATTATTTCAGTGGATATGGCCAAATGGTCTTTTGAACAGATGCAAGATTTTGAGGTTTTTAAATTTGTGTGTTTTTTGTTTTATTCTACATAATACAGGTCTTCTAGAAGTGCCTACACCTCCTCACTCCCAGCTAAAGACAGGGTTCTGTTTTTCGGTATCTTATGTTTAGATTTCTCTCTGACAGAATATTTGGATACACGATGGAGTTTTTAAAAATTAGCAAATGCATGGCAACGTCTAATGATATATTGTTAGTAATAATTTAATGTAACCTTTACCTATTTTGGTGTCTGATAATCCATTGGCAGAAAACTTCATAAGAAATAAATCAGCTATATGCAAGAGGTTTGATCATCAGTGAAAAATTTTAGAATAATAAAATCATTTAGGAGAGAGCTTTTATTCAAAACATACAATACATGAATATTAATAAATAAGAGATCTCAAATAGAACATTTTATACTTTTCTTATGCTGCAACTGTACATTTCCCCAGATTAGTGAGTAATTCAAAACAAACTGTGGTAATCAGAGTAGTTGTAAGAGAAATGGTAATTTTCATAATAATAATCATCTATCATTTATTCAATATTCATGTGCCACTAACCATACTACGTGTTGTACTTAGGTTATTTAACTTAATCCTCACTTGGATTTTG
This sequence comes from Tapirus indicus, assembly GCA_031878705.1. Taxonomy (NCBI): domain Eukaryota; kingdom Metazoa; phylum Chordata; class Mammalia; order Perissodactyla; family Tapiridae; genus Tapirus; species Tapirus indicus. Next base: position 67,434,117 of record CM062927.1, on the reverse strand, counting down.
CAAGGAGATATTATTACCACATTTTACAGATGAGGAAACTATTGTTCAAAGAGGTTAAATAATTGGCCCAGCAGCTGGATAGACCATTGTTACTACACTTTGAAGCCTGGCACACTCTTTCCACTAAGTTTAAGGCTGACTCTCTCTTTGTCTTGTCTGACATCAGTGGCAGAAAACATAATAAATTTTAAAGTAATTGAGTAAATATTAGCTCTACATCTTACAGTTAGGCTTTCTCGGGAATGGCGCAAGATGATAAAAATATTTAATTGAAAACTTATTCTACACAGATAAAAAAGAGAAGATAAAACTTCTTTGATCTTTTCATATATTAGTATGCTACAAAACTGGTTAAAGTAGTTGAATTGACTCTTAATATTATAAGTAGGTATATTCCTCTTAAAATATATTTCAATATAAAAAACTTTTATTAGCAGAGAAAAATTAATAGTGTAATCATCGTACACTATCATTAATATTTTATTATGTGCTTCCAGGACCATGGAGAGCAGAGACCTCAAGAGCTTGAGGGAGCAGTTTCTATTTTAGATAGTAAGAGTTATCTCATTCTTGGCAAATGTAAAATATATAAAAACACTTTGTATGTTATATTAATGCCACTTGAGAGTGTTTAATATAAAAAAGAAAATTTAATTCTTTCAATATAATCATATTTCAAAATATTGGATTTCAGCCTATGCATACTTCCTTGGCTTAATTCTACATCTAATTAAACTAATCATAATGGAAAATGTGTAATTCTGCATTTCAAAATTCCTCTTAAATCCTAATTCATTTCTAGTAATTCAGCAGCACAAAACCACCAGCATGACAATGAAGAGACCATTATGAAATATTACCTGTCATATGCAATTCTGTGAATGTTTACTGAATAGTACTTGACCTACGATGCAGCCAAGTATGTAAGATGAATTTCTAGCTCCATATGAAGAGCTCTGGGTAGCATTAAAAATTGCTCACATTTATTCCATTAAAAAAAGAAAAAGAGAGAAAGGATGGCGTATATAAAACATATAACTTTAGGAATCGCAATCCATTTGTCTATTACTTTTTAACAAACTACCCAGAAACTTAGTGGCTTGAGACAACAACCATTTTACTTTATCTCATGAATTTTGAGGTCAAGAATTTGAACAGGGCTTGATTGGGAGATTTTTCTGTTCCATGCGGCATCAACAGACATTACTCGATGATATTCACCAGGAAAATGACTAATATAGAGAGTACAAGATTGTTTCACTTATTTCTAGTGCTTTGGTGAGTATGACTAGTAGGTTGGACTTAGCAGGGACTGTCAACCAGAGCACCTTCATGTGGACCCTATATCGTGGTGGTCTCAGGTAGTCAGACTTCTTCTATGGTGGATCAGACTCCCAAAGAAAGTGATCCAACAGACCCAGGCAGCAACTGCAAGTGTTCTTGTGAACTAGCCTTGGAAATCCCGGGATATCACTTTGACTTCATTGTTTTGTTCAAATAAGTCACTAATTCTAGTCCAAATTCAAAGTGAGAGGTATTACACTGAACCTTTTAGTTGGAGAATCATTAAAGAATTATGGCCGTCTTCCTTTCCTCATCCATGGGGCATCAAAACCAGATTCTCTCCCAATGTTGTTTTTCTCTTTTGAGTTGTCTTAGCTATAGATTCAGAGCACACTGAATGATGATTTAAAATAATATATCAGGTGGATTTAAATGGGTTATTTTTTCTGACTACCCTAAACAGAGGTAAAGGGGCAAGAATATATATATATATATATATATATATATATATATATTTGGAAGCTGCTAAAAACCAGAATGGTATTTGATGACCTGAATCATAGATAATAATCTGTTAGAATATATGTGGATGTGCCACACTTGAGTTTGAAGGGGACCCAGTGAAAACAGTATTGTAATATAATGTCCAGGTAATTCACATGTACTTTTATTTTTTTTTTAATTTTTTGGTGAGGAAGATTAGCCCTGAGCTAACATCTCTTGCCAATCCTCCTCTGTTTGCTGAGGAAGATTGGCCCTGGGTTTACATCCATGCCCATCTTCCTCTACTTTATATGTGGGATGCCTGCCACAGCATGGCTTGCTAAGCAGTGTGTAGGCTGTCCCCAAGATGTGAACCTGTGAACCCCGGGCCGTGGAAGCAGAGTGCGTGAACTTAACCACTATGCTACCCAGGTCACACGTACATTTTAAAAGGCTGTCCAATTTCAGTCATCTTGAAGAACCATTTAATAAAAACTAAAATTAATAAAGCAATTATTATTCAGCCCAAGAAAAGACTTGGCATTCTATATGTTTGTAATATTGCTTTAAAATGTGGTATCACATATTTTTGTTCAAACTTACATTAACTCTTTAAGGTTATTTTATTGTCTTTAATCTCCCTAATTTCTGAGAACAAATTAAATTTGTGTTGGTTCTTGGAAAAAAATTACTTATTAACCAACAGATTTTCTTTCAAATGGGTAGACTATACTTTATGTATTAAATTAACAGATAGCAGCATTATCAGTCACACATATGCAAACTGTAATGTATTATTTATGTTAACATGTTATAAATTAATGTTTCTCATAATTGTGTATATTAATTACCTACAGATCTTTTTAAAATGCAGATGATAATTCAGTAACTCTGGGGTAGATTGTATGTTTCTGCATTTCTAACAAGCTTCCTAATGATGCTAATACTTTTGGTATAGGAACCACATTTTGAATAACCAAGTTTTAAGTGTTAAAATAATTTCAAGACAAAAGGACTCAGGATATCATAAAAGTTTGAGTTTGGATGATGTAATTCATTCTGTTTAAAAAGAGGATAGTGCTAGATTGGCTTTATGGTGTACACCAAAATGGAGTAGGAGACTTTGAGTCTTTGTTGTTCTTCAATCTCCTTGTCCCTCTCACTTTCTTCTTGAAAATCCTACAAGAAGCTAGGCTCTAAGTATCCTAATTAATATTACCTTGTCTCTTACTTCTTTCCCATCTGCACTTATAAACACGTAATCATTTATCACCCCTTCCAGGTAAGCTGCTCTCTCCATTTGCCCTCTGTATGATGGGCATTCTACTTCAAGAAACGTATTTCTCTGAAATATCTTGTTCTCTTCCATGTTTTCATTACTAATTTTCTCAAAAAGTGGTTTGAATTTACAAACTCCATTTTTTTATCTTCTCTCCCTTTTTTACTCACCTGGAATCTAGTCCCTCAAGCCTCACTCCAACCAATGTAATGAAATTACTCCTTTGAAAGATCACTAGTAACCTCCAGCCATCAAATGCCAGAGTTTTTTCAGTCTGGTTGGCATCTTTGAGACATCTGATCCAGAAGAAGCCTGCTGTGAAACTCTGTGCTTCCTCGGGTCCCATGATAATAATATTTCGGTCAGCTCTCTCTATCTTTTCATTCTCTTTACACTCTTCTCTTGTTACCAACTCTCTAAATATAGACATGACCGAAGTTCTCTCTTTAGATTACTCTCTCATTTATACACTGTCTTCCAAAGTGAATTCATTTTTTTTGTTTCGTTTTATTGAGATATAATTGCCCTATAACATTATATTAGTTTTCTGTATACAACATAATGATTTGATATATGTATGTATTGTGAAATGATCACAATATCTGGTTAACATCCATTATCACACATAGTTACCATTTTTTTTCTCATGATGAGAGCTTTTAACATGTACTCTCTTAGCAACTTTCAAATATACAATACAGTATTATTAACCATAGTCACCATGTTGTACATTATACCCCATGACCTATAACCGGAAGTTTATGCCTTTGGACCACCAATTCATTCTTAATCAATGTTCAACAATCTCTTCATTCAAATGAGTGTCACAAATATCCTCAGCTCTTTTCTTTCCCCTCAGTACAGGACTTTTCAAATAATTGTTTATCAATATATGTATAAAACTTAAGCTATTTTCTTCTCTCTGAAAACTTTCTTCCTTGTGGACTCCCAAACTCTTTTAAAAGCGTAGTCATTCTTCTCATTTGAAAAATAATTATTTGATTGATTTCAATCTTAACATGCTATCTATCATAACAAATGAATTTCTAGCTCCTGTCTCCTCTTCCTCTCCAAGGTCTCCTTTATGTCTCCTATTCTCCATCCCCACTTCTGACATTCCGAAGGCCAGTGACTGGCTACATGCAAATTGGTCATCAATGTCTTCTCAAATGCCAAATGCAGCAAGCACTCCAGTTTGTAATAAATTTGACTTCTGTGGCACTTCTCTGATCACTCGCTCTTTATTATAACTCAGAGTTACCCACAGTCTCCAGATTATTCCCCTACATTTCAGGCCTAACTGGTTGGTCTCACTCTGTCTCCAGTTTCTCTGCATCCCATCCATTCCATGAATTGTTAGGGTGATTTTTCTATCATGCAAATTTGGTTTTGCACTCAATTATTTTAGATTTTTTAATGGTTCCTTATTGTATATAAGATATAACCACCATCATATTATAAAACGTTCTTATATTTTTACTCTATGTTTTGGGGCTCCTCTCCTAATTTCCTCTTTGCATATCTACACTCTTTGCCAAACTCCTTAGCTACTTTCAGAATGGGTAATACACATATTTCTGTATCTGTATATGAGCTGTTCTCTATTTCTTAATGTTCCCCCATCCTATTCCACCTGGGCAATACTACTCATTTTTCAAATTTCAGCACAAAGTGTTTAGAAAGGTTTTCTGACTTCTCGGGGAATCAGATACTTTTTCCTTTGACTTTCCACAGCTCTTTGTGTACATTTCTATTTTGCTGTCAACACTCGGTATTGTAATTTTTTGTTTATATCTATAACTTTCCGTTAGTTATGAGTTATTTGATGGCAGAACCATATTTTGTTCATCTTTACATCCAATGGCTTAGAATACTGCCTGAAATCTACTGGAAGTTTTAATAGGAGATGAAATAGGAGATAACCTCCACAACTTAGTTAAGGTCAGAAAATAATATTTTATAATAATGATGGTAGTTATGTCATATGTACAGTAAGGAATTGTTATATGTTGTATATGCAATAAGGAATTATTGCATATAATTGTAATTCAGTATTGTATTTGAATTGTTATTGAAATTTTCTGATTTTTTGTTTGTTTTATTATTGTCCCTTTAATGATATTTATTACTTTTAACCTTACATTGTTGTTTGTGTAAACATCTCTTTTTCTCTACAAACATAATGTTTTTGAGACCAAGACTTAGGTTACATATACCCCCTCCAAAGTCGTGTAGAGTGCTGTGCACATCTAAACTCTGGAAATAATGGGTGATAAAACTTCCATATCACAGAAAGACACATTAGTATACAATTCTTTTCTTGCATATTGTGAGTATTCGTTGTGTGAATACTTATTTCTCTACTTAAAAGTGCACTGGAATCTCTGAGAAAATAAAAAGTGATTTCAAGTAATCATTTAGCAGAATATTAATTGTTTTCATAATAAAAGAATTCCATTTATATGTAGGAGTTTAATGTATTTATCACGGCCAGTATTACAACAAAATGCCAACATGTACATAAAAAAATTAGTCTTAATATCAATTTCAAGAAAAAAATTTGTAGTTCAGTATCTTTTCCAATTTAAGTGTTATATTTATTCTAGGTTAAAATGTGACATTATAGCTGGGGAATTTCACATTTTGAATGTCATTTTTTTCTCTTCAAATCCAAAAGTTTCAGTAAAAACAAAAACAACATAGGATACCAAGACTTCCTTGAAGTAGTAAATAATTCTGAAGGATGTATACTAGTCAGATCCAAGCTCCTTCTGCAGGGTTATCTCACAAAAAATGGAAAAACATTGCAACCCTAGATTAAATGAGCAGCTGGTATAGTTACTCTGATTTGATCATGTTGCTTTTCTAGACAGACTAATTGTTCTGATTTATGGTTATCACCTGTACCTCATGGCTTCTTGCTTCTAGTTCTAATTAGTGGATAATTTTCAACTGCTGAAACTTTAATTGCCCCTTTGGTTTCAACAAGTGCAAGAAACAAGTGTATTAGCAAATAGGAGCCCTGCTGTTGTGACCTTTCCATGGCACTTAGTTGGTCAAAAGAACTCTCAGATTCTTCCAAGTGAGCATTTTCCAAAATGGGATATTTTAAATTGGTAATAGTGGAAAAAAAGCATTCTAACAGAGAAGATTCCTTTTAGAATTCTAATTTAATTTAACTGTTAGTTAAACCATCATAGACACAGACATCCCCTATGTTCTGAGGATGTGACAATAGAGACCCCAATTTTACAGTTCAGTCATTCCTTTCCTAAGAAGGAAAAGGAACAAAAAGGAATTTAAACATGAATCAAAAGTTTTAAAACATATTTTGTTGAAAGATAAATAAATGGTGACTAGTAATTCAGAAACAAAATCAAAAGGGAATTATTTAGATCTTGATTGCTAGTAAATTCTTAACAATATGCTGTTGTGCTTGGAAACACAGGACTCAGTAGAAGGCAGATATGTAGAACAAAAATGTTGTGTTTGGGCTGTATTCCAGAGAAGCAATTTGACTAAAACGTACATATAAGAAGTAAACATTACTACTGGCATGATAACCAAAATAGTCAATAATGGGTTCTTTTTCAAAATGTGTTGAATTTTTTTAAATGAAGGAAATATCATGTCGGCCTCTGCACAGGTAATAAACACAAATAGAAGGAAGAGATTTCAGAAAATTTCTTAGTAGCAAAGAGAAAGTCATGCTAAAAATAGGTTTTTGAATGAAAAGGTAGATACAGATAGCTGTGAAATACCAACTTTCTATCACTTGTTTAGTTTGTACTTTTTGATTAATCTGTAGGAAAAATGTGAATGAATAGAATAAAGTTAGATTATAAATAATGATTCATAATATGAATCTGGCCCACAAGTGACTTTCCTTCCCTTTTGGCCTCATGGTTTATCAAATCTCTTTTCAAACCATCATTCTTTAGTCTTCTTAACAGCAGATATATATTTAATCGACATTAACTCCACATGTTGTACCGGACATTTATCATCAAAATGATTAATATTGGGAGTTTACTGAAAGAGCATCAGCTCTCAGAATCAACAGGAATTTGGCAGAGCTGTATCTGGGCAATAAGAGAGATACAAAATGTAGGCAAGCTCTTTCTGGAGGACCTGTTTGTGTGATTTTGCCACTGGACATTTGTTACTGCTCTGCTGGAACCTGCCTATTCACTATCCTGTAGACAGTGAGTAGTGATGTGGCCTGCCGTCCAGTCCAGTAACTACCTGTGAGAAGGGTCAATTTGAGGTAAAATTGGCAATGGGGAGGCTAGTTCGGGGCCTATCCCCCTCATCCAGCTAAGGGATGATAGGGGCTTGAAATAGGACAGGGGGAGTAGAGGTGAAAGGGAGGGACTAAATTAAACACCAGAAAGGGCACTAAAGTGATAGGAGTTGATGACTGATTGGGTAGGAGTGATGAATCCGGAAAAAAAAAAAGATTAATGTAACAGGATTTTTAAAGAAAATACCATATTTCACTTAATTCGCAATGACCTTATGTGGTATTATTTTGCTCGTTTTGCAGATGAGGGAAGAAAGGCAGAGAGAAAGGTTAAATAAGTTGTCAATGGTAATGAAACTGGGATCCAAAACCATGCTTTCTGTCACTGTCCAATTGCTCCTCAAGAGACTCAAACAGAAAAGGACAGAAACACACATACACTTTAAATATAACATTTATTTCACCACATAAAAATTGAGTTGAGTTCCACTTGACTAGTTTATATGTTTATATACATTTAACATTTATCGTTTTTAACTTTACAGTTTTATTTTTGTTTGCTAGAGTATGTATGTATGTATGTATGTATATATCTATCTGCCTATCAACTATCTAGCTAACCATCCACCCACACATCTGTCAATATTCAGGCTATATGGTTAAGCACTTAAAAAACATGTAGCTCCTTAGCCCTATTTTTAAAGTACCTGTTGGAAAAAATGTCTCTGGAACTTGGAAAACTTAAAATGTGTGCAAAACCTGTGGGAGCAGGTTCGCTTTTATTTTAATATCACCTATAGGCTGCATAATCATTTTAAAAAAGTGTTCTTTCAGCTAAGTACATTTAGCTTTACGAAAATTTCCCTACACTGTTCACATTTTTCTTTCAATTCACGGAGGGTCAGAGAACACAGAGCCAGCATCTGGCATTTGAGAATCACTATTTCCTATAGAGAGCCTAAGGCTATTTACCCGTCAGGAAGCCCTGTGAAACACAGCTCCACAAGGCTTATGCAAACTTCCACAAAGGGGGCTCCACTTATCCTGTCATCTAAGCAGGTTACTTCTCCCACCTGTGTAAGGTTTATTTTAGTAGACCACATTTCCTCATTTAGCAAGGTTTGCATTTCTGTGACATTTATGTAGACAAGTTTCTCAAGGTTTTAAACCGAGCTTCTTCCTATTTCCTGGGAACTCAAGGGTCTGTCTGTATTGTGAATGAGGTGCTGTGCAGATCTGTGTGTTTGTTATGTATTTGGCCCACCCTACCTTTGTCTCTATGGGGTTCGTTTGTTATATAATTTTGTAATACCTGTTTTGAACACCACACTGTTAGGTGATAGGATATAGAGATTAACAACACAGCCTGAACTCAATGAGCTCACGACCTAATATCAAAGAAGAAGTTCTTGGGAGGCAGGGACCATGTCTTGTCATCTTTCTGTTTCCTGTGGTACCAAACAAAAGGGCTTATTGGAAGAAGTCAACATGTATCTGTTGATTAAGAAGCATTTCTCTCAAAGTCGCATTGGTGTTCTCAGAGTAGTTAAGTATGATGACTTCTTAGAGTATCATTCTTTGTTAATAGTCATATGTATGCCTGGTCATTTAACCCTTATAAATACAAATGATGGGCATATATCTTATCGTAAACATTTACTGATGTAGAACATACATATAGGAAAGTACACAAATTTTAAGTATATAGATTGATGAATCTTTACAAAGTCAACACCTATTTCAGGATGACAAAATTTACTAGCACCTCCTCCTGCCTTTTGTTGTTTGTCCCACTCCAAAGGTAACCACAGTTTGGACTTCTATCAGCATAGGTTATTATCTATGAATAGATAATATCTGTCTAGAATAGATAATAATCTATATATTATTTAATAAATTTACATAGCTTATTGTGTATTCTATCACCATAAACCTGACTATAGAATCAGAGTGGCCCTTGAAAATTGTAAGTCAGGTTAGTAAATAATTGTTGGACTGAATCATTGAAATGTTATGTGGAATGTGTAGTAGATAGACAAGTTCAAATGTAGAACTTTAAAAATATTCATACACATACACACATCACAAACTATGAGATGATAGAGGATTAACTTTGAGATTCGAGTAAAATTGGTAGAATACGGTATTTCAACATCTAAGAGAAGAAATTTAAGGAGAAAATGGTAAAATATAAGATTTAAAAACCAAAAAAAAGGTCATTGCAACAATGAAAACAAAAAACAGAGAAAAAATCCAAGATAAGTGGAAAATCTAGCTGTCCAAATGCAAAACTTTGGAAAATATTTTGCTGGAAAATTAATAATTGTATGTACATATTTCTGCCTTAAGTTCTTTATGCTCTCCCAAAAATGCCACAATATCTTCTAAGAATTCCAGATTTTCAGCAAAACTTTTTCAATTTCCAATGCTTCCAAAAGAATTGGATTTTGACTTATAATTAAGGGGTAAATATTTTTTGATCAATCAGATAAAACAAACATAAACCTCACATATTCCTCTTGAGAAGGAGGAAAGGATCAGAGTTGCTGACAGATGGTAATGAAGAGCTGGAGAGCTGTAACTACTGAAATTTAAATGTAGTGTACTTAGAAAATAGTATTAATGATTCTCCAGAAACTACCTATAAAATTTTGCTGCTGAAGTATTCTGATCTTTACTAATATTTTTTTCCCTAGGCAAAGGTGACAAGTTACTTCAGTTAAAAGTCACCAATTCTAATTTGAAGCTAAGGTAACCATCAGTAGACATGCAACATACTGTGCCTTATTCCTTTAATTTATTTGATTTGGATATTATTAAGATCTCTTCATTTTTTTTTGTTTCAAAACATTACAGAAGGAAATTAAGTTTAAAATATATACTTAAAGTAACAGAGGAGTTAACACACTTAAAAGCATACAAATCATGGAATGTGAAAATAATAGTTCTCCCTAAAATAAAATATCTTTATTCTCAATTTTAAATCCAATGAACTTTTATTGAACTTGCTTTTCGGGAGCCTCTTCTTGTTTTAAGTTTGTGTTTATGTGCACATGTGTGGATTAAATTTGCCTTCTTCTAAAAATATCTATAAATATACTATAAACTATATATATGTATGTATAGCATGTAAATGTAACCACACATTTAAGAATCTCTTGTACTTATGAGCTGGAAACTGGTTTCATTTTCACATTTTCTATTGTAAGTTGGTAAGAACTATAATCAAAATGCTTGAAACCAAAATGCAGATGGAATTATATGTGTAAGGTTATGCTTTCATATTTATTTAAATATCCATTTGTAAAAATTAAAAGGGTTTTGGTGACTAATAATAGATGACAATCCTTAAGGGATCACTGTGTTCCAAGGACATATGCTTCAAGTTATCAACTCAAATAAGATTCTTAACAACACTGTGAATGAAGTATCGTCTATTCTTATTTATAGAGGAAGAAACTGATACACAGAGAGTTTAAATAAGGAGCCCAGAATCAATAGCTAATAAATGACAGAGAAAAGATTGGATCTAAGTAGTGTTACTTTAAATTCCATGATCATAATTACTCATTTTGTACTTCTCTAAAGATTACAGTACTTCGGAAAAGCCAGAGGTAGAACAAATATTCAACCTAGGAAAAATTGAATCCACAAATGTTGGTCTAACATTTGAATACGCATAAAAATAATTTCTAGGAGATTTATCTATTGTTAAAGAAAAAGTCCTTAAAATGCATTTATTGAATATTTAAAGAGAAAGTTCCTGTGCACTTACTCTGCCTCATCCCAAGCATTTTTACTCAACTGCTACTGAAAAATAAGCAACTATCCCAAGTAGAAGGATTATCTTTCTTTGAGTTGCATTGAGTGGCAAAGAGAAATCTAGCTGAGGACATCAAGAATGAGGCATTTGATTCTTTTAAGACTGAACTGAGGTTGGAAGTTAATGCCCGATGTTCAAAATACGTTTGGTCAAATATCTTATGAATGAAAATGTGCCCAACAATGAGAGGATCTGGGTGCGGGAAAGTGATAACATCTTACTTGTTATGGTGTCGTGATGATTAGCACAGCACAGTGTATTGAGTAATGTTAGATTACTTAGAGGCTCGGTTTTGAATTATGCTTGCTGTTTGAAAGAATACTAGATTCCTTGAGGGATATAAAAGGTTAAGTGGTGGTTTATGGTTAACCTTGCATGTCTAACAGTACATGCTCAGGTTGTCTTCTTGTTGAACAAAGGGTGAGTAGTCTCTTCAATTACAACTGGGCAATCTGACCCTTATTGCTGGTAAGATTGTGAAAACAGCTTCCTAGAGGTCTATAGAATCCTCTTTAAGCTACAAATGAGAAGCTCTTACTGTCATTTTCAGAGCACGTTTTCTGTATTCAAGAACATTCATGTTGATCATGCTTGCTTCTGCCAGCATAGGTTGCTGGAGTCGCATAATTGCTATTAAAATTAGAATAGTCTGTATCTTAGAGCCCAAGCTAATCTAGAGTCTTAAGAAAGATGCCCTTATGATTATAAATATTAATGTGTTCAAATGAGTAATCATCTTTGAATTTTCTATCGTTTCTGTTTTGTGATTTTTATGCATATGAGATGATACGTTACATAATTAGATTTCATACTACCATCTTAAAACACTAGGTGCATGCTTATCTTGTGTTTTATGTGCTTTTTAACTTTTCATTATAGATTCCTATCACATGATTATTAAAATCTAATGCTAAAATGTGGCAGGCAAATCTTATTACCTTGGAGTTTCATATTCTGTGTTTTCATTTTATTTTTCTGAGTATTTGCCCTTAAACTTATAGGCAAAAAAGCATGCAGAAGAACAATTTGTTAGTTTTTATTGACATAATGTAAAGATTTGCCTATCAGTGAAACTGTTTTTCACTGAAACTCTTACTAGTTTTCTTTATTTTTTCCAAAGGTAAACCAGGGCTGTTGTCTTTTACATGCACTGTTCCTTCTTGAATTGCTCTGATAAGGAAAAATAACATATTTTGTTGCTCTGTTTTTGATATTTCATTGTTTGTTGTTCTTGGATTGTCATCTGTCCTCACTAGTCTGTTTCAACAGGGGCTGGTATCTGTCCCCAGATCTCACTCGTGCCAGAAACTACACTACTTACTTGACAGAGTCCTGTGTTGCCAATAGCCTGTTTATCTAGCTTCCAAAGAAAATCAATCTACTCCTGAATGCCTACTAATTTTTCCCTGTCCTCCTTCAATTGGGAAGCACTAATACTTCACGTTCAACTTCTTAATTAACAACAGCCCATTTAACTTGTTGACTATAACTTACAATTTCAGTGGCTACCTAATTTAGTGCTTCAAATCCTTCCACCAAATGACAGAGAAGAGTGTTATCGAAAGGGAATGCAAGCTCTTAGCCTGAAGAGATGACAGTCCATATCTCGTTCATCAGTTAAAGTCTCTTTCAGTGGCCTTCCCCACAAATGCTTGTCTAGAGATCCAGACCAATCTCTCCCCAGGGTTATGAGGACCTGTAGCTTTCATGGGACTAAGCAAAATGTTGTGGAACTGATAAGCAGTATTCATGCAAAACGGTCCCTAAGTTATGTGCCTGTAGCAAAATTTCTAAAAAGATTTTGGGTGCTGGAGAGGAAAGTTCTTGCTAGAAGGAAGGCTAGGTGGCTTCCAGACAGTGTCTTAGCTCTCGAGCATGTTCTGAGGTGCTCCAGCAGTGTCTGGGCAGTGACTTCCCTCTCTCGAGCACTTACAAGGGTCAACTCCCAAGATGGTAACCCCTTCCCTGCCTTCTTCTCTTGCTCCGATCCTCTGTAAGGTTCATTTTCACCCCCCTACACACATACTTGTGTTTATCTACCCCACCAGAAATAAAACAAAAGAAACAACAGCAACTATAAAAAACCCTATTCTTGTTCTTTTGGAATAAACCTTGAAAACCTCTTAAACGCAGATCCTGAATTATTAGCTGACTGCAGTTCATAGAAAAATGTGAGCACTCTCAATAGACAAAGGAGATATCAGAACACGTCATCAGAAAAAATGTATCATTAGGAGTATGGTGAAGAGCATGCAACTATAAGACTAGAGAAACCCAGGTTAGAAGAACCTTAAAAGATGGCCTGATCTATCCCTGTCCTCTTAACATGTAAGCCACTGCAGACTTCAAGGAGAGTGACATGCTCGCACCTGGCTTATAAAACAAATTTTTCATTACGATCAGTGCCAGGTTTGTGTTAAACCGTCACTTTGCTGTTATCCAGGGGCTGGCAAGTTAGAGCCTCTGCAAATTATGTATTTGGCAGTTTAACGAGATTGTCAAGCTCATCAATTGTCAGAGAAAAAGAATGGGTAATGACAAGGAAGAAAGTTCAAGGTGATGTCTTTGCTAAGCTCTGGAATGCTAATAACTGGAAATAGACATAAATACAGCATCCCCTATATAAACGTAGATGATGTTACTGCATTATTACTTTGTTATTGTCAACAGCTTCTACGTCCTGAGTGGTGTCCCTCTTGCTGGTTTTTATGTGCCAATTATTTTCTGTTTATAAGTCAACAAGCAGCTAGGAAATCAACCCTCTGGTGATCACCTTTTAATTAAAGCAACTGCTGAACTGAACATTCACTTTTCTATTATTAAAGTGACTTTCTTGCTGTACAGGGATAACATGGAACAGATTAATTTTCCTCAAGGAGATAAAAGATGCATGGAGAGAGGAAGTAATCTCTCCCAACCTCATATGGTGTTTGCTGCTTTTCAGATGGTCTGATTAAAAGAGATATCAAAGTGGAAAAAGTTCACACGAGGAGGCAGTCGGGGCCAACGTGTGGTGGCATGCTGGGTTTAGACAACATTACTTTCAGTAAGGTTATGTATCGAGATCACATCTTTGTACACCATTTGTTATGATACTTCTCAAATATTGCATGGGGGCAGTATTTACTCAGGCTGTTAGGAGCCTATGATGTAGATAATGAAAGGGACAAAACTAAAGAGAACAATATCCATTCAGACATTTTAATGTCTTAAATTTTGAGATAATGGTTCAGTCCAAAATAAGAACAGAGAGTTGATAAAGCAAACAGTGTTTTAACCCGGGAAATAGGACTCCACACCCTATAATCCCATGACAGAAAGAACATTATCTTTCAGTTTAAGACACTCTGAAAATGTAAATGTTCTTATTACATTAATTTTTAAAATGTATTCCAGATTCAAGTAAATGGAAAAATCAGCTTTGATCGGTATTTACATTTTTAGTAATATTTGACTCTTTAGCATGTGTTTATTTTGAAATATCCATTATGAATTTGAAAAGTACAATAAAGTAGTAGTTCTCAATGTTGCTCTGTGGCAAAATTTTCCCCAGTCCACTATAAAAGACCTGAATAAGAACAACATAGATATTCATAAAGATTTATTTAGTCAATTTTAAGAGATGATTATTTATTCTCTGATGATATGTCCTATTGACTATTTTTTGTGATAAATGCTCCTTTCTAAAATTAATGTATTTTATAGTTTAAAATAATACATATATATTTAAAAGTTCTCTTGAAAATATTTATTTATTTATTTTTGGTGAGGAAAGTTGGCCCCCTGCTAACATCTGTTGCCAATCTTCCTCTTTTTCCTTGAGGAAGATAGTCCCTGAGCTAACATCTGTGCCAGTCTTCCTCTAATTTGTATGTGGGACGCTGCTGGAGTATGGCTTGATGAGTGATGTGTAGGCCTGCACCGGGGATCTGAACCTGCGAACCCCAGGCCGCCAAAGTGGTGCGCGCAAACTTAACCACTATGCCACCAGGCTGGCCCCTAGAATTTTTTTTTTTTTTTTATAGTTATGGTAACCTTATGTCACACATAATACTGTTTCTCATTTTTTCAAACTTTGTGAAATCACAAATCTGGGATCTACTTCCACAACGCCAGTACAAAGCCACCTCTATGTTGTGACTCATTTTGTTGAAATGCTGGCAAAAGAGGGAGACTGAAGGGGGAGAAAGATACAGGGGTGGCTGTGCCACTCCGTGACTGACATGCCCTTCTTTGGATAATCTAGGGCTTTGAAATGCACTGTGGAGAAGATGAACACCCAAGGCTAAATGTAAACACAAGGCTAAATAAATCATTTTGGATAATTTTGTCACTTTGACTGGAATGCAGTATTGAAAGAATGGTATTTTAGGATCATCAGTCTTAGAAAATCAAAAGAATAGTATATTGAAATTACATCAATATAAATATTGAAAGAATAGTATCTTAGAATCATCAAATAACTGGAAACACCAAATTCAGAAGTATGTTTTCATCAGAATACAGGAATACATAATGTGAATTATTCGATTACACAAGGATACACACACACACACACACACACACATCTATTAGGTGCTAGACTTTGTGCTAGTCCTCATTTTTTTCATAAACTTTTGAAAGACATAGTACTATTCCTAATTTATAGATGACAATAGTGAGGCTCAAAGTTAAGTAATTTCTTGCAAGTAATGTGGTGATTATGTGGAGGAGCCCCAAATCCAGCATAGGGCTTTCAGGCAGCTTTCCTGATTCTCTTTCTACTGTGGCATGCTGTAGGCACAGTGTCCTGTTTTATTTAACATCTATTAACCTCTGGTTTGTTGATTATGTAGACATTATCCTTAAAGCATTTGAAGTTTTCCAGATTTAACATAACATTTCCAGTCATCCAACAGAGATAGCATTACAGCATTTTAGGTCTGGGAAACAGCTTAGGGATCAATGACTATGGGGCCTTCATTTCCCTGTTACCATCACAGTCACAACCTTCCACTTCTGTCAGCCCAACCAATACAGCTGACCACAGTAGCTACCAGAGCTTAAGGGTGGAGAACTGCAGGATCCCAAAGTCCAAGCAAGTGAATCAGAAGTTATCTATTCATGAGAAGTCCCATATCATTCCCTCCCACATTGTGTGGGCCATTAAAGCTATGAGAAGTAGGAGAGGGTTCCACGATGTTAAGGCTCACAAAACTAAGATGGAGCAAAGATGTGCACTCCTTCAGTTCACCCATATGAGGAGGAGGATGGTCTGGGTGGTCTAACAAGGAGGCAGCTCAAACAGCAAAATGCTTTCACTAAATCAGGCTTTATTTTCTCTTCTTCCTAGATCTGTTAACCCCCAAATAGTTATTAAGTTGCCTCTCTTTCTCCTCTTGATCCCAAGAGGTGATGCTGCAAATGAATCAAGATACTTAGGCACCCAGCCTTTCAAGTAATATTTTAGTAGAAAGTAATGACCAGTCAGCTCTTCTCAATAACTCTTTTTAATAATTAACATTATCTTTGCCTTTACTTGTTTAAATTCAGTTTAAGAGCATAATTTTTATAGATATAAGTTAATTGCTCTTGATTTATTTGCTTTGATAAACTTCAATCAGATGATAATCAGGTTTATAAATGACAAAAAAAAATCCATTTCAGCCAG
Organism: Tapirus indicus; assembly: GCA_031878705.1. Classification (NCBI taxonomy): domain Eukaryota; kingdom Metazoa; phylum Chordata; class Mammalia; order Perissodactyla; family Tapiridae; genus Tapirus; species Tapirus indicus. The sequence continues at coordinate 67,417,355 of CM062927.1, read as the reverse complement.
CTTTTTAGCTTTAAATGATGTTTACCAATTATTTTAACACTATGTTTTAACAACTCAATAATAATTGGCCACATTGTAGTGGGTGTAGTTTTAATAGATTATCAGCTACCTTTATAATAGTTCTTACAGTGAATGATAGAGACTATGAACCCCTTAGATTAAAAATATTTAACCAATAGTAAGAAAATACTTATGGTACATTTGTTACAAAGATTACAAAGAAAAGATGAAATAAAAATGAGCAAGTAAATTTAGAAACTAAAGTCTTATGAGAAAAGAACTAGTATAGCTTTTGCGGTAAAACATTTTTCTAATTATTATTTTTCATTTTTGAGACTAAATATAAGATTATTTCTCATTAGTAGAGGCTCACTAAATGATTGTAATAAAACAACTTGTTGTAAATTCTTTAATCTAGAAGTACTAGCAATAATTGTAGCAATCTGTAAAAATGAATTGGTATCCTGTAATTTTGGGGCTTGATGCACAAATGATACCAAAATGAACCTTTATGTTTATCTTCTAATTTCCAAAGCAGTACATTCAAATGTGAATAGATACTTTGGAGCCCCTGCTTTGACCTCTTCCAATCCTGCAAATCAGAAAATTTATTTATCCATTTGTAGACTACAGAAGATAAAGGCTTTTTATCATTTTAAGTAGAAAAATAGTTGTGATGAAATATTACCTTGACAGGATTGCTTGAAATAAAATATCTTTGTAAGATTGAGAAGCTATCATGAGTCATATAACTGTCAAATGTAAGTGAATTTTAGCAGTATTCATTGTTTCCCTGATATGGTGTTTATCTTGGCAAAATTTGAAAGGGAAATATTTAAAAAATATTGTTCTCAACAGGAATAAACATAGATTATTTTATATTCAAAAGCAAGAGGTGTATTCAGATACTCTTGTGACAGTTTTGCATGTCTTATATCAATTTTGCTATTTGAGTAAACACACTATTTTACTCCCAGTGCTGTTATTTATTCTGCAAATTGTTGACACCCTTTGGATTCCTAGAACGACTGGAAGAGATAAATGTTTCTTACACCTTTATTTTGTTTTTAATCAAAACATCTTTGAGTTACTCAAGTAGAATTGAATTGGCAGATCAGGCCTCCTGATTTGGGTTATTTTCCTTTCTTCATTTTTTTTTTTTTTATGGTACTCCACTAATCAATACAGGTTGGAAAATCTAGGACACCCAGCTAGTTTGGCCTGGCCTGTGTTCATTGAGTGCCTACTTAGTAAAAGTTCCCATAGTTGGAATTTGCTGGTGCCGTCCTGTGATGATGTTTAAAATACTCCTCTGTCAATTGTTACGTAATCATAGAGGACTGACCCAGTTGGTTGGAATTTTTCAGCCAAGTTAATTCCTAGATGGTGTATACTTCCATCAGGTGGTACATGGTCTCTATTTTTAAGGCTGTGGTTCTTGACAGTTGCTTCTTCTATAGGTACTTTTTATTGATTGGTTATATATTCAGCATCTTTGCTTATCTTTTATCTTTATGTATTCGTTTATCTGTATGTTACAAGATTCCTAGATCAGTGGTGCCATCTTTAGTGTACAGCAAAGTGTTTGTGTTTAGTGGGGGGCGGTGAAGGTGAGTAAAGGGAGGGAGGAAGAGAGAGAGAGAGGATGAAGCATGTTTGTGTTTCTTTTGATTTTTTTTTTTTTTTATCAATCAATTTTCCCCTTTGGTTTCTTTTCCTCTTGATCATTTAATTGCCAAAGGGCATCTCTCCCTTTTGCAACTTTGACTCCCCAAGAAACTTTGAAGACTACTTCTTTAAATTGTGCATGGACTTGTTTTATGGACTAGAGTGTAGTCAGTTTTTATAAATGTTAAATATGATTTTGATGTGAGAAGAATCCCTTCTCTAGTCTTGCATAGAAGATTCTTTGTAGTCCATGTGACCCAAAATAAAGCTTATTATTGTATTTCTCAAATCATCTATAGCTTAACTATTTTTATTGTCTGTTTGACCAACTAAAATTGAGAGAAGTGGGTTTATATTTCTCACTGTTGTGGTAAATTTGCCAACCCACGCCTGTCACTCCTAGCCACCTGTGATATAAATCACATTTTTCCTTTATAGCTATAAAAGTCTATTTGTATGATGCACACATATTTAGAATTGTTGAATCTTAGTAAATTGAATCTACTATCATAATATAATGATACTTTCTCTATTGAAAAGTCATTTATCTTAAAGTTTGTCTAATATTAATGTAGTTAACTTAGCATTTTTAGGTATATATTTGACTGGCTTATGTTTTGATATCCCTTAGTTTCACTCTTTCTCTGTACTTATGGTATATGTATGTCTCTCAAATAGCATAACTGTTTTGTCTAGGGGTTTATATTTGAATGATAGTTGTCTGTGGACAACCTAAGTTTCTTCTTTTTTTCTGGTAGAATTCTTCCCTCCAGAAATGATTGTGTTTGTTTCTCCCAGGAGCCAGAGGACATTACAGACGTAGATCCCTTAGTCTGTTGAAGAGTGTTGAGCTTCATCTCAGAGTCTTAGATTTCCCTTCACATACAAATTAAATTTCCTTTCATGTACTCCTATTAATACTGACACTGAATTTTACCCTCAAAATAACCCTCCTTTTTGTGTTTGTTTGCAATCCCTGTTCATAGCTTTAATTTCTCTGCATGAATATAGAAGTTTGCTTTTATAGCATGGCAGTTTTCTTAACATCATGTGAACCCAGCAGTGCAACAAAAAGCATATATTATATACAGTTGACAGTTGTTCCCGGTGGAAGGAACCTTCAGAGTTTTTGGTTCGCCATTCTCCTCAAAGTATAAGTTCTGTCTAATAAGTTCTGGTAATAAGTTTAAGCGTGTCAACATTCCTGAACAACTATTTTTGAGTAATTTCTATGAACTAAGCAACTTAATAGGCTATAAGTATGTTTTGGCGAGTGGCACAGACATGATGTTTTTCTTCCTGCAGCTTACAGTGTAATGGTCGAATGATGAAAATTAGCAAGAAAACAAAAACATAAATAAAAATTGTGAACAGGATGCTAAAAATGTATGGTGAAAAGGATAATGCTGGACAATTCTCTAGAATTAGATCCATAGTTTGTTCCTGTTTTTCAATCTTGTTAAGTGGTGTTTGAGTCACTGTTCTTAAACTTCTGCAGTATTGAGAATTTGTACATAGTTGCATATTATCATTCCAGTTTTTATATTGTTTTAATCACTGCATATGCCTGTCTTTCCCTTGGTTAACAGGGATCTTATTACCTGTTTACACTAGGTCTAGAACCAATGTGAGTAAATATTTGAGATTGCAGAAATGCATATGTTTTACTATATATATGTGTCCTTAGCACTTTTGGAGTATTTTTCCATCCTTGGGCATTAGAATTATGCAGATTCAGGTTGTATGTCTAGACTACATTAACTAACTCTTTAATCTTACATTGCTAAATCTTTTGTAGCCTCTGTCATCTTATTAGTGAAATTGGGTGAATAATAATTCTCTCTCAGGATTTCTATAAAGACTAAATTGAGGGGATAGATAGATAGATAAATAGAGTTCAAAATATATTTCCAATCCTGTTTACTCAATGAGGTAGCTAAGCGTAATGGTTTGGACCATGAACTTCAGGATTAAACTGGTAAGGAATTCCATATCTGCCATTTATTAGCTGTGTGATCTCAGGCAAGTTACCTAACTTCTCTGTGATTCTAGTCCTCATATGTAAAATAAGAACAGTATGGTGTATTCTTCATAGGATTCCTTTAAGTATGAAATGAGTTAATATTTAATACAGTACTTAAAATTGTAGCAGGCACAAAATAACCAATAGCTAAATATAGACAATATCATTGTAGCAATTCACCTGTATGGGTAATTTTTTTAAATATTTTTCTCTGCAAGTCATCCATCAATGTTTTCCAATTTATTAAGAAGTAATTTTTAATCTAGATGATGGATTTACAAATGATCATACTTATTTGGATTTGTTACAATTATTCTCAGAAAATTATATTGCAGTTATATCATGGACTCACGTAGAATGATGTCTGTTTTCTTTTATTTACATATCGAAATAAATAATATTCTTGTTTTATCCTGTAATCTATTTGATAACAGCATCTCTTCCCCCATAGTGATCAGTTCAGTGGGATTCATTTTTCACAGCAGTTACACAGGCGGTAAAGGTTGGCTCACCCTCTTAAATGTATCCCTGACACGTCCTGATGGTTTAATGTACTGTGGCAATTTTTGTTCTTCCCATCAAATCTTATAAAAACTTCCTAATCGTTATCTCCTTTGTTTTGGATGTTTCATGCAGGCATGTTTGTGGCAACTCTGAGTCTCTCCTCTCAACTACTCTGGTCTTGTTGTTTTTAGTTCTTCCACATTAAACATATTTTTTTATGGTATCATATTTATTTTTAGTTGAACACAAATTATTCCTAATTCTCTGTCAAATATTACTCTAATTTACTTTCAAATAAAGTTTTTAGTTCCATCTGTCTGATGAAACGTTGAAAAATTAGCTAAAACAAAATGAAAGGACCGACAGAATATTTATAAAGATGGTGATGAATGAATGAATAATATTGCACTGGTTAATGTCATTGGAATACAACATATCTTAATGGACACACAGCTACAATCAATATGTATATTCAGTATTTAAATTGCACGATGATGACTTTATACATATACATGATTTTCAAATTTCATCAAAAGGTTATTACTTTTTCAACATTTTAGATGGACAATTTGAAGTTATAAAAATGATATGGAAGAATACCAAAGTTAGTTGAAGTTGGCCAAATTTCTATGAAAATTTAGGTTTTTAACTCTTACAAACATGCAATAAAAACCTGAATTTACAGATTTTTAAATATTCAGCTAAAGTATAGGTTAGTTTCAGACAGTTCAATAAATATGATATTTTAAGTTTAAAAACTCTTCAGTTTTCAATACTCCTAACACTCACACATTAGAATTACATCTATTTTCAAAATTTGTTTAAAATGGCACTTTAAAAATGGTGTTTATCCATTTGTTCTAATCCACTCACATATGGTTTTAAGGGCTTTATTACCTGATGCACTACTTTGATCATTTGGCTTTTCTTTTTATAATATCAATTCCTTAGTGATAGAAGCTAGATTACCTTGGCCCAGAACTAGTTCCATACCAATAAGGAGCAGTGGGTACTATCAATTATACTAATGGATTCTCTATTTATTGTGTTACTTGTCCATCTCAGAAGTTGTGGAAGTTAAAATTACCCCTTGTTGCCATTGTAGAAAACAGGCAAAGAGAACAAATCTGCTATTAATTTACCACTTTACTATTATTTTGCACTACAGCAGCTAATCAGGAGTTAATTTAAAAGAAATATGTGAATCAAAATGACATTCAAGACATGAGTTTAGCATTGGTCCCCGAAAAGGTATTGCCTCCTACAGTGGGTTCTTGTGAGGTGGGAGAAATGGTAAAAAGTGAAGGCAGGTTTAGGCACCATTACTGACATTGGTGTCCTGAATTTATAAAATCATATCAATCTAAGAGGAAAAGAAAATTAGTTAGCTGAACTAATTAAGAGCTTAAAAAATAATAATAATAAAATTAAATAGGTGCAAATACCTTTAGAGTGTTAATAAATGCCAGGGGCAAGTTTATGGTTTCAATGATTAGTACAACTGAATTTCCCTTTATGCTGAATGAACAAATCTATTAAGAGCAAAGAAGATAAGAGTTAGTTTATAATTTTGGGGGAAAAACAAGGCCAATCAAAACTTAATTGAATCCATTTAGAAGAAAAAAAGACAAACAAGGTACTAAAAAGGCAGTAGTAATTAAATAGGCATTTAAGGATTAATACAATATACTCTAATATTGTCTGTCTCAGGGTAACCAAATCAGACCTAATTTAGACTTTGAAGACTGCAGTTAGCAAAAATTTCCACTAAAGTAAGCAAAATCCTTTGAATTTTTTTTTTTTCTGGAGAGGAAATGTGAAGTCTTGCTGAAGACCATTCAGGAAATAAATTGTTGGGTCCAGATGGTTATTCAATAGTGTTGCATAAGGAAAAAAATGACACTGGAATTCATTTCCTTTTATCAGTTATGTTTATAATCAGTTCTTTTAACAGCTTTTTCCGCTTTCCATGAGTGAGACCTGAGGGCTTATTATTCAAAAGATATGTGAAGATCATTTTGTTTTAGCTTTGACAAAGCAAACCATTATCTGAGTTTGAAGATCTGTGATGCTAGCTCTGATTTTGAACTGGAAAGGGGACAAATAGTTACCCATTTTCACAAGAATTTTGTTTTACCGCAGGTTGTTCTAATAATCTATGCAGGCCATCGATCCTTATTTAGAAATATTTGCAAGTACTCCGTTTCTAACAGAATGTTTTACAAATTGGGACCCCCAGACTCCTTTCAGCAAAGTCGTGTGGGATGCTTGACAAATGCATATTACCACTCCCCCCTCCCACCCCACAGACTTCTGAATAAATATTTCTGGCTGACATTCTGGAAATCTCTGTTTTGTTAAGCACCACAGAACATTCAGAGGCAAACTAATATTGACAACCAGCTCTCTAGGCATTTGCCAGGATTTACCAGCTACTCCAAACTGGCTGATCGTCCAGCTGTTGTTTCTAGATGATTCGGCTTTCATTGTCAGCACTTGTATCACTTCTAAAAATCTCTGGACTATAAAGTGAATTCACTTTTAAAGAAAGAACCAGTTTATGAGGAGTAGAAAATACTACTACATATAATTAAAATAATAATTCCTTACATTTTTTATGGCTGAATAATTTATAAAATGCATTAACATATACTATCTCATGGCATTCATGGAAACCAGTGAACGAACAAGAGGCAGTTATGCTGACTCCAGTCACAATATTGATAGACCTATCCAATACTTTATTAAGACACTGCTAAACACGATAAGAAAAGTAAAACATCTAATTGGCAGGTGAGGATGAGAGAGGTTAATTATGAATGTGATCATCTCAGAAGGTCTAGGGAAACAATAGAACTTGAGGAGGATATAAAAATTCTTAGAACTTTGATAGAGGTGGAAATCGTTGAAGACACTGCTGCAAGAAGAAGAATCAGCATAAGAAAAAATTATGGAAAGTGGAGAAGGTGACTTGGGGTTTACCACCATGAGTAATCAGTTGTAAATGAAGCACATGAAGATAAGGGAGGGAAGAAGAAATAAGGTTTGTAAAGGAATCAGATTGTAAAGTAACCTTCAAGACCAGGCTAAGGAATTTGCATCCCATCGCACTTTGTGGGTAAACATGAAATATATTTAAAGAGAAATGATAGGTTTTGTTCATTTCTTATTAATATCAATAAAAATATTTATCAGTAGTTCAAATGACCTGTAGTGAGGCCTTTTGCTGATGATTCATATGCAATAATATATCCATGGAAAGGGAGGAGAAGAATTAAGGGAAAAAGAGGGTAGAAGAGGATTCTGGTATTGGTCTTAACATTCTGCTTAGATCATTCTGATAGATTATTATGATATTAGCTCAGCCACCTCTTGATTTAGAATGGCTCTGTGTGGAATTCATTGAAGAGGAAAGAAACTAGATGCAGGGATGAGGGACTACTGTGGCAGTAGAGTTGAAATAAAATAAAGGCCTTAGCTAGAATAGTAGAGCTAGAAAAATAAGACATAAGACTGAATTAACAAAATTTGCCAATCTATTAAATACAAGGTCAATGATTCAAAATGCACATCCCATTAGTAGTAGTAGTAGTAAAAGTGGTAGTAGTAATATTTTGTTGTTTTTAACCACTGTCATTATTTTTGTAAATTTGAACTGTGTGTAACTTTAAAATTTAATTTTTAAAAGAAGAAAGCAAAAGCCACACAAACTCCCACCAGAGAGAGACAATATCCTAGAAGTTGAAGATTCTATGAAAGATATACAAATTATACAAAATACAGAAATGGGATCATAATTTGTGTGCTGTTTGTTTTTTAAACAGCTTTTATCACTCCACAATATGTCATAGACATATTCACGTGTCAGTAAATATGTATCTATATTACCCTTTTGAATGACTGCACAATATACCATTTTATAAAGGTACAATATTTTAATTAGCCAATCCATTACCAATGAATACTTTATTGATTCCTTTTTTCTCATATTATTAATAGGGAAGTTACCATTCCCATATAGATGTAGCATTTTCCGGTCAAAGGGTATACATGTTTGACATGTTGATAGCTACTGAAGAACACTCCAGAAAATTTATACCAACTCATTGACGACAACATTTTATTTTTTGTATGCACAGTACCTGCTTCTTTAAAATCTGAGAGCACGAATGACTTTGATCCCTTCATACTTTATGTCTTTCCTCTTTTGGAGTTCATATCCATTCATTGGTTATTAAAACAAGAAAAAAAAACATTTGAAATATGGTACATCACTTTTCAAATCAAATTACCAATCAAATTTTCAGTAATATGCTCCCTGGAATTGAGGGGCAAGTTCCTAGTTTACCTAAGTGCTGTGAAAGAAATATTTCATTAAAAATAATTAATCATTTGAAGACTTTACTTTTATATTAATATCTTTAATGTGATCTAGGAAAATAAGGAGAGAAATTCAAATGGTACTATTTTGGGTGTCTTACATATGGGATGTAGTGATGTGGCTGAAAGAGAATGTTCTACTCTGATGTGACTCTGTTTAGCAACTATCTTGTAAGTGTATACAGCTCAAATAAGAGATGAATAGAAATATTAATGAATACTGTAGATGTATGTCTTGTTTGTAAGTCCATCAATTATTTATGGCTTTTAAATAACCCATTCTAAGGCTTTTATCCATTACTAGAAAGTTGGCTGCTCCTCTTTTTGAGTCAGAACAGTATTTTCTATAGCTGTTAGTTTCTGAATAATTCCCCCTCCTTTCCTCTCTCCCTCCCATGCTGTCTTCCTCCCTCTCTCCCTCCCTCCTACCATCCACTTGATACCCTTTCCTTTGTATAGTTTTGCTTAACATAAACAAATACACACCAAGGAAGAATGACACTGTTTCATTACTTGTTCATGTGTAAGAATTTGAGTATGAAGGCTGGCAATCAAATATAAAAAGCTTAATTAATTGAAATAAGTTCAATTTAAAAAAAATAATTTTCTATACTAAAGACTGATGGGGAAAACTTTTTTGTGCTTACACAGCTCTTATATACTCTAGTTTTAGGAAGCTAAAGGTTACTAGTTCAGAAACGCTTTCTGGGATATAAGAATTCTCATTAATATACAACAAAGGTAGAAAGTACTCGTTCACTGATTTTTCATCAGTTTATGACATGGACTGTAAGACTCCTTCAAAAGGAGATTCTGCTTGACTAATAATACATTAGCAGTAATCCAATGATCTGTCCATGCATTAAGGATACAATTTATTTTTCTACTGATCAGTTCTTTTCCTAGTAAAATGAATTGTCTAACTTTTGATGGAACTGTCTAACAAAAGAGCTTTGTGGGTGAAATTGACAGACCTTACAGGGTTCAGTTTAGTCTGAATGCTTAAATTAGAAACCCTTGTATTAGGGTTAAAATGGAAAAAGAGCTGATCTAATTGCATGTCCAAGCAGATATGTCAAATCTGGTTTCTTATGAGCATTGAAGTCTAGCATAGTTCATAAATACAGTTAATATATAAGAAGAGAATCAATTCTTAAAGGCTGAAGAAATATTAGAAGTAGATTCTCCTTCATCTTTGGGAAAAAGTTTTTTTTAAAATATTTTTGTATCAATAATTTGCTTCAATAGCAATTATTAAGCTCACAGATGGTTATCATTATCAATAGTAATTACTAGATATACTAATAATTAGGACTCACTTTTTAATTTTTTTAAAAAATTTAATTTAAAACACAGGCTGTGTAGGAGACTCTACAATTCATAGATTTTTTTTAATCTTTAGATGCATAGCTTGTGTTTTCTTAAATGTGTACGTGTAAATGTTTGTATGCATATACACACAGTCTACTTAAATTATTAGTTAACATACTCTAAAGTAACGTAAATAAAAGCTCTCTTTCACTGAAATGCATGATACAGTATAGTATAGTATCATGATATAGGATCAATTTCTGTGAGTTTCTAAAACTTTAAAATTACCCAAACCCAACTACCGCACTAGTAACAAAACTAATTAATTTTGCATTTGAACTTTACTTTTGACATCTAAAGTGTGAATTCAGTCAGCTGTTAAAACTGTTAAAAAACCATTAGAGAAGAGAATGTTAAGTGTCATGGGTATATATATATATACACACTCAATATTTACAGTTCTGTGAAACACTCATTATGTCACTTTTACCAATGAATAAATTAAAAGTCAAATTCAGGTCTTAGTGATCATTTGGGTATGAAAGAGGAAGAATGAGACATGTCAGTTACAATGCCCATGTTTTTTTCTTAAGCAAACTGGTTGGATGGTGACATTATTAATACAGGCAAGATTGGAGTAGAAATTTGTTAGGGTCAGAAGCATAATTCTGTTTGACTTATGTTTGAGCTGCCTATAAGAAGACAGATAAAGAAGTTAAGTGGATAAGTGTTTCTTCCAGTCTGGGCTGAATTTCTATCTTAAAACTATCTTACTGAGATGATATAGTCACTTTTTTTTGTGCTTACATTGAATTATATATGTCTTTATTAAGTATTACTATGAAATCAAGTTTATCGATATACCTCATAATTTCATATATAGATATTTGTAATGGTTGTATTTTATTTCTATATATTATCAGCATAATTATCTAATCCTCTTTAGAAATAAGTATTTCCTTTCCATGACATTGCTGAGTATTGCAGAGAAGATGGAAAGAGAGAAGTGGACTAATGGTATCAACTCACTCCAACATTTAATTTCAATTCTGAGCTTTTGATTATCTTAAAATTGCTAGTTATAGTGTCTACATGCAGATACACACATGTGCTAGCTTTTGTTTTTTTAATATCAAATTAAATTTTGCTATTTATATTTTGCCAAATTAAATAGTAATCACAGTATGTGAGTTTATGTACTAAATAACGTTTAAATAAACTCGTAAATAAAGGGAAAAAGTAAATCTGATCGTTGCCTCAGTTAAAGTGGGTGAGGTTTTTTGATCCTTATAATAAATACTTCAGTGGAAATAAACACAACTAAATCTTTGCTCTCAAGCGCTCTGTAGTCTAGTGAGAGACAAAACATGTACACACCAGACTATGAAGCAAGGTAGACTAAGATGAGCATCATGCAAAACACACCAAGATCCAAGGTTTTAATACCTTGGACCAATCCCATCTGTGGATTAATTTACGTAGTTGTAAAAAAGATCAAATCTTCAGTAAATATATGTAGTCTAGTCACTTTTGGACGTTTTACTTTGTCTTTTAGGAATCTTACTTTGTATGGAACATGTTTTCCTTACATGAATCTATTGAAGTGGTGACTGAAACGTTTTTCCAGCCTTTTCATGCTGACACTATGGAGATATTTTAACAGAGGGAGAAAACACTATTGCTTCATATGGTGTAAAATAATAAGGAATACCACAGCAAAACTCTGCTCTCATATCCTTGTTGATAGTTTTCTCCATACGTTTTTGCTTATTTATAGCACAGAATGTTTTCTCTTAAAGAGAAGCCAATTGCTGCTGTAGCAGTAATGTGGTGCAAATAAAACGATCATGATTACGTTCCTTCAGGAAATGCAACTGCAGTGCTCCAATTTAACTACCTAAGGTATATATTTGAACAATTTTCTTTTTCTACTACACACAGAGTTGAATGTCACTTTCATAATAATTAGGCGGTAGGTTTGCTATGATCCTCTATATAGGAGGTTCAGTAATAATAGTAAATACTGGAACTGAGGCCTTGCCTTCCCAACCTCTCAAGATATTTTATAACTATGTGAAGTATTAAGAATACTGCAGTTCTTTAATCTCCAATAGAAGAATGCTATCTTGAAATTTCTTATGTAGAATGGAAATATTTGACTACTTTTGTAAAACTGAGCACTGACAGACTTAAAATTAGATCTAGAATTTTGGTTATTATATATCATATATATGTTGTGTGTGTGTGTAGGGCGGGTTGTATTGTTAATTGGTATTAAAAACTCTAATACCTGTAAGAACTGGAGAGTCCAGATAGTTAGATTAACCATTGCAACAGAGCAGTGCTTGCCTCAAAATAACTTAGCTGTCTACTACCTGGGCTGAAACAGACACTAAGATCTCCTGATCCCCACAGGGTCTTCCTTGTCTCCCGAACTCCTCCTCTTCTTACTCCCTTCCTTCCTCCTTTCCTTCCTCCTGCTTTCCATTCTTCTCCCTTTGGATGATTAAAATGTAAATCATATCATATCACTCCACTTCTCCAGACTTTATCGTATGCCTAGTATTATGTGCAAAAACCTAGATGAATGGTGACAAACAGGTTAAACAAGTTTTCCTTGCATTCATGGAGGTTGCAGTGCTGGAGAGAAAAATGTAAACAAATAAATCCACATATAAGTGTTCTATATAGGCAAAAAGAGTCATGAGTATTCAACATCGTCTAATGATAACATAGCTTAGTATATTCTCCAATTGATAGCCATTATTTATCCATAGAAAATAAAATTGCTTCTAGATTGAAGGATTAAAAAGACATGATTTGAAAAACTGTGAGATGAAACTGAATACATTCTATCAGTTTTTAAAATATACAGTTAATTTAACTCATTCAAACTACTGATTTTTAAAGTATTACTTTTTGGTTGCTGACAGTATTTTTATATAACGTTTTTAATTATGAGTTACGTAAAATGGACTCAAAATTAGAAAACAGTTTGTGTAGAAGTGGAAAAGGTTCAAGTCCATCTTGATTCTTTAAAAAACATCTGAATAGCCTCCCATTGAAAATATATAGCAGACATTTTATATTTAATTTGGGCCCCCACATACGGGAAATTGTTTGATTTATTAGTGTTTGGCTTTTTCTTTTTACTGTAGGAAGCTATATTACTTTTGGGAAAGTTACATGGTGATTGTTTAATTTAAAAAACGAACACTAGATAATTACTTGAATAAAACATCATTTCCCTGTGAAGCTGCGCATGAAGTCTTTAAAATTTTTAGTTATTGAAAGTCACTGTTTAAACATGACACTTATAATGATGACCAGGTAATGAATCCTGGCATCATTAAAAATAAAACTTTCTAATTCAGACTCGGAGTTTATTGTAATAGGAAGGAGGGAAAAGCCTCTGAGATAGAGGTATTCCAAGATTGTTCATTTTCTATGCATTTTTGTGTGTATGTTGGAATATGAGCAAGGTAAGCACTGGAATCACTTTGTTTATTATATCCTTGAATATCTGAAGCCCAAGAACTGGTGAATTTTTTCATGATCCTAATAGTGTTATATTTCATCTCCCAGATAAACTAAGAAGTTATAATTTCTTAGACTGCTTACATAAATGATTAGATTAGTGTAATTATCATTTTCTGAAAACACGTAATATGTAATAGAGTCACATACTCCCCTTGGCTTCTCATTTTCCTGTGTCCCACATCCCAAGCACAACCCACACTTAGTGCTTGAGAAATACTATCCATTAAACTATACTCAAAATCCCATCATTCACACCATCTCTATTAGTCATTGACCCAAGTCACCATCATCCCGTGCTTGGATACTGAAATAACCTTTAACCGGTCTCCTTGCTTGCACCTTTGCTTATATCCTCACCTCCCTATAGTCTCTTCTCCACAAAGACAAGATGATCCTGTTAACATATAAATCAAACCATGGCAATCCTCCACTCTAAAGATTCCAATGGCTACCAATCTCATTTAAAATAAATTCCAAAATCTTTATGATGTTATGCCGAGGTACATCTATAATCTATCTGCTACCATTCTCCCTTTGACTGGTTATGAATTACATGAAATTGTTTGAAGTGCAAAAATGTTGTTAGCAAAATAACAATTAGGCCAAACAAATAAAAGGCACGTACCCGTGTATGTTAACTCAAAATTAAATATTAAAAAAAAAAAAAACACTTGGGGCCAGATTCTTTCATTGCCTTGAGTATTCTAATTTGGTTGGACGGGTTCGTTCCTTTAAATAATGATGAAGTTACCATTATTAAAGGAAAAGATAGCACCTGTGACATATAGAGGAATAGTTGTGATTTTGCAAAAAGTATTGCTGAAAGATTTCTGGAAGCAAATAACTTGGGCAAGGTTCAAAAGGATATTAAACATAAAAGTCAAATGGGTTCCACTTGCCTGGATTAAATATGTAAGGGCAGTCAGATCCCATATTCTCTTTAGGTCAGGAAGAAATGTCCCACCGTATTAAGTGCTGCCCAATTAAGTGCTTTAGGGAGGGTTTATGGATTTGCCTTACTCAAAAGCCTACTGCATCAACCACTATCAAAGGGAGGATGACAGCCCATTGGTTTGTTGCAGTGTGTCAGTGTATGCTTTATCTGTCTTCCACAGTGTATTGTTATAAGAAAAAATTCTGCCAGTAAAAATCAAGGGTTAAGTTATCAGCAACACATAACCTTGGTTAATTATTTTCTAGAGAGGAAAAATTTGAAATCATAGATAATTTATCTCCATTTTTATTATAACTTTAATATTTTTTTCTTTTGACCTAACATAACTGGAAGATTAGATGTTTCATTCATTCATTTAGTCAGATTATTTTCCAAGCACCTGTTATATTTCAGGCTCTCTGCTAGGTGTTTGGCACTCAACATTATTAACTGTTCAACATAGTTACATTTATTGAGTGCACACTAGGTACCAGACATGGTGCTAAATTCTTGGCATACTTTTCTTGTTTAGTTTTTTTTTATAATAGACTTTATTTTTTTAAAGAATATATGAATTCATAGTAAAACTGAGGGAGAAGTACAGAGTGCTTCCATGTGCCCTCTGCCCCTGCACACCCATAGCCTCCCCCACTATCTACATCCCTCACCAGAATGGTACATTTGTTACAATTGATAAATCTACATTGACACATCGTTACCAACCAAAGTCCACAGTTTACATTGAGTTGTACATTCTATAGGTTTTGACAAATGTATAATGACATATATTCACCATGAAAGTATAATACAAAATAGTTTCGCTGTCCTAAAAATCCTTTGTGTTCCACCTATTCGTTCCTCTCTCCTCACTAACCCCTGGCAACCACTGATCTTTTAACTATCTCCATGGTTTTGCCCCCATGAAGAATGGAGAATGTCATATAGTTGGAATAATATATCACATAGCCTTTTCACATTGGCTTCTTTCACTTAATAATTTGTATTTAAGACTCCTCCAGGTCTTTTCATGGCTTGATAGCTCATTTCTTTTTAGCGCCGGATAATATTCCTCTGTATGAATGTGCCACACTTTATTCTTTCACCTACTGAAGGACAGCTTAGTTGCTTCGAAGTTTTGGCAGTTATGAATAGAGCTGTTTTAAACTTCTATGTGCAGGTTTTTATGTGGACATAAGTTTTCAACTCCTTTGGGTAAATTCCAAGGAGTTTAGTTTTGGGGTCCTATTGTAAGAAGGTGTTTAGTTTTATAAGAAACTGCCAAACTGTGTTCCAAAGTGTCTGTACCGTTTTGCATTCCCACCAACAATGAATGAGAATTCTTGTTGCTCCATATTCTAGCCAGCATTTGGTGTTGTCAGTGTTTTGCATTTTCATCATTTTAACAGGTTTTTAATGGTATCTCATTGTTTTAATCGGCAATTTCCCAATGACATATGATATTGAGCATCTTTTCATATGCCTATTTTCTATCTGTGTTATCTTTTTTGATGACGTGTGTTCAGATCTTTTGCCAATTTTGTAATCAGGTCATTCATTTTCTTATTGTTGAGTTTTATTCTGGATGACAGTCTTTTATTAAATGTGTCCTTTGCAAATATTTTCTTCCAGTTCATGTCTTGTTTTCTCATTCTCTTGATCACGTAGTTTTTGTAACAATGCTGTAAAGTGGGTGTTATGATCCCCATTTAAAGATAAGGTAAATTAGTTAGAGATGTTTAGAATAAATATGATCCCTGTCTCAGAGGGGCCTAAGCAAATTTTTCAGATAACTAGAATATATATGCAAGCTTCAGTTTAAAAAATAGTTAACTACTTGTGGAAAAGGGTCATTCTTAAATATAGCATGCACATAGCCTCCTTTTAAAGCAAACTGTATGAAATCATTTAAGGATTTCTTAAAGTCATTGCTGTGACCAATTTTTGTCTTAGGCTTTATTATAAGAATGTCTCTTGTATTTGTTAGAGAAAGTCACTCCTTATATCCATGACACACAAGCCTGATGTGTATATATGTCTGCTACATATTTGCGTGTGTACAGCTCTTAATTGACAATGTCTTGCTGTATATACTTAGATGTATGTATATAAATATAATTTACATATTGATCATATTGAAGTCATTACTTATCTCAAGCGTTAAAATTTTTTGAAAAGTATTAAACATGTTGATACCTCTCATGAAATTGTACATGCCACATTTTAGTATTTTTATAAATTCTCACTCTTACTGAAGATATTAAGATTAGGGGACAATAGAATTATTAAAAATCTTTCAGTGCTGTTACCTGCCTAGATACATGATATTGCTAAGAAGAATTATAATGTAGCCTGGGGTTGGATAAAAAGTAGATTCCTTTAAGAATGAATTATCAGAACCCAGTCCATTATTTTCAGCTGAAGTCTTTGATCCAAGACATTGGTCTTGTAAGATTTCAATTTTGTAACCCCAACCTTCCTTTCATCATGTTCTAAGTGAGGTCTGTAATACCCTAGACACATCAAAGCAAAAATTAAAAGTACACATATAATAAAAAGTACCAAAAACACCATTTAAATAAGTCTTCTATTGACAATAATAATAGATTTTAAGACTTTCATAAAGGAGCAAGAAGAGCAGTCTAATTTGTCTTTATCACTTCAGATACCATGTGTCCTTAGTTAATAATCCATCAGAACCAAATTCCTTGAGGGGAAAGAGCCCTGTAAATGTTATCAAAGAGCTAAATGTTGATAATGTCCAAAACACTAATTTTCAGCACTGGTCTTGGTTTCTATCAGCAAACCATTTCAAAGCTTTTATTTGGATTGCTTCTTCCTGCCACCAATTTATAACACGGTACATAAGTGGTAATTTTCTCATGCTGTTCAGTGCAGTTTTTAGCTGTAAAAACAGGTAAGCAGCCTACTAGAACACCCATTTATGATGGAAGCTTGAAGCTGTGGATGGTTTTTGTTTATGCTTCTCTAAAGTAAAGGTAGAGCGTTTGCTTTTGCATTTTGAAAAAAAGCATTTTTTAATTTTCTAAAGGAACTGTACATTTACTAACTATAAACCGTTAGTTTGTCTTTAGGCACAAAATGAGAATGGAAACTTTTTAAGCTAAGACAGGAGCTCGAGCCAGTACACATTGAACATTTCCCCATAAGGGAGAAACTGTGGCCAGAAATGCAACTAAGCAAAAAACACTGAGTGCCTTAAAAGTGGCAAATTCTTTTCTGGTCAGAATGATAGAGAATATCATGGACTAAATGTTTATATCTCCCCAAAATTCATGTGTTGAAACCTGACTCATCCATGTTATAGTATTAGGAGGTGGGGCCATCTGGTGGTAATTAGGATTTGATGAGGTTATGAGAGTGGAACCCTCATGAATGGGATTAGTGCCCTTGTCAGAGTTGGGAGAGAGCTTACTTCCTCTGCTCTCCACTATGTGAGAATACAATGAGATGTTGGCAGTCTGCAACCAAGGAAAGGGTTGTCGCCAGAACTTGATCATTATGGCACCTTGATCTCAAACTTCAAGTCTCCAGAACAGTGAGAAATAAATTTTTATTGTTTATAAGCCACCCAGTTTATGATATTTTGTTATGGCTGGCCCAAGGTGAGTAAGATAGAAAGTAAGAGACCTTGAATTTACGCTCAAGGAATTCAGAATCTGTCTCAATCCAGCTAGGCAATAAAGGAGTTACAGGGAGCCCATTGAGATTATAGTGCTCAATTTCCCCAGATTGTAATGTCAAAAACTCTAAATGCCCTCCCCAACTACAACTTTCCTAACTTCTATTACACAGAAGACATAGGGGTTCATTTCACGGTCAGAAATAAGGTTCTAAAATCTAAAATCATGCAAATAATCAGTTTGAGATACTTTGTCTCAGGTTATTGGCTGGGAGGATGGTGTGAGAATGGGTCAAGTCAAATAACTCAGCTATGGGAAGTGTGGGAAGAGAACATAGGGCTTCAGCCAGGCCTGTAGATAGTATGGCAAGAAAACACTGGTAATAAGGCAGACAGTTTTTCAGCGTGTATAATTAAAGATTAGAAAAACAACATGTTATAGTTGTTACTAATAATGTTAAATCCATATAGCTATGATAATTTTTAAAGCTCATTCTCAATGTCTTTACCTGGGAGCCAATGGTTTGGTGAAAGAAAAGCATAGGATTGAGCTATACCAGTCACTAGCAGAATGACTATGAGTATATTATTTAGCTTTTCTTAGACTCATTTTCCTTATCTATAGAATGGGAATAATCCCTAACTCATGGTTTTTTTGAAGATGAATTATTTATATAAAGTCACCTAATTTTTTCTCATAAATATATGCATCATTCATATAGGAAATCTATTCATATTTGTGAATATTTAATAATTTAGAAATAAAACATTTATATTTGTAAGTATATATTTACACATATCACATATGTATATGTAGCATATAGACATATTATCCTTGCTATATAGAAAATATAGTTACATAATTTATATATTAATATTATAGCTATAATTTTAAATTAGAATTTGTCTATTGTATACAATAGATTATTAATATATAGCATTTATATTTTAGTTAATTACAATATATATAATTTCTATTAATTCATTCTCATCATTGTGAAAATATATAATGTGTATGACTGCATTTGGAAAAATATGGCACACTAAAAAAATTTAAAATATCATTATATTATTATATTTATTGAATTTTTTTATCACAGATTGTCCAATATTGTCCACAATTTACAAACAGGGCTGACAGTGTTTTAGAGGTTCTAAATAGCATTTATGTACCCATTCAGCTGATGTATGTCACAGCCAGGACTCATGTCAAGTTCTTCTAATCTAGTCCCAGGTAGAGGTAACAGTCTGAAAATAACACCCACATATTGAGAAATTACTGCTTCAACATATTTTACTTCTTCTAACAATATATGAAATGCACCTTAGTATTGAAGTACGATGTGTTTATGCGTGTGCAATACCCAGTTTTTGAAAAGTCTTTCCTCATTCTCTGCCTGGAAAATTACTAATTATCCTTCAAGACCAAGCTCAAATTACATTTGAAAAAAATCCATTTCTCTTTGTCCAAAAGACAAAGTAATATAATTAAATAATCAAAATCACCAGGGTGAACATATAAATATCATTCACTGAAATGTATTTTTAAAGCATCTTTTCCATTATTAAAATATATATATAATGAAAAGAGATGGGAAATGTAACTCATGGGGCCACCACACAAAGTTATACCACTATTATCATTTTGGCATTTTTTATTCCAAATTTTTCCTCACAAAATTGTTTTCTTTGAGGGGAGTATTTTGGAAAACTGCTTCTGATTATATTGATTTTTATCCTGCTTCTTTGCATTCCTTTAATAAAGCATTCTCAATATAACTATAATTTTTTCAAACATACCTTTTGGAAGTTTAGATTTTTAAAAATTTTCACTACCATAAATAGTACTTTGGTAAACCTCTATATGTGTGGATCTTTTTCAGTACATGGGATTATTTTCAGATTTGATTCTTAGAATAGCTAGATCAAACTCACTGATTCTTTTCAACAGTGGACATGTCTTCCAAACAAGTAGCATAAAAATATAAAGTAACAGCAGCAGAGAATAAGAACATAGGAAGTGGTGTGGCTGACATTCAAGTGGGATTCGTATGTCTTTCCTAAAAGAGTTAATAAAATTTAAAGTTTTGGAAGAAAAAAACCTTAGTATTAACTTTATAATATAAACAAACAAACAAGCAAATAGCAACAACAACAAAACCATCTACCAGTGGAATTAGTCTTCCCAGGCCTTGATTTGTGTTTCTGTTCAAAATGTTTTTAATAATTTGTTAATGGGCTTTTCAGGAGGGTTATATTAAATTACATTTACTGTTATCATTCATTGATTTTTTCTTTCAACAAACATTTATTGAGAACCTATTGTGTTCAAGGCTGAGAATTCACTGATGGACAACATAGACATGGCTCCTTCCATCTCCTAGCAAGAAAGAGGGACTCAAGCATGATAACTAACAAACGTATATGACAATTACAAATTGTTCTGTGTTATCATATCACGAAGAAACAGATAGGTGGTAGAAAGGGAGAATCTCTCTGATGAGGTAGTGTTTAAGCTGAGACATAAGTATGAGAAAGATCTGGTCATAGAAAGAGAAGGGAAGGGTTTCCAGCCAGAGGAAGCAAAAAAAAACCTCTTAAATCAGGACACATAAAGAAGACAGTATTGCTGGAATATAGGGAGAAGGAAAATGATAGAAGTAAGAAGAAAGGGCCTTCTAGGCCATAGTAAGGAGTTTGGATATCATTCTTCATGCAGTGGATGAGTAATGGATGATTTTTTAGCAGGGAAACTACTTGATTCAGATGGTATTTTATGTAGATCAGTTCTTACTGCTATGTGAAAACAGATGAGAAGGAAGCAAGAGAACTGGAGACAAAAATCAAGAGGCTGACCTAGACAAAGATGGCAGTAAGAAAGAAAATAACAAGTGATAGGACACTGATGGAAAGGGAGAAACCAAGAGTTTGTGGGTAAAGCAAAAGTTCCATGGAAGGCAAGTGAATGTTGAGATATACTTGAGACCTACCAGAAGTACTGTCCTGTCTAGTTACCTCTCACAACTGGAAATGTGAATTTAGATTTTAGAAGCAGGTTCTAGATAAGGGATAGAAAAGGAATACATAAATTCTGTAGGACTGTATAAGATCAGGTTTGCATAGAGTTTGTGAAGAGGAGATAGCCCAGAACATACTCTTCGGGATGATTAACACTTAGAGGACTGCTTATGAGCATCCCTGCTGTCATCCTGCTAATATTATGGCTGACAAATTGCATCTTATTTTAATTTGCATTTCTTTGAATTTTTTGGTTGAATATATTGCTTTCATTCTATGTCATTTAAAATCTTTTTGACAGAAACTGAATATTTATGATAAAAGCAATATTATTTTTCTGGAAAGGAAAGTAGTTCAATATTGTGTTATCTTAAATGGAGTAGAATCAAGCTAACAAGTGCTTAACATTAACCTCCAGAACTTCCTCAGGACAACATGGTGACATATGGATAGCTTAGCTAATCAAGTGGCAGGTATAGGAGTTTGTTCTTTCGAGTCATGTGACTATGCTAATTCACATGGCACTGAGCCAAAAAGGTTAAATGGGCATGCTTTGATTTTCAGTCCTCCCTACTTCTCATTTGGTCTTTTGCTATATGTAGCATGATGTGCTACCACATTTCTAAAAGTTGACTACACATACTCTAAACACATTAATTTTACTTAAAATATTTTACATTGTATTCTATAACTTATGTCTTTATTTTTTCTAATTGTTTATTAACTTTTTAAGCTAAAGCGTTCATCTTAAATCTGGAATATTATACTTTGACAGTAACGCTGATAGGATAATCAGGTCAATACATTTGTAATAGTATGTTAGCATGTGAAGGTAATATATTACCCTGCTCCAAGGTGGTACCATATTAATGAGTACAAAATGAGTGATTCTAATTATAAGAAATTCAGATACAATAATAGCTAATGTGAGAATCATTTTAATTCTCTAAGATTGTGATATGATTTAATCTCACTAAAACTGGGGTGAATATACATTTTGCTTTTTAAAAAACATATAGACTAATCTATCACATTTTTCTTTATGATTTCCATTTAAAAGAACTCCTCCCCACTTTAAGATTATGTAATTAATTACCTAACCTTCCTTTCCTTATGTTTACGGGTAAATGAGTGCCATTGAACTTAAGCAGGTTATAATCACTACTGCCATTAGAGTCCTTCTTGAAATTTTGCTATTTTACAGATATAGTACACATTTTTATTTTTTTTACCTCCAAGTGAAATAGTGTGAGAAGGAATTTCTGTGTTCGAGAAGCAGTTTTGGCTATATAGTGAAAATATGCAGTATTGAAATTTCCAGTGTATTCTGCTAATATGTAAAATATATCAGAACGTATGAAATGAGTCTTCTAGAAAATTCTTGACATATGGCTATATGGTATATAGTTGCAATTTCATTGTTTATAGGCCCTGAATAATGCTTCAATCTTGGCTTGTTTACTACCTCTCAAACTCTTGCCCAATTCCCCTAGCTCATGCTTGGGACTTGGTAAATTCAGGTCTTAGCAACTGGTCCCCTCTGCTTGGCTGGCAGGAAACATAGACACTCCCTGTGATATCTGCTTCCTTTGTAAACCTGTTTTTCTGCTGCTAGTTTTCACTGTTGTTACCTAAACTTTCCTTACTTGGTAGCTATGTTAGCTAATACCTCCATGGGGGATTTCATTTTTCTATTTCCCACCTACAACTTACTTGAGGGTTTGGGCTATTTGTTTAGTTAGCTTGACTTTTTGTAAAAAGATGTTTAGAAATAGAGAAAAGTGCAAAATGCAGTATAGCAAACATACCTTTATAATTTGGGTTTGGTTTATACAGAAGGAAACATAAAATTGACCTCATTAATAAATTCAAGCAATACTGGATTCATGTCCCAACTGGCACATGTTCTATTAGGCAAGTCTCTGCCAGAAGGTTGTTAGGTCTGGGTCTCTCTAAAAATTTTTCTGCCTCTAAATATCGATACTTCAGTGTTTTGTCCAACACTTCCCTCTATAAGAGACTTGAATCTAGACTCAGGTCAAAAGGAAATTATTTCTGAGCACACATACATACATATATATATATACACACACACACACACACACACACACTAATTACTTATTTTAGTGTTTACTAAAAAGAAATATATAACTTGAAATTTTTCGTTCAGAATCAACATAATGACCATCAGGAAAAAAAAAAAATTCAACTCGTATAACTAGGAGGGCAAAGGAGACAGAGAAAAAAAACTTGAAGAGGTTAAAAAATCACCATGTTTAAAAAATGTTATTAAAAAATTCTTGGAAATCAATTTTGTGCTGAAACAAAGGAACGGATATGCAGAGAACATGAAATGATGTAGGAGCCCAGAGAACTGAAGGGGGTATGAGAGAAATCTTTGGACATTAGATATTCAGGAGCCCACAGTTTGAGCTTCCAGTTTAAATTTTCCTTGGGGAATGGGAGGTAGGATTTAAAATCCAGGGCGTGCCCAATTTGTAATAGGAAATATCCTATATAGAGACAAGACTCAAGGTCTGATCTCCCAATGAAGATGAGAAAAGAATGAACCCATTGCTCAGACTACCTGCAAGGACACTTATATGTCTTGACATTGGCATTGGGTGAAGGGAAGACAGATCTCTACTGAGATCTTTTCCACCAAATGGAAAAATAATTTAAAGTGGTCTCCTATGGGTGATATGCATATGAGATTGGAAAAGTAAGCATACATGTTCTTGGGAAAATTGCATATTTAAGCCGGGTTTCAAAATAAGGAAGCAGAATCAAATATAGTGGATCTCAATAAACAGATAAATAACAGCTCCATCAAGACACATAAGTAAATCAGAAAAATAAAAAGAGATCTTAAGAGTAGCTGGAGGAAACAGGCTGATTTCCTTCAAGTGACTGATAGTTAATCTATTGAATGATTTCTCAACACTTTGTCACAATGGAAGCTGGAAGACAGTGGAATAGTATCTTAAATGTGCTGAGCAACACACACACACACACACACACACACGTACCAAAACCTGTCAACCTAGAATTCTGTGACCTGATAGCATCCAGAAAAAGTTTATTTCAAGAGCAGAGGCAGATTAAAGACACTGACAGACAAACAAAAATTAAACTTACCACCAACAAACCCTCGGTTAATGAAATTCTAAATATGTAATTTAGGCAAAATGAATATTATCCCAGATGGAAGATATAAGATGGAATGCATCTAGGTAAGTAAAGATAATTGTCATTTATGTCTAAATATAAATAAACATGAACTGTAATCTGAATTAACACAAAACAACAGCAGCAGCAACAGCAATGTTTTATTTATGTGGTGGGAAACACTATAGATGAAAATGCTGTGCAAAATTTGCATGCAATTTTGATGGAAAATATTTGGCATTAAAATATACTATATTTTCTTTATATTGTTCAAGAGCAAGGTAAGGATATGAATGTTAAAATAGCAAGGATTAGCATTAATATTTTAGACATAGAGATTATAATTTCCAAATAAATAGAGGAGGAAATGAAATAAGAGAGAGGGGACAAAATATTAATTAAAAGAAGGGAGGGGAAATCCAGGTGTGTCTGATTCTAAAGTTTATGCTCTTTTTTAGCACCTCTTGAGGATGCCCAAAATCCTAGAATAAAATACAACTTAGATTCTCAAGCTAGGATACTGAAAAGTTAATAAGAAATGTTTTGATTAATTGATCATTGATTGACTCATTCGAGCAAATAGAAAAATATGTGGAGAAAACTGATGATTTCTATAATGGAAAAAAATCAAGTCAACGCCTACATCAGTCTTCCCAAATTAAAAAAAAAGAGAGAGAGATTTAATATGAACCAGGTTTTCTCAAAATTTTATATCATTTTATCTCTCGAACAACTCTTAGAAATAGGTATTATCCCCATTTTACAGATAAGGAAAGTGAAGCTCAGTGAGGTTAACTAACTTAACCAAGGTCCCAGTGTGGAAGAATCAAGATTCAAGCCCAGCTTTACAGAAAGCTACATTCATTATTTTAATTATTCCCACAGCTGAAATGCAAGATAGAGACGGTTGTTTTAACTGGCTTATAAATCTTTATTCAGCCCAAATAATTTAAAAATAATAATTCTCAGAGTAGACCAACCAAACATAGAGTCAGCGAGTGTATAGCGTCCTCAGTAGGCATGCAGGATATTTGATTTCCACTATATTCAATCGACTAACAGAGAAGCCCAGCCAAGCCTAATCTTTGCTGTTCCCATATTCTCCCCTTTTACCTTCCCCCTTTAAAACCTCCCCCATTCCTGCACAAGGTAGATCCAAAATGTCAAGAGGGTTGAATAGGCTTCAACAATATACACACTTTCTGCTATGCCAAGGAGATCTATATAAACACTTTTATGAATAAAAGTAATTATCAATAACACTTTTGTATTTCTTGAATAAAGTAGAATACTTGCATTTATTTGGGGGAAAAAAATCTTTGAGGGACCAGCATTTTGAAAACCATACCCTAGCAATACATAAATCTTCCTGTTAAAATTAATGACTTTGGCAGAATTACTCGGTAGACAGTAGAATTTACACAATGGTAATAGTTGTGGAATATTGAAATGCATATGAGTTTCTCCGATACAATTCTTTAGCAGACAATGAGTAAAATTAAGGCAAAATTGGTTCCAAAATAAAACATCTATTTTAGAAAACTAGGATTTATTGTGTTTGGAAACTCAAGATATGAGTTTTGGGGAAAGCAGCTTTCTACTTTACTAAAAGGGACTATTATCTAAGAACAATCATTCATATGGCTTCTGATTTGGCAGTGATCCAGTGATATCATTATGATAGACAAAGGAAGCAGGCTTTTGAAGCTTTTTAGTTTAGAAAAATAGATTTTGTTAGTTTATTCTCCTCTCTATTTTCTGTAATATGTTTAAAAGAGAGGGTAGGCTTAATTTTATAAGGCGAAGACGCAAAGGAAAGATTCGCTCTCACATCCATCAAGCAGAGTTGCCTAGAGCACTATTTGCTTTCTTCATGAAGAAAAATAGTTTCTTGTATTCAAACTGCTCATTCTAGAATTATCTCCACTGTAACAGGTACAGATGAAAAAGCTGTTTTCCTAGGAGTCCTGGAGTGACAAATCCAATTCGAGTTTAGTGACTGAGACCCTATATTCTTTCTTTAATGTAACAAACAGCAAAGCCTAGGGCTTTCTATGTGACTGGTTCTGATTAAGTAGAAGTATGTGGGTTTACATGTTGCACTTTGTCTTCAAGATACCGTTAGAATCCTCACTGTATGATTTCCACATAAAAAAAATCTCCATACTTCTGTCACACAGGGTTCTGCAAGTGATATTCTAGACTATGCGGTCTGAGGAATGCCTATCTAAAAATTCCCTCAGGAATTAGTGTAAATTGCAAATTTCTTAGTTGCCTCCATAACCTACCAACTCAAATCTCTCTCACGTGGGAACTTACATTACAGCAAGTTTCTCTGTAATTCTTACCCATACTGAAATTTGAGAACCAGCATTCTAAAGGTTGAAGAGAGTTGAAGACAGCTTATTTTAGGAACAAGATAATGGACTTTGAAGTTTCAGAGAGTTAGATTTTGTCCCATGAGCAAATTACAGCGTGCTCCTGTAGCATACCAGGTGTGTGACCCTAAGTACGTTGCTTGATCTCTCTGAGCCCCAGTTACCTCATATGTGAAATGGGGATGATAATACCTATCTTGCAAGGTTGTGTTTAGGATTCAGGAAGCAAATACTATATATACATAGTACCTTGATTTGTTTAAAACATGGTACTTATTATTTACCTCTGTGTGGGGTTTCCTTAGGATTCACACTCATTGGAGTAGTAATATAATCTATTCTCTACTTTCATATAACCCCTTATCATTTCTAGTTGTGAAGCTGCTTGGTTACTGGGGTTAAAAATGAATCCCTTCCCCATCTTTGTCTGCCCGTCATCTCATTTGAAGAAAGGTTTATGGAAACTTAATGGTCTTTTCTGCAAAATGCTAGAAAAGCTTTGAGCCTATCCTGTCACGTAGACAACTAATTACACCATTACATGCTGCAATTACAATGAAAGATTTTCAGCTAACGAAAGGCATGTTCGCTGCATTCTCATTACCTGATATTTCACTGCCAACACTCAAGAGTATCATGATTTTGATGAAACAAAAACAACTCAAGGAGCTATATTTGCTCAGTAACATCAACAGAACAGTTCAGGGAGCCCATTGCAATTCCCTTCTGCCCCATTGCATTTTTCCACCAAGCTATTTAAAGCTACAGTCTTTGTTATTGCCTCGCAGAACTTGTTGACTGCCAAAATCCTTAGTAATTTCTGCTGATCCAGCATTGTCTGTGTGAAGCATCACAACCTGGTAGGCACGTACAGCTATTCTGGCAGGAAGCCAATTGGATTTAGTCTTAAGTTGACTCAGATCAGATCAGTCAATTCAAATCAATTAGTGCCAGCAGTGGCCTGGCATATAATGCGCTTGCCTTAAGTATCCATTATTTACAACAGCTTCTTAGCAATAGTAGAAACAGACAGATGGCCCAGTGCCAAAGGACACCCCCTTAAGACTCTCTCCTTTTCCTTTTTGACTTATTGCTACCTGGGATCACTCCTCATCTTCCCAGCCCTATAAATGTCATCAAGACCAATCACCATTCTGATGCATGGTCCATTTTAAATCATCCCTTTCAAGTAATTGCCTAATGCCTGAATATGAATTTTTTAATGGTTAGAAACTTGATACCTCCCAAGGATTTACGTTCTGTGTGAATGTGTTTAATAATTAAAAGGTTCTTCCTCATTGTATTGTTTATGACAAGTTATGACTCTGCTCCAAGTAACAGAAAACCTGATCTAAACTGTCTTAACTGAATTGGTGATTTATTGCCCCAAATAAGTGAAAACTGCAAAGGCTTCAAGCATGGCAGAATATAGAGATCAAAAACAATGTCATTGGGCCCCTGTTCCTCGCTCATCAGTCTCTCAGTTCTGCTTCATTGCTTACAGACAGGCTTTCTCGCCTACATTCATAAAAGAGCTGCACATGCCCTACGATCTCACTCAGCTCAGCTTCAGAAACTGCAGGAAAGAGTGCCAGTCACTATGCAAGCATTCCTAGCAAAGTTCACAATGCACTTCATTGGCTGTATT
This sequence comes from Tapirus indicus, assembly GCA_031878705.1. Classification (NCBI taxonomy): domain Eukaryota; kingdom Metazoa; phylum Chordata; class Mammalia; order Perissodactyla; family Tapiridae; genus Tapirus; species Tapirus indicus. The sequence goes on along the minus strand of CM062927.1, from coordinate 67,389,143 downwards.
TAGATCACATGCAAGTCACTAAGTCCATCATTCTGGAGAAAGGAATGGAGTTCCCTGATAAACACCACACATCTGCCTTTAGATCAAGGTTTGAGTATCCCTATTCATACCACATGGGCTGAGAGTGTTGGGACGGGTCTCTAAGAAGAAATCAAGGTTCAGTTACCAAGAAAAGAGGAAACAAATGACGGAAATGTCTTTCTCCTTATAGTCAAACAAAATTGACCTTCTTAGGGGTTTCTCCCATTAATCCATAATTGATTCCTCACACTCTACAGAACAAAGCCTATTTCTCTTTTCTCTGCAACCTGTTGATTCTTGAAGAAACAAAGATGTTCTTTCTCCAAGCTGTAGTAAATTTAGGATGAGTAGTTAATGCGGTAGGATCACTTAAGTTTTAATGCAAATTTCAGTTGAATTAACAGAAGTTTAGTATATAGAACAATGGATCTAATCCCTGGAAGCCTAGCAGAATTACTTGATTGAGCACTGAAAAGGTAAATATGCCTGAGTATAAACCACACTAGATCTACCACCCAGAATTTGGGAGGATGCTGCATAGGTGTATGTATTTTTCAAAAGCTTCACAATAATTCTCACACACAATTTTATTTAAAAAACACTGATCTCTATAGAATGAAAAAAATGATAGCTTTATTATTCTCTGAGAGAATAGCAAAAGGATTTTGCCTGGTACTAAATACCATATTTCAGAGGGATAGAGATAAACATAGGCTACTCATAGGAAAATGACTAGGATGAAACTATGCCCTTTGAGAAACAGGAGTAACTGACCATGTGGATAATAAGAATAGGCAGAAGCTAGTGGGGAAAAAAAATCAGTATCCCAGGAGTTTTTTTCAGAAAATTTTTGGTATTCATCTATCTACTCATTCATTCAAGAAATATTTAATGAACACAAACTACCTATCAGACACTGAGCTAGATACCAGTCTTAAAATGATGAGTAAAAACAATCATGGAGTCCCCTGTCATGGACCTTACAGTCTAAGATTGAGACAGATATTACATAGTTAGGCTGCTTTTACCTCTTCAAGTAAAAGCAGACAAAATGGTTTAATAATTAGAAAATTAACTCATAAAACTTAGTATACATGTGGAAAAGGATTTCAGGTTAAATCATTAAATGGCTCAGCAACATCACTAAATATCCAGAATCTTTGTCTCTCTCTTCTCTGCTACCTTTGGTATTGGCTTCATCTTCATTACAATTGTGGTTACAATCTGTTTGCTGCTCTTTCAGAGACTATATCCAAACTCAAAATGTCCAGAGAAAAAAAGAAGACTGTGTCATCTTTTGTCTCTATCACAGAAGTGTAGGCAAGATTCCTACAAGTCCCCCAACAGATTTCTTCTTACATCTCATTGGCTTGATTGAAGATACATATATATCCTTGCATCCATCATTAGGAAAGAGGGAAGGAATTACTATGATTGGCCTAAACTGTATCTAGATTCTATGGATGTTGAGAGTCAACCAAAATGTCTGCTACAGATATCAATCAATTGCAGAAACAAATAGAAAAATTACAAATGTGGAGGAGTCCTATACCATGTTTAAAAGTCTCTACTAGGAAAGTATGATAATCTAGAAAGATTTTCCTGAGGAAGCTTAAGCAGAGACCAAGAAAATGAGTAGCATTTGAATTAGTAAGGAACAGATAGAGAGTGTTTAGGCAGAGAGAAGAGCATTTGAACAATGTCCTATGTCTGGACAATGAAGAGTTATAGAACAATGGAGAGTCATAGAAATATCACTTCTGCTGTAAATGGGACCCAAAATGAATAAGGGGGAAAAAATGAGAATTTTTCTAGGTGAAAGATGATGATACTTTGACTTGCATATTGGTGGTGAAAATAGAGAAATGGACTAATATCTGTTTAGAGGGAAAACTTGATAGGATTTGAGATGGCATGGATATGGTTTGGGGGAAGTGTTTCAGGGAGCAAGAAAATATATGGTGTCAGCAGTGATTTCTTGGTTTCAGGCTTGCTGAAGTAACTAGTAGCCAGTGGAAGTGGTCCATGTTGATTGTACAGTAAGAAGTAATAAAGTATCAGAAAAGGAGTAGCAATAAGGCTAACAGGTTACAGAGGTACTGCATTAGCGCTCTTTAAATCTGCCCATGGCTCCAAAACCCGGAGAATGTCTTCCCTTCACTGTGAAAGCATAACTAAGCAGTTTATCACAGTCCTCAGAATTTAATGAGTTTGGGTGAGTAATCACTCTTGGCCTAAATGAAACCATTAAGTGCCCAGATAGGAGCTGTTTCCATGCAAAGCACAGGACCTTAGAATTCAGTTTGGGAGCACTCAGTGGGAAAAGAACAGGCTACCCTGAGGCACCCTTAGCCAAAAAAAGCTTCCTAGTAGAGTACATGGTATTTCATCACTGGGCAAAATCTTCCATTAGTAAATTCATAGAAGGCACATAAGTAACACATACTAGGCTCTCAAAATAATTTGAAAGCATAAATCCCCCAAATATAGCATAAAGATTTTTCCCTTCATTTTCTATTGATGATCTTATATCTTGAAGAATAAAAAAACTTCATTCCAATTTGCATGGCGGCAGATGTCATTCTTAGCCAAAATATAGATGGATGCTGTTTAGTTGGTCTAAACCATCCTATAAAAAATAGTAATAATGTGTTCTCTTGTTCAGACACTAAATATCATTCACTCAATATATTGTTAAACATCAAATGCCATCTAATCCATCCATTCATCTGTGTTTCACATTTCCATATTTCATTTTAAATCTCCTTTTCATCCTACATCTTTATACAATCTTACCTCTCTAACTGGTTATTCCACAATGTACCTAACATTCAAAATAGCACATGTACTCAACATAAAAGTAACTTGTAATCTCCACTCTGTGGGAACTGGTACTTAGAGTTCCCATTAACACAGTGGGAAGTTATACACTTAACTCTACTCCCATTCAAATGAGGGTATATGTGCAGTGTGCACAGAAATCCACTCTTAAATCAGATATCATGGTTTTAAGCTTTTAGAATTGACTGCTTTTTATATTCTATCTTTTGACTAGATAGAAACTACTGCTGTGAAAGATACCACTGTATAATGTGCTCATATTTTTGGGGTTGTATTATGAAACATGAATTTTACTGGGTAAAGATAAAATTAAGCACTTAGTTCCTTCCTCCTTGTGGTTCAGGCAATTATCTGAATTTAAATAATTAGCAAGTTGATTGTTCAAATAGTCATAGCAGAAACAAGCATTCACACACACCCTCATTTGATGTCATAAATAATCACAATTAGTATTTTTTATTACCATTGTTCTCATCTAGTGCTAAAGCCCTGGACTTACTCAGGTGTTTCTAGCATTGAAATTAACGTTAACAATGATACTCTCTTCCCCAGCTCATTTCTTACAAGAAGATAAAAGGCATATTAAGGCATCAAAACAAGGATAACTACTTAATGAGCTTGGGAATTTTTCAAAATCAAACAGTAGTGTCTTCTCTCTGCTGGAGCCATATTGAATTCTAGACATTTGTATACCCTTTTTCTTTTCTTTCATATCCCTTCAAACTCTAACGTTCCAGGAGATGCCATTTGTAAGCAATTTGGGACTCCAAGGGTAGCATGCAACTTTTGTATCTGGGGTTATTCTTTCATTTGCTCAAAAAGTATTTATTAAGCAACTACCTACCAATCGTGGTTCTAGATGGTGAGGATACAACAATGAACAAAACAGAAAAAAAAAATTATCTCTACGTTAGTGGAGCTTATAGGAAACTGGTTTCACATTACAGCCCCCCCCCCCCAAAAAAAAGAGAGAGAAAGGAAATGGGCAATGTTAAGAATATGGACCTCTGATAATTAAAAGTAGATGAAATTCATTTTAGTTAAATAAGAAATTATCTTTAAAAAAAATCAAGAAAACGAACATTTATTGATTAGCTGTTATTTACCAGACATCATATTAGGTGTTTTCAAGTATTTTTAATACTCACAGCAATTTCAGAATAATCAGCCTAGGTTACTGATACATCCATATGGGAGCAGAGTTTTGACACGTGTTAATTTGGTAAGGAACATCCTCCTGCTATTATGATCCAGACATTTTTACCACACAATTGAAGCTGCTTTTGTCAAGGTGAACATATTACTGGCTGGTGACATCTAACATTCTTTAAATAAGTAAAAATAAATTTTAAAATTAAGATCTGCTGACACGCTATCTCATAAAGGTTCATACTGATAACGTTTTCTTCTTCAGTGACAGGTAAAGAGGAAAAGGTTACAACCATGTAGACTCCCAATTTTGGCTCAGTGATGTGTTTCTGCATGGTTGTTTAGATGGGGAATGTTGTGTGTACATAAAGTGTATTTATACTAATGATTTGAACTGGAGAAGACAACACAAATTATTATGAGAATATTCTCAGGGGAAATAAAATTCCTAAATTTCAAGCAGCTGGTATTACCTAAAAATGTGTCTGTGATTCATGTAAGAAATTTCCTCCTGTTGTGAGTTCATTGAGCCTTACCCTTTAACTATATATAAGATAACCTATAACCTTCAGGAAGCATTTTTAATTATTATTATTTTTTAGAACATGGATAACAAGATCACATAAACCAGATGGCACTCAGGGAGTGGGGCAGAAATCTCTCATCTAGAAAGGGTCAGGTAAACTTCACTTTTGATCACTGTAAATGTGTAATATCTACCTTAACCTCTTTTAACTTTACTTCTACATTCTATATGCACTGTCAGTGCAAGGACTCAATATATGTGTTAATTTGAAATGATGCCTCTTTGGGAGTAGTTTGGATTATGAAGGGGTTCAGAACATGCTACCCCAAAATATGCTGCTTTGGCATGTTGAATATTTTGAGCTAAAGGCGATTGAGCAATTGAGGGTACAGGAAGGTCTCTATGACCTCCCCCTTTCTAATTAAAAGCAAGTCAGTCATAAAATTTCTCATGAGAAAGATGCCCTCTCTGTACCAGGAAGAGAACTTTCTTATCACCAAAGACTGAGAGTTGACACCAAAATTGACGTGTACAAATAAACCTACTAAACTAACCCTTATCTTCTATTAGTTTCCCCCATATATTTCTTAGTCACTGTCCTACAATTTACTGCCCCTAGCCTAAGCCCCTTTGTCTTATCACATCCCATAATTTACTGTTCTTTGTTTAAAAAAGTATATAACCCTTTGGGCCTAACAGCTTTTTGGGGTCTTCATTTTCCTTTTGAAGACTCGCATGTGCACATAAAAATATTCAATAAAATGTGTGTGCTTTTCTCCTTTTAATCTGTTTTCTGTCAGTCTAATTCTTACACCTTGCCATAGAATGTAGGAGGGTAAAGGGAAGTTTTTCCTCCCATACAACTACATTTTGATGAGATCTTTGGTAAGTCCTTACTATCTACAGAGTAAAGTTCAAACTCCTCCGCAAATGTGGTGTTGAATTTCCTTACCCACTGACCATAACTTTTGCCTCTAATTTCATCTCGTCTCTCATACTTTTCTAGCTGGTCATGTTTCCTAAGGGCTCTCTCTGTTCCTTGGCTTTTCTTCCCTTTCCATGAAATGTCTCCCTTCATTTAAACCTAACAATTCCTTTCATTCATCAATGCCTTGCTTGAAATCACATCTTCTGAGAAGTCTTCCACAAACTTCTGGTCTTCGATAGTGCCACATTTATATCTCTATCTATGTCTATGCCTATATAACTGTCTCATTTATGGTATAGTTTATCAGGCATCCTTTTGAGCCACCTGGAGAAATCCTTGAGGTCAGGGATTATGCCCTACACAGTGGTTGGAGGACTCCAATAATAGCAAGAGTTATGTCGAAACAAAAAATGAGGCAAGACAGTATTTTATTAACCCCTTGTTGTCATAATGTTATTTTCCTAATAGCTTTTGTATTGGAAAGATTGATTTGTCACGTTCTGAGGAACTGACTTTACTGTTAAAACAAACTCTATTTCCAATATAAACTTTAGTTTTTATATCATTTTGATGAACTTCTTGCAGAGGATATTAGTGTTAGCATTGTGCTGTTATTGAGGTGTAATGATTTATCTTTTCCAATTATTTATAGCTTCCCATAATTAAAAGTTTGCTTTAACTGCCCAGCAAATGGCTGAATCTGGCTGTTTGTTGTTGTGCTGTAAATGAGGCTCTGATTGTTTTTCTATGCTCCCTGCTAATTTCAGATGATTGTTTTTATGCTTTGCTGTGTCTAGTGTCATCAACACTGAAAGGAGAAGATGCACTGAGAATACACAGATGACAATTTGCTCTTTGCCTGTTACCTAGTGTGGCTGTGTCTGCACTGGGTTAGCCATGAGGCTGAACCTACTGGGTTTGCATTTAATTCCATAATACAAGCCTAAAAACTGCTGACTCTTGTAGACTGTGTTTAGAAAAAAAAAGAAAAGAAACACATTTGAATAAAGAATGAGACATAGAGAACCCAGTGAGCCAAGGAAAACTGTTGCATCTTGCTTTTAATCCAAATGAGTCAAACTTAACAACGGAAAAGATAACTTCTGTCACTTCTCTACCTGCAGTCGGTACCTGCCAAGTGGAACCATTCTTACAGATAATACAGGCTATGACTGTGGGGGTTCTTTCAGCTGCATCTTGCTGCATATTAATTTTCATGGATTGGCAGAATTTTATAGCTTGGAGAACAATTAGAGATTATAGTCTAACTAGACCTTACTGTTTTTTTATGAAGGAGGCAACTGGTCTAAGACCACACAACTAAGAAGCAGCAGAACTGGGAATTAAATCCTTGCCCAGGTGATTACAAATGCTCTGTTCTTAATCTTTTGTACAGCATTTTATTGCTTCGAAATGATGGCAGAGCCATATCCGCTGCTTTATGGGGTTTCACCTTTCACTAAATGCATAGAAAATGAAAGGATTTATATACTCTGTGTTTATTTCTACTCTTGTATTTTACTTTCTTTAATAATTTATTTTCTAATTTACTAAGATTTCAGTCCTTATTTTTTTAACCAACAAATATTTATTGAACACTTTTTATATATAAGGATATGTTAGGCTCTATGAGGACAAAATTTTACAAAGTCTATAAAAAAGCTTACAATCTTATTTGAGACAGAGAAATATGCAAATATACATAGTAAAATGCAACGTGTGAATATTGTAAAATAAGTTTATTGAAAAGTCTCTACCATTTGGAGTATGACACTGAAGTGCCTTTGTTTTCCAGTGACTGTCTTCCTCCCAAGTTTTATTTTCTGATTCCCTCTTTTTCAACAGCTCTTTTAATGGCATTTTGCTTAGATGTCATGAATTGTCAGCCATTTGAGGTTAATAAAAGTTTCTTATTTGAGTGTTTGAGCCTCATCTCAGTGCATTTTAAAAGTTCAAGGTCCCATTCATGTCTTCTCTCCTCCCCTTTCCTCACCTCAGGCTAGTGCTGTAGCTTCAGTGATTTGATGTGGAAGGTCTGGGGAAAGTGGGGTGTGGGCTGGATCTTTTGTCCATTTGTCCCTTGCCTTCTCTTCTATGTTAAATGAGTGGGGCTGTGCGGAGGGACAGGAAAAGAGCAAGCATCTTGGGTAACTGATAAGGATGAAATCTTCTCCTTTGCTATCCAAAACTAATGTCCAGCAAGTTGTCTGTGACCTCAGTGAAGATGAGTGGTAACCCCCAACCTGACCACGTGAAAAGGAGCTCGTCTCCACTCAGCTCCTTTCAGCATTTGTGAGTGCAGTAAGAGACCGGGCCACCACTTCTTGCCGTCTTTCTGCTGGTGCATCTCCCTTGATGCTTGTGTCTCCTGGAAAGACTGTAGCCCCTGATCCAGCCTCCTCCTAGAGTAACTCTTAGATACAGGGACGTGCACGGGAACAATCTTCCTTGCTTTCCAGGAGCTAGAGTCTAAAATCAGGCAGCAGGCTAACTGCCTTCCTCCTGCAAGTTCCTCACTTTGTCAGGTCTCACTCATTCTCATTTTCCTCACTCATTCTCATCTCCTCCGCTCTTTTGCTACTTGAGGAGACAAGTATTAGGACACTGCCTAATCAGACATCCACTGAGAAACAGAATGCTCTTTTCTTCTTGAGAGCCTCCCAATTTCTGAGTGATTCTCTCAAAGCCCCCTGCCTTCAACACTTTGAATTTGGGAAGGGAAGCAACCCATCTTTTGGGGAAAGGAACGGGTTTCTTCCCTTCTGAAATTCAAAGACATTTTCCTCTCTCCTTTATCCCCTTCTATCAACTGGCATAGGAAGGGGGACAGGGACTGGGAGTCTGGTGGCGGTATGTGCTAGAGCCAGTTCTACCTGTCACCTCACTGCAAGACCTTTGCATAAGTAGGCTGTCCCTCAGGGTTAGTGGGTCTTGGAACTTAAAAGATAAGGTATTTTGTGTTTTTACTTTCTCAGCTATAGGTCTTAGCTGAAAGTCAAAAAAATCTCAAATTCAAATCAACATCCTCTTATAAGTGCAATAATAAAGATGCAAAGGAAGTTCTTTGGAATTTTTGAAGAGAAAGCCACACTTTCTGTTAGAGGAACTAAGAAAGCCATCCAGAAATAAAGGAAGTGGCATTTAAGGCAGTTCATCATCGGTGATATAAAGTTGAAGAGACTTAAATAAATAAGTAAATGTAGTAAATATACACACACATATATGTAAAAGTGAATAAGATATCTATATATATCCATAGAAATATATCTATATATAGGTATAGATGTACACATACATATAAAGGTTTTAAAATTTAAAATGTGTATAAATTTCATAGAGCTATTGCAATCATATAATCCTGGAAAAATCTGGAAAGATAGTAACTGAATCATTAGCACTTACCTCCTTACTGAAGATTGATCAGAAGGAGGTAGGAATTGGAAAATCTCTTTCTTTCAGTATTTCTGAAGGAAGATAGCAATTTTCACTTTATTTTCTGTCCTTAAGAATTTTTGAAACTAAAAGATCTTTGGAATAATAACATTTTTGCCAAGGAGAATGACAGGATTCGGACTATGTTTTAGGAACTTCACGTGGTAGCTGTATGCCAACCCTGAAGACCAATGGCAAACTGAGGAGTGAAAGAGATGTGAGACTTGAGAAATTATCGGAATTGTTTCCAAGGATGTGTGGGAAGAAATCAGAGATGGTCAACGGAAATTGGGAACTTAGAGGAGGAAGCTGGGAAGTGATGTTGATTTTGGACATGCTGATATTGCCTGTGGAATGTGGATATTGCCATCGCAAGAGCAAAACTAGAATGTGAGTTGTCAGGGTTGGCCCTAGACTTAGGAGTCAACACACATGTTGATTAACCCCTGGAGGTGACTGCAGAGATAAGGAAGGGCTACATGAAGAAATAGTGTCAGCTAAGGCCTGAATTTACATAACATTGCAATGAGGACTGACTAATGATTAAATACTAGGCAAACCAGTGAGAAACAATATAACCAGGGAAACTAGCCAGGGAAATCACATGTTAAATGCACATATGACAGTCTGTGTACTTACCGTTTTGGAGAATGTATTCCTCCAGTGTTTATTGCTCCTATTTTAGTATATCTTAATAAGTTTGTTTTCTTATATTTTTTGAACAAATTAATGTGTTCTTTTTAATCACATATTTTAAAATGTAATTTGTGGTTGTTTCCCTCTCTCTCCAACACATCCTTTCCCCCTCAACCCTCTCTTGGAAGCCTCTCCCTCTTCTACTGTCTCCTGAAGTCTCTATTGGAAGAAATATGAGGGGTTCAGTTACTTACCAATGCTACAGAGCAATTTAAATGTTATTTGTTAAAATAGATTTTGTCTTTCTCTTCATTGACAGTTACCTCAACCCTCCAGTCCCATCTTACTGAGAAATGCTGAATAAGCTATGAAATTCTACTATTTGCTAATGTGTTTACTTTTTAGAGGAAAACTCTATCAAATTGATTCAAATTGATTTCATTTATCTCTAGCTTTCTCATCACAGCAGCAAATAATAAATTATTAACATAAAGAGCAAATAAATTGAATACAAACAGATCAGGCAGGGGGATTGACTAAAAGTCCACCACAAGCTTTGGCATTGCTTCTGTAAAAGAGAATTTAATTTTTCTTGAATCCTGGAAAGTTCTGAGTCTGTCTTTTGTATTACAAATTATCCTGAAATTCATATTAAATTAATACTTAATGTTGACAAGTTTGTCATTCAACTTGTTTTGTCCATTGATTCCTCCATCTCCTTCCATCCAACATCAATATAGTTATAATTTCACAGAGAGACAAATGGATTTGTAGTAAGAATGTCTGAAGTGTGTCCATATGGGCACTTACTAGACAATTAATTTTGAGTAAGTCACTTCATTTTACCTATCAAAATCTGTTCTTATCTCTACAATAAAAATTGTGGTCCCTATGTCAGAGAACTTGCTTCAATTTCAAATTAAAATCATATGCAAAGTACTTAAGAATTATGAAAACATGGTGTTCATCAATGAGTTTTAAACACACATAATTCCATGTGAAAATTTTAAGAAAATTCACCTTGTCTTTCCCTTCCTTCCATCCTTCCTGTCCCCTCCCTTCCTCCTCCTCCCTCTCTCTCTGTCTCTCTTCTTTCGTTTTTTGTTTATATTTTAATTGAATATTTCAGCAATAAATGCAAATACAGATTTCATACTTGAGGCCATTTGAGAAATATTCTTCCCCAGTTGTTCTGAAGTATGAATTTATTTGTTTGTATGTGAATGGCTTCCTTTATTAGAAATTTATAAAACCCTATGACTTGTCAGGTACTATGCTAGGTGCTGAGAACCAGCAGGATATAAAATCAGACAGAACCTTAGCCTTTTAGTGTGCTTTGTAAGCTTCATTATAAAAATAGCCATTACGATCAGCACCCTACCCACACTGAAGCCCTGCGCTGACATATGCAGGTATTTTCTGAGTTATAGGGAGGAGTTTTGTTTCATGAAAAATGCAGATATCCCACTGGGCAGGGGAAGAGGCACTAGAAACATGAATATTTTCTCATTTTGAACTTTTTTATTCTAGAGCAGGATTGGATAAACTATGGCTGGTAGGCCTAATGCGGCCTTCTTCCTGTTTGGCCAATAGAGTCCTGTTGGAACACAGCCATACTCATTCATTTACCTATGGTCTGTGGCTGCTTTTGTGCTGCAGAGACGGAACTGAGTAACTGCGACAAAACCTTACGGTCCTCAGAGCTGAAAATATTTACTGTCTAGCCCTTTACAGAAAAAAAAATCTGTTGATCCCTGTTCTAGAAAAAAATCTCCCCATCAATGTTCATCTGAGTCCTGGTTTCTAAACAATCCAGCAACATGTTATCATTGGCTCTGTTCTCTCTGTAGTTAACTACAATTAACTGTTCTTTGCTCTTCTGTTCCTTCAGATAGAACCTATGCTGTTGTTGCATGTAAAGAAACTTCCCAAAATGGTCTTGCGAGTTCTTTGCCTGTCTTAGTTACTGTGGGCCACACCATTTGTACAAAACTAAGAGATTTTCTGTGGTCACACAAAATGGTGACTACCTCAGAATCTGAACTCATATTTTTAAATTTCTCTTGGTTCAGTTTTTCTTTTTCTTTTTTTGCAAAGGAGCAGTTTTTGGTCAGAAAGTCACCTCCCTAATTCAGAGGAGTTCGTGTTGTAGTGGAGGCTAACCAGGAAGCCAGAGCTGCCTAAGGTTAAAAACTGGCAGAAGCTCTCTGACAGCCACGGGCACTGCAATGTCATGGTCTACTCCTAGCCACTGTGTCAGCACACTCCAGGCTACAGACAGCCCTGGGTGTTCACATTTTAGCAGAACCTTGGGCACTGGCCAGCAGGCTTCTCTTGTTCGACCTGAGATCTGTTAACTACAGCATGTGTTTCTTCTTCCCTGTCCACTGCCATATTCTCCATACATAGCTTCTGTGTCCTGTCTATAACCCCACTGTGACCCAGCCATAAACTTAGGAGATGTAGAGTGGAAAGAATACCGGGCAAAGATTAGGTAAATAACCTACTGCACTTTACAAGCTGGGAGATTTCAAGTACTTTGATTTACCTTTCTAGGCCTAAAAGTCATTCACTATCGATTTAAGAGCCATTTAATAACAGTGATTATCTTTTGGCCCTATTAATCAGTAGGCAATAGGCAAGTATTTATCTTTCTCCTTGCAATAATTCTTTAATATTGTGTTGGCCAAATTTTGCAGAAAAGGAAACTTAATAAGTAACCCAAGACACATTGCTGGTTGCCAAGAGAACTAGGATAAATCTCAGCTCCTCCTGGGTCTAAAATCCCAAACTTTTTTCCACTAATCTATCCAGTTTATCTGGAACAACTCACCCTAAAGCAACGGGACCAGAGTTCTGAGAACTGAGACTGCTGCAAGATCCCCAAATCTTTACTAAAATTGACTCAATCCAACTGAAACATGTTTGAGATAGGAAGTAAACTTGGCTTTTAAACTCTGGATTACGTCTCAGTGAGCTGAACTCTGACAGTTGCAAAACAGTTACGGTAGTTAAAAACACTAGTTGCTAGAAAATAGAGTAATAGAAATGGTCAACCAGCAGAGGAGAGAGTAGTAAATAATACACTTTAAAGAAAAATAAAATGTATTGTAAGCCAATGGCAATCTATAATTTAATTAACTAAGTTTTTTCCACCATTGTGAATAAGTATTTTCATTTTCTACATAACCATGATTACATAAGGACACAAGTATCCACTCTATTTAGGACGCCATATCATTGGTTAATTTTTATCTCTTTCATTCTAATGATCAATGATTTTTGTAAGGATGCATTCCGAGAGATTCTGTTCTTTTTGAAGTTCCAAACCCACTAAACTATTTCACCATTTATCTCAGTTTTGAACTTTCACCTACATGTTGTTCTTAGTTTGCCATTTCCCCAGAATTTAGTTTTAGCCATCTATAACTGAGAGAGATCACACACAGAAAATATTGTAGAATGGTTATAAGAAGCACTGCTTCTTGAATATGATTTTTAAAAAATCCATTGACTTGTTTTCACAAGAAGATTGTCAACTTGTTGTGCAGTGCTTTTGAAACGTCAGTGTATACGAGATTCTAATTCAGTGAATCTGGGATGGGGTCCAGGAATTTGAATTTTTACCAGGCATCCAGATGGCAGCAGGTGGGTCATTGGCCCACACCGGAGTAACATTTAATTGATTGCTGTATCATTTATATCCTACAGTGTGGCACACTCCCGGGTATTTTCTAAGAAATGAATTGAATGGCTAATGAAAAGGGCTAATAGAAATAGGGCAATGTGAAGTATTCATTCATTCACCCAGTGATTCATTGCTTCAGCACTCAATGAGTGGCTGTCATGTACTGGCCATTATCACATTACCTATATATGTATGGACATAAAGGCACTTTGTTTATACTCCATGCTTCCAATGAGCATGAAGTCTAACCAAGGGGTTAGGAAAGTGAAAACATCATTTCAAGATATTATTTAGGTGTTATTAAAGAGGTAAGTGCAGAGAATTGTCAACAATAAAAATCCCCCCAAAAAAGTCTTACCTCATATAATTATTGTATTAGATGAGTTATGTTAAAGTAAGTTGGTAAATTGTGAAAGGCAACATATATGCAAATAAAAAATATTTATACCTCTCTTTCCCCTTTATACAGGTAGCTGAGTCTCCCCAGCCTCATTAAGTATGTTAACTAGATGCCTCAGCTCACTTACCTTACCCCACCTGGTAGCAAATAGGATCCCTCGATCTGATTTTTCACAAAAGGAGGCATATGTTGCCTATCTCTGTGGTATGAAATCTGCAGGACCTGGGGTACTATGCTAATGACATTCTACCTGAACATTTAAAATCATTTCCCTTCAAGCTGTAGTAGCTATTACATAATTGGTGGAACTGCTAGAAGTAATCAAGACCCCTGTCCTGAGATGCCTGAATAGAGTTTCTCTCTTTACCAAGCATTTAAAATGCATACTGTGGTAGAGTGGTCCTTAAAAATTTCCTTGCTATATCCTTGTTATTTGAGCACTATAAATATATTTTACCAATACTCAGAATGGACAGTATGAATTGTTTTCTGGGATTCTAGCAACATCCAAACTTTACATAACAGTGGACTTCAGTAATACTCCTTGAACTTGTATAAGGTTCATGAAAAGTATAGCATATCAGAATTTCAGTGATAAATTACTAAGAATTTTGGTTGACAAATACTTCAGTACATTTTTTTCCTTCGATATGTAGTCGTGTTCTATTTGTGCAGCAAGTGAGTGATACAAAACAATGAGAAGTAAAAGGAAGAAACTTTAATCCTCTGTATATTAAACAAGGGCTCATTTGGACTGCACTAGTGAAGATATATCCAGCATGACATTTTCCACAAATTGTGTCTAGTTCGGAAACTACTACTTGATTTCTTGGGATATGTGTCTTTGTGTGAGAAAATATGAAATCCAGAAAATAAACCTATTTATCAGTCAGTTCCCTGAATTTTGTATTTAATTCATGCTAAACGGATAGAATCAGTTGAAGATAGCAGACCTAATGGTCTGTTTTGAAAACCATCAGTTCTTGTTGTCCCTTATCCTATAAATAAGTCACATTAAATCATTCTTCATTCCCAAATACTTTCCATGTAGATTCTGTATTTTGAGACACTCTCTGGCTAGAAGATTTTAGAAGTCTTTAATAGGAGTATGTTGTGAAAACAAAACAAACCCAAGTAAAGAATATGATAAGGGCCTGTTCAAAGCACCATTGGCAGCACAAACAGTGTTTATATCACAGCATCACAATCTAGGTGGAGCTGCCTAGCTGAGTCTATTGCATGAAAAAGCCACCCCAGTCCAGACATGCTCCACTTCAGACTTTAACTAAATGTATTTAAAAAATATACTGCCTCTAAAAGAAGATTGCACCTTTTAGTCTTCTTTTTCAAGGAGTTTAAAAATGTCTTAAGGAAGGGTGATGCCTGTCTGGAATTTATGATTATTACTCATAGGCTTTATTGCTCATTCTGCTTTCACACTAAGCATCCACATCACATCCACCAGAGAGCATCCAGAGGCAGCCTCATCACTTCAAGTTGTTTTGATAATAATTTATCCCAGAGTCTGACTCCATTGTTCTGCATGTATTACATAGAACTTCTATGGAACATCAAACATATTTATTGATAGGCGAAAATTGTGTCTTTATGAGTGTTTCTGTAATGAAATAGGATGAGGGATGTGGAAAGTCACTGGCAGTTTCAGTTCAAGAGGCGCTCTTCAAGAAGAGAAAAATGGGAATGTTTTTATGAACATGAAACAAAACTCTAAAAATAGATGAAATGTTCTTCTAATATCCACTGTTTGATAATATATAGTCGTATTGTCCTTTGTGAAAGAAGAGGGCACTGTGAATTCTTTCTTGTTGCCAGAAGTGTTCACACTTCGAAGAAATGAGCATTATGCACCTCCTCCTTCATATCCCCACAGCCTGGACAGTGACTCCTCTCACAGGTATTAAGACCCACTTTGTGGTGGTTATGAAGGGTATTGATTACGTTCACTGAGAGGTTCTTTATCTCCTCCTCCAACCCAACCCTTGCCCTCCACAGACATCAACACAAGGGGAACTGGGTCTTAAGTTTAATACTGTTGACAAGATAACCCTCCATCTCTGGAGCACTGGCTTGCAATAAAAGCTATTACCTTGTTGGCCATGTACCATATCATTTAGCTGTCTGCTAATGCTTTGCTCCTTTTTTCTGGTTTAATTTGCATTTAGAAGAGCTAGCAACCTTACTTGGCAAAGCTAACTGCTGATGTAGCTAACAATAAAGCACTATGTCATCACTTGAATCTCAAAAATTAGAAGGAAATGAAGAACTAACATCTATTATGTTTTTTATTCTAAAGCCAATACCTATTTCAATTTTGTCAAAACTGTGAAAAAGAGTTATCCCAATGTGGACTAGGTCATAGCATTCAAATTTATGTTGAAAGGTCAAATTTGAAAACTAGTGTAGGCCGTGGGAAGGAGTTGATTGAATGAAAATAAAGACTCTAAAAAGACAATGAGAAATATAGTGACACTTGGAATACTCTGCAGTGAGAGAGGACTTAATATTTTGTTCAGTTAAAATTGGAAATATAAGTTCAGATAAATCCAACTCTTATATAAAGGATGTTATGGAAACCAAACCTCACAATATACTAGCTAAGGCTGAAAATTGTTACCAAACTGTCTTAAGTCCACGCTCACTGTGAAGAGGTACAGTAGTTAATAGAAGAGAGTGATTTGACATAGTTCTTGCCTTCAAGGGGCTTCTAGTCTGATTGAATATAGGTATCCATATTCTTGTATGTTCTGAAATATGTGCGCCCTTCTTTCTGTGCAGTTTGGACATTAAGGCTATGCTAGTCTAAACATGTCTATGTACTCAGCAGCTTTTGCTATCTAGAGGACCCAGAGTATACTACACTAAGTAGAAAATCAGAAATTCCAAAAGATGAATTTATGACTCCCGGGTAATTGAAAAAATTTTTGGAAGAACTTTAAAGCTAAGGAAAACAATACAAGGTTAATGGTGCTAACTCTACATGTTGAAACCAAACTCTCTCTCCACCTCTCCATCCCTTTTTTCCATACAGATAAGATTCAGGTAGGCTCAGTGTCAAAATCAGTGAATGTCAAAATTGACATAAAAATCTTCAAGACTAAGAATTATTTTAGTTCAACCACCTTATATGCCATTTGAAACCTTCTCTCTATACTTCATATCTCCTTGAGGATTTTGTTTTATCAATTATTTCCTTTTTCTTGTATCTTAAACATCTAGTTCTCAAAATGTCTCAAACTCAACATTTTCAAGTCTCTCTCATAGCAAACAACTCGGAATACCTCCTTGGCCCTACATATCTTTATATCTGTCACATTTCTTTTTATAGTCAAGCATCTTGAAAGAGTTGTTTTGCTCAAAGTTTATGTACCTCCTCACTTTTTGTGCAGTCACCTTACAATAATCTGAACTTTACCCCCACCATTTCATTCTTCTAAATATTGACGTCTATGTTGCTAAAGCCACAGTACACATTTTTCATTCTCTTTCTTGTTTTCTCTGCAGCATTTCCCTTCTGAACATCTTTTCTGTTTGCTTCCTCTACTACTACTCTCTCTTGCTTTTTTCTACTTCTTTGTTAGAAAGAGGTATTTATGTCTCCTCAGTTTCCTTTAGAGGTTTCTTTCCTTTTGTTTGTTCCTTAAATGGTAGTGTTTCTAGGGACTTCCCCTCCCCGCTTCATTTTTCGCTCTACACATTCTCCTTGGGTGATTCCATTTATATTCATGGCTTCAAGTATAACCTGGAAAGTTTATAACTTCCAAATCTATATCTCCCACCTAAAATTCTATCCTGAGTTTCAGAAGTGTATGGTCAATACTTACTTGATATTTACATTTGAATATCCAGTGGTCATCTGCATTAAACATATCCCAGAGAGAACTTATCTCACTTCCGTTCACTCCCTACTATTTCCTCTCTTTAGCAGCACGGTTGGCAAAGATTAGGATATTTTTCTCTTTCTTCCCACCCTCTCCACATCAAGAGGAGTTGATTCTACCTTTCTAATTAATATCTCTTCCACCTGTTCTCTCTTCTGCAGTCATTGCCTCTACCTTAGTCATGTTCTCACCAAGATTATTTGGCAAAGCTAATTCCCTGTAGTTAATAATAAAAAAAAAACTATGTCATTGCTTGAGTTTTCTAACTTTATAGCTATGGACCCCCCCCCCCAAAAAAAGTCTGGAATAGAGTCCAGTCTCTAATTACTTGAATAGTTCCCTAATTTTGCTAAATCTCAGCTTGGGATTGATGTGATGATGAAGAGAGAGGATATGTATTAAAAGCTTAGGACAGTGCCTATTACAGAGGAAGTATGTGATAATAGCTTTTCTTTTTATTAAGAAATTTTTGCTCTGCTTCCAATCTTGCCTCTTTACTGTCTATTCTCCAACCTGAAGACAGAATCATGTTTCCAAAACAGTCAAGATTGTGAAACTCCTTCCCAACATTTATGAAAATATCTAAGCATCCTACCAAGGCTTAGAAGCTCCTCTCTCCATCCTACTCTCTTACCACTAGCCCTATCCCACCCCCACTCCATCCCTCAAATGCTGTCTTCTAGTTTTACTGAAATACTTACTATAGCTCCCAAGTGTCATGTTTCCTTGTGTCCATTTACCTTCACACAGCCTTCTCAGATTGCCAGAACTCTCTTTCCTCCATTGAACTAAATATCTACTTAGTCCTCAGATTCAACTCACACACGTTTCCCTACACTTTAGTTATTCAGTCTGTGCTCAGGGCTCTCCTGCTTATTTCCGTAACACCCTGTGTTTACCTCAATCATGATACTTTATTCAAACTATCTGTATTCTAATTTACCACTAGACTTATAACCTCTTTTGTCAGTACACTATCTTCTCAAAACTGTACCTCCAAGAGTATGCTTTTATTTAATCTGAATCAATTTTTAGACAAACTGGCTATGAGGAATCTAATTCTCCTTTCGCTTGAGCAGTTTATCCATTCTGATTCCTCTTTCTCTGCAGATATAGGCAGGAGCTGTACTACTTCTAGCTAAACTTTCTCCTGTAAATAAGTTTAGAAAAGTGAAAATGATGAAAGTCCCAGATAAAATGTTGTATCCTTTAAGATTAAGCTCAGCTTCACGTAACAAGTACAACAAAATTAACAATGGCTCAAGCAAAAGAGAAATTTCTCTCTTACATGAAAGAACTCCAATAAAAGAAGTCCAGGACTGATATGGTGGCTCCATAGTCATTAGGGTCCCAGGTTCCTTTTATCTTAATTTGAAGGATCTAAACCATCCTTCACATGCTGCCTCATGATTCAAGATGACTGCTCAAGCTCCAGTCATCACATTCTCAGCCAGTAGAAAGAGAGGCAGAAAAGGGTCCTCCCTCCATTTAAGGACAATTTGATTTACATCTCATTGACTAAAACTCAGTTATATGATCATACATAGCTGCAAGGGAGTATTGAGAATGTAGTCTTAGCTGAGTGGCAATGTGCCCAGATAAAAATGAGGTTTTTATTGCTAAAGATTGGGAAGAGACTAGATATTGTTAACTAGCCATTAGTCTCTTCTATAGGTATGTTTGAATCCAGGAGCTCATTTAGTAGACAGTGTGAATCGGAACCAATGGAGATGGAGTAACTGCTGAGCAGAAACAGTTGTGTTGGTGAGTCAATGGTCTTGCGTGCAATTAAGTGTCTTTGTCATCACCCCTGCAAATTGTCAGGAAGGGTGTTTGTGGTAGTAACAAGGTAAATCAATAGGTGGCCAAGAATAACAATAGTCATCCTAAATTTCCTGTCTGGTTTCTTACCTGATCATGAATTTCTTTTTATATAGCCATGTTTCTGCATGCAGCACCAACAATTTCGGGGATCTTTTAAAACTTGACCAGCCCCTAGTGGATGAAATCAGAAGTCATAACATGATGAATAAAATGAAGTTTTATTAGGGATTTACTTGGATCTTAGAATCTACTTGGGATCTACTGGGAATCTTAGAAGAGGAATAGACTTCTTGAAGTGAGCAACATTATGTGTTTAGAAAAGCAGGTATGATTCTAGATAAACTGTCCTGTTTGCAGCTTATTTTTATCTAGATAGGATCCCAGAAATTTCTAGACACAGTAACAGGTGAAGGAAGCCCTTTCCTCCAGGGTTGCCACATTTAGCAAATAAAAACACAGGTCACACAGTTAATTTGAATTTCAGATAATCAACATTTTTTTTTCTTTTTTTAGTGTAAGTCTGCATGCATAAGTCTCATACATTTTGGGACGTTACTTATAGTAAAAAAAAAAAAAAAAAAAAGAATCGTTCTTTTTCTGAAATTCAAATTTAAGTAGGCATCCTGTATATTATTTGACAACCCTATTCTCCTCTGAGGCCAGCAATCTTTTATTAAGACATAGGATATCACCTTATAAATTTGGGGAAACCGTGAAAGCTCAGAAGGTAAAGATCGTGTTCTGTGAACACTACAGTATAATGCATCCTAGAAACATTTTAATATCTATTTGGATAATAAACCTATGTAAAATATCATGTTCATTAATCATTCAAAATAAAAGGTAAAGTATTCTTGGACATTTAAGCTAAGTTTTGGGATGTTTACAAGATAAGATAGTAGTTATAAACACAGTCATAGCATTGAGACAGGACTAGTTTTTTTAAAGTTCGAGTCGATCGCTTAACCCTGAGTAAACTCCTTTAAGTGCAAGCCTTAGTTCCTTCATTTGTAAAATGAAATAATGTTTGTGAAGAACCTGGCATATAGATAGTTCATAATAAGTAGTAGCCTTATTGTCACAAAATGATCTCTGGAAGAATTTTCACTTTTAACTATAGAAGCCAAGGTAGCAGTCGGGGTCCAATCAGGAGACAGAAACCATACAGCAGGTCAAAGAGGGGTAGTTTAATACAAAGAATTATTAGCTATGGTAAACATAACTATAAGATATAAAGATATTATCTATGGTACCCTATGGGTGAAGGAGAGGACTCAAGAAGGACAAGCTTGGAAAGGGTGCAGACTTCCCTTGAGAAGATGTGGTTTGGACACTGGATAATAGAGATCATCCCTGGGTTGGCCAGGCCAGAACTGGTTCTGGAGCTGCTGTGCAAAAACCAGGCCACTCTTCATAGTGCAGGTGAGGAGCAGGTGATCAGCCATTGGTGGCTGGACATGTAGTGGGAGTCCAGGTGCTGGTGTGGGAGAAAGGCTTTCAGAGCCTGCTTTTTGAAGAAGCACAGACTACTTGGTGTGTGGCCCTCTGAGACACAGATGGCCGCATGCAGGCTACACAGGGCTTGTCAGAGGGGTCCAGGCTGTCTGCAGAAAGGTTATCACCAGGCTGAGGCTGCAAGGTCAGAGGACTACATCCTGGGCTGGTGGCTGCTGGGTGGTTCCTTACCAGATGTCCTCGTGCCCACCCCGCTGACCCTCCTGGATCGTGCTGCAAATTGTAGGAAGCCTCTGTCTCCTGCAGTATGCCCCCCAACCCTCTACTGAGAAAGCTTAACATCGTATTTATTTAAAGGAGAAATGCTTAAACAAATTCTGTTGTTTATCATATTGAAGGGTGTATTTGGATCTGAGAGGTAATGAATTGATAACTGACACAGCAGATATGGTTAACAAATACAGAAATAATCTAGAAATCACAACACCATAAAAATGTGTTCAAATACTGTGTTTCTATAGCTCTTTCAGTTCCAAGTTTTTTGAAATGAAAAATTGGCTTATATACATTTAAGGTAACTTTAGTTCATAATTTAAATGTGAATATCAATTAGCATCATAATAGCTATGCATATGCTGGAAAATAATTTAATGCATTACAAAACAGCACATCAAAGAGATGCTATGGTCTATTGAGTCAAAAATCCAGTTTTTGAAAACTGCCTAAACACAATTTACCTATCCAATGTCAGTTTAACATTTGTACAATAGGCCCTAACTACTTTTAAAAATCTCATGTAAATAATGACCCATTTAATATGTTTTACAAAGAAATATATTTTAAACAGTCTTTTATATTCCTTTGGTTTATTGTAAGAGAGGGCTCATTTTCTTCCTCCATTACCTAAAAATGTTTCTCAGAGAAAATAATAAAAGAAAAATTACTATGCTGAGCATGATGCCAGGGGAAAACCAAAAATCCTTGAAAATATAAAATTAGTTGAATTGCTGAGAATTGGTATATTATGGTAGAGTGATGTGGTATGAGAATGAATCACACTGGTTATCAGGTCAGCTTTGATTCACAAAGATCTACAATTGACCACTTTGAACCTCATGTAACCACCACCCCTGATTCCTCTAATTTCTTTTTCTCTAATAAAAATAATTTTTATCAGTAATTGATCATTTCTAACATGTCCAGTTGTGCTGATTACTTTATATTTTCATCACATTCTTTTTATTACAACAGCAAGGTATTATCACCATTTCACAGATGAGGAAAGTGAGGAGAATTGTTGAGTTACCTGCTCAAGAGAATTATCTCAGAAGCAGAAGGACTGGGATGTGAATAGTTATCTGCTTCCAAATCTCCTACTGATTTTAGGCATGTTTCTAACTCTAGATCAAAACAGAGATTTATACTTCATAATCAGAGATGTTAGAGTTGACAGCACTGATTCTTAAACTTTCATGTGCACACAAATCGCCAGGGGATCTTCAGAAAATAAAGGCTCTAATTTATTAGGACTGGAGTGAGACTTGAGATTCTAACAAGCTCTCATTTGGTGCTCATGTTACTAGTCCATGAACCATATTTAGCATAGAAAAGGTAAGAGAACAATGTGGTTGGAACATACTGAGATATTAGTGGAATCCAAATAACTTTAATATTTCAGCTTTGCAGCCAACTTAATAGAAAAAGTAGAGATCAGTGAAAGAGATGATTTATAACTCCTAGGCTTAAAAAGAAGAAAGGAGAATTTGGAAGATCCTGATGTAAACATCATGAAGTAACTCACAACAGGGGTAAGGATGGATCAAAAATACAGGACATTCCTAAGTCATTCTATGAGTCCAGCATTACCCTAATACCAAAACATGACCAAGAAAGTACAAGAAATAAAAATACAGATCAATATCTCTTAGGAACATAGGTGCAAAAATTCTAAACAAAATATTAACAAATCAAATCCTAAAAAGGATTTGTACACAATAATCAAGTAGGGTTTGTGCAAGGCTGGTTCAACATTTGAAAATCAATGAATGTGGTCCATCACATCAACCAGCTAAGAAAGAAAAATCACATGATTATGTCAGTAGGTGCAGGAAAAACATTTGACATAATCCAATACCCATTCATGATAAAAACTCTCAGTAAACTAGGAATAGAGGAGAACTTTCTCAAGCTGATAAAGACTATCTACAAAAAACCTGTAGCTAACCTCATAGTTAATAGTGAGAAGCTTGAAGCTTTCTCACTAAAATCAGGTAAAAGTCAAGGATGACTCCTCTCACCACTCTTTTTCAACACCATGCGACAAGTCCTTGCTAGTGCAATAAGACAAGAAAAGTAAAAATAAAAGATATACAGATTGGGAAGGAAAACATAAACCTTCCTTCACAGATGACATGATCATCTATGCAGAAGAAAGTCAACAAAAAAACCTCCTGGAACTCATAAGTAATTATAGCAAGGTTGCAGGATTCAAGGTTAATATGCACAAGTCAATATTTTTCCTATATATCAGCAATCAACAATTGAAATTTAAAATTAAAGACAGAATACTGTGTATATTAGCACCCCCAAAAGTATTTAGGTATAAATCCAACAAAATATGTATGGGATCTGTATGAGGGAAATCAAAGAACTAAATAATTAGAGATTCTGTGTTTATGAATGTCAGTTCTTCCCAACTTGATTTATAGATTTGATGCAGTCTTAAGCCAATCCCACTACATTATTTTATGGATACAAAGAAACAGATTCTAAAGTTTATATGGAGAGACAAAACACTTAGAATAGCTAATACAATATTGAAAAAGAAAAATAAAGTTAGAAGACTGACATTACCTGACTTCAAGACTTACTGTAAAGTACAGTAATCAAGACAGTGTGGGTTTAGTGAAAAGAACAGGCAAATAAATCAGTGGAACAGAATAGAGAGCCCAGAAATAAACCCACATACATATAGCCAACTGATCTTTGATGAAAGAGCAAAGGCAATACAATGAAGCTAGATAATCTTTAAAAAATGGTGCTGGAACAACTGAATATCCACATGCAAAAAAAAAAAATCTAGACACAGACCTTACACTCTTCACAAAAATGAACTTAAAATAGATCATAGACCTAAATGTAAAATGCAGAACTATAAACCTCTTACAAGGTATCATAGGAGAAAAACTACATGGCCTTGGATATAGTGATGCCTTTTTAGATATAACATCAAAAACACAGTCATTGACAGAAACACTTGATAAGCTGGACTTCATTAAAATTAAAACCTTTTGCTCCGCAAAGGACAATGTCAAGAGGATGAGAAGACAAGCCACAGACTGGGAGAAAATATTTGCAAAAGATATATCTGATAAAGGACTGTTTTCCAAAATATACAAAGAACTCCTAAAACACAACATAAGAAAACAACCTGATTAAAAAATGGGCCGAAGACCTTAACAGATATCTCACCAAAGAAGACATACAGATAGCAAATAAACATATGAAAAGACGCTCTATATCATATGTCATCAGAAAATGCAAATTAAAATAATGAGATATCATTACACACCTGTTACAATGACCAAAATCTGGAACACTGATAACACCAAATGCTGATGAGGATATGGAGCAACAGGAACTCTTATACATTGCTGGTGGGAATGCAAAATCGTACAGCCACTTTGGAAGGCAAGTTGGTGTTTTCTTACAAAACTAAACATACTTTTACCATATGATCCAGCAATCACGTTGCTTGGTACTTACCTAAAGGAGTTGAAAACTTCAGTCCATATAAAAACTTGCACATGGATGTTTATAGCAGATTTATTCATAATTGCCAAAATTTGGAAGGAAGCAAGATGTCCTTTAGTAGGTGAATGGATAAATTGTGGTACAGTCAGACAAAGGAATACTATTCAGTCCTAAAAATAAATGAGCTATTAAGCCATGAAAAGACATGGAGGAAAGTTAAATGTATATTTCTAAGTTTAAGAAGCCAGTAGAGAAGGTTACGTACTGTCTAATTCCAGTTCTATGACATTCTAGAAAAGACAAAACTATAGAAACAATAAAAGATGAGCCATTACCAGGAGGGGAGGTGGGGGGACATAAATAGGTTTTTTTTTTTTTTTTTTTTAGGGTAGTGAAAATACTCTGTATGATATTATAATGATGGATATCTGTCATTATATATTTGTCCAAACCCATAGAATGTAAATACAAAAAATGAACCATAAGGTAATCTGTGGACGTTGCGTGATCATGATGTATCAATGTAGGTTCATCCTGGGTAAAAAATATACCATTCTGGTGAGTGATGTTGATGATGGGGAAGGCTACGCATATGTCGTGCAGGGGATGTATGGGAAATCTCGGTATTTTCCTATCAATTTTGCTCTAAACTTAAGTCTGCCCTAAAACAATAAAGGCCATAAAAATCAAATAGAAAAATGATGACACAAGAAAGGATGCTTATTCATCTACCATACCCAGGAACATTGATCATGAAGACAATTATTACAACTTGAAGCCAATTTTTTTTTAAGGTAGGCAAATGCTTAAAATACTAACATGATGATTTAATAACTAAAAAGTAGCTTATGTTAGCTTTGAGTTAGCATGCATATAATTAGTTACACTCATTGTCTATGTAAATCTACTGATAAACATTTTAATACTTAAATTGTTCATATTTGTTGAATGATTTTTGTTTCACATTATGAAATCACATACATATAATCTACAGGTTTGGCTCTTCAGAGGGTAGTGCATGGACTGGCAGCATCAGCACGATCTGAGACCCTATTAGAAAGGCAAATCTCAGGTCCCAACACAAACCTACTTAATCAGAATCTGCATTTTAACAATACCAACAAGTTGTTTTATATGCACAGTAAAGTTTGCGAAGCACTGATTTGCAGAAGGTCTGATTTTTTAACTATAATCAGCCATTGAAAGACCCAAGGAAAATCTCTCTCAGTATTATTTTTTGAAAGTATATTTAAATCATATGCATTTTTTGAAAAAATGAAATGCTGAATGTGTAATCACACAGTAGCAATGTTTCTGTTGACAGTAAAGTGTTTCTTATATCAACGTGAATCAAAATAGTTCAAGCAGAGGCTGCACTTGAAGAATAATTTCTCTCTTTTTTTTTGGCTTTCAAATTTGTTTTTCTCATCTTCCCACCCTCCCTTTTTTCAGATGTTACAGTGAAAAGTAATGATAATTACTGTCTTAGGATAATTGGCTGAACCCGACCATGGGTTATTATCCCATCAGCATCTTGACCCTTGAGGTGGAAAGAAGGGAAGAAAAACAGAAACACGGATCATGAGAGGACAAACCACTTCTGTAATTTTGCTGTTGACTTGCTCTTTGAGTTTTTAAATTCACACCTCCACTCAGGCCACAGCAAAACAACAGGTGCAAACTGCAGATGGATCCTATCATCTTATCGCAATCGCAGACCAACACATCTGCCACTGGTTACTTGAGTCTCAATTTGAAAGATGGCCAGCAACAACCAGATTTGTGCCCTGGAGTGGCAGGGCGGAGGTCTTCTTTGAACAGTGAGGGTGCTATTTCTGTCTGAGCACTCAATTAAGACCACCTTTCCAACTCTATTTCAGAAGCTTAAATACTGATTCCTCCCAACCTCCCCTGCAGCTAGGTATAATTAAACAGCTTTCTCTCAGAGAATTAAAGGGAAAAGGAAACTTAAATATATATTCAATTTTATTACATACTGTTATATATTATCTACATATTTATTTACATTATATGTATAAAATATACCAGAATAGCATGAATTATGCCCCCAAAAAGTGAAAGTGTAAAATATATTACAATAGACATGCTCATTTTTTTTTAAATTTTGCTCTCAAAAATACATAATATATTTAAGTTTTTGAGAACATATTTAGTGTTTGCCAAGTCTCAACTATATGGAGTTACTAAGGCAGATATTGTTCTGCTAATTCAAAATGTGTGGGTGTGTGAATGGGCATAATTTTAATGCCTCAATGAGGCATGAATATATTTTCATATGTAAGATAGACCAGGAGTTAATATTCTATACTTCAAATGACTATACTAACATTAATATTTTTATTCTTAAATACTTCTACATCAATCAATGAACACACATATGTTATCAGACAATGAATATATGTTTGTGTCAATAAATGTACAATTAATACACACACGTATGCGGATGTGTGTGTGCATATTCTGAAACCATGGTGACCAAATATACTATGAATAATATAATTATATAGCAAAAGACTATATGTGCCTATGTTTCTTTAGATATATACAGATTAGATGAGACCAAATATTTTATACAGTGGATTTTCTATTAAATTTTTAGAGCAACAATATTTCCAGTTAAGGATAGTGTTATTGACCTATGCAAAAATATTGAACACTATCAGTAATCAAGTAACTGCAAATTGAAACAATTACATACCATTTATTTTTCCTACGAAATTTGCAAAAATTATAATTGTCAGCATAAATACTCATTTCACTGCTGGTGGAGATATATATCTAGCATTTACAGCAAAATCTTTAAATGGTTGGCTTTTGATCTACATTTTCCCTTTTTGTCATTTACATGTCATAATTAGATAATCAGATGCTGACTAACTTTATGTGCAAAGATGTTTACTGAAGCGTTTTGATGTTAATGATAACTTGGAGACAACCGAAATCTTCAACAATAGAAATTGTGGCACATCATGTAGCCATTTTAAAAGGTATTTTGTAAGAACATTTAAAGACAGAGGAAAATGCTCGTAATATGATGTTAAATGAAAAAAAAAGACACAAAATTAAAAGCTCAATAGAACCCCAATTTTGAAATCACATGTTCACTCAGTGTCTATTGAGTGCTTATTTTTTTGCTTGTTTTTGGCAAACACTGTCTAAGTATTCAGATATATTAGTGAGCAAAATAGAAGGTCCTCATCTTCATATGGCTTATGGTTTAGCAGGAGCAGGACTGGAAGCAAAAGGTTCAAAACTTTTAATAGTAAAATCTTGATAATAAGATTATAGCTGTTTGTTTTTCTTGTTGTACCTCTCTCTATTTTCTAATCACTCACATTGAGAATGAATTACTTTTCTGGTAACAATGCAAATACTTAAAAATGCAAAAAAAAAAAGATCGGAAAAGTAAGTATGCTACTTAAAATGTCGCTTAACTAGTACTCATGGATCTCAGAGATGATCTAGAGTGTTTTCCAAATATTCAACCATTCCCTCTGGACCTTAAACATCAGACGATATTCTTACAGTAATCTTTTACTTTTCTCCCTCTGTTTCCAAGGAGCATATTGGTTTCACTAATTTGTTCTAAAAAAAATCTTTTAATGAAAGTATAATTAGTTGCAATTAATATGCAAATATGAATATTTGGTTCTGGAATTGGTTTCCCTGACCCAATTTAACCCTACAGTTTTGATGATCCATCCGCTGAGAGTAGTGCCTTGATAGTGGAGACCTAGTTTGAATTCTCTTTGTAGTATAACTTAAAACTCATTTACCTGCAACTGTCTGATCCATCTGTGGTTTCGTCATTTAACCAAATCATTTTTATATTTGCATATGACATTTTTTGAATACATGTTTAATGGCTGCATAATGTTGTAGTTGGTCAAGGGCTAAGTGGGTAATTATTCTCATTTGTGTCGTGGCTATTATTATATTGAAATAACCTACACTGGAAAACCTCTTGAAGGATTTAACCTATTTCTACTGGGTTATACGCTGCTGATTGTCAGATTTGGGCATCTCAGTGTCAGTGGTCCCCGGCACAAACGCGTACAGAGAGTAGACTACAAACGTGAATGAGTGGAGAAGGCTGGGAAGGAGGGGGTCAAGAGGTTTTGGAGAATATGTGCCATGAGTACAAGGGACAGCCAGGACTCAGCTTCAGCTCATTTGGCTGATCAGGTGTCTTCGCCTACATTTCCAGACTTCTTAATAAGTTATAAATCTACTTTTTAAATGTAAAATTTCCCAACTTAAAAAAAAAAATAGTGAATTGACCAAACACAACACACCAGCCAACTGGATTTGATTTCCCATAGGGAGAGTTCAAGGTTATGAAACTTGCAGATTGTTACACTCTCCTTGACATAGGTTTTTGTTTTGTTTTTAAGGTAGTATAGCGAAAAATTTTAAAGATTTAAAGAATTTCTAGGGACTGGCCTGGTGGTATAGTGGTTAGGTTTGCGCCCTCTGCTTGCGTGGCCCAGGGTTCACAGATTGGGATCCCGGGCATGGACTTACCCACTTCTCATCAAGCCATGCTGTGACAGCAACCCATATAAAGTAGAGGAAGATGGGCATTGATGTTAGCCCAGGGCCATCCTTCCTCAGCAAAAAGAGGAGGATTGGCAGCAGATGTTAGCTCGGGGCTGGTCTTCCTCACCAAAAATAATAATAATAATAGTAATAGTAATAGAATTTCTATCTGTGTATATAGAAACACCCTCAGCCTGAATTATTGCCTGGCTTATTGGTGTTCAATTAGATCATTCCATTTTAAGTTTATTATTTTAAATATATGCTTGCTTTTAAAATTATTGGGCTTTTTAAACTTTCATTTGATAATAAATCAATGCAGGTTCATAAATGTCACGGATAATCACTATGACAATACACAGGAATTAAGTATAAGTGCACAAATCACACATCCAATTCCCTTGCTTCTTAAGCAATGTATACTCTTAGATCTATAATCTAATTTTTAAAGAAAATGCCATGCATAGTAAATCTTGAATTTGTAATACTAGATATAGTCACAATGTCCTAGCATCTCAAAAGTAGACAGGGAAAATAAAGAACCAGAACAAAGGGTAGGTATTTTTTTCCAAAACAAGAATAAACAATAAACCAAGTCCTGTAACTATAAACCCAAGGCAGTGAGTCACAGAAGAGGGTAATTCTTGGAGAGTAATGTATAGAATAATCTACCAAGGCATCAAGCAAACTCTGCTGAATCTAATAAATCTAAAACTCTTAATAAAGCACTGGGCAAAAAAAAATCATAGAGCAAGTTAAGTACTGTCAGCTCCTGTGCCACAGCTGTCACCAGGAGGACAGGGGTAAAATTTTAAGTAGGTACAAAGGCAAAAACACAGAAATTGGAAGAATTCCATGTCATTAACAGTATGAAGCAGTGTTTGCTCGTGTCCACAGCCTCAAGGATGACATTTTGTTTTTCTACATGTCTACATTCTATTCATGGAAAACCATATGGGTTAAAGTGGTGTCCATGTTAGTCTCCTGGCAGGGATTCCACTGGCAAAGAACCACGGGTTACTGTATGGGGGAAGGACATACTGAGAGAGAGTGCTTGACTGGAGGACCCACCTAGCTTTATGAACGGAAAATTCTTAAAGCTGGGGGACAAGTGCCCCCTACTGGACAGGCTTGATTCAAAGACTTTAATACAATATTTTCGATGAAGGTTTAATGAAGAGGAAGTATTCCTAAGTTTAAAACCATGCTCCAGGTGCTTTAAAATTGCATATGTTACCTAATTTATCAAAATTTATATTAAAATGATTGTTTAATATAATAATAACAATAACAACAACAAGAATAGTAATTAACCCTTGGTAAGCACCATGCCAGGTCATATATTGTATACCTTACGTGAGTTGATTAATTTAATCCTTATGTCAATCTGAAGTAGCTACTATTATTACATTTATTTTCAGATATGGAAATACAGAATAAGTGGTAGAACTGGGATTTGAACCTGATCAGTCTGATTGTGGAGACAGTGATCTTAATCTCTCTGTCTCATCATGCTTAGATGTTTTGCCTGGTAGCCAGTGGAGTCTGATTCTAACCCATTCTTAATCCAGGTCTATCACTTTTCAAAAAATAAACTCCACTCTGCCAAGCTGCCTTTTATACAAATGAGGGATCTGCGGAATGCGTCTGATGACTAAAAGCCCTGAAAACTCTCTCACTCTTTTCAAGAGTGGGAGTGTATATTTAGACTGTTTTAATCATAGTCTATAAAGTATATTGCAGGAAATATTCCCATTGTAGGAAAAGGCTCTTGACACTGTCTTTTGATGTAATTTCTTAGAGTGACATTGATGGGGGCCTTCTCAGGTATTCTTTCTTTCCTTGTTACCCACGTACCACTGTAGGGGAGGAAAAATATTTTTTCTTCAACCCTTTTAGGTTCTTGGCTGACACCCTCCCCACCCCCGTAATAAGAGAGAGATTAACAGGAGAAAAACAAATAGCAGATTAATAACCTCTATACCTCCCATATGTATGGGAAGAGTGCCGGGAAAACTGAGCAACTCCATGAAATGTCCCAAGCCACCACCTTAAATATCATCTCCAGCTAAAGAAAAAAGATGTTGGGGGTTGAGTGAGCCAATTATGGGAGATTATGGGGCAAAGCACAGTAAACAAGGGTGTGGTTTTTATGCAGATTTAAATCTTTGCCTTCTTCATAGATGACAATTTCTGGAGATTGTCATCTTCCTCTTCTGCTACAGAACGGAGGAGACACCCTTACAAATGGAGATTTCCCTTATAAATGTAAATGTCTCTTACAAAAGGGTAACTTCTACTTGGTTTTCAGAGCTGCTCCTGTGTCTGCTGTTTCTTAAAAATAATCTGCCTAAAATAATCCTTATGCTAAAGAGGCATGTTTTGAGGTGACAAACTCTGCTCCCCTTTACCACCTTTTCATGGTCACCCTTGCAGCTCTTCTGGGGCAAACCTTTGGCATCTATCAGGAAAGATCGGTCAAAACACTCACCAATGAAATTTCTCTAAGGAGCAGTCTGCTCTATGTATTT